>JAQPPZ010000386.1:10000000-11345844 GCA_028583015.1 Wollemia nobilis | reverse complement strand
ATGATATTCTCACAATGACACTGAGAGGGGGGTGAATCAGTGTAACTACTTAAAAACTTAAATCTGCAACTTTTAAAACTAATGATGCAAGCTTGAAACTAGATAATGCAAGTATCACACAAGAGCATCACACAACACAAAATTTTACGAGGTTCACCGATGTGGCTACTCCTCAAAGAATGACTGTTTGGACTTCAATCCAAATCCAGTCTTTGCAAGGATTCAATATTTACAATTGTTTACCGGCACCCACTGGAAGGAGCACCAACCCCTGATTTATCTGCTGCAATAGATAGGAGCACCAACCCCTTTATCCAAGCACCAACTTGGATTTCTATTTTGCAAGATAAATGGACATAAAAATGCCTTCTCTTTTGCAAGACCCTTACTGGTCTATAGCACATACAAAAATCTCACAGAAGCATAGAGAGAATTGTTAGAGACTCAATATCTTCTTTTCAAATCTAAAACCTCTCTCTTGAATATTCAATGGAATTGCAGGTTTTTATCCAAGGTTGTTTTCTTACGACACCCTTACTTATTGAGACCTTTTAAAATGCACAATAAAAACACAGTCGCAGTAACCTTGTCACTATGCCAACTCGATCCTTTTATTCTTGATTTCTTCGAACGGCTCGATTTCGAACGGTTCAACTTTCCCTCCAACTTTTCATGCATCTTCGGCTACGAACAATGTGTCAAACCCTCTCTGACACGTTCTGCCATTTAGCCGCTTTCTTTCTGTCCAGTTCTGACATTCTTCTCTGTACATTCTGACGGCCTTTTTTGACAACCTTTTTCTGTGTCTTCTGACACCTTTTACTGCGTATCTCGGTGCTCTGTTCTTCTTTCTCCCTTTTTGAGTTCTGTGTTACATTTTACTTCTGCACTCGACTATATCTTCTTGATATACACAACAAAAAAAATCTCTGTAATTGATTCTCGGTATACTCAACCCTGTGATAGTTGTTCTGTCTTTAATGTTTAGTTCCGTAGCTTCCCTATGTAACTGCCACCTTTCCCAGTCATGCTGTATCACGGCCCTGCAATAGTCGTTCTTTTCTTAAATGCACTTGTCTTGAAACTCTCACTTGTAACTCCAGTTAACTGCAGATCTTGATATTCTGGTTAACTTTTCGTAACTGGCGCCTTTTGACACCTGTCACAATGCATGTGTCTTTGACTTTTTCCCGCCAAAACATTACCTGTCGCGATATCGCGACGTTTTCCGCTTTGCTGACGTCATCCTCAACTTTGTCGCGATATCGCGACACTGTCGGCTTCCTGAGGCTTCTCTGGCAACTTGTCGCGATATCGCGACATTTTTGGTATTGCTGACGTCATCCTCTAAGATGTCATGAAATCGTGACGTTTTTGCTTCATGAGGCTTCTCTGGAAACATGTCACGAAATCGTGACATTTTCTGTCTTGCTGACGTCATCCGCTAAGGTGTCACGAAATCGCGACGCTTCCGGCTTGCAACGGCTTTTCCAGCAACTTGTCGCGATATCGCGACAATTTTTAGACTTGCTGACGTCATCTTCAAAGATGTCGCGAAATCGTGACGTTTTCGGCTTGCAATGGCTCTTCGTTCATCCTGTCGCGAAATCGTGACACATTTTGGTTTTCGGCGCTCGCTTTCCCTGTCGGAAATCGCGACGCTTCTGGCATCCGTACAATTTTACTCCATGCAGCCGCGAAAAACCTTACATGTAGCGAAATCGCTACATCATTGATGCCTTAGACTTTTTCTTTTCTGCTTGCTATTGAAACTCCAACGTGTAGCGATATCGCTACACCTTTCCAACATGTGTTTCTAACCTGTAGCGAAATCGCTACACCTTCGCATTATGCACTTTCACTTAGCGAAATCGCTACACCTCTGCACTATGCACTTTCAGCTCGAAATCGCTACACCTTTACCTTGCACTTTCAACTTGTAGCGAAATCGCTACACCAATTTACCTTGCACTTTCAACTTGTAGCGAAATCGCTACACCATTTTATCTTGCACTTTCAACATGTAGCGAAATCGCTACATCATTTTATCTTGCACTTTGACCATGTAGCGAAATCGCTACATCTTTCTGCCTTGCACTTTGACCATGTAGCGAAATCGCTACACTTTTCTTACTTGGTGCTTTTTCTTTGCTTATGCTGGCGAAACTCAGACATGTAACGAAATCGCTACAACTTCTTCATCAACTTTCTCTCTCCTCCGATGTGTCACGAAATCGTGACATTTTTCATCCTTGGTGCCTTTGCTTCAAACTTGTCGCGAAATCGTGACAGTTTCTCGATTTGGCTTCGTTCCTTCCAGCATGTCATGAAATCATGACATTTTTCCTTGCACATTCTCTCTCCTCCGATATGTCACGAAATCGTGACCATTTTTCTTGCGCCTTCTCTCTCCTCAGCCATGTCGCGAAATCGCGACAATCTTACTTGCATCTTCTCTCTCCTCAGACATGTCGGAAATCGCGACAATCTTACTTGCATCTTCTCTCTCCTCAGGCATGTCGCGAAATCGCGACATTTTGGCGTGCTTTTTCTCTCTCCTCGGATATGTCGCGAAATCGCGACATTTTCTTATGGATTTTCTCTCTCCTCGGATATGTCGCGAAATCGCGACAGGAACCATGTCGCGATATCGCGACAGTTTTCTTCCTTGTCTTTTTCTGCAAATTTTTGGATCTGGGTCCCCTCTGTTTTTCTTGAGATTTTCTGCACTTGATCTGACTGACCTCTGAACTGCTTCAACTGCATCACTCTGTCTGTGTTGACAACAATTACAATCCTTTTGCACTGCTTTTGCTGCACCTTGCTCAACAATCTCCCCCTTTGGAATTGTTGGCAACACTTTGTAGCCTTGCTCAAATTCTTCTCCCCCTTTGCCAATAATGCCAAAGGGCTGCTGCAGACTCCCCACGAGTCTATGCACAACATTCTCAGGCATAAATAACTTGAATGCTCCCCCTGAGAATGTATTTCCCATAGCTAGTCAGTGCTTGGGAAGTGTGACTACTCCCAACTTTTTCCGAAGGTATTCAAATACTTCCTTTGGTAAAGGTTTGGTGAATATGTCTGCTACTTGCTCTGTAGTGGGAACAAACTCCAATCTAACCTCTCCTTCTACAACCTTATCCTTCAAGAAGTGATACCGGATTGCAATATGCTTGGTGCGGGAATGCATGACCGGATTCTTTGAAATGTTGATTGCACTAGTGTTGTCACATTTGACTGAAATGGGCTCATTGAAGTGAATACCTAGATCTTTCAATGTTTGTCTCATCCATAGTATTTGTGTACAACATGTAGTAGCTGCAATGTATTCGGCCTCAGCTGTGGATAAAGAGACTGATTCTTGCTTCTTACTGTGCCATGCAACCAATTTGTTTCCAAGAAAGAATGCTCCTCCACTTGTACTTTTTTGTCATCAATGCATCCTGCCCAATCGGCATCGAGTATGCAAAGAGAGTGAAGTCTTTTCCTTTTGGATACCACAGCCCATACTCCATAGTACCTTTGAGATACCTAAAAATCCTTTTCACTGCTTGTCACATGAGTCTCTTTTGGGCTAGCTTGAAATCTTGCAACCATGCAAACAACTTGTAAGATATCCGGTCTAGTGGTCATCAAATACAACAGGCTCCCAATCATTGATCTGTACATTGTTTGATCAACATCCGGAGATTTATCATCCTTGCTCAACTTGCGACTTGTTGTCATGGGGGTGCTCACTGGCTTACTATCTTCCATAGTGAACTTTTTCAGCATTTCTTTCACATATTTAATTTGAGAAATAAAAATCCCCTTTTCGGTTTGATTAACTTGTAATCCAAGGAAATATGAAAGTTCACCTATCATAGACATTTCAAACTCTTTCTGCATTTTGTTTGCTATGTCTTTGCATGATTCATCATTGCTACTCCCAAAAATTATATCATCTACATAAACAACTAGAACAATGAAATTGCCATTTTCAGTTTTCACATATAAATTGCTATCCACCATACCTTTCTTGAATCCTTGCTTAGTGAGATAGTTGTCCAACCTTGCATACCAAGCTCTAGGTGCTTGTTTCAAGCCATACAATGCTTTCTTCGACTTGCAAACAAAGTCGGGATTATCACAAAGTTGAAAACCATCAGTCTGTTCAATATATACTTCTTCTTCAAGATTTCCATTCAGAAATGCTGATTTTACATCCATCTGATAAACCTTGAAGTTCTTATGAACAACTAAAGCCAAAAATAGTCTTATTGCTTCAAGTCTGGCCACGGGTGCAAAAGTTTCTTCAAAATCAATCCCCTCAACTTGGGCATATCCCTTACAGACTAATCTTGCTTTATTCCTTACCACCTGTCCATCTTCATTCGGTTTGTTTCTAAATATCCATTTAGTACCAATTATGTTTTTATTTTCGAGGCCTTGGTACTAATTCCCAGGTTTTGTTTTTCTCAATTTGATCTAGTTCTTCATTTATTGCTTCCATCCAGCTTTCATCCGTGCTTGCTTCAATAATATTCTTGGGCTCAATACTGGATAACAGAGAATAGTTATTTACTACTCTTCTTCTTGTCTGAATGCCAACTGTAGGGTCCCCAATAATCTGCTCTTTGGGATGATTTTTTTGCCAACTGCCTATTCTGTATTTTCTATTTTCATCTCTTTCTAAGTCCTCTGAATCTGATTTCTGTCTCTCTTCTTTTTCTTGATCTTCATCTTCTTCAATAAATTCTTCATAGGTTGGGTAGTTTTCATTATTGCTGATTTCTTGTTTCCTGCCTTCATCAACCTTCACATCCGCACTCTCCACTATTTTCTTAAGTCTTTTGTTGTAGCATGTATAGGCTTTGCTTTTAGTTGAGTACCCAAGGAATATTCCTTCATCAGCTCTGTCTTCAAACTTGCCAAGATTGCTTTCAGTTCTTTTAATGTAACACTTGTTGCCGAACACTTTGAAGTACTTTGCTGTAGCCTTTTTGCCAAACCACAGTTCATATGGTGTTTTGTTTTCATGCGGCCTCAACATACATCTATTCTGAATGTAGACTGCAGTATGAACTGCCTCTTTCCAGAATCTGTCAGCAATTTTGCTCTCTGTTAACATGGTTCTTGCCATTTCCTGCACAGTTCTGTTCTTTCTTTCAACTACTCCATTCTGTTGAGGTGTTCTTGCTGCTGAGAACTGTCTTCTTATTCCATGTTTTTCACGAGAATTCAGCAAACTCATTTGAAATAAACTCTCCTCCTCTATCGGATCTCAAACATTTAATTCTTTTTCCGGATTGATTTTCAACAAGATTTTTGAAGGTTTTAAACATCTCAAAGGCTTCGACTTCTGTTTCGAAAGAGTACCCATGTCATTCGGAAAAATCATCAATACACAACATAAAATATTTGTATCCATTTATGCTTTCTGTCCTCATGGGACCACACAAATCAGTGTGAATCAGTTCTAGTGGCTTGCTTGTGAAGTACTCTTTTGCTTTGAAGGTAGATCTGGTTTGCTTCCCCTTTTGGCATGACTCACAAATGTTGTTTGATGGTTTGCCAATAGTGGGTATGTCTCTTACTGCTCTTTTCGAGCTGATTTTTACCAGATTATCAAAGCTTATGTGACCGAGTCTTTTATGCCACAGCCAGTTTTCTTCTTCTCGTCCAACCAAGCAAGCTCCCTCCGAAGTCTCCGAGAGAGTATACAAATTTCCAGAAGTTCTCGGTCCGGTGGCTATTAACTTTCCATTTGTTGTCTTTCTTACTTCACGACCCTCCTTCTTGAAAATTACTTCATGACCTCTGTCACAAATCTGACTTACACTCAGTAGGTTATGTTTCAGTCCTACCACAAAAAGAACTTCCTTAGAGTTGATTTTACCGTCACTTAACTTAACTGATCCTTTACCCACTATCTTTGCTCCATCATTGTTTCCGAATTTCACAGAACCACCTTCGTATGTCTGCAGCTTATCAAACTTCTGTTTGTCTCCTGTCATGTGACTGGAGCATCCACTGTCTAGAATCCAGGGAGCAGATTTATTCTGTGCTTTGAGAGCTGTTTGAACGATCAGGGATTCTTTGTCTTTCTTCGGTTGTCCCTTTTCTTTCCACTGAGTTTTGATAGCAGATCTGGTTACTTTCTTCACCTTCTCCCTTTCATTGTGCTGTGACAGTTTTTCGAGAAATTTTTTGTTCTGTGTTGATCCAGTTGATCGAAACTTTCTTCCCTGGTATTTATTTCCTGCAAAAGAGCTACGACAATTCCTTGCAATATGGCCGAAGTTATGGCAGTTATAACATTCTACAGCATAATCTATCAGAGGTGAAAAATTATTTCTGCTAGTGAAATTTCTTTGTTCTATATTATATCTACAACTAGAAATTTTATGACCATATGCATTGCACTTAAAACAATAACCGAGAAAAGGAACGAGTGTACCCGGGAAATGGATGTTGCCATGTGGAGGTAGGAGCCATGGGTCTTCTTCTTCTTTGATGAGAGACTTTGGTGAATCCATCATTTGCGAGCACTCCTTTCGAGCTTGGATTTGTTGTTTTCTTTTGCATGATACGGTTTATCTTGATCAACTCTAATCTTGTCTTTATTATTCTTTGGATCTACTATTACTGACCTTTGAGTCCTTTGAGGTTTCTCCTTCATCAAAGCCCAAGCCAAACTTGATACCGGTGGGCCTTTGATTATTCAACATTTTGTTCAGTTTCTCGAAACTGTCTTCAAATTTTTGATGACAGCTCGGTTTCGATTCATTTCTTCTAGCTGCAGCCTTAATCCAACTATTTCCTCTTCCAGTTTATTGCTCTCATTTATTTTCACGGTCAGCTGAGCTTCAACATCTTCAGACCTTTTCTTGTATTCTTCAGTTTGTACTTTCAAACTTATTATTACATTGCTTGGCCTCCTCAAATTTTCTTGTAATCTTTTTATTTCTTTTCCTTTCTGCACTTAACTCTTCAAGAGCAGCAATTAACTCACCTTCCAGATCTATCTCAGCCTCATCTTCTAATTTTTCTTCACACTCCTGTGTTTCCTCAGTTGTTTGTTCTTCAAAAGCCATGAATAGGGCTTCACCAGTTTCTTCTTCTGATTCCTCACTGGAACTGTCTTCAGAAGAATCGATATTCTGGGAAATGAAACTCTTCTTCTTGAAGCTTCTTTTTCTAAACTGCGGTTTCTTTTTCCAGACATTTCTTTCTGGATATGTTCCTTCATCATTTTTATTTTTCTCCTTCATTGGGCATTTTGCTGCAAAGTGCCCGATGCCTCCACAGTTAAAACATTTGAACGACAACTTACCTCTGTACTTTCCTTTTCCCTTTACTAATTTCCTAACAAAGTTTGCTTCATTTTCATCTGCAGATTCTTCTTCCTCTGACTCTTGTTTAGATTTTACATTTTTCTGTGCTTGGAAGGCTGCTTCTCTGTCAGAGGGCTTAGTTTGTCCAATCCTCATTTCATAAGCTGTTAGAGAACCATGCATTTCATCCATACTGAAAAAATTTAAATCTTTTGCTTCTTCTATGGCAGAAACCTTTGCATCAAACCTTTTGTTGAGAGTTCTCAGTACCTTCTTCACAACAACAACATCTTCCATTTCTTCCCCCAGTCCTCTTATTGCATTGATGATTCCGTTTACTCTCAGCATGTAAGCTTCTATGTTCTCATCATCGGTCATCTTTAATGCTTCGAACTGGGCACGATGTGTTTGCAACTTAGCTTCCTTGATTTTGTTGTCTCCTTCATGAATGCTTTGCAGTTTGTCCCATATGTCTTTAGCAGATTTGCAGTTCATGATGCGTATCAACTCACTGTCGACCAATCCACACATAATAGCATTCTTGGCTTTCGAGTTGTTTTCAAACTTTTTCTTTTCAGCCGCATCTGTTGGAGGAACAGTGGGAGTGGTGTATCCATTTTCAACAGATTCCCAAATGTCATAACCTAATGCACAGAGATAGGTCTGCATTCTGAGCCTCCAGAAAGAATAGTTTGTTCCATCGAACAGAGGAGCTTTGTTAGAAGAAAAACCTTCACCACCGGCCATTGTATATCTCCCAACAACACCTTAGCTGATTAAGCTTGTGCAGGTGCCTGGCTCTGATACCAATTGATATTCTCACAATGACACTGAGAGGGGGGGTGAATCAGTGTAACTACTTAAAAACTTAAATCTGCAACTTTTAAAACTAATGATGCAAGCTTGAAACTAGATAATGCAAGTATCACACAAGAGCATCACACAACACAAAATTTTACGAGGTTCACCGATGTGGCTACTCCTCAAAGAATGACTGTTTGGACTTCAATCCAAATCCAGTCTTTGCAAGGATTCAATATTTACAATTGTTTACCAGCACCCACTGGAAGGAGCACCAACCCCTGATTTATCTGCTGCAATGAGATAGGAGCACCAACCCCTTTATCCAAGCACCAACTTGGATTTCTATTTTGCAAGATAAAATGGACATAAAAATGCCTTCTCTTTTGCAAGACCCTTACTGGTCTATAGCACATACAAAAATCTCACAGAAGCATAGAGAGAATTGTTAGAGACTCAATATCTTCTTTTCAAATCTAAAACCTCTCTCTTGAATATTCAATGGAATTGCAGGTTTTTATCCAAGGCTGTTTTCTTACAGCACCCTTACTTACTGAGACCTTTTAAAATGCACAATAAAAACACAGTCGCAGTAACCTTGTCACTATGCCAACTCGATCCTTTTATGCTTGATTTCTTCGAACGGCTCGATTTCGAACGGTTCAACTTTCCCTCCAACTTTTCATGCATCTTCGGCTACGAACAATGTGTCAAACCCTCTCTGACACGTTCTGCCATTTAGCCGCTTTCTTTCTGTCCAGTTCTGACATTCTTCTCTGTACATTCTGACGGCCTTTTTCTGACAACCTTTTTCTGTGTGTTCTGACACCTTTTACTGCGTATCTCGGTGCTCTCCCTTTTTGAGTTCTGTGTTACATTTTACTTCTGCACTCGACTATATCTTCTTGATATACACAACAAAAAAAATCTCTGTAATTGATTCTCGGTATACTCAACCCTGTGACAGCTGTTCTGTCTTTAATGTTTAGTTCCGTAGCTTCCCTATGTAACTGCCACCTTTCCCAGTCATGCTGTATCACGGCCCTGCAACAGCCGTTCTTTTCTTAAATGCACTGTCTTGAAACTCTCACTTGTAACTCCAGTTAACTGCAGATCTTGATATTCTGGTTAACTTTTCGTAACTGGCACCTTTTGACACCTGTCACAATGCATGTGTCTTTGACTTTTTCTCGCCAAAACATTACCTGTCGTGATATCGCGACGTTTTCCACTTTGCTGACGTCATCCTCAACTTTGTCGCGATATCGCGACACTGTCGGCTTCCTGAGGCTTCTCTGGCAACTTGTCGCGATATCGCGACATTTTTGGTATTGCTGACGTCATCCTCTAAGATGTCACGAAATCGCGACGTTTCTGGCTTCATGAGGCTTCTCTGGAAACATGTCGCGAAATCGTGACATTTTCTGTCTTGCTGACGTCATCCGCTAAGGTGTCACGAAATCGCGACGCTTCAGGCTTGCAACGGCTTTTCCAGCAACTTGTCGCGATATCGCGACAATTTTTGACTTGTTGACGTCATCTTCAAAGATGTCACGAAATCGCGACGTTTTTGGCTTGCAATGGCTCTTCGTTCATCTCATCTTCTCTCGCTTACCCTGTCGCGAAATCGCGACGCTTCTGGCATCCGTACAATTTTTACTCCATGCAGCCGCGAAAAACCTTACATGTAGCGAAATCGCTACATCATTGTTGCCTTAGAATTTTTTCTTTTCTGCTTGCTATTGAAACTCCAACGTGTAGCGATATCGCTACACCTTTCCAACATGTGTTTCTAACCTGTAGCGAAATCGCTACACCTTCGCATTATGCACTTTCAGCCTGTAGCGAAATCGCTACACCTCTTTGCATCTAACTTTGTTTAACGAAATCGCTACATTTACCTATGCACTTTCAACTTGTAGCGAAATCGCTACACCAATTTACCTTGCACTTTCAACTTGTAGCGAAATCGTTACACCAATTTATCTTGCACTTTCAACTTGTAGCGAAATCGCTACACCATTTTATCTTGCACTTTCAACCTGTAGCGAAATCGCTACATCTTTCTGCCTTGCACTTTGACCATGTAGCGAAATCGCTACGCTTTTCTTACTTGGGCTTTTTCTTTGCTTATGCTGGCGAAACTCAGACATGTAGCGAAATCGCTACAACTTCTTCATCAACTTTCTCTCTCCTCCGATGTGTCACGAAATCGTGACATTTTTCATCCTTGGTGCCTTTGCTTCAAACTTGTCATGAAATCGCGACAGTTTCTCGATTTGGCTTCTTTCCTTCCAGCATGTCACGAAATCGTGACATTTTTCCTTGCACATTCTCTCTCCTCCGATATGTCACGAAATCGTGACCATTTTTCAATGCACTTTCTCTCTCCTCAGCCATGTCGCGAAATCGCGACAATCTTACTTGCATCTTCTCTCTCCTCAGACATGTCGCGAAATCGCGACAATCTTACTTGCATCTTCTCTCCCTCGGACATGTCGGAAATCGCGACATTTGTGGCGTGCTTTTCTCTCTCCTCGGATATGTCACGCGAAATCGCGACATTTTTGCTTTCTCTCTCTCCTCCGGATATGTCGCGAAATCGCGACAGGAACCATGTCGCGATATCGCGACAGAAAACATGTCGCGATATCGCAACAGTTTTCTTCCTTGTCTTTTTCTCGCAAATTTTTGGATCTGGGTCCCTTCTGTTTTTCTTGAGATTTTTTGCACTTGATCTGACTGACCTTTGAACTGCTTCAACTGCATCACTCTGTCTGTGTTGACAACAATTACAATCCTTTTGCACATGATGAGTCTTCGGGTTGAAAACTTTATCTGTAATAAGTAGACACTAAGGTTCAGGTGCCACTACTATTGTAGGGCTTATGACAGGTTTAGGTACCAAAGGAGGATCTTGATATGGTGTCTCTGGAAAGTGTCACTTATCCAAAGGAAGCCAAACTCTGTCTCCAACCTGAAATGAATTAGGACTATGATGCTTGCTCATCACTATCGATTGTTCCTATTGAGCCTTTCGTAAGTCTTGTGTTATCTTGCCCTGAAAGCTTTATTGGTGCTGAAATAAGGAAATTACCTTAGCTTACTCCTTATCTATATGTGCAATTATGGAAGAGGGCAATGCTAAAGGCAAATTCTATGGAGCAAGTGGTTGTGTGTTCTTAGGTGTACCCAAAATGATTCCAATGGAATGGTTGGTATCTTTCTTATGAGTGAGAGTGATGGGTTCCTTAACCATGAGCTCTTGTTGATGTTCAATTTGTGGAAGTGAAGCTTCTTATTTATCATGAGTTTTTGGAGGTGCTTGTTCTTTCTCTTGTGTGGGACTTATGCAAGTAGGAGCCAATACAAGTGCTTGACTTAATGGCTTACGAGCTTGTCTACAACTTAGCATCAAATTTAATGTGGGTGTAGTGCTTTGTATAAAATATGTTTTATCATGCAAATCCAAAGTGTATGTATTATTTTTAGCATGATACATTGTATTCCTATCAAATTGATAGGGCTTACCAAGAAATAGTCCACAACAATCCATCTCAGTGACATCGCACCGTACCTTATCCATAAACTTGTCACCAAGAGCAAAAGACAAGGTGCAAGTGTGTATGATGTTGGATGTCGAGTCTATATCCTCCCATACAAGAGCATAGGGTTGAGGATGTGGTTTTGTGGGAAGATTCAACTTCTCAACAATGGTCCTTGTGATGATATTCTTCTATGAGTCGTTATCTATGATACAATCCACATAAAAATCATGAGTAAGGTGGGATCGAGTGATAAATAAATGGTCACGACCCCCTTGTGCAAAAACATTTGACATGAGGGTAACTTTGTTTAGTTTACCCTTCAAAGTTGGATATTCTTCTTCTATCCCTATAGTCACAATGGGACCATCTTGTGGTTCCTCATTTGTAGGCTTTACAAATAGGGACTTCTTCTTCTTCATTATTTCAAATGTAAAACATATAGACTTTGTATGAGCATTCTTTTTACAAAATCACAATACAATGTTGAATAAGAAGAATATTTAGAGTGATAAGAAGAAGAATGTGCTTTAAGATAAGTGGGAGGAGAAGAAGAATGAGGGGAATAATGAGAATTTTTCTTCACCTTTTATTGATGTTGATTCACACCTTTGGAATTGCTTTCCTATGAAGTTCGAGATCTGTGAGAGGCACAAAATTTCTCCTTTGCTAGAATGGCATGCTTGAATACCACATCCAAAGTGAGGAAATCATTGAACTTGATTTCCCTAAAAATTTGATCTTGCAATCCATGAGTGAACTTGTTAATCAAATCCTCTTTTGAATAGGGGACTTCCCTAGGAAGTCCTATTCTGCTTCCCTACTTCCCCCTTCCTTGGTCCTATACCAATTCCTTAGCACTTCCCTGGATCTTCCTCCTTGGCTGGATGGTGTTGCAGATGATCTCTTTGGGGTGGGAGGCCACTTATCCTTTTATTTTCCCCTTTCCATACCTGTTTGAGGGGTTTTTTCATGTGCCACTATTCTGGGATATCCTTGGGACCTTCCATAGGAGTTATTTATTACTTCAGGGATTCTTTTTCCCTGGTGCTCTCAGATCTATCCCAGGTTTTTTGCAGGTTTCTACTTGGAGCTGAGTTTTAGAGGTTCTTCAGGTATGGTGCATCGTAGCTTTGGGAGAGTTACTTCTTGAGTAGTTTTTCACATTGTTTTTGGTCTGGGGGGACCACGTGCTTATTTTTGTGGATCTGCTCTTTGGGTTCTCATATGTGGTCTTCTCGATGGGCTCTCAATATTTTTTCATGGTTTGGAGGGACCTCTACTTTGCTTGCTAATGAGATCCCACTAGTCTTCCTTTTCTAGATCCCTGAAGCTATTCATTGGCGGTGTTGGAGGTTGTCTGAGGTTTCTTGCTATATTTTTTGGTTTTAGATTTAACACCTACTGTATTTTTTGGTTTTATATTTAACACATGCAGCTTGTTAACCCTATGGCTTCTTCTATTTGGGTTCCCTGGGACCTTACCACCCCTTTCCCATGGCTTGTAATTCTACCTCTGCTTCCTCTAGTCTCTGCATAGCTCTACCTTGTTGCAAGGGGATTTCATGGCCTATGGAGATCCTCAGATTGATGTTCCATTTTATAGGACTATGCAGGATGTTGTTATGGTCTATTTTCTTACATATTTATGTGTATCTCATCCCTCCTTGGGTGGGATGTTCCTTATTGATGGTTCCTCTGCTCCATCCTATTGTTCGAGGTAGTTTTGTGTATGGTAGTTTTGTTTTTTCGATGTTTCCTTGGCGGAATATTGATTTCTAGTTTCTCCCCTGCATGATATTTTTCAAAATTTTATTATTCCTGCTTTGGTCAGGATTTTTCAAATTTCTCGTTGGGTAAGATTTTCAATTTTCATGTTGGGTAGGATTTTTAAATTTTTCCTACTTGGGCAGGAGTTGCTTTTTTCCTACTTCGGGCACATTTTTCATGTGCTTTTCCTTTAGGCTATCCTTTGGCCTATCCTTCGGCCTATCCTGTGGAATTATTTTTGGTCTGGTGACCTATTGTAAAAATGTTTTTGGGCCCTTTCGAAACCCCTTTTTTAATAAAATTTGAACTTACAAAAAAAAAATCCTCTTCTAAATATTTTACACTAAGAAGAACCCTTAGCCTATTGAATTAAAAAATGTAGTCTGCAACTTACATACTACAGGCTTACCTCAACCTATACCACTTAGTCGTGAGGTCACTTTGGTAGTCTTGTGGGAAAAAGGTGTTCTTCAGAATTTGGATCAATTATTTCCAAGTCATGGCAACATTGTGGCTTTGTATTTCTACAATCAAAAATTTTGCTAAGCCTATGAGTTTGACTATGGCAAAAGCAACTTGTTCATATTTAGGAATTTTAGCATAGGTGAACCAAGTTTACATATCTAAAATCCAAGTAGACAAGACATCAGGATCTCTTGATCCGTCATACAATTTGACCTCACATTTTGCCTTGTTGGCAAATTTGTTATAAATTTTGACATCACTAGGAGTCAATTGGATAGTAATATCTTTCACTTTATCTGCCAAAATATCTACTGAAACAGTAAGATTCTCCATATTTTTTTGAGGTCAACAGCCATTTGATGATGTGTATATGCCAGACTATGAGGATTCTAATGTGTTTGCAAGAACTATCTAGGAACTATTAGGAACAAATTGTAAGTTTTCCTAATGCAGAATTTTCCTAGATTACAAAATTTTGCCTTTCAATTTACAAAATGGGGGCTATTTAGTGCTTTTACAATTTACATCAATTTAGAATTACAAAAATTAGCATTAAAAACTTGCAAATATTAACCCTTAAATTGCAAAAATTCTCCTTTTGTAGGTAAAAATTCATCAATTTTGCAAAAATAAAGTTTTCAAATTTTGCAAAATTTGAAAAAAAAAAATGATTTTCACCTTCGCTATTGGCACCAAAATTTGAATTTGAATTGTTGAAAATTTGTAGGAAAACTGATTTGGGCGCTAAAAAATTATTTTTCAAAGGGTAGCTGGCAGATCAATGGTTGGGTCAACACCAGTCAACGGTTCTAGTGGGAAATTCAATGGTTGGGTCAATGTCGATCAATGGTTTCAAGAGCATATGCAAATTTTTCGATAAGCCAAGTGGTGCCCAAAGGAGGCGCTACCCTATACATGAGTGCGAGTGGGGGGTGACCAACTCGTCATCCCCTTTACTATTCACTCCCACTTATAAACACTGTTTGGCCTTCAATAGGCCAAATGTGGGATTAATCCCATGAATTTTATTTAAAAAACCTATAGTACCCACCAAATTTTTTGGATTTGCCAAGAAATTATGCAAAAAATTTTGCCCTGATGGTCACAGTCTCACCCTCAAAAATTCATAACGGTCAACATATTAGTTTTTGCTACCTAGTACGAGAGTACCTGCACCTACAACTGGTGTAACCCACGTGAAAGTGTAGGCTTTGTGACCACCAAGAGTAGTGGTCACTCCTCTAAGAGTTGGTTCACCCTCCCTATCGAACCTTCTATGCGCTCGATGTGGGAAAAATACTCATAATGAAATTCCAACTTTACTCAACCAAACCCATGAATTCTATCAAACGGAGTTGGAAAACTCAACAACGAACACCAAAAAAATTATGCTCCTACCAGAATTTGATGAATGATGTAGCATCAAAAAATACCACATGTTTTCCACTGATTAGAGGGTCGAGATTCATGACCTAGGGTTCATCTAGAGCCACATATCATACATTAATTAGAGGAGAATTTTAGGGTTTTAAATTTGTTCCTCACATTCAGATTAGGCAAAGAATAAACCTTAGGGTTAAGGTTAATTTTTATTTCATCTCTACATTCGTCATCTATGAACTACTTCTTTTTTGTGATCTAAGACATGATATTTGATGGTCGTGGCTGTGAGGATGTTCGAAATAGCCCATAGAACACTTAATCCCTTGTAGAATTTTGTGAAACCACCTATAGATTGTAAATTTTTAGCCAAAATATTAGCATCGTGATGCTCATCTACTGGTCTACCTACGATTTTCTCACTATTCACCAAAACCCATCAAATTGTAGACACCTAAAACATGTCATGTTTAGGGGAGCTACTCACATAGGCACATTCATAAGATCATATGACATAATATTGGACTTTCCAAGCATCAAAAGTGGTTCTCACCACTCATCTGGGGCACTTTAAGCCCATCCAAGCCTAGCCGCTCAAGACTAGAGTGGCCAGACCTTAGCCACTCAAGCTTAGAGTGGCCAGACCTTAGCCGCTACAAATGATAGTGGCTAAGCCACAAAAAGCATTTTGCCGACAGATATGCTCAATCATGGGTGAAAGTGGTGGTATGCATGCAATAAAGGTGAGCGGGAGTAACTTTGCATTCCCTTTCATGGCTAGTTCACATAGGAGACTTGAGTTTGCATTTAGAATTTAGTTAACTAGCCTCCAAACATAGACAAAGACAAAACTTATCATGCTAATGACCAGTTTGCATAGGAGACTCAAGTTTACAGTTAGATTTCAGTTAACTAGCCTTCAAACATAGAAAAGACAAAAGCTTCTCATGCTAACATTCACTATGCATGAGGGATTCAATCCTAGGGTTTTAAACATAGACCTAGGGTTTCACACACTTTAAAAGGTGCAAGCCTGAGAGCACCAAGGATGAATATATTAGGTCATTGAGGAGAGATTTTTGAGACTTAGAAGAGCTTCCCTTGGAGATCATCTTTTACAATGAAGCCCTGTCAGATTGGAGAGTCCACTTGAGGGTTTTCCACATATAGGATATCCAACGTATCGAGCAAAGCAACCACCATTTCAACATCGGATACAAGCTTTGATATTAGCCTTGAAGCAAAGAGGACAAGATTCGCTTTAGCGATCGCTGTCTTGGATAGTGGCCCGTAGGCCTAGCTTAGGGTTTTATACATTAGTTTCATTATTCTATTTAGCATATCATTAGCATAGCATCATTTCATTCATTCGTATTCATAGCATCGGTTTAATTTGCACTTGCTTTCATTTGATATATTCATTACTAACAACCTCATCCGGGAGGCATTCTCGGACATCTAAGCATGTGTTGTTGTTTCATTGCTTACAGGGCCACAGGTTCATCGGACAGAATCTGCAACATATGAGAGCAAAAGGGATCCCTCTAGGAAATAGACCTAGAGAAGGAGGCATCTGTAAGCCCTCATACATTTCCATGTGCGGAATCAGGAAGCTTGTGATAGCGCACCACCCCTTTGTGAGGGGACATTTTACCCACTTGTAACCTTATTGTATCAAAATGGGTATCCCTAAGAGGGACCGACATGTAACCGGGTTTTAATACAAATAAAGAGACATATCTTTGTTACTTCCATGTTATATGCTTTTTCATGGTCTTTCATTTCATTTTGGGTTTAACACATTGCAAGTAGAGTAAGAGCGGTGTGTGTGCCCCGAGGTCACTATAGATGGCGATCACGGTGGGACATCCACTGATTTTTCATTTTTTTGCCTAGATATTGACTTAGTTTTGTGTGCAAGCTTAGCCGCTCTGGTCTACAACGGCCAAAAATCAGCTGCTCTGAGCCACAGCAGACCAACAGAGCCTTAGCCGCTCCTGCTAACAGCGGCCAGAAACCAGCCACTCTGGTCGACAACGGCCAGCACTAGAGAGTAGCAAAGGACAAAACACCTTGGTTCTCTGAGCTGGATTAGAGGTTGGTATAACTTCTCTGATATTTTATAACTTTCTATCTGCTTCTATGTGTCTAAAATAATGAACTTAAAGCACATTTCTATTTGGGAATTGAAAGAATAAAAGAAGAAAGAATTAGGTATTTTGCATATCTTAGATCTTCTTTTAGATTTCCACTAGGCATTGCTAGGAACAACGGCTTCTATCTATAAATTTTGCCCTAGAATCCAATGTGCTAGACACTGTATGGTTGGTTTGCTTGTTTTGAGGCCTTTCTAAAGGCCATACTTGCATGCGATAGAGTGCACTCATTAATTTCATGATAGTTCATGCATCTTTCTGAATATTGAAATATATTTTGCACTTAGGCATATAGGAAAGAGTTCATTTCTGCTATATGATGCACTTTACTTCATGCAATCTTAAAATGAACCACATACACACACATTTATTTTAAACATTGGGGAGTTGGATTTCATCACCAACCCTCAATTTAGTTCGATGACGTTGGAATTCATCTCCTTCCACCGGTTTTCCCCCTAGATTCTCCTAGAAATGGATTGAAGAACTTCTTCATAGTGGTACTAAGGTACTTGTGTTCAAACTATCTCCCACTATTGGAACATTCATTGGTTCAGAGTGGAAGAGCTAGGCGAACCCCCCACTGGGATTTTAGTGGTGTACCCTAGTCTCTTTTGGGAAATCATGTTTGGCATGAGTACTCTTGATTATCACTATGGATGAGTCTCCTCATTCCAAATCCAAAGCAAGAAGCAAGAAATAACAAAACATCAAAATACATCAAATAGTTAGGGCACACTTAAATTTGTAATCAAGATAAACATTTGTGTGATATTATTTGATCATATTTAAAGTGCAACACAAAATCTAAATTCCAAAAATGATGGTTAAAACAAGAAGTAGACATCCCTAGTATGACACCGAGGGAGGGTCCAAAACAACACATACCCTTAGGCAAAGTCATAGTAACATTGAAAGACCTACTCGAAAGACCGTAAGATGCAGTTTCGTGAGTCTAAGGGGTGATAACTCAACCCTTGGGGATCTCCTCGAGAAACCCCAAATAGGGAACCACATCATGAAACTACATCTCATAAACACAAAGAGGCCTCATGGCCATCATCATCAAGGAGACATGAGGAAACCTCAAGGGCTTCCTCTAAACACATAGAAACTTCTCAGAGACATGAGGAAGCTTCAAGAGCTTCCTCCTCACATAGACATAAAGAGGGTTCTAGACCCCGTTCTTCACATAGAGATGATGAGGTTTCCCCTTCTCCATCCTCATGGAGGGTAGAAAGGACTACGAAACCCTCATCACCAAAAGGGCACACAAGAGTCGAGACATCTCAACATTCACATGAGACACTTAGAACAGATCAGCCCACTAAGGGGTAGGAAACTAGAAACACATCCAATCATAGACATCAAACAAAAGATATCCTTCACACAAGAGGAAGGATTCCATTAGACTATGACCTTATTGGAGTGAATGGCACCCCATAGGATCAGCCATGGAGAACAAGACAATTGGATGAGTTGGATCAGTTGCATCCGAGGCCACCTCCTAGAACCATAGCCATAGAGAACTCCACATCTGGAAGCTCACGAACCATGACTTCTAAGCCCACTTCTCAAACTGGGGGTGCCTCAAGATGACCCCATAGCAAACACACAAAATCTGATCATAGAGACACTCAACAATATACTGAACAAGTCACATTGGCTAGTGAGAGCGAGGAAATAGTAGAAACCTCTGAGAGAGATCTGTGAATCAAAATAACTAGGATAGGGTTAGATAAGCATGAGTCCCCTATGACTGCATAAGTTAACCATGTACGATGGTTATAGAATGCCTTGTATAAAGAGCGAGAGCTTGTGGATGCTCTTGAACATGATAAATAGAGAGAATGGTTGTTGCGACAACATGAGCAATGTTTGAGAGAGCAAGTTGAGTAGCTAGCTCACAACAACCAACAAACAAGTGGAAATGATCATCAAAGAGATCAATGCGCTGACTCACCAAGAGAGGAGCACATTAGACAAGAAAGTAACCCACAACAAAGTCACCCTCCAAATCATGAGAGGAACCCAACTGAGGGGGAAAGGGTAAACTTAATAGAGCCGGATCAGGCACATCTTGAATCCCCTCGTAGAAGGGAAGAAAATAGAGCAAATCAAATGGATAGAGTGTTACCTCCATCGTCACCGTAGGGGTGGCTACAAGAGGAGGAACTCCTTGCCTCAAAGGCCTTCCAAGAACTTACTAAGAAGATGAAAGCCTTTTAGAAACAATAGGCTACTGGGAGCCAACCAACATTGAACAAAATACACAACCAACCATTATGTCCATCAGTTCCTAGCCCTCCCTATCCTAAGCACTTTGAGATGCCTAGGCTAGAGAAGTTTAAAGGTGAAGAGGATGCACAAGAGCATGTCACCAACTTCATCAATGCATGTTTTCATCTTGAAGATAATGATGCTCTCATGCTAAGGACATTCATTATGACATTTTCGGGTGCCACCACCCAATGGTTCAACCAACTGCCCAAGCATAGCATAGCAAATTTTGAACAACTAGTGAACACTTTTCTGAAGCATTTCTCTTTTGGTGCTAAGAGGAAAGTGAACCTTTCAGACCTGGCCAATCTGAAACATTATGATGATGAGCCAGTAATGGATTACGGGAATAGATGGAGAAAAATCATGGCAAAATTATCATTCTCCGTTCCCACAGAAGAAATCATCTGGATGTTCACCAAGAGTTGTTCCAAACACATTTCCCTCTTGCTACAACTACAACAATACCCCTCATTTGAGGAAGCTTTGGCACAAGCCAAGCTCATTGAGGACATCAAAGTAGATGAGGGAACTATAAAACTCTAAACCAAGAAGGAGTGGAACAAGAATGACAAAAATGGCAAGTACAAGAAGAAGCAGGTAAGCCTTGCTCTAGTTAATCAAGTGGTATTGGCTATGCCTAAGGATGGGGCTATGCACCAACCCTATAATTATCAAGCACAACCCCCACCAGCCAACTATGATCAAAAGAACAATCAGGGGTGGAACAAAGAACGCAAACCCCCTCGTTATTTTACACCATTGATATAATCAATGCAATCAATCTTCAATCAATTGAGCGAGGTAAGAAAGATCAGATTCCTTGATATACCTCTTATAGATCCCAACCATCCTAAGCCAAAAGGATATAGGGAAGATCAATTCTACTCTTATCATAGGATACCGGGCATAATATCAAGGTTTGTGTTGGTTTCAAACATCAAGTGCAAAACATGATTGAGGTGGGAGAACTTAAAGTGGACAACCCACTGGCCCTTGACAATAGAGATATGGGCATCTACAAAAACCTGCTACCAAACCATGAGGTCCCTAGAGGGCAAGGTGCACAAGTCAATCAGGTCTGAATTGATACGCCTACCCATGGGTGTGTTGGGATGGTTGAAATTATCAATATAGCAACCAAGACTAGACGGTATGGTCAACCACAACCTCCTGTAGCTCCCATCAATGTCCCAGCTGCACCTAGGTAGAGGTAAGGGCAAGACAATCTTCTAGGTCCACCAACCCGACCTGTGGTAACCATCTGGAGTAGACTCGAGCAAAATTTACAAATGACTTCGGCTAAGCTATCAATTTATGAGCTCATACAACAGTCCCCAAAGCACAGGGAGACCTTGATGGAGATTTTAAGGTCAATAGAGCTCCAACCACAAGATCTGAATGCATTCACCCATTTTGTGGGACAAGTACAAGAATGTCAAGAGCCTATAATTCGATTCTATGATCATGAAATTAAGATAGTATCTACTGCCTTACCAGACCCTCCACTACACATCATGGCATCAGTTAATGATTTTCCATTTAAGCGGGTCTTGATCGATACAGGTTCATCAATCAACATCATCACAACAATAGCAATAGAACATCTTAAGATCCCCAAGTCCAATATCATTCCGAGAGCCTATACATTAAGGGCTTTCAATGATGCTTTATGCAATACTGTGGGAATGATAGTCCTACCTATCAAGGTAGGGCATAAGACCATCCCCATGATGTGTCATGTCTTGGAAGGGGCCATGCAATACAACATCCTCCTAGGGAGACCTTGGATAAGGGACATGAGATGTGTTCCTTCGATCTTACACCAATGTGTCAAGTATGTGCATGATAACAAAGTCTACATGGTGTTGGTCGATGAAGAGCCATTCAAGTATGTTCACCAGGTGGATTGTCCAGGAGAATTTGTGATTCCTTCGGCCCACTTGTCTGTAGGACCTTCATCTCCAAATACTCAACTGGATAACAAAGACAAAGGGGCATAAAAGGACCCATCTGCATCAACACCTCATCTTGCACACAAAGCAACTAATGCTTCTAATAAACCATCAACACCTAAACTAAAAAATGATCAGAAGCTAAAGGCACCTATGGTTGAGGAAAACAAACTCAAAGAAATGCTAACCATAGCTATTGAAGAGAGTCCAAATCCCATGGAAGAAGAAGATCACCAAGACCAAGTCGAAGATGATGACTACCACCCCGCTTCACCAGTGTCATCCATGGGGTCATCCACCTCACATACAACTATACACTTGGCAAGCACAGGGATAGGAGAGTATCTTGTGTAGAACATAACCTTTACACCTATCATAGAATCTACACAAGACATGGGATGACCAAAATATCTAAGACCACCAGTGGGAACAATGGTTCCACTTGGAATCCCTCCCAACCAGACAAATTTCATCTACACTGGCCTAGATTGCACCCATAAATCTATGGATATAGAAGAGGAAAATGATGAGCTATTCACTATCAATGTTCGCTACCTCTCTAATCCTGAGTTTTCTCTGACCTATTTTGAGCGTTGCCATTGGCATGGTTATGGTCTTGGTATATATGAGCAGGGGCGTAGGCGGCCATTCGAGCCACAATACCAACTCCCATATGACAGATTTGGGTTAGGATATCACATCAGAGGTCGAGATGACTCTCTAGCAGCAGCATTAGATAGATTAACCTTGGGGTTAGGAGAAGACATCGATTTTATTCCTTATCATCCACCAAGTGCAAGATATCTGAGCAATAGACAAGTGGCTATGGCAAGCATACCACCTCCCGAGACTTATCATCCAAGATCCACAATTGATGTCACCCCAATAGGTTACAACTCATGGGATGATGAGAAAGAAGAAAATGGATATGTGGCAAGTGATGATGAAGCACAAGAGGGCTTGGCCTATCATGGGCCTCGCTATTTACAAAGCTTTACCTAGTCTGGACACCATGAGAGTGGATACATATCGGATGAAAGTGACTATGAGTCAGAGGACTCAATAGAGAGAGCCTACTTAGGGGTAAGGCAATGGCCCCATGACTTGGGGCAACATACTAATGCAAATGGATTCTTCATAAGTGATGAAGAATATGAGGATGAAATAGAGATGGCTTACTTAGAGCCAAGACATGAGCCCCTCACCTTGGGGCCGCATACTAATGCTAATGGCTTCTGGATAAGTGATGATGATTTTGAGGATGAGACTGAGATGGCCTATCTTGGGCCTCACCATTTACGACAAGTCAATATGTTGGTGGAAAGAGAAGCGGTACTTCATGCCATAGACCCTGGCTTGTGGTTTTTGGGGAGACCAATTGACTTGAATGTCATTCATCGCATGGTCAATCCCCCTCCGCCTACATTCAAGGAGCTCTTAGAACCCAATGATCCTATTGTCAACCCAACTCATGGGCTAGATCCAGAGATTCCCATTCCTCTAGAGCCTCATCATGAGCATGGAAGGGAAACCTTGGAGATAATATTTCACCCATGTGGTCTTGGAGATTTCATCCCATCCATCAATACAATCTCCATTGATTTGACCACTCCACTTCATAACCTAGTAGATCCCACTAAACCTTTGTGTCTCGACATACGAGCTATTGATTGGGATCATGCTAATTCACCAATAGAGCCTAAAGATCTTTTCTCTAATGAAGAGATGTTACAACCATTCCATTTTGCATCAGGTTGTGCATATGATGTGTTCCATGCTGGTTTGGATCCTAAGTCAGTAGGACCTATAAATCCCATCGATGACATTCACTTGATACCCATGCCTCACCAGTTGGAGGATGGGTCACATATGGCTATAGAAGTGACTTTCGAAGTGGACATTAGCAATGATCCTACTCAACCAAAGAAAGTCAAGTTCGGAGAAAGTCTGTCTCTAGAGGAACAAGCCATCATAATTCCTCTCCTTAAAGAGAGGCCAAATTTATTTTCTTGGACTTACAAAGACATGCCAGGTATTGATCCAAAGTTAGTTGTTCACAACCTTTCATTGGATCCCCTAAAGAAGCCAGTCAAGAAAAAATTGAGGAAGATGCATCCAACCATCGCTTTGATGGTGAAGAACGAGTTGCAAAAACTATTGGATGCAATCTTCATAGTTCCCATCGACTATCCTGAATGGGTATCGAACATGGTGCCCATAGGAAAACCAGATGGAAGAGTCCACATTTGCATAGATTTTAGGGACTTAAATAGGGCAACTCTGAAGGATTCATTCCCATTGCCAAACATAGATGCTCTTGTTGATGCCACTGCAGGTCATGAGATGCTATCCCTAATGGATGGGTTTTCTGGATACAATCAAATCCGAATAAAACCTGAAGACCAACACAAGACTACTTTCATCACTCCATGGGGAACTTTCTATTACAAAGTGATGCCATTCGGCCTAAAGAATGTTGGTGCCACATACCAATGGGCCATGACATACATATTTCATGATTACATGCACACAATCTTGGAAGACTACATGGATGACTTGTTGGCCAAATCATTGATACGACAAGAGCACGTTGAGATCCTTACAAAAGTTTTTGATCGCCTCATAGAGCACAATGTCAGATTGAATCCTAAGAAGTGCGTGTTTGGCGTAACTTCTGGTAAGCTCTTAGGGTTCATTGTTTCCATGAGAGGCATTGAAGTCGATCCAATAAAAGTAGAAGCTATAATGGAGATGGCTGCCCCTACCAACATTAGGGAATTAAGAAGCCTACAAGGCAAGGTAGCATCCATCAAATGGTTCATCACGCAATTATCAGACAAGTGTCGACCCATGAATCGGTTGCTATGCAAGGATGTCCCATTTCATTGGGATGAAGAGTGCCAACAAGCCTTTGCAGAGATCAAAACATACCTGGCAACACCACTAGTGCTAGCTCCACCAAGGCCAGACGTACCATTTTTGCTATACATATCAGCTACTAATTTTTCTTTGGGCACCATGTTAGCCCAAAAGAATATGCAAGATAAAGAGCAAGCCGTATATTACATTAGTCGCACATTGGTAAGCTATGAGCTAGGATATGCGTATGTAGAAAAGTTGTGCTTAGTAGTGGTCTTTGCAACCAAAAAGTTGTGACACTACATGTTGAGCCATACGACTTACGTTATATCAAAATAGAATCCTTTGCAGTATATGATGAACAAGACATATCACAATACACGTATTGCAAAGTGGATCATGCTATTGATAGAGTTTGACCTAGAATTCATAAGCCAAAAGTCCATCAAGGGATAAGTCATAGCAGATCAGTTAGCAGAGGCACCTCTTAAGGATAGCAAGCCTCTCACTATAGAATTGCTTGATGATGCGGTCTTCGCATTATCAGATCCATCGAAACCCAAAGAACCTGAGAAACAAAGAGAAATGGTATTATTCTTCGATGGTTCGAAGTGTGAACAAGGGGGTAGAGTAGGGATAGTCTTTATCACATTGTAGGGTGCTCCATTGCCCTTATCATTCAAACTAGACTTCCCTTGCACAAACAATAACATAGAGTATGAAGCCTTGATCTTGGGACTCCAAACAACAATTGCAATGGGCATTAAAATATTGAATATCTTTGGTGACTCCTTGCTCATAGTGAATCAAGTCAAAGGATTGTTCCAATGTAGGTGTCCACTCCTAAAAGCTTACAAGGAGCTTGTTGACACTTACCTAGCTCAGTTAGAATGGTATGACATCGAGGCAATCCCTCGTACGTCAAATAGATTTGTAGACACCATGGCATCTTTGGGATCCTTAATCCCTCAGAATCTATCCACTGATTTCACAACCATTCATGTGAAAGTGCTCATATTTTCCATGATACAACGTGAGGTTATTGACAACCTAGAGTCAGTCAATATGATCCAAACTGAGCCAAATCAGGATTGGCACTTCAAAGTTAGAGCTTTCTTGCAAATAGCCCCTTGGGAGTCTTTGATCTCTCAAGGTCCCATCAAATGTGGAACAACCATTCATCATAGGATTGCTTCCCAATCAGTGTTCACAAGTGCTAGATCACAAGGAGAGCACACAATTTTATCCATAGAAGCAATGGCTTATCAGGATTGGCTTTCCCAATTGCAGGATTTCCTAAAGCTTGGAATAGTACCGCAAGGCCTGTCGCATGCTGAAAAATGAACATTTAAGCAAAAGGTGACTAGATACATTTTTCTAGGAGAGATCCTTTATAGACAAGGTTATGATGGAATGCTCCTTCATTGTCTTGAGCCCCAGGAAGCATCTTGGGCAATTTTGCAAGCTCATGATGGTACGTGTGGTGGTCACTTCAGTGGCATGGCCATCATTAAGCGTATTTTGAGAATGGGTTACTATTGGCCCACTATGGAAAAATAATATTGTGAGTATGTCAAGAAATGCATAAAGTGTCAGCATCATGCAAACCTCACTCACTTGCCATCACAAGCCTTGCAACCCATCCAGGAAGCATGGCCCTTCTCGTAATGGGGATTAGACTTGATTGGGAAGATATCTCCCCCATATTTAGGCCGACACACGTTCATCATAATGGCCATTGAGTATTTCACCAAATGGGTCGAAGCGATCCCCTTAACATCGACAACTGGACCAAGGATTGCAGAGTTTATACTCCACAATATCATAAGTCGATTTGGGGTCCCTTCAAATATTATATCGGATAATGGACCATATTTCAAGAACAAAAATGTGCATGCTTTAATGAAAAAATACCATATTTAGCATAGTTTTTCAATGCCTTATTATCCACAAGCAAATGGGCAAGCAGAAGCCTCAAACAAAATAATAGTCTCCATCTTGAGGAAAATAGTAGTAGATAATCATAGGGATTGGCATTTGTAGTTACCTCTAGCACTATGGGCATACAGGACTAGTGTACGGATGCCCACTAGGGCAACACCATTTTCACTTGTATATGGCACTGAGGCCATCATGCCCCTAGAATTAGAAATCCCAACCTTACGCATAACATTAAAGGACTTCATAGATGATGACACAATGCGACAAGACCGCCTGGATCAGTTAATGCTTCTGGATGAATGATGGGTCAATGCCTTGGAGCATCTTCACATTTATCAGAATCACCTTGCATGAGCATACAATAGTAAAGTCCATTTGAGAGAATTCAAAGTTGGGGATCTAGTGCTCAAAGAAAATCAACAGAACTCAAACCTACCACCGCATTTGCGAGATAAATTTATGGCAAATTGGATAGGCCCCTACATAATTTTAGAGATAGTTGGTCCTGGAGCATACCGCCTAATATCATTAGATGGTGTTGAAGAGCCTAAACCTCTCAACATCATTCATCTAAAGGCATTTCATACATAAAATAAAAATAAAAAAATATTCAAATATGTCATAAAATAAAAAACATTCAAATATGTCATAAAATAAAAAACATTCAAATATGTCATAAAATCAAAAACATTCAAATATGTCATAAAATAAAAAAAAAACATTCAAATATGTCATAAAATCAAAAAAACATTCAAATATGTCATAAAATCAAAAAAATATTCAAATATGTCATAAAATCAAAAACATTCAAATATGTCATAAAATCAAATAAACATTCAAATATGTCATAAAATCAAAAAAACATTCAAATATGTCAAAAAAACATTCAAATATGTCAAAAATCAAAAATGCTCCAAGGGTATCAAATCAATTGGTCAAAATAAAAAAAATCTCCAAAGGCATCTTAAAGCCCTTTGGTCAAGTCAAAATCAAATCACAAAAATGCTCCAAGGGTATCCAATCCGCTTGGTCAAAATCAAAATACAAAAAGCTCCAAAGGCATTTTAAAGCCCTTTGGTCAAATCAAAAGGACAAAAACAAAGCAAAAAGCAAAAATACAAAAACATTTGCATCTTACATCCACATAATTGCATATCCATACATATCCATTGCATTCGCATATGTTATGATCACAATCTTACAAACGATGCCATAGTTTGTATTTCAATCAAAATATACAAGTTATCCTCATCCATGCATCCATGTGTGTAATTGTGTTTCTCAACACAACCAAATAATGTTGCTATACGAAATATACAAAGGTTTCCTATTATTTCAACCATGTCTAGTGGTCTTATCAACTTTTGTAGAAAGCCATCTTGATTAGTAGAAGAGCAAGGTCTAGTTGTAGTACCTTGGATATTCAGGATCCCATCACTAATTGAAACACTAAAATCCTAGTTGATACAAGGGAAAGATGAAAACAACAAAGTGGTTTAGGTTACCAAAAGTGAAAAGGAACTTCCTTGCTTATCCCCCTGTGCAACCGGTTTAAAGGTGTTGAGAATTGGCAAAAGGACAAGTTCTGCCCTACCCAAAAATGAGTGATTATCATCACTACATAAATCCCTTGCTTTCATAACAATAAGCAAAATCCCAAAACAAAAACACAAATTCAAATCTCAAAATCAAAATTTCAAAATCTTCAAAAGTCAAACATCAACGCCAAAGTCATAGTTCAAAATATCAAAAGAACAAAAGCAAAATAAATAGTGATTATCATCCCTACATGAATCCCTTGCTCAAAAGAAAAACAAAAAATCAGTCAAAATAAATAGTGATTTTCATCACTAAGTATGAGCAAGTATCCCAAATGAAATGAAGAAAAAAAGGGAATAGAACTTGAATCCCTGGAATTCTCAGCATTGCACAAAACTGGAAGGAGAAATCCTTACGCATGACGATATGTCTATTACAAAAGCTCCTAGCATTTGTATAGACCAATGTTTGAATGTGGATGAGCTAGCTTAGGTAACTCAAAACTGCCTAGTGGTATAGTCCAACTAAGTCCAACATAAGGATGAGATAAAACACTTGAGAATCCTTGATCTTAGCAATGGGCTGAAAGAATCCCGCCTGACATCGAAGGAAATGCTTGAGTTCTATCAAAAATATATTCATTTGCACACACAGAGAGAATGAATATCCGGGTACAGAGTGAAAGCCTTGCCTTTCAAAAAGTCTTGTATGGTCAGTACATAATTGTTGATAGGGTCACTAGAAAGATTGAAGTCTCAGGAAAACCCACAAATAAATTTCTACCATAGCAACAAATATCATCAATCACATCATCAACTTTATTTATAAGCTTCTATAAATTAGGGGGTATTAATAAAATAATATTAAAATAGATACCGAATATATGTCAGAAATGATGTCTAAACGACCACTAACTATTTTACATCTCTTAAATTACAGAAGCTTATCCATAAAATGCATACATTCCACACCATTACATTGCACATATGGAGGATTTAAATAATTAATTCTTATGAGTAGAATGATTATTAAATATTCATGGTTGTTATACTTTTTGTGGTATCACCCATTAAATTGTCAAAATCATGGCATAGGCATCCATTATGTTTTAAGTGATTAAAACATACAAGTTCATTCACATTAAATTACATACTGCATTCACCATATCATAGCATGAGTTAGATGTATAAATTAAATCAAAATTAAACATGCATTTAACAAAAACATTTCATTCATAAATACATAGTTCACAAATCATCCATTTACATCAAATAAAACATTGCATTCATCCATAAATACATAGTTCATAAATCATTCATTTACATCAAATATCACATCATTGCATTCATCCATACAAAGGATCATAAATCCATCATCAAATCAACTCGAAATACATCACATCATGTCACAATAATTAAATCATGAAAGCATCTACATAAACACATACATAAGCATCCATCTCAAATCCACATCATCATAAATATCATCTATCATCTAACACATATATATCACCACATCATAATCCCATCATAACATTGCATAAAGAAAACAAAAACATAAGCAATAAATGGTACACATAATGAGTCATAAAGCAAAGATATCATATAAATATGTGTATCAGGTCCATAAAGGTACAAAAATGCCCATGGGCTATAGTCAGGTAGGTCAAGCCGACCTCAAAAATGAATCAAAAGAACACCATCAATCAAATACAAGGGTTGAGCCCCCGACATCACCTCCCCCTATGGCGGTGTCACGAGTCAAATGGTGTGAACCTACTGGCCTCTCTGTCCGAGTCTGGGTCCTCTGGCTAGGACGGGTAGAAGACTACCCAGAGGTGGATCGCCCATTGACCTATGAACCACCTGCACCTGGTGCCTCCTTAGGGATAAGCCCATGCCTCCTAAGCTACATCTAGAGAATGGTAATGTGACCAACATGCTCTTGAATCCACCCCTCATACTCATCCAATAGTAACTATAAGTGTAGAACCTCTCCCCCTGAATCTACCTCTGGATCCCCCTATGGTGTAGGAGGAGGAACAATAAACTGCATCCTAGCAGTACCACCCCTAATAGTAGCCTATAAAGCCTGTATCTATGTTGTGAGCTGCTCTATGGTGGCATCCCACTGTGCTATGGTAGCATCTCACTGCTGCACCTAGATCTAGATCGACTGGAGCTCGACCTCGACCTCATGCAACTATGCTCTCAAAGGAGAATCTCTCTCCTCGGGCTCCAACTCCTCCTCATCCTCCTCAGGAGCCTCCTGCTCCTCCACTACCACCTGCTCTACTGGCTAGCCCCATACCTCGGTCCTGGCTTAGACTCTATGCCCTACTAGATCTGTACCATCATCCCCACCATCATCCTCATGACCCAAGCTGTCGGTACCATGCCACATCCGATCCCCCCACCACTGAGTGTATGCCTCTGTAACACCCCCAATGACTCCTGGGTCAACTATTGGGGCATCCTCCTCATCTGAGAGCTCTATAATCTACCGTGAGGTAGGTCCTTCTCCACTATGAGGTGCCTATACAAAAATGGAATAAGAGGCATGTCCTGCTATAGCCCATACTGATAGAGAACCCGAGAGTAGAAGAAATGCTCCTAGATGACAACCTTGCAGCCAAGGAGCCACCGCTCATACCACGTCTTAGTAGTAAAACTAGTCGGATCATCCCACGTCGGGCACTCATGATATGGGTACCACATAACATCCTCGGCCTACAACCTAGTGAAAGTAGCAGTATAATGGGAAAGCTCCCCCACATGAGGATGACTCTTGCATAGCTTGCACTCTCGAGCCCATCTAGTGGTATAGCACTGCATCCACTCCTCCATAGTTGTAATCTCAGTAGGAAGCCCTCTAGGATGATCTACCTTGATGTGCTCCCATCCCCAAACCTGTAGAAGCAAGCTGCAAGCAATGTCGATGTGACCTCACCGATGGATGTGGTACAACTCATCATAGCACTGAGCCAACAAAGACCTACCCCATGCATAGATGATAGGCTCCTCACTATCCAACAAGTCCTAAACCATCACCAAGAGGTTCCACGGGAACCTCAAACCTGAGCAATCTAGAATCAAGATATTGTTGATGACCATCAGCAACACCGCATGCCTCGTAGAGAAGACCCCTCCTCATACCACTAAGAGATGGACACTCCCCTAGATTTGGTGTCCTTGAGAGCCTCCGTAGAGCGCCCTCCGAACACCCAAGTGAAAACAACAACCTGATCATTAGTGGTCGAAGAGACAATGGCCACTCCATCAAAGGGGATCCGGAAGATCCTATACACATCTTTCGGCGTGATGGTCATCTCGCCGGTAGGAAAGTGGAAGGTATTGGTCCGAGGGTCCCATCGATGGACCAAAGCCGTAAGGTAGGCATGATCTACCATAATGGTGGGTAGTCTGGTGACATACTATAGCCCATGGGCTTTGAGCCAAGCCCAATCATCACCATCCAAGAGGGGCAGAAGTGTATTCATGAGCTTCGGGTCCCGAGCCCGAGCAGTAAGAATCTAAGCAAAAGAAAAAAAATGAATCATAACTACAATGCATCTAAGGCATAACTCACAATAAACATGAAAATAGTGCAAATAATGATGGGCTATCCTAAGTCTAGGTAAAGGAATAGAGTTGCACCTAATCAAACAAGTCAAAAATTCAAAAAAATCAATAAATCAACCCAAAAAATTTCAAAAAAATAAAAAATTTCACTAAGTGTTCTTGGCCGCTGTCACCTACAATGACCATAAATCGGCCATTGAAGCTGACAATGGCCAAGCCCCAATGGTCAAATTTTTTGACCGTTGGGATTCAAATCAGCCACTGCCAATGACAATGGCCAAGTTGCAGGCCTTCCTGGCCGCTCTGATCGAGAGCGGCCGATGGGTGATGAGGTAGATGCATCGACCCTAGGCTAGAAAATACCAAAAAAATATAACAAAAGCAACAAGACAAAATGGGGACAAGCCCACCACATAAAAACCTAAACTAAGCCTAGCTACGGGTTTTGATTCATTGCCAACAAGCTTAATGAGGTTCAATTACCGATTACTTAATGTGGTTCAGTTTTACCCAAAACAAAAATAAACAAGTAGGTTAAGGGTTGAGGGAGTACTCGAGAAGCTCCGGCTCCTCCACCCAAAGATGCTTCACCCCATGTAACCATGATCTTCCAAGTCATAGAAACGCTCCAAATCACAAAAGTCACTTTCACCTCAGAGCTCAAGAAAGAAAATTGACAACTGGCAAAGTGAAAAGACAAAACCCTAGGTTGAATTTTATATTGCCTTGGCCACTACTGACATCAGTGGCCCACATCGCTTGGCCACTCAGGATGAGAGCGGCCAGGACCAGGCCTTTGGTGGTCATTGGACCTAACAATGGCCGAGATCCTAGATAAAAACAACCACAACCCCTCCATGAGAAGCAACAAAAACATTCAAATAAGCACATTTTGAAGACTTCTAGTCATCATAATGACCAAAATAATATAAAAATCACATAAAAATAAATTCTCGAGTAAGCCTCGTATCCAGTCACTTACTCTATCAACTTAGTGATTGCAGCGACTTGCACTCCATGTAATTCGGTAAGATGAGTAAGTCACCATAAGGCTACTTGGGGCAAAAACATTCATTTTGGAATCACGATGTATCACTTCAAACCCGAAAAAGACCAAGATGGTCGGACTGCTCCACGGGTGCGATAGGATCATCCTCATTCCCTTGTGACATCAAAAACACTAAGCCAAAGTGATACAATATGAGCATAAATAGAATCACTCATCCTAACTCCCTAAGAAGGCTATTGATGGTTGGACCGCTCCTCGGGATAGGGATGGATGGTTATCATAAACAATTGGAATCACACTTGGATGTGGGTTCACCCATTGAAGGAACAAATGCTAGAAAGGAACCAGATTAGTCATATTGGTCAAGCGACTTGTCGCTTCATTCATTGTCATTTCTTCACCAATTCGTTGAGTGAAGAGGTAGTTCAAATCTTCAAAATAATCATAATCAAAATCAACAAAATATCACTCGATCATAACAAAATCATGTTCATCCTATGAATCATTGCATACAATAATCACATAATTTCCCTTGTTTTCTAGGAATGTAAGCAGACATGACATCTTCAATAGTAGCTCTCCTACCGGTCGAAACTATTGTAGCAGCTGAAGCTACCCGATTGAGTTTGAGGAATGAGTGCAATTTAACATGTCCAAGCCACTGAGCTAAGTCCTCCGAACGTTGAGGCAATGATTCAAAGGGTGAGCACCATCTTGCATGATTGGGCCATCCGACGTTGATCAGACCACTGATCACCATACACCCTACAAATAGATCAGTCTACGTTTTTGCTCAGCGTTGTGTTTTCCACACAACGCATCACAAAAAGGGGCATCTGTAGACACCTAAAACATGTCATGTTTAGGGGAGCTACTCACATAGGCACATTCATAAGATCATATGACATAATATTGGACTTTCCAAGCATCAAAAGTGGTTCTCACCACTCATCTGGGGCACTTTAAGCCCATCCAAGCCTAGCCGCTCAAGACTAGAGTGGCCAGACCTTAGCCGCTCAAGCTTAGAGTGGCCAGACCTTAGCCACTGTAGATGATAGCAACCAGATCTTAGCCGCTATAGACGACAGTGGCTAAGCCACAAAAAGCATTTTGCCAATAAATATGCTCAATCACGGGTGGAAGTGGCAGTCTGCATGCAATAAAGGTGAGCGGGAGTAACTTTGCATTCCCTTTCATGGCCAATTCACATAGGAGACTTGAGTTTGCATTTAGACTTTAGTTAACTGGCCTTCAAACATAGACAAAGACAAAACTTCTCATGCTAATGACCAATTTGCATAGGAGACTCAAGTCCATAGTTAGATTTCAGTTAACTAGCCTTCAAACATAGACAAAGACAAAAGCTTCTCATGCTAACATTCACTATGCATGAGGGATTCAATCCTAGGGTTTTGAACATAGACCTAGGGTTTCACACACTTTAAAAGGTGCAAGCCTAGAGAGCACCAAGGGATCGATAATCATCACATATCAAGATCATGCAGTGAATATAATAGGTCATTGAGGAGAGCTTTTTGAGACTTAGAAGAGCTTCCCTTGGAGATCATCTTTTACAATGAAGCCCTGTCATATTGGAGAGTCCACTTGAGGGTTTTCCACATACAGGATATCCAACGTATCGAGCAAAGCAACCACCATTTCAACATCGGATACAAGCTTCGATATTAGCCTTGAAGCAAAGAGGACAAGATTCGCTTTAGCGACCGCTGTCTTGGACAGTGGCCCGTAGGCCTAGCTTAGGGTTTTATACATTAGTTTCATTATTTTGTTTAGCATATCATTAGCATAGCATCATTTCATTCATTCACATTCATAGCATCGGTTTAATTTGCACTTGCTTTCATTTGATATATTCATTACTAACAACCTCATCCGAGGAGGCATTCTCGGACATCTAAGCGTGTGTTGTTGTTTCATTGCTTACAGGGCCACAGGTTCATCGGACAAAATCTGCAACATACGAGAGCAAAAGGGATCCCTCTAGGAAATAGACCTAGAGAAGGAGGCATCTATAAGCCCTCATACATTTCCATGTGTGGAACCGGGAAGCTTGTGATAGCGCACCACCCCTTTGCGAGGGGACATTTTACCCACTTGTAACCTCATTGTATCAAAATGGGTATCCCTAAGAGGGACCGACATGTAACCGGGTTTCAATACAAATAAAGAGACATATCTTTGTTACTTCCGTGTTATATGCTTTTTCATGGTCTTTCATTTCATTTTGGGTTTAACACATTGCAAGTAGAGTAAGAGCGGTGTGTGTGCCCCGGGGTCGCTACATAAAAAATGCTAGAAAAAATACCAATCACATTGGGAGATCGTTCTACGTACCAAAAAATAGAAATCTCTTGCATGCTGTGACTCGAGAGTGTCTGATGGAGTTCGATGACGTGTTTGAGGACTGCATTGATGGGGCATTGGACTAGTTGAGGAAGATCTGAGCTCCATCGGTGGTCATGGGTCGGTTGATGGGAAGAATATTGTCATCTCTTGGTAGTTGGTTGGGATAGTTGGTCGATGGTCGGTGTCAGCATACATAGTCGATTATTGATTGGACTTTGGTTGCTCGATGAGGTGGCCCACCAGTGTTCTAGTCAGGCTACTATTGGCCGAGATTAGGTGATGGTCTCAAAATAGGCAACACCTAGTTTTAATCTTGGAGAGTTTAAAAAAATATTAATATTATTATTTATGAAAAAAGCTCAAAATTAGCTAAATTCTCATGCAATACAAAGGATAATTATTTCTTCAAAAACCTTATCGTTCTCTCAGTAAGGCATATCAAAGCCTATTTTTAACCATACATTTACCTTAAACTTGTGCAACTGTTCCTCAAATATATGTCCTGATCTCTCTGATATTCAAAGCAGATAAAATTTACTTGCCTTTCTCAGGGTAAGTCTGGTTACCCTCTCATATTTTGTCAAGGGTATTCGGTGCAAGGGTAATTTTCACCCTCTACCACCTTAGGAGCTTCACAAAAATAGATGTTACGACTAGACTCAAGCCAATTTCTCACAACAAACACCCTAGTATCTAGTGCACTAGCAGCAAAACAATACTAGTTACCTAGCAATGAAGTTGGCACTTTGCCTCCCTTCTTGCAAAAAATTATCCTATGGCTCTAATTACCACTGATATGGAAACTATCAAATATGAAGCTGATTATTCATTATTGGCAATAGAATATATAATGCATACAAAGGAATCACGTGGTTACAATGGTTGTAACAATTTTCCATTCAAGGCCAACCAACTATAACTAAAAATATATGTAGGGATAACCACCTACCAAACATGGATGCTAACAACCAACTAACTGCTAGATGATAAAACACATCTCTAACAGTCTAACTATGCATCCTAACAAATAAAAAACACATATCCAACATGGGCATACTATGCCTCACGTATTACAATGCAAGAAATAAGAAATAATAATAATAACTTAGGCTTATAATTAAGCCTAAGGTACAATAATATCCTCAACATTAGGTGATCTGTCAGGAAGAAGAATATTTTTTCTCAACACGGGTCAGTAAGAGAATCTATATTAAGGTTGACCTCACATAGGATCTCAAAGAATTTGTGGACATTCATGTTGGTATAGAGTGTTTTATACAAAAAAAATGTTTACTTTAACTTGTCTAATACTTGCTTTCTATGTCAATCTACTTGACATCGTATCAAGGACTATTCATTGGTTGCTCAAAAACCTTTTATGGTTTCCCTTGCTCCTCCTGCTATGCCTACGTCTACCAGACTCTCTATTGAGTGTGATTGGATCATAATATCTAATAAGAGGGGGTGGCCAACCCTAAATCGATGCTTTCTAGCAGAGATAGGGTTACACAACCTCCTATTATTCTTGCTGAGAAAATATTAAGTGTAAATCCATTTCAAAGGAAGGGAAATCACAAAAGTACCTCCACCCTCTAGGTTTTTACATAGTCCATATCAAGATGGCTTGCCATCATTGAGGGGAGGTCAGGAGGCTAAGCATCATCCATATATTGTTGGTGATCTATTTTACCTTTCTTAGACCTCTCTATTTAATAGTTTCTTAGTATTGGCTGATAATGTGGGTAGTCCTTTGGGAGATGGCTCCTTGGATATTCTTCCTCCATGAATTTCCTTTTGTGGAATGTTCAAGGACTTACAAAGTCCTCAAGAAATTTTTTGTTAAATCTACTTTACAAAGTATTCACCATTTTGATATTATTTTCTTACAAGAAGTTAAAATATTTGGTTTTTTGTTAGATGTTTCTCTTAAATGTATTGCAGGATCATCTGTGCACTTCACAACTCACCATGAATATGGTAGGGATGGTGCTTCTATATCAATCTCCTCCAAATTTGAGGATTTTCTACTAGGGTTTTGTGAGGATCCCTCTCATCATGTGATATAGATTCTATTGAATATTAATGGGAACACCCTAGGCATTACCAATATTTATGCGCCTAATGACGGGCCCAATTGTTCTACCCTTTGGTGGTACTTGGTTGATCACTTACCAATGGTGTATTGGCTTATTTGTGGTGACTTTAATATAGCTAAGCATGATGAATATAAAGTTGGTTGACTTCCAATGTGTTGGTGCATTGATGAGCGTGACGCTTGGTTTTTTATTAAGCATAGATGGGGTCTTTTTGATCCCCTTTTTTACTAGCACAAATGCATACCTCCACCTTGGTTCATGTGGTCCAATTTCTATGCTGGTAATGATAGTTTGTAATTGCCTTGATCAAGTTATGATGTTAGAGCAACATTTTTTTTCCTTCTTTGCTACCAATAATAAAATTGTGATGTTTAGGAATCAATTCTAGCTATCAGATCATTTCCAAATTTACTTCTAGATTGAGTGGAGTGGCTGCCAATTCAATTTTCCATGCAATCAATTCTATTTAAATACTTCTTTATTACAACACCCTGACACAATTTCCATAATTGAGAGAATATAGAATTTATTACCTTAGCCTCCTCATTCTATTAGTTGGATTTCTTGGTGGAATGAGGCAATTGTTTGTACTACCTCTTTATTGCAATATTTTGGCAAACAAGTGGTGCATGTCAAAAAGTGAGCTCATTTGACTGTCACAAAGGAGTATCAACAAAATTTATCTTTGCTATAAAATGATCCATACAACTGATAGTTGCAAGCTAGGGTTGCTAGTTTTCACCACCAACTTATGCTCCATGAATGGCGTGAAGTTAGGGAGCTCAGATTTAGGCTCATATGCATCGGATGAGGGTGGGTGATCGCCCATCCAAATCCTTTTTTAAATATCTTCATTCTAGGTAGGTCAGAATCCAGATAAAGACTATTCAAGTCTCTCATGATAGGTTAACTTCTCTTCCTAATATTACATTGACCTTTGTGGATCATTATAATATTGTCTTTCAAGAACAATAGGATTATTTGGAATGTTTGATGACACTCCAACAATGTCTTGATGTTGTTCCTGCTAAGTTGTCTGCTTATAACAGGTATTTGCATGAGGCTCCTCTTTTTCTTACTAAGCTTCATAATGCTCTTATAATTATGTTGGATGATAAGTACCCTGGTATTGATGGCTTTCCCTACGAGTTTTATAAAGCCACTTGGAAGTTTATTGGGCCTAATCTACTCAATGTCTATAATGAAGCGTTAGCCAATAACTCTCTAAGTAGTATTATCAATCGTGGAAACATTAAGTTCATTCCTAAAGTGGGCAATCATAAGCTTATCACCATTTGGATATATATTAATCTGCTTAATATTTCTTATAATATCTTGGCCAAGGCTTTAGCTCTTTGTATTCAAAATATTCTTCCTATGATTATTAGATTGGAGTAGACGAGTTTCATTAAAGGGCATTATATCTTGGATAATCTTATTATTGTCTGGGAAGGTTTAGAATGGGTGTATATCTTTGGTCAAAAGTCACTTTTCCTTAAGCTCAACTTTGAAAAGTGTATGATCATATTGAGTGGCCTTTTATTCTTCCCATGCTCAAAGATCTTGGGTTTGGGCCCTTATTTATTAAGGCTATCAATATGTTATTTTATAATGCTTCATCCCATCTTACTATTAATGAGCATACGTTAGAGGATTTTGGTTTATTTCGTTCTATTCACCAGGGTTGTCCTTTGGCCCCATTTCTTTACATCCTTGAGGCCAAAGCTTTTGGTTATATTATTTCCAGTCAAGTGTCTAATGGGTTGATCAAAGGTATTCTTTTGCCTAATATGTCCACTCGACTTATTAATGGGTGTTTTGTGGATGATTATTTTCTCACTATTAGTGACAATAAGGTTTTTGTTTCAACTACTTTGGCTAATCTAAACACTTTATGTAAGGCCTCTCGTTCCAACATTCAATGGTATAAGTCTCTTTGTTTTTTATTTTATTCTTTTGCTCTTCTTGCTTGGCTTAGACATTTCTCATGGCATTGGCTTCAAAGGGGTGAGAATTTTAAGTTCTTAGAAATTCCTTTTGCTTTTGACTACTTGCCCTCTAAATATGGTAATATGTTATTGATAGAATTGAAAAGAAGATTTCTTGTTGGGCCTCGCATCCCCTTTCTCTTATTGGTAAATTTTAGGTTTACACTAAGATTCTTGTTGCCACCCATGTTTACTATTCCTCCTGTTGGTCCCCTTCTAAGAATTCTTATAATAAGTTGGCTAGAATCCTAAGGATTTTTTTTTAGCCAAGGGGGATAATTTGCATGGTTTTCATCGGGTTTCTTGGGATATTTTTTGCACACCTATTGATAAGGGAAATATGGGTATCATTGACATCCACATGTAAAGCATTTGTTTGTGTGCTTAGTGGGTAGTTAAAGCTATTGAAGCCCCTAAAACCTGAAAGGTTTGAAATTGCCATTGTATGTCTTCAAGGTTATTTTATGTACGTAAAGCTTAGGCTAATATTGGCCTTCACACTCTTATCATTACTTCTGCCCCAGTTAAGATTCAGGGTTCCTTTGTTGTTAAAAGTATTTGGCAAGATTTTGAGGTGGTGAAACCTCATATTCGCTAGATTGGTGATGGTTTTTGTAATGGTTTTTCATTCAATTATTAGAATATCTAATGATATTCTATTTTTTCTAACTCTTCGATTATTCTTGCTGATTTGCCAAGGGTTAAAGCTTTGAGGCTATTTCACAAAGGCATTTGCTTTATTAAAGATTTAGTACATTCTCAATATTGGATTCCTTGGCTTGACCTTAAGTGTCTTAAGATACAGGAGCATATGTCTGATGTCATGTTGCATAAGCCTAGCCTTCAGTCCTTGAGTTCCTGGTGGAGGAATTGGTGTTGGAATGTAGATACTCCTTTTAAGAACTACTCTTCTTCCTTGCTTTATCAACTTCTTCATCCTATTTCCTTTGGTATTGACAAGCTTAATGATAGATGGCAGACTCACTCTACCTCCTATACTTGGATTGCTCATTTGAACCGTATCTAGTATTCTAATCTTAAACCTAAGATCACCTTTTTTTATCTAGTCTCTTATTTATCAAGGTATTCCTATAGGAGAGAGGCTCAATATGGTTGGTCTTCCTAATACTAAGTTTCCCACTTGTGATCATTTTGAAATATTTAAGTATCTATTTTGGTTCTACCCTCGTGCTTAGTCTACTTAGGCTTGGATTCACTCGTTGTTTAAACCTTTTCATCTCGAGTTCTTTAGATGGAAGATGATTTTTTTTGTGATAATAGTTGTTGGCCTGCTTATATTGTTGCTCTATGGAATTTATTTCATGCGATTATTTTGTTTCAACTATGGAAATCTAGGAATGCTACTATCTATTCTAAAGATTTAATTTCTTTACAATTTTCTATAAATGAAAATATTATGGTGCTTTTTTTGTTACCATTTAGATCCATTTGTAGGCTTCCAAGGTGGTGCATGAGTTGACACATTTGATGAATATTATCGAGTATTGGCATGAGGATCCGTGCACTATCAACAAGGTTTCGTTTGACCTCCCTCCACCTCAAGGTCCCTCAATTTCTTTGAGGTATTCATATAGTAGGTTGAGGGGGAGATGTTATCTAACCTTAGATAATTCTACCAATGCTCATATTAGGGCTTAGTATCCTCCTATATCTCATAGTAGGTATCATGTATGCTCATGATCTCTACCATATGGTTGGAGTCCTATGCATCGCTCAACTAATCATGGTATAGGTTGGAACCATGGCTGATATCCTTGACTGGTTACTTCTCCTCCTACTCCTAATTGTTTTGATTTATTGGCACCTTCAACTTTGATCAATTCTACTCCCCTTGGTTGGGGTATTATGGTTCCTTTTATGAACATTATTGCTCTTGATAACTCTTGGTTTGTTGATCCGCTTACTGATAATCCTCATGGTTTGGGATCTTTTGGCCAAAGAATGATCCTCCTCCTTTGAAAGTGGTTCCTTGTACTTAGTTATGTTGTTTGTTCACCCTTTTAAGGGTTGGCTTTATATTTGACCTCAAGCCTCATATTCTAGTTTCTCTGGTTGTTCTCGAACTTTGGTTTTGAGCCCTGTTTAGGATTTTGATCATGTGGATGTCCTTGGACCCTGAGCTATGATATCTCCATTGTAACCTCTTTTATTTAATATAATAATTGGTTCCAATAAAAAATAAAATAATTATTTATAAAGTAATTAAGAGTCATATTTTTAATAAAGACACAATTACTATTATAGCAAGCATCATGGTTTACAACCACCAAAATCCATGTTAATCAACTAGCCACCACATATTTTTAGAGTAATATGTTTTTGGAGAAAAAACCAGATTATATTAATAAATTAACTGGAACATTCCAATATTATGGAGCTAACATTGTCCGTCAATTGAAAAACAAAATGAGGTGGCTAAGAAGCAAAGCATCCATAACTAAATATATATAAGAATATAAGCTAATAACAATAAAAATACTATAGCTATATCTTATTGCAATACACCAGATATCAGCACTCATATGTGAGAGATCCAGTTATATGGAGAAATTATGGGTGTGTCTTCCGTTATATATTATAAAGTCTTCAAAGAAGAAATATAAGTAATCATAACCTGAACTTGCTCATCATTGTTAACTGTCTTATTTTTAGTTTCCTATTGGACCTTCTAAATATATTGAACCATATGAGAAAGTTGATGAAGTATGTCAATAACATCTCGAGGTGTGTTGGAAGTCCCATAGACTTGGGAATGAATGCATCCCAGATGTAACAAAATATCAAAGGTCAAGTCTACTAAAACTATATCCCATACAGGAGTATATTTTATAAAAAAAATTTTGCATCTACACTTCCAAATGTGCATAAGGATGAGTCTACAAACATCCCAGAGTTTGAGGCACTGATCCAGCTGAGAAAAACCAAGCAGAGAAAGCTTCTAAGATCTAGTGAAAGAGGGAAAAAGAAAAGTGTAGAAGACATCCCAAAACTGTTTAGCCATGTCACAAAACCAAAACAAGTGAATACGAGTTTCTAAATCATTACAAAAATTGAATTGAGGGAAAATGTGTAAAATCAAGGCTAGACTTTCAGAAGTTGGAAGTTTTTGATGAAAAATATGCTATCTAAGAAGTTGAGTTTTGGATTCAATAGGAAATTTCCAAAGTTGAGAAGCAAGAGACTACCATTGGACATTGGTAAAATTGACTTACCAGTTGACATTTGAAGAACACAAGCTTATACTGAGAGGGGGGGTGAATAGTATAAGACCACTTTTTACTTTCTTTCCAAACCAATATCAATTAATGTCCTTAATTGCAATAACTAAATATAGAAGTGTACATTAATAAATTAGATAGTAGTAGTAAACAAGAGCACAATTCACCACACACAATTGAGACACAAGATTTAACGTGGTTCCCCCAATGTGAGGTACTCCATAGAGAAAATATTTTACTAAAACTTTCTCAATCAATATCTTTGGGAATCACTCCCAATTACAATGTTTATGGATCTCTATCCAAAGGAGATGTTGATCCCCTAATCTCAAGTTCATGGATCTCTTCCACAGGAGAACTCTTTCCCTTCTGCTCTGGCTATGTGATCTTCTAGAATAATCTATCTCTCTACTGCACTTACTGGTAGACCTCTCTCCACTTGAATACTCCTCACTTAGATTTGTCTTTAGTTGTGTTGGTTGCTGGATCTCTATCCATTGAGACTCTGTCCTCTATAGTTTGTCACCTCCAAAGCTCTATCAATAGATCACTAAGAACCTGCTCAATAGGCTCACATAACCTACACAATAGGCTCACATAGAACCTACTTAACAAGCTCACATAGAACTTGTCAAATTTTCTCAAGCAAGCTCACCAAGAACTTGCCCAATTCTGCTCTAGCAATCTCACAAAGAACTTACCCAAATCTGCTCTAGCAAGCTCACCAAGAACTTGCCCAAATCTGCTCTAGCAAGCTCACAAAGAACTTGCCCAAATCTACTCTAGAAAGCTCACCAAAAACTTGCCCAAATTTGCTCTAAAAATATTTCCACAAAGCTATCCACAAAGTTGTCCCAAAACTGTCCTCAAATATGCCCACAAAGCTTTCTCAAAATTGTCCATAAATGCCTTCTCAAAGGCTCAATCAATCATGCTCAAGTAGCACTCAAATCTTGTCCACAAATCTATCAAGGAAAATCTTAAAGATGAACTCAACAATGAATGGCAATGTACTCTTCAATGGATGACAACAATGATCCACAATGATCTCAACTCAACTCAATCATAGAAGCATAAAGAGAATTGTTAGAGACTCAATATGTTCTAATCTCAATCTCAAATCAACTCAACTCAAATCAATCTCAACTCAACTCAAGTCAATCTCATAGAAGCATAAAGAGAATTGTTAGAGACTCAATTATGTTCTAATCTCACTCTCAACCCAAATCACCACAAGGGACAACTCTTTCTCACAAAACCCTAATCCAAGTATGCATCAACCAACTCAAATATTTCCAACAATGCTCAACCACAAATATTACATAACAATGATACTCATGTTCTTTTCTAACTCAAGTTATTTTACAACTAATGAGCTTCAACCACTATGCTTATAACACAAGTTTTAAACACAACTCTCAATTCATAAAACCTTGAAGCATTCAACCAACCACTTTTGAAAAGGAAACCACAAACAATCCTTTTCCCTTCAATGATATTTCAGAAATCAACCACCATAAACAATCAATAGGAGAATGTGCCCATACCTTTTATGAAGATGAAAAAACCTCTTTGTAAATCTACCACAATCACAAAATTATTTTTCCAATCTTCACAAGGGTTAGTATATCACAAAATAATCAACATTACTCCACTTTTCAATAATCATCACCAAGGCCTTTAATTGCACAACTTCCTTATCTCTCCTAAAACCACTTGTACCATAAAATAAAATAAATCAAAACATTGTATAACCTTTTCACTTCCAAAACCACTTATACCATAAAATAAAATAAATCACAATATTGCATACCTTGTCACCTCATGAAAGAATTAATCCTCTTGAAAAAGAACAAGGCAAACTTCACTTTTGGAACCCCTTTGCAAAATCAGAAATATCTCTTTACACACAACTTATTTCTCCTTCTAAATAAGTTAGTCAAATATCCCTCGAAATAAGCTTTTCGATGATATATAATATGCCCACTTTCCAAAATAAATTTAAACCTTTACATAAAATATATATATATATATATATATATATATATATATATATATATATATATATATATATATATATATATATATATGCCACCCTCCATTAATTGCACATAGGTCGGCCCTCCATTAATTTAAACTTAAACTTTAAAATTTAATATCTTCATCACCGGAGGTCCTTTTTCGATGAAACAAAGTTCCACCTTGGATTTTAAGAAAAGCCCTTTCCACATAAGCCCACCATGGTTTTAAATAAAACCTTTTATTTTACCTGCCTTGGTTTTCATAAAAACCTTTGTAAATAGCCATGCTTTCCAAAATATCATAAATGCTTATTTATGAAATATTTTGGCCACCAAAACCAAATGTGATCCATGTGACATCAATGACAACACAAAATACCTCAAATTAACTCAAATTTCCAACAACATTGATCTTAGAGTCTAAAAAAGGAGGACATAAAATATTTTTGTATATCTAACTAAAAGTAATGGAAGAGATTATATGACCATTAAGCCATATCCAATAATTCCATATATTATGGGTAGTTGTTCCCAATTTTATAAGGACCGTACAAGGGATGGAAGCCACAACTAAGCCATAAGACTCTTTGAAACTAGAGGGAAGGGAGCAATAATTGCATATATGGTTCTAGGTAAGAATTGAGCAGTTACCTAGATCCCAAATATCTTTAATTCTATTAATTTCTTTCTTCAAAAAAGCTAGACCATGAATAGCACCGCATAATACTAAAGGTTTATCATTATGGAGGATAAGTTTATTTCACCAAATATTGTTTAGATCGATGCTTAGACCATGTCTCAAGGAGTTAGACTTCTAAGCCAATAAATAAGAAACTGATTGTCAATCTTTCTAGCTTTTGGTAACTGGAATAGATCCTTTAATCATAAATTAAGGTGCATTAAGGACCTTATCCTCCCAAGGGATTTCTTTCCATTTACCTTTGTGAGTATCTAGAGATATTTTATAATGAAATAGGTGTTTCCAATTTTCATCACCAATGATGACTCTAGAAACCCATTTTGCAGCCAAAATTTTACTCTGGGTAAGAGGATCAATTATGCCTAGATCTCCTAAAGCCTTAGGTTGAGAATAAATTTTCCCAAAGATGGATGTCATTCCTACCTCCTCATCCCATTTTGTCCATAAAAATTTACAAATATCCTGAGTTAATTTGTTATATGCTACCTTGGGAGCCATCCAACAAGAGGGATAATAAACATGAGAGGCTGCCATAATTTTATTTGCAACATGAATTCTTCCTGCTAAGGAAAGAAATCGAGCTGGCCAAGCATTAATGTTTTTGAAGTATTTCCATAACCTAGTTCCACATATCCTTAGGAGAGATATTAATCCCAAAGGGAATTCCTAAATAATGCACAATCATACCATGAGAGATGATCTTCCACTTAGTCGAGGAGTTGCATCCACGAGGAGAGGAAGAGGTATAGAAGACTTCAATTTTAGAGTCATTGATATGAGAGCCAAAGACATCATAAAATAGTTAAACATTCTCTTTAGCTGTTTCTACCTCTTGTTGGGTATTTTGAAGAAAAAAAGGGAATCATCAGCAAAATATGAGTTAGGAGCATACTTATCCCTAGGAAGCTTAATACCCTGAATGAGGTCATTAGAATGAATCTTATAAATAAGATAACCAAGAGCATTGGCAATCAAAACATACAAAAAATGAGCAAGGGGAAAATCTTGTCTGATAGATCATTGAAGAGGGAAGGAGAAATTAGCTCCATTAACCTAAACACAAGCTAAAGCATCACCAAAGAGCATACCAATTTGATTATAGAATTTTGAACTGAAACCAAGCAAAGAAAGCATACTAAGAATAAAATTCCATCTAATTCTATCATAAGCTTTATCAAAATCTAACTTAACCAAGAGGACATATTGAATGGATTTGATAGCCCATTGCAAAGTTTCCCAGGTCATCATAAGATTATCTAAAATATAATGACCTTTAAAAAAATCAAATTGTTTAGGGTGAACAATCGCTTGAGAAATAGTTTTGATTTTTAAAGCTATAGCTTTAGCTATAATCTTGTACAAAATATTGAGGAGGGTAATAGGTCTCTAGTTGAAGATTTTGTTATGATTTATACCTTTATGAATCATCTTGATAAGCCCTGCATTAATATAAGCTTCGAGGTAACTATTATGGAGAATTTCTAGGTAAACATGATGAATATCAGAGGAAATAATATATAATTTTTTTATAAAACTCCACTGGAAGACCATCCAAGCTAGGAGCTTTGTCATTGTTCATAGAAAAATAGTACTTTGCAGATCATTCACAGAAAGAGGATATTCAAGTTGATCTTGAATAATAGGATCTACTAGGAAGGGAATATGTTCCTGCATATATTCTATTTAGATACATTGGATGTCATCCCTTGGTTCCACTGCAAAAATTTGAGAGAAATGAGCTATAAAAATATTCATGATCTCTTTAGAATAAAAAAGAGAATGACCTAAAGGGTCCTCCAACTTAGTGATCCTTTCCAAAATATTCTTATGTTTGAGGTAGTTAAAAAAAATTAGTTCCCTTGTCTCCCTGGGAGATCCAATTGAGGCGATATCTAACATGCACCCCTCTAGCATGATAAGACTCATAAAATATGGCCTGATTTTCAATATTAGCTAGATCACATTGAACAACAATGTTAGTAGGGTCTTTCATAAGCATAGAACGAAGATGAGGGATATCCTTATGAAGTAGACTATCTTGAATCTTCTTCCTCCTAGAAATAGAACACCCATACCATCTAAGGGATGAAACCATATTTGAAATATTTGTTTCAAGCCATTTGATCCAACCAGTATTACCAATTGGTCTAGAAAATCTATTCCAAATATGCTCTACGAGGCGGCAACTAGGCAGGACTGTCAAGGTGGGACACATTTAATTTGAAATGAAGTAGCATAGCATTAAGAGAGATATAGGAAGTTTGGATAGAATATAAGATAAGAAGGTGATCAAACAAAGTTATGTGAGAAAGGATGCAAACTTACTCGTGGATGGAAAATTTATCCAGGAAATAAAATACTGAAAGAAAATTTGTCCAGTCGAACAAGCTTCCTAGTAGAACCTTGATGATATTTGAACCACATAAACCAATTATCTTTGTGATATGAGGCTTTACCAAAGAGAGGGTCATGCACACCTATATGATTACGATGAAAAAACCAACTACCAAATTCAGAATTAGAAAGGAGTCTACTACTAATTCAACTTTTGTCACTAGGTTTCTTAATCATATCAAAGTCACCTCCAAGGTTCCATTATGTAGGAGGGAAAGAACTAAATAACCATTCCCAAAGGGCTATACGGCTAGGAGGGTCATTGGGAGCATAAATAGAACAAAATCCAATAACCTGATAGTTGAGAGCCAATATAACCCACACACAACGATGATCAATATCTTTACTATGGTCTAGAATAGCATAACAAAGAGACTTGACTATGGAAAGGGCAACACCTCCTTTACCATTAACATGATAAGTAGTAAATTAGGATGCATATCCACCACCAATGATGTCACTACAATGGGTGAGAGTGTGACCAATGACTTTTAGTTCTTGAAGGAAAAGAAAAATATATAATTTTTAGCAACTACTTTTCAAACTTGAAACTTACGGTAAGGGAGGGAGAACCCCCTAACATTCCAATATAGAAGATTTAAATTCATGATTGGTGATTTCGAGGCTACTCAACCTCATGAATTAGAGCTTGGAAGATATTTTCATTAATTGGCAACAACTACATGTTGTCCAAATGGATTTGCTGAGCAAGAACCTTATTTTGAGAAACTTAAGAGAAGGATCTAGAAAAACCTTCTCCTTCTCGGGTCGTGTCCCCCAAGAATCCTCTTGCCTCTTCCATAGCTCAAACTAAATTCTCATATACTCTTGTTAATCCACAAGCCCCACCAAATTCAACCATGAGTCTTGAGTTAGCTCTCGTTCCTTCATTGCAACTCTTGAAAGATAGTCTTATAATAGATATTTTTAAAATAGTAATGTGGAACGAAATTCTATTTTAAAAATAAAAAAATAAAACAATATTAAATGGTATTTTGATTTAATCAATTAGATTTTTAACATGTAAAAAAAAAATTAAGTTTTAATCCATGAAGAGTAAGGCATATTTCATTGAGTGTGGGAATTGTAAGTGCAAACATTAAACATGAATGAATGAGAAAGTTAATAATAGATGGCCATAGCAAAATAGGTTATATCACAAAATGAAAGCACTAATATTATCATTAATGAAGATCATTTTGACCTAACAAACTTTTAAAAAATCATATAAAATAAATGAGAAATAAATATTATAAGGTATCAAATAATAGTTGTTTGTAACTATAATAATATATATTTTTAAAGATAGTTGCAAGCTTAATCCATGGGTAAGGTTTTGGCCTATTTTTCAGATGTGCAAGCTTCAAAACCTTTCATTAGTATTACATCATTAACACATAGTGGTATTACAACAAGTTAGACAATAATTTTTATTATAGAATTTTATTTCGTATTTTTTTAATTATTCAAAATATACAAGAGATGTATTAAATACCTATATTTGTTTTGGTTACACATGAGAGTTGGTCATTCAAAATATATAAGAGATGTATTAAATACCTATATTTTTTTTGGTTACACATGAGAGTTGGTCACTATTTTTAGTAATTGACAAGTGCAGGGTTCAAACCACATAAGTTGCTCTCGCCAAACCTATTTTACCTTGTTATTGTTGATCCAATGTAAAAGGGACCACTAACCGATTAGGCTAATGCCACATGATTATAAATTTTATAATTAAAATATATTTAAAAATAAAAATTAAGAAGATACATTATTATAATAATATAAATCCATAATTATTAATAATATTAAAATTTATTTTTTATTAAATTTAAATATATTTAAAAACAATTTAAATCATGCTTGTTTATGGAATAGTAGGTTTATATATAAGTCTATTGAGAGAATATTTCGCCCTATTGCAAAATATCACCACAAATAGAGTATTGAATTAAAAACTCTCTCTTGCAAAGAAATTAAATAAGACTCATTCATTTCTCCAAGGTTCTGGTAAGCAAACATTCTTGTAAAATAAAACATATGTGTACCAGAATAACTCAAAATGTGCAAGTAATAGTTAACAAGGGGACTTTATGGTTCCTTTCAAACAATGCTTAATAATCACGATCTTCAAAGTGACCTAAGTGCAAAAGATTGATTCCTTTTAGTGCTTTTGATATTAAAATGATGTACATTGAATCCTAGTTAGTAGACTCTTTTTATCTTCAAATTAGAAATATTCCAAATGTAACAGTGCATGGAATAGTCCGCTTCATTTTAAAATCCATGTCTTTAATGTGAGATTCATTTTTAAGGTCAGTGGATTCATTCTATCTTCATTATAGGTGTTTCGCTATCCCTATGTTAGAATTTGGTGTTAGTAGAAGTTAGTAAGTTAGCAAGTTAGCGTTCATTTGCTTTATCTGCCTTAGTGTGAATTTGGTGTTAGTAGCCCTCCTAAACTAGTATTTTATCTGAAAATTAAATTGATGTATTTGGAGGTGCAGAAATTTTGGATAAGGACTAGAATATAAAGAAATGAACCAAAAATAAACAAGAAATTTTGGAAAATGGACTAGAATAAAATGAAAACTGAACAACAAAGAATAAAAAAAAATTCTGGAAGGACCACACTGTAAAAACTTAACAAAAATTTTGGAACTGACCATAATAGAAAACAAAAGAATGCATAAATTTTGGAAAGAGAAAAATGGAAAATGAATGACAGAAATTCTGGAATGGACCAGAATCAAAAGTATGCAACTAAAATAAATACTGAAAATTTATTCTAAATGCAAAAAACAGAAAACAAATCTACAAGGTTAGCTGGAAAACAAACGACATCAAATTTGGTTAGCAATCCCCTCCCTGCAAAACCCTAGGTTATGAGATAAATCTAAAACTTGACCTAACAGACCTGCAACACAAGCACAATCAAATTAGACCAAGTGCGAGACTCAAAGGAGAAAACAAACTTGCATTATCTTTAGCATTCACCTATTGCAACCCATTTCATGGCATAAACAATTAGATACAAGCAGAAAATAATGTAAAAAAAACATATACAATAAAACAGTAGTTTTAGATGTGATCTCCCTTTGATATTTTACACAAAGGTTGCTCTTACAAAATAAAATCTTCTATTTCCGAAAAATTTCTTTTTATTCCAAAATTTCCAGCCCCTTTAAACCAACATGTTTCGGGCTTAAATAAACAACCTCCAAAATGAGACCCTTTACTTTCTTCTTCTACCTTGTCTCTTCATTTTCCTTATTGTTCCATAAATATGCAACAATAATGAGAAACGAAACAACTAAAAAAAATAACATTTCATTATTATCAAGCTTTTTTTTTTTTTTACTCTATCCATTATGATATATAAACAAAAATAAATTGAAATATATATATTTTTTTGGTAAATAAAAGTCTTCATTAATTAAAAGACTTCATGGATGACTCCCTCGATTCTCCATGGAGGTTTTTTGCCATTGGTTAACAGGTTGATGATGTTCATAGAATCACCTTCAATCATCAAGTTACCTTGAGTTGCTTGGGCTACTTGCAACCCTCTCCAAAGGGCTCTAGCTTCTGCTTCGTTATTAGTTCTGATTCCCAATGGTTCAACGAAGGCCTTGACCAGATTTCCTTGATGATCCCTGATTATTCCTCCAGCTCCAGCTCTTCCCGGGTTCTCCTTGGCTGCACCATCAAAATTTAGTTTAAACCAACCCTGGGGGTGGCTCCCAAGAAATCCCATTTTTGGGATTGGGCAAAGGAATGGAAGGTTTGTCCTCAATACCTAAGGCCCGAGCTAATTGTTTTTCTTGGGGAAGAATTGAGTGGTTCTCATCCACTAAGGTGCTAAGGTTTTCTTTCGCAAAGACAATAATCCTGTTGAGGATGGTTTTTGGGTTGTGAATGGTATCCTTAAAGGCTCTATGGTTCCTTTCTAGCCAAATCTGCCAGAGAAAATGATGCCAACAGATTTTCCATAGGTACTTAAGTTTTAGGCTAACAAAGGGTTGAGGCCATTGATGGAACACTTCGGATATAAGAGCAGGCTTAACCCACGAGATCCTAAAGGCTTGGAAAAGTTCATCCAGGATGGACTCCGCTATCGAAAACTCCAGAAACAAGTGTTGGGTTGTCTCCCATCCTGCCCTGCACATGTAGCAACGGTTAGCAATAACCATACCTTTGGATAACATATTGTCCATAGTGAGGATTTTTCCTTGAATCACCAACCATGAAAAAAAGGATATTTTAGGAATTAAGCCTTTGATCCAAACCAAACTCGGTTGAAATTGTTGACCTTCCACATTGAGAAGCAAATTATAGGCAGACTTAACTGTGAAGTCACCACTTTCAGCCTCAGCCCAAACAATGTGATCTTCATCCTCTCCAGAGGGAATAATTTGTTGAGTTAAAATGTTATAAAGCTCTTCGGACTCCGCTTCAAAACCCTGTACTCGATGTGTTTCCACCTGTTGATATTTATATCCTGCCACATATAATTTGCAACCTTCTTCCCAATATGTTGCTCCATATGCTCTTGAATCCTAGCCAAACGAGGATTCTGGGATAACTCCTCAGCTCTCACCCACCGATCCTTCCAAAAGTCTATTGTTTGCCCATTTCCTAGAATCCATCTAAGACCTTTCTTGACAAGATCCCTGCTCGTGAGGATTGCCTTCCAAAAAGTAGACCCCCTGCTTGCTAAGTTGTCATTAAGGAAGTTCACACCTTGGAGGTATTTCCTCCTAACTATGGCAGTCCATTCATTATCGACCTTAGTCAATAACCGCCATGCTTGTTTGGCTAACAGAGCTGTATTGAGATGAGCAACTCTCCTCAATCCTAACCCCCCATCAACTTTAGGTTTGCAAACCTTGTTCCAACCTACTAAATGGATCCTTTTCTTATCCTCAGTCCCTGACCAGAGAAATTTTTTTTGAAGTTGCTCAATTTTGTGATACACCTTGCTGGGAGCTCTGAAGACTGATAGGAAGTAAACGGGTATACTTTGAAGTGAAGCCATAGTTAAAACTGCTTTGCTTGCTTGAGATAACAGATGTCCTTTCCAACCTGCTAGCTTTTTTTGGATCCTCTCCAGAACTATGTTCCACATTGATCCTTCAGGTTTCCCCGTAAATAGGGGAAGACCTAAATAGGAGGTGGGAAGGGATGCAATCTGACATTCCATGATCCTTGCTATGTTGTTTTGCCTAGGAATGGGGGTATTGATGAAATAAAGTTTGCTCTTATCAAAATTCACTTTCTGTCCAACCGCTTCTTCATACATTATGAGAATATTTTTAATCCTTCTTGCCTCAACCACAGAAGCCAAAGTCAGTAGCAATGTATCATCAACAAATTGTTGATGTGTCACCGGGTAGTTAGCGACGTGGCCTTGATACCTGATATGAGTCCAGCTACCGCTGTCGCCTTAATGGTTCTTCCCAAGGCCTCAACTACAATGATGAACAACATAGGACTTATGGGATCTCCTTGTCTTAGACCACATTTGCTTTGAAAAAAACCTGCAGTAGACCCATTAACCAAAACTGAAAAACAAGGCTTAGAAATACACTCTCTTATTAACTTGACCCATTTCATGTTGAAGCCAAATTTTAATAAAATTGCCTCTAGGAATTCCCAATTTATCCTGTCATAAGCTTTGTTCATGTCTAACTTTAAAGCCATGACTGCTTTTTTGGTCTGAGCGGCTGTATGAAGAGCCTCATGAACAGTAATAACTCCATCTAAGATTGATCTTCCTTGTACAGAACTTCCTTGACTTGGATCAATGATAACCGGTAGAACTTTCTTCAAACGGTTGGCTAAAACTTTGGACAGAATTTTATAGGATATATTACACAGGCTAACCGGCCTAAAGTCAGCCATAGTCTTGGGGTTGGGGCCTTTAGGGATCAAAGCAATGAAAGTTGAATTGAAACCCCTTGGAATATGATTTGAACTTTGGAACTCCTTGATTGCAGCAATAACTTCTGCTCCAACAATATCCCAACAAACTTGGAAAAACCACGGTGAAAACCCATCCGGCCCAGGAGCTTTGTCAGGATCCATGTTAAACAAAGCCTCCTTGATCTCTTCGTCTAAAAAAGCTGTTGTAAGAGACTCGTTAATCATTTCATCAATGAGTTGTGGAATGAATTGAAGGAGAGAGTCCTTTGCTTGGGCATTACAGGCCCGTTCTTCACCCAATAATGAACTAAAAAAATTAACAGCCTTGTCCCTGATCTCCTGAATGTTTTGAGTTGAGGATCCATCCACCTTAGTTAAATTTCTAATATTATTGTTGCTTCTATTGCTCAATGTGGTAACATGGAAAATTTTTGAATTAGAGTCCCCTTCCTTTAGCCATAATGCCCTTGATTTCTGCCTCCAATACATCTCTTCACAAGCTAAAATATTATAAAACTCACAAAGGGTTTCCTTCTCTTCAGTCCTTGTCGCCTCATCATAGGTTCCATTTTGGATTTTGCTTTCTATTATTCTCAGTTTTTCCCCCACTGCTCTCTTATTCTCAAAAATATTTCCAAAGACTTCTTTATTCCATATTCTAAGGTTGTTTTTCACCATCTTAAGTTTTTGAGATAGTTTGAAGGAAGCACTTCCCTGGATAGGTTGCTGCCACCATTCCTCTATTCGTTTCTTGAAGTCCGGATGTTTAACCCACATTGACAGAAATCTGAATGGCTTTTTAAAGGAGTTAGCCTGAAATGCCTCCCATAGAATAAGATTATGGTCTGAAGCGCATTTAGGAAGGGCTTGTAACGCTGAATCACCAAACATTGTTGTAGCTTCCTTGGATAAAAAAACCTTGTCCAACCTTTCTTGAATCAGCTGACTTCCTATCCTCTTGTTACTCCATGTAAATTTGGCTCCTTTTAGTCTTACATCCATCAATTCATTTGTGTTAATGAATTCATTGAAGTCCTCCATGCTCCTTGAGGGTAACCCAGATCCTCCCTTCTTATCAGATGGGTAAATGGGGGTATTGAAATCTCCCCCAATCACCCAAGGAATGTCTTTAAAAGCTTGGCTCAAATGCCCCAAAAACTCCCATAGTTCAGACCGCCCTTGGACAGAGGTGGGGGCATAAACATTTGACATAATCCAATTCTTATTAGTATCAAAATCATGAAATAATACGCTTAAGACTCTTTCATTTGCCTGAATAATACTTCCTTCTATTTTAATAGGATCCCATAAGATCATGAGGCCCCCAGATGCTCCTCTCGCCTGTTGAAAGGCCACTTCCCCTTGCTTCCAAATCCTTCTAGCTATAAGTGTTGATTGTGCCGCATCTGTTTTGGTTTCTTGAAGAAAAATGATAGTAGGATTCCAATCCTTCCTTATAGACTTCACCATCCTTTGTTTTGGTGGGCCGTTTAGGCCTCTCACATTCCATGAGAGAACCTTCATTTAGACTGTTTGATATTTTTTCCCCGCCCCCTTCCCTGATCCAAAGGGGGTTTGTCAATTTTGCTATTATCCTGGCCAGGAATAGCTTGTTGTAACAATGTTCTTTGCTTTCTGTTTGCAATTTCTTCATTGATTCTCATTCTATAGTGCTCTGCTGTAGATATTCTCCCTTTCTTTCTTTCACTTCCATAATCTATCGGAGGCTTGGTAGTGCTTCTAGTCTATTTTGGACTGAAATGAGGGGGCATATACTGTGATAGTCTAGGGCTTGAACCTTCTTCCTCATTTTGGGGGTTTTCAATTCCCTCTTCATCCTCAGCCTTGTTTTGGTTCACCTCTCCTATCTCGGTTCCTAAACAGGGGGCTTTCCTTCAAGGAACCTTTTACCGTTGGGCTCATCTGATAAGGGATAATTTGCTCCACTACCGGATTAGGAGCTACATTCCCGGCTCTTGTTTCCACAACTTCGACTCTTGACTCTATTTTTTCCATGTTTAAACCGAAATGACCTGGCAATTTTTCTTCATTTTGAGCATAGCTTTTGGGGCTTTTTGTCATAGCTGTGGATGGTCCCGATTTGGATGGGGAGTCTAGGGTTTCAGGAAACTTGACACTGATGGTATCATCCTTACTATTTTCTTTTTCAACTTCTAGATTTGCTAGGATATCAAACATGTTCAAGTTGGGATCTTTATTACATACCTTATGATTTTTGCCTCCCTCATTATGTTGCTTTCCTTTCTCCTGGATTTTTGCCAGTTCTGTGTTGGCTTGGTCAGCCTGGTTATTCTTAACTTGTCTGTATCCTTCCAAGTTAAGACGCGGTCCTTGAAACTTTGGGATCCCTCTCCCATTAGCTTTCCCTAGAAAACCTTCGCTCGTGGCTTCCTTGTTTGCAGTTATTGTCAGACATTGGGCTTGAAGGTGGCCCTGGGTTTTGCACACGCTACAAAATGCCGGCTTGTTCTCATACTCCACAGGCTGAATCCTTAGAAACTCTCCATATGCTAGTTCCACCTGAGAAGGTAGATCAGAATCCAAGTTTGCATTTACACAGATCCTGGCATGCGTCAGTCTAGTCCTTGCCCGGGTTGAATGGTCTATTGCCACGAGCTCTCCTATCATCTTTGCTATGCCACTAAGCCAGTACTCATTAACAAACTGGGTTGGGAGGTTTGGTAAGCGGACCCAAATGGGTGCTATATTAATGTTCTGCTTCTCAGGGTTGAAATCCTCCCCCCACTTCCTCAGAAAGAGGCTACGCCTTCCTAGAAACCAGGGTCCTCCTGTCAAGATGCGCTCTGCATCATCTTTGTTGTTGAGTCTTATCATAAAAAAACCTCTTGACATGGCTACGATTTCTAAGCTTCCTAAAGTTTTCCACTTTGCCGCGGCCCATGAGCGAATAGTCTCAATGTCCGGCCTTCCTCCCAAAAACTTGCCAACTAAGGATGATGCCTCCATATCCAAGAATCTTTCCATAATCTCCACTGGCGCAGTTAACCTGTTATTGTTTGGTATTAGGGGCGGTAGTTCACTGACTGGCTCCTTCTTTTTCCCTTTCAACATTTCCAAAAAGGTTGGGCCCTTGTTGCCAGCTCCCGAACCCCAGTGGGACCCTTTGTCTGAGGGTTTATCTGGAGGATCTGTACCTTTAGCCTTTTCGAACTGAGCTGACAGGGAATCCTTTTCCTTTCCAGCTACAACATTCTGCCCTGCCTCTGGATCTTCTCCTTCCGTTGGTTCAAAATTCCTGCCTGCCATTTTTGCTCCTCCTCCGCTTCCTCCACCGCTCCTCATCTCTATGTTTGTTTGCTATATTGACTTACGCACTACATTTACATTTTAAATTGAAATATTATCACCCTTATAACTCCCTTTATATATCATAATGTAAAATAAAAATAATAGAACGTAGCTAATTTTCCTTATGCCTCCCGTAATCTTCCCTTATAACATGGAATATAAAAAATAAAGTCTTTATATTCTAATTTATGCTTATATAACTGCATAGAATTTATAGTACATGCCTGAAAAATTCCCACCTTATATATATTATGGCCACATTCCCTATTAACGAAACCAACCAAGCAACTATAAAAAAAAAAACTTATTGAAACAACACCTTTTCCCTTGATCTCCACATCGTGCGGATGTTGTGATCCCAACATCTGTTCGCCACAGTCATCGACTTTTGTTATCGATGCTCAATCGCCCAGAAACTTTCTCTTGATGCTGCTATGTCTCAATTCGATTCAGACTTCGACAACTGAAACCAAAACAAAACCAAGAGCGATCTCTCTTTGTTATAACAGGCTTGTTAGGTTTAGGGTTTTTTGCAAAGACCGTTTTCCTGCTGCTCTGACCTTGGCCAGTGGATACAACATCCTTCACGCAGCCTCTCTGTCCCTATCACGTTTTTTGCTACCTTCACTATGATCTGACAACCACCCGTTCCGCTCTAAGTCCACTGCTAATACACACACTATCTCCTATGTTGAATGTTGCGTCAACGCCACATTTTTAGCCGCATACGTTTTCAAACTACCCACTGCATGGTTTTGCTATCAGAGCTATATGTCCACGTAATCCATTTGCTTCATCGTTTCTTTTCATACTAAGCTTGTCTAGGCCTTCACCTCCGGACCTCCACAACGTACAGTAATTTCGTAATGCCTTCCTGTCTGCACAAGACCCTTGCCTTGTAAGACATTATCCGTGCCAAATCTAACCATTAGGGCCGCGTTTATGCTAGACGACGTCTACAGGGTCTGCTGTTATCGAATTTGATAGCTCTCATTGCACCGTTGTCGACATGTTGCTCACACGGAGGAAACACTTCTTTACCACGATTCCATCCTTGTTGTACTTGATCGTCGTTGTCTTCATCGCACAACTATCATTAGTCGTTGTTGCATCGAATTCTCTCGGCCACATCGGTCTAGAATCGCATCCACATTTACTTCCTCAGTGCAGCGTTGGTTTTCCCATTGACCCGCGGCCAATCCGAGCCTCCATCTACGTCGAATGTCGCCACTTCTCCGACGTCGAATTCCATGTCATGCCAAGCCACCCGTTGTTCGCCGATGGTCGTTCTCCCCAAGCTGAGCTGACGATGTTGTGCTCCGCGTAAGCATCTCCGTCCAAATAAATCTCCAAGCTCATCCACCTTATCGGTACCTGTAACCATAATACATCCATTAGACACCTTATAACTATGAACGCAATAAACTTTTAAATTAAAATATCTAAACTTTAAAACTAATAACCTTTGAAACCAATAATAACTACAACCCTAACAAAATGAGACGTATAACCCAAAAGTCATCTATTGACTTCAAGCAAAACGAAATTCACATGGCTTTATTTTATATTTATATATATATATATATATATATATATTTCTTTATTATTTTATTTATTTTTATTTTTTGATTATAATATATATATATATAAATATATATATTAATATTTTTAAAGTTTTTTAAAACATAAATTTAAGTGATTGGTTATAAAATAAAAGACAAGAAGAATATTAGGCCAAACACTTAAACTTCAAATACGAATTTAAATATATCAGCCTCACTGAAAACATCACAAACTAATCAGAATAAACGACTCTACCCAAAGCTACAAAGAAACGAGACTTATCAAACTTACTCAAACAAAGAAACAAAAGGAAACTCCAACAAACATCCAAATAAATTTCCATTGCAAACCTCATGGGTAGAGATCTATAACACCATCAATCGAAGAAAATCAAACCTCAAATGAGAAAACTAAAGGACACCCATGGGAGCATGGATTTGAATGATCCATGTGAACCTATCGATATCCATCATCACAAAACAATGATTTGAGAGAATTCTATACTAAGATTTGCATGCAAAGGAGGTGAATTAAGAAGCCCATATGAAATCTGCGGAAGATACCAATAAAACTTCAATCAAACCAAAATTTTTAACCAAACTCAAAGAAAAAAGTGGGTCCCCAAATTTTATTTGGGGTATGTTGTGGAGCCGCCACAACAAAGTCTTAGGTCTAACTTATGTGGAATTTCTTATCAACATTTAGTCACCCCATAAGTATTATTAACCAGACAAGTAGTATTAACCTGACATGGAATGAAATTCCAATCATGGAATATGTTATTAGAATTGTATTCCATTATAATATATGTTGTTATTAATATTAATTTTTTTTAATTAAATAATTAAATTTTAATTTTATAAATCTAAATAATAACATAATTCAAAAAAAATTATGGTAAAAAGATTTAAATATTTTATTTAGTATCTTTCATAATTTAATAACAATATAATATCTTTATTTTTTTTGGTAGGTAGGTAAAGTAAAATTTATTTACTTACGGGTTGAAGGGACCCACCCTTATTTACAAGAAGATCATTTGCATTCGAAATGCAAGCCAAAAACACTAATTTACAATAGTTCAGCTGCATTCCTAATGCAGGGCAAAAACACTAGCACCACAGTCGAAGAGACACCAATAAAAACTAACAACCGAGCTAAACCAAAACAAACTGATCGATGGTGTCGAAGAGACACTTTTTAGGTGGTTAGAACCACCGATAAAATTTGGCCACTGATGATTGGCCTTTGTGAACATTCTAACAACGTTAGAGAAGAGGCACCCTCCTGCTTCGGTAGAGCTAAGTGTTTGATCTTTTGTCATTATCTAGGTTGACTTTCTCGATGACTTTCGTGGGAAAGTTGTCTTCCCAAATGGTGAGGGAGCTCTCTTTGATTGCTCTGTTTGCCAAGGTGTCGGCCACTTGATTGGCCTCCCTGAACACATGCTTGATCTGGGATTGCTCGTTGTTGCAAAGGCCTAGTTGGCATTCCTGGATAATGTTCTCTATATTTTTCCTACCCTTGCTATTTATTTGGATGAGTTTGATAATGATCTCTGAGTCCCCTTCATATATAACAGGGGCTGCCAGGTTTTTGGAAATGTCAATACATCTCCAGAGGGCCCTGGCTTCCACGAAGTTATTGGTTTGGGACCCCAGATTTTCAACAAAGGCCTTAAGGATTTTGCCACTATGATCTCTAAAGACCCCTCCTGCTCTCGCTTTGCCTGGGTTCCCTTTGGAGGCACCATCAAAGTTAGCCTTGAGCCAACCTTGGGGGGAGGGACCCAAGTGACCTGAGATCTATCTTTTCTGGGTTTCTGAGACTTACTGCGATCCTGGGGAATCTTGAGGATGGAACAGAGCAATTCTTCAATCTCTGGAGCAGGGCTGGCCTGACAAAGGATGAGTCCAAAATTTTTAGTGGCGTAAGCAAGGGCTCTGGCAGCTATGGCTTCATGGGTTATGGGACCTTTATTGAAAACTTGCCTGTTACGCTCCAACCAGCGCTGCCAGAAGATGTGATGGATGATGACTTCCTACCAAATGCTTAGCCTGGGATGCTTGAAGGGCTTAGGCCATTGGAAAATAAACTCTTTAACAGAGTTTGACCAGGTCCAGCTAACCTGAAAGCTTTGGGTGGCTAGGGAGAAAATACTTCTGGAGTAGGGGCAATCCATCAAGATGTGGTGAACATATTCCCAAGCCTGGAGGCATAGGAAACATCTATTCGACACCATGATCCCTTGTCGCATGAGATTATCCCTAGTAAGAATTTTGTTGTGGATGGTCGTCCAGTAGAAGTGCATGATTTTGGGAATGAGATATTTGATCCACACCTTGTTAGCGACCACCTTATCGCAGATGGGGGTGCCCTGGGAACCCATCTTCTCAATAAGTTGGGCCACAGTCTTGACAGAGAAATTACCGTCATTGGTGCCTTTCCAACATCGCTCATCTCTCTTGTTGACACGGGGGAGGAAAGTTGATCGTTGGATCTCCTGAATCCCTTTCACGGCTTCTCTGATGGGTTCATTTCTTATTCTAAAATTGGTCTTCTTCCACTCCTAGGCTTTTGGGCTGGAGGAAATGAAGTCTACAACCATGAGCCCGAATCTGTTGTCAGTCAAATACCTAGCAGGGATCAAAACTAGATTTCTGATGAAGGGGGAATTCCTGACCCAGGTATCTTCCTAGCATTTGATGTTGGCCCCATTGCCCAACTTCTAGGAAGACGCTTCGAGGATGATGTTCTGGGTATGAGTGATGGATTTACAAAAATGGGAACCGTTGCATGGATGAGGCGCTTGGAGGAAGGCCTGGTGTTGAAGGTATTTTCTTTTCATGATGTTTACCCATTCAATATTGGCCTTAGTCACTACTCTCCAAGCCTGCTTGGCTAGGAGAGCTAGGTTGGCAACTGAGATTCGACGTAGACCAAGACCTCCCTGATCTTTGGGGGAGCAAACTTTATCCCAAGATACTAGGTGGAGTTTTCTTGAGGCCTCTGATCCAGACCAAAGGAACTGCTTTTAAATTTTTTAATGGCTTCTCCCATTGAGGTCAAGATTTTGAACACAGACATGAAATATGTGGGGATGCTTTGCAAGATAGATTTGACCAAAGTTGCCTTCCCTACACTAGTGAGTAGGGCCCCTTTCCACCCAACTAACTTGTTATGGATCTTGTCCACCACGTTTGCCCACATGGTTGGTCGAGCCCTGCCATGGAACATGGGGAGCCCGAGGTAAGTGGTCGGGAACTCAAAAATGGAACATCCTAGGATTTTGGCGATCTTGCGCTGTCTTTTGGCTGGGGTATGGATGAAGAACAACTTACTTTTAGTGTAATTTATTTTTTGGCTAGCAGCTTTCTCGAAGCGGTTGAGAATATTCTTGATCACCTTCGCATCTGCTACCGAAGCCTTAGTAACCATCAATGTGTCATCTACAAACTGCTGGTGAGTGGAGGGGGAAGCCCAGACACTGCCCTATTCCCGTAAAGCTGACTGCAGGAGTAGACCTCCTTGATAGTTCTCCCCAAACTCTCTGCCAGGATGATGAACAAAATGGGGGACATAGGGTCACCCTGCCTCAAGCCCCGAGAACTCAAGAAGTAACCCGCAGCATAACCATTTGCTATGACAAAGAACCAAGAAGAGGAAATGCAGTTGTAGATCAGGTTTACCCAGGACTCATGGAACTCGAACTTGAGAAGGATTTGGCTGAGGAATTCTCTGTTGACTTTGTCAAAGGCCTTGTTCATGTCTAGCTTGAGGAAGAAAGTAGTCGTGTCTGAAACCTGGGATGAATGGATCAATTCATGGATGATGATGACCCCATCGAGAATATTGCATCCTTTGACTGTGCTCCCCTGACACGGGTCAATGATGGACAAATGAATGTTGGAAAGCCTAGACGCAAAGGCTTTTGTGAGGATTTTGTAAATGACATTACACAGGCTGATGGGTCAGTAATCAGATAGGGATCAGGAATTGGACCCTTTGGGGATGAGAGCCAAGAAGGTGGAATTCACATCTTTGGGAATGGACCTGGAGATTTGCATTTCCCTAATGGCGTTAGAAATATCCAGCCCCATAATGTTCCAGAAGGTCTGGAAAAACCTGGGCGAGAACTTGTCCAGCCTAGGGGCTTTGTCGGGCTTCATGGAAAAGAGGGCCCGGTGAACTTCATCCTGGGAGATGGGGTTGAGGAGAAAATCATTTAATTCCTAGGAGATGATGGTGGGGATGATGGCCAGGAGGGATTCCATGGCCTCGGGGGAATATAATATCTTTATTGAGAAGAGACCTAGGTTTAAATTTTGGGGTATGCTTATTGTAAAGGTAGTAATTTGATCTTAATCTTCTGAGTGTGTGCCAGACAAACGATGATACAAATCCCAAGCAAAGTGTGTGTCAGACCAACGATGATACAAATCTTGAGCGACCACCTCTGATTTGAATCCCAAACAAAGTGTGTGTCAGAACGTCCACAATACAAATCTTGAGCGAAGTGTGTGCCAGACCGATTGATGATGATACAAATCCCGAACGATCGATAGTCCCCCTCACGTCAAGTCAACAATAACAAGGTGGTATATGCTTATTGGGAGCAGCCCCTATGGTAGCAGTTACTAAAAATAGTGTGGATGTAACCAACTCCCTATATCTAATCTATTTATCTATATATAACATCTTTCATGTTATATTTTTGTCATAAAATTGTATTCCACTCTAATATAAACCCTCTACCTTTGTATCTTTCAAATTTTTATGTTGTAAATGTATATAAACTAATAACACACTCTTATAATAAAATTTTGTTTGAATGTATTATATATTTTATATTAAAAATAATTATTAATATTAAATTTCAATTTTATAAATTTAAATGATAAAATAACCCCATTTTAAAAATAATTTTAATAAAAATATTAATTTTTAAATTAAAATATTTTATTTAATATCTTTTATAATTTAATTATAAAACTTATATTTATTATTAATTATTTTTTATTGTATAAATTTAAAAATAACACAGACCTCTTTCCTTGACATCTTATTTTGTAAATGTAAATATCACATAAGCCACCCTCCCATGTCTTCTACAATCTAGCAATCACTTCGCACAAATTTTAATTTTATAAATATAAAAAACATAACATAAATTTTAATTTCTTATTTATTTCACTCATTTCTAGATCTTTCACAATTTAACAACATCAATATATTAATTTTTTTTTGAACAACTGGTCAGGATCAAATCACATTGTTTTTGGTCGTAGCGTCAAATCATGGAGCTACCATTATAACCCCTACCTTGCCTCGATAAACATGACACGGAGTGAAGGAGATCCTTGGTGGCTCGAGGTTGGTACCGTCGTCATCAAGCTGACGCACACTCAACGGATTCTAGGATTCTAGTCAGACTACTACCTTTACCCTAGGTTTGAACCTAGATCTCCTTTTGATAAGTGGCCAACTTCTTACCAATCCACTAACCCAATTTTTATTTTTATAAATGTTTGATATAACATAACTCAAGTTCCCTATAGTAAACCTACCACTTCAACTAAACCTTAAAATACATAATAATTATTTATTGGTTTATAAATTCTAACTATAAATATACTCTTTAAAGTTATACCTTGATACCACCATAAGTTATAGGAGTTTGTAAATATTGATATAGCATGATCCAAGTTCGTTGTAGTAAACCGATCAATTCAACTAAACCTTGGAAGACATAATGACTATTTATTGATTTATAAATTCTAACAATAGACCTACTCTTTGAAGTTCTAAACTCTTGACCTTGAGATCGCTAATTCTTGACCTTAAGGTATAAGAATTTGTATTTGTAATTCTCGACCTTGAGATTACTTTAAGCTATAAGAATTTGTAACTCGAATTTAGGTTATAAGAGTTGTAGGATCTTCTTATTATTTTTTAATAAGTTTATTTAAGACCATTTTAAGTTATAAAAGTATATTAAGTTTAATTTTTTTTAATAAATTCACTCAATATCATTTAAACTATATTGAGCTTAATTTTTTTTAAAAACAAGTTCACTTTAGACCACCTCAAGTTATAAGAGCTGTGGACCACGTGGAATTAAGTTTTTGGGTAACAAGCTCACTTGAGACCACCTGAGCTAGGTGGAGCTTATTTTTATTTTTTCAAAATAAACTCTCATGAGACCACTTCAAATTATAAAAGTTGTCTTGAAATTATTAAGACCATCTTAGTTCCTAAAAGTAATGTTAAACTTATTTTTTTTTTAACATCTTTACTTAAGACCATCTCAAGTTATAAGAGCTGTAAAACTGTGTTAAGCTTTTAACAAGTTCACTTGAAACTATTTGAGCTATGTTGAGTTTAATTTTTTTTTTAAAAACAAGTTCACATGAGATCATTTTATATTATAAGAGTTGTTTTTTTATATAGGAAGTTTGTTATAATCATTATTTTTAGTAATTGTCAGTGCATAGTTTAAATTATATAGGCTGCTCCCAATAAGCTTATTTCATCTAGTTGTTGTTGACCTAGTATGAGAGAAAAACCATTTGTTGGGGATTTGTACTATTGTCGATGATATAGAACGCACTCAGAGGATTCATATTATACTACTACCTTTGCTAAAAGGGTTTAGCAAGGGTTTATAGTAAACAGTGTGATTTGAACCAAAGTTGCGTGAATCCACTCCCTACAGATCACGTTCGTCTACTAACCGTCTCACACCAACTCAACTACATACTCACCCTTATAAAAAATATGACAAATACACTTTGTTATAGAGATACGAACCCCACCTCAAATTATAAGAATTGTATTTAACTTATTAAAAACACCTTAAATTATTGGAACTGCGTAACACTTGACCTTAAGACCATTGACCTTAAGACCATCTCAGGTTCCTAGGAGTTACCTTGAACTTTAATTTATTTTATTTATTTATCCTTTCTATCGACAAGCTCACTTAAAACCACATCACATCACGTTATAAAAACTGGTTTGAACTTGTATCCCCTAAAAAAATTTAAAACACAGACTGTCCCAGTGAGTGTAATTTGTTGACCGTTTAATAAGAGTAATAATGGCAACCGGCATCCTTTATTTTCGTTATTTCCAAGATCGTCACAGTAAGATCATATTGTACCACTCGAATGCGTGTCTGACTACAGAAAGGCACATTATTCATGCATCGCACGAGAGGACAACATGATAACGTACTGGGTAGTGAAATTCATGTCAAAGTAGAGCCAAAACATTCCAGAATGCGGCATATAACAGTAAGACAGCTGTTATTTCGAAAAGGACATAAGATGCTGCCATTGCCGCTGAGAAAAAAAAAAAGAATGTAACGGGGGAGTCGTCTGTTTTATATTCTCATGGTAGTCATACATAATGCCAAACCCGCCGAAAAGGGTTCTCCTACAACTCTTACTACGAAATAGTAGATGCACCAGGCTAATACTCTCGGTAAATATGTGAATATATAGTGAGGCCCACGAATGATAAGGACCTGTAAGGAATAGGACTTTAGGGTCGCAATTTGGATTCCGAAGACATGTCGGTGGTGGTTGTGGTGGTATGTGGGGAAGGGGGGATGGATCCCTGCCTACTGGAAAAAGGCCTACGGTAGGTTTGTCAAAGACGAGAGTGTCAAGAGAGATGGAGACAGCTTCCCTTCCGTGCTTGATAAGTATTATTGAAGAATATCTCTGCCTCCACACGGGTGCATGATGACCATGTATTGAAGGTCACGTTGCCGGTGAGGGTTAGCCATGCGGGTAAAATCATTTTGCGGAAAATATGTGCTGACGTCTCAGTGGATAGATATCCCACATAGTTATTTTAGAGCTTTCTGATCTTCATTTTAGGTTGGGTCATGTGTTTCATGTCTTTTTGGGCTTGAAGAGATAAGACAATGTGTATTTTACCTCAGTGGTTGCAAGGGAGCACTGGAAACATGCCCGGGGGCCAACCCAAGTTCGAGTTTTTGAGGAAGGATGAGGGATCCTTATCAAATGAAAGCCAATGCAGAAGCGAGATTGAGTTCCAGCAGGGTCTGAGCCCTGAACAGCAGAGGCAGCAGACCGGGGCCGACAACTGCTCCAACGAGGAGTATTGCATGAGGGAGAATAACAACAGCAGCAGCAGCAATATTGTGGGAAGCGAGGAGATGGGGAATTCCAGTGAGAAAGAAATGGCCGAGTCGTGTGGACAGTGGAAGGCGTGTGGGAGAGGTCATTGGAGGCCCGCCGAGGACGCCAAGCTTAAGGAGCTGGTCGCCCAATATGGCCCACAGAACTGGAACCTTATTGCCGAGAAACTCCAAGGCAGATCTGGTAAACACTGTTCACACCCACTTTGTAAAAAATGGAAAAAGGGTTTTTGAGCATTTTAAAAATATGTAAAACCCATCATCCTAATGCCGCAGCAGCAGCAATGTGCTGTGGTCCATGGACCTTATTTTTTAAGGTCTTTGAACTTCTCAAGCCTGATTTTTTCTCAATACAAACGATAATTTCTTTTTTAGGGTTAGTATAAATTGTTTTTAAGATCATAGACCTCGTCCAATCCTTGATGTTTCTATATGCCCATCCTACTGCAGAGAGTCTTGATTTTCAATCAGACCTGATCAACTTACCTACACCATATCATCTCACAGGCTTTCTAGGTCTTTGAAGGGCTAACATATCATCTCACAGGCTTTCTTTGAAGGGCCATGTTTGGTTTATTAAAAATAGATTAATTAAGGAAATTTCAATTTCATGGAATGTGATTAAATTTATGAGTTAATCCACATACTCAAACTGATTTTATTAGGTTTTAGTTGGTTTGAGGTGGGACGTTTTTTAAATTTGTGTACGCAGGTAAGAGTTGCAGGCTGCGATGGTTTAACCAACTGGACCCCAGAATCAACCGCAGGCCTTTCAGTGAAGAGGAAGAAGACCGGCTTCTTGCTGCCCACCGCCTCTACGGCAACAAATGGGCCATGATTGCGAGGCTGTTTCGGGGGAGAACCGATAACGCTGTGAAGAACCATTGGCATGTAATCATGGCCAGGAAATACAGAGAGTACTCCACAGCCTACCAAAGAAAGAAACCGCAACAAGGGCTACAGGAAAGAAAACTGTTTAACAACTATGGTAGCGTTGAGATCAATTCCCCCTACCAAAACAATACCCCCAACGGAACTGCTACTTTCCACAAATTTTTAAGCCCTAGCTGCAACAAAGAAGACTTCACCTCTTACTCAAATAGAACCACAGATCTCCCAGTCGCCACCACACTTCCTGATTACGAGGGTCATGACCCCGTAGGTGTGGTGCAGCCTCTAGATTTTTTCAATGGTAATTTTGCATGCTCTCTATTATTTCTTTGCTTTAATATCCAGTCGCAGTATGTGGGGTAGTTGGTCCTCTTGCTCATGTAATATTGTTTTCATACAACCTGTTTATTTTCAGTAACATTCCTATGTTAAAATTTTATTTCACTTTAAAACTTTTATGTAAATTTTTTATATATTAAATGGTGTTGTCCTGCTATTCTAGGTTCTAAGGAGACAATGGTATCAAGGGAAACAAATAATACATTGGGTTATGAGTTAGATAGACTTCGAGTGCCCCTTGCGCCAGTGGAGCAGACAGCAAACACGGGTAACTTCTTTCATTTTTCACCACCAGTTAACAGCGTTGTTGCAACGCGGTCAGTCGAGAGAGAGTGTATAGGGAAACCTTTATTTTCTTCTTCTGCATTATTACCAGTACGAGAGAACAGGTTGAATCCAGATTCGAACATGTACACAAAATCCTGGAGTCTGAGCAACAGCGTGGAAGACATTAGTGTGAGCCGGTCTTTCATTGATTTTCTGGGAGTAGGTGCCACATGAACTCAAGACAGCCCGGTTTAATGAAACTGTCCTTTGAAGGCCAGCCCTTCCCGCAAGGGATGTTATGTATATAAATAGAGAACTTCAAGCACCTGTCAAAGAAGTGAAGAGAGTACTGGGTAATCCGTGTGAAGTAGCATGGCTCTTACCACCAATCTTTGATGAGAATTTGATGAACTCCATCGAAGACTAATGTTTTTTAGCATGTAAGAAGCTGTCTATCATAATACATTTCGCGACAGGGTCTAAGATGTTCGCTTGATTTTGTTTAAACATATCTTTGACAAAACTAGAAAGGACAGGTTCCATAATAGAGAAAAATGAGCAAATAACATAAATATTGATATAAGAGAGAATTGGGTTAAACATATACTGTTTATAGGATGGGGTTTAGATGGCAGTTGTGAAAATAGATAATTTTTTTTTTAAATTGTAATCGTTATGATTAAATTTTAATTTTTATTATTGTAATTTATCAATTAATTTAAATTATTAGAGTTTAAAAAATTTAAAATTTTATTAAAACAAATACTACCAAGAGCCTGTCCTGCCATTTACTACATAAATAGACTATTTATAATTTAAGACAAACATCTTGCAGAGTAAAAGCGTATGGACTGATTTATTTACATGTATTCTCTGGCTGGCAGAGTTACAATATTAGACATATTATCCAAAATAAACTTAATGGCCCCAAAGGGTTTTTTTTTCCTCAATTAAGCTGGGCTGCTACTAAAAATAGTGAAATAACATCACCATAGTTACCTCTTAGCTAGCTAATGTGGTGCATCGTGATGTTCTCATGAAAATTTTGGTGCTTTAAGCTGCTAACAGTAGAAATGACGTAATTTTTTTTTTTCATACCAAGTATAGGTGGATTTAATGAAAAAAAAATTCGTATTTAGAATTGGAGTTATTATCTTAATTGATTAACTTTTTTTACATTTAAAATTTCTGACCCAAATTTGAATTCTGTCCAGCATATTATTTTTTTATTATAATACCACTAATAATATAATATATAAAATCTTTTACAATTTAGTAAATATGAAAAAACTTAAATTGCTAGATTTTAATTGTTATGATTTAAACATAAAAATAGAATCAGAAATAATATCGCCCCTCTTCCTGATTGGCATTCCCCCGGATCATATCGATCACTCAAAATACTCGAGGTATGTAAAATTCGAGCATGGAATGTTTAAAGGACAATGGATTGTTATTTTTGAGTGATCGATATTTCTGATTGGCATTCCCCCGGGATTATATCCATCACTCAAAATACTAGAGATATGTAAAATTCGAGCATGGAATGTTTAAAGGACAATGGATTGTTATTTTTATTTCATAAATTTGTTTATGTAAGTATTTGTTAATTTTATTTTCATTTAAATTTAAAATGTTTTTATAATATTATATAAAAATAATTTTAAATTAACTTTAAACATCTTCGAAAATGGTTTGGGTTTTAACGAGTAACAAATTAGAAGGTTGAAGGAGCGTGGAAGGCTGAGGCTGAAGGAGTGTGGAAGGTTGAATGATGAGTTGATCTTTGGAGTATCAAGGCTAAAGGAGCGTGGAAGGTTGGGTTGGTTGAAGGAGCTACAATGAAAGGTTGGGATGTTGGGTGGAAGGTTGAGATGGTTGAAGGAACGTGGAAGGTTGATAAGGTTGAAGGAGCATGGAAGGTTGGGTTGGTTGAAGGAGTTGCAACGGAAGGTTGGGATGTTGAGTGGAAGGTTGGGAAGGTTGAAGGAGCTGCAACGGAAGGTAGGGATGTTGAGTGGAAGGTTGGGAAGGTTGAAGGAGCGTGGAAGGTTGCTTACGATGAGATAAGCAAAATTGCGAAGTGTGAAAGATTAGAGTTTTTTTTTTTAAATGTTTCATCTTTTAGGAGCCATATCTTCGCGAAGAGTTATCCGATTCAACTGATTTTTGGACCAACTTGTGCAGAATGTGAATAGCTTTAAAATGAGTGGTCATATGCAAAAATCCGAGCAATATTGAGGGAGATACGACCCTGTGAAGTCAACTGTTCGAAACAAGGGTAGTGACAGTTTTTCAAGTTGCGAAAAAAGAAATTGCAAAGTGCAAAGGATTAAGGTTTTTTTCTTGAAAACGTCTCATCTTTTAGGAGTCTTATCTTCCCAAAGATTTGTCCGATTCATTTGATTCTTGGACCAACTTGTGCAAAATTTGAATAGCTTTAAAATGAGTGGTCATATGAAAAAATATGAGCAATATTGAGGGAGATTCAGCTGACTCTTAGACCAACTTGTGCAAAATTTGGATAGCTTTAAAATGAGTATTCATATGCAAAAATCTGAGTAATATTGAGGGAGATACGACACTGTGAAGTCAACCATTCGAAACAAGGGCAATGATGATTTTTGAGGTTGCAAAAAACGAAATTGCAAATTTTTTTCAACTAGGGTTCGAACGATGGGAAGAGCAATGAAGGACTATGACTTCAGTTGAGGAAGGAAACTAGCAATTCAGATTTGATATGACTTCATCTAAGGAAGGAAACTAGCAATTCAGATTTGGTAAAGTGGATTATGATAGTGCGATGTTTTGGAAATATTACTCTGCGAAGATGCAAGACATAGATAATAGAAGTGAAGTTTTGACATTGTGAAGGCCGCTATAGAAAAATGTCAAGGAAGATGCTACATTCTAGAGTAATTGTATTCATATAAAAATTTGAAAAGATCTAAAAAATGAAAATCAAGAATTTAGATATTTTATGTAAAATGATGTAGGTTTCTAACTATAGCATCTCAATTGATATGAGAAGTGTATCTACTTGTAAACTCTAAGTTCTAAAGAAGAAAAATGTAATTTGTCAAGGATGAGGAACCCAAATACAACCCCTTATTATCCAACAACAAAAAAAATTATTTTAAATTAATTTAATCAAAATAAAATTTCTATATAGTAAGTTTAATATTATTATTAGTTTTAAATCAATATTTAATAATTTAAGTGTTTTAGTTTTCAAGATTCTCATATTTCAAATAGAAGATGGAAAGTTAAAAACTATGTCACTTTAAGATACTTTGTAGATAGTTCTAACTTTATATTAAAAACACAACTTATTAAAAACCATTAAACATTAAACTAATTTTTAGTTTAAGAAACTAAATGTCTTTTAATCCATTAACTGATATTTGAATACTTGAAAAAAAACCTTCTATTCTTTTATTTTCAAAATTGTTTATGTTGGATCAATTGATATTTGAATTAGTATATATATTTTTGGTCTACTTAACATTTTAACATATTGATTAGGAAATAATAAAGAAATTTATAATAGTAAGGATTTATAAAATATATTTTCTCTTTGTTTGAAAAAAAGAGATTGTACTTGGTTTTTCACCACAAATCACAACCCTCTCATTTAGAGTTTGAGAGTTTACAAACAACTTCAATTCTTATCTCAAGTTGTTGTAGCTTCATAAAATATGAATTTTTGATTTTTTATATATATTTTTTTGGATCTTCTTCAATTTTCTTTATAAAATCAACATCCTTTTGCTTGACATTTTTTAAAAATCCAAAATTTTACAATGCTTATAAAATTAACATCCTTGATATTTTTTTGTAAAGCTTTGCCTCTTCCATAATACAAACACCACCAAGATCTTCAATAAGTGCCAAGAAAACTCATATTTCCTTTATCTGAAATCTATTTCTCTAAATAACAAACATAATTACAATAAGAAACCAAGTAGCCCACGAAACCTAACCCCATTTAAACCCTTGCAAAATCCATTGGAAGCCTCCATGGACTTATTACAAAGATCACCCTAATCCCTATTCCATGCTAGCGCATCCTCTTTTCCCTTTGAGATTTCTCTATTAACCCTATGTGCTTAAAAATTTGAAAACTTGACAAGGCCAAAAAAGAAAACAAATGTTGATTCCACCACCTCAAGGCATTGGCTCTAAATCAAATCCATGTCATTAATTTGAAGATCCTACATAGCTGAGCTCACCTTAGCCAAAATCTACGAATCATTGTAATTCACTACAGCCTACACAAAGGCTCGAAACCTCACCATGAGATTGAGGCAATCAAATACAAAGAAGTCCACAAAAATCCTGATCATCATCATGGTAGTTTCTCTTGGGATCGCAATTCCAATCCTGCCAACAACAAACACTAGGACCAACAACCTCTTGAGCTACTTTGTCATCTTCAAGACGACAAGTGTGATTATAATGTCAATATTTATTATTTTTTTCAAAATTGGTTACATGAGATTGAAATGGCCCCACCCATATTACATCATCACCATGTAGTGGTTTTACAACAACTTAGATATTATCCATGTATTCCTTAACCCTCCACCTCTTAAGATTATAGACCAGTATACATGGGTTTGCTCCTTGAATATTTAGGAATATAGCTGGTTGAGCTAATGCTATTTGATAATTTTTGTTATTATTTTATTCAATTTTAAATTAAAAAATAAAATATTAATTATAATTTTCAACATAAAAATTGATAATAAATAATAATGATGAACTATAATATAAATAAACCTTACAAAGATATATATATATATATATATATATATATATATATATATATGCTCGAAATGTGTCAAACAAACAGAAATGACCTAATAGGTAAGAACGGGTCTACAAATATCAGAATGAGTTGGATAGGTCACGATAGGCCGAAACATACAATAACAGGTCGAGCATAACGGAATAGGTCAAACCGAGCAAGAAGATGTCGAATAAATCGAAATGACATGAGAGGCAAGAAGGGGTCTAAAGATATAAGAATGAGTTGGGTAGGTCGTGACAGGCCGAAACATACAAGAATGGGCCGAGCGGGTCAAAACAGGTCAAACCAGGCCAACATAGATGGATTCGGCCAGGATAAGCCGAGCAGGCAAGCATAGGCCGAGACGATCGAATGAGAAGCAACGAGACAAAATGGGCTATGAAGGCAAGGTCAAAGTCGATGGGACAAGTTGGGGTCGGCCAAAACGATCGTGAATGGGCAAGGAGGGCTCAAGTAAGCTGAAATGTATCAAACAAGCTGAAATGACACGGTAGATAAGAACGGGTCTACGGATATCAGAATGAATCAAACAAGCTAAAATGACAAGCTATATATATATATATATATAAGGATGACAAGGGAGTTCAAGTACAATAACTTAAGATAGATGGTTTACTTATTTAAATCATTTATCTTGATTTTGTTTAAAATATTTCAAATAAAAACTTTATTAGGATGAGTAGTCATGAAGATGTGAGTTTGATATTAAAATATTGGTTTTAATTTATTTTAGTATTATTACAATAATGTTGAATGGATTAAATTTATTGTTTTTAACCTAGTTTAATCTAAGTTATTTTGTTTATTGATAGTAGAAGGGGTTTTAAAGGGTTCCCGAACCTATTACAAATAGGTTTTTGAAAGGCACCACCAATTGGTGCGGATAACACAAATTCATATAATATTAAGATTTATAATTATTAACAAATTTCACTCCCAATTTCTTGAATACAAACATTTACATCATCTAAAAACATGTAAATGCAAAATACTGTAAGTTACATCTCCAAGGAAATTATTGAATTGGATTTTGTACGAGTCTAAACTAGTTCACAATCATTACACAATTAAAAATTATTATTCATTGCATAAGATAATAATGGTATGAAATAATTCTTATGAATTCTTTGTTAGATCAAGACTAAAACATAAATAAATACACTAAGCTTTAACAATCTATGATTTTGAGAAACATAAACTATAAAAATTTACTTTTAAAACATACTTGTCTTCTTATAATAAGTAGTAGTTGCCCCAAATTTCTAATAAATATTGTTAATGTTTAAAAAAAAAAAGTTGTTAAATTCACTTATTATTGATGGTTGTTAGATTCACGAATTTATTTCAATCATAAATATTTTTTTATTTTTTATTTTTTTTAATTTTTAGCGAAAAACCCCTTGCGGGGCCGCCTTGGTCTAAGAAACCACGAACAGGGGGTTCTACACCGTCAAAGTCACTCGGGGGTCGCACCCAGCCCTGCCCGCACCAACATTATCAATTGGATTTTGGGTACCCAATTCAGCTTTTTGGTAGGGTGGAGATTCGAACCTGGGACCTCCCTTGGAGGATTGCCCTCTCCTCTCCAACTCACCTACAACACCTGGCTATGATAAATATTTTATTAAAAAAATTTATTTCATAGTTAAAATATATCTAGTATTTCTCATTTTCTTCTTGCAATCTAGTTACAAGAGCTTTTGATAAGTATGATACATCTTTGATTGGGATATAAATAATAGAATATATCATATATGCCAATACATTAAATACAAGATGATATCTATAGGTGCTAAAATAAGCAAAGGGTTCTTTGTAAGAGATGTTATTCCTACAGTGTGTTGAATATTTTTAATTAAAAAGAAATTTTCGTTCCTATAAGCTATTTTATCATTTTTATGTAATAGTCCAACATTATTTTCATGCATAATAAGCAAAAATAAGTTCAAATTACTGATAATTGCTTGTGCTTTTAGATTAGACACTATAGTGGTACATGGTCATTAAGGATTAAAGTATTTGTCTTTATAATATCATTGGTAAAAAGCAACACTTATAGTGATTTATCATATAAATTTTTTTGCCTTCCAATTATTTTGAATGTCAAAGTACCAATGATACAAAGTAGGGTCACCTTAATAAAACTCTTTCAAATTATTTGTGCTCATATGGTTCTAAAATTATACATGTTTTTCAATTTACCATCTTATCCTATTAATTATAGTATTTGTTGCAATACTTTATTCTTATAAACATAAATTATTTAGAAATATAGAAAAATATCAAAGAAATCATCCAAAGATAATATTTACCAATGCAATAATCCACACAACAAGACATAGATAGATAATATTCTTAAGGTTGCGCAACACCAATAATACTCCTTAAGGAAGGAGTAACTCCTTAAGATCTCCCAAGACAAGAGAGTCACCATATGGGCAAAGACAATTATGAAGCAATACTTGATATGTGATTACAATAACAATATCCCTTATTTATACCTATCATGTAATGCTACTATGGGGAGGGTAACCCTAACCCTAACCAACTCCTAAACCCTTATCCATCTCATTATTATAATATATTATTCCAATACAATAAACCTTGGGTTATGCATGGCACATGCCAACTATCCATAACACTTATGTAAAATATAAATCCATGTCCAAATATATCTATCCTTAGGTACCAAAAAAATATTCCCTTTATACTAGTACCCTATTTTTATCAATTTACTAGTTTAAAAATTGTAAATAAAAAATAATCTATGTATGTACTTACATGATACTTATTGTTTCTTAAAGTTGATCTCCCCATGCTTTGACAAAGCACATCCAACTTCTTAGTAGATATGAGAGTGAGATTCATATATTATGATATAATATTCCACTGGATATTTTATAGTAAATTCTTCTAGGTGTTGCAATACATGAATGAAGAAATAAAATGTTAGAAACTATTTTTAAGCATAACAAGCATAATCGAATCCTAATGGTTTCCATAAAATTCTAATTGTATAATGGTTATTACAATGTGTAACATACACACTTTATTTTTAATATTTTTAAGGATATAAACATTCTTACAAGTATTGTTGGTCTTTCTCCTCCTCTTCCCCTTCTTCTTCTTCTTCTTCTTCTTCTATTTTTTTCTTTCTCTTCCTCTTATTCCTTTTTGTCACCATTATCACCATTTTCATCTCCCTCCTCTTCTTTCTCTCCTTTTTATTTTTCTTATTTTTCTCCCCCCACCTAAATTCTTCCTATTATTTTTTCTCTCATTCTTCCCATCGGGTCTTCTAATCCATACAATACATGCGAAGCATGTCCTCTAATACCTGGTTCACCCTTTCAGTTTGCCCATCGGTTTCTGGGTGATATGCAGAACTGATGTTTAACCTAGTGCCAATGGCACGATGTAAAGCTTACCAAAACTCAGATGTGAATCTCGAGTCTCTATCTAAAATGATCACTTCTAAAAAACCATGAAGCCTGAATATTTCTTTGGCAAATCTATTAGCCACAACCACGACATCATCCTTGGTATTTTTGGGTATAAAATGCGCAACCTTGGTCAGTCTATCAACCACAACTAGGATTGCATCATGCTGAAATCTGGTCTTTGGTAAACCTACAATAAAATCCATTGATATCACCTACCATTTTTGTGTAGGTACATCATGAGGATACAATAGTCCTGTAGGATGTCTATGTTCTACCTTAACTTTCTGGCATTCAAGACATTGAGCGACATATTCAGTTATGTCCCTTTTCATTCCTAGCTAGTAGAAGATTTTCTTCATATTCTCTCTCATTTTTGCCCCTCCTAGGTGAGCAAAATATGGAGATCTATGTGCTTCATTCATGATCATTTTCCTCAAATCACCGACCTTAGGAATTACTACCCTATCCTTAAAGCACAAGAAACCATCCTTGATGCTGAAATCCTTACTTTCATCGGGTTTCCTTTCCATCCTTTCCCAAATTTGATTGCAAAACACATCCTGATGTTGCATTTCCTTAACTTGTTCCATCAAGTCTATATGGATGCGAGACAAGATAGCTATGTGTCTTCTCCTATTGAGTGCATCGACAACCTTATTTTCCTTCCCTTTGATATATTCAATACCAAAATCATATTCGACGAGAAATTCCATCCACCTTCTCTACCTGGCATTTAGCAATGGTTGAGTAAATATGTATTTCAGACTTTGATGGTCTATCCTTAACTCAAAGGGTCTCCCTACCAAATAATATCACCAACTTTTGAGAGCAAAAACCACCACTGCCAATTCCAGATCATGGGTTGCATAATTGACCTCATGTCATTTTAGTTTCCTAGATCCATAGGCTACCACTACTTCATCTTGTGAGAGCACTCCTCCCAAACCTTCCAATGATGCATCTGTACACACAAAAAAACTACCTTGAGGGTCTGGTATCTTTAGTATGGGAGATGTAGTGAGTCTTTTTTTGAGCAGATCAAAAGCTCCCTCACATTTATCCGTCCACTTGAACTCTTTTTCCTTCCTTTGAAGGTTAGTTATTGGAGCGGTTATCTTGGCGTAGTCCTTCACATAATGCCTATAATATCTAGTCAAACCCATGAAACTTTGGACTTCCATCACATTTGTGGGTGATGGCCAATTCAATATAGCTTCTATTTTCTTAGGATCCATCATGATCCCTTCTATTGATACAATATGCCCTAAATATTGCACTTTCGACACATAAAATTCATACTTTGACAAATTCCCGTATAATTAATTCTTCCTTAGCAGCTCCAAAATGATCCTAAGGTGTCTATCATGCTCTAACTTATTTTGAGAATATATCAAAATATCATCTAAGAACACAAGAACAAATCGGTCCAATAGCTTCCTAAAAATGCTATTCATCAAATTCATAAATGTTGTTGGAGCATTCGATAGACCAAAAGGCAAGACAATAAACTCATAATGTCCATAACAAGTTTTGAAGGCTATCTTATGGGTATCCTCTTCTTGGATCCTCAATTGGTGGTATCCCAACTTTAGATCAATCTTTGAGAAGATAGTGGCATCTTTAAGCTGATCAAAGAGGTCTTCGATTATGGGTAGAGGATATCTATTTTTAATGGTTGCCTTGTTCAACATCCTATAATCTATACATAGTCACAAGGAACCATCCTTTTTCTTGATGAACAACACTGGTGCACCCCATGGTGACACACTCGGTCTAATTAATCCCTTCTCCAACAATCCTTGTAACTGCACTTTCAGCTCTTGCATCTCAATCGGATTCATTTTGTAAGGAGCTCTATGAATAGGCTCTATTCTAGGTTGAAGTTCAATTGTGAAATCAAATTCATGTTTAGGTGGTAATCCAGGTAAATCCTCTTGAAATATATCTTTGAACTCCTAAAGAATTGGGTGTTTCTCAAACACCTCTTCCTTCTTTTCATCTTCTATCTCATTTAACTTCACTACATAAATTGTTCCTCCTCTCTTCATTGCCTTCTTAAGTTGCATTGTAGAGAGGATCTGGGGTCAAAAAGCCCCTTGCAAGTTGTACACCCTCTATACTTTCCTACCATATTTTGAGTACTCAATCCATCTATCCTAGAAATTGATTACAACCTTATGTGCTTGTAACCAATCCATTCCTAGCACTACATCAAATGCATGCAATGGCGCTACGTACAAGCATCCAATGGTCATACCACTAGGTAGGGTAATTTCTTCCATGGGATATCACTGATTTACAGAGTAGGTTTATCCTAAACCATACTCGACCTTCCACCCATGTGCCAAGATTCTTGGCCTTTCTAGTATATCTTTAACTAAGCTAGTGGAAACAAAACTATCTATAGCACCACTATCAATCAAAATTTTAACATTTCTACCAAATATCTTACCTTTTATCAGTAATGGAGTGGCTTGCCCTTCCAAATTTTGACTTCCTATCATTGCATAAATCTTGTGTAGGTTCCTTCTGTACATGATCCTTGTAGGTGGATTCTTTTCCCTTTGAACTCTACCCTATTCTGTATGGACATTTATTGGCATAGTGTGGTCCACCACAATCAAAGCATCCATCCTTAGATCTTGGGTGAATTTTTTGCTTATGTCTTTCTTCTACTTTTTTTGCTAATGGAGGATTGGCCTGACCTTGTGGTGGTGGTCTATTATCCCCATTGTTGTGATTGTTAGGATTATGGTTCTTCCCTTGGAACCTTTTCCTAAACTTCCCTTGTTTCCTATCATTCCTTCTGTCCTATCTAGAGGAACTTTTGTTTGCTTGCTCACCTTCCCACTTCATGAACCCTACACTATTTCTTTTTCTCAATGCCTCTTTATCCTGCTCAAATGCCCCTTCATAGTCGAAGTAGGGCTTGAGATAAGTTTTAGCTTTCCTAGCCAGATCATAGGCCTTCTGAAGAGTATTAGGTTCTCTCATGTTCACTTCATGTCCTACTCTAGGATCTACTCCTAGTATAAACTTATGTACCTTCATATTCTCATTATATGTGGGCACATATTTTAGTAACTTGATAAATTTTTGGTAATATACCTCCACCATCTTATTTCCTTGTCTAAGATTGGTGAATTCCTCAAATTTCTTGGTATAAAAATGTTCAATGAGGAATATTTCTTTAAAAGCTACTACAAATTCTTCCCATTTCAAATCAACTACAGCCTCAATTCCTTTTTCCCCACTAAATATTTCCCACCAATCCAAGCCAACCCCTTGTAAATGTAGAGTGGCATAGGATGTTCGAGTACCTAGTGGAATAGTTCTTCATGTTACAGAAAGTCTCTATCTCCTTCAGCCAAGCTTCAACTTTATCACCATCTTCCTCTCCATTGAACTTGGAAGATTTTAGATGTTTCATATCCTTGCCCAATTCTACCTCTAGTCAAATTCTAGCCTATTGTGCCTCTATAAGGGGTTCATTCTCTTGTCTCCCCCTAGAGTTTCTAGCTTGTGAATCTCAATTCACTATAGCCTCCAATAGTTATTTCTGTGTTTCCATTTGTTCTCTAAGTAAGGCAATTATTGTAGGGAGATCCTCCCTCTCATTACTAAGAGCATCCATACCTACATCTGAGGTCTCGAACTTCTACATTATTTTGTCATGTCTACCTCATCGATGGGGTAGCACTCCCTCTCCTTCTCTTTGGTGGCATTATCCCTGGCCACACACAGGAGAGATAGTAGGAATCAGTTCACAATTTCATCTTTGAATTGTTTCTCCTACTAGTAACTATATTCCTAGTTATCCTAACTAGACAATCGAGGTCTACTTTTAATAGATACACTTTCCTTATAGGTATAGTCTTTACATGGTGCACAATCCTATTACACTCCATCTATTCTTGTGCAAGGAAACTTGTATCCCTATGAACCAAGCGCTCTGATACCAAATGTCACAACCCAATTTTGACATTCTCTTTGTTATATATATTTTTTACATAAGAACAACCTGATAGACTCTAGATTTAACTCTATTCTACTTAAACTTACAAATCATTTTGTATGTTCATCCTATATTGCTTTCCATTGAAATACCTCATGCATCACTTATCCCTACAACTTACATTTATCAATTAATGCAAGTGCAGTAGGTAATTTATGAGTTCAAGCCATCCTTCTCATTAGTAATGCGATGAGCTAGCTTATTTCCTTTTAGTCTATCGAAAGGTCTATGCTAATCTCTACACCATACATGGATCCAACTTGTAGGTGCACTAAGTGTGTTGTATAAGGTATACTAGATTAAAATCTTGACAAGCTAATCTTCCCAATTAGACCTATTTATTACCACATTCAAGAATACTAAGCTATCAAGATCCTACAATCATACTATTAGAATTACCATTATGACCTTGCACCAATAGTCACATCCTTCATTTAAAATGCTACTTACATCACCTTGGTGATAGATCATAAACACGTGTGTGAATTATTAAATGTATCACCCATGCAAATGAACAATAATTATCTATCCAAGAGTTAACAATAAGGTCTTCTTAAAGATATTGTGCATAAGAGTTATCGAAGTTTCTTAAAAACTATTCCTTTAATGATATTACTCTCTTAAAGACTATTACATATTCTACTCATAACCACAAGGGTAACTGGTAATAAGGCATGACATTTATGTAAATATGATTCCATTTACAAAATCCTTATTAAAATAGCAAGACACAGTTTTCATTAACATGGAAATCGTTAAACATTAAAATAAAGAACCCACACAAGTTCGCATAACAACATAATTACCCTGGGAGAAACCCCAAAGGGAAAACCCAACCCAAAAGAAGTGCTTACTTTTCTTATTTTATGAATCTAACTCTATACATTGGAACAGGTAATCCATAAGCCTTTATTCCCTTTCCAAGAGATCATATCTATATTAAATTTAGCTCAAGAATATATCTCTTAATTTCTAATTTTCTATGTTTTCATAGCTTGGGTCAATGGTAGGCCATAAATACCCTACCCTTTTATTAAGGAGATCTATTTTACTTTGGTCTTTACAAAGCCTCTTTTTGGGCTTCGAATTGAAATTACAACATAATTCCAGTTTCTAGGTTTAAACCACAAGCACATCGTAAAGATCAATTGGAACATAGCGACTCATTACTCATATTCCATGCTTTAACATAAATAAAACACTTGAGTTCAGATTAAGCAACCATTCCTTTAAAACATTGCTAACCAACAACTTTGGTAGTCTTCCACCACATCACGAGAAAGTCTCCAATACTTTGTATGAAATCCTGTGCATCCAATGTCAATCCTCAATGCTCAAATGATTATCACAAAGGAAACCATTTTAGTATCATGGGTTCTTTCTTTTCAAAAGTATAAGTGTCTCACAAGCTCAGGCGTTTCCTGCACTATTAAATCAACATTATATACTTGTAAAACAAATTTACCTTTCTTAAATAGATTGTAGAAAGATAACAAACACGAATTTCATTAAATCTGACTTCAAAAGAAACTCATCAACCATTGAGAGCATAAGAAGAATACCATTAGGTCGAATACAAATGAAACTCTTTTCACACCATCAAAACTCACATAAATATGCCTAATAGAACTAAGTTACAAGCATATTTGTTTTCAACGTAATATTAGTTAAAGTCTCTCCAACCAATACAATTTCCAAAAAATCTTTACTTGATGCAAAATGCTAGATATTCACCATTCTAAACTTAAACATAACAAAAAACCCAAACATACCATTGGAATTTTAATATATATACATATTTGTATATACTAGTTTTTTTCTCCGAAATGTTTCCTTTAAGAAGATGTAACAAGGCTTAACCTCTCTAATACAAGTTCCATAAATGGTTTAATCCTCATGCAACTAAATAAAATATTTGTCTCCCACAGACTCATTAATGACAAGGAATATATTTTCTTTAAAATAAAATTGTCAAGCTAACATAATGATAGATGCTAAAGCTAACATAATTTGTCTCACTTGCAGATTAGTAAATATAAGAGCCTTAATCGAACCTATACCTCTATATCTCAAGGTGAATCTAAATAATACAGCTAGGACAACTAAACTACCTCAAAACCTAGGCTAAATTCAAATCTAACATAAAATTTCTAGACCCATATCCAAAAATATCTAAGTCTAGTTACCTTCCAAAACACAAGTGAGCTTCCAAAACTACACGCGTGCTCCACCAGACTAACTCAAGCCTTGCAAACAACTAGAACATTAGCCAAAAATCAACGTTGAAACTGAGGAGATATCATTTAAGTATAATATGAGCTAGAAACTTAATTTAATTCACCTAACATACCAATACCTTCTAGACAACAATACTAGTAAGACTAGTGGCTTCATCCTAAGTTATTTGTTGGCCCTTTACCCAATTTAAATTGCATTTTACAGCAACCCAAATGTGTATGAAAAATGCATTTCATTACCAAATGAGGTTACAACTAACAAAAATATTCACTGAATGATCTTATCAAATTTAAATATATCTACTTTTAGAAATCTACCTGGTACTCCTATGGTTTCTTTCTGTCAAACTCTTCAAGCTGACCAACCACGTTCTACTAGTTCTCCTCTCTTTCCTCTCCTGCATCCTCATTTTTCTCTTTTTTTTTTCTTCTCCTTTCGCCTTCCTCTCACCGTCGATAAGATATTGTCCTCCTCCTCCATTCACATCTTCCCAAACTACTAACCACTCCATCCACTTTCGATAATAATAATTGGTATATTCCTCTCTATGCAGCAACAAGAACTCTTCTATTAGTATGTGATCTATTAAACCCATATAAACTAAAAATTTTGATTAGCCTCACGTCCAACTAATAGATACTCCCATCATGATATAAATAAAATATTATTTTATCCCCTTTACCCATTAATAACATATAGATGTATACAAATGACGTTAATCCATCATCAAAGTCTTCTTAACCTGAGTAAACACAAGGTAAAACATTAGTCTAATAAGTCTTAAATTAAAATGTGCATAAAAGGATAGCACAAGTCCATAAAATAAGTCCCATATTAGTTACAAATACCCTACCAACTCAAATGACCAAATTATTTCCGTAATTCATATATCTTACATAACCTGTCACAAGAAATAATCAATCATTTCATCTGTACAATAAGTTACATTTTCCTTAAAATATATGTTTTTGCATAACTAGTCATAAAACACTTAGTCCATCTATCACATGGTAGCATAGCTAAACATAAATCCATAAAATCAAAAGGTCTGCCAAGGGAGGGTCATGCCATTTAGTTAGAAATAAAAGAACACTTGTAATTTTTGCATCAAATTATACCAGCATAAGCTCAGGTGAATCCAGCTAAGTGTGACTTTAACATCACATAAAACTCATACCTAGGCTACATGGTTGACCAAGAAGTGATATAAATAGATCCATAGAAGATCCATAACATCTAAGAATGGAGAACACATAAAGTACTTGATACAACTCAAACATCAACTTAGCCTTTCTAACTTCTAAAATAGGTTTATCTTAGTATTTTTACATGTTTATTGTCCTATAAACTAGATAATGCATGGGAAGGTGAAGTTCCATTAGAATTTACAATAACAATAAGAGTTTGAATAACTAAAGTAACACCTCTATTCAGCACTAATGGGATCCATAAAGATATTACTCGATTATTTGAGTTGGATACTGATACCTTTGACCATGCCCTTAGTACCATCCTAATATAGAATGTACATCTAGTGTTGTACCATTATGAGACCCTCTCTAACATAGCTTGATGCTACTCTACATAGGAGGATTTGTATGCAATTATTCAAGTTGTATAATAGTGGCACCACTATTTAATGGGTATGGAAACCATTGTACACTTTGATCATAGGCCTTTATAATTTCTTATCCATATCATCTAAGAATGGATATGAAGTACCTAGTAGAGGTCAAAAAATTTCTCATCCCTTCTAACTTCTATAATAGGTTTGCATAGGCCTTTGTTTTCTTATCCATATCATCTAAGAATGGAGAACACATAAATTACATGATAGAGCTCAAAAATTTTCTCAGCCCTTTCAAATTCTACAATAGGTTTATCTTAGTCTTTATACATTATTATTATCCTGTGAACTAGGTCATGCATGGGAAGGTGAAGTACTATTATACTTTATAATAATAGTAGGAGTTTGAAAAACTAAAGTAGCACCTTTATTTAACACTTATGTGATCCATATAGGCATCACTTGGTTATTCAAGTTGGAGACTAATACATTTAATTATGCACTTGGTACCATCCTAATCCAGAATGAGCATTTTGTTTTGTGCCATTATGAGACCCTCTCTAACATAGCTTGATGCTACTCTACATAGGAGGAGTTGTATGCAATTATTCAATTTGTATGATAGTGGCACCACTATATCATGGGTATGGAAACAATTGTACACTTTGATCATAAGCCTTTGTAATTTCTACATTCATGGAGCAAACTAGATAATGCTAAATATATGAATAGATGACTTATCTACAATAGGTACACCTTACGATCAAACATTATAAAAGAAAGGAAAACCAAGTAATAGACTATATAAGGTGTCTATTAGTATAGATTTTACTATTTATTTTTAGAGCTAAAGGGTATGCCATTAAATATTGATAGATGCTTACCCCTCAGACACTAACTTTACAATATCTATCATCAATTGATGGAAGTTAAGTCAACATATGATAATCACATTTACTATAGGTTGCTATATTGTATTGGGAAGATCCATGTGCCATTTGGTACACTATACCAACTTCTTTTTTGGGATTCACACTACTCTCAAGTAGTTGGATATTTTAAAATTAGTAAAAAACTTGTAATGCTATAATAATTCTTTCATTGTCTAGATATAAACCAAGAGGTGGAGCTCTACATTTGATCCTATGCCTCATACGACATCATTAGCTAGAGAATAGAAAAATAAGGCTCTACATAGTTTCATAGGTTCCTTCTAGACCTTGGTAATTCATTAGTATGGATTTTAATTTAAGGTTACCAACCACTAAGTGTCATGATGATTATATTTTTGTGGTCATGGATAGGTTTAATAAGATGGCTATCGTAACACTATACAACACGAGCATATATATATACAATGGAAATTGCTTACCCTTTTTCAACAACCATGGATTCACTTTGGCATACCTACATTGATAGTATTAAATAAGAACTCATAGTTTCTCAACATTTTTTGGTTCTATATTTGAAACCTCTTGGTTACCAATGTCCAACATTCCATTACCTTACATTCTAATATTTATGAACATATAGAGGTGGTTAAAAAATATTAGTACATCTACCTTAGTTGTATAACCACAACCACCCTCACATGTGGGATGAGAGTTTTTCTTACATCCTTCATTTCTATAATAGATTTTTCCACACCTTAATAGGTCATAGTTTATTTCATGCATATATGGATTTCTAGTCTAATACCTCAATTGACATTGCCTTACACATATCAATTTGTGCCATAATGTCATCTTAGATCAAGAAAGTGAACAAGGCTAAAAAGCTTCTATAGCAGGTGTAGAACATACAAACATAGGTTCAAAAGTTAAAGGGACAATTCATAAATATTTGAATCCTCTTTATATAAGACTATTTTAGCCACCTATTCATCTAGACACTAGCACATGATGCAACAGAAGTTAAAGGGACAATTGACAAACTATATTTTAAACTACTTGATTAATTGGAAAGTAAAGTGTCTCACCTTCCAATTACTATGTAACTGTTTTACATAATTTGTATAAAGCATAATGTAGGAACTCCTTTCTAGCTTCTTGTTTTTTTTATTGTTCATTTCATTTCTCTTAATTTTTTACATCTTCCTTTCCTTCTATAGACATATGTTATTATTGTTATACAACACAATAAAGTTACTTGTACCCTATAGTGTCACGCCCTTGTATTAAGCATTTGTATTGTAACTTTATATTGCATATAAAATTTGTGTCTCCTATAGTCTATTTATGCATTTGAATCATTATCATCATCTATAAGCATATTTATTATTTTGTATGAGGTATACTTCGTTATTGTTGCATAACTCTAAATTATAAATTTTAAGCGTCACAACTCTAAACTACCTTACCTTTACCTTTAATAACTATTCATAATTATTGTATTAAAAACACAATGCCTATGTCATTAATCAATTGGATGACCATGTTAATGAAAAAATCTCATGACTTTAGTTTTGACCACCTTCATGTTATATAATTTGAGGTAAATCATGCAAAATCTTATACCAAGTTTGTTTTAGCATTTATTGAACTTGGTAAATTTTTAATGATGTTGAGACATCTAAAATTAAGAGAGCTTGTACCATCCCATTTAAAACTATTACTTTGTACCATCCCATTTAAAACTATTATGAACTTATGAAGTAATGTTGGTCAATGCCTAGTCTCAAGGATGTTAGTAGACATCTCTTTGTCAAATTTAATTTATTAGTATCATAATAAATCTACACTCATCATAAACACAAGTCTATGGAAGAATTCTAATAATCTATAAACATGTTTATCATGTATTTATAAAATTTTGGGTAGTACTCATATAGAACATAAAGGTGGACTTGGACCTATCATAAGGGTACACTCAACCTAGGGCCATTCATGGCCATCCGTTTAATCCCTATCTCTAAGTTTCCTCATGAATCTACAAGGTTCCCATCCATGGGTTGGAACCTAGGCTTACAATGTGAAACTTATTGCTCCCCATTGCTAAGCCCCATACCCTAATCTAATTGGGATAAATATTTAGGGTAATTTTTTAGATCGTGTCATAGATACATGAGGGTGGGCTTGGATCCATAATATGGATACACTCAACTTTGGGAATAGAACCTAAGCATGTCATGTGAAGCCCTTTGTTCCCTAGTGTTTGATCAAAACCCATTGGACTATTAGTTACCTACTTTTATTGGTTTATAATAACTCTCTTTCTTTTTAATCAGTATTTATACTATTGTTTGAAATCATTTCTCCTAGGATGTACTCACTTGCAAAATATAACTATCTAAATAAGAGTCATAACAATATTAGGAGACAACCAAAATCTACAATCCTTTATTTCTTAAGAATATAATCATACAATCTATTTGTACTTACTTTCTATGACATAAATATGAACTCTTCTTTGACCACTAATTTTATTATGCTAGCTTAACTCTAAGACACAATTTTATTGAGTATTTTTTCCCTTACCATGATATGTACTTTCTTTGCTTTCAAAACTATAATTTTGAATTTTTTTTGTTTTTTTTCATAAGTACTAAGGTATAAAACATCTCAAAAGAGAAGCTTTTTCCTAATTAATTATAAATGGATTTATAAAATCCAACATAAATTATAAATTATCAATGGAAACACAAAACTAAAGAAAATTAATTTTAATTATAAGCTACTCATTTTTATATGTTGATCTATATTCCTATAAATAGAGGTGCATTTCCTTTCAAAATATATCTAACTAATCTTCAATCCATATAGAACTCTAATAACTTAAAGATTATTGAGTTCCTTCTCCAGTTAGACAACATTGTTTTCATTTTGCTCTTAAAACGTGGTCTCAACCTTATTCCATATAATGTTATGATTGCTAAGATGTTTAGTATGAAATTGATGGTTAAAATCATGTGCATAAGGTCAAGCGTCCATCTCTCGAATATTATCAATCAAAAATTAGAACAAAACAATAAGATTTGCCAAATCTAAAATGGAAGCCTATCTCTTTACACAAAATAAAATTGAACAAAATAAATCTAAAAATAATTTATTAAATATTTAAAAGTTGACTTTTTCATAACCTTATTTATTCTCTATTGAAATCCCATACAAAATAAATCTTAAATAATTATATATTACAAAACAAATCAACGCAACGAAATTGAACTATAAACAAAACTCAAAATATTATATATTATATATATTACAAAACAAACTAAATTGTCAGCTAGGGTTAGGTGGATTGGTAAGAAGTTGGGCACTTACCAAGAGGAGACCTAGTTTCAAACCTCGCGGGTATGCCTAATATAGGGCAAAGGTAGTAGTCTTGACTCTTAGTGTGCATCAACCCAAGGGCAAAGGTAGTAGTCTTGACTCGAGTCTGCTTAGTGTGCGTCAACCCAAGGGCAAAGGTAGTAGTCTGACTTGAGTCTGCTTAGTGTGCGTCAACCCAAGGGCAAAGGTAGTAGTCTGACCCAATCTAGGGCAAAGGTAGTAGTATGACTTGAGTTCGTTGAGTGTGCGCCAACTTGATGACGTCAGTACCAACCCTAGGGTCTCCCTCACTCTGTATCGTGTTTACCGAGGTGAGATAGAGGTTATAGTGATAACACCATGATTTGACACTACGATCGAAGGTAATGTGACTTGAACCTGTAACCAATTGTTAAAAAAGAAAGATAGTTACCTCATTCCTCTATGTATTAAAAAAATTACAAAACAAATTATCTTAACCAATAAATTGTTCTTCCTATGTTACCCCATATCATGTGGTAAATAACTTAAAATCAAACATTCTAACTTAACTATTCAATAACATTTAAAATTATTTTAAAAATAGAAAAATAATTGCTCTTTAATATTTAACTATTTGATAATTTGTATATTTAGGTACAATAGTGAGGACTTTAGAACTTTAAATAAAAGTTTAAGGTTCCAATTATATGGCATAAGATTGTACACATGTTTGATAAATAAAATATAATTGAATAATTTAATAAACAATATCCTTCATGAAAATCATCCATACCTATAATCTCATATTAAAAATTACTTTATTTTTATTTCTAACAATTTTTCATAATTATTATATTAAAAAATATAATATATATGTTTTTAATTAATTGAATAACCATATTCTCTCAAGCAAATTTTGCAAAATCGTGTGCACAGTTTGTTTTAGCATTTATTTGCACTTGGCAAAAGTTCAATGACGTTAAATCCAAAATTAAGAGAGCTAGCACATATCATTTAAAATTATTACTTTGTATTATCTTTATTTTAAACTATTAAAAAGTAATTTGTAATATTTGTTTAAAAAATATTATTTATTTAATATAATTATTTAATTATATTTTATTTATCATACAATTCAAATCTTAAATTTTTATTATAAATTTTTAAATAATATCAATTAAGGCATGTAATTCTATTCCATACAATTCAAACCTTAAATCTTTATTATAAATTCTCAAATAATGTCAATTAAGGCCTAGTAGGACGTTATTAGGCACGTCTTTATAAAATTTCATTCATCGTTATCGTAAAAAATCTACCCTCAGCCAGAACACACGAGACTGTGGGAGACATCTAATAGTTTACTATGGTTAAATTCTATTTTCTATTAAGAAGTCAAATCTTTAATTATGGTACCTGATGATATATTGTATTGCTAAAAGTTTCGAGTTTATATTAAAAAAATTAAAATTAATTCTGTTATACTTTAATTATATATTTTAATTTTTAAATATATTAAAAAATTTAAATTAATTAATTAATTCCTTAAGGTTTGATGTAAGAAATCTCAACTACCAACATTTAAGATTGAGTATTTATCTCCCCTTTACACACTCGTCCACGCCTCAATTTGAAACTTATTTGAAACTTAAACCTCTCGAAAAAACCAAAGCCAAATAACACCTTTTGTGTGATGCCGGGTATAATACAAGACTGGGCCATTATAGATCTTACTGTGATGAGTACCAGCAAACACTCAACCCCTACCAACCAAACTATCTTTTGAAGTTATTCTTAAAACACTTTTTACTTCCTACACCTAATCTACATAATAACAATTCCCTATAGTGAAGTTCGGGTACAATATAAGACTGAGCCATTATAGATCTTAGTGTGATGGGTACCTAGTGTGATGGGTACCAGCAAACATTCAACCACTACCAACCAACCTATCTTTTGAAGTTATTCTTAAAACACTTTTTACTTCCTACACCTAATCTACATAATAACAATTCCCTGTAGTAAACGTTTATTCCTTTTCCAATGCTTTAAACGTATAAAAGATTTAAAATGAAGGCTACATGAAGTTTATCTACACCAAATACTATATGATGACTTCTAAGGTGTACAACTACTAAATGGAGTACCGGACCATTGTGACTCTACCGTTTAAAAAACTAACTCCATGTACGATCCACATAATCTACCATTCAATATTGAAATTACGCAGGGAAAAGAATAATCTTTGAAGTTTGAACATTGTTGCATCCCAGGTCCCACATCCGTTCCCCTTCTTAATCAACGGTTCTCCATGCTGTCGCTGCTGCCGAAAACTCCGGAACGAGATGACGTGCTTTACCTTCTAACTCAGGAATCGTACCCGCCTTCCCTCACGTTTTCCAATTAATCAAATTTGTCTTACACCAGGAAACCCGTTGCCCTTGCGTGGAACGTACCCATCGGTTGTACAAAGACACTGACCTTATTTCAATGAGGCCCCATAGCCATAGCCCATAGGCAAGCTACGACCCTACAAACAGGTCAACGTTAAACAGGTTAGATTGATTGATTGCACAGTACAGATATTTCGTATAAAAAACATACCCATTGAATTTCGTTTATCCGCTGGTTTTTTTGACCAAGGAACGGGAAATGGTTGGTGTGAGTGGGTTGGTATAGCTATTCTTTACTCTTAAGATTGCGACGGGAGTATATACAATGAATATGTGTGAATTATAATAAAAATGGACGGCTCTGCACGTGAAACGAAAGCACCAGGAGATGGGATGCTGTGTGCGCTTTTCTTCGTCATCGCCTTATGGCAAGCACTGTGGAAGTTAGGGATGGTCAAAAGGGTCCCAGATTCCCAGACTCCCAGTCTGTGTTGGACTCTGTCGGTTTGCCCACTGGAGAAAGGGAAACCGTAAAAGCCGAGTACCCGTCATTAATATCATTATCAAATCTCGCAGACAGCAGGTGAAGATCTCGGTACCGTCTCGAGTGAGCTCAACCCGGCTCGGTCTTCTTTAAATTCATTACGGCTTACCGAAAGGTCTGACATGCTAAAGATAAAAACCTGCGTGAAAATGAAGTTCCCTTGGCAAATACGTTACACGTGACTGTGAGTTGGGTCTGTGGGGCTCAAATAAAACGATTTTTTAAAGCACGAGAGCAATGTGCCACAAGCATGACTAAAAAAACCTTATAAACATCTATGATTGATGCTTATCTCAAACCTACCCACTATATTTTCAAAGATCCTCAGATTAAAAACCATTAAGGAGGACTTACCTTACCATTTTTATTATATATTTCATTTTTTTTTTTGACATAGGAGAGTTGGTGGCAACCACATTATTTTTAGTAACTCACAAGCGTAGGGTTCAAACCTATTCCACTTGTTATTGTTGACCGGATGTGAATGTGACTATAATCTCTACCATCATCGTCGGTCTAGCATGCACTGAGAAGATTCAAATTTAAATCAGACTACTACCTTTACAAACATGCTAGTGTCTGGCCAGACAAGCACTTAGCAATCTACCTAGCCCTCGGGGTTTTATATACTTCAAAATTATTAAAATTTTATTTCAAATTTCAATTAATTTATGGTTATTCTGGAATACCTTATAAAAGCTTTTCACTTCACTCAGAGGATTCAAATCAGACTACTACCTTTGCAAACATGCTACTTCCGAGGTTTGAACCTGAGTATCTTCAGACAAGCACTTAGCAATCTACCTAGCCCTCAGGGTTTTATATACTTCAAAATTATTAAACTATTATTTCAAATTTCAATTAATTTATGGTCATTCTGGAATACCTTATAAAAGCTTTTCACTTCTGAACTAATGACCATAGTGAGATAATATTTGTTTTTAGGTTACATCTACCACAAGCAAAAACAAATAGAAAACACTTATCTTATTCATGTGTAATGTTATAGTATAGCATTTATCTATCTTTTTAAAGCACTTATATTAGTTGCCTATGGGACTCTAAGACCTTTTCTTGTAGCTTTGTCTCTTCAAAAAGAAATAAGACTTCTTATTTTGTTCACACTTTTTGCTAAAGGTTTTTTTATTAATATTTAGTTATTTTTTTGCTTCTCCTACATAATCAAATAAATGCAATAATTTAATTTGTTTTTCACAATAGGATTTCTATCTCTTCTCTATAGAATTTGTAATTTGTAATTTGGCCAAGACTATAATCTTACTAAAGCAAACTCTAAAGCATCCTAAAAATATTTCACATCGATTAGTACTAAAACGAGAGACAAAAAAATACCTTTTCTAATTACCTTTTCAAATGTGTACATTTGGTACCTCATCCTCACCAAGTACAATATGCTCCATCTTGATAATAGCCTCCAACATGTACTTGTAGAAGACTCCACAACTACTAGTATTTATCTTGAGAAAATTATTTAGAGAAATAAATCAAAGCTTATAAAAATTATATAATTTTTTATTGTTCTTCTATCCCCATAAGCATATAATTTGACTCACTCTGATACCATGCTAGTAATTTAAATCCCTTCCATACCATATTATGCTAGTTATAGATTTCATATATTATAACAAACATGAACTACAAAAATGTATCTCTCTCACTTAAACAAATACAAAATAATATATATACAACTATATACTACACAAGAAAGAATAAATATTTTCATTTTCAATAGAATACAAACTATAATGACTAGTTAATCATATAGATGCATTCTTACAAACCTTTGATGTTAATATAAACAAGCTAAAGTGACATGCCTATATGGTTCCAAGGTTGTGTAGGATTAGTCATAACTATTCAACTTTATCCTTTCTAGAAAGTAATAACCACTACATGGGCCACACAACAATAGTCACATAGGCTTTAGGTCATAGTAGTCATGTAGGATATAGATCCATGAAAAATATCAATTTAGGAAAATTTAGTTTAAAATACTTGAGTGGCCACATGGGGTGCATAATGGTGGCTATGTAAATCATAGGATCATGATCCACTTTTTTTAAATAAACAATTATTTTAAATTGGCTATTGGACCATGCAATGGAAACCATGCATGTTATATATTCTAGCAATATTGTAGGCCAAGATACATCCTCATGACAATATGACTATCATGGGAGGGATATATGCTTTACTCCCCTATGACCCACTAAGAATGAGCTTATCACACCCATGATAGCATGGTACCATGGTAATGGGATGTTATCCATGCCTCCATATCCCACTAAGCACAAGCTATGTCCATGGTAGCTATGGTTATCATGAGTAGGGGGACACACTTGCATCTTGTAGCCACACAATGGGGGTCACATCCATGATAACCATTATTTCCATGGGAAGAGGAATGAAACTTATGACCCTTGGTTGCCCCAATGGTGGTAGCATCCATGTTAACACAATGATACCATGGGAGAGGATTGGGCAAAAGGTTTTGAACCTACAATTCCTCTCACCTTTTAATAAATTAAAAAAACTATGTTTCAAACTAATATACTATAAAATATAGATAATTCCTACTAAAGAATATGTACAAGTTAATGTGATTGACAATTATGTATGGCTCCACACCCTAACTATATTAGAAGAGAGAATTGATTTATCTTAACCTTTGGAGAAGGCCAAATCATTTCTAATATAACAAATTGATCTAAATAGTTTAGGAAAGTTAGATAAAATAAACACAATGCATGAAGTAAATACATGTTTTAGGCTATTACAAAGCAAGTTTGATTCAATCAATATATTAGGAAAACAAGTAACTTTAGTGCATCATAAATCTATTAGATATGCAATAAAATATATGAAAAATACTAGCAATAATATAAGGGAAGCACCACAAATATAATTCATATAAAAATGGAGGTAAGAACACACATGTTTGATCTTCAAATTACATGTATAGTTCATAGCATCTATTGCATTATTCAATCTAGTATTAATATGATTTAAAGGTTAAAGTAGTTCTCCAAATATATAGAAAGAATCCCTACAAATTATCATTGAGCTCATGTTTATAGCAAATAAAACTAAATTAAGTCCTAACTATAATAAATGAAACTCTAACCTCTAGCTAAGCATGAAAATATTAACTTCTAAGAGTTAGATGGAAAATGTTGCCTAACCACTTAAATTCAGCACTAAATGCTCTTCCATGTTTATTTTAGTAGATATTTTCTCCCTCTAACTTCATTTGACAAAATATATATTACTTTTTATACTGTTAGTATAGGTCCTACTTATAATTCATGCCAAGACACACATTAGACAATGAATTGATATCATTAACGACCTTTTTCTAAGTTATTATGTAAAAGTGATTCACTATTCTAGATGTGTGAATTGCAACCTTTAATTGGTAAACTTCCTCCATGTGTTGTTGTAGATGAAACACTATCTCCAATTGGTCAGTCTCTTCCCACTTTCAAATAGCTATTGCTTTGTGTCAATTGCTATTACTTTGACTTGGAAAAATTGAAAGTTTTAAAACTACATGTATTTATCCCCTCTAATGTTGATATGGAACTTGTCCACATGGATCTCAATGATTGACCTTTTGATTTTTTTAATTCTAGCATGTGATCTTATTAGGGTATGGATTTATGCCTAAAGATACCCAAAAACCTTTTTTTGGTCCTAACCACATTGTTAAGAGCATAACTTTATGCTCAAGAATCTATTTAGATCCATTCAAGAATAATTGGAAAGCATAGAGGAAGAATAACACTTTTAATAGGTAAACCCATCATAAATAAGTTCCCAAAAATTGCATAGAAAAATGCGTTGGGGGCTCTCAAAAATATAAAACAAATTATTTGCTAAAAATAGTATTATGTTTTTTTAATTTTTAGATTTTCATAGCCAAAATACATCTCTAGCCATGTTGACGCATCAATAGAAGATGATATATATATATTCATTTAATATGCACTTTGTAACACTTGGAAGGTATTGGTCACGAATCTGCCTAAGTATAAAAATATGCACCCTAGACCCGGCCAACATTGAAAGGCCAAAGGAAAGAGATGTCCTTCGGGCCAATCTCCAGAGAGGGTTGGTTCCCTTACTAATCTAAAAATCGGTATAAAGCTTAGGGATAGAAATTAACAGAAAGAGATGGGAAATATGGTTGTAAGCCAGAAAAATAAAGTGAGGATGAACTAACAACTAAATAACCACATCAAGTTTTAATCAACATTTAACAGAAAGAACAACATAGGAACCAATCACAGATTGCAAATATGACTTCCAATTAACATTTCAACATTCACTTTTTCATCGAAAATTAAATTCAAATGCAGAATTCAATCTATCTAACAAAGGCATGAATATAACAGAAATGATAGGCAGAAAGCAATCACATACACAACTGATCCAGGAACTAGAGCCAAAAGTCTTTCAATTGATGCAGAAATTTAAACTCCAAGAGTTTTTAGCAGAATGTTCCCCTCTTTCTTACATCAAGTTTTCTAGTTTTTATAGAGGATTTCACCTCCAAAATTAAATGCTCATTAAACAAAAATGATGGGAAATGACAGATTGGTCGGTCATAATTCTCTCCTTGGCAGCAACAACGAACCAATCTGGTGGCACCTTGGGAAGCAACGAGCAATTTCGAGAGATGGCATATCGGGACCTAGCTGGAATCATCAACAAAATTCATCTCCATGGCGGTGCCTCGAAAATAGTAGGATCACACCAGAGTCAAGAGTGGACAACATTTAATTTGAGCAATCTTCTGGTTATCTATCAAACCTGATATTTATTAGCAGCAATTCCAGAAACTTTACCCCTTTTCACCCCAAAAATTGAATTCACTGGCCTTGGAATTCCCTCCATACTGATCTTTGCTCAAAAGCGCCTTTGACCATGGTTTCACCTGGAGAAAATGGAGTAAATTGATTTTGCCAAGGTGAAGCCCGAAAAGGGCTTTCACCAAGGCGTAGCGTGCAAGAAATTTGATTTCGCTAGGTTATAGCACGTCATGAGTTTTCACCCAAGACAACACCCCATGCTTCGCAAGAAGATGCCTTCATTGAAAAATGCGCCAAGTGTTGTTGTTGCTTTCACCAAGCAATGCATGAAAAGGAGTTTCACTCAGTGTTCACACGAATCAGGAGTTTCACCACTATGAGGCACGAAAAGGAATTTCACCCAGGAACTACACTCAAGATGAGGGGCGAAATGGAATGTCACTTTTGAAAGGGGGATTTCACTAGCAAAGGTGATTTCACCAAAAAATGGGTAAAAAGGGAATTTCGCCAATGTAGGGCGTGAACTGGAATTTCATTGTGAAAGGAAGCGAAAATGAATTTCGCTCCAACTTGGGGTGAAATTGGAATTTCACTATGATCACGCCCAAAGATGATTTTCGCTGTGCTTGGGGGCGAAAATGAATTTTATTGACAAAGGATGAAACTGCTTGGAAGATGATTTCGCTGGTGAAACTCATTTCATACTTAGGTAAAATTTTTATAAAATTTGAATGTGGCAAAAGGACACCCACCATATTTTGCTCAAAGCCAAGTGATATTTTCACTAGCGAAAGTATTGAAAGAGGAGTTTACACCAGCAAAAATGCTAAAACAAATCAGAAAAAGCATAAAAAAGTTAAAGAGACCAGCAATAATGCATAATTTATATTTTATACTTAGAATTTTTTACAAAAAATTTTAATGTGGCAAAAATACCAACATTTTTGGTGGCTCATGGGGTATTTAGCTCGTTTGAATGCAATCGACCCTAAGGCCTTTATCCATTGGGCTTAGAGTTTCCACCACCAATTGCATCTGATTATCTGCTGCTTGCACCAGTCTCTTCCTGCTCTTTGAGATGCGAAGTTGTAGCTTCATACACCATGACGACTTCGGCCCAAGCATCAATATTAATCACCTCACGAGTCTGGAGTGTATCTACAATGTATCAAAAAGTCTCAACCTACTCTAGGTCGATATAGTTGGCCCTCTGGCTGAGCTCCAACAATCCTGACTCGATGTGGGTGAGTTTCCTCATCAATGGCAACACATGCTCTTCGGTGATGGGCTCTTCCCAATCATCAATATCTGAAGCATCATCTACGAAAATAGCCCATACCACATCCAGGTCTTTCTTTACTAGAATATTCCCTTGATCATCAATGAAACTAGGGAAACCATTGGCTGCTATCGTATCAAAATAGACCAATGAAATGCGCCTCTCTTGCTCAAATGTCTCTAGTAGCTTTTGGGCTTCTTTAACCAGATCCAACTTAGAGAAATAAGTATGTAGTGTGATCTTGGCATTTTCCCAAGCTTGGGCCATTTCACTCATTGGGTAGAATCTAAGATCCATTTTAGCCATTGCCTGGATCTTCATTGCCATCTCCAGTTTTGGTTCGAGGTTCTCTTCTAAATACTCCACTACATGCAAGCCATGCGAAATGATCGTCTGCACCTCCTGAAGGAACATGAGAACCAATGTTGCTTTTGTCACCATTTTTGAACAATCGATCAACAGATGACTGCGAGCCTCCTTAACTTTCTCCTTTGTGAGGGTTATCGATTGTGTCACCTTTTCTACCAACTGATCCTATAGATTCTAGAGTTGATCCTTCAAGGCTTGGATCTGTTGTTGTGCTTCCTATTGTGCTACTTGATGTTGTTCGACCACCTACTTATATCCCTCAATTTCTCCCTCTAAGCTCATCACTTTCTACTACCATCGCTGAGATTCTGACTGTGTAGTGTCTAGTTGGGCCTTCTGTGTAGCTAAAGCATCTTCTAACTCTACTATCTTTGCTTCAGCTTGGAAGAAATGATCCTTGAAATGCTCATCATGCAAGTAGATCGAACTCATCTCCACCTATATATTACCCATTTTCTCAGTCATATCAATCTTTGTGAGGTCCTCGATGATGACTTGATATGAATAATCATTTGGCATCATCTCTCCTTGAGGTTTCTGGACTTGAGGGACCATCTTCATAGTGTGCGCCTCCATAGCCTCTAGATCAAAAGTCACCTTCTTCATTGTCTTAGCTAGGGCTTGTACATCCTTTCACTTACGACTTTTCAACCAATATGAGGAACTTTTTCATGCTCTATTGATCTTCTCTACCATGGGGTGCTTTGATAGTAGCTCCATCTCTGAAGCTAGTGGCTCTTGTACTACAAAAATTGAGGAAAATGGGAAGAGGGTCTGTTGAGGGTTTGGCTCAATAGAGGGAGTAAAAGTGGAAGGTGCTACAGTTACACTTACCCTTGGAGGGGCTTGCATACTTATAGTGATAATAAGATTGATAGGGATGGAAGATGGAATGGAGGACAATGGAAGGGAAAATGGATTTGGGGTGGATGTGAATGAACTGAAAGAAAGAGAAATGGAGGGAATGGAGGAAGCATAGGAAGCATTGGTGACCTATGATTGTGAAGTGGAAAGGGAGTTGAAGAGATGGGTATAATGAATGGAGGTGAAGTGGAAATAGAAACTACAGGTGGGAAAGTCATGGTCACCAAGTGCTTGTCATTGAGAGAAGAAGAAAGAAAATGTGTACCTATAAGCTCCGACACCATTTGAGCTGATGATGAAGGCTGTTGCACTACTGGATATTTCTCTTCCTCTGCTTTCTCTTCTTCTACTTCTAGATCTACCAACATCACCATATGGCTTGACTGTTCTTGTTGAGCTAAAGAGGGTGCCTCCTTAAAACCAGTCTGCTCAATCGAAAGTGAAGAAAGTGGCTTTGTGCTGAGAGCAAAAACTGCACCACTTCTGGGCTTCTTTACCATATTGGGGAAAGGTAGCCTTATACCCATGCTCCTCTTTCTGAGTGAAAGTTGTTCCTCGGGTGGTTGTTCCTCTTCCTCTTCGATAATTATCCTCTCTTCGACCAATGCCTTCTTCGCTCTTACCACATCTTCTTCCTTGTCAGGACTTCGGATACTTCGAGGCACTAGGTCAATGAAAGAGATAGGCTGGTACTTATCATAATGCTCATCATAAATTAGTAAAAATACTTCATCCATAACCAATGGGTAAGCTGACCCAGGCTTCCCTCGATGAACCCTCATGACCCACCAGTTGGTGATCTTCTCATCAGACCATTTAAGCAATTTTACTTTCATTTGATTGAACAAATCATGAGGAGGAACCTGCTCTGGATGATTCATGGGATCATACTCGACCTCCATTTCATAGAAATCATGCCAAGGAGGGAGCGACATCATCTTTTCAACATGCCACTCAAGGTCGCGCCCCTTGGGATTGTTCCTCTACTGCAAGATGTCTTCTCTAGGGTAGCAATGAAAATTCTTGGCCTTGATAAACCTCCCAAAAATACCCAAAGGGTCATATTACCATCATTGGGGAAGCTCAATCAACCCATGGTCATACAATGTTTTAGCTATTAACTCATTCTACCCATATTGCATCACTTTAATATCACCAAACTGAAAGGGCATGGTGCACGTAGCTCACTTTCCCCTACCTGACCCATATGTGTCATTCATAAAATCACTCTATCTAGGCTACCTCTAGTGTGAAAATATGCTCCATGGTAAAATACGACAATAGAAAAGGTTTACCCATAAAGCCAAAAATTCTAATGATAACTCCTTGCATCAGCAAAAACATGTCACCTTTCTCCCCCTTAACAATTGCCTCCTTCATTGCTTTTGGCACTCTATCGCACACACCATAAATAAGCTCAAGGGCGAGCCCCAAAAACATTCGATTAAAATTATAATAGGACTCCTTTGACAAATTCTGAGTCCATGCATAAACTGACAATGTTCTACCTACTTCATCTATCTTCTTTACTGCTACAAAGGTAAAATGAGGATGCATGTAATAAAAGAAATACCATACTAGAAAATAATAGTGCTTGAAGGTGATGTCTTCCCCACTCTGCACCTTCTGTAGTTGAGTGTGCATTCTTCGAGCTACAAAATCTACCCAATCAAAGAAAATTGGATTTGTGGTTGCTTTCATGGTAGTCGGGGCATAAAATTCAACTTGTGAAATACACTATGTAAGCGACGCTTACCACTTATGCACTATGGAATCTGAGGGTAGTCCAACAACCCATGCCAACATTGAATATAAGTTTGGGCTCTTAAAATCTCTTAGCAACATCAATAAATCTAGCAATTCCCCAAACCATGGTGTCTTCAACAACTGATTTTCCATGAACTACCACATAGGTACTGTAGACTGGTATCTCTCCTCCTACTCTGAAATATTGAGCTTCTTAAACATGACGTCGAAAGGAGGTCTTGCACCACAAGTAAAAGCATCCCTGATCGAGCTAGCTGAAATACTGAACAACCTATCTCCATTGGCATTTCAAATAGATCTTGTAGAAGGATTATAAAATTGTGCAATCACCCATACCAGCTCGGGACATGAATGCACCGACGTACACAGATACCAAAAAATATGGGAGTAAAATATCATGGTGCATGAAATTTTGGTAGATACCTTCTGAAGAGCGAACTCGATGTCCTACCGTAATTTCTCCATGCCTTTGTTCGTGATTGTACAATCATCGATTTGTGCCAAGCGATCATAGTAAGGCACCAATTCTACTTCTTCATCCTCCTCTCTAGATTTTTGCCACCTCTTCTCTGGGTCAGTCTTCTTCTGAGCCTTCTCTCTCTTGGCCTCTATGGTCTTCTTTCCCATATTCGACTTTCTTTGAGCAAACAACAAATAATTTCAAACCTTGGAGCAAAAGCAATTCGTAGTCACTTTCACAAATAGGAGCTCTGCAATTTTTTGATTCTTCAACTGAAGTATTCACCCTTTTATAATTTTCCAATCATACCTACCAAATTTAATGCCTATGGTGCACTTGCTAAATTTGGGGGCATGTCACGCTTTCCAATGATTCAATGATTTCACCCATATCTTTTTTGAGCATCGTGATTGGTTGTTTCACCTTCCTTTTTGTTTTTTCCTTCTTGGGGGGCGCAACCTATCGTTAATGGTTAGTTTGAAAAAATGTGATTCACCACTTTTTCGCTTTGAACTACGTGATGGGCACCTATTTCTCTGAAGTGGAGTGCCAAAAATAGATTTCATTGATTTCGCTAGTGAAATTCCATGTGTTCTGGGAGTTTGCTAAAAAACAAGGCGAAAAAGCATTTCACTCTCTAAAATCCTAAAAATAGCTTTCGCTAGTTTGTCCACCTGAAAAAGCATGTGAAGTGAAGACTACTTTCAACTTGAGTTTCACTCCAAAAATGGAAGATATGCATGAGCGAAGGGGCATGAAGATGAATTTTTCTTCAAAAAAAATATGTATGGGCAAAATCCTTGTCTTGGGTGAAATCACTTTTTCCTTTTTTATCTTTCCTTCAAGTGTTTTTTTTCTTTCTTTTCTTCTTTTCATGCATCGTTTTCACCAACTTGAGCACCAAGATTTTAAAAATAGGTATTATTTTAACTCCATTCTCCTGAAAAAGCAAAACCCTTTTAAAGCATGCATGCTTTCTGCCAAAAAGCGCTTCTAAGGTGAAGTCTCCAACTTGGGCACCCAAAAAAGTAGACGAGGAGGATTTTCGCCAATGAAAATACCTTCGCCTAGCGAAAAGGAATTTTATGTTTTACTTTTTTTTTATCAAGAGGGATGAAGAAGGTTTTTATTGGCGAAAAGGATTTTTGCTAGTGAAAACACTTCTGCTCAGTGAAAGTGATTTTCGCTTCCCTTTTTTAGAGTAAAACATAAAAATCAAAATGACAAAATATATACATATTTACAAATCTTGATCCCAATTTTTTTACTGATAGTAGGCCTTCAAATGAAGACCATTCACTAGAATTGGCAACACACGTCCATCCATATCCTACAAATAATATGAGTTGAATTGATTCACACTAGAAATCTAAAATGGGCCCTCCCAAATTACCTCAAACTTGTGATGTTTTCCTAGCTTCACCTTGTTCTCATTCCATTTTAACACAAGATCACCAACCTTAAATGCCTTCTCTGAAGTCTTCTTGCTAAACCAATTTTTTGTTATCTGAGCATGCTCCATGAAAGCATTATATGCTTTCTCCCTTTCTTCTTCCAACTATAATAGCTGAGCCAACCTTGCGCTCATGGGATCAAATTCATCATCTTCATCATCAAGCAATTGCAAATATTGAAGAGCCAACAATTCAATGTGAATGGGCAAGACTACTTCCTTACCATACACCAAAGAATAGGGGGACGTCTTGATAGAATTTTTAATTGAGATGTGATCAGCCCATAAATCTTGGTTTAAGAGCAAATGCCAACTTCGCTTGTTGTTACCAAGAGTCCTCTTCAAAATCCTAAGTAGATTCTTGTTTGTAGATTCAGCCAAACCATTTCCTTATGGATAGTAATTTGATGAAGTTTTCAAATAAATATCATACTTACCCATAAACTCATTAATTTTGGCATCGATGAATGGAGTTCCATTGTCTGTTACAATCACATTTGGTATGCCAAAGCGAGTGATCAATCCTTCAAGGAAAGTGATGACTACCTCCTGGTCTACCTTCTTAGTTGGGACTACTTCGGCCCATCGGGTGAAATAATCAGTTGTAGTCAGAATGTATTTATGTTCGATAGATGAATTAGGATCAATGACTCCAATAAAATCTAAACCCCATTGTTGAAATGGTGCTTCTACTTGGATCGGGTGAAGAGGTAAAGATGCATTTCTGCTCCTATCAATATACCTTTGGCATTTGTCACAACTTTGACTGACCTTAAATGCATCTAAAAAGAGGGTGGGCCAGAAATAACCTACTTTGATAATTTTTAATGCCATGGGTCTTCCCGCATAGTGGCCTCCTAACAATCCAGAATGAAACTCTTCCAGTATTTTCTGCTTTTCTGACTCTTTGACACATCTCAGAAGCACTCCATCAATGTTCTTATGGAACAACCCACTTGGCAACATAACATACCTGAGGGCCTATAGTCTAAATCTTCTTCTTTGTGAAGCATTGAGATGTGAAGGACACTTTCCTAAATTGAAGTATTCGACAAGGTCCTCTATCCAATCATGGTCAACTGAGGAATGATTAGCAAGATTACTTTCACTTATTGAATCTTCATACTGGTAAACCATTGATTCAGAGGTAGCACTCTTCGCAAGCTCTTGACATAATGCTCGACCACGAACCAACTTGGTTGGTCAGATTTCGATATCATATTCTTGGATTTTAGAAACCCAACCAACCCTCTTGTCTCCAAGTTCACCTTGGATAATGAAACTTCGGACATCCGGATGAACAACATAAACAATTGTTTTACTTTATGAAATAAAATACCAAAACTTCTTCAAGGACTTCATCACTGCATACACTTGCTTCTCTATGAAATTGTACTTTTCCTCATGTGGTTGAATAACTTGGCTTAAAAATGTGATTGGCCACTCATTTCCATCTTCTCCCTTCTATGTGAGGACAATTGCGTAACTCTCTTGTTCACCAATAACATAAAGGATAAAATCCTTTGAATAGTCAAGGTTTATCAAAATAGGAGCTTGAGCAATTCTCTTCTTGATTTCCCTAAATGCTTACTTCCTTTTCTCAGTCCATTTGAACTCAACATCTTTCTTCAAGAGTTCAGTCATTGGTTTCACAACTTGGGTAAAATCTATAATAAAATTTTAAATAAAGTTAATCTGACCAAAAAATGATTGTAAACCTTTCTTGTTAGCTGGCAATGGAAGCTTCAAAAGAGCCTCAACTCTAGCTGGATCAATAACTAAACCCTTTTCTGAGATTACATGGCCTAGGAGCTTTCCCTCCTTCACCGCAAAGATAGACTTCTTTGGGTTGATGGATATTCTGAACTCTTAGTATTTTTCAAACACTTGTCTTAAATGCAAGTTGTGCTCCTCCCTGTTATGAGAGAAGATAGTCATATCATCCAAATAAATAATAATGACTCGATTTAATAACTCATTGAAAGCCACATCCATCGCTCTCTAAAAGGTTGCTCTAATGTTTGAGAGACCAAAAGGTATTCGCTGATAAGAAAATGTACCCCATTTTGTGGTGAATATCATTTTGTATTGATCTTCATCCTTGACCCATATCTGATTGTAGCTAGAGAATCCATCTAATAGAGAAAATATTTGAGCTCCTACAACTATGTGAAGAATCTGATCAATCTGTGGTAAAGGATAATGATCCTTCAGAGAAGCCTGATTTAAATTTTAGAAATCAACACACAGGCGAATATCTCCATTCTTTTTTCTCATAGGGACCAAATTAGCTACCCAGGTAGAATGCTTGATTGGGTAAATAATTTTAACTTCCAGTATTTTCAATAGTTCAGCTTTCATCAGAACTTCAATTTTGGGATTGACTGGTCTTTATTTCTACCTGAAGGGTTTCACTCCTTCTTGCAGTTCAATAGTATGTTGGATCACATTCTTGTCGTAACCTTTGAGGTCCTGATAACTCCAAGCAACAATGTCTAGAAATTCATGGCATAGCTCCTTGATTTGCTCAAGTTCTTCTGGAGTGCAATCAGTTCCAACCTTGATTGACTTTTTAGGTTCCAACTGTAGCTCAGTGTACTCTTTCTCATCTACTTTGATCTTATGTTTTTTAGCTCTATCATTCTGATCAAAGAGACTTTCAAGTGAAATCAATCCTTTCGGGATATGATTATTTCTTAACTGGATCAGTCCCTCAGATTCTTCTTCATCAAGTGTTCTTCCTTCCACACTACTAGCTTCTTTTATCAGGAAGTTCATGATCTACTCATCACTTTCGAACACTTGCCAATAAATATTCTTATCAAGAATTGAAGGCCTGTAAACCAACCTCACGGTCTTTGGTTTCTTCACCATGTGCTCAACTGGAGAAAAGTTGGCGCCAAGGGATGCCAAAAGATCTACATGTTTATTTTATTCCCATGAAATCGCTTGGATGTTTAATATCGTGTAAGCTTCAAACAAATCCTAAACTTTGTTGTGATATACCTTCAAATAGTGCTTTTTGGAGACACACTTGTTAGTCACTTGATTGACAATCAACTCTGAATCTCCAAAAATCTGGAGTTGTTTGATCCCAAGTTTCTCTACTTTCTTCAAACCTAAGCACAATGCTTCATACTCAATAGCATTATTGGTACAACTCTAGGTCAACCAGTATGAATATATCTTCTGTATTCTAGAAGGGGAGATGAGAACAATTCTAGCTCCTACACCATTTTTGCATCTTGCACCATCAAAGTAGAGCTTCCACAACTGATCTGGAATAGGATCTTGATCATCAGATACCTTCACTTCAACCTTTTTAGGCTTAGTAATAGTATAGCAACCAATCTCAATTTCAATCATTGCATTAAAATCATTCATTGAAAATTCATCTTCTGTATAAAGCTCATCCAGTGCTTCTTCCATTAAATTCAATTCTTCTAGTTCTTCAGTCACCATATTGATAGAATCCATGGACTTTTCTTCTTCTTCGATCCTCTCTACATGAAACATGGAAGGCTTCTCATTGTAGATTCAGATTCTTTTTCCTTTGAAAGGAACTTCCAGGTGAGAGTAATCCAAGGAGAGATAACCTCCCAATTTGGCAGTAAACTCTCTTGAGAGGCACATACTGAAATATGGCTCTAGATCAACTACAACCACCTCTTGGATCACAGTGATTTGAGGTATCTTATGTAGGACAATGGGGATATCTTTGATGACACCTACTATTCTTACAGGAGTACCATCCAACTACAAAACTCCTAGGCTACTCCTGGTATACTCCATACCCATAACTTCACACACCACTTTGGCATGATAGTTATCGTAACACTAGAGTCAATCATGCAGTTATGCACAATCCAACCCTCCATCCTGAGAGACAAATAAAATGGTGGTGGTCTATTCTTTCTAGTAGCTAAAGTTGTAAGTGTCTGAGCTAACATAGTCTGAGTGGGATTCTTCTTTTTATCTTTAATAGACTTCAAATATTCTTGCAACAAATCAACCTGTCTAGGCAATTGCAATGCATCATAGAGACTAACCTTGGTAGGAATCTTCTTTAGTTCTTCAACAATGTTGTATGTGGATGAATTGGACTCCCTTCCTTCATCAGCAACCTCATACTTACTTCAATATTGTTGCATGGCTTCCACCCTCTGATGCTTGGTCAAATATGGGTATTTAAGGTATTCTTTTACTTGTTCCTTCATCTCAACTTGCACTTGTGAAGTTGATACCTTCGCTTGAGAGATTATTTCTTTCGCTTGTGTGGGCAAGAGATATTTTAAAAGAATAGGTTCTTCTAACTTAGATGCTGAGCTAGGTGCCTTCACTTGTGCTTGTCTCTTTTCATTCTGCACCTTCGGCTCAGTAGGTACCTTCAGCGGCTCCATCTCAGTTGGGTCCACTATGACCAGCTTTTTCTAGCTCTCGTGAGAACTGAAACTTGTTCTATGGAAGGGACCATAAAATTATGATCGACTTCTCTAATCATGTTGATCTGACCATCGAAAGAGCTATCTTCCAATGTCTACACATAGTTCAGATGAACCATGCAAGTTTCTTCGCCATGCAGATCATTGCAGGTAGAACACCAATACATTTTATCTGATGGGCCAACTTCTTCATTTGTCAACATGGTTGGATTCCTTTCAGGCATCTTATTGGTTGAAGTTGCTTGCTCTCTGGTGATTGGTGGAGGTTGAAATCTCCTAGGCTAGAAATCTCTCTCAACTTACCTTTTCTTAATAGTTGTGATCTCATTTCTCATCACTCTCATTGCTGAGTTCATTGATTGCATCTCTTGCAACAACTTCTCTTGAGGATCAGGATTTGAGGGTGCTAGAGGAGCTGGTAATGGAAGTGGTACTAGTAGAGATGGTAATTCTAGGAATGGAACTAGAGTAGGCAGTTATGGAATGGAAGGAGCAGGTAGTTGTAGGATAGAAACTATCAGGGTTTGAGATGAACTTGGATTCCATGAAGGGACCGGATACATGGGGGACATTGGTAAATACTGAGAAGATGCATTGGAATATAAATGTTGTGGGAGATCAGGAAAGATAGGCATCATCATCTTTGGGAGAATCTTACCAATAGCAATTAAATCAACTTCAGCCTTTTATGCTGTGGAGTACAAGGTCAGAAATGTATCAACGTTGGACTGATGGATGGCCATGCTAATATCAGAATTGAAGGCTCGAAGATAATAAAATGCGGCTTGTTCGAGAGTCGATCAGAGACCATCAGGGACTCTTTACCAAGTTTGAGCGAACCTAACATTGAAGTCAATGATTTCCTCCTATGGATACCTTTGAATGTTAGTAAATTGATGCAATAGAGAAAAAGGATCCACTTGTTCATTGAAGCCTTTTATCATTAACTCAACCAATTGGTCCCATGTGGTAATAGTGGTAGGTGGTAAGGACCGGTACCAATAAAGCAACTTCCCTCTGAGAGAGAGCATGAGCAATCTGACCATGACATCTTCATCTGTGATGCTATGAATAGTCACCAAAGAAGCCACATCTTGAACATGCTCATAAGCTATTTTTCTCGTACCATCGTAAGTAGGCAAAGCCTTCAATGCTGCTAGTGGGATCAGGTTCTGAGCTTGCAGATTCAAAGCTCCAGAATGATTCCATGCTAGAAACTATCTTGGTGGTGGTGGATTTTGGGCCATTTGGACTAGAGTGTTTGCTTGGGGAGGAAAGCTAGTGGCAGTACTAGAGGGACTTGAAGGAATAGAAAACACACCAGCTACCTGTGAAGATGTTACGATTGATGGGATAGTCAGAGTGACTAATCTAGGATGCTCTCCTAAGACTTGGGTGTCAAGCTCAAAGAACTCAATAAGATTTTCTAAATTTTTGGCCTTCGATCTTGTGATCATGAAGTAAAGCTTTCACCAACTTCACGTTCAGAGGCTTCTAGGTAAAACTGAGTCACCAGATGTTCTAATCAAATAGTAAAAGATGAACATCAAATCTTAATACTGCTTAAGGTGGAACTTTTGGTGTCCCATTAGGCATGCCAAAAATTGTTGGTCATGAATCTGCCTAAGTATAAAAATATGCACCCTAGACCCAACCAACATTGAAATGTCAAAGGAAAGAGATGTCCTTCGGGCCAATATCCAGAGAGGGTTGGTTCCCTTACTAATCTAAAAATTGGTATAAATCTTAGGGATAGAAATTAATAGAAAGAGATGGGAAATATGGTTGTAAGCCAGAAAGATAGAGTGAGGATGAACTAACAACTAAATAACCACATCAAGTTTTAACCAACATTTAACAGAAAGAACAACATAGGAACCAATCACAGATTGCAAATATGACTTCCAATTAACATTTCAACATTCACTTCATCAAAAATTAAATTCAAATGCAGAATTCAATCTATCTAACAAAGGCATGAATATAACAAAAATGATAGGCAGAAAGCAATCACATACACAACTGATCCAGGAACCAGAGTCCAAAGTCTTTCAATTGATGCAGAAATTTAAACTCAAAGAGTTTTTAGCAGAATGTTCCCCCTTTCTTACATCAAGTTTTCTAGTTTTTATAGAGGATTTCACCTCCAAAATTAAATGCTCATTAAACAAAAATGATGGGAAATGATAGATTGATCGGTCATAATTCTCTCCTCGACAGCAGCAACGAACCAATCTGGTGGCACCTTGGGAAGCAACAAGCAATTTTGAGAGATGGCATATCAGAATCTAGCCAGAAATCATCAGCAAAATTTATCTCCATGGTGGTGCCTTGAAAACAATAGGATCACACCAGAGTCAAGAGTGGACAACATTTAATTTGAGCAATATTCTGGTTATCTATCAAACTTGATCTTTATTAGCAGCAATTCTGGAAACTTTACCCCTTTTCGCCCCAAAAATTGAATTCGTTGGCCTTGGAATTCCCTCCATACTGATCTTTGCTCAAAAGCACCTTTGACCATGGTTTCACTTGGAGAAAATGGAGTAAACTGATTTCGCCAAGGTGAAGCCCGAAAAGGGCTTTCGCCAAGGCGTAGCATGCAAAAGGAAGTTGATTTCGCCAGGTTATAGCATGTCATGAGTTTTCACCCAAGACAACGCCCCATGCTTCGCAAGAAGATGCCTTCATTGAAAAATGCACCAAGTGTTGTTGCTGCTTTCACCAAGCAACGCATGAAAAGGAGTTTCGCTCAGTGTTCACACGAATTAGGAGTTTCACCACTAAGAGGTGCGAAAAGGAATTTCACCCAAGAACTACGCTCAAGATGAGGGGCGAAATGGAATGTCACTATCGAAAGGGGAATTTCACTGGAAAAGGTGATTTCACCAAAAAATGGGTAAAAAGGGAATTTTGCTAATGGAGGGCGCAAACTGGAATTTCACTGCCAAAAGAAGCGAAAATGAAATTTGCTCCAACTTCGGGCGAAACTAGAATTTCACTATGATTACGCCCGAAGATAATTTTTGTTGCGCCTGGTGGCAAAAATAATTTTTGCTACAAACAAGGGTGAAACTGCTTGAAATATGATTTTGTTTGCGAAATTTGCTTCATATTTAGGCAAAATTTTATTAAAATTTGAATTTGGCAAAAGCAGACACTCAACCATAGTTTTCGCTCAAAACCAAGTGAAAATGGTATATTGCTAAAGAGAAAGGTGAAATTGACTTTGACCATTGAAAATGCATGAATCTGGGTGAAAACATTATTTACTTATTTTCATTGGTGAAAGCTTTGAAAAAGGGATTTATACCAGCAAAAATGCCAAAACAAATCAATGAAAATATCAAAAAGTTAAAGAGACCAGTGACAACACATAATTTGTATTTTATACTTAGAAGTTTTTACAAAAAATTTCTAGTGTGGCAAAATTGCCAACAGAAGGTTACCACAAAATTTCCATATGAATCTTCAAACTCATGGAAGGTGAACCATCACTTTTTTATGTGAGTGACCTTTATATACAATACACTAGATTTCCAATACAACAAAATATTTTATAAAGAGATCAACACCCTAATTATTAAAAACATAAGTAGTGGATGTCATGTGAAAGCCTCACATCTCTTCTTAAAGGTTGTTGGCATTGTACTCTATTTTGAGCAATATAATTATTTTGTTATTTTTCTTATATTCCTATGTTCTAGTTAGTTATACTGTATTATTCCTAAATTGCACTCTTTCTTGATCTTCATTAACTCAAAGTTTTAGGTTTTGGATCAATGGTATTAGAGTAATATGTCATTTGAGTGTATGTCCATAAAAATGAGGTCAAAAAATAAAAAGTTTGAGTATTAGATGTTTTATCCCTCTAATTACCTCCCTTATTATTCCAAATGGTCCTATATGGGAACCAAAATGGATGACATAGATATAATTGATCCTTTCAAGGTTATGTTAAACTCCTTATGAAATAGAGGAATGAGATAATGGATCAATTTGATCAAATTCTTCAATAATACCTTGCTATAAATTTTACAACTTCCTCCACACAACCTATCACTACCCTAGCACCATTCAATGCTCCCATACATTTTAAGGTGCACGTGAATTTTGATATCCTACTTTCCAAGGAAAAATTAATGTTAATGCTCTAGAAAATTGGTTGGATCAACTATCTTCATTATTTTTTGTAAATAAATTCACTTTTAGTGAGAAGATCACTTTTGCACTCTTAAAATATTTATTACTTGTTTAAATTAATGGAAATAATGATTAATAGGATCAAGCATGAGAATGAAAATTAAAAGTAGAGTTTACATATGATTATTTTATGTATGTCATCAAGGAAGAATATTATCTTATGGAATACATACAATAGTAATAATGACATCAAGGTAAATACTAGTTTGTTCAAAATCATATTGATGATTTTCATTTCATGGTAGCAAATCTATGTATTAAGATACCAAAAGTCATCTAATCCTCAAGTACCATAATGGGCTATAATAACAAATTGAAGAGGACATATACCTCATTGAATTCAATACATTAGAAGAGGCATATAAACTTGCTATTAAATTGGAGTAGAAGTACAAAAGCAAAAATAGAAATAGAGGAGGAGAAAATAAAAAACCAAAACACCAAGTACTAGACAAAGAAAGGTAAGAGTGACACTCTAAATAATCAAGATAAAGGAGTCATCATAAAATTAGATTTAGAAGCAAAAAAATACTCCTAAGAAAAGAATACCCAAAGGCCAAGAGTGGAAAATGGTGTGATTATCATAAGAACAACTTATATTCAAGGGGGGAGCATAAATCAATTTTATTATTGTTTGCTGAGTCACAATCCTCTATGTCCAATGCACCATTGCCTCCACATCCATAGGCCAAGGATAGAAGAAAATAGATCATGGAAGCTAAACCAAATGTGATCATTACCACCACACATGTTGCACTAGAGGGGTCATAAGAGGAGGAATACATATTTTACTCATTATATCAAAGTTAAGCATTACATTTCATTGATGATAGTGGGAGTTAAAATAATCTATTTTTTTATTAAATTGTAAAGGATTTGAATCTATCTATTACACGATACCCATAACCATATAATATTGGATGGTTACAACAATGGAGAGATATTTATGTCACTCAACAATATCTCCTCTCTTATGTCATCAAATATTTCAAACATGAAGTTTTATGTGATGTTTTGGCATTGGATATCTATGATGTGATTTTAGACTAGCCATTCATGTGGAAGAGATATGATGTGTATGAGTCTAGGCATCACAGTATCATAATCATTGTTAGAGGTTAGTGCTTTAGGATATCAAAGGTATTTCCTCTTAACTCTATTTCTTTAATTAGTACAAAACAATATAGGAAGATGATAGCCAAAATAAGAAAATTTATTCTATTGATGATCAAGCAACAAAGTAAAAGAAGGAATATTACGACATTGATCATAATATCTGCATAACAAAAGAAAATGGACTAGATTATAGAAAAATATAATGACTTGATTATATCATCAAATAGGGTTCCACTTCATTACAAGGTAATAATTCCATTGATTTAGTTCCTACTTATACTTTGCCTAGTCCACATGTGTACCATATATTAGTTCTTACAAATGATGAAATCAAGAGGTAAATTTAGAAGGGGCATATTAGACCAAGTGATTGACCATGTGGTAGTCCAATTATCTTGGTTTTGATGAAACATTGAATTTAGACACTCTATATTAACTACAAATCTTCGAATAAAATCATTGTGAATAACTACTATCATTTCCCTTTGATAAGTGACTTATTGAACTAGCTCCATGGTGCAAATTTATTCACTAAAATTAATATCAAATTTGAATATCATCAAATACCCATCGATCCCATTGACATGTGGAAGACTGCATGCAAATCCAAGTGGGATTTATTTGAGTGGTTGGTTATAATTTTTGGTTAGACCAATGCACCTTCCACATTCATGAGGATAATGGATAAAATCATGTACCCTTACACCAACTCATTTATGGTAGTCTACTTGGATGATATTTTTATCTATAGTTAGACATACAAGGAGCATCTACAACATGTTTTATAGGTGTTTTAAACTCTTCAAAGATAATCTATATGTTAATTTAAAGAAGTGCTTATTTGGCATGACAAAGATTCAATACATTAGGTACACTATTGAAAAAGAAGTCCATCTTATCCATGAGAAAATTTAGGTTATTAGAGACTAGTCTACCCCAAATAATTTAATATAGTGTAGACACCTAAAACACGTCATTTTTAGGAGGCTAATCATATGGGCACATTTGCAGACCATATGAATGAGCTTGGACCTTGCTAAGATCCAGTAGTGCTTTTAACAACTACTAAGAGGGAAAGATTGTAATAAAGACTAATCATATGGGCACATTTGCCTCCCTAAGAGGGAAAGATTGTAATAAAGACTTATTGTGATTAATAAAAAGCACCCAATTTTTTATCATCTTTTATATTGCAATGGTTACATGATTTCTTATTTTTAATTTTTTACATGCTTACAAATAGATTAGATGCATGATTTTTACTGCTTACATATAACTTCATAGATTTCTGTCTTTATAATTTCTATTAAAGTTTAGTATTGGGGTTCTCACAAATTTCTTGGCCACTATAGATCTTGACCAAAGGAGGTACCACATCCAAGTTCCTTTGGGAGATACACAACAAAGATAATTTAAGAAGTTGAAGGAGCAATTGTGTTCAAATCCTAAAATTTCCTTAGTTTGAAACAACCTTTAAAGTAATGACCGATGCATTAATGTACACATTAGGAGCTATTCTCAAACAATATGGGTATCTAGTTGCTTTATCATACTAAAATATTCAATAAAGTAGTTAAACATATCCCACATATGACAAAGATCTCTATATCATTGTCCAACCATAAAAATATTGGAAACACTACACCTTGGGCAAGAAAACCATCATCCATATAGATAATATACCTCTGAAATTCATTTAGATTTAAAGTAAGCTAAAAATGGTAGAAAAAAAAAAATGGGTTACATATTTGTAGTACTTTCATTTGATAATAAGGCGTAAGAAAGAAAGTACCAATTCAATTATAGATTATTTGATATGATCTCCAATCATAACACTCTCCATTCTTGATTCTTATGGGCATGAGACTTCCAATTCATCCAACTTGTATGAGGTAGATTATGATTTTGTAGATATATACCAAGATATTCATATGGGTAAGCATGTTCTTGACTTTTATTTGTAAGATAACCTCCTTTATTACATGGAATATATTTGTGTACCATTTAGTGAGTTTTCAAAGTTGGTTTAAGTATCACACGTCAAAAAACTATCAAGTCACTTTGGGGTGGACATAATACTTATAGTTCTTCAAAAGTACTTCTACTAGCCCAAAATCAAGAATAAAATTCAAAGGTAAATCAATTTATGTACCCCTACATTGCTACCAAAACAAGCAATATGAAGAGAGGTTTGTGTGTTAATTTCATCCAAGCTCTTAGAATCTATCTCCATGGATATGAGAATTCTAAGTTCCTTGCCTTTAACCAATGTATAAGGTGAGTAACCTATCAAATTTTTAGTTGTAATCCTATCATCCCATAGGGACTCTTTGATAAGTTCCATTACCTCTAATTTTTAGATTTGACCCTCATCAAGATTTTAATTAGGTTTTTGTTGGTGGATTCAATCAACCTATTTCATTGGGGGTAATAATTTGAGGTAACTGATTGGATGTAGAGCTTACATTTAATTTTATCAATCTGAGCTAAATCAAGGTTAGATTTAAAGAGTAACAATTCTGTATAGATTATATCGTAGGAGTTAATACTAAGCTTAGCTCAAGTTTCTTTTTTCAGGCTTCACGTATACAGAAAAGTAAATGAACAAAATTAAATTTGTGCAGAAATGAATGATGCAGGATATGATAAATAAATGCAATTATGTTTTAATATTATTATGACTTGATTTACTGATACATTTAATTACTGATGAATTGATTTACTGATGCACTTAATTACTATAAACACGATTTAATTTATTTGTGAGGATCCTCGTGCAATATATCTTATTTTATACAATTTAAAATGTAATTTAATTTAAGGTTAACTAATACTAACCTATTGTAGGGGCAAGAGCTCAGGGACTGTCTATAGGAGTGGGCCCTACCTCATAGAGGGCAGTGTAAGTCTTTCTCCCCTAGTTTACTTTATTCAGTAACTATATTTTATAACTAATACTAACATTATGTCTATTCTGTGAATGCAGGTAACAGATAAACACAATTTACATAGCAAAAATAAAAAAACACATGAAATTGATACAAATTACCATTTTTGAAGAAAAATGCTACTTTTATTACTGGAGCTTCAACTGTACATGTTGAACATGTTTCTTCAGAATTATAAATTTAGAACAGATTGTAATGTAATAATAAATGCAACAGAGAGTATAGTAATGTAATGTAACGTCTAGACTAGAGTATAGACCTCTTTCAAGGTCTTCTATGTAATTTATACTGTAACTAATACAATTCTAAATAGTATTCTCCACGTATTTGACATGCAAATTTTGTGGACTGATGACTATATATTAATCAAGAATAATTTAAAACCTAATCATAATACGTACTCCTACTTAGACTTATAAATATTTTGACTGGTCCAAGTGGCATCCTACACATAATCCTAACAAGACTGATATTTTAAATGACTCACAATATATACATTAGGACCTCATGTCCTATATTCCAAGAAAGTCTAATAATATTTGCGTTTATATCTCGAAACTCCCAAAATAAACTGATTATAAACTTTATAAAGCAAATAATAACTTTGTCAACTTGAAATATTCCCACGGATAGTATGCGAGAAATGAAATATTTTGCTAGGTAGAAAATATCAGTTGCCATCCATTTTAATGTACTATCCAAATCTGATGTGGCATGCTGAAGTCAACAAAATTTATTATCCTTCAGTAACTACTGGTAAAATATTCTTTAGTAACTATCTTCAATAACTATCTTCAGTAGTTATCTTCAGTAGTTACCTTTAGTAATTACCTTTAGTAGTTACCTTTAGTAACTACCTTCAGTAACATACTTTAGTAATCAACATCTATAACAAGATCAATTACTATTGTCACCGAACTCTATTGGTTCTTTTTTTCGTTCGAGGTGCACTCCAAAGCTCCACAATATCTTCATCGATCATCCATACCTTTTTCCTGCATTTTTCTTAGAACTCGGACAAATTTGGTATAAATTAAACATATTTGTTATGTTATGGTAATTAATCAGTTTTTCCTAATAAATCACATTTTATTCAATAATAATTTATAGAAAACATATCATAATCATCATATAATTGTAATAATGAAACAATTCTGGTACAAAAATATGTGTCAAATAGCCACTCATAATTCCCCCAAACTGAAGTCCATGCATGTCCTCATGCATACAAAAAGATAATGATGAACAAAATATAACAACCTTATGCATGTATCAAATATTCAAAATTAAAATTTATAGAAAAAAAATAACATAAGTTATCATAATCATTGCCAGAATCTCAGTGAATACTGTTATACAGAACCTATAATGATTTTAAAAACATACACATGTTTTTGCGAGATTTTTTTCAAAATAGCTTGAATTTTAACAGAACTGTACTAAGTTTCTTCTGGAAAAATAAACTTAATCACTAATCTAAAGTACATAGAATAATTTATTTATCAAAAATTACAAAGTTCATAAAACTAAGAAATAAATAATTTATATTAGCAATTATAAAGCAAAAATATTTCAAATATTAACTGTACATATTACGTAAACATTGTAAATATTAATCGTACATATTACGTAAACCGACTTATAAAAATATACAGATACAAAAATTTCAAATATTGCCTGTACATATTACATATGCCATACAAATAAAATATACTATAGATATAATTAAAAATATAAGTCTGAATAATTAATAAAGGTTTTTTTATTGTTCATTCAATTTTGAGCCTACTAAGATAAAATTCGAGAAAAATATGAGATGATCGTGGTCTTTGTCCTAGTAATTTGTGTTCCCTTTTAACTCAATGTACTTGCTCCTTAGCCTTGTGATATGCAGATGATGCAACTGTTGCAACTGGTGTTTCCACCATAACCCTCTTGATATGCTCAACCTCTTAGGGGCTTCCTTTTTGATCTACATCCTTGGTCTGGGAAGGATCAAGTTTCTCATCGTTAATCATCAGATCAAGCTCCAAAGGCATCCCTACATCCAAGACAAGACTTTTTAATGCATTTCCTTCCTTAGCAGGTAGATCCAATTTTGTAGGTTGATTATGTTGTGTAATACTATGAATATGCTAGGAACTATCCTCCTCGAGGATCTTTTAAAAGTCAATTGGTTTATTAGTGTACAACTATTTGCTAAAGTTTACTGATTTTTTAGGCTTTTTACTAGGAGTAGAGCTCTTATGTGAGGAGACTTCGACAGGTGGTGACCGGTTGTCAAAGTCCATAGGATTTGGTGTCTTATCTGTAGAAAGCTGCTTAATCAATTCAATAAGAATAACAAGGGCTATTTGGATAATTTTAGATTGTTCTATAAAATCCTCTCTTAGCCTATCAATTTTCATTTGTAGCATTGTATTTTATGCATGAAGATAGGACAGGGTCTCGATAGTAGACTCATTTATAGGTAGTTCTTGAGGCCCTTGTTCATCTTCTTGTTCAGAATTTTCTATAATTTTATTATTTCTTCTGATATTTGGTCGAGATTTATATTTACCAGTTTTATATTTTTGTTGTGGACTTTCAGGCTCCATCCTAGCTATCAGAGTCATGTTCTTCCTCTATTGACCATTCTCCCTTAGACTCAGTGGATTCTGAATACTCAGGTATGTTGGATTCTTCCACAATTCGATTCCAAGACACTTTCATTTCATGAGCCTTTTTCAAAATAATTAATTTAATCAAGCCATGGTGAGCAATCAGGTGCAACTTAGGTTTTTCCTGAGAACTTTTGGGTTTCACTCTTAAAATAGTTGACTTCAAATATTGGAATAGAAAATAAGGGAGGTTGATAACACAATCAGTTTATCTAGATATTTCAAATTTATTAACATCCGAATGTGATAGGCTGATAAAACAAATATTTGTCCCTCAAGAGTAAAGAATTTAATAATAATTATAGTTGCTTCCTGCCATAGAAGGGGGAGTGTAGAGGTTGAAACACCTTTGATAGACCCCTCCTTATCTCTAAGGATTGTGCATTTCTCCCTAAATTTGGTCACCAACTAGGTGACACTTTATAAATTATTGTAGAAAGATAAACCAACCTCAGGTAAACCCAATATTTCAAAAATCAAACTTGGGTTTAATTCTAACTACAAACCTCCAACATGGGTGAGCATAGTTTTAGGGTTACAATTTAATATAAATTGTCTTACCATCCCTAAGTCATGGCCTTTAAATTTGGTCAATGTCTCCCACCATCGAGCATTTTCAAATAGTTCAACTACAGAGTCGCTCAGGTTTTGTGTATCGATGGACGACGACTCACTATGCTGTTGGAATACAAGTTTAGGCATGGTGATGGCTGAGGGTTGAGAGGAGTTTATTTTTCACCAAGAACCCTGCATGTTATATATAAACAAAATTTTTGTTTAGAGGTCGAAAAAAACCCTTAAAAATCTATTGTCTTATTATATTATTATATTTTTTATTATTTAAAATGTTTTCTTTATTTTACAACAAAAATAAAATATATCTTCAAACAAACAAAAACGTAAAAATTTATATTACAAAAACTTTATTTATTTATTTATTTTTAAATCCTACTTAATATGTATTTTTTCTTTTGTTTGCAAAAATCCCTAATTTGTACAATCTTCTGGTGTAATTTACCAGACAGTTTCCATGTTTCAAAGAAATATAAGAGATTCTCCTAAATCGAGACAATTTTACCAAATAATTTTAGAAAATTTTACCAAATGAAGGATTTTCTAAAAAGAAAAACAAGTTCGGTAATAATAATTACTGTAATTTTACCCTAAAAACATAAAATTGTTGTTTTCCCTAATTTTTACCCTAAGATACAGTCTGAAAACAAAATTTCATATCTTTTCCCTGATAGAATTTCAAGGTTTGCCCTAAATTTAGCTCAGAATGAAATTTCATGTATTTCCCCACTGTTACCCTAAAATAAAGTTTCATTTTTTTTTCAATTGTAGCTCAAAACGAAATTTTGCATATACTGTTACCCTAAAACCAATTTGTATAATTATAATCAAATTTTTTCCTAATCTCTACCTAATTCCTAATTTCTACCTAATTTCAAACTTTAAAATATTTTATTCTGTCGAATATACAGAGAAACAGTAAAGAAAGAAAAAAAGAAAAGTATTTTACCTATTGCGATCACTGATATTTTACCACCTTTTTACATCATCGACCACCCTCACTTACGGCCTCCGAAGATCATTCGAATACAACACGAAAATCACACAAAATTGTTCTTACTTCAAACAATGCCTACAATTATACAAACCTTTAACAAATTTTTTGATGGAATTCGATTAGAGGTCTGGTAATTTTCTTTGCATGGCCGCATGCAGCGTCGGTGATAGATAAGTTTTTTTCCAACGATGGATGTTCTTTCTATGATGAAAAAATCTTACCCTAATGTCATCAACGGTGGGAAAAAATTTCATCTACACCTAATTACCCTAAGATCTATGGTAGTAATTGACGGTGGGCTTTTTAATGTATTTACCCTAAGATTTACATAGGTCGTTGATTCATTTTAATCGACGACTCTCACTTTATCCTTGTTTTCGTTCGCTTGATTTGGCAAACACGTGTCAATGACCGGGAATTATTTTATTTGTGTTTGTTTTTCTTATTTCTTAGCCCTTGATTTCCAATGTAATCAACAGTAGAAATAGTTTATCCGTGTCATCACCTCTCATTGGTTGGAGGAGGTCACTTTTCTACATGGGCAGTTTTCATCTGTTGATCGAGTTTTAAAAATCGACAGTGTAAATTATAATCTGCATATATGCGTGTGATTTGTCTCATTCCTCGTGCGTCTTCATGTCCGCCACTTGTCTTGGCATGTGGTGTATCTCTTGTTTTAAAGGTGCATAATATTTTAACTTGTGTTCGCCACTTTCCTTGGCACGTGGTATAAAAGGCGCGTATATAACTTCGTGGCCTGCGACAATCGTCGAGGCAAAAAGACCTAATAAATTTTTCTAATATAGTTTTATTATATCTAATGTAATATTAATATATATTATATTGCTTATATTTATTATATCTTTAAATATATTTTATTATTATATATTAATATATAATAAAATTATTATTTATAAAGTTATGTATTATTTTTTTTTTGATTGGTTGAAAGGGTGTTGAAAGGTCCCTGAACCTTGTACAAGTATTTTTTACATGTTATCCAAACCGACCGAAGAGGCCCAAGAGCTAAAGATCAGAGAAAAAGCCAAACACCACAAGAAGAAAGGTGTCGCAATATCGCGACATGTTGTATTTTCACGGTCCCAAGCATAGAGAAAAAGTAAGGAGGAAAAGGTGTCACGATATCGCGACATGTTGCGCCGTCACGACCAAGGGAGGAAAAGATGTCACGATATCGTGACAAGATGCAGCATCACGGCCGAAGGAGAGAAAGTGTCACGAAATTGTGACATGTTGCAACGTTGCTGTCAGAATATAAGAAGTGTCACGATATCACGACAAGTTGCGTTGTCGCGGCCAGAGGAGGAAAGGTGTCACAATATCGTGACAAGTTGTATCGTCGAGGCCAAAGAAGAAAATATGTCGTGATATCGCGACATGTTGCATTGTCGCGGCCACAGGAGAAAAAGTGTCACGATATCGCGACATGCTGCACCATCATGGCTATAAGAGAAAAGGTGTCACGATATCACGACATGTTGCAATGTCACGACCAGAAGAGAAAAAGTGTCGTGATATCACGACATGATGTATCATCGTGGCCTAAGGAGAAAAAATGTCACGAAATTGCGACATGATGCATCGTCTCGGCAAAAAGATAAAAAATGTCACGATATTGCGACATGTTGCATTGCCGCGACCAAAGAAGGAAAACATGTCGCGATATCGCGACATGTTGCATCATCACGGCCCAAGAGAAAAAGTGTCGCGATATCACGACATGTTGCATTGTCGTGGCCAGAGGAAAAAAAGTGTTGTAATATCGTGACAAGTTGCAGCATCGTGGCCAGAGGAGAAAAAGTGTCGTGAAATTGCGACAAGTTGCATCATCTCGGCAAAAGGAAAAAATATGTCGTGATATGTTGCATTGCCATGGTCAAAGAAGGAAAATGTGTCACGATATCGCGATAGGATGCAGCATCGCGGCCAGAGAGAAAAAGTGTTACGATATCGCGATAAGTTGCAACATTGCGGCCAAAGAGAAAAGATGTCGTGATATCGCGACATGTTGCAACGACGTGGCCAAAGGAGAAAAAGTGTCACGATATCGCGACAAGTTGCATTGCCGCGAAAAAATGAGGAAAAAGTATCGCGATATCACGACATGTTGCATTATCGCGGCCAAAGAGAAAAGGTGTCACGATATCGACATGTTGCATTATCATGGCCAAAGAGAAAAAGTGTCACGATATCGCGACATGTTGCATTATCGCGACCAAAGAGAAAAAGTGTCGTGATATCGTGACATGTTGCATTATTGCGGCCAAAGAGAAAAAGTGTCACGATATCGTGACAAGTTGCATCATCATGGTCGAAAGAGAAAAAGTGTCACGAAATCGCGACACGATGTAACACCGCGACCAAAGGAGAAAAAAGTGTCACGATATCGTGACAAGTTGCAAGGTCTCACCCAAAGGAGAAAGAAATGTCACGATAACATGACATGTTGCATTTTCACGGCCAAAGGTAAAAAGTGTCGCGATATCGCGACATGTTGCATTTTCACTACCGAAGGAGAAGAAGGAAAAGGTGTCGCGATATCGCGACAAGTTTCAACAACATACCAAACCAATCCCCTAGCAACATCTCACATTGTGCAAACATTGAAACTTGTAGGATCGTTCCTTAGGCCAATGGGGAAGGAGTCTCTCCACACTTGAATGTCAGATTCACCGACTCCCTTGTTAGAAAGCCAGTCCGCAACTTTGTTTCCTTCTCGGTATTGATGCTTAATGGCTAATTTTGGGTAATTTCCAATTAGGGCCTTGCATTCTTGGAAAATCAAAGCAAGGGCCCAAGGAGGCTTAGCGGTACCATTGAGCCAGTTAATACAGTGCAATGAGTCTCCTTCGATGATAAGTTTATTGATGGTCAACCCTTCCATGAGGATCAAACTTTAGAACAGGGCTCGCGCCTCTGCCATATTGTTGGATTGAATTACCAGGTTCTGGGCAAAGGCCAAAATTATTTCTCCTCTGTGGTTTCTGAGAATTCTCCCTCTGCTAGTCGCTCCTGGGTTGCCTTTAGCCGCACCATCGAAATTGAGCTTGTGCCACCCAATAGGTGGTAAGACCCACTTGATGACAGACTTGTCAACATAAATACGGGGCATGATAGAGATGTTAGACAAATTGAAAAGTTTGGTTAGGTCCGATTCTAAGCCAGGAGGGGGGGGTTTTGGAGACGAAACAAGAGAGGCATTCTCCGCAGCAAGGGTCATGATTTTGACAATGATAATCTTCTTATCAGTGGCTTGATTTTTGAAAATTTTGGCATTTCTCTCGAGCCATATCTGCCATAGGTAAAGGTGGAGGCAAGCTTGCCACATGAATTTTAGTTGGTTGCTCTTGAAATGTCGGGGCCATTACTTAATAAGGAGGGGAATGGAATGTGGGAGGACTGTGGAGATGTCAAAGGTGTTATGGACCTGGTTGAGAACTGCAAGAGAAAAGGGACATTCCAAAAAAACATGCAAAGTAGACTCACAGGCGTTTTTGCACAGGATACACCAATTGGGAATGAGTAACCCTCTGATTATCAAGTTGTCAATGGTGAGGATTCTATTTTGGATGGCCAACCAGCAAAATAATTTGACCTTGGGAATGATCTTGGGGACCCAGACCTGATTTGATAAGTCCAAACCATCTGTGGGAGTTTCTTGACTATAGTAGGCTGATTTGACAGTGAAATTTCTAGATTCTTCAAGGTTTCAGACCATGGAATCATCTTTGTGTGATATCGGGATGATGCAAGTCCTCAACAAGTTTTTTAACCACCTGAGAGCCTTGGTGATTTACCTGGTCCCGTTAAGATCTAGGTGTTTCCATTCAGGTCTTGTAGGACCTTGGTTAATGAAGTGGCACACCTTATCTCCAAAGGTGGCTTTGGTAGTCGCCTTGAGCACTACAAGATGCGGATCTTGGCTGAGAGGTTTATCACGGATCCATGGGTCATCCTAGAAATGGATGGTCATTCCAGTTCCTAGACACCACCTTAAGCCTTCCATGATGATTTTCCTTGTTTTGATTACGCCATTCCAAAAATGGGATCCGATAGGGAGGTTGTGCTCTCCAAGAAAGGACAACTGATGGAGGTACTTAGCTTTAATGATATCAATCCAAGTGACTTTTTCATTGATGGTAAGTCTCCAGGCCTACTTGGCAATGAGGGCCAAGTTCATCCGCTTGATGTATCCGAATTCGAGTCCTCCATCCTTTTTCTTGGAATAGACCCTGTCCCAGGCGACTAGCGAAAATTTATTCTTGTTTTCGTTTCCAGCCCAAAGGAATCTACGTTGAAAATATGTATTATTATTATATAATATTATTCTATTTATTATATATCGTGAGTAATGTTATTTATAATACTAATTCGTATTTTGATTTTAAATATATTTTATTATAATAATAATTATTAATATATATATATATATATATATATTATATACATATATATTAGATACTTACAGATGATAACTACAAAAGGGTATTACGGAATAGTATTACTGATAATGATATTACGAAAGCTTTTATAAAAAATATTTACGAAAATTATCTACAGAAGCTACTTACGAAAAATGCTTACAGAAACTACTTACGGAAGATACTTATGAAAGATACTTACGGAAGGTGCTTACGGAAGATACTTACGGAAGACATCTACCAAAACCATTATAAGAGTTAAGAAAATACTTTACCTGTTTTCTTCCCCCAAACTATATTATGAGCTATATATACCTTTATTTATCCTTCCCCCAAACTATAATTTTGGCTATATAGCCAAAATAAAAGAAAGGGTGTTTATTTATTTTATAGATAATATAATAATTATTTTAAATATGGGGGTTTATTTAGAATTTTAATGAGTATGCTTCATGTATGTCATTAAGAAGTTTCTAAAGATAGAAAAATATGTTATATAAAATCTGAGTTCAGCCTTCTAGGATATCGCAAATGATAGGAAAAAGTGAAATAGATATGAAGATGAATTTCTTCTAAAGGATAAAATGTGATGGACACAAGCCATGTTTTTGTAGAAAATTTGAAATCATAGTACTTTCATGAGGATTTACTTTGAACTTTTAACTGCATATGATGTTTCTAGGATTATTCCTCAAAGACATCAAACATCCTAGCAATTTTGAACTTCATTTACTTCTTTCACAAATTAATATAGTGTCAAAGTTGTCCTAATAGTTTCAAGCCTCTTTCAAGACCAATTGTGTATGTAGTGAAGATTCATTTCCCATTATGAGTAAGGATTGAAAAACAACAAGTGATATATATGCCAAAAAGCTAGCTGATCTTATAAGCATCTAGAGGTCTTATCCAAACTTACTGCTAATACGATAGGATACCTTAAGAAAGAATACCCATGGTGTTTGAAATACTAAGAATTCCAAGGATTCAAGCTCTTTTTGCCCTTTTTGCTTTGTGCTTTATTTGGGATACTTTCTTAGCAAGGTATTTTTAGTGTTGTTTGAGGTTCTTGCTTATTTTGAGGAGAAGCAAGAAAATTTCTTGACTTTTTGGGGTTCTTGCTAATTTTGAGGAAAAACAAGAATATTTTCATTAAGATACTTGCTTGATTAGATGAGGAGCAAGGGATTATTTTTTATATTTTTTGAAGGGTGAAGGTTGAGCTTGTCCTTTTGCCAATTCATTAGTATTCTAGACCATGCGTAAAAATAGATAAGCAAGGAAAACTTTTCACTGATTGGCAAAAATAACACGAGTTAATTTTTCCAAGACTTCACAATGTTTTTAAATATGTAATTTTGCATGGTCAATAGAGAAAATTGATCAACTAGGATTCACTTACAATATTTTAAAATATTTGCTTCAGTTACAATGAAAATTTTGCTCAAAATACTAGATATAGTTTGATTATTTGAAAAATACCTAGATTTCATCTAACAACAAGGTACTATGTGTCATGTGGTAATCATTTTTCTATAAAGTTTGAAAGAAATAATTTTTCCTTGAGCTATTTTTTAAAGCTTTAAGACTGAAAATGGAAATAAATATAGATACTTCATAATGAAATAAAGGAAGCATAATCATTTTTATGTTTATTATTTTTTCAAATTTTATATATATAGATATATATAATTATATTATTATAATAATTTTTTCTTTTCAAAGAGAGAGTTTATTGAATAGTAACTAATTGCAGTTCAAAAATACACTGCAAATTAGTGCGCTGTCTAAACTGATGTATGAATTCTTCCTTAGCTAATGGCTTCTTATAAAGTTTAAGCCTATGTCCATTTACTAGTAGTTTTCTTGTTGAATCATATATAGGCTTAAGCTTGACTGTACCATTTCCAAATATCTCCTCAATTTCATAGGGTCCTAGCCATCTTATTCTTAATTTACCTTGAAAATCTTGGTAACGAGAATCAAATAATAGGGCCCAGTCTCCTGATTGAAATGTATGTGGTACAATGTGTTTATCATGCCATTTATTTCATTGTTGTTGGGTTATTTCAGTTCTATGCAATGCTTCTAATCATATTTCATCCAGAATATTTGACTTTTCCAACCTATATTTTTGTGCGTTATCCAAATTCATATCAAGTTGTATCCTGTGCGAAGGGTTTCCATTTCAAATTCAAAGGGCATGATGGCTTGTTTTCCATAGACCATTTCATATGGTTATAATATTGTGGTAGTTTTCCAAGTTGTATTATATGCCCATACAGGTTCTTTTAATCTCTCAGACCAATCACCCCTATTAATAGTTATAGTTTTTCTCATAATATTTTCAAGTTCTCTATTTGTAACTTCTACTTGTCCATTAGCCCGAGGGTGATATGGTGAGGTTTTATTGTGTTTTATTTGATAGATGTTAATAAAATGATCAATCACATTGGAGGTAAATTGAGGTCCATGATCTAAAACTAATTCGTGTGGTGCTCCAAAGCGTTGCATTATGCTTTCATAAAGAAAATCGGCCACTGCTTCAGCTTGGGCTTGTGGAAGAGCTTTAACTTCAGCCCACTTGGTAACGTAATATGTACATACAATTATGTGTTTATTACCATTTCTTGGAGGATCTATAGGTCCAATAAAATTAATTCCCCATTTTTCAAATGATTGAAGATCTATTTGTGGAACCAAAGGTATTTCCATAGATGTTGTAGGCTTGCTAGCTCTTTGACAAGCATCACATCTATCAATAAATTGATGAACATCTTTAGTTATAATAGGCCAAAAGTACCCAATTTGAAGTATTTTCATAACCGTTCTTTGGGTGGCATAATGACCTCCAAAAGGTTCTTCATGTGCTGCCCTAATAATGTCATATACATTATTTTATTGCATACATATTCTGATAATTTGGTCAGGACATTTTTTAAATAGAATTCCATGAATCTACGTAAAAGGAATACTTTGATGTATTAATTTCCTATGCTCATGCGGTGTATAATTTTGAGGTATTTTTCCTGTTACTAAATAATTTGCAATATCAGTGTACCAAGGGGTAAAAATAGAAAGAGCAAACAAATGTTCATCTGGAAAATTGTTAGGAATTAACTCGTTATCATCAAAGATTTGAATGTGAGATAAGTGATCTGCAATAACATTATATTTTCCTGCCCTATATATAATTGTGAAATTGAATTATTGTATTAAAATAAGCCATATAATCACTCTACTACTCACTATTGCTTTGTTCATTAAGTATCTAATGGCATCATGATCAGTGTGAACAAATACTTCATACCCTATTATGTAATTTTTAAATTTATTGAGAGCATGAATTACAACTAAAAATTCTTTTTTTGTAACAGTGTAATTAAGCTCAGTTCCATGCAAGTTTTTACTTACATAATAAATAGCATAAGGTATTTTGTTTTCTATTTGTTGGAATACTTATCCTATTGCATAACTTGAAGCATCACAATAAATGTGGAATGGTAATTCCCAATTTGGTCCTCTCAAAATTGGAGCAGTAGTCAATTTTTTTTAATTTCTTCAAAAGCTTCTTGACATGCATTTGTCCAATTAAATTCACTATCTTTAGTTAAGAGTTTAAGCATGGGGGTAGCAACTAGACTGAAGTATTTAATGGACCTACGATAGTATCTTGCGTGTCTTAAAAAACTTCTCACCTTTGTTTGTGTTTTTGGAGGTTGAAGGATTTGAATAACTTGTATCTTTGTAGGGTCTACTTTAACACCATCTTATGATATATAATGTCCTAGAACAATACCTCCTTTCATCATCATAAAGCACTTTTCATGACTTAGAGAGAGGTTTTGCTCTTGACATCTTACCAAAACATTTTTCAAGCTTGATAATGTTTCTTCAAAGGTAGTACCGTATACTATGAAGTCATCCATATAAACTTCCACACATTCATTAGTTAAATCACCAAATATAGCCAATACAACTCTTTGAAAGGTTGCAGGTGTATTACATAGTCCAAAAGGTATAACGTTATAAGAATAGGTTCCTGTAGGACATGTGAAGGTTGTTTTTTCATGATCTTCTTTAGCTATGGAGATTTGATTATACCCACTAAAACCATCTAAAAAGCAAAAATATTTCTTTCTAGTCAATGTATCTAGGACTTGATCAATAAATGGTAAGGGAAAATAATATTTCTTGGTTATTTTGTTTAATTCTCTATAATCAACACAAATTATCCATTTACCATTCTTTTTAGGGACTATCACCAGAGGTGACACCCATTGGCTATCAAAAATTGGGTATATAAATCCATCATTTAAGAGTTTAATGATTTCCTCTTTAACTATTTCTTTCATAGTTGGATTTAATTGTCTTTGGGGTTGTCTTACTGGATTACAACCTTCTTGAATAAATATGCGATGGGTACAAAAATTTGGGTGAATACCTGTCATATCCTCATAGTTCCATGCAAATGCAGACTGATGATTTCTAAGCACATCTACCAACTGAGATTCTTTTATGCTTATGAATTCATTACTAAAGTTAAGAGTTTTTCTTGATATAATATCTATTTGTTTACATTTTTATGTAGTTGCATCTATCCCATTTATCTCATGTTAAAAAATATTGAAATCATAACAATATGGTTCTATTTGAGATTGACTTGTGCTTGCCTCATAAATGGAATATTGTGATGAACAACTACTGTCTTGACCTTGATTCTCTTGTTGATTTTCTAACAATAATGGTAGGGGTCCCTCAATATCTTATTCAAGTTGTTCAATTAGAACATTAACTGATAAGGTTTGGATATAATCATATTCATGAGGGAAATCATACCACAATTGCTTTGGAAATTCTTCCTCTATTGGTGATTCAGGGAATAAACTAAGATCTTTTGTATTCTTTCTATTAGAAATAGTCATATTTCCTGATCTATAGCTAATGTAAGCATCAGCTGTTGCAAGCCATGGGCTTCCTAGTATTAAGGAATATCCCCTTAATTTATTTTTGGGTTGTAAGCCTATAAAGTCTATAGGGTATTCCCATGAACTTACTGAGACCATAATGTCTTCTAATTTTCCTTCTAGTTTAATAGTAGATCTATTAGTGAGTTGAAGCACAATAGAAGTTAATTGTAGTTTATGGATCCCTAAGGATTCTACTATTTCTTTGGTCATGATATTAATAGCGGCTCCTAAATCAATCAAAACATTTTGTAATGTTATGTCTCCAATATGCATAGTGAGTATAGGTATTCCAGGATTTGTATATTTTGGTAATAACCTATCTCTTATCATTATCTCAGATAATTGTCCAATGACTTGAATAGCTTGAAATTCATTCTTATTTTTCTTTCCTGAACATATATTTTTAATAAGCTTGGAATAGATGGGTATATCCTTGATAGCTTGTAATAAAGGAATTTTAATAGTAATGCCTTCTATTTCTTAAAGGAAGTTAAAGGCTGGCTTAGATGGTTCTTTTGGTATTGCTAGTATTTGAGGGAATGGTACTTCTACTTCCTTCCCTATTTGGATTTCTTGCTACTTTGTTGGAATATTTTTTGGTTGGTTTTCTGTTTCCTTTTTATTAATATCTTATTTTTCAACCAAATATGGAATAGGGTCATCAAGTTCTGTGAGAGTGATATTATTTTCCAATACCTTTCCCAATCTTAATTGAATCTGTTGACATGGTGCTACAAATATAGAACATGTTTCATTGGTATCATAAACTTGTTGAACATTCTTATTGTTGTTTGGGTTAGGAATTGGTTGAGTTGGAAGAGGTGGTTGCTTAGGAGGATTAGTATTATTGTTTGGAGGTGGTAGAAGTCTATTTTGAGGTGGGTTTTGAGTGTTTTGTCCCCTAAATTGATTTTGAAGATTTGGTTGTTGCATTGTATTTGGGGACTAATTGGTGCCACCTAGATTATATTGGCCACTATTATTTCAACTAGGCATATTTTTATTTTGTATCCCTTGATTCCACGGGGGTTGTCCTCCATAGGAATTAGCCATAAATTGATCCCATGGGGGTATGCTCCAGTTTTGGTTGTAAGAGTTCCAATTTGTCCAATTTGGTGCATTAGACCATTGATTATGCCTTTGCTGGTTGGGATAATTAGGGTTTGACCAATTTAGTGGGCCATTAAATGGACCATTTCATATTTGAGCAACAAAATAAACATTTTGCCTCTTCTGCTTCAGGTTCTTTTATGGCAGCTTTAAAAGCGGAGATATACTTACATTTTTTAGTTTTATGATTTTTATCACAAATTTGACAACAATATTGGATATATTTGTTATGTTGAGAGGACATTATCTTATATTATGATTTTTACTACACCTATGGTAGTAAATTTCTTCACTATCCTTTAATTTTTTATCCATAAAGTCCAAGGATGAGGTCAAATTACTCAACAAATCAATTTTTAAACCTTCCAACATATTTCCAATTTCAGCTCTTGTCACTCCTCCTATGGATGTATATTTATTACTTCTGAGAGTTTTGTTTCTTGAATAATTTCTGAAAAGGTTTATAATCTTCTCAAGTGATATAAGATGAATGTCTCCTTTTGCCATACGATTTATAATCTCAAGAACGTCTTCTTTCAACCCTTTCAAGAAAAGTTCTTTTAGAATTTCTTCATCAAGATCTATATTTACTCTAGATCCTACAAATTGAAATCTCTCAAGATAGTCCTCCAAATATTCTTCTTATTTTTGATTCATACGAAAAATCTCAGCTTTCTTATCCCTAACTCTACAATAATATTGATATCTTTCAAGGAATAGTTATTTTAATCCATTTTCTCCATCCCAATGATTACAAACTCCTTATCCTAGATCCATAAACCATATTAAGGCTGCATATTTTAGAGTAGATGGAAATAATCTTATATTTTGCTCATTGGTGGTGTAAAAGTAAGCTTGACATACTACTTCAATGACATACTACTTCAATTTTGAAAAGAAAAGCATCAGGATCTTGATAGGATTTTCCATGAAAGGTAGGCAATATAGAAACACAAACTGATTTAGGTTCTCTTGTTGTCTCTTCTGTATGTAAGATTAGGAAATGGAACATTTTTCTTTGTATGTTCTCTCTCTGATCTCTCTCTTGCCTTTGTCTCCTATTTCCATGGTTTTCTCCTTCCTCTCCCAAACCACTTTTTTCATTAGCCATACCTGAATATAGGATTTCAAGAATTGAATCAGGTATAGGTTTAGAAAATATAGAAGAAGGATCTACGTAGTTGTCAAATTTTGGATTGGGCAATAAATATGAATTGGGATCTTGATCTAGGATTTTAGCTTGATTGGTTGATGTTGTAGCCTCAGTTTTTACTAGTTTATAAATCCCAGGCGTTCTAAAGTCTCTTGGGGATTTTTCTTCTATTTTGTTAGTTTTTATGAATCTTCCTTTAGAGTCTCTAAGTCTGCTCATGAATGTTCTATTTTTTTTTTTTAGCAATATGTCTAATCTTCTTTAAATAATATATGAATATTTTTGATTTGATCAAGTTTTTCTGGTGTCATAAAATGTTCCTCTTCAAAATTTGAATAGTCTACCAACAATTGAATCAACTGAACAAGGTAAGCTTTAGTTGCAATAGGATCAGGAATTCCAAATTGTAGCTTGTAACACAACTCTTGGCACAATTCTCTAAAACATACAACTCTAGGAATTCTACAGTATCTCTTGTTTGTATTGTAGGGCTAATTCTTTCTTTTCTATGTCTGCAAGAAAGTTGTAAATAGTGAGGGAATACTCTAGGTATTGATTCCAATGATAAATTACTGGATTTACTGTTGTTATCCTATCCCACAACCAATTTTCACAACTTATTCCAAGATCTTGATAAGGTGAAGAATGATTTACCCATAAAGTTCTTGCTATACTTATCCTCTTTATTTTCTTAAGTTCATATGATCTTTTATTGATAGTGTCAATGCGTTTACACAGTTCTTCCCACTCTAGTTTCGTTGTTCTATAATATTGGTCATGAAGAAGATTAACCTCTTGTTATATTAGTAATTTTATAAGGTCTATAAATTCAATTTGACTGCTTTCAACCATTTGCAATTTTTATTTATTTTCTCTCTTTGATTTTTGTGTTTTTTTGTTTGTTTGGATTTTGATTTCCTTTTCTGTTTCAATCCTACTGTTTGCTAAGCTTAAATATAAATTTTAGAACTTATAAATACTCTTAACGTATTGTCTGCTAAGTTATAAATATAAATTTAAAATTACTAAACATTCCTAATGCTACTAAAATTAGATGCGTTTATACAACTAATTTCAGCATAATTAGGAAAAAGTAAAAGTACTTGGAAAGTAAATTTTTACTAAAAATAAAATTGCTAAAGTAAAATATAAATTACTATTGTTCTTTGACTATTAGGAGGGATTTAATTACAGTTGTGTCACTCAACCTAACTACTTCCTATAAAATAAAAATAGGGTCCTAAAACAATATTAGGTTATTTTCAATGTTCACCTACTTCCTATTCTTTTTCATAGGTCCTAAATCAACAATAGTAATTACCAAAAGCAAGGAAATTGTAGGAAATACAAATTTTCTAGAATTGAAATTTGCAGAAAATAAATTTACAGGAAATAAATTTGAAGGAAATAAATTTTTAATCTATGAAAGCAATAAAAATGAAACCTTTATGAAAAATGAACCTAGCAACGTCGAAATGCAGGGCTTGTTGGAACCATCTATGGGCTACTCTAACTCGTATGCACACCAAGGTCTCGTACATACCCCTTTTCACATAAAAGTAAGTCCTCTCGCTTTGCACTACCAAACAAATTTCTAACTAACCACTACGACGCTACTCTCCCTAACAACGACACCAAAATGATCAGCTGTAGAGCTTAAATTTAATTTTATTAATCCGAGGAAAATCAAGGTTAGATTTAAAGAGTAAAAATCCCGTCTATATTATATCGTAGGTCCTAAATCAATAATAGTAATTACCCAAAGCAAGGAAATTGCAGGAAATAAAAATTTGCTGAAATTGAAATTTGTAGAAAATAAATTTGCAAGAAATAAAGTTTTAATCTATGAAAACAATAAAAATGAAACCTTTATGAAAAATGAACCTGGCAATGTAGAAATGCAGGCCTTTTTGGAACCATCTACGGGCCACTCTAACTCGTATGCATACCAAGGTCTTGTACATACCCCTTTTCACATACAAGTAAGTCCTCTCGCTTTGCACTACCAAACAAATTTTTTGACTAACCACTACGACGCTACTCTCCCCAGCAATGACACCAAAATGATCGGCTGTAGAGCTTACATTTAATTTTATCAATCTAAGGAAAATCAATGTTAGATTTAAAGAGTAACAATCCCGTATAGATTATATCGTAGGATTTAATACTAAGTTTAGCTCAAGTTTCTTTTTTAGGCTTCACGTATACAGAAAAGTAAATGAACAAAATTAAATTTGTGTAGAAATGAATGATGCAAGATATGATAAATAAATGCAATTATGTTTTACTTTTATTATGACTTGATTTACTGATACATTTAATTACTGATGAATTGATTTACTGATGCACTTAATTACTGTAAACATGATTTAATTTATTTGTGAGGATCCTCGTGCAATCTATCTTATTTTATGCAATTTGAAATGCAGTTTAATTTAAAGCTAACTAATCCTAACCTATTGTAGGGGTGAGAGCTCCTAGAGGGCAGTGTAAGTATTTCTCCCTTAGTTTACTTTATTCAGTAACTAGATTTTATAACTAATACTAACATTATGTCTATTCTATGAATGCAGGTAACAGATAAAAATAATTTACATAGTAGAAATCAAACAACACATGAAATTGATACAAATTACCATTTTTGAAGAACAAAATGCTACTTTTATTACTGGAGCTTCAACTGTACATGCTGAATGTGTTTCTTTAGAATTGTAAATTTAGATCATATTGTAATGTAACAATAAACGTAGCAGAGAGTAGAGTAATGTAATGTAACATCTAGACTAGAGTGTAAACCTCTTTCAAGGTCTTCTATGTAATTTATATTGTAACTAATACATTTCTAAATAGTATTCTCCATGTATTTGACATATGGATTTTGTGGACTGATGACTATATATTAATCAAGAATAATCTAAAACCTAATCATAATACATACTCCTACTTGGACTTATAAATATTTTTACTGGTCCAAGTGGCATCCTGCACATAATCCTAACAAGACAATGCTATTTTAATTGAATTGTAAGATATACATTAGGACCTCATGTCCTATATTCCAGGAAAGTCTAACAATATTTGTGTTTATATCTCAAACTTCCCAAAATAAACTGATTACAAGATTTATAAAGAAAATAATAAATTTATCAACTTGAAATATTCCCGTGGATAGTATGCAAGAAATGCAATATTTTGCTAGGTAGAAAATATCAGTTGCCATCCATTTTAATGTGTCGTCGAAATCTGATGTGGCATGTTGAAGTCAATAGAATTTATTATCCTTCAAAAACTGCTGGTAAAATATTCTTTAGTATCTATCTTCAATAGTTATATTTAGTAGTTACCTTTAGTAATAACCTTTAGTAGTTACCTTCAGTAACTACCTTCAATAACATACTTCAATAATCAACATCTGTAACAAGATCAATTACTGTTGTCATCGAACTCTGTTGGTTCTTTTTTTTGTTCGAGGTGCACTCTAAAGCTCTACAATCTCTTCATCGATCATCCATACATTTTTATTAGAACTCGGAAAAATTTGGTATAAATCAAACATATTAATTATGGTAATTAATCAGTTTTCCTAATAAATCACATTTTATTCAATAATAATTTATAGAAAAAATATCATAATCATCATATAATTGTAATAATGAAACAATTATGGTACAAAAATATGTGTCAAATAGCCACTCATCAATAACCTTTAGATATATATCATGCTAATGAGTGAATTGAGTGATATTTTCTCATATGAATGTTTTGGTATTATCAACGATGATTGTATTGGGAATACCAGATCGGGTAATTATCTCTTCCAAGAAACTTATTATCATCCTTTTAGTTATCTCCTTTAATGGTACCACTTTAGTCAACTAGTGAAGTAGCCAGTGGCGATGAGAATCCATTTATGTTATTCAATTGAAGGAGGGTTAATCATGCCAATGAAATACAACCCCCATTGGAAAAATGGTTCATCAACCACTATAAGCTTAATGGAAAGTGGTGTTTTCCTTTTTCTTCTGATGGATAATTTATGCTCATCACATTTTATTACCCACTAGTGAGAAACTATGAACATAGTGGCCCAATAATAGCCATATCTCATGATCTTGGTGGTGGTGGTTTGAGCTAAGAAATAACCTCCCAAGAATCCTTGATGAAATTTAAAGAGCAACTATTGGGTTTGATTGACCCCAATGCATCTTAAGAGGACACCATCAAAAAATTTTCAGAACAAGATTCCTCTAATAAGGACAAAGTTGTAACAACCCAAAAATTCCAATCCAACTCGAGAGAGAAATTGTTTTTTTAACATTATTAGGGATACACCTATCCCCATATTTCATAAGCTCGACTACGTGGGTGCACTAGGTATAACACAAATAAGCCATCTATCTCATCTCCACGATGAGCTAGCTTATCCCTCTTAGTCTATCAAGAGGGTACACTTATCCCTACACCAAACGTAAGTCCATCTACGTAGGTGCACTAAGCATATTATAGATTGGGCATCTCTCTTTCTCTCTTTACTAATCCTTCTATTCAAACCCATGAGCATAACCATTATGATTTACAAGGATTAAACATATAAAAACCATTCACATGCATTTCATTATGAATTCATAACCATAATCATATTTCATAAATTAGAGCAATACATCCATAGCAAGCTATCTCTAGAAAGCAATAAGAACAAGATCATGAGATAATAATAGTCATCACACACATAAGACACATTATATATCCTTGGAACCCTCATGGGGAATAAATCCAACTAAAATGTACTTTCCTCATTTTCATTGATTTAATAGCCTTCGATACATTCATGTAAAAGGAATCCCATTATTCATTTTGATACAATAATGGGCACATGAGAGTCCCATAGCTCTTATGTCCCTACAAAGTGAATTGATCCTTTAATTCATATTTCACAATCAATGAGGGGACCCCATAATCCCCTTGAATGAACTTCACGTTCATTCACCTTTCTCTAAACATCATCTACATCAAGTTAGATACATAAAATTTTTCTTAATTCCCAAGGTCACATTACATGAACATATCCATTAATTCATGTTACAAAGCATGTGAGGAAATATTAATTTCTCTTGGATGAACTCTATGTTCATCCTCCAAAGATATCACCTCCCCTTGGTCCAACCACAAGGGAACATCTCCATCTAGGAGTCCAAAATAGCCGCACATAAAAGTCTCATTGCACAAGCCAAATCATTAGAGAGGACCCCATAATCCTCCCTAGTGAGTTCTATGTAAACATACCAATAAGGAGAAGATCCTTTTTCTACTTACTTAAGTACCACTTAAACACTAATACATCTAGTATATATTATGCTAAACAATGATGATTAACCACATGAAATGTATTATCCACTAATACATTTCCATGATGTCTAATACTAATGATATGCAATATCTACCAAGTAGATTTCCTCCCCAAGAACATGTTATCCTCTAACATAGATTAAATCATCCATAAAAGATACACATTATCCACTAATCCATATCTAACTCATAAATCATTTTAACTACTAACATTTTACAATTCACCAAATCAAGTGAAATGCATTATCTACAAATGATCCTTTCTATTCCATGAAACATATTATCCACTAACATGTATTTCCTAGCATATGAAGTATACTATCTAATAACATGTTTCAATTCATCATTTTTAAAGAAATACATTATCCACTAATATATTTTCTAACTAATAAAGTCCAAATATAACCTTTCATTTACTAAGGTTAACATAAATAAATTCTCCTCTATTAAATCAAAACTGTAAGTAAAACTCAAATTAAGTTTTCCATAATTTGATTCCAACAAAACACTCAATATCTCCATGAGATTGATCCCACTAAGCACTCAATTTCCCCAAAAAATGGATAAAAAAAAACTCCCAATTTCTCCATGAAATTGGCCTAAAGCTATCATACAATTTCCCCAAAAGGATATGGTCAGATATTATATTTTCTCCTCAAAAAATGATCTAATGATTTTTCTTTCAAAAAGGGTACTTTGTTTCTTTAACTATTTTGGGGGTTTAATTCGGATTCAACCCAAAAGCTCTTTTTAATAATTTAAAAGGGTCTATCTAAAATTTCAAATCCTAGCCCCCTTTTATATTTTCAAATGGCATAACAACCATTCAAGGCCTAGCCCTTTTTAACCATAAATTCAAAACATGTTTATAAGTATTGGCCCATGGAATTTTTCTTTCTTTAGATATGGTCCCCTTCTAAGAAGAATATTAAACCTAAATAAAATTTCCCTTTCGCAAGATAAACTAATGATCATGCATTAAGGGATTCAAACTCAAATAAAATTCTCTCTTTTTAATCAATAATCATACCATAATTTTTAAGAACACAATATGGCCTATTATTTTTAATTTAAGCCACTAACCTTCTTTTAATTTAATCATATTAATTTAGTCCTCTATGGCCCCTTTTCATAGCATGGCTCCCTTGTGGGTCCCAAGTTCTACCCACCAAACTATATTTAAATATTCTAATATTCGTGGTCATCATGTGGGTCTAAATTTTTACCCACCATAAAGGGACCCAAGGCCTTATATCATATATGAAAGCATTTCCATTATCCCATGGTCCCCACGGGCTATCAAATATATAATAAGCATCTAATTAACTCGCTAAATAACATAAAATAATAAAATTTGGTCCCCTGAGACCTTTAAAAAACATTTAATATCATGGCCCCATTGTATTCATTTAAGTAATCGAAACAAACTCTTTTAAGTTTAATCAGCCCCACCCTTCTTAATTAATCAATGGCTAGATAAACCTTAAGGCTAATCCATATTTTCTTTCATATAATCACAAGGCTAATTAATTGTTCTCCCTTTCAATTAATCCCTTTCCATGTATACAAGGGGCTATTTATCTCACATGTGCAAGGGTTGTTTAAATATTTTTTGATTAATTAACAATAGGTCTCTTTTACATCCAAGCCACACAACCACACTTTAAGCTTATCAGCTCATACGGTCAATAGCCCAAGATGACCCACAAGTAGGCAGCGAAGGACAAACAAGCCACACAAAAAAAATAGTATTAAAAAAAAAATGATGTTGCTCCACCTTGCAGGCGATGTGGGGTCAAAAATATGGGATATTAATGGAGCCAAGCCACATACCATGTGTGCTTGGCTATTAATAAATATACACGTCAGACCAAAAAAATTGGCCTGAGCTCTCATGTATCCCACATGCGAGAAAATGGTATTCCCTCTAGCCCATGCTACCCTAAATGTAGCATCACAACTATGCAACATAGCTTAAGCTAAGAGAAAATCTAAATTAAAAACATTTTCCTAAGTCTACCTTGAGGACCCTCAATTTAGGGTTGCGATATGAGTTCAGGTGGTAGTAAGAAAAAATAACGATGGTGGAAAGACCACCCATAAATATAGAGGCTAGAGTTGACAAACGTAGAAGGTAAGCATAAGCAGATCCTATAGTTTTCATAGGGATGACATCGACCACAATATAAGTGAGGAAAAACATAGGTTCGACTTTTAAGAATAGCAACTCAAGCCAGAAAATAGTGAAATAACAAAGTAATATTTGAGTGCAGACATAAAAATTAGCTACGATGGTTGATTTGCAGTGCTTACATAAATTAACAAGGGCCACTAAAAGACACCAAAAACTCACATGTGCATAGCAACATTGGCTGTGCAAATGCAAATCAAACATTATTGAAAGGCATTCGAGAGCAAACATGGGAGGAAAATAAATACTTCCTTCCATTTTTCAACCATAAGGCTAACTGGGGAGCAAGGCATATAGCGGATAGCCTAGTATTATCCTACATCCCCTGTAGGGTAGATGGTTGACTCGAAGGAGTTCTAAAACAACAAAAACTATCCTCTCACCAGACTTCCCCCATTTAACTAAAAAACATAAAAATGGGGCTTAAAGCAGTAATTCAACCCTCCACCAAATTCAAACATAGATAAACATACTTTGTGAAATGCATGCAAAGCTAAACTACATTTTGTAGTATGCTACAGTTATAAGCTAACATACAAGAAAAAATAGAAAAAATATTTATAAAATTAACACAAAAATATCGCTTAAAGAGCCCATAGGCTTAATGGATTTGAACTTCCTAGAACAACCCATGCTATAAGCAAAGATTTTAAAAAAGAAAAAGGTTGAGTTAACATTTGGAAGAGACCAACCTATCCAAGTAATCCTGCCAAGTAAGGAAGAAATTTCTTATGCATTCCCAGGATTCTCCTCCTCCACCACCCAAATATATGGACTCCCCTTTCTTCTGCAAGTCCTCCCTTCTCCTCCTTCAACCTCCATCCTTCCTAGGAAATTTGGATTCCTCTAAAAGCCCTATCCTTTTTCCAAGGATACCTATACCTTTTCCCATGTGGTAGGGGGAGGGTAGAGTTCCATTATGGTAGCCTCCCCACTCAGTCCTAGTTGGCTTGAGCTCACACCTTTCTTTCACTAAAATGACAATCATTTTAAGATAAGACTGCCTATTTTCCCCATATGGAAAGTCAAAAAAGGCTCACACACACATATATAAATATTTAATATTCACTAAATAAATTTATGCTCTAAGACATATTAAATGCAACCATAATGGGCTATAAAAACAATTATTAATCCCCTATTTAGCTAGAAAATTCAAAAGCATGGTCAAAGTAAAACATTAAATTGCCAGCTTAAAGTTGTAAAGGTATTAAAACCATTATATGCATATAAGCAATACTAAGCTATTCTTTAGTAGTCTGATTTAATGCCAAGATAAATATTAAATTACGAGCTTAATGATTGAATGGTTATTCATTTTAATCGAACCATAAAATGCATGAGGTGATATTAGATGATTATTTTTCCAATCAAATTAAATGTGTCATCAATACTATCATCTGATGGGTAACTTGATCTTGTACACCTGCAAACAAGGTTAGTCTCTACAAAATTATAAAGATATAGCAATATCATAGACAAAAGTCACAACCAAATGCTACATCATATCCATGCATGGGTATAGCACATGTAGGGTTAGGTATTGAAACAATAAATCCAATTATTTATTTCCTCATCAAGGGTCCTACGGGACAGGTTGTGACAAAAGTGGGCATTCCATAGTCAAAAAGCTAACTTTTGGGATTTGTATAATCTAGGTGGATATTGTCCTAATTGCATGTATCTAACCCACTAGCTAACCTAATTAGGTTTCTATTCCTCTTCATTCACAAGGTATAGATCCTTGTTCATCCCTCTACTAGCCACATCTCCCACCAGCTTCTAACACATGGATCTTCCTCTGACCAACTTAGTGAGCTTGATCTCTATATCACTTTACAACTTCATCATGATCCATATTGCCATCTTTTTGTTAATATAACCCCCCATTATATACTTTTTTATGCTTGAGTGGATGACATGAGAAAGGATATTATTACCAGAGACCAAGTGCTTAAACTTCTTCAATGCCTTGATCAGAGCATATACCTATTTTTTGATAAAGTTATACCCTTCTTCATAGCATTTAAGGGTTTGGCTAAAAAATGAAATTAGATGCTCATGCTAATAATCACCCTTTTGGATGAGTACAACAATAAAGCTTGATTCCATTAAAAATTGTATAAGATGAATTCTACACTAAAATTAGGATTTGCTAGCACTAGGGCCTTCACTATAGCTTCCTTGATTCCTTGAAACACTTTTCTTCCTTCCTCCATCCATCTAAATTGATGGTACTTCTTGAGAATAAGGGTGATTGGCCTGACAATGGTGATAAAATCTAGAATATCTTGGTCCATAATATGCCTAGTATATATTTTACCCCCTAGACTACAACCAATATTGGATAAATCAAAATTGCTTATGAGCCAACCTCTAGAGAAGACCAATTCCTTGATTGTGCTTAACAAAAATAAATGGTATAAGAATAAATTTAGAAATTAAAGGGTTATAGAGAGAGGGGAATGGAATAGAAATTGATCAAATAGTGGCCAAAATCTAGGTAACAACAATACCACTTATTGTGCAAATGTCCTACAACTTAACTTTAGCTAGAGCCTAACAGACCAAATTTTAGTTTGGGATTTGCCTAGTGGTGTGATTTGTGCCCTAGACCGTGACCAATATTAAATGTATTTGAATTGCTTCTGAGCCAACCTTTGAAGAAGGTCGAATCCTTGTTGTGTAGAGAAAAAAAATAAATGAATGAAGACCAAAGACAAAAATGAAGGCTCAAAGAGAGGGAGAAATGAGAGAACTATTGATAAAAAGGTGAACAAAATTCAGTTAACAACACTACCACACCCCATGCAAAATACCATGTAGCTTATCTACATCAGGGTTATGCATAAGGGGTCAGACCTAAAATGTACTTGTAAAAAATAAGCGAATCCATTTCGAAACTATGGCGAATCTTGGACAACCTCCTATCGAAGGAAATAGTGAATTACCTTAGTTTTTGAAAAAAATTGGAAAAAAATGGTGAATTTGATAGTTTTGGCCAGATCGGGTGGAAAATGAGATCCAACCATGGGTCAATGCAAAAAATGGTCTAGCCTCAAACCAGGTGTAGAAAATGGTCTAGTATCAGAACATGGTATTAGTTGTGGAGCTTGATTCTCTCTCTAATTTATAGGTCTTTTTTTCAGCCACACTTGGACCCACCTATGAAGGGGGATGTAGGGGGGGCAACAACCCCCTACTACGTTGTTGGGGGGTCCAGGGGGGCAGTGACATTTATTAATAAAAAATGAAACATGGCATACCAATACTCAAAAAATTACAAACTAGTTTCTGATTCACTAGATCACTTACACGCAAGTGAGGATCATACTACTAGTGTTGGAGGCTTTTTGATTCACCATATCACATTACGTGGCAAGTGAAGAGCATAATACCAACAATAAGTGTGGTAGAAAATAGAAGGAAAATATTAAACTTTAAAAAAACACGAGTTAGGAAAGGAACAAAAGACATGAGATTGAATTTTATTCCGATAAAAAGAAGTAATACAACATCAAAAATCCAAACGCGTTTTGACCTACAGGTCTCATCAGTAGAGTGAGTTTCAAAGAGGTACAACCTCTATTTATAAATACCTAACTCTAGGGGGGGATCTAAAGAGTAATTCATGTGGGATAAAAACACCCAAGCATTAATACAAACCGTAGGTTATAGACAAAGACAGTGAAAAGAAGAGAAGACCCAAGCTCAATCCCCCCCAAAAAAATAACACCCACCCATAAAATAGAAGAAACACATTTAAAAACGTAAAAATGTGAGGTAGGAAAAAGTCCCTTAAACAATATTATTTTTACACAGATAAGTTCGAAGAGGTTTTTGGTTCCTCCAAAAAATTATGCCTTGAGCAATGTTCTTGATCTCTCTATTTTTTCTCCATTTTTCAAATGTTGGAGAAATAATATCTGTGTTGATTCAAAGATCTTTGATAAAATTGTAGTTGTCTAGCTTCAAAATAAGAGGAATTATTTTTATTTTGGATCCATGTCTGCATGCTGCTCGCTCTAAAACTCTGGCCAAAAGTGAAGTCCTACCATCAAATTTAACTTTCTCAAACAAAGGTAAGAGAAAACTAATTTGATATCTACTAGCTCTGTGTCTATTAAAAAAATTATTTTTAACAAATATAAATCCATCCCTAGAGCTTTATTTAACTAGAAATATATTGAGTTCACTCATGATGAAGGAATTTTTTTGATGAACTGGATGATGGGAGGAAGCAAGGATGTATTGATAGGCATTCATCGACTTCTAAAATAATTTGGTGCAAAGAATTCTAGTCTGAGCAAAATTAGGCCCCTTAAAAAATACAATATCTAGAAGTGTTACTTCACAATCAGAAATAAAGGAAGTAATTTTAATACTGTCATAGAAGCAACCGTAGGTAGCAAGAAAATCAATAAGATCCTCCTTAGGGCCATGCCAAACTCCAATGGCATAATCAATGTATCTTTTATAAAATAAAAGATTTTACACAACATTATTAAATACTTGTTCCTCTAGATGACAGAGAAATAAACAAGCATAAACCACATCAAAATTACTTCCCATGGATGTTCCTCTTACCTACCTATATATTTTCCCTTTAAATTCCATGTAGTGTTGTGTTAACACTATCTCTGCAAACCTTACCACAAAGTTTGTCTTGGTTGGATCAAATTCGTTCCTCAAAAAATGATGAAGGGCTGCCAATCCTTGAGAGGTGGGGATGCTAGGATAGAGGCTCTCAACATAAAAAGAGAAAAGAATAATATCCTAAGGAAAAGTACAACCATGCAGATCTTTAATTAGAGATATGGAATCCAAGAGATGATTTTTTTGCTTCAATAAAATTGGTAAGAGCAGATGATGAAGCCATTTGGAGGTATGTTCGAGCATGAAACCACAATAGGAACAAATGGGTTGACCAAAAATCTTAGGCTTTTGGATTTTTGGGAGTAGGTTAAAAACAAACACTCTAGTAGAGGAATGGTGGAACAATTTTTGAGGAGAGTGGTCAATGTAGGTGACATGATTTTTGAGGTAAACCCTTGATCTGACCTAGCCAACCAACGAACGCAACACCGAAGCATGGTCAACACGAAGGTATGGACACTAGAGCAAGGGCAACATGGGAATAAATTACAAGGTTCCCCCAAAGGGCTTAGTTGAGTTAGAGTTATATGGAATTGAAACAAGCCCCAACCATATTACATCATCACCACATAGTGGTATTACAATAAATCTTGGATATTATCCTTATATCGTTTGGCAAGATTCAAACCTGGATCTCCTCCTTAAAATGTTGAGGAATATAACCAGTTGAACTAATGCCACTTAATTTATATGGGATTGAAACATGCCCTAGCTATATTACATCATCACCACATAGTGGTATTACAACAATGCTTGGATATTATCCATATATCGTTTGGCAAGATTTGAACTTGGATCTCCTCCTTAAAATGTTGAGGAATGTGGTATTACATGACCCTCATGTAGAACAGGGTTCGATCTTGTCTAGTGCTGAACAGGATCCGATCTGGTGCAGAAATGGGTTCGATCTGGTATAGAAATGGGTACAATATTTTGTAGAACTGGGTCGGGATATCCATCTAGTGTAGAATAGGGTCAAAAAATAAAAAAGTATTATTGGGGTGTTAATTATATATAATGGTATACTTGGGGAATTGGGCAGGATAATTAAAAAATTAAAAAAAATTATGGCGAAAAGGGTCCTCTATTTTGGTGGGATTGCTAGCGAATTTTAAAAAAAATTTGTAATACTATTATCAACGCATGGTGAACCTACATCTAAAAAAAAAATTCAAAAATTTTGGATGAAAGGGCCAACGTTCGGTTCTCCCAAAATAGCAAATTTGAATTTTCAAAAATGTAAATATTAGCCTAGTTGGCAAATATTCATCGCTATGCATAACCTTGATCTACATATAGGGCCTAATATTCTAACTACAAAGAAAAGCATCACAAAATACAAATTTAGCTTAGATTGTACATTCTACCATTCTAATAGCTCGCAATGATAATGCAAACAATAAGTAAGGCCTAACATAATAGACCACTAACCATATGTTAATAGAAATGAATAAATATACAATGAGTAAATGCTATGCTTCCCTAGCATTCCAATATCTTGAAGTGATAATCTAAATAGCAACACAGGCCTAACATAATAGATCACTTACACAACTTTTACAAAAATGTCTAGAGACTATAGAGTATACATACACATAAGAATTTTGCAACACTTCACTGGTAGAGGTCAAGCATCAACTGGTTCATTAAGTAGTAAGAAAAAATTGCATAGTTTACAATAGGCAAACACTCAAATTCCTAACTCTCATATTGAGGAAACTTAAGCTATTTATAGTTTACTATACTAGCCTAGATCAATGATTACAAAGATAGTCTGTCATAGGACTAACAAGAATAGGCATATCCTAGCCCAGTCCGGGGATTGTGATCAATCAATATTGTTGAAATAATTGGATGTCATTTTGTTGCTATATCTTGGCTAACTATCACTCTTCTAGCCCAACTAACCTAGTTTGAGTGGCTGGTCCAACCAATCATAATTCTAGTAGCCCTATGTCTTTAGCATGCTTGGCATTTCTCCACTATACCTTATTTTTATGCTAGCTATCAATATTGTAGGCACTTTAATTCATGATCACTAGGGGAGGCCACCACTATTATAGGTTTTAGAATATTGTGATGGATTTTTAAGCCTTATACTACCATAAAATATCATAGGTTATATCACATAAGTCCCAATATAAAATAGCCATGATATATAAGGATCAAGATAATAATGTGAGCAAATTTAATATGTATATTAAGACTTATAATAAATAAAATTACATTCATTTATATATTGAAATATGAATTTAATAGCTTAAATCATTCATGTACTATCATAAATTACAACTTACAATATTAATTGCTCAAAATGTATACAAGTGTTATTGCTCATCTTCCTCTTAAAATTAGATAATGAGATATATGAATTGTATTTTATATATATTCTTATGGAGCATTGACTTCAAATATAGCCATAGTAACGTGACTTTTCATGTACTCTACTATTTCTCTTCATATGCCAAGTCTCATAAATCTTGGCTTATCTACTTTCCACTTGCATATTTGATGAACACTTGACTCTATAATACTTGCACACCTTTACATGACTCTTACACTTCTACTTGCACTCTCTAATCTATGACACTTGTGCACATCTTACATATTTTCACTCTTACATACAAGACACTTGTGCACATTTACTCAACCTACACTTGCACTCTAACTTATATGACACTTGTGCATTTCCTCCACATTACAACTTTACATGATACTTGTGCATTTCCTACACATTCACACTTACATAAAGAGGGAAATATAACTCACACTCTAAACTATAGATTAGACCCTAATATACTATTTATAAATGTACCATGAAGGTATTATGGGGGTACATTAGCATGTACCAAATGATGTAATATTCTCTAGCACCCTCCTCGTATTACATTATTTGGTTATTGAAGACTTTAGTATTCAATATTGATCTTCATATTTGTCTTAAAGCTCCATATTTGTCTGGTTTTTCAGCATGTGATCTATTTATCTCTTGTTTAGATACTTGCTTTTGATTTGTATCTCTTTTTACTTTCTTCTGTACTTCCCTGATCTTCTTCTACTTCTTTATCTTGTTATTTTTATCTTGATCTTGATCTTGCTGTGTCTATGTCCTGATGTTTTATAGCAAATGTAACATTTGTATCTTTAGAATTCTTTGAAAAATGTATATCTTCATTGATTAAAAGTTTTGCTAAAAGAGCTCAAAATTCAATTTCTTTAGATGTTTCTTCTCACTCCTAAATTTCATTAATTTCTTAAGCTAAATTTCCTTTTCGATTCCCTTCTCTATACAGTAACTAAGGTTGTTGGTGATGACCATATTTATATAGAGGATGATATTAATGTTGTGGATATTGAGACTGAAATTGTTGTTGTCATTGAGGATTGTATTGGTATTGATATCGATATTTCCTTTGCTGGATTGGTTTTTTTTTGACCATCTTGATTCATATTCATCTGATTTCCTTGATACTAATTTATTTTATTGTATCTATAGAAATTTGTGCTATGACCCCTTTTTTTATAAATTTGATAATATCTTGAATTCCATTTAGATCTGTATCTTGGAGTTGAAGCAAGATTACCTTGTGTATCATCTTTAGATACCAAGGCATTATTAGTCATTTCATCTTTGACTAAGTTTTCTACTTCATATTCTTGAAGAATATTAACTAAGTCATCAAATGTAGTTTCCTTACTTAAAACTTGCAAAGATGTGACTAGATGTTTGTAGCTTTTTGGAAGTGCTCTTAATATTACTTGAACAAGAAATTTATCTTCTACTTTTTCTCCTAGAGTTAATAACTTTGCTTTTATATCTACTACTTTACGAAGAAAGAGTTATATACTTTCTCCACTATTGAATTTTAAGGAATATAATTGGGATTGCAAATTTAGAATTGTAGCTTTATTTTTCCCTTCAAATATTTTACATAAAGTATTCCAAGATTCTATAGAAGTTTCTTCTCCACTTAATTATGGTTGAATCTCATCAATAATTCCAAATGTTATCAACATACATGCTTTTACTTCACATTATTTAAATATTTGTATTTCTCTTGCATCCTCATTGGGTTTTGTTTTTGGTCCACTAAGATTTCATTTTGTTTTTCCATGATGCAAAATTTGGTCCTTTTAGAAGTTGAGATTTAGAAAGGAAAATTTTATTGTTTGACATAATGGAACTCATTTAAATAATAACAACCTTTGAAGTAGACAACCTTATAACTCATTAATAAATTTGCAAATTATTCTAAATTTTTTATGTTGAAAATCTTGACTCCCTAGTTTGTTTTGCAAATTTAAATTCTTCAAGTATTTCAAAATATAAAAAATTATTATTATTTTCAATATTTTATAAAAACTTCATTTTTTTTTAAATAATAAGCAAACTATAATATTTATAACTCTTGCATTTTTAGTCTCAACCTTAGTAAATATTTAACCTTATTTCTCCTATCAAAAAATTAGCACCAAATTAATTTAAAAACTTGAAATATTTCTGAATTTGTAATGCAATTTCAATCACCTCTCAACGAGATTATTGTTGTGCTCTCTTCTTGAAATCAACACTTATTATGTAAAACTTGTAATGTTACTCCTTTTGTTGCTCTTCCAATAATTTTACCTAGCTCATTTGTCAATTTCACCTCACTAACTATTCCCACCTGTTAAGATTTTTGTCATATTTTGTCCATCCATTTCTCTTCTCCAAAAATTAGCACTAATTTATACTTCAATTGCTTTGTTTATGTGATTCATCTCACCTTCATTATTAGCACTAACTTGTTATTCTTTTGCTTTATTCAGGTGGCTCTAGTAGAGGTTGAGCTTCTTGGCTTCTCTTCATGTGTTGACTTTGCTATTGCGTATAACTTCATTGAGTTTTGTGTTCTCCTTAGCTTCAGATTATATCATTACTTTTCTTCTCATAATAATGTACTATAGTTTGCTTACTTTTATATCAAGCACCTGATTTGCCTCCTCTATCATCACCAGGTAACTGGTTCACCTCTTCTCTATTATCATAGATGACTAGTTCACCTCATTCACTTGGTTTGTTTCTTACTTTATATTTGGCTTGATTTTCTTCTTTATTATTCCAACAACTCTTCAAATGCTTCTACTTCCACTTGACCAAAATGCTTCATCAAGTGTGTCTGATTATACATCATCGAGCTATGTTGATCAGTTATTTCACTGACCACATTCTGCATCCTATAAATACCATCTGAACTATGAGCTGAGGTCTCATAGATACACCTATTAAGATTTATGATTTCTTATTGAAGTGATTTCTCCTTACGGGTGCAACCTATTTTTACAATAGTACAAATGTTAGCTACTGAGATATTAGGGATATCTTTTTGATCAATTTCAAAAATAGATTTACATCGAGTCTTCCATATATGAAAGATGATAGCTACAATGGAGAGAAGAAATTTTTTATTGGGCATCAAATTGATCCCTAATAAGGCTTGATTCTTTATCATAGGCAGTGGTAAGGGATAAATCAATTAATGTGCTTCACACCAAATACGGTGGGCATGAGCATAGTTCCAAAATAGATGTTGTACTCTCTCTTCCAAACCATAAAAATGGAAATCACCTTGCCCTTGGCCCATCCGTTTTAGCCTACTCCGAGTAGGTAGACCTTGAAGGACTACATTCCAAAGAAGAATCTAGAAATTTCCTTGAATTGGGGCAGGGTTTATAAGCTTGAAGGTACTTGTCCAAGTGGACCAACTGAGCTCTGTGTTCCATTTTTATTGAGCATATATGCAAACTATTGATAGTTCATAAGAAGTAGGGCTTGGTACAAAAACTTAAGGACTGACTACTCAAAGTCATTATTGTCAAACCAATTCCAATGAGACCAATGGGGAGTAACTTCCAGTGGAGAATATAGAGGTTGGGGCACCTAGGAGGTAATGAAAAAGATCCACATAATCATTGCTTTATCAGTAGGATAGAGGCCAAATTTTGATTGGATTTACTTCCAATTTTTCCATGATGATTGAGAAAAATCCCAAATGTCACACACCCTAATTAATCCCCTTTTAAAGAGCTACCTAGCAGGAAACTAGGAATTCATACCAAGAGGTTGTGCATCAAGGGTGAGGAGGGATGACCACCATAAGTTATGTTGAAGGAAATCTGCAGAGCCTTAATTTGGAGGTTTCTACCATGAAATAAATTGATACACTTGTTTCCAGGATTTCCAAATCCCTTTGAGAATATTACAACCTTCTATAGAGAAATAAGGGGCTTGTAAAAGAACTTCAGTGTATGACATATTTACCCAAATTTTACCATCCACCCGGGGTTTTTCAAATGCTCCCTCACCAAAATCTTCCATGGCTCATTCCCTATGATCACCCTTTGCATCCATTTAGCTATGAGTACATAGCCCTATGCTTGAATATTGGGGATTCCTAGACCACCGCATGAAAATTGGTCTACAAAAATTGCTCCATGAGCCCATTGGGAGGCCTCATTTAGCTAGGTTTTTTGCCCAAAAAAACTCTCGAAGCATACTTTTCATATTATCATACCTAGCATTGCTATGAGTCAAAAGAGAAGAGAAGTAAACATTGAAGGGGCTAAATTTTTTTCAGTAATAAATATTTTAGCTGCTTGAGACATTTATAGAGATTTCTAGTATTCCAATTTTTTGGTAAATTTTTCCATACACCAATCCCACATAGATTTGGATGAAAGGTCAACACCAAAAGGAAAGCCCAAATACTTAGAGATTTCTCTTCTTTGCACCCATTTCCATGTTGTGGGTATTCAATTCGGCTTATCATCAAATCCAAATGGAATAACAAAGTTCTTAGATTCTTGGATTCTTTCACTAGAGGCCCTACAGAAGGTGTGAACTATCTCAAGGATGTTCACAATATTTTGCTAATCTACCAAAGGAAAAAATATAGAATCATCTGCAAAGTGAGAAATGATAAGCTGAGAGCCATCTAGAAGGGGGATACCTTTTATCCTCCCATATTTAATTGCAAATTCTAATAGATAACCAAGATCATCAACTATAATTACAAATAGATAGGGGGCCAATGGACAACCTTTCCTAACTCATATTTACATAGGAATGCTATTAGATAATTCTATATTAATAATCACTCTTGCAAAAGCATTTGGAAAGAGGGAAGCTACCATATCGATGAATCTATTGCCAAAAAAAAGCCAGTGGAGCATGCTTAATATGAAGGGCCACTCTAATCGATCGTAAGCTTTATAAAAATCAATCTTAAGGCAAAGTCCCTTGAGCCCCTATGCTCGATCCCACTCCATCCCTTCCTAAGTTGTAAGAAGATTATCCAAACTATAGCAACCTTTAAGGAATCCTATTTACTTCAGGTGAACAACTTTTGCATCCACTAGGAGGAGTCTTCTGGCCAGAGCCTTCACCAAAATTTTATAAGAGGAATTGATTAAAGTAATGGGACGCCAATCCAAAAGCAAATATGGCTTATGTTTTTTGGAAATGATCTTGATCAATCCTTGATTAGTGGCCTCTCCAAGGCATCCAAAATTAATAACCTCCTCACACATGCAAAAAATTAGCTCCAATAGTCTCCCACATGGTCTTAAAAAAATTACTCAGAAGCTCATCAATGCTTTGGGGCTTTTTCATTTACCAAAGAGAGGAAGGTAGAATGAAGTTCATCCTATGAAAGAGGTTTGTATATAAATTCTCTATCTTCTTCAAATAATTTAGGAGATATGCACTTTTTGCAACAATCTCTAAAAAACTCAACTTCTGTGTTGGGCCCTTCACTTTTCGAAAAGGGCTGCAAAATGCTCTTGGATGAAGGATGGGAGGTCCTCCAATGGAATTTACAGGCTAGATATAGGATTTAATAGCCTCTATCCTATCTGATCTATTCTTCTTCTTGGCATTAAAGAAAAATTTTGAATTTTTATCACCCTCGCGAATCCACTGAAGACGTGCCCTGATTTGTGCCCCATGGGATTTATAGGCTTGGAGTTGCCTTAACTCTGTCTGCTTTTCACCCAAATGCTTTTGAGAAGTGATGCTACTAATATTCTGACTAAGGTGGTGGCTAAGTTGATCAACTTCTTTCTCCAATTCTTTCTCTTTTTTCCTGTGAAGAGAGGCTAAGATTTTTCCAAAATCTCCAAGGTAATCCACTATTCTTTTTATGGATTCCTTCCACCACATAATCCACCCTCTCTCTCCTGAGGGCCTTGGAAAGAGATTCCACACTTTATTTATTCTATTAACACAATATTTATGCTTGATCAAGGAAGTGTTTAACTTGAAAGGCAAACTATTTTTGGGTTTCATTATGGGGGCATGTCCAATACTCAAGGTAATGGGGAGATGATCTGAAGGTACCACTGAATAGATTGGATGAGATAAGTCATTTTGGAGTATATCAATATTTTTTGCTACATAGAAGCGATCCCCACATTGTGCATTGCTCCAAGTAAACCAAGCCCCATGATTTTTAGCACTCTTGTTCTAATTGGGATCATAAATATTCCAGGCCATTCTAAACCTTGACCATGATCTAGCCTCTTTTGGATGTTTTAGTGGAGTGCCACCCCCTAATCTATCTCCCTTACACTCTACCATATTGAAGTACCATCATATTATCCAATCTACATCAGGCTAATTGAAGCACATCCAATCCTAGAGGGTTTCCCTTCCAACTACATTATTGGGTGCATAAACAACTGTAATACCCAATTTTCTACCACCAAATATTATTGTACACCACACTACTCTATGCATTGGATCCTCTCTTGATAACAAAATAGAGTCCCATAGCTCCTGATAAAGGCATAGGACAACCCCCCTCCATTTTTCATGACTCGTACACAAGGCCCCTCCAACCCCCCATAGGGTCTTAAGGGAATTTTTTAGTATGAAACCTAAAATTTTGTCTTCTTGCAACAGTAAAATCTACGGGAAAACTCTCTTGATGAATTTTTGAATAGAAAAATGTTGCTCTTGTAGTGAGATGCCATGCACATTGTAAGACTTGATTCTTTTAGACATCAATCTGACATATTATCAGCTAAAGCACCATAGGCATTTCGGGTGGGTACAAATTACATATAATCATGCAATGTACCTGTTACCTTAGATTGATGTGTGGCTAAGGAGGTATTTTTGGAGTAAGAGTTGGTGGGCTTATGGCTCCATTCCTTACCTCATAGGTTTTGGTATTTTGAGACACCTTTAGAAGGAGGGTGAGAGGCATCCCATGATGAGATACACCTATGTTTCTTGTTATTTTGGCTTACCCAAACCTCCTCAATTATTTCATGAGGATTTTTCTCCATAGGAGCCTCAAAAGCTGGATGGGGATGAAGAGAGATGTGGGTAACTACCAAGTTAGAATATTGGGGCACTGAATGAGCAGGTAAAGAGGTTACATCATGAGAACTAGAAGGTTGTAAAGGATGAACATAAGGTACTATTTTGCTTGCATTTTGAGTGGCAGTAGCAAGAGTACTAGCAGGCTACTTTTTTTGTTTTGGAGGTCTCACTGAATAATTTTTAATCATATGGCCTTGCTATCTATAGTAGAAAAATGAGTTTGGCAAGTTGAGATAATTATTTTGTTGTTCAAATTGGATACCAGGGGCTTTGCATTATATCTTACTCGGGAGGTCCTTCGAGACATCAGTCACAACCAAGATGCACAGGTGGGAGCGCATGAAGTGTGATATCTCGTATGGGAGAAATAATGGCCTTCCAAACCTAGCAATAATTTGAGGTAAATACTTTGTGCATGCTATATTTAAGAAAGGAAGTTCAATCCAAAGGAGGTATTTCATGTTTGACACATTCTCAGGGTCAAATTGGGATACCCAATGTTGAAGAAAGACCAGTTGACCAGAAATCATCCAAGTGTTGAGTCTTAGGGATTTTATGCAAGAGTCTTTGGAGGTGAAAGTGACAAAAAAAAAGGATTGACCAAGGCGACAGTGAGAGGCAATCATCCAACCCTTAGATTCCTAGACTTTTACAAACCACCGATTGAGCTCTTCATCAGGGGGATTCTTCTAGAAAAAAAAAACAATAGTACACTCTTCTAATTATTTTATTTCTTCTGTAAAATCATCTTGTAATTCAAACTCAAAGGTACCTGACTCTTTTACTTGCTAATATTCCTGTTTAGAGCTTTGATTTCCTCCTACATGTCCAGCTTCGAGGGTTCCCTCTTTTGGTACATGTTGGTCACCACCTCCTTGTTTGGATCCTCCAAGTCCATGGGATGAGGGTACAAGGTCACCATTATTATATCTTATGTTGGAATGAAGGTCCTCCAATTGAGTTGTTGGGGATGCTTGAGAATTGCTACCATTGAAAGTCAGGTTGTTGAGCAACGCATGGGCATAAGAGGAGCTAGCATTGGCTCCCCCTACAACTTGGCACCGAATCTGGTGGGGGAGCTTGAACGGGAATGTGGGTTACTACCTTTGGAAATATCACTTCTATCATGTTCCTCTCTTGGAGTTGCACTATTTTGCATGTCACGATAGTGGTATGGATCAGATATGGAAGAAAATCCATGAGCAGGACTAGAGACTCCCTCAGGCCCCAAATGGTCATCCTCCCATTCTAGTTGTTGGGTTGATTTCTTCCTAAACTTAAATAAGGGGTCTACTAGCATGTTTCTAAAAAGTGAAATGAAGAGCTCCTCATATTGTGACTTGTCCTCTCTATGGGGGTGAGAGATAGAACTAGAATTTGGTGGTTCGAGCTCATTCTCTTTCTTGTTGAGTGAAATTGTTTGAATCCCACTAAAACTAGCATGCGATGCATCTTTCAAAGAGAAAAACCCTGAGTCAACTACTATTTCAAACTCTTTGGCATGAAATGATAATGTTGTAGTCCCTATCCTTGATCAATGGTCACCTACAACACCCAACGATGAATTACCATCATTTGACAAAGATATTGGAGAGATACTATTCACATTAATCTCCATGGTGCATCCCTTGGAGAGCCCTCTTTCTACACAAAAAAATCCTAGCTTCTAAAAAAACCCTAGCTTCCTCCTATTGTCACAATGTATTAGAGTTGGAGTTTTTTTTATTCTCATATCTGATAGAATGTATTGTAATCATAATGCTTCATATGTTGCATCCTTTGTTGCATGATATTTTGTTTCAACAGATGAGAGTGTTACTGCATGTTGTTTTTTACTATACCATGATATTGATCTTGAGCTGAGATAAAAGATGTATCATGATGTATATTTTCTATCATCTATAGATCTATTATAGTTCAAATTTGGATATTCTTGCAAACAAAAATATTTAACATTATTCATATATGTTAGTCCATAATTTGTAGTTTTATTGATATATTGTAGTATTCTTTTTGTAGCCTTCCAATGAATATGTCTTGGTTGTTGCATGAATATTGAAAGATAATTTATAGCAAAAACTAAATTTGGTTTAATATTTGTTAAATATAATAGACTTCGAATCAATTGATGATAAGTTGTTGCTGAAACAAAAGGTGTTTCATCATTTTTGGATAACTAAATTTCTTGTTTCATAGGTGTATCTTTAGATTTACAATTGTTCTTGTATTTTTCAAGTAGAGTTTTTGCATATTTTGTTTGTGTAATTGTAATATTTTCTTCATTTTTATGAATTTCCAAACCAAGACAATAATGCATAGGTCCTAAATTAGTCGTCTCAAAATATTTTTCAAGATAATTTTTTACTCCAGTTATTAAATTCTTTGAACTCCATGTAATTACTATATCATCAACATATACTATAAGTATTATTATATTATTTCTAGCTTTATTTGTATATAGATTTGGATCTAATATAATTCATTTAAAATTATGCTATAACAAATGATTATTGATTTTTATATACCATGCTCTAGGTGTGGACACCTAAAATATTTTATCACAGGGAGACTCCCAAAAAACCTCCTTTCTAACTTACAGAATCCACCTTGGGCAGCCTTAGGGCTAATTCAACGATTTTCTCCAGTAATAGGTAACTTCCCCCATGGGAAGCTTAACCGTATTGACCCGATATGATCTCATGTTCATAACTATCTCGACTTGAGATGCTCATGCAAAACTAAAAATAAAAAAATAATAGGCAATCAAACTGCCTGTCAACACTACACCTAATTTTGCATCAGTGCCAGTCAACCTATAGGTAATAATTTTAGCTACCCCCTACAGTCATTTACTAGCAGTTAATCAGGCTACCCCTGATTGCCATTTTCCACATTTACCTCTAGCTAGGAGGCTATAAAATGGTGCTCTCACTATAATTAAGGATAATAATTTAAAATTCAAATACCATAAAGTGCTACCAAAATAATTTGCCAAGCCCTCTTACTACAAAACTAATACTACTAGATTGCTACTTTGGATTTGAAGCTGCATTCTTTCATGATCACTCACACTACTCTGTTGATCATCTGCACCCACTCACTCGCCTTCACACTCACAAAAACCTACTATTAAAAACATTACACATCATCTTGAATTCTATCTAGATCTAGTTACATCAAAGCGCAGACCCGCGATAGTGATCATCTCACCCCGAGATGGTCCATAGATAAAAACTATCTTGACCTGAGATGGTCTCAGTCAGGTGCCAAGTTTCCCAGTTTTCTTTGCATCTTAGCTTAAATTTGCTCATTTATCATTCATGTGTTAGTTTAGATCTCAAATACTACATGCATTTATCTATTTTCTATTCAATTTTGTATTTCCAAATTGAATATGAGTCCAACCTTAGTGGACCTCACATATGCTACTAATTCGATGCTATTTTCTTTTTGTGTAGGTTACAATATTTGAGGATAGTGCAAGGCTCTATATTTGATCTAACATGGTGGTCCTAAAAAACTCGCTCCCCCAACAACGTGCTAGCACATAAATATTCATATTGCACCCAAAGACACCCTTTTTGATAAATAGGGAAAATCACATCCCTAATTGTATCTATTGTATCATTGGTGAAATCCTCTCAAAGGGGATTCTTTTGTAACACATTGAAATATCAATACAAATATATAAAATTCATTTTATTGGTTCATCATTGTGTTTCATTCTATTTTATGGTGCAAATTTCCATCCTTCAAATGGCGATCATGGTGGGACCTTTGGGTCCCCCTTCTTCATCATGTTGTTTTGTTACATCAACAAAATGACTAATTTTTTCTTATTTTTTGGTGATTGCAGGTCCTCAAACTTAACCATCTCTACCCAAGATGGTCCCTGTATTGAAACTATCTTAACCTAAGATAATCTCTTATTATAGTCAGAACGGTTATAGATCTATAAGACTACATCAAATGAAGGCTTTCAATATTAGGGTTTGTGCTTCCTTGTTATTTTATTTCAAATTTTTGAAAAGGAAAAGAAAAAATATGTACTATAGCTCAATGCATTATAGTTTTTAAATCTATAATACTATGACCATCTTAGGTTGATATGGTCTCCTATTTGTGATCGTCTCAGTAAGAGACAATCTCTGCATTTCTTGCTTGCTTTCCTTAATTGTTGCCTATTAAAATATAGATCATCATTTAGGGAAAATAATGCATTTTTGCTTCATATCTTGCATTGTTAAAATCATTGTGTGCTCTTTGTTTTCATTTTTGCAATAAAAGGAACTCACACACACAATATTTAAACATCGGTAAGTTGGATTTCATCACCAACTATTGATAGCAATCATGCAATGTGGGCCTTCATCTCCCACCATGGATTGGCCCCCTAAAAGCCATAGTAGCCCCCATGAGTGGTTTTTTAGATTTCATCATCGAGAAGCCCCCTACTCTTGGGTACATCCCAGAGTGGGTTAGGTTTAAATGGTTAGGTTTAGATGCCCTTTAACCATAAGGCTTAATAATCAGTGGAACATAGTTATCATTCTTATCCAAGCCTACTCGAGGGTGAAGCAAAAGCCTGGCTGGGCAAGTAGTAGGATTTAGATAGCATGACCCCTTCTTTGAGGGGGTATTTTATTCCTATAAGGATACCTATCACCTATCTATCATCCTAGGAAGCTATATTGACTATTTGTGTCACATTTCCTGATAGGAGGTTGTGCACAAGCTACCTTTTTTGTAGCATTCATTCCATCCACCTTAGTCATTTTAGGAATAGGATTTCAAACAAGCACTTCAAAAACACAAAAGAAAAAAATAAAAACAAAAATCAAAATAAAAATAAAAAATAAAAGAAAATATTCCACAAAAAAACAACATTAACGATAAAATAATATTGCTTGTTTGCTTTGCTTGCTTTGTTTGTGTAGATTAAAAAGTGCACTCCATTTTCCTAGCTTATGGTCATGATATGGAGTCAAGCTCAATCATGAGCAAACACTCCTAATCCATCACCAAGAGTCATGGATCATTTTCAATAGGACCAACAAGATGATTGGCCTAATGCATCCTCTTACCAAGATCTTGATCCACCTGAGGGACAACATGTCCAATATGATTCACATACCACCTATCATCCCATTGACCCCAACATACTAGGCATCACCATTCAGAATCTACCCATAGACCTTGATGTTGATCATGATATCGACTATCTAGACCATGCCACCCTACGTGCCCTCTATAAGGATACTTATCTTTGCACTGAAGCACCTAGGAAGCCATTACCATGTATTCACATTTTGAATCATCCTACAATACCACTAGATCAAGAATAGAGGTATACTCCACACCAAGATAGGGATGCCCAAGTTACTATAACTAAGCACCCCTGGATGGGCCATGAATATGATTTTTTGGATGCATATACCAATCAAAATCATGAAAAACCTTCCATATCTACCCAAGTCCATTGTGCTTCAGCACCACCTACCTACACAGAGCAAATCATTCACCCTCAACATCAAGTTAATGTAGCCTCGCATGGTCTTGGGAAATAAATTATTGACCCTTCTAGGGTTGAGGCACAATGCACACCCATTCACATCACTGAGACACACATGAATCACCCTCATATAATTGATCTAATAAATCACTTTCATCAGATAACCAAACCAAATTTGGATCATCAACAATAGTTACAATGAATAATCCACCAATAGCTACCCATGCCTGTGCATCAAATTCAACAATCCCAACATCACCAAGAGCACCCAATGCAACAACACAATCTTCCACCATGCTTGAATCAAAATCTTCCACCCCGTACACATCCAATTCCACTTCATCCCCAACACCATAGACCACCACCCACTCATTATCAAGAACCACTTCATCCCGAACAACATCAACTACACCCCTATCAACAAGAATACGAAACCTATGAGGAATTTCAACCAGAATATCAAGATCAAATCGATACATGTCCTGACATACCTTATGGTGAAATTCTCACTGATAACACACATCCACCACCACATCAACACCAAAATCTACCACCTCCACTTTGACAAAATCAAAGGTGAGCAACCAACATAATCTCACTAGAAGCCTATAAATTGTTGATCGATCAAATCAATTCATTGGAAAAATAAGCCTCTAGTATGGGTTACCAAAAACCCACCTTACGATAGCTCAACAATCAACCCATTCATCCATCCATTCCATCACCTTCGTATCCACCTCATTTTGAGATGCCCAAATTGGACAAGTTCAAAGGTGAAGAAGATGCACAAGAGCATGTAAGCAACTTTATAAATGTCTACTTTCATCTTCAAGATAGTGACCCCCTAATGCTTAGAATATTTCTCATAACACTTGTTGGGGGTGCTTTGGAGTGGTACAATCATTTACCACATCATAGCATTTACACCTTTGAACAATTGGCCAATACATTTTTGGAATGCTTCTCCTTTAGCATCAAGAAAAAGGCTACCTTGACTGACTTATACAACCTTCACCAATTTGAAGATGAGCTAGTCATGGATTATGGTAATAGATGGAGAGCAGTCATCACAAAATTACCCTTCACCTTACCCATTATGGATCTCACTCGCATGTTCACTAGAAGTTTCTCAAAACAAATCTCACTCTTACTACAACTTCAACAATATCAAACTTTTGAGGAAGCCCTAGCCCAAGAAAAGGTCATTGAGGATATCAAAATTCAAGAAGGAGATATCAAACTCCAAAAGAAAGAATGGCCTAACAAAAATGCTAAGGGAAACCAAACCCAACCAAAGGTATCTCCTATGAATCAAGTCATTTTGAGTGCCCTTGGACCCTCAAATTGAACTCCACCACAACAACCTAACTATCAGGCTCAACCTCCATCTACTCAATATCATCCTCAACCAACTCATCAACCATTACAAAATCAACCTCCAACTCAACCACATCATCCACCTCACCAATACACACCATTTATCAGAACCCTTGGTGATAATATTTCATCGGTTGTGTGAGGCACAAGCAATTTCCCTCCCTGAGATTCACCCACTAGATCCAAATCAATCAAAATCAAAATCTTATAGGGAGGATCACTACTGCATCTATCATAGATAGAAGGGTCATGATATCCAATCATGTTACTCATTCAAGAACTTAGTGTAGGACATGATCGAATGATAAGAAATTCAAATTGATAACCCTCTTGCCTCTTCCAACCAAAACATTGGCATCTACCAAGACCCATTACCTCAATGTGGAGCAACCACAATACCTACCATTACAATGGAACAACCCAAGTAGGTCAATCAGGTACATGCAGCTCCACATAACCAAGGTTTTATTGGAATGATAAACATTGTGACAAGGAATCAAAGATATCCAAATTGACCCACCCAATCGATGGATCCATCAAATATCCCTTCAACATCATAGGCACCTCCATGATCAAATCCAATCACACCTCCACCTCACCCGATACTTACATTGAGAAATAGACTTACTCAAAGTCTCAAAATGGCATCAACAAAACTCTCCATTTATGAGCTAATACAACAATCGACTCCACATCGTGAAGCTCTAATGGAGATTCTAAAATCTATTGAATTGCAACCACAAGATTCCAATGCTTTCACCAACTTTGTGGGACACATTCAAAATTGCAAAGAACCTGTAATAACATTTCATGATCATGAAATCAAGATAATACCTATCAAAATACCTGATCCACCACTACATATCATGGCTAGTGTGGATGGGATTACTTATAAATGTATCTTGATTGATATAGGCTCTTCCATCAATATCATCACCACTTCCACCCTCAAACATCTCAATCTTCCACCATCACACATTGCATCATCCACCTTCACCCTACATGCCTTTAATGATGCCTTGTGTTCCACTATTGGGATAGTGGTCCTCCCTATTCAGGTTGGACTAAAAATCATTCACACACTCTATCATGTCTTGGAAGGTGCCATGCAATATAATTTGTTGCTTGGTCGACCTTGGATTAGAGATATGAAGTGTGTACCTTCCATATTGCACCAAAGCATCAAATATGTGCATGAAGGTCAAGTTCATTGCATCCCTATAGATTTGGAACCATTCAAATTTTACCATATGGTTTCACATCCATATGAGTCCACCTTACCATCCACTCATTTGGACATTCAACCTAATCACCCCATCAAACACTCAAATCATCCACCAAAAGCCTCCATTCCTTCATCATCACAACCACCATCATAACCACAATCATCAGCTTCCATGGGAATCCTTTCTGATCCATCAGATCCTCCCATGAGGAACCCATCAAAAGCACCAATGCCATCCCCATCACATGAACCCTCACCACCTACTACATCCACATCTCACTCATCCATTCCACCTCCCACACCTTCAATCTCAACCATCTCCACAACATCCACCCACACTTCTCCCATTCCTAAGGAACCACCCTCCACCATACATATCCCATCACAGTCCACAATTCCATCTTCATCTACCCCTCCTTCGCAAGTCACAATCAATATGACTAATCTGAGCCTTGATGAGTATTTAGTGCAAGATGTTACATTCACCCCTCTCATTGAGTCAATCAAAGACTTTGGTAGACCTCGCAATGCACCGCTACCCATAGGTACCATCATCCCCCTTGGGTCTTTTCCAAATCAAATAAATTTTGTCTATGGAGGTATTGATGCCTCTACTAACACACCTCTTATACTAAAAGAGGAAGAGTCATTTCTTATGAATATTGACTATCTATCAAACCTATCCTTTTCTCTATGATACTTTTATCACTACCATTGGCATAAAAATGGCCTAGGTCACTATGAGTAGGGTCCTCAAACCCCTCTGGAACCACATTATCAATTATCGATAGATAAGTCAGGATTAGGATACTCCATATGTATGCCTGATGAACTTCTTGTAGATTCCCTTCAATACCTTAACCTAGGCCTTGAGGAGGACATAGATGACAATGAGTATGCTGATCCTAGTCATACTCATTTGCTTAGTGATCATCTTCAAATCACCATGTTATCAATGGATAATTCTGACTCATCAGATGAGGAGTCTGAAGATAATTTTGATGCACTATCCATTACTTTAGATAGCTCAAAGGAGGATTCCTCCCCCATTATCCCTATCATGAATGTAGATGAGTTTTATCTTCACCTATTCCCTAGGTAGCTCCCCATTTGGTGATAACTTCTTCCACTAGAGGATCCTATCATCCCCATTCCACCTTGATCACACCCTATCATCCCAATTCCACCTCAACCACCTCCTACACATTTTTGCCACCATAGCATTAATCATCTCCTTCCACCCAAGAATGAAGGTCATCCACCATCCATCAACATGATCTCCATTGATCTCACCACTCCACTTTTCTATCCAGGCAACCCTTCATAATATTTACCCCTCGATATTGAGGCTATCAATTTTGATCACGTTGCTCTTCCATCATCACTTGTCTGTTCTTCCTTTGAGAATATGCTACAATCGTATCATATTTCATCACAACCACCCTTAGTTATTCTCCAAGCTGAGATAGATTCGAATGACACATCTGAATCCTTTAATCTAGTTGATGATATTCATCTGATCCCCACTCCCCATCAATTGGAAGAGGGATCTCACATGTTAATTGAAGAGACCATTAATATTGATATCAACATTGATCCTGAACATCCTCAAATTCTTAAATTGGGGAAAGGTCTCTCAGATATAGAATGTGTTGCATTCACCACTCTTCTAATAGAGTATAGATAAGTTTTTGCTTGGTCATACAAAGACATGCCTGGTCTGGACCCAAACTTAGTGGTCCATAATTTGATGCTCAATCTAACGATCAAGCCTATCAAGCAGAAACTTTAAAAACTACATCCAACGATAGCTCTAATGATAAAATATGAATTACAAAAATTGTTGGATGTAGGCTTCATCCAACCCATCGACTATCCTGAATGGGTTTCCAACATGGTACCTATTGGGAATCCGAATGGGGGGGTTCACATATGCACAAATTTTAGGGATCTTAACAAAGCGAGCCCTAAGGATGAATTTCCACTCCCTAGCATCGATACACTCATAGACGTAGCTGTAGGTCATGAAATGCTTTCCCTCATGGATGGTTTCTCGAGCTATAATCAAATTTGAGTCAATCCTAATGATCAGCCCAAAATAACTTTTACCACACCATGGGGGACCTTTTGCTACAAAGTCATGCCTTTTGGTCTCAAAAATGTTGGTGCTACTTATCAATGGGCAATGACATACATTTTTCATGACTACATGCATAAGATTGTCGAAGACTATGTCGATGATCTACTAGCAAAGTCTTTATTGCATCAATGACCATATCGATGTTCTACGTAAGGTCTTTGATCACCTCTTGGAGCATAATGTTCGGTTGAATCCTAAGAAGTGTGTTTTTGGTGTAACATCTAGAAAAATTTTAGGCTTCATCATTTCTAAACAAGGCATCAAAGTTGACCCAAACAAGGTCGAGGTAATCTTAAACATACCTCCCCCCACCAATATTAAGCAACTTCACAACTTACAAGGGAAGATACAAGCCATCCGATGTTTCATCACGCAACTATCGGATAAATGTCGACCATTTAATCATCTTCTACAAAAGGGGGTAACTTTCCATTGGGATCAAGATTGTCAAAAGGTCTTTGAGGATATAAAGCAATACTTGGTTTCTACACCAATATTATCTCCTCCTCGACCCGGTGCACCTTTTCTATTGTATATCTCAACCATTGACTTTGCCTTAGGGACTATGTTGGCCCAAAATAATGAGGCTAATAAGGAGCAGGCCATCTACTACATTAGTCACACCTTAGTCAGTTACGAATTCAAGTATGCTTACATTGAGAAGCTCTGCTTAGCAATGGTTTTTACCACTAAGAAACTTCATCATTACATGATCAATCAAACAACTTATGTTATCTCCAAAGAGAACCCCTTGCGGTATATGATGAGTCATACATATCATAATAGTCACACTACAAAGTGGATCATGCTTTTGATAGAGTTTGACCTCGAATTCATTGGACAAAAATCTATCAAGGGTCAGGTCATCACCGACCAATTAGCAGAAGCTCCTCTTCCTAATGATAAGCCTCTTACTATCGAACTATCGGATGATGCAGTCTTTGCATTATCAAACTTGGAAGAACCAGATGAGCCAAAAAATAAAGCTGATCTCATGCTATTCTTTGATGGTTCTAAGTGTGAACAAGGGGGTGGTACCAAAATCATGTTCTTCACACCACAAGGGACTCCTATCCCCCTTTCATTCAAGCTTGATTTCCCATGTACCAACAACAATGTAGAGTATGAAGCCCTCCTTTTGGGTCTCCAAATAACTCTTGCCATGGGTATCAAGTGACTTAGCATCTTTGGTGATTTTGAGCTCATCATCAACCAAGTCAAAGGGATTTATCAATGCAAGTGCCCAATCTTAAAGAAATACAAGACCCTTGTGGACAAATCACTCACCAAATTTGAATGGTATGACATCGAGGCTATTCCTCATTTCTCCAACCATTTTGCAGATACAATGGCTTCCTTAGGATCCCTAATTCTACAAAACCCTTTTGATAATGTCACAACCATCTATGCTAAAACTCTCAATCAATCCACACTTTTGTGAGAGATTTCTACAGAAGAGCAAGATGTCCACCTGGTACAAGCAAAACCATATCAAGATTGGTTCTCTCAAATACGAGATTTCTTGAAACTTGGTAATCTCCCTTCTAGATTGTCGCATGCCTCCAAATGCACATTTAAGCAAAAAGTGAATCGATATATTTTTCTAGGAGACATACTTGTAAAGTAAAATTGACCAACATCGATAAAAGCAGTAAATCAAAGCAGATAACAATGTATGCATAAAATAAAAGATCTTATTTATTATAAAATCAAGGAGTTTAGATCTCCACTTTATACATAAATATGCCCAAAATCAGGGCTTACAATACAATATTTGCTTTGATACAGTTATTACAATCAGAGGGTTTAAAAACCTCATTCAAATAAATATTGGTGTCTCTGGATCATCTTTAGTCCAAATAAGTGTGAGTGGGCTTGTGTATCTTTATGGGGCCACTTGAAGCTATAACAACCATCACTAAAAATACCTCTTGTAACCTACACATAGCTAGATTCAAATAAATATAGTAACACCTACGGGGCCTCCATAGTGTGAGGACCACTAAAATATGTAAGTGGAAAATACTATTCCTAGCTGAAATACTTCCTCAATGAAGTGCAAAAATATAGAAAACGTAAGAAAAATAATCAAACCTGATACCTTGTCAAAATATACCTGAGTTTCTAGATCTACAATCCAAATGACTCAATCTGGTAATGCGTGAACACCCGTAAGCATCCAAGGATTCGATGACTACAAAACCGATGAACAATGAATACCTTACAACTTTCAAGGATGGTTGTGGATGCTATGTAGTATTCCAGAAATACTCTATAATATTCAGGGAATGCCCTAGAGTTTTTGGATGTTGTGGGAGGATTCTCTATAGATTTTGATCTGGTTCATAGAGGTTTCAACGGTGGATATGGTGGATGTGGTGATGACAAAGAGGGAATGTGTTAGCAGAGTGCTAGGGTTTATGAAATGATGGATGATCAATGCTTTTAGATCTTGACCTCTCAAAAATATTTTGACCTTCATTCATACAAGTGAATGATATTTTATAATTTTTCCTTAAAACATGTTAGGGTTTTGACGACACCAACAAGCAACCGAGATTAAAACATGATGAAGGGTTGATATTGTGATTTGATAAGTGACATGGATCATGTTAAATGAATGGTCAAGATTAATATGTGATGGGCGGATGAGTTTTATCCATATATATACTTATTTAAATATAAATATATAATATATATATACATATATATAAATAAATGATAAATGACTATGATTTGATGATGTGTAGATGACAAGTAACTAGGATTTAGTGTCTATAGATGCAACCTTTTGTATCACATTGCATGAATGCAATGTGGTACAAAAATAAGAGACACATGGTTTGGTGAAGTGGCTTCTTTCCTTAGTGCACAAGAAGATCCTGAAGACAAAAATTGTTGTTGTAGCTTACCCCCTCAATTGGCAAATGAGTGAAGAATGAATATCACGATCCAATTGATAGAATTATGGATGATATGAATTATGTAAATAAATATGAATGATGCGATGACTATGAATGGTGCAATGATTGATTCTGCTCTTGCCCCAATAGAAAAGGGATTTTTGATATGGATGATATAAATTATGTAAAGGAATGTGCATGGTGTAGTGATTGTGAATGGTGTAATGATTGATTCTGTTTTTGCCCCAACAAAAAATAGATTTTTGATTGGATGATATGAATGATGTATCCTGACGTGGGAAATAAAATTTAAATTTGGTTACCCCAAGTTTGGGGTGATTTTGTGCTGTTGAAAAATATACCTTTTGGCATCATTGAAATGCAAAATGATGAAAATACAAAAAAAATGAAAAATTAAAGGAACCAATCATCCTAGGGGCTTGTTAGTGACTGTAGCAATTCCTGAATGTAAAGTGAGGAACCAATCATCCTAGTGGGATGTTATCCTTGGTGATTTTTGCAATGTAAAAGAAATGATGTAGTGAATGTTATCAGCATTTGATACCCCATGGAAAAGGACATCAAGGATAGCTTTTGAGAAAATTAGTTTGAGCATAGTATCCCTTAGAAAATGAGGGACCAAAATGATTTTTATTTTTGAACAAGAGGATGTTGAATGAGCAAGAATACTTAAGGTAATCAACCCATCCTACCAAATTGCATGGATAACCAATTACTACAATCACCAGGGGAATAGAGTAAAACACTAGATAGAGTAAACCACTAGATACGAGGTTCACTTGATAATGCAAGTGAATTTGATAATGTTGAGTGGAAATGCACTGATGAGTGAATGTGACAATGTTGAATGAAGATGTATGAATTTTAATGAAGATGGAAATGCATTGATGAGTGATTTTGATGATTTTGTGAAATTTGGAATTGTTTTGGGATATTTTGAAGCAATTTGAGGTAATTTCATAACTTTTAGTCGTAAACAATAATTAAATGCCCAAATCAATCCATGTTATCACAAGATGTGATGAAATGATGTGACTAATTATTGAGTTAATGAATGTGGTAGTTTTGTGGAGTTTTGGACCATTTTGATGATGTAACGAATGTATGGATGAAGTTTGATATGGTTTTGTGGGGTTCTACTATGTTTTGAGGCCTTTTGAGTCCTTTTGTAGTATTTTGGATCCAAACACTAGTTTTCATCCACATCATATATAGATGTGGGAGAACGTCTACCACTTGTAGATGCAAGGAATCATTTGAGTGTGCCAAGTTGATGCCCTAGGATGTTTGAGTATACCGACATTGGCTATAAAAGGGATGGAGGGGTGAAATTTGATTCATTCTTGCATTTGAGAGTTTGAGAAGTGATATATGAAGAATATTGAATGAGTGAGGTGATGGCAATAGAGGGAGTGGGTGTGGTAGTAAGGGTTGAGGCACAAGTGGTGGAGGTAAGTGCCCTTAGCTCTCTTGTTTGGATTTTGCAATGTGGTGGTGCCTAACAATACCAAATATCAATTCCTATAGAACATGATTTTGTTGGTATTTGATATGATCGATGAGCCTTAGGTGTATGCATGGGTGCCTACGCTACTAGCATAGATATACCTAGAGATGTATGAGGTGAAGAGGTGGGGGTAGAAGGGGTTGGACTGCACTGTGCTACTATAGATCTAGGGTTGGGAGCATGTTAGTGTGGCTCATCCTATGGGTTTACTATGCTAGTGGGTAGGGAATAGCCCTATGCATTAATATGGTAGATAATTGAGGAGATAACATTGAGTCATCCTGATCATAGTGGGCAGGAGTGCAGAGATATATGGGTAGGATTGCTATCAGACCAGGTGTACTGGAGGCCATGGCAAGATGCTTGGTGGTCCTTTGATAGAGAGCAGTTGCAACTGGTCAAGTAGGCTAGATGAGTGGTTGGGTGACATGGTAGTGAGATGGATTTGATCCAGTCCTCATGAATGTTGTGATAGTTTAGGATATTATGAGGAGTACCTGATGCTCCAGAACTGTATAGGCATTGAGTTGATGAGTCGAGCCTACCTTGTATGGAGGAGTGGTGGGTGGAGTATGAGGATAATGAGGAGATAGATCTCCTAGAGATAGCGTAAAACTGCATTTTCTGGTTTTTTGCATTTTATTTCAGTTTTTAGATTTTATTTTTAATTTTTAATTTTTAATTTTTATTTTCAGATTTTTTTTTTTTGATTTTCGGACATTAAAATAAAAATGAAAAATTTTCAAAATCCAAAAATAATTGCATGGTTGAATAGAGTATACTTCGAAGTTCTATTTTGCACTTAGATGTTTTTACTTCGGAGTCATTTCGTATTTTTAAAAATTGTTTGAAGTTGCTGTTTTATTGCAGATTTTTAAAATTTTGAAATTTCAAAATTTCCATTTTGAGGCCAAATTTAATTTTTTCAGTTTTATATTTCATTCATGAGCCTATGATGACATTTCCTTCATGAAAATGTCAATTTCATTGAAGGGGTTATGTTTATGGCATTCCACAAATTAGCATGTTGGGAGCAATAAATGCATCTTTCTTCATGAAAATTCTGATTTCATGGAAGAGGGAGAATTTTATAATTTACATAAAAAGGTCATAGTTTCAAAGCATTTAATTATTCTTCTTTATGAAAATTTTGATTTCATTTAAGAGGGATAATTAAAGTGACATTTTAAAGCCTCTATTTTAAGGCAATGAATTATTATCTCTTTGTGAAAATTAATTTCACCAAAGGGGGATAATTCATCAATCATATCAAAGGCTATTTTTATTTTCATGATAAGAAGCTACATTAAAGGAGCCTATTCATCATCTCAGATTTACACTCAGATAGATTTAATCTTCATTTTCATGCTTAAAGTAGGATTTAAAGCAAGATAAAACTTGTTTAAAACCCACTTAATAAGGAAGATAAAATCTACCTTAAAATCCTCAAGATAAAAGGAATTAAGGCACTACATCGTGGTCATATGAGGATCAATTCACATTTACTTTTATTTTGGTTTCATGAACAATCATTAAAGTAGGTTGGTAAAATAAACCAACATATGCCCCTTGTTTACAGTAACTTGCAATCACTAAGGTGTTCCTAGCATTGAATTAAGATATATTTATTGAGATTAATAATACACATATGCAAATGCTAATATAGCAGAGACCTTGGAGAAGTTGTTTGTTTAACTTCTTTGCAAGACAGGGCTTTGAGATCAAAACCTTAAGGGAGAGTGTACTTTCATAATTGGGTGACTATGATGTATGGTTCACTTTATAGCCACCATGGGTACCTAGTCAGGTGGTTGATGAGGGTAGTGGGGATGATGGGGAGACAACAATAAAGGTTGAGGAGACTCCTTGATGTCAAAGACATCATTGATCCAATAGTTGAGGGAGGTAAGTGAGGGTTGCAATAGAGCAACCTCTAAATATTAGGGGTGATGGTGATGGTGGGGGTGGTATGGAGGAGGTTATAGAGAGACCTCTTGGTTGGAGTGAGGAGGAGTGGGCTGAGCTCTAGGTAGAGTGAGGCCAGCTCTAGAAGATGGTGGTAAAGTGATATGTAGTGATAGTGGCTTGGGATGATGAGAATGCTCAACTATGAGCAGAGTTGGAGGTACAGATGGTAGTAGGTGGAGGCATAGATGCTATAGTAAGGCTCCAAGAAGAGCTAGCATAGAGGGATGATCATTAGGGATAGGATGTCCTACAACTTCAATCTCGAGAGGGCTACATTTAGGAGTTGGAGGATCTACTTATGCAGCATGGGATTGGGTTACTAGTGCATTCTTCCTCATCCATAGTGGGTTCTGTTAGGTGTAGTGACTCTCAATCTAGGGCTGCATTAGGATCTCAAGGATTTTCCTATGGGTGCTAGCTAGTGCCTTGATGCACTTTTGTATATGAGCCTTAGTGCTCCATTGTATATAGCCTTTGGGTGTTCATTATACATGTATATTTATATATATACATGGCTTTTATTTTGTGTTATGAATTTTGTGTGAATGCATGTGTATGTGATGTGATGGATGACAATGTAATGATGATGTATATGAATTATGATAATAATGCAAGTGAACTGACACACTAATGATCATTCATAGTTTAGATTTTACTTGACCATATTTATCATTGCCAATACGATGGTATGTGAAATGGAAGACTCATGTAATGATGTGATAATGACATGGATGTTGTTTTAGCTTATGGATGGCTGATCTAGAGTTGTTTTATAGAGACTCAAACATCCTAGTGATGTCGAACAAACTCACTAAGTTCTATCTAATTTCTCCAAGATCAAATGTGTGTGCAGTGAATGTTCATTTACCAATCATGAGCATGGTAATGACTCAAGGCAATCAAGAACCAATGTGTGTGCAAGTGAGTTCATTAACCCATATTGAGTAAATTGAGATGAAACCTATCATGGAGGAGACCATGAAGCTAGCTTGTCCTTATGTGTGGTCAGAGGTCTCTTCAAGAGAGATGTGTCACCACGCATGAGCGTACTCCACTACCAATCAAGCATCTATAGCCCTTAGTGGAGATTAGCTCCATAGTCCAATGATCTGATCTCTAAGCTTTGGGGAATCAGACTACCTAACCATCTAGATGGAAATGTAGTTCTATCCTTACTACTTGAGGATCTATGGTGTGTGATTTGTAAAAGAATTAGAGCTTTGGGGAATTGGATTCTCAACCTAGGTGTGATGAGAATTTTACCCTATCCTTACTACTCATTCTTTTATTTGGAAGTTTTGATAGTGGTGAAGACCATTATTTTGATTTTGGACTATGTGCATAATGGGACAAGCAAAGATGACTTTTTTTGCTTTGAGGTTCAACCCAATCATGGTGTTATCCCTCTTTGACACAAGATGTTTTTAATATGTGTGAGATGTGTTTGGTTCAAGAATGTTAGAGTCAACTCCCAAAACTCAATATTTTCCTTAGTGAAAATGTGCCTTGGTCCTAGAGAAAACTCGACATGTATTGGAGGTTGCTTGAAACACTAGGAGTGGTTGAGTGACCAAAAACACCTAGGGATGATGGAAATTTGTATTGCAAATGATGACTTGACTTATGAAATGGCGCAATGAGATGGATGTGAACTCAAAGGTGCCCCTGATTAAGGTGACAAGACTTATTGGATCAATTATTATCTAAACTGAGAAAATGACCCCTAATATGGTGGATGAAATGCACCAAAATGACATGAATGTACTTATGGAAAATGAATGTGTGAAATGCAATGTGTATGAATGATGTTTTATGTATTTTTAGCCATGTATATATATACATATATAAGTCACATTAAGCATAGAATGCTCTCAAGTGGATGATGTTTAGTGGCTCGGGCTCTTCTACTCCCTCTAGAATGGCAAGCCTATAAGTTCCTTGATCCACCTTTTGTGTGACAATATATGGACCTAACCAATTAGCTATGAATTTATCATGAAGATGCGATAATGCATTGGTGTTTTGCTGATTCTCTTTAAGGATAAGATCTCCTACTTGGAATTCATGTAGATGGACTTTGGCATTGTAAGCACGCTTTAAATGATCTTGATATACTCGTAAATGCTCCAAGGTATTGATTCACCTTTCATCGAGGAGCGTGAGTTGGTCAAGATGTGCTTGTCTAGTAGTATCATCATCTATGAATTCCTGTAATGAAATACGTAGTGAGGGGATCTTGAGCTCAAGAGGCATGATGGCTTCAACACCATAGACCAATGAGAATGGTGTTGCCCCAATAGGCATGCAGATGCTTGTTTGATAAGCCCATAATGCCAAGGGGATTTGTGTATGCCAATCTCGATGATTTTCTTTGACTAATTTCTTGAGAATAGCGATCAAGGTCTTATTGGTTGCCTCAGCTTGTCCATTTGTCTATGGGTAATAAGGAGTCAAGAAACTATGTTGGATATTATATTTCTTGCAAAGTGCTCGAACATCCTTGTTTTTGAAAGACTTTCCATTATCAGAGATTATTTTTGAGGGGATACCAAAGTGATAGATGATATGCTGAAGTATAAACTCCACAATTCGAGGTCCTATCATACTAGTTAGAGGAATTGCCTTGACCCACTTCATGAAGTATTCAGTGGTAGTGATGATGAATGTGTGTTGTCCCAAGGAAGGAGGTGATATTTTACCAATCAAGTCCAAACCCCATTGTGAAAAGGGCCAAAGACTTTGAATAGGTTGTAAGGCTTGTGATGGCACATGAGTTAAATTAGCATGTTGTTGATATTGTTGACATTTCTTGACATAAGTGCAACAGTCACGTTCCATGGTGGGCCAATAATAACCCATGCATAAAATACGCTTTATGATGGCCATTCCACTAAAGTGACCACCACAAGTACCATCATGAGCTTTAGATATTGCTCTTTGGGCCTCTATAAGCTCGAGACAATAGAGGAGGACTCCATCATAACCACATCTATACAACACATCCCCCAAGAGAGTGAAACAAGCTACCTTTTGCTTGAAATTTTGTTTGGTAGTTTGTGACATGTCAGATGGGAGTGTTCCAAACTTGAGGAAGTATTTTACTTGACTAGACCAAGGCTCATATGGTTCTACATGGATAAAGCAAACATCCTTCTCATATTTAGATTCAGCATGGAAAATTGTAGATTTAGAGATTGTAGTGACAATTAATGGTTGTACCTCTCCTATGGAGTTCTTTGGAATCAATGATCCTAGAGAGGCCATCACATCTACAAATATATTAGTCGAATGAGGTAAACTATCGATCTCATACCAATCAAATTTTGCAAGCAATTTCATTGCTACTTCATGATAAAGTTTTAAGACTGGTTCTTTGCATTGGTACAATCTATTTACTTGATGAATGACAAGTTGGGAATCACAAAATATTCTGATACACTTTATACCCATAGCTATGGCTGCTTGAAGTCCTAATATTAAGGCTTCATACTCTGCATTATTGTTTGTGCATGGGAAATCGAGTTTGAATGATAATGGGATAGGTATCCCTTGTGGTGTATGAAATATGACTCCTACACCTTATCCTTTTTTGCACTTAGAACCATCAAAGAATAGTGTGATATCCACATCTTCCTTAGGAATGACATCTTCCTCTTATTCAGTGATGGTAAATATTGAGTCATATGGGAGCTCAATAATCAAGGGTTGATCACTAGGAAGTGGAGCTTTCACAAGCTAATCAACTATTACCTAACCTTTAATGGATTTTTGATTGATGAACTCAAGATCGAATTCTGTTAGAAGCATTATCCATTTTATGGTATGGATGTTGTTGTATGTGCAAGTCATCATGTAACACAGAGGGTTTTCATGAGCTATGACATAAGTGGTGTGACTTAGCATGTAATATCTGAGTTTCTTAGTGGCAAAAACCACTGCTAGGCATAGTTTTTCCACATAAGTGTATCAAGTTTCGTAGCTTACCAATGTTTGACTAATGTAATAGATTGCTTGCTCTCAGTTGTTTTCATTTTTCTATGCAAGCATTGTCCCTAATGCAAAGTTCATTGCTAAAATATAAATATGGAAAGGAGACCCCTGGGTGAGGTGGAGTTAAGACTGGTGGAGAAGCCAAGTATTGCTTGATATCATCAAAAGCTTTTTGACATTCTTCTATCCATGAAAATGTCACCCCCTTTTGTAGTAGGTGATTGAAAGGCCTGCATTTATTAGAGAGTTGCGCAATGAAATGATGGATTTATTAGATATTTCCTTGTAAACTATGCAAATATTTAAAGTTTGTTGGGGGAGGCATATCCATAATGGTCTTGACCTTGTTTGGGTCCACTTCAATGCCTCTCTTGGAGATAATGAATCCTAGTAGTTTTCCTAAGGTGACACCAAAGACACACTTCTTGGGGTTCAACCTTACATTATGCTCTAGAAGTCAATCAAAAATGTTTCTCAAGACATCAATGTGCTCTTGTCGGGTTTTAGATTTGGCCAATAGATCATCCACATAGTCTTCAATGATCTTATGCATGTAGTCATGGAAGATGTATGTCATGGCACATTGATAAGTGGCACCTACATTTTTAAGGCCGAATGGCATCACCTTGTAACAAAAAGTCCCCCAAGGTGTTGTGAATGTTGTTTTGTGTTGGTCATTAGGATTGATTTGAATCTGATTGTATCCTAAAAAACCATCCATTAAAGATAGCATTTCATGGCCAGTGCAAGTGTCAATAAGAGTATCGATGTTTGGTAGAGGAAAGTCATCCTTAGGACATGCTTTGTTAAGATCTCAAAAATTAGTGCAAATGTGAATCACCCCGTTAGGCTTGCGAATGGGCACCATATTTGAAAGCCACTCAGGATAGTCAATGGGTTGGATGAAACCCATGTCTAATAGCTTTTGAAGCTCTTCTTTGACCATGAGGGCAATGGTAGGATGTAACTTTCTCAGTTTTTGTTTGATCGACTTAGCATTAGGATGCAAGGTGAAATTGTGGACAACCAAGTTAGGGTCAAGACCAGGCATATCTTTATAGGACCATGCAAATATGCCCTTATTTTTCTTGAGGAGAGCTATCAATTGCTCTTGTTCATCAACAGATAAAATTTTTCCAAGTTTAACAATTTATGGATTGTTCATATCTATACTAAGGTTCACATCTATAGTATCTTCAATGGCCATGTGTGAACCTTCCTCAAGATAATGGGGTATTGGGATCAGATGAATGTCATCAATGACATTGTCAAACTCTTCTGGTACAATCTCTTCCATTTCTTCCTAGAAAATAATAGGAGCCAAGGGTGAAGGCAAAGGTGAAGGCAATGTGATGGAGGAATGTAAGCAATGGAAGCTCTTAACAATTCCTTGAAAAGGATGAATTTAGAAAAGGATGGTGGTGATGAAATCCATTCCATATCAATGAGGCTTATGTCAATGGGAATTGGTTTTTCCAAATCGTATGGATTATGGAGTGGGGTAAATAAGTCAACCAGATTCATGTTGACTTAGTGGGAAATGGTGGTTGGTAATATGAAGGGTGGTTTGTCCTGCCTCTTGGAATCGATGAATGAACCTTGAGAACCTGGATAGCAGCAAGCAACACATATAAATGCAAATGACAAGGACATGCAAATGCAATGCAAATATTTTTGTGTTTTTTATTTATTTTTTGTTATGTACATATGTTACATCAAGTTGTTGTGAGGTGATCAATGAAGTGGAGGTGGTGGTTCATTGATAGGCTCAACTCGCTCCCTTGGGAGAAGCAAAAAAAAGATGGGTTGATGGATGGGAAACATTCTGAGATAATACTCATCATGTTCAGTGAATGGAGTGATTGGGATTGATTCCTCTTCAAATTCATCTGAAGCTATCGATATGATGTCGTATTCTTCATATAATTCCTCAAAGTCATTATTGTGATTGGTTTCCTCTTCTGAATCTAAATGGAGGCTTTAAAAAGCTTATTCAAAAGAGGAAGTGGAAGAATGTGAATGGTAACCCAGGCCTGAATGGTCATGCACTTCTTAATATTGAGGTTCAATAATGTCATGCATGCCCTATTCATGTTGTCCTAGGCCATATCCTTACCAATTAACCCGATGAAAGTATCATGATGGGAAATCAGACATGTGCTCTATATTGGCAAGGAATGGCTACTTAGGTTCATCTAGGAAAAGTGGATCGGATGATGAATTGACCCTCCCATATATGAAGTTGATTATATTAGGTGTTAAACCCATGTGGTACACTACTCCTATAGATAAGGGTGGGTCACATGGATGACCATAATCCCTAATAGTTTGGATGTTGAGCAGTGTAACTATGACATCTTGAACCATGTACTCACCAATGCTAGGACTAGCGAGGTGGACTACAACTTGTGTGGGTGATGATGTGGGTGGAGTGGATGTGGAGATGTGAGGCTCATGTGTGGCTTGTGGCTTAGATGATGGGAGTGATGTATGTTGAAATGACATCTCATAATATATCAAATCAACTTGTGAGATGTTGGCTGATGGAGATGAAGATGGATTTGGCTGAGAAATTTGATGGATGATTGATGATTCTGGTGTGGATGAAATGATAGTGGGTGTTTGTGGAGTTTGTTGTGTGGGTGATGATGAATGGGTGATAATGGGTGATGTATGATGTGGAAGGTGTGGAGGGATGTCCCCTTGGTATGGATGTGGAAGGTGTTGATTGGGTTCAACCACATGTACATGTTGTTGATTGTGATGAAGGTGGGGGTGTGGAAGTGGAGGCTTGATGTGGGGTAGTGATGAGGCAGAACATTACCTCATACAAAGACTGCTTTTGATAACTTATTAAACTATTTGGAACTACTTATGATATGTTTTTGTACTAATTTTAGTGATACTATGCATTATATGATGATGTTTGCATATTGGAATGATAAAGTGCATATGACCTATTTTGACTAATTTATCTATGTTTTATAATTTGTTTTAGTTGTATGTTTTAGTATATTTTGCATTAAATTAGAATTGTAATATGAAGGTACTGATATCTATTTAGTTTTGTGCTTCTTTTACAAAGTTTCCCCACCATTCACCCATTTTGAATAATCTAAAGGTGCCAAATACTTTGTCAGCAGTTGATTGTGTAGAAAACAAGAATTTTTCCATACAAATTCCAGCCAGCTGTACATATACAACATGGCTTGGAATTTGTCCACTCCAACTCATACAAAAGGTGGAATCAGTCATCTGGGTACCTATGGAGGTTATTTCTGCCATCACAACTGGTCACACATGCTTCTGTTGCATGAATTAATGCCAACTCTGTTCTGCTACCTGATATTCTGGAGCAGCTCCGAAATGAGCACAGAAGACATAAATTTGGTCAAATGCATCTTTAATTATAGTAAAAGGGAGGTAAACAGTGGTTGCAACTATTCTAGGGACCTCCCTATCCTTTCCAACACCTGTCCCTCACCAGATAAAGCCAATAGCTGGAATGGATAAGGTTTAATGGATCAGATCCCTACATTTTTGGGAAACACAGTCCTGCAACAGTTGTAATAGTCCTGTATTGAAGCACCAAACCTTATCATTGTTGTACCTTGCTAGTATAAATAAAGTGCTCCCATTTGGTTGAGCATATAGGATAGAGGATATAGGTGCTAGGAGATAGAGCAGTCCAAGTGTTGTAATTGTGTACTACAACAGATCAGTAGTCTGCAGAACTTCCCTTGCACTATTGATATGCTGAGAATGAAATAAAGGTGCAATATTTGTCATTCATGTTTGCTTCTGAGTTCAGTGTGAGGATTTGATAGTGTAGAGCAAGTACTTTTTCCCTCTTTTGGTTCAGGAAGCAAGGGCCACTTCCAGGCCCAGAAGAGGGATTATTCCTGCTAGAATTCTGCTAATTTCTTGCTATAGCAAATCAGCAGAAATCTATCAGCTTTTGCATGGTTAATATTAATTTAGACTCCATAGAACATGTGGCACATGAATGCATGATAGTTGAATCATCTAGGATAGAATTTAAACATAGTATTTCCTATTTCACATTCTGCATTCTTAATCAGCATTTCCAGAATTTCTTGTCAATACAGTTGGTTACAGATTTTGCAACATTTATTTGTCAGTTCTTGAATTTCATCAGTTTATTTTATTTTTGCAGGTGTGATATTTCAATTCAAAAAAATTCATTGTTTTTATAGTAAATGCTGTAATTTCAATTTGAGTATTTCCTGTCATTTAAATTCTGTTACCTTCAATTTTTGCAATAGTCTAGATTTCCTTTTCTACAACTGTGTGAATTTCAATTATGCAAGGATAAGTAGGCACTCAGTTTTAGTTTCTAGGAGATTAAAAGGGACACCTGACACCCCCAAACACTAACTATTCCATGAATAAGGCCATGATCTAGATGAACTAAAAATCAGTCTGTTAACCCCTGCTTTCGTATATAGCCTTGGACACCGCCCTGGATTGACACATAATGATTAAATGATGAAGAGTTGATGACACTCATCATTTTTGGCACCATTGTCGGGGAAACTTAGGTGTTGTTAGGAGAGGTCTAGCAGTCCAAAAACTATCCTATTTTAGGAAACAATTTTTGGAAACCTGAGGTTTAGTTCATTTAGTAAATAGGCATGAATGCATAGGCCAAGAGACGAAAGAGGAAGGTTTATCAAACCTGGCTCTTTTCCACCAAGGCGTTCTTCATGATCAGGTGAAGATCTGCCTGTGTATGAACTTCCTGAAAGACTTAAAAGAGAATCATCTTCTTCATCAACTAAAATTGTAGGATCTTTGCAAGAAGAGCTCTTAGAGGCACTTGCTTCTAGACATACCCATAGGGCTGATCCATCTGAACCAGTTGAACAAATTAAAATTGAAGAAGCACCTATGGCAGAACAAGGAGAACGTGATAGGGACATTGTTGGTCATGATGCTGACAATCCTCCTGTTAGAACTTTTGAATACCCTATTCATCTGAATCCTACTCAGAATGCTCCTATGAAAACAATTTCACCCTCAGTATTGCCAATATTTAGGGGAGTTGTTTCTGAAGATCCTGATCAATTTTTATTTGAATTCAAAGTTCTATGTCAGACTTATGACTATGTCAATGACAACCAAAAATTGAAGTTATTTCCCTCTACACTTAAATATGCAGCCTTACGATGGTTTATGAGCCTTGAACCAGATTCAATCCACACTTGGGATCAAATGGAAACTGCATTTTTGGATAAGTATCAGGAGTATTGTAGAGTGAGAAATAGGAAGGATGAGTTATTTCGGATTAGACAAGAAGAGGATGAAAACTTAGAGGATTATCTTGATAGATTTACCTTTATCCAAAAGAGATGTGGTCCTGTGGAAACTGACTTATTAAAAACTATATTTTTGAGAGGTTTGCAGGATGACTCCAGAGAAGTATTGGACTTAATGGGAAAAGGAGATATAAACCAGCTTGATATTAATGATATTGTAGAGTTGTGCAGAAATTATTCCCGCACTAGGCAAAGAAGAAGGAAAAGGAATCCTGGTAATACTTGATATAAAATATTTGATGGAGGAAATGGCTAACATGAAAACTGATATTCTTGTTCAATTAAATACTGCATTAGGGGAAAGGAATGCAAAATCCAATTCTTCACCACCCCTAGCTATCTATTGTCCTAGATGCAGGAATAAGCATGCCCTACATGATTGTCCTTTGGATAGAACCTCTATCTCAACTATTTGTGGCATTTGTTCAAAAGAGCATAACACTGATAAGTGTCATCTCCTGCCTCACCTTAAAAATGTTTTGCAAACCCAAACTGAAGAACTTAATGTTATTGGGCAAGAGGCCAGGAGGCAACTTTTCACAATACCAGAATGCCCCTCATTTTCCTACAAGTTGGGGATAAAATCCTTGGAATATGCCTTGGGGATATTCAGAACCACCTTCACAACCATGGAATCAATCTTGGTCAGCCCCTCAAGACTGGTCACATTCTAGTTGGAATCAACCATGGAATCCTGTTAATCCACCTTGGACACATAATCAACAATCTAGGCAGAGATGGGGGCCACAATACCCATCATATCAAGGGCAGCAGAGGTATCAAGGATAGACTCAAAACCTACTGCCAACTCCTAATCAAAACTTTCAAGGAAGAATGCCACCACAACAATCACAACCAGTTAAGCAACCTCCACTTCCAGCTCAGCCTATGGCTAACCCCAATAACAATAGACAAGCAACCCCTATTTATGGAGCTGAGTCTAAAGAGACTACTGCAGTCCATGTCCTTGACTGTAGTAACATCCAGTTACATTCAAGGAAGGTTTTACCTGACCCTGCACCACCCACTATTGAAGAAATTGATGGAAAGCAAGAATTTTCAAGTCCAGAAAAACCACAAATAGAGCAAAAAGAAGGAAAAATAAAAAGTTTACAAGGAAAAATTGAACCTGCCTCAATAGACCTTCCGTATCCTGAAAGGTTTGACCACACTATCACTCCTCCTAAATCAGAATTAATCATAGAATTGAGGAAAATTTCTATCTCACTCCCTTTGTTGTAGGCAATAAAGGATGTACCTCTGATTAAGAAAACCATTCAGGAGTTGTGCATTAGGAAACCTGGCAGGAAGAAGAAAGCCTTTCCTAAGACTGTGCAAGTAGAAGGTAAGTTGGCTGACCTACTCTCTGGAAAACTAGTACCCCCAAATATGGTGATCCAGGGAGTCCAGTAGTTACAATTACTATTGGGTTAGTTCAAATTCCAAATGTACTTATTGATTTAGGAGCTACAATCAACGTGATGACTAAGGAAACCATGCAAAAATTGCAGCTCAATAATCTTAGTCCTACTACCACAATTTTGGAAATGGCAGATAGGTCAATGGCCAAACCAGAAGGAATTCTGGAGGATGTTGCCATTGAAGTGTCTTCTTGGGAATATCCTATAGATTTCTTAGTATTGCAACCTAGAAACTCAGCTAATGGCTATCCTATTATTCTAGGATGACCTTGGCTTGCCACTGCAACTGCATTTATAGACTACAGGTCAGGTGAGATGACTATTTCAAATGGTGTAGACCTAAAAAATATTTCCTTGTATCCACCAGCCCAACCTTCAGCCAAATTTTTTGGATAGATATGGTATCCTGAGTCTGATGAAGAACAGGAAACTATTGTCACCTTGGCCACCATTGTAGTAAAGGAACATATTGAAGAACTTAATTCACCAGAAAGAGAAATCTTTGAACATGAAATAGTTTTGGTGAAAACATTGCAAGAAGAAGGCCTTAGGGATGATCAAATTCTTGTCCATCATTTGTTATGGAAATATGAAGAACAAACTGTTGAACATCTGTCATCTATTCCACTACAAGAAAGCTCCTTCACATTGCCACATGGATGGCATCATCATCTTCTGACTTCTTTCACCTGTCCTATGCAAATGATCCCATCAGGTATCACATTTACACTAGAATCAAGAGTATTTCATACTCTGCAGCCACATCATTGTCCCTTAAATGCTTTAATCAGTAAATATGAGGTTGTCAACTCTGTTTATCCAGGGATTAAGCAGATTGAGATACAACCAGGAAAGTTTTTGAACATTAATAGTTGGTTGACTAATGAGCAAGAAGCCAAATTATTTGTTGTTTTGCAGAGACATGTTCAGGATTTTGCTTGGAGTTATAAGGACATGACTGGCATTCACCCTGATGTGTGTACACATAGAATATACACTGAAGATGTTAAACCTGTGAGACAACCTCAAAGACGTTTGAACCCTGCTTTGAAAGATATTGTCAAGGAAGAAATTGAAAAGCTTTTAGATGTAGGATTCATCTATCCAATATCGAGACAGTAGATGGGTTTCTCCATTAGTCATTGTTCCAAAGAAAAATGGGAAAATGAGAGTGTGTGTGGATTACAGAGAGTTAAATAAGGTAACACATAAGGACCATTTCCCATTACCTTTCATAGACCAAGTATTAGACACCCTTGCTGGCAAGAAATTTTTCTGTTTTCTTGATGGATTCAATGGTTATAATCGGATACAAGTTGCACCTGAAGACCAAGAGAAAACTACTTTCACATGTCCTTGGGGAACCTTTGCTTATAGGGTTCTACCTTTTGGTTTATGTAATGCTCCAACAACATTTCAAAGAGTTATTTTGGCCATATTCTCTGATTTGACAAATGAGAGTGTAGAAATTTACATGGATGATTTCACAGTATTTGGGGATAGTTTTGAATATACTTTGGAACAACTTGAAAAAGTTTTAATACGTTGTGAAACATACCATTTGTCTCTTAATCTTGAGAAATGCTTCTTAATGATGGAGGAAGGGATTGTCCTTGGTCATCATATCTCCTCTTATGGGATCAAGGTTGATCCTAAAAAGGTGGAAGTCATCAAAAACCTTCCTCCTCCAAAAACTCAAACCGATGTGAGGAGTTTCTTGGGACACATTGGTTTCTACCATAGATTTATTGCCAATTTCAGTACCATAGCCAATCCAATGTTTGCATTACTAATGAAAAATTCTGAATTTTCTTGGTCTACTGAGTGTCAAAAGTCTTTTGAGGAATTAAAAGAAAAGTTAACAACTCCCCCTGTATTGAGAGGACCTAATTGGGAATTGCCCTTCCATATTCAAACTGATGCTTCCAATACTGCTATTGGAGCTGCATTAGGGCAAATTGACAATGGGGAGCATTATGCCATTTATTACATCAGTAAAAACTTGATAGGAGCTGAAAAGAACTACACTACTACTGAGAAGGAATTCTTAGTTGTAGTATATGCTATTAATAAGTTTCGACACTATATCACAGGATATCAGGTATTCATTCATACAGATCATGCTGCCATTAAATACCCGATGAATAAACCTCTGGTTAGTGCAAGAATTATTCGTTGGTTAATACTATTGCAAGAATTTGATATCACTATAGTTAATAAACCAGGGAAAGCTAATGTAGTTGCAGATTTTCTGTCAAGATTGCCAAATGAAGATACAGGAGAGTTGGTTGAAGATGCATTTCTTGATGAGAAATTATTTGCTATTTCTATGCAGTCTCCATGGTTTGCAGATATAGCTAATTATTTGGCTACAGGAAAAATTCCTCTTCACTTTACTCCTAAACAAAGGAAATAGTTAATCAAGCAAAGTTCTTCTTTTAAATGGATAGGAGGTTTACTTTTCAAATGCAGTCCTGACCATGTTTTACGCAGGTGCATCCACAAGGATGAGGTATATGATATCCTACGGGCATGTCATGATGAACCTTCAGGAGGACACTATTCAGTCAAGAGTACAATTCGAAAGATCTTGGGTACTAGTTATTACTGGCCATCTTTGCATAAAGATGTGAAAAATTATGTTAGACATTGTGATGCATGCCAAAGGATGGGAAAACCTACCTTCACTAGTGAAATGCCATTACAACCTCAAGTAGGAACAGAACCATTTGAGAGGTGGGGGTTAGATTTTGTAGGACCCATTGACCCTCCTTCCCAAGGGAAAGTGCATATCTTGGTATGTACTGACTATGTAACCAAATGGGTAGAAGCCCATGCTTTTAAGCATGCTCGAGAAGAAAAAGTTGTTGATTTCCTATATTCATAGATTTTCTTGCATTTTGGGGCCCCACAATCCATCACCACTGATCAGGGACCTCAGTTTACCTCAAAATTTGTTGAAGCCTTTACAAAGCTATATGAAATCAAACATCGAAAATCCTCACCTTACCATCCACAAGCCAATGGTCAAGTTGAAGTGACAAATAGGGAATTAGAGAGGATCTTAACCAAAACTATAGCATCCCATAGGAGGAATTGGGTGGAGAAGTTACCTGAAGCAATTTGGGCTTATAACACCACTTGGAAATCCACTACTGGATTTACTCCCTATGAATTGGTTTATGGTAAAAAGCCTCTTTTGCCTATTGAATTTGAATTACTGACTCTTCGAACTGCTTTGGATGTAGGTATTGATTTGTCACAGGCACAAATAGACCAAATTCTGTAGCTCAATGCATTGGATGAGCTAAGGAGGGATGCATTGCACCAGACCGAGATGATCCAAGCACAATGCAAATTGTGGCATGATAGTCATATCCAACAACGAAAATTTCAACAAGGCGATTGGGCTTTGTTGTTTGACTCACGATATGAAGACTATCCTGGCAAGTTGCAGACTCGATGGCTCGGACCTTATCAGGTTGAGGAGGTATTTGCAAATGGAGTTGTACGTCTTTCACCAATAGATGATTCAAGAAGGAAGATGGTGGTTAACGGTCATCGTCTTCGGATATATCACCAACCGTTAACCAAGGAGGAGTTTCTCAAGCAAGTAGGAAACTTGGATGTATCAGTATTGGAAGAAACCACTTCTTCCAAGATGGACTCAATCAAGTGACATGAACCAAAATATATAAAAAAAAATGAAAAAAATATATATAAAAATAATAATAATTTAGAATGTGAAAACCTCTTTGAGGCGCATCTGAATTGGGCTTACATGAAAACCAGTTTTTTCGGCATGTTTGCCTCACGGACCCACCACCATTCCATCCATTCTCACCATTGTTTCACTATTTACCATTCCATTCATTCTCACCTCTGTTTCACTATTTTTTAGATTGCACCTGTTACACTCTGTGAGGAGTCAACTTAAAATCAGTAGAAAACAACATTTGTACAAAATGTAGATAGAATGGTTTCTTCAGGTATGTGCCTTTTCTATTTTAATATTGTAAATATTTATTATGTAGTGTATGATATCCCTAGTTAGTATAAAGCATACATAAGGTCTGGTTCCAGAAAGTTATCAAGATAGTCTAAGACAAAAAAGGCTTTTCAAATGCATTTGAATGGTACTGCTCTAGAATGAACCTGCTGCACATAATAGTTTTGTATTAAGGGAGTTTTGAAATTAGCTTTGGAATGAAAAGGGTATATGCTCTGGAATGAACTTTGTGATAAAACCTATTAGAATGAATTAACAAAAGGTTAATTCATTAATCTCTGGAATCATCCAATTGAAAAGTCAAATAAATTAATTTTTTTGTGGATTCCTAAGGTTTTGCGCCAATTGGGTTGGAAATAGCACTTGGGATGCAGGTTTCAAGTATGAGTTCCAAGGCAAAATTTTGAGGAGGGCATGGAGTTTCAAATACTACAACACGTGACCACTTGGCACATGATTCAAAATCTATTTAAAAGAACTTTCGTAAAATATGCCATGCCACTCCCGATAGCTATAACATGCAGTAAAAATTAATGACGACTTCTGTGTGCAATAACTTGTCATCACATTCCAATTTCACGTTCCTAGCATATTTTGAAGTCATTCTGGCACTGCATCTATTTACTCCTCACCCTCGAGCATTACCATTGACAAACTTAAGCATTTCAAAAACTAAAAAAACCCTACTGTTCAAAATTTGTAAGCCTGAGATACTCTGCACATAGGAAATTAACAATGGGTGGATAGAAGAACAAAATTGAACCGGATAACATAGAATTTTTGCAGAAATATGAGGAGTCCATGCGAATTTTTATAGAAGGGGGATTTCTGCCCTTCTTGCGCAAGTTCGATGGGTATTCAGAAGGGTTGGCTGTTGAGTTCGCACGTACCTTCCACAACAACCAAATTCATATCAGCGGCATGACCATCCAGGTAAGCCCTAAAATTCTCAGCCAAGTTATTGAATTGCCATTGCATGGGGTTCAAATTGGAAAATCAGGGAAAAATACTTTAGTTGAACTTGTAAATCAGTTCAGGGGAAATGAGGATAGGCCCATTGAGTTTGTATTGAGTAATAATATCTGCAAGGGGGTCAAAAGAACAAGTTTACAACCTCCTTGGGATGAAGTTGCAGTATGGGTCATTAGGTTTTTGACCTACGATGGGCAATTCCCTATCCTGTCTGGACATCACATGAGAATTCTGACCCATCTTCGCCATGGCAACTCAAACCCTGAGCTTAGGGTAAACCTTCCTCTGTATTTATATCAGGAGCTGGTAAATATGGCCAAAAAGTACCAAGCAGGAAGAGGGTCTCCCAAACACCATGGCCTAATCAAGATTATATGCAGACATCACTTCAGGGGAAACCCTAGAAGCTTTGATAGGTTTTTTCATGCATGGAATGAGTTGATTGAGGAAGAGGCAGTTGAAAGCCCTAGATCTGAAGAAGAGTTAGAGGTTGAAGGACCTGAATCTGAAGCAAAAATAGAAATTGAAAGTTCTGAACATGAAATTGAAACTGAATCCTCTAAAAAAGAAATTCCCTCCTCACCACAGGGACCTCCATCCTCTAGGACAAGGAAGCAAAGAGAGAAATATTCTAAGATTGATCCTGTAGGAAAGAGGAGGAAGGTTACATTTTTTGAAAATGTAACTATTTTTCCCACTCAGTCCATTGAGAAATTTGGAAGTTCAAGCAAGGAAGGGCAGATGGAGAAGGGAACACCTGAAGTAGACCCTACCCTAGGATTGACAAGCCCTATTTCACAATCTAAAAAGAAATAAAAGCAATCAACTTCGGGATTGAGAAGGTCTTCAAGACTTCAGAAATCCACCAACATAGGTGATGTGGAAAAGGAAGAAGGAACTGCACATGTTAATACTCTGTAGGTGAAAGAAACTATGGAGAAAGTTGAAGATATAAGTACCAAGGGCATGGATAGTGCAATAGATATGGCTATGCCTACAATGTCCCTCAATTACCCACCAGATTTAGAAGATAGAACCATAATAGAAGAAGTAGAGGGACACACCACTATTGCAGAAATGTTTGCACCACTTGTGGATTATTCAGATTCTGAGGAAGAATCTGAGGTAGTTGAGGAAGGGAAAGATGATTTGAGCACTGAAGAGGAAGAAGAAATAGACATAAAGACTCAGTTGCATGCAGCTAGGAGTGTCATAAAAACTCAGACATGATGGATTGAAAAGAGTGAAGCTTCCTTGAAAGAGAAAGATGATACTATCGCTAAGTTATGGCAAGAGATAGAGACTGTAAAGGCTAGGTTAACACTTCTGGAGCAGCAGCCTCCTCAGTCTGACTCAGGGGATGAATTAGCTAATCTATTACTGAACTTAGCTGGCAATCCTGAAAGAAACTCACCTGTCAGAGCTGCAATAGAAGAAGAAGAAACAATGCAAGAAGTACAATAGGCTCAAGATCAAATAGGGGATGGACATCCAGAAGTACTTGTGCAGGTTTCTAAAGATCCATAGTGGTTGAGTGAACCAATAGCACATACAGAGACAACAATAGCAGTACAGGAAGAGGTAAGACCATAGTCTCCTCAAGACCTTGATAATTTGAATGCACCTGAGATTGAATTGGTAGAAATTGGAACACAAACAGAACCTCCTACAATTGGAAAGGTGGATATAGGCATCCAGGTTAATATCATTCCTCAAATGCAACCAATTGTTAGATCACCAGACATAATCACACTTGCAAAATATAATGAAGATGTGGCATATTGGATGGCAAAATGTCATCAATTAGAAGGAAAGGTCTCATCATTACAGACCTTAACAAAAGAGTTAGAACAAAAAAATTCAAAAATTGAAAAATTGAAGGAACAAGTGCAGGATGTATGCCAGATTGCAGAATGTATGGTTCAGTGTCGGAGGCCAGCCAGATTCTATAGCTTAATGTTAAAGGAGAGATACCTCCATTGGCAAATGATGAGGGTCACTTCTGGTCTCTCTCACAAATTGGAAACACCTGGTGAGTTTCTGGAAGCTTTTTGGAAAAGTTCTATAGAACACTAAAATCTGCTATGTGAGTTATTCCTACATAATTTCTTTTTGCCAATAGAAGTTATCTTCCTTCCCCATGTCTTCACTGGTGATCTTCAACTTAGGGCTTTTCAGTCTACACTCCAGAATCAAATATATTGGGAGCAAGAAAAGAAAACCAGCAAAGCCATGGAATTACAGGCAGTTTTGCTCATTAGGCCTGTTCACCTGAACCATAGGACCTCCACCAATGAGCACTATACTCTAATGAGGGATGACAGAGTAAGAAAAATGTATCTGGGGAACTTGCAAAAATGCATAGATGGTTTTCAAACCTTCTGTGCAACATCTTTTGTTGATGCTTTATCAGCTTGCAAAAATAGATGGGGAGAGTTACCTATATCACTACAGAAGAGAGAACCCATCTCACCAAATAACCTGATGTGGTCTAGAAGAAGGGCAGAATGTATAATCCAGACCATATTTGAGGTAAAGGAGCAATGGATAGGTCTCAGGTATAGGAATCCAACAATTATCACCCCTATTCCATATTTCTTTGATAATGACCCTCAATCAGACGATCAATTCCAGGAGTGGCTCAGGGAGATTAAAGAGCACAAAGGATATTACAAGGTTGGAAGCAGACTATGGAAATATGTTGAGCGCTATCTTGACATAGATCTTTGTGTTGTTGTAGCAGAACAGAATGCATGAGGACATGCATTGCAATAGGTTGGGGGGAAATGATGAGGCAGAACATTACCTCATACAAAGACTGCTTTTGATAACTTATTAAACTATTTGGAACTACTTATGATATGTTTTTGTACTAATTTTAGTGATACTATGCATTATATGATGATGTTTGCATATTGGAATGATAAAGTGCATATGACCTATTTTGACTAATTTATCTATGTTTTATAATCTGTTTCAGTTGTATGTTTTAGTATATTTTGCATTAAATTAGAATTGTAATATGAAGGTACTGATATCTATTTAGTTTTGTGCTTATTTTACAAATTTTCCCCACCATTCACCCATTTTGAATAATCTAAAGGCGCCAAATACTTTGTCAGCAGTTGACTGTGTAGAAAACAAGAATTTTTCCATACAAATTCCAGCCAATTGTACATATACAACATGGCTTGGAATTTGTCCACTCCAACTCATACAAAAGGTGGAATCAGTCATCTGGGTACCTATGGAGGTTATTTCTGCCATCACAACTGGTCACACATGCTTCTGTTGCATGAATTAATGCCAACTCTGTTCTACTGCCTGATATTCCGGAGCAGCTCTGGAATGAGCGCAGAAGACATAAATTTGGTCAAATGCATCTTTAATTGCAGTAAAAGGGAGGTAAACGGTGGTTGCAACTATTCTAGGGACCTCCCTATCCTTTCCAACACCTGTCCCTCACCAGATAAAGCCAGCAGCTGGAATGGATAAGGTTTAATGGATCAGATCCCTACATTTTTGGGAAACACAGTCCTGCAACAGTTGTAACAGTCCTGTATTGAAGCACCAAACCTTATCACTGTTGTACCTTGCTAGTATAAATAAAGTGCTCCCATTTGGTTGAGCATATAGGATAAAGGATATAGGTGCTAGGAGATAGAGCAGTCCAAGTGTTGTAATTGTGTACTACAATAGATCAGTAGTCTGTAGAACTTCCACGATATTGCTAATATGCTGAGAATGAAATAAAGGTGCAATATTTGTCATTCATGTTTGCTTCTGAGTTCAGTGTGAGGATTTGATAGTGTAGAGCAAGTACTTTTTCCCTCTTTTGGTTCAGGAAGCAAGGGCCACTTCCAGGCCCAGAAGAGGGATTATTCCTGCCAAAATTCTGCTAATTTCTTGCTGCAGCAAATCAACAAAAATCTATCAGCTTTTGCATGGTTAATATTAATTTAGACTCCATAGAACATGTGGCACATGAATGCATGATAGTTGAATCATCTAGGATAGAATTTAAACACAATATTTCCTATTTCACATTCTGCATTCTTAATCTGCATTTCCAGAATTTCTTGTCAATACAGTTGGTTACAGATTTTGCAACATTTATTTGTCAGTTCTTGAATTTCATCATTGTCTTAGGTTTTATTTCTGCAGGTGTGATATTTCAATTCAAAAAATTTTCATTGTTTTTATAGTAAATGCTGCAATTTCAATTTGGGTATTTCCTGTCATTTAAATTCTGTTACCTTCAATTTTTGCAATAGTCCAGGTTTCCTTTTCTGCAACTGTGTGAATTTCAATTATGCAAGGATAAGTAGGCACTCAGTTTTAGTTTCTAGGAGATTAAAAGGGACACCTGACACCCCCAAACACTAATTGTTCCATGAATAAGGCCATGATCTAGATGAACTAAAAATCAGTCTGTTAACCCCTGCTTTCGTATATAGCCTTGGACACCGCCCTGGATTGACACATAATGATTAAATGATGAAGAGTTGATGACACTCATCGGGTAGTGATAGGGAGCTCCTTGAGAATAGGATCTTTGGATGAGGAAGTTTTGTGATGTGAGGTGGATGGTGTGGTTTATGGGGTTAAGAACAATTGAGTGGATGGAAGTGTGGATTCGTATGTGTTGGAGATGAAGTTACATTATTTAAATGGTTCGATATTTGCTAGTATGCAATGAATCTACCCCTCATGTACATATTTCAAATGTTAATGTAGTATTGAAGGGACACATTTCATCTCCCTTATCTAAGGACATCGAAGGAATACATTGTAAGCCATGGACCCCTCCAGGATATGAAATATAGTGTACAACATATTAACCCCCACTTCTATGAGTAAAACCATAGTGCCAACTGTAGAACATAGACCAACATTGAATGCTCATAAGGTGAAAGTGGATTTGGTGATGTGTGAAGGTGGAATATTAAGATGTTGAAGGGTTGAGGTGGTAATGATATTGATGGATGATCTGGTATCAATCAACACTCATTTGAAAGGCTTCCTATCAACTTGAGCCATGATATGTAATGGAGGATTTGGTGATTTTGATGATATTGATTTGATCTCAAAATCATAGAATGTGATAGAGGGATCCATACATGTTTGAATACTCTTCACAAAATTATTAAAATCATTAGTATCTTGAGATTGAAGTTTAATGGATTTTAAGATTTCCATTAATGATTCACGGTGTGGGGAAGATTGTTGTATAAGCTTGTTGATTGATAGTTTTATAAAAGCCATTTTGAGACTAGTTTTTAACCGACTGCTCAACGTGATGATAGGTCTTTGTGGTGGCTTGGAGAATGAATAGGTTGGGATGAATGACTTGGAAGGTGAATTGATTAATATGAATTGGTAAAAAGATAAATGGGTGAATATGAATTAGCAGGTTGTGGAGACACATTTGCTTTAGGTGCCATGGGAGGTTGAACTGCTTGAGGTTGTTCATTTTGGTGATTGGTGTTTTTTTGACCTCGAGTGACTACATTGATAGCCCCTACAAAACCTTGGTACTATTACACATGATTGACTTGGTTAGAGGGAGTCATGGTATTTGATCCCCTTATTTTTTATTGTGTTTCCTCATGATGAGTGTATATCCAAATTTTTTGCACTCCTTTATTTTAGGCTAATGGATCCATGCTTAAAAAGGGGGAGGGAAAATGATGTATCTACACCTCAAACAAGAAGCACTTGAGTTGTGCTCTCCTTGGTGTTTGTCAATGAATTGGGTGGGGTTCACCAGGAAATACTTTCTATGGTGGTTTTCATGCCTAGGTAAGGTGGATGTTTGTTGAATTATTTTTTATATGCATACACCTAGGGTTTGGCCAAATTGCAACTATTGCCTAGCTAAATGCATTTCAAATTTTGATGAAAACAAAGTAAATAGATTCTAACTAGAAAGCTTTATAAATCTAACTATGATGCAATGATTTTGTAGATATTGAAAATAAAAATATCATGTTTATGCTAGTGTATTGTTTTTCTTTTCTTTTGTATTGTGTTTTTTTTAACTAAATGTACTAGATGCAAAATGATGTGACTAAATTCCTATTTTTATCTTTTTGTTCTTTGGAGATTTTTAACAAATGTAATTCATGTAAAAAAATGAAATGGCTAAGTTTATACTTTTTGTATTTTGTGTTTTTTAGATAGTATGAAAGAAATGCAACTAAATCTATGTTTTGATCTTTTTATTCTGAGTTTTTCAACTAATGTGATTAAGTGCAAAATATGATGTAATTAAATCTATGTTTTTGATATTTTCTTCTTTTGTTTTATGCAAATGCTTATAAAAATAGAGAAGTATAAATCTAAAGTATGAAAGAACCAAGAAAAATCAGGTTTAGATCCTTACCTGGCCCGAATGTTTACTTTTTGGTGCTTTTTAGATATGTTAGAATAAATTCATATTGGTTTGAATCTATCAGGATGAATTCAGATCTGTCTAAATCTATGCAAAACCTACAACTTCACAAAAGAGCATTTAAATTTGTAATATGCTTAGTTCACAAATTTTTTTGATCTGCGATAGTCAAATCCCCTTGGCTCTTTCAGCAAACTATAAATAAAGTGTTAGATCTATAGATCTAAATGCATAATGTATAAATTTCATGAAATAAAATACTAAAAATAGTAAGTACAGTAAAATAATAAGATCTTAAAGAGACTATAATACTAATATGCATCAGTATGAATAAACTTGCAATCAAAATTTTATCCCCAACATAGATCTGTATGTTTTCAGATATCAACTACAATTTTGGATGGCTCTGAATATGCTCAAACCTGCAATAACTATATCTGTGAATCTACAATGGTTAGATTCGAACAATTTCAGATGCATAATACATTTGTATAGCTCTAAATATGTAAAAATATTGCAAAAATAACAAGTTTATGCTATGGATAAATGAGATATGAATAAAAAACATTCATGCCCATATCTAGTAGTCCCAAGAACGATGATCTGATATTGAAGTTTGCATTAAAAACTATAACAAAGCACAAGAAAACCTCTTCTCCACTTAGATTTACTTGTAAAATCACCATTAGGTCTATCCATGAGGAGTCTACAAGATTTATATTCAGGGTAGGCCAAGAAAAAAGGATGCGTGACCAAGATAGGTTGAGCTTGTTAGGGTTAATTTGGCATTTTTCCAATCTGCACAAATTCAAATGGATCCAAATTTGTCAAAAATCTGGGTTTGCCCAGATTAGTTGCAAAATCCAAACAATGTGTTTAAATTAGGTGCACATTTTTTTAGCTAAGTTTGGACTGGTTTGAATTTGTTGGGACCGTCCGAATTTCCAAAAAAAAGAGGAAAACAGACAAAAACTAGTTTTATCTAGCAAAAAAATCAAGGCAGGGAGTTGGAGGGTGGAAAGTACATTGTTAGGGAGTAACAACATGTTGGCTAGGGAGTGGGAATTTTGTAATGTGTCAAAATTCCATGGCTACATTTTACCCCCTCTTTGGCGTATTTATGAACAATAAATGCATTAAAGAAAGATGTAGCAAAAAGGGGAGTTATGTTGTAAAGAAACCAAAATTTTATTCAAATTTTATTTTTTTATTGTCTAGGGTACCCCCTTTGAGTTTTGTAAAAAAATTAAAATTTATTGCAAAACTTGAAATTTGAAGTGAAAAAAGGGGTAAAAAGGGGTATAAAATAGGAAATTAGGGTAAAAACCCTAATTCATTTTTACCCTCACTATTCATATAAATTGAGCTCTAGGGAAAAGTGGTGACTTCTGAGCATCAAGCAGATGCAGTTCAAGTGGGGAGCAACATATCTAGCACTAGTATGTGGGTAAGAAATCTTATCACCTCAAATTTTGCATTTTTTTAGTCTAATTTTTAGATTTTTAGGAATTTAGACACGACCTACCATCACACAGTCGCAACAACAAATTCAGACCGTTTCGACAAATTTGAATGTTCGAATTCGTCTGGAAAGACGTTTGAATTTTTAAATTTGAATGATTTTCAACGATTTTATACGTCTAAATTTGACTAAGAAAAGTTTGAATTCACAAATTCGGGCATATTGAATGTAGATTCAGTCACCTGAATCTATTTTTGTACAAGTTCCAATTTGTAAATTAGACCTGAATCTGCAAATTGAGTTTGAATTTACAAATTGAGGATAAGTTTATAATTTATGATTCATTATTTTACGATATTTTTATTTTATTTTATGATATGATATATTACTATTTACATTTTTTATTTTTGGTTTTTAGGGTGAGGTGCACTTAATAACCCCGAGTGACAGTATAATGGCTTTGATGACCATGTCAAAACCCTAAGTGTATATGATCAAATATACCTAGAGGTGGTGGGCCTACGACACATGGTTGAGATGCCATGTATAGAGGCAGAGTACTATTTCTTGACAACATTAGTAGAGCAGTGGTATCTAGGATCTTCGACCTTCTGGCTACCGACACGGGAGATGGCCCCAAATCTAGAGGATGTATGGAGGATCCTCTAGGTGCTAATTAGAGGAAATTTTGGTTACCAGGCCATGACCCAAGGTTAGGCCATGCAGTGATTGATAAGAGATCCTTCATTTATGATTGAGTAGAGCAGGGTCAGTATTGAGGGACTAATTACTGCATAGAGAGTTTCTTATCTGACAGAGGTGCTAGTAGGTATAGTTGCAAGGCTATTTTTATGCCAAAAAAGTGGATGATATCTTCCATGGGGCTTGGTCAAGGTAGTGGTCAATATGAGGGACACTAGCATGCAGTTTTCCTAGGGGCCGTACATACTCTGTTGCTTATATATGACCTTGTTTAAAGTCATGTATAAGAAGGGTTGTGGCTTGGTCCTTACAAAAGTTTTGTAGGTCTGGTGCTAGGAGCACATTGTAGTGAGAAGGCTATAGGGGCTTCCTTATTAGTATATAGAGGATAGGCAACCTGATGTATTTTGTTGGGGTACTATAGGAGGTCAAGGAAGACATATGAGTGGCTTGGAGGAGGCCAAGTGACCGATCAATGTTCTAACTGTGACTCAAATTTGTTAGCAACCATGGCAAGGACACTAGGATTGGGAGGATGATAGGGTGGAGCTAGCTCACATACGATGAGTGCGATGGCTCCAAATGGAGAGGGGAGAGATAGAGCTACATTAAATAGATCGAGTGTTGCAATAGTTTAGGATTTTTCAAGGGATTGCCAAGGTTCAATATTTTACGTTCTAGCAGGTGGTTTGGGACTCAATGACTACTAGTGGGGTGCTTGATCTTAATAAGTTTGCTAAGGTAGATGAGGATGATAAATCAAACACACTTGTCAAGGGGGATGATGCAAAAGTTACATATGGGTACCATGAGTGGTACACTACTATCCTCCCTCAAAGGATTACATAGGAGAGGTGTAGCTGAGTAGGTACACCGAGATTATAGGGAGGCAACTAGATGATGTTTTTATAGAAAATAAGAGAGAGAGTGATAGAGGCCACCAAGGAGAGAGGGACCTTGAATGAGAGGAGGGACGCAGCCACATAGGTCCTTTTAGTGGGAGAGGACTCTTAAAATTGAGGGAGAGAGTGGGCAAAGACAATAGGTAAAATGTTCACAACAGTAGGTACCCCTACCAGAGCAGGCTACCTTATCACTTCAGTAGGAGGCACCTTCAGTTTCTCAATAGGAATTTCCTGGGAAGGGCACTGCTATGGAGTTTAGGAATTCAAGCAGTGTGGGAGATGTGGCTACTCTATGTTCATAGAATGTCAATCTGAGGAGTCAGATATACATTCAAGAAAGTTGTATTTAGACTTTAGAGGCACATCTCATATAGTTGTAGACTCTATTGAGTTAGAATCAGGCTTAGTTGGCCCAGAGATAGGGACATGAGACATCACAGCAGACATAATCATGATCACTCTAGATGAGGAGTGGGGCTTTAGGGTAGTTCTAAAAGAGTACTACATTATTGGTAGAGGTGGTTGCAGTGTCACAGTGGGTGTTCTTCTACCAGACTCTTTATTATCAATTATTGCTCGAGGGTTAGAGGGTTACATTACCTCTAGAGTTTGCTCCTCTAAGTTGTGTGAGATCATATTATAGGTTGGTGTCTGAAGAAGAACAAAAAATAACACGTCTTAGGTGTTTGTATTGAAATGCAGTTAAAGTTTTATTGTTTTAAGCAAGCATTCAAAAGGAAAATGTGCAAAATATGTAACTATGTAACTTTTACAAAACAGGGATTATTTGAAGTAAAGAGGGGGGTGTTTCTCCTTGTATTTATAAATCCATCAATGAATAAGGTTACAATACATCCCCTTTGAGGGCTTCATATCTTGATACATTTCAAATTACAATTTATAAAAGGATCAAATACTTTCAAGAGCTTAATGGCGTGTTTCAATGTTCTTCTCATAACCCACACTTGAGATCTAATCTTGGGCTTCTTGTAATCTACTTGACCTATCCAAAAAGCATGCACGTAACTAATACATAAATTGTAATCAACTTCAAAGCATTAAATGATAGACAAGATTATGAAGAATAAGAAAATGAATGTTTCTTTTATTAATATTGGAAATGAATCTCGGTTACAATCATGCCCCTCTTAGGATCACCCAAATGTTGATACAATTGATACAATTCGAAATCCCCAATGGGTTAGGTACAATAATAAGGCTCTCTAAATAGTCACAAACTACTCCAGTGTGGAGTTGACCTTATTCTTCATGTTGGGGAAGGAATTGGATTATTGAATCTCCTTTCCTATGATCAAAAAACAACATTAAAACATTAAAAGCATAGGCAACCTCTCATGATGAGGCCCTTTAAATAATGTGCACATAAAGATGCTACAACATTAATATAATCAAGAAAGTGGATAAAACATGTTAAACCTATGCAATACTTGAAAATATTTATGGGAACATGTAAATAGAAAGCATAGCTATCTATCTAATGGATTAATTGCATGAAATGAAGCAAAATAACATAGAAAGGAGCTAATTATATCCTACTTGCCATAATTAAGTAAAATTAATGAAAATCCTAATTCTATAAGTCAAAGTCTCTACAAATACTAAATAAACCACTAGAATGCTAGATCTAACCTATTGAAATACAATGCAAAAGAAACAGTAAGGAGATGTTTCACTGATTTCAAACCACAACTCAGATGAGCGGTCTACACTGTACATCATGGCTGTCAGCCATGATGGGCAACAAAGTACTTTTGCCCTCCAAAACTAGGGTTGTGGGCTTGATCCTACTTATCAAATTGATGATCAAGGGTTGCCTTGATGTCCTTTGACTAATTTGGTGGTTGAATTGCACATTTGGGCATTCATTTGCTCGAATTTGCATTTCTTGGTGTTCTAGCTCCTTAGGGCATCTGTGGAACAATTTGACATGATGCTTGATGAATTTGCAAGTGAGATGGCAAAAAAACTCTCTCAATGCACTCCGGTGAGTCTACAATTCAATAGGGCTTCGCTGCTCTAATCTCCAATTCACACTCCCATTTTGTTTGCCCTAATTTGAAGGGGTACTTATAGGATTACCCAAGGGCTAGGGGTGGCTTCATGGAGAAGCCAAGATCAAGAAGAGGTGGTTGGGATAGTTGGATTGGAAGACTTTGGAATATTTCATTCTTCAACTACCCTCTTCTAGAACAAATGGTCATTCAAACTGATTTGGCTTGGATGAAGGCCAACTGAACTTTAGTTCTAGACTACGAGTCTCATTTGTGGCCTATACTATGACCCGTGGGTGTCAACAGTGGTTCAAAATGTAGACTGCAGGTCCCAAAAAAAGTTTGACCTGATTAGACCAAGGAGCCCAAATTGAGTGGTTAAAACCACTGCTCTATCTTGGAGATTGTCCAAGATCTTCCATATGGTCTTGTAGCATGTGTCATATGAGTGTGTTTTAGGTTTCTACATATGCCACTTTTGAGATGCATTGTGAGATTGAACAACACGTGAGAAAAAATACACCACCTAAAATGATGCCGAAGGTTGCATGATGATCATTGATCTGATAAACATTAGATACCCCAAGTCCTACAAAAGGACACACATTATGGAATCATTGCTTCCAACTCATTGGAGGCTTAATTTGAAAGAGTTTGCACTCATCATCAAGCATTCGGGTAGCTTTGGTGCTATAATAGGAGTTGTAGCGACCCTGGGAATGCACACACCACTCTACTCTACTTGCAGTATTGTATTGAAGATGAAATAAAAAGACCACAGAAAGCATATAACATAGAAATCACAAAAGATAGATCCTTTTTATTAATATTGAAATCCAGCTACATGTCGGTCCCTCTTAGGGATACCCATTTCGATACAATAAGTTACAAATAGGCAAAGAGTGCCCCTTTCATGAAGAGGTGGTGCGCTTATAAAAGGCTTCCCGGTTCCGCACACGAAAATGTATGAGGGCTTACAGATGCCTCCTTCTCCAGGTCTATTTCCTAGAGGGATCCCTTTGCTCGTGTATGTTGCTAATCTGTCTGATGAACCTGTAGTCCTGTGATCACTGAAATAACAAAACACACTTAGATGTCCGGGACTGCCTCCCTGGATGAGGTTGTTAGTGATAAAATAATTTAATGGAAATATACTGAAACTATGCCATGAAATCATGTAAATCTATGCTAATGATATGGAAACATGAAGAAACAGAATAAAAGAAGCTATGTCTAAAATCTAAGCTAAGCCTATGGGCCACTGTCCAAGACAACGGCCGCTAAGGTAAACCTTGCTCTCTTTGCCCCAAAGCTATGGGTCAAAGCCTGTATTTGATGTTGAAATAAGAGGTGTTATGCTCTTCAATTCATCAGGGCTTCACCGTACACGTGATCTCAAAGAGAACTCTCCAAGTCTCGAAAGCTCTCCTCAATAAAATATATCTTGATGCTAGAAGATATGATCTCTTTTGGTGCTCTTAGGCTTGCACCTTTTATAGTGTGAAACCCTAGGTCTATGTCCAAGCCCTAGAAATGAATTTCTCATGCGTAGTGCAAGTTAGCATGAGAGGCTTTATGTCTTTTGTCTATGTTTGAAGGCTAGTTAACTAAAATCTAACTGCCCACTTGAGTCTCCTATGTGAACTGATTGTTAGCATGAGAAGCTTTTGTCCTTTGTTTATGCTTGGAGGTCAGTTAACTAAAGTTTAAATGCAAACTCAAGCCTCCTATGTGAACTGGTCATGAAAAGGAATGCAAAGTCACTCCCGCTCACCTTTATTGCATGCAGACTGCCACTTCCACCCGAGATTAGGCCTGTTTGTCGGCAAACTACTTCTTATGGCTTAGCCATTGTCGTCTACAGTGGCTAAGATCTGGCCGCTGTCATCTGTAGTGGCTAAGGTCTGGCCGCTCTAGGCTTGAGCGGCTAGGATCTGGCCACTCTTGGCTTGAGCGGCTAGACTTGGATGGCTTGAAAAGGCCCCAAATGAGTGGTGAGAACCACTATTGATGCTTGGAAAGTCCAATATTATGTCTCATGATCTTATGAGTGTGTCTATGTAAGTAGCTCCCCTAAGCATGACATGATTTAGGTGTCTATAGATGCCCCTTTTTGTGATGCGCTGTGTGGAAAACACAACGCTGAGCAAAAACATAGACTGATCTGTTTGTAGGGTGTATGGTGATCAATGGTCTGATCAACGCCGGATGGCCCAATCATGCAAGATGGCGCGCATCCCTTGAATCATTGCCTCAACGTTCGGAGGACTTAGCTCAGTGGCTTTTGCATGTTAAATTGCACTCATTCCTCAAACTCAATCGGGTAGCTTCAGCTGCTACAACAATTTCGACCGGTAGGAGAGCTACAATTGAAGATGTCATGTCTGCTTACGTTCCCAACAAACAAGGGAAATTTGTGATTGTTGTATGCAATGATTCATAGGACGAACATGATTTTGTTATGATCAAGTGATATTTTGTTGATTTTGATTATGATTATGTTGAAGTTTTGAACTACCTCTTCACACAATGAATTGGTGAAGAAATGACAATGAATGAAGCGACAAGTCGCTTGACCAATATGACTAATCTGGTTCCTTTCTAGCATTTGTTGCTTTTAATGGGCAATCCCACATCCAAGTGTGATTCCAATTGTTTATGATGATCATCCATCCTTATCCCGAGGAGCGGTCCGACTATCAATAGCCTTCTTAGGGAGTTAGGATGAGTGATTCTATTTATGTTTAGATTGTATCACTTTGACTTAATGTTTTTGATGTCATAGGGGAATTAGGATGATCCTTTCGCACCCATGGAGCAGTCCGACCATCTTGGTCTTCTTCGGGATTGAAGGGTGGCACATCGTAATTCCAAAATGAAATGCTTTTGCCCCAAGTGGCCTTATGGTTATCTACTCATCTCACCAAAATACATGGAGTGTGAATCGTTGCAATCGTCGAGTTGATAGAGTAAGTAACTAGGTACGAGGCCTACCTGAGATTGTGCTTTTATGTGATTTTTGTTTTATTTTGAACACTCTGAGGGTCCTAAACCACCAAAGTGTGTTTATTTGTTATTTTTGTTATTCCCTCATGGAAGGAACTACTTTACTTTGATCTGTGGACCTGGCCGCTGTCAGGTCCAGCGGCCTCTGAGTTCCTACCTATGGCCGCTGTCGCCTTGAGCGGCCAAGAAGTTTGGGCCACTGACGTCAGCAGCGACCAAGGCATAATTAAGGAAATATAAAATTTGCAATTTCTAGGGTTTGACCTGTCATTTTCACTATTGAAGATTCATTTTCAGAGCTCTGGTGTGACGGCGATGGTTGCGACTTTGGATCTTGCTGGTGCTGAGGACATGGCTATGTAGGGTGAGACATCAACTGCTAGAGGAGCCGAAGCTTCTCGGGTATTTCTCTCTTCAAAACCCTAGCTCTCTTTTCCTTATCTACGTAAAACTGAACCTCACTAAGTAATGGGTAAAATGAACCTCACTAAACCTATTGGCAATGAACAAACTCCGTAATTAGGCTTAGGTTCCCCTTTGCTATGGTGGGTTAGTCCCCAATTTTTCTTTCTGCTAGTGGTTTTAGCTTAGGGTTTTTTGAATTTTTCGTTATATTCACCTACTGCCGCCATTTTGGGCGTTTTGAACTTAGCTTAGTTTTGATGCTTGTATAGGAAATTTTACTTTCTAATTTGTTTGTTTTCCCTCCCTATGTTGTTTTTTTGAAATTATTTTGTTAGTTTTGCAATTTTTTTTTATTTTTTGGCCAAGGGTTCATGGGTTTGTCGTGCCGCCCCTTGGCCGTTGTCGCTCAGAGAGGCCAAGCTTGAATCCCAATGGTCAAAAATTTGACCATTGGGTCTTGGCCCTATTCCTCCAACGGCTGGTTTCGACCGCTGTAGGCGACAATGGCTAAAGCTTGAGCCTTGTTTTTTGTATTTTGTTGTTTTTTGACTTTTTTGAATTTTTGAATTTTTTTTGATTAGGTGCAATATTATTCTTTTTGCTTAGACTTAGAGTAACTCATACTCTTTTGCACCGTTTTCATGTTTATTATGAATTATGCCTTAGATGCATTGTAGTTATATTTTGTCTTTCTTCTACTTTGCTTAGATCCTTACTGCTCGGGCTCGAGACCCGAAGCTCCTGCTTGACTTGCTTCCTAGCTTTGATGACATGGACTAGGCCTGGTTCAAGGCCCATGGGTTGCAGTATGTCATCAGGCTACCTTACATCATGGCAGATCAGGCCTACCTTATGGCTCTGGCCCACCGCTGGGACCCATGGACTAATACCTTCCACCTCTCGATCGATGAGATGACCATCATGTCGGAGGATGTGTATAGGATCTTTCGGATTCCATTTGATGGGGTGGCCATTACCTCCTCGGACACTAATGATCAGGTGGTTGTCTTCACTCGGGTGTTTAGAGGGCACTCTATGGATGCTCTCAAGGACACCAAGTCTGGAGGAGTGTCTATCAGTCGTTGGCATGGGGAGGGCATCTTTACGGTGAGGCATGTCGTATTGCTGATGGTGATCAACAATGTTCTTATCCTGGATTGCTCGAGTTTGAGGTTCCCGTGGAACCTTCTAGCGATGGTGCAGGACTTATTGGATAGCGAGGAGCCTATCATCTATGCATGGGGTAGATCGCTATTGGCTTAGTGCTATGATGAGTTGTACCACATCCATCGATGGGGACATGTCAACATTACCTACAGCTTGCTCCTACAGGTTTGGGGATGGGAGCACATTATAGTAGATCACCCTAAGGGGCTCTCGGCTGAGATCACAATGATTGATGCTCGAACATAGTGCTATGCTGCCATATGGGCTCAAGAGCATGAGGAGCGTAAGAGCCACACTTTCGTAGGGGAGCTGTCCCACTACACTGATGCTTTTACTAGACTATTGGTCGGAGATGTCGTGTGGTGGCCTTACTATGAGTGTCCTGCTTGGGATGATCCAGCTAGCTTTACTTCCAGGACACGATGCGAGCGATGGCTCATTGGTCGTAAGATTACCATCCGAGAGTATTTCTTCTACTCATGGGTTCTTCGTCAGTATGGGTTGCAGCAGGATGTGCCCTTGGTACCATTTTTGTATAGGCACCTCATAGCAGAGAAGGACCTACCTCCATGATAGATCATAGAGCTTTCAGATGAGGAGGATGCCCCAGTCATTGACCCCATAGTGGTTGGGGAGTTATAGAGGCCTACTCTCAGTGGTGGGGTGATCAGATGTGGCATGGCATCGGTAGCCTAGGGTGTGAGGATGATGGTGGGGGTGATGGAGCAGATCCGGTAGGACGTAGGGTTCGAGCTAGGACTGAGGTATGGGGCCAGCCAGTAGAGCAGGTGGTAGTAGAGGATCTTGATGTTCTTGAGGAGGAGGAGTTAGAGCTCGAGGAGAGAGACTCTCCTCTGAGAGCACAACTACATGAGGTCGAGGCTGAGCTTCAGGCCACTAAGATCCAGGTACAATGGTGAGATGCTACCATTGAGCAGCTCTCAGCATAGATACAGGCTCTATAGGCTACTATTGGGGGTGGCGATGTCAGGATGCAGTTTGTTGTTCCTCCTTCTACACCATAGGAGGTTCTAGTGGTAGGTTCAGGGGCAGATGTGGGACGGCTTCAGTATTTGTTGGATGAGCATGAGGAGCGGATCCGAGGACTTGTGGATCATGTCACCATCCTTCAGATGCAGCTCAAGAGGCATGGGATTGTCCCTAGGGAGCCAGCAGGTGCGGGTGGTTCGCAGGTCAGTGGGCGCTCCACCTCGGGGTAGTCTTCCGCCCGTCCTAGCCAGCGGACCTAGACTCGAATAGAGAGACCTACAGGCTCACATCATTTGACTCGTGACACCGCCACAGGGGAGGTGGCACTGGAGGAGGTGATGCAGGGGGCTCAGGCTCGATATTTGATTGATGCTCTACTTGGTACTTGATCCATTTTTGAGGTCGGCTGACCTATATGACTATAGCCTATGGGCATTTTTGTATATCCATGGACTTGACACACATACTCTTATGATATATTTGCTTTTTATGACTCATTATGTGTATCATTTATTGCTTATGTTTTTGTTGTTATTTTGTTTTATGATATGATGTGATGATGGTATTATGATGTTTTGATGGATATGTTAGATGATAGATGATATTGAAGATGCTTAGATGGATGTGTAGATGTTTATATGATTTGATGATATGATGTGATGTATTTTGATAAGTGGTAAATGGTGAATTTATGGTTGTATGCAAATGTGTATTGGCTTACATGTTTTATGATGTGGTTTATGGATGATTCATGATTTGTGTTTGTGGATGCAAATGTTTTTGTTAAATGCATGTTTAATTTTTGCTTTATTTGTATGCATCTAACTCATGCTATGATATGGTGAATGCAGTATATGTTTAAATGTAAATGAACTTGTATGTTTTAATTACTTAAAACATAATGGATGCATATGAATTTTGACAATCTTAATGGGTGATACCATAGAGAGTAAAAAAATAATCATGAATTTAAATAATCACTCTTATCATAAGAATTGATTAAGTATTCATATATGGAATGTAATGGTGTGAGATGTATTTTCTTGATAAGTTTCTGTAAATTAAAAGATATAAAGTAGTCAGTGGTCATCTATATACTATTTCTAATATATGTGCGGTATCTGTCCTACTATGTTGATACCCCCTAATTTATAGAATTTTATAAAGAAATTTGATGGTGGAATTAAGATATGATTTTTTGCTATGTAAAATTTTGTGGTTTTTGGAGATTCAAACATTCTAGTTTGCCTATCAATTATTGTTACTGATCCTTCTAGGCTTTTTGAAAATTAGGCTTTCATCATGGACCTAGATACTCATTCTCCCTGTGTGTGCAAGTGAATAATTTTTAGATATAACCCATGCATTTCCTCCGATGTCAGGTGGGATTATTTCAGCCCATTGCTAAGATCAGGGATTCTCAAGTGTTAATCTTATTCTTATGTTGGACTTAGTTGGACTATACTACTAGGCGGTTTTGAGTTACCTAAGCTAGCTCATCCACATTCAAACATTGGTCTATAACAAATGCCAGGAGCTTTTGTGATAGATATATCATCATGCGTAAGGATTTCTCCTTCCAGTTTTGTGCAGTGCTGAGAATTCCAGGGATTCAAGTTTTATTCCCTTTTTTTCTTCATTTCTTGGGATACTTGCTCATACTTAGTGATGAAAATCACTGTTTATTTTGACTTTTTTTTTTTTGAGCAAGGGATTCTTGTAGTGATGATAATCACTATTTATTTTTGACTGATTTTTTTTTATTTTGATATTTTGAACTATGACTTTGGGCGTTTTGACTTTGACTTTTGGAAAACTTGAACTTTTGACTTTTGAGATTTGAATTTGGCTTTGTTCCAAGATTTTGCTTGTTTGTGAAAGCAAGGGATGTATGTAGTGATGATAATCACTCATTTCTGGGTAGGGTTGCACTTGTCCTTTTGCCAATTCTCAACACCTTTAAACTGGTTGCACAGGGGGATAAGCAAGGATGTTCCTTTTTGCTTTTGGTAACCTAGACCACTTTGTAGCTTTCATCTTCCCATGTATCAACTAGAATTTAGTGTTTAAATTAGTGATGGGATTCTGAGATATGCTAGGCTTTGTCACCACTAGACCTTATTCTTTTCTAGCCAAGATGGGTTTTCGCAAATTTTGATAAGACTACTAGGTGTGGTTGAATAACCGAAAAACCTTAGTATATTTTTGTATAGCAACTTTTTATGGTTGTGTTGAAAAACACAATTACACACTTGTGTTGATGGATGTATGGATTTGAATGATTTTTGAGACAAACTGTGGTATCACTTTACGACTCTCATGACATATGTGAATGCAATGGATATGAAAATGTAATGCAATTATGTGGATGCAAGCTATGAGATGCAAATTTTTTTTGTATTTTTTATTTTTATGTTGTTTTTGTATTTTTGCTTAATTTGACCAAAGGGCTTTAAGATGCCTTTGGAGCTTTTGTTTGATTTTGACCAAGCGGATTTGATACCCTTGGAGCATTTTTGTGATTTGATTTTTGACCAAAGGGCTTGTTGACTTTTGTTTGATTTTGACCAAGCGGATTGGATACCCTTGGAGCATTTTGTGATTTGATTTTTGACCAAAGGGCTTTAAGATGCCTTTGGAGCTTTTGTTTGATTTTGACCAAGCGGATTGGATACCCTTGGAGCATTTTTTTTGTATTTTATTTTTTGACATATTTGAATGTTTTTGATTTTTGACATATTTGAATGTTTTTTATTTTTTGACATATTTGAATGTTTTTTATTTTTTGACATATTTGAATGTTTTTTATTTTTATGTGTGAAATGCCTTTAGGTGAATGATATTGAGAGGTTCTTGCTCTTCAACACCATCTAATGATATAAGGTGATATGCTCCAGGCCCAACTCTCTGTGAAATCATGTATGGACCTATCCAGTTTACTATGAACTTATCTCGTAGATGTGGCGATAGATTCGAATTCTGCTGATTTTCCTTGAGCACTAAATCTCCAACCCTTAATTCCCTTAAATGGACTTTACTATTGTAAGCTCATGCAAGGCGACCTTGGTAAACATGAAGATGCTCTAAAGCATTGACTCGATGTTCATCAAGAAGCGTCAACTGATCAAGGTGGCCTTGTCGTGCGACCTCATCGTCTATGAAGTCTTTTAATGCTATGCGTAGAGTTGGAATTTCTAACTCTAGCGGCATGATGGCCTCAGTGCCATATACTAATGAAAATGGTGTTGCCCCAGTGGGCATCCGTATACTAGTCCTGTATGCCCATAGTGCAAGTGGCAACTGAATATGCCAGTCCTTGTGATTATCTTGCACTGTCTTCCTCAAGATGGAGACTATTGTTTTGTTTGAGGCTTCTGCTTGCCCATTTGCTTGAGGATAATAAGGTGTTGAAAAACTGTGTTGAATGTGATATTTGTTCATCAAAGCACTTACATTTTTGTTTTTGAAAGATGGCCCATTATCCGATATTATCTTCGAAGGGACCCCAAAATGACTTATGATATTGTGGAGTATGAACTCCACAATCCTTTGTCCAGTTGTTGATGTTAAGGGGATCGCTTCGACCCATTTAGTGAAATACTCTGTGGCCATTATGATGAATGTATGTCGACCTGAGGATGGGGGTGAGATCTTCCCAATCAAATCTAGTCCCCATTGCGAGAATGGCCATGCTGCCTAGATGGGTTGCAAGGCTTGCGATGGTAAGTGCATTAGGTTTGCATGATGCTGGCACTTAGTGCACTTCTTGACATACTCGCAATAGTCCTTTTCCATTATTGGCCAATAGTAGCCCATTCTCAATATGCGCTTAACGATGGCCATGCCACTGAAGTGACCACCACATGTACCATCATGAGCTTGCAAAATTGCCCAAGATGCTTCCTGGGGCTCAAGACAATGAAGTAACACTCCATCATATCCTCGTCTGTAGAGAATTTCTCCTAGCAAGATGTATCTTGTTGCTTTCTATTTGAATGTTCACCTTTCAGTATGTGATAGATCTTGAGGCATTATTCCAAGTTTCAAGAAATCCCTCAGTTGGGAAAGCCAATCCTGATAAGCTATGACTTCTATGGAAAACACAACTTGCTCTTCTTGCTTTTCTGAGCTAGTGAACACGGATTGAGGAACAACTCTATGGTGTATGGTTGCACCACACTCTATATGCCCTTGGGAGATCAGAGACCCCCAAGGTGTTATTTGCAAGAAATCTCTTGCTACGAAGGACCAATCCTAATTTTGTTCGATGTTGACCATGTTGACTGATTCTTGATTGTCAAAAGCCTCACGATGTATTGCTGAGTGCGAAAGCACTTTCACATGGATGGTTGTAAAATCAGTAGATGGATTCTGAGGGATTAAGGATCCCAAAGAGGCCATGGTGTCTACAAATCTATTTGATGTATGAGGGATTGCCTCGATGTCGTACCATTCCATCCGGGCTAGGTAGGTGTCAACAAGTTCCTTGTAAGCCTTCAGGAGTGGGCACCTGCATTGAAATAGTCCTTTGACTTGGTTTACTATGAGCAAGGAGTCACCAAAGATATTCAATATTTTAATGCCCATTGCAACTATTGTTTGGAGTCCCAAGATTAGGGCTTCATACTCTGTGTTGTTGTTTGTGCAAGGGAAGTCTAGTTTGAATGATAAGGGCAATGGAGCACCCTATGGTGTGATAAAGACAATCCCTACTCTGCCCCCTTGTTCACACTTTGAACCATCGAAGAACAATGACATGTCTCTTTCTTTCTTAGGTTCTTCGAGTTCTGGCGGATCTGATAATGCAAAGACCGCATCATCAGGTAATTCTATGGTGAGAGGCTTGTCATCCTGAAGAGGCGCCTCTGCTAATTGATCTGCTATGACTTGTCCCTTGATGGAATTTTGGCTTATGAACTCTAGGTCAAATTCTATCAATAGCATGATCCACTTTGTGGTACGTGTATTGTGATATGTCTTACTCATCATGTACTACAAAGGATTTTGTTTTGATATGATGTAGGTCATATGGCTCAACATGTAGTGTCACAACTTTCGAGTTGCAAAGACCACTGCTAAACACAACTTTTCTACATACGCATATCCTAGCTCATAACTCACCAAGGTGCGGCTAATGTAATATATGGCTTGCTCTTTGTCTTGTTCATTCTTTTGGGCTAACATGGTGCCTAATGCGAAATCAGTAGCTGATATATATAATAAAAATGGTGTGTCTGGCCTTGGTGGAGCCAAAACTGGTGGCATTGCCAGATAAGTTTTGATCTCTGCAAAGGCTTGATGGCATTCTTCATCCCAATGAAAGGGAACCTCTTTGCGTAGCAACCGATTCATAGGTCTACATTTGTCTGATAATTGCATGATGAATCTTTTGATGGATGCTATCTTGCCTTGTAGGCTCCTCAACTCCCTAATATTAGTAGGGGTAGACATTTCCAGTATAGCCTTTACCTTTGCAGGATCGACCTCAATGCCTCTCTTGGATACGATGAATCCCAAAAGCTTGCTAGAAGTTACGCCAAATACACACTTCTTAGGATTCAATCGGACATTGTGCTCAATGAGGTGGTCAAAGATTTGTCTAAGGACTTCGGCGTGCTCTTGCCACAACAGGGACTTGGCCAGTAGGTCATCCATGTAATCCTCTAAGATCTTATGCATATAGTCATGGAATATGTATGTCATGGCCCATTGATATGTGGCACCAACATTTTTGAGACCAAATGGCATTACTTTGTAACAGAATGTTCCCCATGGAGTAATGAAAGTAGTTTTATGTTGATCTTCAGGCTTGATCTGAATTTGGTTGTATCCAAAAAAACCATCCATTAGGGAGAGCATTTCATGACCTGTAGTTGCATCTACCAGAGCATCTATGTTTGGCAATGGGAATGAATCCTTTGGTGTTGCCCTATTCAGATCTCTAAAGTCTATACAGATACGGACTCTTCCATCAGGTTTTCCCATGGGTACCATGTTTGACACCCATTCAGGGTAGTCGATAGGAACTATGAACACTACCTCAAGTAGTTTTTGCAATTCGTTCTTCACCATCAGAGCGATGGTTGGATGCATTTTTCTCAATTTTTGCTTGACTAGCTTCTTTGTGGGATCCAACGAAAGGTTGTGAACAACTAACTTTGGATCTATCCCTGGCATGTCTTTGTAAGTCCAAGCAAAGATATTCGACCTCTCTTTGAGGAGAGGAATCAAGATGGCTTGTTCCTGTGGAGATAGACTTTCTCCGAACCTAACTTTCTTTGGTTGGGTAGGATCATCGTTGATGTCTACCTCGAAAGTTGCTTCTATAGCCATATGTGACCCATCCTCCAACTGGTGAGGCATGGGTATCAAGTGAATGTCATCGATGGGATTTATAGGTCCTACTGTCTCAGGATCCAAACCGGTATGGAACACGTCATATGCACAACCTGATGCAAAATGGAATGGTTGCAATATCTCTTCGCTAGGGAAAATATCTTTAGGCTTTATTTGTGAATCAACGCGATCCCAATCTATAGCCTGTGTGTCGAGACACAAAGGTTTATTGGGATCTACTGGGTTGTGCAGTGGAGTGGTCAAATCAATGGAGATTGTATTGATGTATGGGATGAAATCTCCAGGACCACATGGGTGTAATCTTGTTTCAGGGGTTTCCCTTCCATGCTCATGATGAGGCTCTAGAGGAATGGGAATCTCTGGATCTGGTCCATGGGTTGGTCGGATAATAGGGTCATTAGGCTCTAAAAGCTCTCTGAATGTAGGTGGAGGGGGATTGACCATGCGATGGATGGCATTCAAGTCAATTGGTCTCCCCAAAAACCACAAACCAGGGTCTATGGCATGAAGCACTGCTTCTCTTTCCACCAACATATTGACTTGTCATAAATGGTGAGGCCCAAGATAAGCCATCTCGGTCTCATCCTCAAAATCATCATCACTTATCCAGAAGCCATTAGCATTAGTGTGTGGCCCTAAGATAAGGGGCTCATGTCTTGGTCCTAAGTAGGCCATCTCTGTTTCATCCTCATACTCTTCATCACTTATGAAGAATCCATTTGCATTAGTATGCTACCCCAAGTCATGGGGCCATTGCCTTACCCCTAAGTAGGCTCTCTCTATTGAGTCTTCTGACTCATAGTCACTTTCATCCGATATGTACCCACTCTCATCATGGCTGGACCAGGTAAAGCTTTGTAAATAGTGAGGCCCATGATCGGACAAGCCCTCTAGTGCTTCATCATCATTTGCCTTATTTGCATTTTCTTCTTGCTCATCATCCCATGAATTGTAACCTGTTGGGGTGACATCAATTATGGATCTTGGATGATAAGTCTCGGGAGGTGGTATGTTCACTATGGCCACCTATCTATTGCTCAGATATCTTATACTTGGTGGGTGATAAGGAATAAAATTGATGTCTTCTCCTAACCCCAAGGTCAATCTATCTAATGCTATTGCTAGAAGGTCATCTCGACCTCTGATGTGATATCCTAACCCAAATATGTCATATGGGAGTTGGTATTGCGGCTCGAATGGCCGCCTTCACCCCTGCTCATATCTACCAAGACCATAACCATGCCAATGGCAATTCTCAAAATAGGTTAGAGCAAACTCGGGATTGGAGAGATAGCGAACATTGACAGTAAATAGCCCATCATCATCCTCGTCTACATCCATAGATTTGTGGGCACAATCTAGGCCAACGTAGATGAAGTTTGTCTAGTTGGGAGGGATTCCAAGCGGAACCACTATTCCCACTGGCGGTCTTAGATATTTTGGTCATCCCATGTCCTGTGCAGACTCTATGATAGGCGTAAAAGTTATATTCTGCACAAGATACTCTCCTATCCCTGTGCTTGCCAAGTGTATAGTTGCATGTGAGGTGGATGACCCCACGGATGACATTGGTGAAGCGGGATGATAGTCATCATCTTCGACTTGGTCTTGATGATCTTCCTCTTCCATGGGAATTGGACTCTCTTCAATATCTATGGTTAGTGTTTCCTTGAGCTCATTTTTCTCAACCATAGGTGCCTTTAGCTTTTGATCATTCTTTGGTTTAGGCGTTAATGGTTTACTAGAAGCATTAATGGCTTTGTGTGCAAGATGAGGCGTTGATGCAGATGGGTCCTTTTGTGCCCCTTTGTCTTTGCTCTCCATTTGAACATTCAGAGATGAAGGCCCTACCGATAGGTGGGCTGATGGAATCACAAATTCTCCTGGGCAATCCACCTGGTGAACATACTTGAATGGCTCCTCATCGGCCATTACCATGTAGACTTTGTTATCATGCACATACTTGACACATTGGTGTAAGATCGAAGGGACACATCTCATGTCCCTGATCCAAGGTCTCCCTAGGAGGATGTTGTATTGCATGGCCCCTTCCAAGACATGACACATCACGGGGATGGTCTTATGCCCCACCTTGATGGGTAGGACTATCATTCCCATAGTATTGCATAAAGCATCATTGAAAGCTCTTAATGTGTAGGCTCCCAGAACGATATTGGACTTGGGGATTTTGAGGTGTTCTATTGTTGTTGTCCTCAATCGTATACGGTGTATTATGATAGCATAAGTAGGGAGGTCCTAGGTAGGCTCTATATGTCTCATCTTATTCATCACTATCGTAATACAAGCCCTCATTTGCCTCCATTGGAATGGGATGTTCTAGAAAATGTGGCCCCATATAGGCTATTTCTTGATCACTATCATCGTTGTTCGATAAAATTGGGTACAAGTGCCATAAATACGATAATGCCTCATAAACTGGTTTAGCCTCATATCCCAATTGATTGTCGAGTGAAGACTCACTAACCACCAAGATATCCTTGTGATATGTCTCGGGTGGCGCTATGGTGATGTAAGACACCATATAGTTATCCCTCTATAACATAGAAGGATTAGGGTGATATGGTTGAAATCCACATCGTCCTCTAGACTAAGGTATAAGCGATCTAAAGATGTTTCAATAAAATCATCATGTCCTCGTATTTATAACCCTAACCCGAACCTATCAGTTACCAACTAATAATGCGACTCAAATGGAGTTCTACATCCTTGCTCAAAAATACCAAGGCCATACCCCAATGATATAATTAAAAAATACGCATGGAATATTTAGGGTTGGATAGGTAATGAATATTCACTATGAACTATTCACCATCATCTTCATCCATGGGCATTCGAGTAGGAAGCTGATCCAGCCCAGCATAGATGAAGTTTATTTGATTGGGTGGCTCTCCCAATGGAACTACTGATCCAACTAGAAAATGATGAGCATGCAGTCGACCCATCTCTTGTGCAGTCTCTAGGATTGGTTCAAAGGTGATATTTTGCACAATATATTAACCTAACTCTGTATTGGCTAGATGAACAGTCACCCGCAATGCGGATGATCCTATTGACGATGTAGGTAAAGCAGGCTGAGGTACCTCCTTGGCTTTATCCTGGGCTTCTTCAACTTCCATGGGAGTGGGAGCCTCTTTGATGACTGGTTCAGGAACCTGTTTCTTTTCCTTTTTGCCCATTTTTACCTTTAGCTTATTTTTGTCCTGAAGCATTGGTGGTGCAATCGGTTTCAAAGAAGTTGCTATAGTGTGCTTGGATCTGTGCAATACATATGTTTATGGTCGAGCACACACTTTTTGTTTACCTCCTTGATTATTAATTTGAGATGTTGGTCAGATGTCCAGGTTCATCTATGGGAGTATGAAACCCCCCGACAAATTAGCTAGGTTCATGAATTTTAAGGGCTCTTCATCTGACGACACCACATGAACCCATCCCTCATGAATGTATTTTACACATTGATGTAGTATGGAGAGAACACAGTGTATTTCTTGAATACAAGGCCTTCCAAGAAGGGAGTTATATTGTATGGCACCTTCAATCACATGACACATCATGAGGATGGTATTTAGACCCACCTGAATAGGTAGGATGATTATGCCAACCATTGGTAATAACACACCATGAAATGCTCTCAATGTGAATGCAGTGGGCATAATATATGACTTGGGAAGGTTTAAATGACTCAATGCCTTAGTCATTATAATATTTATCGATGAACTCGTGTCAAGAAAGAACTTCTTGAATGGCATGTGATTAACAAATGTGATTATGTGTAACGGCGGGTCAGCTGTATTTGTAGGAATCATCCTGATTTCATGATCGTAGAATTGGATCATAGGCTCCTGGAACTACTATATGTGTCCCACAAAATTGGTGAATTCTTCAGCATCCCAAGACTGCACCTCAATGGACCTTAGAATTTCCATGAGAGTCTCCCTGTGCCTAGGGGACTGTTGTATCAACTCATAAATAGACAAATTCATAGTAGTTATCTGTAGGTTTTGAACTAACCTGCTTCGTATGGTCACCACCGGTCTAGTTGGTGGGCCTAGAATATTCTAAACTAGCCACTAATTTGATGTAGCTTGTATCCTGATGGGAGTGTGAGGTTTATTTGGATGCTAATACCTCCCATGTCTGGTAACAATATTAACCATACCTATGAACCCTTGAGTAGATGGTTCGACGTGCACTTGGTTGACATGGCTAGCATTGTTGCATAGCACCTCATGGTTTGGCAATGGATTTTTATAAATTCCCATGTTTTGGTTGTCGGGCACCAAAAAATTATTCGAAACTATAAGCTCACCTTTATCGATCATATTTTGCACTATATGTTTGAAGGACCAACACACTTTGATGTCGTGGCCCTTCGCACCATGGAATATACAAAATAGATCATCCTAATGCCCCTTTGACTTGGGGTGGTTAGGATCGACTAGATTAATCTTGAGAAACCTGATTGCCTTAGCCTCACATAATTTATGGAATATTGAGGTCAACGATTCTATCAGAAGTGTGAATTGGTGAGGTGGTCGTTGTTCCTTATTTTTTCCCCTGTAATTATTCTTAGGCTACTTGTATTGCATAGGAGTAGGTTGGGCCTGATAGTTCTACTTTTGTTACCCCTTATCCTCTCTTTGGAGGTTTAACCTCACCTGATTGACATGGGCCTGCTTGCCTTGATGTTTCATGGATATTTTCTTGTGCTCCTCCTTCCTATTTTTGAGCTTCAAGTTGCCCTCTTGCAACTTGATATCCTCAATTACTTTGGCTTGTGCCAAAGCTTCCTCGAATATTTGGTACTGTTGCAATTGCAACAATAATGAGATGTGCTTGGCACAAATCTTTATGAATATCTAGGTCAGTTCTGTAGCAGTAATGGGGAATGGAAACTTTTATATTAATCTCCTCCACCTATTTTTTTATTCTAGGATTGTCTCATCATCACACTGAACTAGCGTAGCCAGATAGGAAAGGTTAGCTTACTTCCTGATGCCAAAAGAAAAACGTTCCAAAAAGGCATCGGCCAATTGCTCAAAACTGGTGATACTGTGCTTCTTCAACTGATTAAACTACTCCCAGGCTAGGCCTGAGAGGGTTGTGATGAATGTACACAAAAGCAAAGCATCATTTTTTGTGATCTGGAAGCATATGTCCAAAAATATTATGACATGCTCCTATGCGTCTTTGTCACATTTAAATTTATCTAGCCTGGGTATGTCAAATTGCTTAGGATATGCTAGAGTAGGCACCGAGGGGTACAAACGCTCGTTATGAATCTTGCTCAATGTTAGATTTTTAAAATTCATGCCTTGCCTCTCGATTGCTTTCACTTTCTCTGCTAAGTCCTTATAGGCTTGCGAGGATAGAAAGTATTCCTCCCTAAATTGATGTGAGGGTAGTCTTGGAGGTACATTTATCCTCTGTAGAGGTGGAGGATGTTGATCTTCCTCCTCCTTAGCTTGGGAGCTTTCATGATATCTATGATCTGCTCGATATCCCTATTCTTCCTCATATTATCTTTACCTCTATTCTTTGAATGGTGGTGGCCATTATATTTTTTGGGCACTGACATGAGTGTGAGAGTCTCTGCACTCCAGATGTGCATCAACTTATGAAAAATCCCTCCTATGAATGCACTCTTCATGCTTAGTGTGAGTAAATAAACTAACCCTAGCTAGCCTATCCTATTGTTCCACATGCTCTTTTTGGGAAAGGATGTGTTCCTCATGCATATGAAACTCATATAATATTTGTCTAATGAGCCTTTGTGACTGAATATTCTCATATTCAACATGCTTCCTATCTACACAGGCATCCTCCAATTGATCTTGAAGGAGTTGTCATCTCTGCTCATATACCAGTCTATGCTATCTATCAATGTGATTGATTTTAAGAGGCCTCTAGTATGTTTGATCCATGTGAGCAAACTTATGGGTTATGTACCCATATGGCAGATTCACTACACTTTTGTCCTTGTCTACAAAGATGACATTGCTATCATGCTGAGTCCTGTGCTCTGTGCCACCATGTGTGGATGGTGGATGCGAACAACAAGGATGCTTGGAAGTCTCCCCATGTTCTCTAGTGATCCTAATAATGCTCCCACCATGCTCACTCGAGGCATGAGTGGGAGGTGCTAAAGGATTATAACCTAACTCCTTAAGGATGCCATCTAAACCATCCAACTGTGTAGATTGCCATGACTCATGTGGTGGCAGACCATTGGCACTGACCTTGGATATGTCGATAGAGATCTTACAAGGTTCACAACGCGTGGGAGTGTGAATAGACCTATGCACAAAAGTGGGGCTATTCACATGTCCCTGAATGGGCGGATCTTGATCTCTTCTATATTATTAATTTGGAGGTATGGAACCTCCTGTAGACTTAGTACATAGGGGTACCAACTTGGCCCCCTGTATGACATACTCATCGGCCGATCCCATGGATGCATGTGCACTGTGATCTCGATAATGGCCTCTGAGTAGAGCACCCTCATGCTGAGAGGCTCCATGATCTATCCTTTTTCTAGAAGAGTGTATAGAAGCTCCTCTATCAGGGGTATGCTCAATGGTCTCCCCTCGTGTTGAATTGTATCCTCTGATGCTCACCGAACGATATTCAGGAAGCACATGTGGGTGAGGGTTCAACACATTTTATTGTGAATTTGGTGTGGCTTGGTCATTGGCATCAGGATTAATCCTTTGTTGACCTCCTTGTGTCTCCACCATGGTGCACCTAGTGTCTAGATTTATCTTTATGCACACAATGTATAAAATGGTGATTATCTCTTTTACAATTTAAAATGAGCCCTAAACTATTTGATGTGTTTTCAATTTTTTGTATCAGTATTAGAAACTATTATCATATTTGAAAGCTTATTGGATGATAATATCAATTTAATTGGCTTTCACCTGTATACTCACAGCTTGACAACTTGGCTATGAACTCCAAGTCACGTAATTTGACCTATAATGTGTGGTAATGAAGCCCCAAAACAATTAGGGAGCATAGGTCCTCCCATATCCTCACCCATTTTTCCCCAATCAGCGTTATACCATCCAAAGAAAATACATGTAAATTTTCTAGGGTATGAAAGGTTCTCGAATCCGGTATTGGTATAGAACAATAGGTACATGGGATTTGGGCCAACGGATGGAAATCACCTCCACCATCGTTGAAACCCTACTAGTGGTTGGATGTCACTTCCAACTCACTAGTGTTTAATTGAAATGTGGTGTGTGTGGTTCTTTTTAATTATTGCATGAAAATAAAATGCATCATACAACATGAATGCTCATTTTCTATGTGCTATGCAGTGAAAGAACTTTTCAAATTTAGAAAATGCAAGCTACATACTACATGCTCTTTTCGACAATGCACTTTATGATGATAAATGGCCTCTAATTGGGCCTTAGACATGCAAACCAACACACAATTTAATATAGCATGCTGGATTCTAGGGTGGACTACACTCAGAGGTCCATTGTTCCTAGTAGCACCTAGCTAAAATATAGAAAAAGAAACCCTAAGGACCTAATCAACTTTTATGTTATTTTTATCCTTAATCAGTTTAGGTTTCAATTTCTCTATTTTTGGAAAAAAATAGAGGTAAAATACAAAGACAAAGAGTGTCAGAAGGGCCTACTTCAGGTCCTCATATGATTTAGATTTGAACTCCTACTTTCTATTGTGTCTGCTATATAATGCAGATATGTTGCATGGTTGTTACTGTAGACCGCGTCTTGAAGCTACAGGCTAACAATGAGACCACAACTATCAACCATGGTTTGCACCTGATATTAGAAAACATTTTCAAATGCTAAAAATGTGAAGTCCCACCGTGATCACATTTTGACCTATCCAAAAAGCATGCACCTAACTAATACATCAATTGGAATCAACATCAAAGCATGAAATGATAGACAAGATTGCAAATAACAAGAAAATGGATGTTTCTTTTATTAATATTGGAAATGAATCTCGATTACAATCATGCCCCTCTTAGGGTCACCCAAATGTTGATACAATTGATACAATTTGAAAGCCCCAATGGGGTAGGCACAATACTAAGGCTCTCTAAATAGTCACAAACTGCTCCAGGGTGGAGTTGACCCTCTTCTTCACGTTGAGGAAGGAATTGGATGATTGAATCTCCTTTGAATCTGCTTTCCTACGGTCAAGAAACAACATAAAAGAATTAAAAGCATAGGCAACCTCTCATGATGAGGCCCTTTAAATAATGTGCACATAAATATGCCATAACACTAATATAATCAAGAAAGTGGATAAAACATGTTAAACCTGTGCAATACTTGAAAATATTTATTTGAACATGTAACTAGAAAGCATAGCTATCTATATAATGGATTAATTGCATGAAATGAAAAAAAATAACATAGAAAGGAGCTAATTATATCATACTTTCCATAATGAAGTAAACTTAATGAAAACCCTAATTCTATTAGTAAGAGTCTCTACAAATACTAAATAAACCACTAGAATGCTAGATCTAACCTAATGAAATACAATGTAAAATAAATAGTAAGGAGATCTCTCATCGATTGCAAACCACAACTCAGATGAGCATTCTGCACTATAGACCATGGCTGTCAACCATGATGGGCAACAAAGTAGTTTTGCTCTCCAAATCTAGGGTTGTGGGCTTGATCCTCCTTATCAAATTGATGATCAAGGGTCACATTGATGTCCTATGATTAATTTGGTGGTTGAATTGCACATTTGGGCCTCTGTTTGCCCGAATTCATGTTTCTTGGTGTTCTAGATCCTTAGGGCATCCATGGCATAATTTGACATGATGCTTGATGAATTGGGAAGTGAAATGGTAATAAATTTCTCTCAATGCACTCCAGTGAGTCTACAATTTGATAGGGCTTCGTTGCTCTAATATCCAATGCACACTCCCATTTTGTTTGCCCTAATTTGAAGGGGTACTTATAGGATTACCCAAGGGCTAGGGGTGGCTTCATGGAGAAGCCAAGATCAAGAAGAGGTGGTTGGGACAGTTGGATTGGAAGCCTCTGGAATCTTCCATCCTTCAACTACCCTCTTCTAGAACAAATGGTTGTTCAAAATGATTTGGCTCGGATGAGTGCCAAATGAACTTTTGTTCTAGACCATGGGTCTCAACTATAGCCTAGACTGTGAACCACGGGTGTCAACAATGGTTCAAGCTGTATACTATAGGTATCAATAATGGTTTGATATGAGCAGGCCAAGGAGCCCAAATTGAGTGGTTAAAATCATTACTCTATCTTGGAGACTATCCAAGATCTTCCATATGCTCTTGTAGCATGTCCCATATGAGTAGTCACCATCGACATGACATGTTTTAGGTGTCTACACTACCTCTGAGCTCCTCCCTCATTCTTAGAATACATACACCTACACACAAGAGATTGAAAAGTGTTAATAGCATATGCATTTAGTGATTAAATACTAGGAAAACATAGAAAGTATGCATCTAGAAAGAATAAAAAATATTTGTGATAAATCAAAACAAATCTAAATGACTTGAAAATCTACTATGATGTTATTAAAATGATTTTGGGAAGATCTAAGTATGAATTGAAAGAAAATTATGATGGGACAACTAAACCTGCAATCACAAAAACCTAAATTAACCTATGAAAACTACTCAAAACTTGATCAAAATTGAATGCAAGGCTATTCTAATGATTTAGAAATGATAGGGTGGAATTTCATAAAAATTGCAAGCCATTTCATGACCATCCCTGGCAGGTGCAACTAATACTGTTATCCATCCTAGAGTAGGATGATCACAAAATTGGGTGGTTTTTACCATCAATTTCAAGGGGATATGATTTAGAACCCTCTTAAATGTCTTGTCAGCAAATTTTGTCAAATTACTCTTCAATTTGACAATTTTTGAAATGGATTTGGCATATTTTGGGATTCCCCTAAAAGTGCCTTCAAATGAAGAGGATTTCAAGGAAAATACTTGGGGAAATGTGAGGGCAAATGTGAGGACAAATGTGAACAAAACTTAGTGAGCAATGCTTCAATTTGTCTCTTTTGAAATTGAGTGAGAACACCTCAATTTATATCCTAATTAGGAAAAATGTACAAAAGGGGTAAATCTAGCATGCAGGGCAAGTGTTGCCACTTGTCCATTCCCTTGCCATGCATAGGAGGGAAGAGGTTTCCCATTTGGGGCCTCCAATTTGTAGGTTTTGATGTCCATGACAGTCTCCAAATCAATTTTGGATGATTGGATGGGGATATGGTAGGAATTGATTTCCATTTCTCCACCCCTTTGAATTTTAGGGGGTTTGGACCATGGCCGTCCCACCCAAGGATGATTTACCGTGGATGTCCTTGGGTGGGACGATCATGCACTATGATCATCCCTGGGTGGGATGGTAATAGGTACATGGCCCAAAACTTCCCAAAAATGAAGGTAACCTTACCAAAAGTGTATGGGAGCCCTAATTAACCCCTGAGGGTTTCTCAATGGGGCCATATGATGTCTATAAGAGTGGCACATAGTAGTCTTATCCTATTTACACAATTTTAGTGTCTACAGATGCCCCTTTTTGAGACGCATTGTGTGTAAAGAAGTGCTGAGAAAAAATAGATGACTAAATCATTAAATAATTGAGGTTATTAATTAACCTAACCAAATTTAGATGCCTCTATTGTGGAAATAGCATACATTCTTGGAATCCTTGCTTTTGACATAGTCGAAGGATTAATTTTGGGTATACCTTTCAACCGCACTATAGTGACAATTTTAGGGGCTTAGGGTATACTAGGTCTTGGTGCCTTGTTTTCTTGTAAGCCTATTCAAGGGTCAATTACTAAGGCTTCAAGGAGGTCAAGCCTTTATTTTTTTGCATATGCTGATTTTTTGCCTTAGCATGGGCTTGCAAATTTGTCTTTGGCAATGATTCTTTTGAATGCATGAAAATTGCACTTTTGAGTGTTTAAGTGTTGATTTGATTGTGAAATATTTGTTATGACTATCCACTCAAGTTATGAGTAAATGAGGGCATGAATAATTATGAAAGTGATGAGTCACTTGACATATATGACTTAATTGGGATAACCGTTCGTTTTGCCCATTACAAACCCTATCAATTCTGCTAGGATTTTGATCATTTTAATGATGATTTATGGAAGCGAGAGCCTAAAATTTTCATTCATGTGGAGTCTTCCAGACATAATAGACTTCTTGTGGAGTCGAATAAAGAATTTTTAGAGTGTCCATAAATACTTTGGATTTAATATTGATCCTTTGGTAATTTGTACCATTTTTGACCTATTTTTGGTGGGTTTTTGGCCTTGTTTTTGATGTTTTTTTAGCTATTTTATGGGGTTTTTTGGTGGCTGTCCCTAGGTGGTATGGATGCAATATCCATGGCCATACCTAGCTGGGAAATTCAGCCAAATATATGACCATCCCACCTAGGATCAACTATGGTATTTTTACCTCTATATAAGCCCAAAATGAGGCTAATGAGCTCATTTGTGCATGTTTGGCTTAGGAATTTGAGAGGTGAGGAGTAGGAGTGTGATTTTTTGAAGTGGAGAACTGAAAAAACATATAACCATCACCATGAGCCAGCCACAGGGGTCGCCAAGTGGTAGAGCCAGTGCGAGATAGGTACGGGATGCATTTTCTCCTTCTCTTTATTTAATCTAAAATCGTAATTTCTGATTATATTTCCATTAAATACACTTAATAATGGTTAAGTAACTATAAAAATAGTATAATTTAGGAATACCATCTGTTATTTGTAGCATTGATGCATTTATTTTTTATTTTTATGTTATTTTCTTGCATTTTTAGGGCTATTTTAGGGGTCAAATTGACCCAATTTTAGCCATTTTTGGGGGCCGTCCCTTGGTGGGATGGCCATGGGTGACCATCCCTAGGTGGGATGGCTGCCAAATTTGGGACCATACCTAGGTGGGATGGTCATAAAACTGGACCAAAAAGGACCCGTTTTTGGGTTTTTTTTTGGTATTTTTAGACTTTTTTAATGCATTTTTAGGGCTTTTTTGACACCTAGTTAGTTCTATTAGGTGGTGAAGAGTCAGTATTGAGTTCCAACTCTCTTTTAGGTTTATAGGGACATTTTTATAGGGAATTATTGGTTATGGATCAATTCCATTGGCCTTAAGCATGTGACACGATTGGAGCCCATGGTGGGCGACCATGTCTACTTGACGACATTGATAGACCTTTGGGAAACTCACAACAACACCTTCCACCTACCTACCGACGAGATGAAGATAATATTAGAGGATATCTATTGAATATTATACATTATTATAGAGGGGTTCCCTATTGTATCCACTCATAGAGACTGACGATATGCAGTGCTGATGAGGCCTGGATAAGCCTCATTTATAGCATGTTTTAAATAGTTAAAACTGCTTAAAACTGCCTAAAACTCTTATGAATTATCTTATATGCTAGTTAAGTTGATTTAATATGCTCTATATTAACTTTTTGCATGATTGCAGTGTTAAGGACATTATATTCCAAATTTTAACAGTTCTTGTATAGTTTTATGTTATATTTTCATGGTTAGGTTTACAACAACATTTCAGTAGTCTTATTTTGATGATCATTAAGCATTAGTTTCTCTAAATTCAGCAAATAGTACAAAGACTTATTACTGTGCAGTAGAAAACTGGTTTTTCCATATAAATTCCAGCAAGCTACCAATGAATGGCAAGGCATGGAATTCACATCCAAGGAAGAATGAAGACTATTGCAATCTAATCCTGAGGTCTAATACACCTGAGAAATGCAGCCAAAACCATTTGGAGTCAACACAGTTGGTCATTCTAAAGATCTTCGAAATGAACACAATGTCTTCAGAATGAACAGATATCTTCGAAATGAGAAAAAAACAGTGTCTTTGGAATGAAAATTGCAGTATCTTCAAAATGAGCAGATCTTTGGAATGATAATTGCAGTATCTTCAGAATGAGCAGATCTTCAAAATGAGAATTACAATATCTTCGGAATGAGCCACTTATCTTCGAAATGAAAACAAAATGTACTTTTTAACTTGTTGACTGAAATTTGGTGATGGAAAAGGGGATAATAAGGTTGAGAAAGTTAAGGGAAAATATCTCCCATATAACTTTGTCATCCTTGCCGTCCAAAGCCACCATTTATGGAAAAGATCAAATTTGATCTTCTTCTAAGATAAAGCAAGGAAATTCTACAGGATATCAGGACAACATATTTTATGTTTGTAATTAGATTTTAGGCATCTATAAAAGATAGCTCCCGTACAGGTTGAGCTATTAAGAATATTATATATTAGAAATATTATATTAGAGATTAGACATATTAGAGATAATAGACCTATAACAGATTGCAGATCTATAACAGATTTCAGCAGAATTATAATTATGTTTCTGAAGCAATAAAAGTGCAGTTTTCATTTCATTTAATTTGTTATGTCTGAGTGTGAGTAAGATTTAAAGAAGAATTCAAATCTTCTTCTGAGAACGGAGGCTGGCCACTTCCAGATCTAGGAGGAGGACTGACAGATAGGTTTTATTCTGATTTTGCTGCAGCAGAATAAGTTGTGAACTTGTCATTTTCATTATTTTGCACAACTAACATTCCTAGTTGTTTAATTCTTGTTCATAATGTTTTTGTGATATTATTATTGGTAGATCTAGTTATTCTTTCCATTCCCAGCAACTTTCCAATTCATTGCAAATTTCCATTTCCAGCAATTTACAAGTTTTCTATAATTTCCTGCATTCTTGTTTTTGCTGTCAAACACTGCATAGAAGATTGATGACCTTCTATTTCAGAGTATTGATAGAAGTTGATTACTTTTTTTATCTCATCATTGCAAAAGTAAATAGGTTTCTCATTTAGCAACTGTAATTAGGATTTTCCTTCTACAAATCAATTAAGTCTCAATTTAGCAATTGTAATTAGGACTTTATTTCTGCAGACAACAATTAGTTTTTCATTCTTGCAAATAGATTAAAGTTAAATTTATGCAATTTAGGGGTAGAAGTGACACAAAACCCCCACACAATCAATTCCACCAATAAGACCTGCTACTTCCAAATGAACTGAACTACAACCCTACTTGAACTTTCTATCATAGACAACCTTGGACACCACCCCGGATTGATAAGATCTTTGAGATTTAATGATGGTATAATGACTACTCATCATTTTGGCACTGTTGTCGGGGAACACGGTGTTGTTAGAAGGTGAAAAGTAGTCCAATAATTATTAAATATGCTATGTTGTGAATTTTAGAGTAAAATCTGAATGTATTGACTGGTATAAGTAATTGTTATTGGTAAATTGTATTTCAGTCCATTTAGAAAATAAGAAAGAAACCACAAGAAGGAAAATTTCACAAGAGGTTGAAATTACATCAAAAATGTCTAAATTTTTTATTTCCAAAAATGTTGGAATTTTCAAAGAATCCCAATCATCCACTTCCAGCACTGCAAGATCCTTTGAGAAATCATTACAAGGAAGAAAATTAAGTAGTTCAACACCATTTTCTCCTGACAAATCCATACAATCAAGAAAATTTGACAAGATTTATAATTGTTTTTGGGAACCTACAATGGAAGGCTCACAAGAGAATCAAGGTAGAGCCAACAATGTGCTCCACCCTAGTGCAACTAGTGCACCTCCCAAAACTTTTCAAAATCCCATCCAACTAGATCTTAATCAAAATGCTCCCATGAAGGTCATTTCACCTGTAGTATTACCAACTTTTAAGGGAATTACATCTGAAGATTTTGATATTTTTTTTGTTTGAGTTTAAAATTGTATGTCAAGCTCATGATTACACTAATGATAATCAAAAGCTCAAACTATTTCCTTCCACTCTTAAAGAGTTAGCTCTACGATGGTTTATCACCTTAGCACCTGACTCCATTAGAACTTGGGATGAGATGGAAAACATATTCCTATAGAGATACCAAGAATATTGTCAAGTCAAGAATCAAAATGATGAAATTCTTACAATGAAACAAGAGGCAAATGAAATCTTAGAAGATTATATAGACAGATTTTATTTTGTTCATAAGAGATGTGGAAGTGTTGAACCTGAAATTTGCAAAGTCATATTCTTAAGGGGACTACAAGATGAATCTAGGGATGCATTGGATATCTTGGGAAGAGGAGATGCAAATGCACTTAAATTTCAAGAAATTATTAAACTCTATAAAAATTACTCTCATTCAAGGCACAAAAAACACAGAATTGGTAATGAAAAACATGATTTGAAAGAATGCATGAAAGAGGCTGATATTTTAGTACATGATAGAACATTAGATGAAAAAAATGAATCTACTGAATCTTCAGCCATCTATTGTTTAGAAATTAAAAAGCAACACTCTCTTCATGATTGTCCTTTGAACAAAATATTTGTACCTACTACATGTAGCATTTGTCAATTAGGACACCCCACAGATCAGTGTAGTTTATTGCCAGAACTTAAAAGTGTCTTTGAAAAATAGTCTCAACCTATGAAAAAAACCAATTTTGTAGGACAAGGACGAGAGAATAATTTTCATAAATTTCCATATCAAAATGCTTCTCAATTTCTTACACATCGGGGAAATAATCCTTGGTATATGCCATGGTCTGCTTCAGGTCCACTTCAACAATGTTGGAGTCAACCACCATGGGCATACTCCCAACAATGTTGGAGTCAACCACCATGGGCATACTCCCAAGCATGGTCTCAACATGGCTGGATGCAACAACAATGGAATCAACAACATCCACCATGGTTGCAGCCAAAATTACAGGGATATCAATGGGTACAACATCAAAATCAGTACAAAGGGTAGCAACATTGTCAAAAACAAAAATCAAATTTGTTGCCTAATAATATCCATAATTTCTATCATACAACAACAACAAAAATTAAAACAACCTCTATTTTCAACTCAACCTATGGTCAGTCCAAATCATGTTAAACAGGTAACCCTTGTCTCTATGGTTGAATCAGAAAATACAGCCCTAATAAATGTTAGTGACTGTGTTAAAACTCAGTTGTGTTCAGGTGAACCACTACTTGAACCTATTCCACTTATCAGTGTAGAAAGTGAAGTTAAAAAGAATGAACATGAAAACAAATCTACACTAAAACAACATCAAGAAGAACAAGATACCTCATCAAATAAAGTATCATATTTTGAATAGTTTGAGATATCAAAAATAACATCTTCACAATCAGATTTGATAAAGGAATTAGAACATTTAACTATTACAATCCCTTTACCTCAAGTTGTACCAATCATTAATAGGATTTTTCAAGAAATGTGTTTTAGAAAACCAAGAAAAAAGAAGAAAGTATATCCTAAAACCATACAAAAAGGTGGAAAATTAGTTAACTTGCTTTCAGGTAAACTTATTACACCTAAGTATGATTGTATAGAAAACCCACAGTTTCTTAGAAAACATAAGGAAAATGAAAAGAATACTTTAGTTTTGGCCTCCATTGGTGTAAATAAAAATGTTTCTCCAAGAACCAATTCAAATAAGCCTGGTACAAAACAAACTGAAACACAGCCAAAACAACCTTTGAACACCAATAGTTGGTTGACTAAAAACCAAGGAGCAAATTTGTTTGATATATTGGTGCAACATCCTAATGCTTTACTAACATTTTATGCATCTTTAGCAGTTGGCATTGAGTTGTTGCAGGTACAAAAAAACAAATTTTGTAGTTGAATGCATTTAATGAACTTTGGTTGGAAGCACTTCACCAAATAGAGTTCACTCAACAAAAATGGAAAATGTGGCATGATGATCACATTAAGAGTAGCAAGGATAAACCAGGGGAGTTTGAGAATGAAGTTGTTCAACTTTATTTAGTTGATGATGTAAGGAGGATATTAGTGGTGAATGGACATCTTTTACAGTTGTACCATAAACCACTAACAAAGGTGGAATTTGCTCGGTATTCCATACAGTTACATTTGACAAAAGAAGCTTCTTCTTCTGATGAAGATTCCAAATGATCATATCTTTGAATCTTAAAAATAAAAAGAAAAAAAAATTAGAAAAAAATAGAAAACAAAAAGATGAATAAATTCTGGCTATGAATTTCTTCATGGACATGATTTCAGGGAAGTCATGAATTCCTTCACGGGCACAATCAGAATCAAAAAGACAAAAAGAAAAAAAAGAGAGAAAAGGAGAGGTTAAAGAAAAAAGAAAAGAAAAAAAAAGTGAAAACCTTTTCTAAGGCGCTATTGAGTTGGTATGCATGAAAACCAGTTTTCTGGCATGCATAACCTTAAAATTTTTGAGTCATCATTGTACAAATTCACCAGCTGCACTTGTTTTTGAGGTGTTGCAGGAAGCCTCAACAGAATATTAACAGAAGCAGTCATCTTTCAAAACTTGCATTAACTTGTTTTAACCAGGTATATATGTTTCTTGCACTTTTATTATTGTAAATATTTGATATATAGTAGATGACAATTAACCATTAGTATAAAATTGTTCATAAGAGTTGGCATACACAAAACATGCTTGGAGAAAGAGAAAAATGTTTGTTTCTGCTATGTCTTGAGAATGACTGTTGTATCTTCAAATAACCGTGGTATCTTCAGAATGAAGCTTTGTCTTCAAAATGAAGGTGTGTCTTTAGAATGAAGGTTTATCTTTGGAATGAAGGTTTGTCTTCGGAATGAAGGTTTATCTTCGGAATGAGGTTATCTTCAAATTAAATGCCCAGCTTAGTCTTCAGAATGAAACATAATCTTCAGAATGAAGATTTAACAATCTATTTCCATGTGGCATCCAAGGAGGGATAAAAAGACATAGTCAAGGAGGGAATGAAACATAATCTTCGAAATGAAGATTTAACAAACATGCCACCACCATTCATTGATAATAACCACTCATGTGGGAAAATTTATATGCAGAATGGACAAGCTAAAAATAGTAAAGAAAATTTGATGGCAATGATGTGCCATATTTTCTTTCCATATTTTCTTTCCAAAGACATATTTGCTAATGATTACAAGAAAAAAAAATTATTCTTTCTGAAGAAGAACAAGAGCAAACCCTGTAGCAACCAGAAATCAGTGACTTAACAGATGCTGTAGTTGTTGTTGTAGAAGAAGAAACAGCTACTACAGAGGCTGTTGCAGAAGAAGAAATAGCTGCTGCAGAGGTTGTTGCAGAAGAAGAAACAGGAACTGCTATAGATACTGTTGTAGAAAAAGAAACACACCCAGCAGCAGCAACAAAACCATCAAACTCACAGACTAAGAATAGAAGAGATGAAACTAATAGCAAAAAAAATAAAATAGAAGAGGGTTCATTTTTCTAAAGATGTTATTTATTTGTCAGAATATAAGAGTGAAGTTCACAGTGAAGAGCTTGAAGCTATCCCTACAGCCCCTGTTACCACAAGAAAATAGGGCAACAAGAGAAAATATACATTAAGGACTAGGAGGTCTGTAAGACTCCAACAAAAAGAGATAAAAGAACAAATGATTGAAGAGAAGACCATACAGGATAGCCATGATGTCATAGAAGTGCAACAAGCCACTGAGAATTTGGATGTAATAATAAGATAATTTCATGGAACCTCCTGTACAGGAGTAGGGGTATGAAGTAGAGGATGAGATCATTGTTGAGCAGCAAACTGTAGTTGATTTGTTAATTTTAGGTTCTGAGTCAAATGAAGAAGAGGAGTTGGACATCACAGAACAACTGAGAGCAGCCAAGAGTGTTATAAAAATACAAATGAGATGGATTGAGGAAAGAAAATATGTTATTGAAAAACATGAAAAGAAAATTAGAGAATTATAGCAGAAAATGGAGAAACTAAAAAGTAGGTTGTCACAAGTTGATTACATCAGATAAAGAGGAGGATTTGGTTTAGTTACTACTTGGATTATCTAGGGAATATGAAGACACAAGTTCTCATTCTGAAGTAGTGCCCCTCCACTTTGAAGCAGTGCCCTTCCATTTTGAGGCATTGTCTTCTCAATCCAGAGAAATACCTTTTATGCAACATTATTGGGTAGGTCTCAGATTCAGACCTCCAACCATCATTACTATAGTTTTCTCCTATTTTGAAGAGGATTACCAACTAGATGATCAGTTTGAATAATGACTAAGAAACCTTCATGAGAAATTACACAGGCACTAAATTGTTCTATTAAACATGGAATATGAGTATGGATATTTGTGACTCCATAGCCCACTGCAATGCATGAGGGCATGCCTTAATATAAGTTGGGGGGAAATGATGAGGCCTGGATAAGCCTCATTTATAGCATGTTTTAAATAGTTAAAACTACCTAAAACTCTTGTGAATTATCTTATATGCTAGTTAAGTTGATTTAATATGCTCTGTATTAACTGTTTGCATGATTACATTGTTAAGGACATTATATTCTGATTTTTAACAGTTCTTGTATAGTTTTATGTTATATTTTCATGCTTAGGTTGACAAAAACATTTCAGTAGTCTTATTTTGATGATCATTAAACATTATTTTCTCTAAATTTAGCAAATAGTACAAAGACTTATTACTGTGCAGCAGAAAACTGGTTTTTCCATATAAATTCCAGCAAGCTACCAATGAATGGCAAGGCATGGAATTATGATCCTGAGGTCTAATACACCTGAGAAATGCAGCCAAAACCATTTGGAGTCAACACAGTTGGTCATTCTAAAGATCTTCGGAATGAACACAGTGTCTTCGGAATGAACACAGTGTCTTCGAAATGAACAAATATCTTCGAAATGAGAAAAACACAGTGTCTTCGGAATGAGAATTGCAGTATCTACGAAATGAGCGGATCTTCAGAATGAGAATTGCAGTATCTTCAAAATGAGCGGATCTTTGGAATGAGAATTGCAGTATCTTTGGAATGAGCCACTTATCTTCGGAATGAAAACAAAATGTGCTTTTTGACTTGTTGACTGACTTTTGGTGGTGGAAAAGGGGATAATAAGGTTGAGAAAGTTAAGGGAAAATATCTCCCATATAACTTTGTCATCCTTGCCATCCAAAGCCACCATTTATGGAAAAGATCAAATTTGATCTTCTTCTAGGATAAAGCCAAGAAATTCTACAGGATATCAGGACAACATATTTTATGTTTGTAATTAGATTTTAGGCATCTATAAAAGATAGCTCCCATAAAGGTTGAGCTATTAAGAATATTAGATATTAGAAATATTAGATTAGATATTAGACATATTAAAGATAATAGGCCTGTAACAGATTTCAGATCTGTAACAGATTTTAGCAGAATTATAATTATGTTTCTGAAGCAATAAAAGTGCAGTTTTCATTTCATTTAATTTGTTATGTCCGAGTGTGAGTAAGATTTAAAGAAGAATTCAAACCTTCTTCTGAGAACGAATGCTGGCCACTTCTAGATCTAGGAGGAGGACTGACAGACAGGTTTTATTCTGATTTTGCTGCAACAAAATAAGTTGTGAACTTGTCATTTTCATTATTTTGCACAACTAACATTCCTAGTTGTTTAATTCTTGTTCATAATGTTTTTGTGATATTATTATTGGTAGATCTGGTTATTCTTTCCATTCCCAGCAACTTTCTAATTTATTGCAAATTTCTATTTCCAGCAATTGACAAGTTTTCTATAATTTCCTACATTCTTTTTTTTGCTGTCAAACACTGCACAGAAAATTGACGACCTTCTGTTTCAGAGTATTGACAGAAGTTTATTACTTGTTTTATCTCATCATTGCAAAAGTAAATAGGTTTCTCATTTAGCAACTATAATTAGGATTTTCCTTCTACAAATCAATTAAGTCTCAATTTAGCAATTGTAATTAGGACTTTATTTTTGCAGACAACAATTAGTTTTTCATTCTTGCAAATAGATTAATGTTAAATTTATGCAATTTAAGGGTAGAAGTGACACAAAACTCCCACACAATCAATTCCACCAATAAGACCTGCTGCTTCCAAATGAACTGAACTACAACCCTGCTTGAACTTTCTATCATAGACAACCTTGGACACCACCCCAGATTGATAAGATCTTTGAGATTTAATGATGGTATAACGACTACTCATCAAGTGCTACAAAGGTCCTTTAGAGGATGCTGGGAGGAGGCAGTGAGTGACCTACTTAGTAGAGAGATATTAGTAGAGTCCTAGTTTGGGGTGTATAGATTGGATGTTAGATATTCCTTACTAATAAATTTGATCTCCAACATGTTGTTGCTAGACTTATCAGGAGCTAGGTTCCCCTAGAATCTTATAGAGTTGGTTTTTACATTGGTGGAGTGCACTGAGGAGGATCATATAGTGATGGCTTGGGATCCAAAATTATTGGCACAACTATATGATGAGTTATATGAGATCCACTCTCATGGGTGTAAGGGATTGGGATGAAAATTTCTACTACAGGTTTGGGTATGGCAACATATTACAGTGGATCAACTACAAGGATTACCTTGGATGACTCGAACACAACTTACCGTTAGGTACATAGGCTACAAAATATTATGGTAGAGGTCTTAGGATATAGGTCAGAGCCATCAATTTGTAGGTGATGTTGAGTACTATGCAAATTCCTTTATGCAAATTAGGGTAGATGAGATTATCTAGAGACCTTATGGATATTATCTAGTATGGTTTGAGGTAGCTACATAGTTACATCACGTGAGGTGAGCCAGATGGCTAGTTGGGCAACATGGGATTGAGTGAGAGTACTTATCTTATGCTCGAGTCCTATGATAAATTGCGCTACACTAAGGGTTTCCTAGTGAGCCAATGATATATCATCATCGTATGGCTAAGGGGAATATTAGTTGGCCTATAGTGGAGACCTTGGGAGAGGAGTCCAATCCTATAATAGACATCTCTGAGGTAGATGATGCTAGGAATATAGAGGAGTATGACTCATGGTGGGTGATATGTCAATGGTGAGGGGAGAGACCACTAGGAGGGGCTACATCTACTATGACAGAGGAGGAACCTGAGGATGCTCCAAAGGAGGAGGGTTTGGATGAATCCCCAAATGATAAGGAGGTAGGTACAGGTGAGTGACATGCACATCATTTTGTAGAGAATGAGTGGGTGGATCTCCTAGACTTACGAGATCTATAGGGTGACTTTGGTGAGTTTAATTTTTAGGATCAGGGGATGCAAGCACAACTGGCAGCTTGAGATACTATGATTACTAAGATGAGGGGTGAGCTTATCAGAGGTCAATAAGAGAGAGAGAGAGAGAGACTTTAGGTTGATGTGGAGAGGTAGGCAACATTGATAGCTATGCTACAAATACTAGTTGAAGAACAGAGCCCTAGCCATGAGGGGTCTAGTAGTAGTGAGGTAGCCAAGATACGAAAGGATATGACATGGATTTAGTCCCTAGTGGTGACATACCAAACTCATTTCCAAAAGGATTGGGCTTATACTGACAAGTTGGAGGATGAGATAGTGCACCTTAAGGGGTGCATACCAGACCACTCATTTGCCAGTGGATCACACTAGAGTGAGAGGAGTGGTACAGGATAGTCATCTACATGGATGGGGCCTCCTAGCTCTACACAGAGGTCAAACAGGCTAGGTGGTAGCAGATATATGAGTTCATGGTGAACTTCAACTAAGGGTAGGGGTGAGATTCACAACACTGGTCCTATGTGACCATGGATTTTGAGATTCTATGGAAATTTTTGATATTTTAGGTTTTATGAGATATGAGGACCAACTTTATTTTAGCCTATGGGTAGTATATGGATGATGGTGTATATTTTGATTTTAGACACACACACACACACATATATATATATATGTGTGTGTGTGTGTGTGTGTTTCTATTATCATCATGTGATATTTTACTACTTTATGAAATGTATGCAATGCTTATATTTTCTTTATAATGATATGATGGATTGTTAACATGTATGCATGTATTTTTCCTATGATGTGATTTGATGATATGTAGATATGTAAATGCACAATGAAATGGATGATTTGATTTAATTTGTATGATGGATTTATGATGACTATTTGACACATTATATGCTAGCACCATAGACTGTACAAAATTTATCTCATTATATGTAATGGCTTGTGAAAATGTATATTAACAAACATGGGATGGCATGATATGAATTGTAATGAATGGTATATTGTTTTATGATATGTTTAGGATTTTTTAGGAGACTTAAACAATCTAGTTACCTAATCAAAAGTTGTATAGTAACTATGAAAGACTTTCTAACAAAATATAAATCTTATAAGATAACCAATATATTCAATATCCCTGTGTGTGCATGTGAGTTTATTACTATGATAATGCATAAAGTTACCCTCATGCCAAACATGATTGATTCAACCCATTTGTACTAAAGATGACCCTATGACTCTCATTATCCTAAGTTTTGTAATTAGTAGTATTAGACTACTAGGAAATATAGGATACCAAAAGCTAGCTCATCCACATGCAAACATTGATCTATATAAAAGCATGTTGCTTGTATGATAGACATCATTATGCGTAAGGATACCGCTATTGCCAAGTGGGATAGATGCCACCCAACCTGTAATGAGGATAACCATATGGTTTTTAATGCTGAGCATTTCAAGGATTCAAGTTCAAAACTCCCTTCTTTTCTTTTAAATTTGAATTGTTCAAGGGAATTGCTCATTTTTATTTTTTGATCAAGGGATTTTGGTAGTGGTGAGAACCACTATTTATTTTTCCTTTATTAATGGTAAGAACCACTATTTTTTTTTTCATATTGGTGAAGTGATAATAATCACTATTTATTTTTCTCTTTGGATACTTGTCCCAATTTTGTGTGAGGCAAGGGGTTTTGATTTTATGGGTAAGTAGGAACTTATCCTTTTTTCAATTCTCAGCATCGTTGAACCATTCGAACAAGGGAAATGAGCGAGATAAAACTTTTCACTTAAGGTAACCTAGACCACTTTGTAGGTTTCATATTTCCTTATGCTAAACTTGGATTTATTAATGTAAAAATATGTTGGGATTTTGATGTATACAAGGTATAATCTAAGTAGGATTATGCATTTTAAAAATCATGATAGCTTTCTACAAAATCTGAAAAGAAAACTATATATGGTTGAGTGACCAAAAAATATTAACTATGTCTTACAAACAATGGCTAAGTGATAGGAAACAAACACACAATATGGAGTGTAAATGTAAATGATACATGTAATGTACATAGGTGATAATATTAACATATGATAATAGTGAATTTTAACAGATGCCTAGTAGACCTAGTACTAGACATTTATGATAAACTTCTAATAATGCAAGATGCAGTGTTGTATGCCTAATGCAAGTGATATGAAATACAAATGATGTGAAGTGCAATGATGCAATATTTTTGTGTTTTTGAAATTTTAATGATTTTTTTGTATTTTTGATATATTTTGTATATATAGGTTGACATATGGGCTTAATGAATACCATTGGGGATTTTTATGTGACCAAAGGGCTTATAGACACATTTGGGGTATTTTAGGGTGACCTAGATGGTCATAGACCACCTAGGAGTGTTTTAAGGTGACCAAATGTTGAGCAAGGTGCATAATCAGTATTGTCATTGTTGTCAACTCAGACAGATAGATCATTTGTTGATGCAGTGGACAGATGTTCAGAGGTCAACCAGAATAGGTACAATCAATTTCCAAGAAGACAGAAGTGGCCCAGATTCAGAAAATTCAAAGAAAAAGACAAGTAAGAAAACATGTCGCGATATCGCGACATGTTTTCTATCGTGATATCGTGACAAAAATGAGGAGAGAGAAAATGCTGAAAAACTGTCGCGATTTCGCGACATGTCAAGTTTTCACTGAGGAGAGAGAAAATGTGTCGCGATTTCGTGACATGTCAAGTTTTCGCTGAGGAGAGAGAAAATGTGTCGCGATTTCGCGACATGTCAAGTTTTCACTGAGGAGAGAGAAAATGTGTCGCGATTTCGCGACAAAATCGAGGAGAGAGAAAATGCGGAAAAACTGTCACGATTTCGCGACATGTCGAGTTTTCACTGAGGAGAGAGAAAATGTGTCGCGATTTCACGACAAAATTGAGGAGAGAGAAAATGCGAAAAAACTGTCTCGATTTCGTGACATATCGAGTTTTTGTTGGAGGAGAGAGAAAATATTGTCGCGATTTCGCGACATGTTCCATTTTCGTGGGTGTCGAGTTTTCACGGAAGGAGAGAGAAAATGTTGTCGCGATTTCGTGACATGTTCCATTTTTGCGCCAGCTTGCCAAGAAGAAGACAAAAAGCTGTCAGAGCGGCAGTTCTACTGTCAGAGAAGCAGGTTCGGCTGTCAGAACTATAAATACACAGGTAAGGTGTGACAGAGCCATAAAAAGGCAGGTAAGACGATCAGAGCTATAAATAGAAAGATAAATCTGTCAGAACATCGGATTTACTTACAAAGAGCCGAAAAAGCTATCAGAGCAGTAAAGTGGGCAGATAAGTCTGTCAGAGACACAAGTAAGCTTTTAAGGCTATTAACAACGCAGTATGTTGTGCTGTAAGTATGCTTTATGTGCACATAAAGTTAGGGTTAGGGTTGAGCTCTACACGTGGCAAGAGTATTATGACTTGCCGGATAAAAAGAAAAAGGTGCTGTGAAAGCTAATCAATTAAGAGAGAATATTTTGCTGAGAAGAGGACAGAGAGTATTGTGCAGAGAGTACAGAGTGTATTTTGCAAAGAAAATACAGAGTATTTTGCAGAGAAAATACCATAGAGTATAGTGTAGACAAAGTACAGAATGCTGTAAAAGTTCTATAAAAGTACAGAACAGAGTTCTATAAAGTTCAAAACAGAGTACTATGAAAGTACAAAGTGTTGTAAAAGTTCTATAAAAGTATAGAATAGAGTACTGTAAAAGTACAGAACTATGTGCTGTAAAAGTACAAAACAGTGTACTGTAAAAGTTTTGTAAAAGTACAGAATACTGTGCTGTGAAAAGTGAACAGAGAGCTTTTTGCTGTGAAAAGTGAACAGAGAGCTTTGTGCTATGAAAAGTGCAGAGAGGATATTGCAGTAAAAGTACAGAATAGTGTACTATAAAAGTACAGAGCAGTGTGCTGTAAAAGTACAGAAGTCAGTGTTGTAAAAGTACAGAACAGAGTGCTGTAAGAAAGAATAGCAGAGCTGTAAGAATATGAAGTGTTTATTATAAAGGATTTAGACCAGTGAGGGTCTTGTGGTAGAGAAGGCATTTTTATGTCATAAAAACTGTTCAAATCTGAAGTCCAAGTTGGTGCTTGGTATTAGGGGGTTGGTGCTCCTTTCTGTTGGTGCAGATAAATTGTTTTGTAAAGTTGGTGCTTTGCAAAGGCTGGATTTGGATGGGTGTCCAAGCAGTCTAATTTTTGAGGAGTAGCCAAATCTGGTGAACCTCGGTAAATCTTGTGTTGTGGATTGTTCTCTTGTTTATTTGTTGTATCTATTTTCAAGTTCTCTCTGCTTAAGTTTGAAAGAGTTGTAGATCTATTTTTAAATTGCTACACTGATTCACCCCCCCTCTCAGTGTCATTGTGTGAATATCAATTGGTATCAGAGCAAGGTTCCTGTTCTAGCTTAATCAGCTAAGGTGATCTTGGAAGATTCACAATGGCCGGTGGTGAAGGATTTTCATCCAACAAAGCTCCTTTGTTCGATGGAACTAATTACTCTTTCTGGAGACTCAGGATGCGAGACTTATCTGTGTGCTTTGGGTTATGACATTTGGGAGTCAGTAGAAAGTGGGTACATAATATCCTCTACTCCTCCATCTGATGCTGCAGAGAAGAAGAAGTTTGAGAATAACTCCAAGGCAAAGAATGCTATAATGTGTGGGTTAGTTGATAGTGAAATAATAAGGATCATGAGCTGTAAGACAACAAAAGACATGTGGGACAAACTGCAGAGCATCCATGAAGGAGACAACAAGATCAAGGAAGCCAAGCTTCAAACTCATAGAGCTCAGTTCGAGGCTTTAAAAATGAATGATGATGAGAACATAGAGGCCTATATGCTGAGAGTCAATGGAATTATTAATGCAATTAGAGGACTCGATGAGGAAATAGAAGATGCAGTCATCGTGAAAAAGGTATTAAGAACTCTCCACAAAAGATTTGATTCTAAAGTTTCTGCCATAGAAGAAGCTAAAGATTTAAATTCTTTTAGCTTGGATGAAATGCATGGTTCTTTAACTGCATATGAAATGAGAATAGGGCAAACTAAGCCCTCTGACAGAGAAGCTGCTTTTAAAGCACACAAGAATATAAAAGCTAATCAAGAATTTGTAGAAGAAGAGTCTTCAGATGAAACGAAGCAAACTTTGTTAGGAAACTAATAAAGGGAAAAGGAAAGTACAGAGGTAAGTTACCGTTTAAGTGCTTCAACTATGGAGGAGTCGGGCACTTTGCTGCTAAATGTCCAATGAATGAGAAAAACAAAAATGATGAAGGGACACACCAAGAGAGAAGTGACTGGAAGAAGAAACCACAGTTTAGAAAAAGCAACTTCAAGAAGAAAAGCTTCATTTCCAAGAATGTCAGCTCTTCTGAAGACTGCTCCGGTGAGGATTCTAAAGAAGAAGCAGGTGAAGCTCTGTTCATGGCTTTTGAAGAAAGAATAACAGAGGAAAAACCGAAATGTAATGAAATACCCGAGGATGAGGCTGAAGTTTATCTGGAAGGTGAGTTAGTTGCTGCTCTTAAAGAACTAAGCACGAAAAGGAAAAATATTAAAAAGGTTTCAAGAAAGCTTGAAGATGCCAATGAAATAATAAACCGCTTGAAAGTACAGACAGATGAATTCAAGAAAATGTCCGAAGTTCTTGATGAACAATTAACTGTAAATACAGTTGAATGCAGCAAGCTAGAAGAAGACATTGTTAAGTTAAGGATGCAGCTAGAGGAGATGAATAAGAAATTGAGCTATTATCATAAGTTTGAAGAAAGTACTGTAAAGCTGGATAAAATTTTAAATAACCAAAGGCCTTCCGGCATCAAATTTGGTTTGGGCTTCGATGAAGGAGAATCATCAAAGGGTTCAAAGGCCTTAAAAGTAGAACCCATAAAGAAAGAAGAAAAGATCAAGGTTGATCAAGAAAAAACAATTCATGCCAAAGAAAGCAATAATGCCAGACTCAAGAAGAGTATTGACAAAGATGGATTCACAAAAGTCACACATCCTAGAAGGAAAAGATTCATGGCTCCTACTTCAAACTGGCAAAGACCTGCACCCAGGTTTAATCATTCCTTTTTTGGTTACTATTTTAAATGCAATGCTTATGGTCATAAGATTTCAGATTGCAGGTATAAGGTAGCTCAAAGGAATTTCTCCAGTAGAAATGTTTTTTCTCCATTAATGAATTATGCAGTTGAATGTTATAACTGTCATAATTTTGGACATATTGCAAGAAACTGTAGAAGCACTTTTGCAAAAAATAATTATCAGGGTAGAAAATCTCAACCGAATGGGTTGAAACAAAACAAGAAATTTACTGAAAAATAGGCATAGGAAAATGAAAGGGGAAAGGCAAAACAAGTTGCCAAATCTGCTATCAAACCAGAATAGAAAGAAAAAGAATCTTTTATTGTCTAGAATATTTTTGAAGCATAGAACAAATCAGCACCATGGATACTTGACAGTGGATGCTCCAGTCACATGACAGGTGACAAGAAAAAATTTGAGAAGTTACAAAATTATGAAGGTGGTTCTGTGAAATTTGGAAATAATGATGGAGCAAAGATAGTTGGCAAAGGATCTGTCAAGATCGGTGATGGAAAGATCAAATCGAAGAAGTCTTGTTTGTAATTGGTCCGAAGCATAACCTGCTCAGTGTAAGTCAAATCTATGACAGAGGTCATGAAGTAGTTTTTAAGAAGCGAGTGGTTATGAAGTGAGAAAAGCTAACAGTGGGAAGTTAATTGCTACCGGATCAAGGACTTCTGGAAATCTGTACACTCTCTCAGAGACCTCAGAAGGAGCTTGCTTGATTGGACAAGAAGATGAAAATTGGCTGTGGCACAAAAGGCTCGGTCATATCAGCTTTGACAATTTGGTTAAAATAAGTTCAAAAAATGCTGTAAGAGATATACCTTCCATTGGCAAACCACTAAATAGTATTTGTGCTTCTTGTCAAAAGGGAAAGCAAACTAGAGCCACATTTAAATCAAAGGAGTACTTTACCAGAAAACCCTTAGAACTAATTCATACTGATTTATGTGGACCCATGAGAACTCAAAGTATAAATGGTGATAAATACTTTATGCTTTGCATAGATGACTATTCCAGAATGACCTGGATATTCTTTTTAAAGCAAAAATCTGATGCTTTTGAAATGTTCAAGTCTTTCAAAAACCAAGTTGAGAATGAAACAGGAAAGAGGATCAAATGCTTAAGATCAGATAGAGGAGGAGAGTTCATCTCAGAAGAGTTTGCCAAATACTATCAAAAATATGGGATCAAAAGACAGTTTTCAGTAGCAAGGACACCTCAAAAGAATGGTGTTGTTGAGAGAAAGAACAGAACTGTACAGGAAATGGCATGGACAATGTTAACTGAAAGCAAAATTGCAGACAGATTTTGGAAAGAGGCAGTCCATACTGCAGTTTACATCCAAAACAGGTGCATGTTGAGGACTCATGAAAGCAAAACCCCTTATGAGCTTTGGTTCGGCAAGAAGGCAACAACAAAATACTTCAAAGTCTTTGGCAGCAAGTGTTACATTAAAAGAACAGAAGATAATCTTGGTAAATTTGAAGATAGAGCTGATGAAGGTATTTTTGTTGGCTATTCATCAAAAAGCAAAGCTTACAAATGCTACAATAAAAGGCTAAAGAAAATTGTAGACAGTGATGATGTTAAATTTGATGAAGATAGGAAACAAGTTGTCAGTTGTGAAAATAACTACCCTATTTATGAAGATGTTATTGAAGGAGATGAAGAAAAGGAATCAGAAGAGAATCAAAAAATTGACCCAGATAATTTAAGTATTGATTCAAAAGTAGAAGAAAACAATAAATTTAAAACTGGAAGCTGGCAGAAAAATCATCCCAGAGAACAAATTATAGGGGACCCCATAGTTGGTGTTAAGACAAGAAGAAGAGTAGTAAGTAACTACTCCTTGTTATCCAGCATTGAGCCCAAGAATATTGCTGAAGCAAGCACAGATGTAAGTTGGATGAAGGCAATAAATGAAGAACTAGACCAGATTGAGAGAAACAAAACCTGGGAGTTAGTACCACGACCTGTAAGTAAAAACATAATCGGTACTAAATGGATTTTTAGAAACAAATTGAATGAAGACGGACAGGTTGTAAGGAATAAAGCAAGATTGGTCTGTAAAGGCTATGCTCAAGTTGAAGGTATTGATTTTGAGGAAACTTTTGCACCAGTGGCTAGACTTGAGGCAATAAGAATGTTTCTGGCTTTAGTAGTCCACAAGAATTTCAAAGTTTATTAGATGGATGTGAAATCAGCATTTTTGAATGGAAATCTTGAAGAAGAAGTGTATATTGAACATCCATATGGTTTTCTACTCGGTGATAATCCCAACTTTGTTTGCAAGTTAAAGAAAGCTTTGTATGGCTTGAAACAAGCACCCAGAGCATGGTATGCAAGACTTGACAACTATCTCACTGAACAAGGGTTCAAGAAAGGTATGGTGGATAGTAACTTGTATGTCAAAACTGACAATGGCCAACTTATTGTCCTTGTTGTTTATGTTGATGATATAATTTTTGGCAAAGAACAATAATGAGTCATGTACAGACATAGCAAATAAAATGCAAAAAGAATTTGAAATGTCTATGATTGGTGAACTTTCATTTTTCTTCGGACTGCAAGTTAACCAAAGTGAAAAGGGGATTTTTATTTCTCAAGTTAAATATGTGAAAGAAATGCTAAAAAAGTTCACAATGGAGGATAGTAAACCTGTAAGCACTCCCATGACAACAAGTTGCAAATTGAGCAAGGATGACATTTCTCCGGATGTAGATCGGACCATGTACGGATCCATGATTGGAAGCCTGCTGTATTTAATGGCCACAAGACCAGATATATTACAGGCAGTTTGCATGGTTGCAAGATTTCAGGCTAGTCCAAAAGAAACTCATGTGACAGCTTGTGAAGAGAATTTTTAGGTACCTCAAGGGTACTATGGAGTATGGGTTATGGTATCCAAAAGGAAAAGACTTCACTCTGATTGCATATTCAGATGCAGATTGGGCAGGTTGTATAGATGACGAGAAAGAGTACCAGTGGTGGTGCATTCTATCTTGGAGACAGGTTGGTAGCATGGCACAGCAAGAAACAAGAATCAGTCTCTCTATCCATAGCAGAAGCAGAATACATTGCAGCAACAACAAGCTGTACACAGATTTTATGGATGAGACAAACACTGAAAGATCTGGGTATTAATTTCAAAGAGCCAATTTCAATTAAATGTGATAATACCAGTGCAATTAACATCTCAAAGAATCCGGTTATGCATTCCCGCACCAAACATATTGCAATCCGGTATCACTTTTTGAAGGATAAAGTTGCAGAAGGTGAAGTTAAATTGGACTTTGTTCCAACTACAGAGCAAGTAGCAGATATCTTCACTAAACCGTTACCCAAGGAAGTTTTTGAATATCTCCGCAGTAAGTTGGGTGTGGTCACACTACCCAAGAACTGACTAGCTTTTGGGAACACATTCTCAGGGGAGCATTTATATATTTGATTATCAACCCTTTAATATATATTTGTTTGCTCTTGTTTGTATTTTATGCTAACTGTAATAGTGTGTGCCTGAGAATGTTGTGCATGGACTCAGGGGGAGTCTGCAGCCCTTTGGTATTATTGTCAAAGGGGGAGAAGAATTTCTGGAAATTGAACATGTGTAAATTGAACATGTGTTGCCAACAATTCCAAAGGGGGAGATTGTTGAGCAAGGTGCATAAACAGTATTGTCATTGTTGTCAACTCAGACAGATAGATCAATTGTTGATGCAGTGGACAGATGTTCAGAGGTCAACCAGAACAGGTACAGTCAATTTCCAAGAAGACAAAAGTGGCCCAGATTCAGAAAATTCAAAGAAAAAGACAAGTAAGAAAACTGTCACGATATCGCGACATGTTTTCTGTCGTGATATCGCGACAAAAATGAGGAGAGAGAAAATGCTAAAAAACTGTCGCGATTTCGTGACATGTCGAGTTTTCACTGAGGAGAGAGAAAATGTGTCGCGATTTCGCGACATGTCAAGTTTTCGCTGAGGAGAGAGAAAATGTGTCGCGATTTCGCGACATGTCAAGTTTTCGCTGAGGAGAGAGAAAATGTGTCGCGATTTCGCGACATGTCAAGTTTTCGCTGAGGAGAGAGAAAATGTGTCGCGATTTCGCGACATGTCAAGTTTTCACTAAGGAGAGAGAAAATGTGTCGCGATTTCGTGACAAAATCGAGGAGAGAGAAAATGCGGAAAAACTATCACGATTTCGCGACATGTCGAGTTTTCACTGAGGAGAGAGAAAATGTGTCGCGATTTCGTGACAAAATCGAGGAGAGAGAAAATGCGGAAAAACTATCGCGATTTCGCGACATGTCGAGTTTTCACTGGAGGAGAGAGAAAATATTGTCGCGATTTCGCGACATGTTCCATTTTTGCGGGTGTCGAGTTTTCACGGGAGGAGAGAGAAAATGTTGTCGCGATTTCGTGACATGTTCCATTTTCGCGCCAGCTTGCCAAGAAGAAGACAAAAAGCTGTCAGAGCGGCAGTTCTACTGTCAGAGAAGCAGGTTCGGCTGTCAGAACTGTAAATACGCAGGTAAGGTGTGACAGAGCCATAAAAAGGCAGGTAAGACGATCAGAGCTGTAAATAGAAAGTAAATCTGTCAGAACATCGGATTTACTTACAAAGAGCCGAAAAAGCTATCAGAGCAGTAAAGTGGGCAGATAAGTCTATCAGAGACACAAGTAAGCTTTTAAGGCCATTAACAGCGTAGTATGCTGTGTTGTAAGTATGCTTTACGTGCACATAAAGTTAGGGTTAGGGTTGAGCTCTACACGTGGCAAGAGTATTATGACTTGTCGGATAAAAAGAAAAAGGTGCTGTGAAAGCTAATCAATTAAGAGAGAATATTTTTCTGAGAAGAGGACAGAGAGTATTGTGCAGAGAGTACAGAGTGTATTTTGCAGAGAAAATACAGAGTATTTTGCAGAGAAAATACCACAGAGTATAGTGCAAACAAAGTACAAAATGCTGTAAAAGTTCTATAAAAGTACAAAACAGAGTTCTGTAAAGTTCAAAACAGAGTACTGTGAAAGTATAGAGTGCGGTAAAAGTTCTATAAAAGTACATAACAGAGTACTGTAAAAGTACAGAACTATGTGTTGTAAAAGTACAGAATAGTGTACTGTAAAAGTTCTGTAAAAGTACAGAATACTGTGCTATGAAAAGTGAACAGAGAGCTTTGTGCTGTGAAAAGTGCAGAGAGGATATTGCAGTAAAAGTACAGAATAGTGTATTGTAAAAGTACAGAGCAGTGTGCTATAAAAGTATAGAAGTCGATCGTTGTAAAAGTAAGAACATAGTGCTTGTAAGAAAGAATAGCAGAGTCTGTAAGAATATGAAGTTTTTATTATAAAGTATTTAGACCAGTGAGGGTCTTGTGGTAGAGAAGGCATTTTTATGTCATAAAATCTATTCAAATCTGAAGTCCAAGTTGGTGCTTGGCATTAGGGGGTTGGTGCTCCTTTCTGTTGGTGCAGATAAATTATTTGTAAAGTTGGTGCTTTGCAAAGGTTGGATTTGGATGGGTGTCCAAGCAGTCTAATTTTTGAGGAGTAGCCAAATCTGGTGAACCTCGATAAATCTTGTGTTGTGGATTGTTCTCTTGTTTATTTGCTGTATCTATTTTCAAGTTCTCTCTGCTTAAGTTTGAAAGAGTTGTAGATCTATTTTTAAATTGCTACACTGATTCACCCCCCCATCTCAGTGTCATTGTGTGAATATCACCAAAGGGCTTATAGATGCCTTTGGGGCATTTTGGGTTGACCTAGATGGTTCTAGACTACCTAGGGGTATTTTAGATTAACCTAGATGGTCATAGACCACCTAAAAGCATTTTAGGTTGACCTAGATGGTCATAGATTGTCTAGGGGTATTTTAGGTTGACCTAGATGGTTGTAGACTACCTATGGGTATTTTAGGTTGATCTAGACAGTTGTAGACCACCTAGGGGTGTTTTATGTTGACCTAGATGGTCATAAATAGCCTAGGAGCACTTTAGGTTGACCTAGATGGTCTTAGACTACCTAGGGATGTTTTATATTGACCTAGAAATTCATAGACTATCTAGGGAAATTTTATATTGACCTAGATGGTTGTAGACCACCTAGGGGAATTTTAGGTTGACCTAGATGATTGTAGACCTCCTAGGGGTATTTTAGGTTGACCCAAACGATCGTAGTCCAACTAGAGATATTTTAGGTTGACCTAGATGGTCGTAGACCACCTAGGGGTATTTTATGGTGACCAAAGGGCTTATATATACCTTTTGGAATTTTGGGTTGACCTAGATGGTCGTAGACCACCTAGGAGTTTTTTAGGGTGACACAAGGGCTTATAGATGCCTTTGGGGAATTTTAGGTTGACCTAGATAGTCGTAGACCATCTAGGAGTGTTTTAGGTTGACCTAGACAACCATAGACCACCTAGGGGTGTTTTAGGTTGACCTAGATATTTGTAGACCACCTAGGGGTATTTTAGATAAACCTAGATGGTCGTAGACCGCCTAGGGGTATTTTAGATTGACCTAGATGGTCATAGACTACCTAGGGATATTTTAGGTAGGGCATGGGCCCCATGTCTATAGATCCCCAGTCTATGGTTTATTGCTTGAATCTTATTTGTTTGTTATAACATTGACCATTCCCAAAAATCCATGGGGAGGTAGATTAAAGCATACCTCTTTAGGTTGTTCAACTCAATAAGTAGATGATGTACTTATTTTATGTGTAGGCAATGAGTCCTGGAAGACTCCTAAATGTAGCTCTTGCATCTCGATCATATCCTAAAATAACTCTCTAAAGGGTTAACATGTCTCGATGTCATGACCCTTTTACCCATGGTAAACATAATATGTTTTTTGCCTATGTGGCTTTGATATACACTTATTAGGTTGCAACAAATGAACCTGAGGAATCACGATTGCTTGTGCCTCACATAATCGATTGAAGAATGAAATTAAGGGTTCTCCCAAAGGATTAAATGTGTGAGGTTTATGGCATTGTGGCCTCTTTCCTAGGTTCTATTGTGAATATCTAGTGGACTGTGCAAGAGGTAGTTGGTCCTAATAATATAGAAGTTGAGATTTAGGATGACTCAATTGCGACTCGATGCATGTGAGTCAACTTAGGTTCTACTGTAAATCATTGTGTTGTTGACTTGTGTAACTCAATATTGGCTAGCCTATCCAAAATTGTTTAGGCTATAGGATCTATAGAAATCATGTTAATTAATGGATGATTTCTAGTTGATGGACCATTAGGTCTAGAGACAACATATTGTATCATGAATCATGGGGGTGGCAAAATGACTGGTGGTGGTCGATGGGGAAGGTGATGATCTTGCTCTTCAAGTGGTAAAATCTACCTCCAGATGGGATGCTATAATGGGAATATATGAAGATAGAAATCTTCTTCATCATCCAATGGGATGACTTGCTCATATTCCTCATATGAACTAGGATAGTTTATAGGTGCCATGCCATAGTCTTCCTCATCATATGAGGTCCATTCATGAGGGGTACCTTGATCCTCTTCCTCACTATCAGAGTTTAGGGTATGTGAACTCTCTTTCACTTCATGAGATTTAGCAACATCACTAGATAACCCTTGATCTACCATGTTTATGGGAAAATAATCTCCTAATGAATGGATATGATGTGGATTGGCATACGGATTGTGTGCTAACTCATCTCTATAATTCAAACACAGGTGTTCTAGACCATTTGTGAGGACTTATAAATGTACTGGCTTGTTGTGTCCCAACCCAAATTTATCATATGGTAGTTGATATTGGGGCTTACATGGAACACAAGTACCTTGCTCATATAGCCCTAATCCATAATCGTACTAGTGATAACGATGAAGATATCGCATGGCAAAATCAATATTTGACATGTAGTTTATATTCTTGGATAAGGGTTCATCATCTTCTTCTTTATTGAGGAACTGGCAACGTTCCATACTCGATACCCCCATATAAAAAATTCATTTTGTTGGGTGGTATACCTAGAGATACAATGGTACCTATGGGGAGACGATGGCTTCCCATATCTTGCATTGTCTCTATGGATGGAACTGTTGTGATATTTCTGACTTTGTACTCTCCTATCCCTATACTAGACATCTCTATGGTAACCTGGGATGATGAGGGTGAAGGAGGTAGAATTAAGGCTTGAGATGACTCAATTTGATCCTCTTGAGATGGTTCCTCATATTGTAGAAAAATATTCTCTTCCATAGATATGGTGGAGATGATAGGAAGGATCTCATCGATTGGCCTCTTCGACATGTTCCTCTACAAAGGATCTGACAATGATGAAGGTGTCTCTAAAGTTTCCAATGATGAGGATGACATGTATGAAGATGGTAATGGTGTAATGGAAGGCAATGGATATGGTAGTGGACCATGAATGGCTTTATTTAGTTGGAAGTCCACATGAGTGGATGGTAGGGTTGACTCAGGTATTTTTTGCACCAGGTTACAATACTTAAAGGGCTCTAAATCTATAGAGATTATGTGCACCTGTCCTTCATAAGTATATTTGAGATATTGTTGAGAAATGGAAGGGACATACTTCATGTCCAAAATCTAAGGTCTACCTAGCAATATGTTATAGGCCATCACACCCTCCAAAACATGACACAATATGGATATAGTTTTGCATCCCACCTAGATGGGTAGGACTATAGTATCGACTATGGAGCAAATAGTATCATTGAATACTCAAAGGGTGTATGTGGATGCTACAACATGAGATACTGGATGGTTTAGGTATTTCAGAGCACTAGTAGTTATTATATTGCTAGACAAACTAGTATCTATCTAAACTCTTTTATATGGTATATCATTCACACATGCAATGATGTGAAAAAGAGGGTCAACCATATCACATGTTATAGTTTTAAGTTCATGCTCATAGAATGTGATCACTGGTTACTTACATTGTTGCACATGCCCTAAAAAATCAATGAAGGAGTTAGACTCATGGGGATGCAACTCTATTGACTTGAGAATGTCCATTAGAGAATATCTATGAGGTGGAGATTTCTGAATGAGATCATAAATGGACAATCTAGCTGATGTGGTCATTAAATCTTTGTGCATGCTTGCTCTTTATTATTACTACTAGTATAGGTGTAAGGCTCTGTACTAGATGTGGGGAAGATTATGATGTAGATGGAACATCGCTTGAAGCTGTAGGTGGTGCAACTTGACTTGGGTAGAATCTATTCCTAGTCACAATACTTATCATCCTGACATACCCCTGTAATGGAGATGCTATCATGACCTCATTCATTGTTTTCATAAGAGCTGCTTGTACCTCATGAGTAGGTAAGGGGTCTTTGAAAACCCCCATCTATTGATTATTCGGAGTGAGAGAATTATCTACTTGGAGCTCATTCCTCTCTATCATGTCTTGCACTACGTTTTTGAAAGCATAGAATGTAGGCAAGTCATGGCCATTCTATTGATGAAATCAACAAAATTGGTCTTCTTAACATCCCATAGGCTTTGGTTTACCTGTATTCGGGTCTATGGGCTTGATTTGTGGTAAATTACCCAGCTTTGATACCCACAAACGATTGAATTGGGAGTCCATTGACTCAAATAAGGATGTAAACTGTCGCCTAGGGCGACGTTGCTGATTTTGACCCTGATTCGCTTGAGTATTATTATTATAACTTGTAGGAGGAGGTTGGGTCTGATAGTTTACATTTTTAGGAGGCATAATTTGTGCAAGACTAGGGACATTAATGGTCACTTGATTGACCACTGTATGCTTTTCTGGTGCCAAACTATTCATTGGATTATTTTTCCACTCCTTCTTACGAGGTTTAACTATCTCCCCCTCTTGGATTTTGATCTCTTATATGGTTCTAGCTTGCGCTAGAGCATCCTCAAGAGTGGGATATTGCTGGAGTTGTAATAATAAGGATATTGGTTTCAAGAAACTCTTTTAGAACATTCGAGTTAACTCAATCAATGGAAATAGATAGGGTAGCTTAGCTAAGAGCGTTCACCACCTGTTTTCATAGTTAGTGATGGACTCATCATCATATTGTTTCAACCCTGTAATGTCGAGTAGGGTTGCCTTCATCTTAGTATTGAAGGCAAAATGTTCCAAGAATGTGTTTGCAAACTTTTCAAAGGTATATATGCTATGTATTGGAATTTGGTTAAACCATTCAACAATAGGTCCAGAGAGGGTAATTAAAAATGTCCTTAGGAGTAATGCATCATTCTCCTGTATGCTAAAGCACTAATTCATGAATCTTGTAATGTGCTCTTGAGCATATTCTTCCCCTTTAAAATTGTCCAACTTGGACATTTTAAAATTCTTAGGTTATGTTGGGAAAGGGATATATGGGTGTAGTGGTTGATTAAGCAGTTAGCGCAAGGTGGGTCTTTGAAGCCCATTTCCCACTATTTTACCCTCTACAGTTTCTAAGTGTTCAAGCAATGCTTAATACACATCAAAGGATTTAATATCTTCTTATTTATTTTGGACCCATGGAGGGGCATGAGGAATATTAAGCATAGGTTGAGGTGGTTTATTATCACAACCATATCTCCAAAAGGTGCATATAAGTAATCCTTATTTTGTTTCAAATCATCATAGGCCCCATAAGGTGTTTTAGGAATGGGCCTATAAGGAGGAACAAAAACCTGTTAAAGGTGATCTATATTAGGCCTATTATATATATTCTCTTCAGGCCTAGGAGGTCTAGGAGGAAACATTTGATTAGGTCTAGGAGACCTATTCTATTGGAAAGTAGGTTGTCTCTGGCGAGCCTCCTGTCTATGCATGCTTGGGGTAGGAACTCCATTACACAAAGTTTCTTGAATATACTATTCAAATCTTTGTATTTCTAATAGTTGTTACTACTCTAGGAGATATAAGCATTATTTATAAAACTTAAGTTGATTAAACCTAGCTTGATGATCAACATACTTCTTGACTACCTAATTTATTTGATCAGCTATATTAGGCCTATGTACCCTAGCACTATTTCCTTGGTATCTATATTATTCAAGGGGTTTTGTGAGGTCTATTACGGCTTTACTTTGATTAATATAAGTCATGTTTACTTGAGGCTCACCCCTAAATATATTTTCTTGATAATATGCTAATGGAGAGGCACATCATGCTTGCATGGACAAATGCAAGTGAGGATAATACAAATCCTCCTCAAGTCTTCCCTCATAAAATAGGAAACATAGGGTGGAATTAGCTCACCCATGGTGATGAGTATCATACTAATCACGATTTGGTACCTTGGGGAAGGGTGGTTTGAAAGCATAAGATGATCATTTAATCCTACCCTAGGTGAGAAGTCTTGATCCTATGTATTAGTGTGAGGAGTAGACTGAGAAGGCATGCTAATGTGTGGTATTTATCTATTTGGAGGTGTCTCATTATGTGGTTGCTATTCTTGAAAGAAGGCATTTACGTTATTCATATTAGGAAGATGATTTACCAAATTGGGTCTATGGCCTATGGGGGTACCCCGTGTAGGATTACCTTGTAGGCTAGGTCCCCTTTTTGACACTATAGGACTAACCATCCACTCATCTATCATTTGGAAACTTGGGAGAGTAATTGACCACCAAGGAGGAATAACCATGTCCTTGGGATCATAACGAAGATGTTCTATGTCTTCTTGCCTACTCCCTATAACATCCACCCTTAAAAGGGCTTAGCTACAAGTATATACCACAAATACTTACTCTAAAACCTCTATGTAATTATCTCCTTTAAAATTTTTATGGATTCAAACACAATCAATGGAAACATGCAAGAATACAAATGATTATCTCTTTTAATAATTATGTGTTCCTATATTTTTTGATGTGTTTCAAATTTATTTCTTTTGTAAATATTTTTTTTCACATGTTTTGAATGTTGATGTAATTATCAATTGTTTAAAGGTTTTCACTTATATACTCATATCTTGAGAACTGACAATGAAATTCTGATCAAGTGAACCAAATAAATTATGGATATGAAATCCATACCTAATTAGGGAGCATAGGTCCTACCGATCCTCACCCATCACCACGTGCATAGTGATACACCCCTCTAAAGAGGAATGCATTCTATTTTCCATGGTTAGGATAGATCTTGGAGTTGGTATTGGCAAAAATTATAGGGTACATGGGAGTTGATCCAATATATGGAGATGAAACCCACCATCGTTGAACTCTATTAGTGGTTGGGGATGAATTCCAACTTACTAACTTTAGAGAAAAGCATGGTGTGTATGGTTCCTTTTAAAATGATTGAAAGAAAGCAATATATAACTCAATGATGATTCAATAAATGCATAAAATTGTGTCACTTTTAGAATCATAAGCATATATGTAAAAGGAAACTACAAAATTTTGAACTAATATGAAAACCTAACCCTTAGGTAGGTCCCACATAGGTAAACCAAATAAATGCACTTTGGAAAGTTGTTCTTTTTCCTATTTTTATTCAATTTTGTTAATGTAAAACTTAGAAATATGAAATGTAACCTTCACATGCATACATAAGACAAGAAAAATTGAAATTCAAGCTTTTTGGAACAACCTAAATGTAAATTGCAGGTTTAGAAGATTACCTTTTTTGCTCTGAAAGTTGCTATTTTTGGAAATTTTTTCTGAAAACCCCTGGTTTTATGGCCATCCTTGGGTGGGATGGCTGAAAATTTATGGGCATTCCCTAGAAGATATGGTTACAATGGCCATCCATGGCAGTTCCAACCAGGGTTTTGGGGGTCATTTTTGCTTAAAAAAGTTAAAAAATTACAACCTACAAAACATAAAAAGGAGGTCAAAAAAGTGAAAAACTAAAAGGGAACAAGGGAAACATGGTCCCACTATGATTTCCTCTGAAGAAGCATAAAAACATGAGGCCTTAGGCGTTTGTATTGAAATGCAGTTAAAGTTCTATTGTTCTAAGCAAGCATTCAAAAGGAAAAGGTGCAAAAGATGTAACTATGTAACTATTACAAAAGAGGGATTATTTGAAGTAAAGAGGGGGGTTATTCCCATTGTATTTATAAATACATCTATGAATAAGGTTACAATACATCCTCTTTGAGGGCTTCATATCTTGATATGTTTCAAATTACAATTTATAAAAGGATCGAATCCCTTCAAGAGCTTAATGGCTTGTTTCAATGTTCTTCTCGCAATATTCACTTGAGAGCTAATCTTGGGCTTATTTTAATCTACCTCTTAGCTCCTCCCTCATGCCTAGAATACCTGCACCTACACACAAGAGATTGAAAATAGTTAATAGCATATGCATTTAGTGATTAAAAACTAGGAAAACATAGAAAGTATGCATCTAGAAAGAATAAAACTTATTTGTGATAAATCAAAACAAATCCAAATGACTTGAAAATATACTATGATGTTATTAAGATTATTTTGAAAATATATGAGAATGAATTGAAAGGAATTTATGATCAGAAACCATGGCCATCTCGGGAGGGACAACTAAACCTATAATCACAAAAACCTAAATTGACCTATCAAAACTACTCAAAACTTGACCAAAATTGAATGCAAGGCTATTATAATTATTTATAAATGATCTATGGTGGAATTGCATAAAAATTTCAAGCCATTTCATGACCATACCTGGCAGGTGCAACTAAGACTTTTATCCATCCTTGGGTGGGACAGTCACAAAACAGGGTGGTTTTTACCACCAATTTCAATGTGATCTAGTTTAGAACCCTCTTAAATGTCTTGTCAAAATTTTTGGTCAAATTACTCTTCAATTTGAAAGGTTTTGGAATGGATTTGATTTATTTTGGGATGCCCTTAAAAGCACCTTTGAATGAAGAGAATTTCAAGGAAAATACTTTGGGATATGTGAGGACAAATGTGAACAACACTTCATGAGCAATGCTTCAATTTGTCTCTTTTGAAATTGGGTGAGAGAACCTAAATGTATAGCCTAATTAGGGTAAATATGCAAAAGGGGAAAGTTCTGGCATGCATAAAAAGTTCTTCCACTTGTCCATTCCCTTGCCATGCATTGGAGGGAAGAGGTTGCCCATTTGGGGCCTCTAATTTGTAGGTTTTGATGTCCATTACTATATCCAAATTAATTTTGGATGATTGGATAGGGAATATGGTAGGAATTGATTGCCATTTCTCAACCCCTTTGACTTTTGGAGGATCTGGACCATGGCTATCCCACCCAGGGATGGTTTACCATGGCTGTCCCTAGGTGGGACGGTCATGAACTATGATCAACCCTAGGTGGGAAGGTCATGGGTACATGGCCCAAAACTTCCAAAAACTAAAGGGAACCTTCCCAAAAGTGTATGGGAGCCCTAATTAACCCTTGAGGGTTGCCCAATGGGGCCATATTATCTCTATAAGAGTGTTACATAGCAGTATTATTCAATTTACACAATTTTAGTGTCGACAGTGTCTGGGGCTCCTTAGTTTTGGGTGCCCAAACCACCACCTAATGATACTCAGATCTCTAGATGTTCTAGGGAGTGATATACCGAGATTTTTTTTGTGGCATATCCCCTAGTGACTGAGTATGTCGATTTTTATTGTGGCATACCAGTTGACCATTTTGTGTCTTATGTACTTTTTTGAGATATATATACGACTACTACTATTATTTTTGGTATTTGATTTTTATGTTTATGTGTAGTGCAAAATATGATTTGTTTTTGTGATGATCATCATAATCATGCTTATGGTCATGTTTGATTTGCTAATGTTGTTGTATCATGCTTTAATCGGAATATTGTTGTAGAAATGTGAAATGTGATTTGATGTAGTTGATATTTTGTAGTATGATTGAATTGTTTGTAGAATACATATTGTTGGAAAATGTACCCTTACTATTTTTATTAGTTAGCAACAAACCTCGAAGATGTGTGCTTGTATATGACCGTCTATCAAGGCTACCCCTCACGTTGGTCATGAAGCAGATCTTGTGTGAGGTTTTGTTATATTAATAACATCGAAGGGTTGTGATAAAAAAAATAATTTGAAATTTTACTGATTAAAAAGTGATAAGTTGAGGATAAGTAATTTGTGGTTTTGAAGATTAATTTTGATTATCCATAACAATTTGATGTGATGAGGATGATTAAGGATGAAAATTGGATAGAGGACTTGCGCTAGGTATAATATTCCTAGTGTGAAGTAAATAAAGAGATTTTATGAGGGTTATCTCATGCCATCATCACAAAGTCTATATGCAACTACATGACCAAGCAGTTATATGTGATCAAATGCAAGTTTGTGTAGATGATAAGATGAACTGAATAAATTATACTAGGTAATAAATATGAGATGCAAGATTAATTGGTATGATGGGCCAATTTCTTATGCTAACAGTAATACAAATCCATGAGAATGTAGTGATTTCCACTAATTAGGACTCAAGGAGAATCGTGGTCATGCTAAGATGAAATTTAATTTATCAAAAACTAGTGTGTGGTTTGTGTATTTATTTTCTATCTTGACCTTAATTATAATACAAAATATCTCAAGGATCATATGTGTGTGCTTATGAAATTCATTTACTAATTTTGAGTAAGTACTAATGCAAACCGACTTTAAGAACCATATATGTGCAAATGAGGAATTCATTTACCATGATTGTATGCATGTGGTTAGAGTTAACTACTATGTAGTACAAGTGACCAAAAGCTAGTTGATCCATAAGCTATCATTGGTCTGTACAAAATAAGGTCACTATTGTGATATACATGTCACCACACATAAGACTACCCCATTTCTAGGCAAGTTTCATTCAACCTATTTCTGTAATGGGGATCACCCCATAGTTTTCAAATAACTAAGGAATTCCAAGGATTCAAGCTCATTACCCCCTTATTTTCTTCTGATTGTTAGGTAAGTATTCTTGTTCCTTTTTGAAGAAGGGGATTGATTTGCTTTGTAGTAAAATATCTTTCTTCTTTTGATTTTTTTTTGAAGGGATACTTGCTCAGATTAGGTGAAGAGCAAGGGATTTTATTTGGGTAGGAGGGAGCTTGTCCTTTTGTCAATTCTCATAATTCTAGACCATGTGTAGAATAGGATAGCAAGGGAAACCTTTCACTTAAGAATATAGGACTATTATGTAGCATCATATTTCCTTGTGCAAGAATTATTTTAAGGTGTATAAGTGTATTCTAGTTCAAAATACTGGTAGAATTAGTTCCCAAAACTCAAAATTTCTTAAAGTAACAGTAGTGATTTTGTTTTAAGAGAGATTTATAATCAAATATCAAAAATCAATATTTTATTTATATGTGAATTTGTGAATGGTTCAAGACAAATTCTAAATTTATTCAAAGAAAACCAAGGTTAACTATGAATATGGATGACATAAGTCTAATATTTAAGTAATATAATGATGTGACTATATGTATTTTGCAATTGGACCAAAAATTATTAAGGATGTAAGATTGAATGTAACTAGATGAGAGATGATGAGTATGAAATGGTTGTGAGTATACAAGAAATGTTGTATATAAAAAATATATGACAACTATGTACAGTGGTAGGTCATAGATTTATTCATAATATTGTTTTAGGTGCATTATATTCATTATCTCCTTTAGATATTTTCCATCTAAGGTAGCCAAATGATATGCACCTAATCCAAATTTAGCAGTGATTATAAATGGTCCTAACCAGTTTGGTTGAAATTTTCCTTTAATATTAGCTTGAGAATTTGATTTTTTAATTTTCTTTAAGAACTAAATCACCAACCTCAAAATATTGAGTATGAAATTTCTTGGAGTATGATATTTTGAGTTTGTTTTGATAGGAGCGAAGGTGCTCTAAAGCATTTATGCACTTTTCATCTAGTAATTCTTATTATCTTAGTCATCCAGCATGATATTCATCTCCTACTTTAGCATATTGGAGTAAGATACCTAAAGAAGGGACTTCAAGCTCAAAAGGAAATATGACTTTAGCACAATATACCAAGATAATGGGAGAAGCACCGGTAGGGGTTCAAACACTAGTTCGATAAGCCCATAAGGTAGGATATAGTTGACTATGCCAATCTCGACCTAATTTATTAACCAATTTTTTTAGGATTTTAATTAAAGTTTAATTGGATGCCTCAGCTTGGTCATTTCCTTGTGGATAGTAAGGAGTAGACCATCTATGTTGGATTTTCTATTTGGCACAAAGTTTTTGTATGTCTTTATTTTTTAAGCATGTTCCATTATCAAAATGAGTGTAGATCGAATACCAAATCTACAAATGATTTGGTTAAAAGTAAATTTAGAGACTTGTGTTCCTATGCAAGAAGCCAATGGCATGGATTCTACCCATTTTGTAAAATACTCAATCTTTTTTATGATGAATTTATGGCCATCTAATGAAACTAGATTAATCTTCCCTATAATGTCTAGGCCTCATTATGAAGATGGCCAAGGGGAAGATATGACTTGAAGCTCTTATGTAGGAGCATGGACTAAATTTACGTGTCATTGGTATTTTTCCAAGCAATGTACATAGTCATTGACGTATTTTTTCATGGAGGGCCAAAAATATCCCATTCGTAGGAGCTTTTTGGTTATGGCACCACCACTAAAATGACCTCCACAAGATCCATTGTGCACTTCGCTTAGTGATTTTTTGGATTCATCTAGGTTGAGGAACAATACCTTCTAAAGACCTTTTATATAAGGTACTTCTGATGATTATGAAGCGAATGGCTCATTTACGTAATAGTCTACATTAATTCCTATCTAGGTCATCTAGGAATGACCCATTTTGGAGAAAGTTGAAGATATATCCATACCATGATCCTAAGGATTTTTCTTCAATTGTGAAGACATATAAGAGTGCTAGGCAAGACTCTAATGAAGTGGGTTCCCTAAGTTGGTGAATTATGATAGTATCATGATAGCAAATGAATTTTTCATGCCCAAGTTCCAAAATATAAATCTTCTTCATGCATCCAAGATGGTTATATGGGTTTAACATCCTCAAGAAATTGGAGCTGGTTACCATGAAAGTGGTTGGATTTAGAGTAAGGTAAAGGAAAGCAAATTAAAATAATTAACATCCTAAAATATTCAATATCTTCATCACTCTCTCCCTTAAAAAATGGTTGCCTTCCTAAGTAATACATCATGTCCCAAAGACAACAAAAATGGAATGAAAAATTTTCCCTTTGGAACCTACAAGGTGTAGTGAAAATTCACTACATAGAGAAATAAATTTTTAGCCTTAGCTAGATTTTTCAAGATGATCTCAACAAGAGGGAATTTATGGAATAAAAGAGTGAGGATTAAGTGCACCATACATTTTTTTATCTACAATAGGCACTAATTTTGCAAGTGAAAAGGTAATTTTTTGGAATCCATGCATGTTGTCAATAATCAAATGTATGATGGGTGCTTGTTTTGTTGTGTGGATGGAATTGATAGAATTTTGATGCAATATAAATTGTCCAATCATAAATCAATGGTAGGTTTTAGGTTGAGAAGCCAAGAAATTTGTGAGAATTCCTAAGTCCATGTGGATCATTTATCAAACTAATCTAGTGATGGGCACTATTTACAAATGAGAATTGATTAGTGATAGAGCAAGATCATACATGTTGTTGATATTCTAGATCTATGACGAGTATCAATATCTAGAATAAAACTAGCTTATGAAGGTGATAAGGCAATGTGCAACATCAAATTATAAAATCAATGGTGGGTTCCATTTTATGGAAAAATCAAATAAAAGGAGGTTTTCAAAGTTATGTGAGTCATTGATTCTTCATCTAATGGATTGTGCCAATTCTTAAAGTCATTGAGGATAATGATAAAAGAGACTCTTATCATTGGTCAAGACCTAGACATGTGTCAACTATGTGGGCTATCCACTACACACTCAAGCCTAATCTAATAGCTCACCAAGGTTGAGAGGAGACCTGGAAGATCTCTACCATCCATCTAATCAATAATAAAACCATATAACCTAGTATATCTCAATTTTGAAAAGTGGTGATAATGGCCAATAAAGTTCATAATCAACCTCCCACTTTCCACAAAAAGGAACCTCCATGATGAATATATGACTTAATTATAGGAATTACATTCCAAGGAAGTAGTGGCATATTAAATGTGGAAATAGTGAAATTTCTAATTCAACCTCAAGCTTGGTAGAATTGATTGTAGATGGATATTGTGCCCACTCTTTGGGGGAGTTTCCTAGTAAACATAGTTGACAATAGTGACAAGATCTCCAAATATAGAGGTGCTAAATCTCATGGCATTAATGGATCTATTTCTAGAGAATTTAATCCTATCAAAATTAAATGTAGACCCATCCCTTAGTCTCAAAGGGAAAATTTTGAATCCTTGTATAACTTGTGAGGCAAGTAAACCCTAGATTTTGGGTATAAGTAGTAGTTTTAATAAAATTTTAAGGTATTAAAAATTATTTGCACATGACTAATACCTATCCTTGTGAGTATCTTCCTTTTACTTTTTTTTTTATATATAATCTAGAGTCAAGCCTTGAGTCTTTTGTTAATAGAATTTAAGCCTATTTTGTTCTCAAATATTTGTAATGTTGATATACATTATAATTTGTGACTAATTGTTATCTTTCCTATTTCTTATGCATGTTTGAATGCTTGGGTGTTAGACCAAAACCATGTTTATATTATAGCTATTAGAAAAATGATGCATGTGTTTATTTTATTTGATTGTGCATAGAAGATGCCTATAGATTTTTGGTACATCACCTCCTTAGCTTAGGTTTCATTTTTACAATTTTTATTTTATATAAATTCCTCTCTCTCTTTCCCTTAACAAAAGCAATTAGTGTAGGAAGGTGCATTGAAGATCATATTTGATGAGGAGTTAACCTTAGAAAAATCTTATAAGTTGCCCTGTAAGCACTCACACCACTCATGGATATTCCTATTATGTTTCTCAATGCAAGTCATGGGTGTCTAGTGCATATGGCCACTACCATAGATGGTTGAGATATTTTGAGATGATAACATTTCGTTTGGCATGCCTAGTGAGATGAACTTAACACTTCATCCCTTGCATTCGATAGATTTTGATTTATTTTTCAATGAAAATATCAACCAAATCACTTGTTAAAGTATCAAGAGTATCCACTTGATGACTCCTCTAAAGAAGACTAAAAAAAAACCACCACATGTGCACTTTTGGCATGTGTTAACAAGAAGATATTATATTGAGATTCTAATGATCTCAGTTTTGGCTTATTGAATCATACTGAACCTTCATTTGAAAATCCAAATATTTATGAGTGTAAGACTTGCTACCAGATCCTTTGCTACGGTAAACCAATAGGCATTGGTTCCACCCTTAAACCAAAGATCTAGAATAAACATCATAACATGGCTATGCAATAAAATTTACCCCCAAGAAGGTATCCATCCTATAATGATAGAGGTCCCCTATAGTCACTTCTACTTACTACAATATGGGACCTAATCCCAGACTTAACACTCAATATATTACCATATTAAACTATAGAGGACGTGACAACTATAACAGATCATATACACCATATGGTGAGCTTGTACACAAAATATAAAATTGAATAGAAAAATGTGGCACTCATACTATTGGTTTCACTTTTAAAGGTTAAGCATGAGTTGTATATCTCTCTTTGTCCCCACTCCATTGGTAGTTAGGACCATATTGTTGATCTATTAATTGAATTATTTAGAGAGAGAAAATATGTGTCTCTCCTAGAACAACTAATAACCATCAAGAGAGCAACCATGGAGAAAATGGATGACTTCAAAACCAAGTTTTATAAGACTTAGTATAGAATACCTAATGAAATCTGTGCTCTCTCATGAATGTCTTTAATTTACTTTTCAAAAGTAATTATTTTTAAAATAGTTATGATGGTAAAGTCTAGAGAAGGTATCTCTCTATAAATGTCCTAGGAGATAGCCATCTAAGTTAAGAATAAATAAATTTATATAAGATAGCTAGATGCTAGACCCCTCATACATCTATTCTTAAGTATCCAACTAGTTCAACCTATCACCTTCCATTTGGCTTCTATATTAAGCCTCACAAAGGATTAGAATTCCATCTCCACTTTGGAACACCCATCCAAAATCACTTATTCCTTAATGCTAGACAACATGAGGAATATTATATGAATGTTTTGGCAATTTGAGTTATTTTATGTTGTCATTGATGTCACATGGATCATTGTTGTCACATTGATCACATTGAGTTTTGGTGGCAAAAGCACTTCATAAATAATCATTTATGATATTTTGGAGAGCATGGATATATACAGTTTTTTGTGAAAACCAAGGTAGGAAAAATAAAATGTTTTATTTAAAACCATGGATGGTAGATTTGAAATGGGTTTTTCTTAAAACCCAAGTTGGATTTTTGTTTCATCAAAAAAGGTGCCCCGGTGATGGAGATATTTAATTTTAAATATTTAGTTTAAATTTTAAATTATTTAAATTTAAATTTTAAAATTAAAAATAAAAGTAATCCATCGACGTCATCGAATATGAGGGAGAAAACTATATAAAAGGATGCCTAAGGTTTATTAATCCTTAAGCTTGCTCTCAGGAATTAATGCGATTGTTGGAAAGCAAAAAGAGCCTGTGTGTTGAATTTGAAGCATGTGCAAAAAAGGCTTGTGAAAGGTTTACGAAATTTTGGGTCTATTGAAGAAACGTTCGCGGAGGATAACCAAGCACGTAGGAACCTTTGGCCTAGCGGTTCATGTGCTGTGTATGAAGCAGGAGGTCCTACGATCGAGTCTCATCGGGGATGCTTGTTGTGTTGAAATGCTCGAAGCGTTTTTAAGTTTTCGAAGGGCGCATAATATTAAGGTATTTATTTTGATTCGTGCCCCTTTGAACACGTGAGGGTGTGTGGCCCAACGGTGGCTTGGCCGTGGTTAAGGCACTAAGCAAGGAGGCGTTGAGGGATCGAATCCCGTCAAGGACAAAGGCAAGTTAATATTTTTTAATATTTTATTTTTCTAAAGTTGCCCTAGGAGAAATAAGGGTTGTGATGCACTTTAGGAAAAAGAGAGATTTCTGGTGATTTTCTTTTTGGAAGTATATCATATTATATATCGTTGGAAAGCTTATTTCGAGGGCTATTTTATTAACTTGCTTAGAGGGAGAAATAAGGTGTGTGTAAAGAGATATTTCTGATTTTGTAAAGGGGTTCAAAAGTGAAGGTTGCTTTGTTCTTTTTCAAAGGGGATTAATTATTTCATGAGGGGACATGGTGTATTTTATTGAGTAGGAGTAATAAGGTGTTATTTGGATATTATTGTTGTGTTATTAATCAAGATCTCTAACCCTTATTGAAAGTTGAAAAAGAAATTTTTTTGAGTGTGGTAGATTTAGTGGACAACTAATAAGGCATCAAAAAGGTATGAGCAATATTCTCCATTGACTTTGTTTATGGTGGTTGATTTCTGAAATATCATTGGAGAGAAAAGGATTGATTGTGGTTTCCTTTTCAAAAGTGATTGGTTGAATGCTTCAAGGTTTTTTGGTTTGAGAGTTGTGATTAAACCTTGTTTTATAAGCATTGTTGTTGAAGCCCATTGCTTGTACAAAGAACTTGAACTTGAGTTAGAGGAGAACATGAGTATCATTGTTATGTGAGATTTGTGGTTGAGCATTGTTGGAAATATTTTGAGTTGATTGATTCATGCTTGAACTAGGGTTTGTGAGAAAAAGTTATTCCTTGTGGTGATTGGTTGAGTAGAGTTGTTTGAGCCTAGTCAAGTGATTGTGTGAAGTGGTTGTTCAAGTTCCATGAAACAAACTATTCTATATTCTGATTTGATTTGAGAAAGAAATTGAGTTTGTGAATAGAACATATTGAGTCTCTAACAATTCTCTTTATGCTTCTATAAGATTGAGTTGAGTTGAGATTGATTTGATTTGAGTTGAGTTGATATTTATTTGAGTTGAGATCATTGTGGATCATTGTTGTCATCCATTGAAGAGTGCATTGCCATTCATTGTTGAGTTCATCATTAAGCCTTGCCTTCATAGATTTGTGGATGAGATTTGAGTGCTACTTGAGCATGATTGATTGAGCCTTTGAGAAGGCTTTTGGGATAGATTTTTGGACATATTTGAGGTAGATTTTGTACATGATTGATTGAGCCTTTGAGAAGGCTTTTGGGATAGATTTATGGACAGATTTGAGGAAACTTTTGTGCATGATTGATTGAGCCTTTAAGAAATATTTTGAGATAGATTTATGGATATATTCTGAGCATATTTGAGCAAGTTCTTTGTGAGCTTTCTAAAGCATATTTGAGCAAGTTCTTGGTGAGCTTGCTGAGCAGATTTGAGCAAGTTCTTGGTGAGCTTGCTGGAGTATATTTGAGCAAGTTCTTGGTGAGCTTGTTGGAGTAGATTTGAGCAAGTTCTTGGTGAGCTTGTTGGAGCAGATTTTGAGTAGGTTCTTGGTGAGCTTGCTAAAGCAGATTAGTGGATAGCCTACCTGAGTAGATCAGGATTGCCTAGCTAAGCATATCAGTGGAGTGCCTAGCTAAGTAGATCAGTGGAGTGCCTAGCTGAGCAGATCAATGGATTGCCTACCTGAGCAGATCAGGATTGCCTACCTGAGCAGATCAGTGGATTGCCTAGCTGAGTAGATCAATGGATTGCCTAGTTGAGTAGATCAATGGATTGCCTTGTTGAGTAGATCAGTGGATTTCCCACCTAAGCAGATCAGTGGATAGCCTAGCTTTGAGTATATCAAAGTAATCATTTTTATTAGGATAAGGATCCTTATTTCTTTGTGAAATATTATAAGGAGATTATCTTGTGGACTACCCCACATTGGGGGAACCACGTTAAATCTTGTATCTCAATTATGTGTGGTGATTTGTGCTCTTGCTTACTATTGCTATCTATGTCATTAATGCACATTACTATATTTGGTTATTGCAATTAAGGACACTAATTGATATTGGTTTGGAAAGAAAGTAAAAAGTGGGTGCTATATTGTTCACCCCCTCTCTCAATATAAGCTTGTGTTCTTCAATTGGTATCAGAGTGGGTTCCTTCGGAAAGGCTAATAGCTTGAGGGCAGATTCTACAAGAACACATATGGCTTCACAGAATGGATCATCTACAAGTAAGGCTCCACTATTTGATGGTAATAATTATGCTTTCTAGAGCATGAGAATGAAGAACTACTTGATATCACAAGGATATGAGGTATGGCAGATGGTTGCAAAAGAGTATAAGGTTGAAGGTGATCTCGAGGTAGATAAGACTATCAGGAAATTGGTTGAGATCAATGCAAGGGCAATGAATTGTATTTTGAGTGGGCTACATGAGACAAATTTTGCAAAGGTCATGGTATGTAATTCAGCTAATGAAATGTGGACCAAGTTGTGGAATACCTATGAAGGAGATTCCAAGGTAAAGTTGGAAAAACTACAAACTCATAGAAAAATATTTGAGGAATTGAAAATGGAAGACTCTGAAGATATTGCAAAGTTTTTACTTCGAGTTGATGAGATTACTAACACCATGAGAGGTCTAGGATTTGAGATGAAAGAATCAGATGTTACTCAAAAGGTTTTGAGATCACTTCCCATGAAGTATGATGCAAAGGTTTCAGCAATAGAAGAAACAATGGATATCAACAAGCTAACAATGGAAGAACTACAAGGAACTCTCACAACTTATGAGATGAGGATAAGTAAGCATCAGGTTCTAATGAAAGAAATTGCATTCAAGGTTTCAAATAAAGGGAAAGATCCAGAGACAGATAGAGATTCAGATAATGATGAGGAAGCTAACTTTATCAAAAGGAAAAAGGACTTAAGAAATTACAGGGATATGAAGAAAGTCAAATGCTACAAGTGTGGTGATTTTGGTCACTATGCAAACAAGTGTCCACATGAAGAAAATAGTGATGATGAAAAATAGGGTCACAAAAGAAAAGAATATGGAAAGCATAAGCATGACAAAGATGATAGATACAAGCAAAGTAGGTATGAGAAGAAGAAAAGTTTTTGTAAGACAAAGAAAACTTTCTACATTGAAGAAGCAAGTGGTAGCTCAGATCACAATGATAGAGACAAGTCAGATGATGAAAAGGAAGAACATCTATTCCTAGGAATAGAAGGTGAAAGAGAATAGTTCTTTGTGTGTGGTCAAAGAGATCACAGATCAGGATATTGCAATGGCTTCAGTGATAGTGAAGATGAGATGACACATCAAGGAAACAGGCATGGTCAAAGAAATCATGAGAGTTTGTTTGCTATAGAAGATTATAATAATCTCAGTGATAGTGAAGATGAAGAAGTCTCACTTTTGGTAATATAAAAAGAAGAGGATGAGCCAAGAAAACAAAAATCAGAAGTCAAAAGGCTAAAAGAAGAATACAGGAATCTTGAAAACAAGATTCGAACAGATGTCAAAATCAGAGAAGAACTACTTCAGACAATCAGTGATCTAAGAGATGAGCTTCAAGATGCAAAAAGGATAGAGGAGAGGATGAATGAAGAACTAAGGGTAATAACGACAAGACATGACACATTAGATGAAAAGGTTCAAAAAGGAGTGGAAACATATTTTAAGGCTGTATCTTATGTCCAAGAAAAATCACACTCAAAAGGAAAGGAAGTTCTAAAAGATGAAAACAAGGAAGCACCTAAGATTCATGGAGAAAGTTCCAAAGTTCCTATGGCTCCAAACATCCAGTTTGGATCTTGTTTTGAGATAGGTGAATCAAGTTCAAGAGGAAAATAAATTCTTGAAAAGGAAAGCAAGGAAGAAATTAAGGAAGAGGATTTAGATACTACAAAGAAGGTTCAAGGATACAATGCACAAGTCAAAGATGATCACAAGGATAATGGTCAAGAAAGGTATGAGGAACCAAGGCATGAACAAAGGGCTTTTCAAGGACATTGTTTTTCTTGTAATGGATTTGGACACAAGGCTATACACTCAGTAGGTCTATGGATCAAAGAAGTTTGATTTTTCTAGAAGGAACTTCAAAGGAAGAAGGTATGGTTTTCAGGGACATTGCTTCTTATGCAACAGGATTGGTCATAGAGCTTCTTAGTGCAAAGAAAATGAGCAACATGGTTTTGGTTTTAGAGCTACACAATTCAAAAGTCATGGTCATAATGATTATGAAAATAGAACTTCACAATACAGGGTTCAGGAAAGGAATGGATATGGAAATTATTTCAAGAAATAATTTAGGATATGGGCACCATCCAAAGGCTACAATATCAAATGTTTTAATTGCAATAACTTTGGACATATTGCAAAATGGTGTAGGACTCAATTCCAAACAAGTTCAAGGCAAGAAGGTCAAACAGGTTCAAGACAAGAAGATCAAGTAACTCATCAAGAAAAGGATATCATAAAAATATGGAAGGAATTTGACAGAGGAAAGAAACAATGTAATATGGGAGTAAAAGTACTCCCACCCCAAAATTAATCACCTCAAGAGAGAAGGTGGTGAGGGGGCTAAGCTTAAGAGTCATATATTTTAGCCCCATAGGTGTCCCTTTTGCCATTGATGTCAAAGGGTGAGAGAAATGATTTAGGGGGAGCAGCCTCCAAGGAGAGTATTGAGTTAGGGGGAGCAGCCTCCAAAGAGAGCATTGAGTTAGGGGGAGCAGCCTCCATAGAGAGTATTGAGTCAGGGGGAGCAACTTTGATTCTCAAAGATGGTTTTTGCAGTGATTGTGGTGATTTGCATTAGAGGTGTTGCCATCAATGACAAAGGGGGAGATTGTTGGAAATTTGAGTTATTTTATGTTGTCATTGATGTCACATGGATCATTGATGTCACATGGATCACATTGAGTTTTGGTGGCAAAAGCACTTCATAAATAATCATTTATGATATTTTGGAGAGCATGGATATATACAGGTTTTTTGTGAAAACCAAGGTAGGAAAAATAAAAGGTTTTATTTAAAACCATGGATGGTAGATTTGAAATGGGTTTTTCTTAAAACCCAAGTTGGCTTTTTGTTTCATCGAAAAATGTGCCCTAGTGATGGAGATATTTAATTTTAAATATTTAGTTTAAATTTTAAATTATTTTAAATTAAAATTTTAAAATTAAAAATAAAAGTAATCCATCGACGTCGTCAAATATGAGGGAGAAAACTATATAAAAGGATGCCTAAGGTTTATTAATCCTTAAGCTTGCTCTCAGGAATTAATGCGATTGTTGGAAAGCAAAAAGAGCCTGTGTGTTGAATTTGAAGCGTGTGCGAAAAAGGCTTGTGAAAGGTTTACGAAATTTTGGGTCTGTTGAAGAAACGTTCATGGAGGATAACCAAGTGCATAGGCACCTTTGGCCTAGTGGTCCGTGCACTGTGTATGAAGTAGGAGGTCCTGCGATCGAGTCTCGTCGGGGATGCTTGTTGTGTTGAAACGCTCGAAGCATTTTTAAGTTTTCGAAGGGCGCATAATATTAAGGTATTTATTTTGATTCATGCCCCTTTGAACACGTGAGGGCATGTGGCCCAACGATGGCTTGGCCATGGTTAAGGCACTGAGCAAGGAGGCATCGAGGGATCGAATCCCATCAAGGACAAAGGCAAGTTAATATTTTTTAATATTTTATTTTTCTAAAGTTGCCCTAGGAGAAATAAGGGTTGTGATGCACTTTAGGAAAAAGAGAGATTTTTGGTGATTTTATTTTTGGAAGTATATCATATTATATATCGTTGGAAAGCTTATTTCGAGGGTTATTTGATTAACTTGCTTAGAGGGAGAAATAAGGTGTGTGTAAAGAGATATTTCTGATTTTATAAAGGGGTTCAAAAGTGAAGGTTGCTTTGTTCTTTTTCAAAGGGGATTAATTATTTCATGAGGGGACATGGTGTATTTTATTGAGTAGGAGTAATAAGGTGTTATTTGGATATTATTGTTGTGTTATTAATCAAGATATCTAACCCTTATTGAAAGTTGAAAAATAAATTTTGTTGAGTGTGGCAGATTTAGTGGACAACTAATAAGGCATCAAAAAGGTATGAGCAATATTCTCCATTGACTTTGTTTATGGTGGTTGATTTCTAAAATATCATTGGAGAGAAAAGGATTGATTGTGGTTTCCTTTTCGAAAGTGATTGGTTGAATGCTTCAAGGTTTTCTGGTTTGAGAGTTGTGATTAAACCTTGTTTTATAAGCATTTTTGTTGAAGCCCATTGCTTGTACAAAGAACTTGAACTTGAGTTAGAGGAGAACATGAGTATCATTGTTATGTGAGATTTGTGGTTGAGCATTGTTGGAAACATTTTGAGTTGATTGATTCATGCTTGAACTAGGGTTTGTGAGAAAAAGTTGTTCCTTGTGGTGATTGGTTGAGTAGAGTTGTTTGAGCCTAGTCAAGTGATTGTGTGAAGTGGTTGTTCAAGTTCCATGAAACAAACTATTCTATATTCTGATTTGAGTTGAGAAAGAAATTGAGTTTGTGAATAGAACATATTGAGTCTCTAACAATTCTCTTTATGCTTCTATAATATTGAGTTGAGTTGAGATTGATTTGATTTGAGTTGAGTTGATATTGATTTGAGTTGAGATCATTGTGGATCATTGTTGTCATCCATTGAAGAGTGCATTGCCATTCATTGTTGAGTTCATCATTAAGCCTTGCCTTCATAGATTTGTGGATGATATTTGAGTGCTACTTGAGCATGATTGATTGAGCCTTTGAGAAGGCTTTTGGGATAGATTTCTAGATAGATTTGAGGTAGCTTTTGTACATGATTGATTGAGCCTTTGAGAAGGCTTTTGGGACAGATTTATGGATATATTTGAGGAAACTTTTGTGCATGATTTATTGAGCCTTTGAGAAGGATTTTGGGATATATTTGTGAACAGATTTTGGAGCATATTTGAGCAATTTCTTTGTGAGCTTTCTAAAGCATATTTGAGCAAGTTCTTGGTGAGCTTGCTAAGAAGATTTGAGCAAGTTCTTGGTGAGCTTGCTGGAGCAGATTTGAGAAAGTTCTTGGTGAGCTTGTTGGAGCAGATTTGAGCAAGTTCTTAGTGAGCTTGCTGGAGCAGATTTTGAGTAGGTTCTTGGTGAGCTTGCTAAAGCAGATCAGTGGATAGCCTACCTGAGCAGATCAAGATTGCCTAGCTGAGTAGATCAATGGAGTGCCTAGTTGATAATATCAATGGATGACCTACCTGAGTAGATCAAGATTGCCTAGCTAAGTAGATCAGTGGAGTGCCTAGCTGAGCAGATCAATGGATTACCTAGCTGAGTAGATCAATGGATTGCCTTATTGAGTAGATCAGTGGATTGCCCACCTGAGTAGATCAGTGGATAGCCTAGCTTTGAGCAGATCAAAGTAATAATTTGTATTGGGATAAGGATCCCTATTTATTTGTGAAATATTATAAGGATATTATCTTGTGGACTACCCCACATTGGGGAACCACGTTAAATCTTGTGTCTCAATTGTGTGTGGTGATTTGTGCTCTTTCTTACTATTGCTATCTATGTCATTAATGCACACTGCTATATTTGGTTATTGCAATTAAGGACACTAATTGATATTGGTTTGGAAAGAAAGTTAAAAGTGGGTGCTATACTGTTCACCTCCCCTCTTAGTATAAGCTTGTGTTCTTCAGAATGATCTCCAACAATGTCATAGCCCTTAAGAGGTATACAAATACCTAAAGGTTTCAATAATAGAACTATATAAAACCTCCATTCTAGTAGAATAACCAAGGCCATTGGCCTCCTCGTAATGGATGCCAAAGATCCCCATCCTAGGTGAATGGGGGCAGAAAAACCCTTAATTCCCAACCAAATAGTGCTTGTGTTGCTCCTATTGCAAAAAGTCCTTTCTAATCCCATTAAGGATATTTCTCCTATGTAGAAAAACTATGTGGAGGAACCTAATGCATGGTACTATCCCTACCTTTATATCCATCCTTCCAGTGCTTATCTTGGAGGAGATCCTCAATAGGTCATGGTCATGCCTAATGAAGCTATACATATCCATCCATCTACCTCTTACTTAGGTTTGGATATCCAAATATAAAGTTATACCTCTCTCACTCAACAACTAAACCCAACCCCTAGGACAACCTACTTAGCTCTAGAATAGACTCTGATAACCTAGGACAAGAAAGAGGTATATGTTATATCTGATGGAGAAGATACTTTATTGCCTAGTAAGCCATAAGTCTAATTGAACTAAATGACTAAGGATAAGAGGAAGGTTATTGATGAACAAGGGAAATTTGATCAAGAGGGTATAACAACCCAAAGTAGATTAGTAGATCCTATAAAATGAGTTTGTCCTATGGTTGCACATAAGAAGAACATATATAACATTTCAATACCTACTAATAGTAATTTCCTAGAATCCCTACGAAAATGTGCATTGAAACTTGAACTGGCTAAAGCTCCTCAACTTGTTGTAGATAGACCCATGCCTAAATGGGTTTCCAACATAGATTAAAAGGTTCAATTTTTTGGGTCATTTAATATGGTATACCTTCTAATGAAATCTACTATGGCTATGCCTCTCTAGGATGGTCTCTCCATACCAAAATAAATGAAGCACCTACAAGAAGCTCTATAGAAGGAAAAAGTTCTAAAGTCACCCTTGGTCCTATAGATATATAGCCTAGAGATAAACCAATCCAAACCCATACCTTTTTACTTGACCTTAATATATGGGGATAAAATAATATACAATTACATAATAGATTTTGGGTCAAGCACCTTGATCATGCCTTAAAGGGTGGCAAACATGCTAGGGTTAACATATGAGCTAGTCAATGAAAGCATATTCCAGTTGGATAGAACACCTATCTAGATATTTGGATTGATAAGGAACATTCTCCTCTCATTGAATTACTAAATTAACCTCATCGTTAATAAAGATATTATTGTGATCGAGCTCCCTAATACATGTATGGAAATTTTCTCTATAGTCTTGCTTCACTCAAAGAAATACCCCAATCAAAAGTGATATCAGTAGAAAAGGGATTCAAAAGGTGTAACTTATCTTCAATCAAAAGTGTAGGCACTGGTTCTATGACATAAAGGAAGGAAGATATGTTTCAATCCGTGTTGACCATTGGATCTCTCATCAACCATTAAAACTTTACCTAAGTTAGATAGTGTGAGGTGCCAAGGCCTATCAACCATTAATTTTCCATTTGACAACCCATGCTAATACTTCTAATGGAATAAAGTAGAAGAGGAAAAATGACCATATCATAGCTATGGTTGAACACAAGAAAATTGATAGAATATAATAAAAGGAAATATTATGATGTGATTAGAGAAGGACCACATGGTGACTGCTCATAAAGTAGGGAAAATTAGTGTAAGGACAATTAAATGGAAATCTCCCATAGGACTTTGAAGTTGAATTTTATGACATGACCTATTAGAATCATCTACATGGAAACTACATTGACTTCCCATAACCTTGTGTAAGCCTACCTATCAGCCTATGAAAATCAAGGAGGTCATACCTACTATGTCAAAAAGTGAAATATTCTAGAGAATAATCTAGCAAGAATTAAATGGTGCAATCAACCCAAAGCCACAATAATGAGAGATAGTAGTAGAAACTTACCATCCAAGGGCCTGAAAGCCTCCATTATTAATGCCCTCAAATATAGAGACCTCAAGAATACCAACTATAGTTGCAAAAAAAAATTAGCTATAGAATAGAGAAGAACATGCAAACCTTTTACATAGTGTTTTGGAGGGAAAGAGCCCTCATACTATCCTATAAATAGGGTTTTAATTCCATTATAAAGGAATTTTGAGCTACATTTTGGTGCCTCATATCTAGCCTTATAAGTTGTTTATTTCACTCCTTGATTGTATGAGCAAGGCTCAAACCTTGATCCACTATTTAAGGAGTATCATTCATCTTTAGGTTGCATGCCTTGTAATTATTTGACACATGAATGAAATTTATGATTGATTTTGCTCTGTCGTTATTTAGTATGTTTTTAAGTTTGGACTATGTGTGATGAAGAGTGTTAAAATACTAGTTGTTAGACTATGGTTAATGTGTTCAATTCTATCTTGTTTATGTAGTTAGGAGGGGAACCTTGATCTTGGTGCATCACCCCCATAGCTTAAATTTTACTTCTCTACAAATTTACGTTCCATTTTTATGCTTTCCATTGCTTTAATTCCTTGCCTTTCCTTTCCCTTTCCATAAGAAAACATAGTATTGATTTTGCAAAGGTCTGAAAGTTCATAAAGATAAAATCTAATGAAGATTTAGCCTTAGCTAAAAATCTCAAAGGTTTCCCTGGTCTAATCTAGCCTAGTGAGCAGTATCATCATCAATGAATTCTTGTAGTGATATTCTCAAAGAGGGGATTTCAAGCTCTAAGTTCATGATGACCTCTACACCATATACTAAAGATAAGGGTCTTGCCTCAGTGACTATTTTGATATTGGTTCTATATGTCCAAAGTACCAAAGGCATTTAATTATGCCAATCATGATGAGATTTTGCAATGATTTTATGATGAATAGTGCAAATAATTTTGTTGATAACCTCCACTTGGCTATTACCCTAGGGGTAATATGGAGTTGAGAAGCTATTTTGAATGTATTTTTCATACAATACAATACACAAAAATTATTATTTTGGAAAGGTGTACCATTGTCAAAGATGATCTTTGAAGGGATGCCAAAATGACATATAATATGTTGTGTGAGGAAATCAACAATTTTGGGTCCCATTGTTTGGATAATGGAAACTACGTCAACCTATTTTTTAAAGTATTCAATGGTGGTAATGATGAATTTATGATTGCTAAATAAGATAAGGGTGATTTTACTTATGAGATCTAGGCCCCATTGAGAAAATGGCCACATTGATTGAATAGGTTGGAGTTCTTGGGATGGTAAGTGGGTGATATTATCATGTTGTTGGAATTTATGCATTTCTTAATGTAGGTACAAAATTATGATCCATGGTGTGCCAATAATAAACCATATATAGGATGCACTTAGTAATGGTCATGCCAATAAAGTGGCCACCACAAGTACCATCGTGGGTAAAAGTAAGGATGTGGTTGGCTTCATGAGGCTATAGGAAATGAAGGAGGATACAATCATAGCTCTGTTTGTAAAGGATATATCCTAGTAAGGTATATGTAATATCATTTTGCTTGAAATTACATTTGTGGGTATGAGGAAGATCTAGGGGGAGAATATGTAGCTTGATATAGTTCATGATTTGAGAAAACTAAGGATCACAAGGTTTAGCTTGGAAACAATTGATGTTTGCATCATCTAAGGATGTTTGCAATGAAACTAAAGATTTATGGATGGTTTTCATCTATATATATATGAGTTTTTTTATCATGTTGGTTTTATGAAATAAGGGATCTAAGAGAAGCCATAGTATCTATGAATCAATTTGTAAAACATGGAGAAGCTTCTATGTCATACCATTCAAATTGCGATAATGGTTGACAATTTGCTTATACCATTTAAGGATGGGGTATTGATATTTATATATTCCCTTTAATTGACTAACAATGAGGAATCACCAAATATTTATAGTTGCTTGATGCACATAGCTAGCACAGTTCTAAGGTCAAGGATAAGTTCTTCATATTTGATGTTATTATTTGTGCAGGGGGAGTCTAGTTTGAATGTGAAGGGGGTTGGTGCCCCTTGTGTTGGACATTTTGAGGAATATTAGTTATCATTGATGTCAAAATGTTCTAAGAAGGATTGCATCTTGATTGATTCCAAAAGAGCTTTATGTAAAGCATGATTTAAATGGTTTTTCTCAAAACCATTGATGGCAAAATAAAAGGTTTTTCTTAAAACCTATGGAGGGGCCTAAGGAATTAAATTAATTATAATAATTTAATTATATATTAATTTGTAATTTAATTTAATAATCCTTTTGGTTATTAAATTAATTATAACTTAATTATACTAATTAATATTATTGTTAATTAATTTATAACTTAATTAAATTACCTTATGGTAAGGTTGGCAAAGTTTAAATTCAAATTGCAATTGTCTTTTCCCCACCGACGTCATCAAATTTTGTGGAGCGCCGACGTCTAAATCAAATGGTGGATTTCGTGTATAAATACCATGCCAAAGGGGCATTCAAACCTTACCCTTCTTCGATTAATATTCAAGCGACCGAGCAAAGTGTATTTCGTGCAAATCATTGAGGAAGAAGACAAGAATCATTTTGTCTTTTAGCGCCAGGAAGAAGACTAGTGGGGAGGGCTTAAGGCCTCACTCCCATTGGACAGTGTGGTCCATTGGCAGCACGTATTTTGCGAGAGCGTTTGGAGTGGAAGTGACCACGATCGATTCATGTGGAGGTTGTTGGTGTGTTTGTCTTGAGCACCGTGGTGGAAATATTTTGGCACACATTTTTAGAAGCACCGGAAGAAAGAGCACATTGTGCTCTTAGCCTTCCAAGCATGTGCCTAGCGCATGCGGTGGTCAAGCCCATGGCTAGGGCGCACGAGGAGGCGGTGGTTGTGGGTTCGAATCCCACAAGTGGCAAAGGTACTTTTAATTAAATATTTTATTTACCTAATATTTTCTTAAGGTGTTATTTGGAGTTATAAGGGTATATGAAAGGTTGCTTGCTTGGTAATTAATTTATGTTATTGGAGTTATAAGGAAAGTGGATTTGATTTTTGCCAAAGTTCTTTTTGCCATTAAATCTAATTAAAGAGGTTTTTGAGTTAATTTTGGTGGATGTTAAATTTATTTTAATTGGGAGATTATAAGGTGTTATTGGATAAATATTTTATGTATGTTGATGGTTGTTTTTAAAGATGGAGTGATAAGGTGTAATTGAGTTTTTGCATTACATTGTGAGAGATATTTATCTTCTAACCTCTTTGAGTTTGGCATAGAAGTGTTTGTGGTTGTGGCAGATATTTGAGATTCCTTCATCATCAAGAAAAGGTATGAGCACATTCTTCCATAGTTGAGTTGATTGATTGGTTTTCTGAAAATAAGTTTGGAGTGAAAAGGAATTGATTAGGGCTTCCTTATTGAGTGTGTTTGAGTTAATGCTTCAAGGTTTTTTGGAATAAAGAGTTGTTATTGAAACCTTGTTTTATAAGCATTGTTGTTGAAGTGAGTTGTTGAGAAAAGAACTTGAACTAGGGTTATCATTGTTATGTGAGATTTGTTGTTGAGCATTGTTGGAAATATTTTGAGTGAAGGATCATATGCTTGGACTAGGGTTTGTGAGCAAGAATTATTTCATTGAGAGATTGGTTGAGTAGAGTTGGTTGAGCCTAGTCAAGTGGATGTGTGAAGTGATTGTTCAAGTTCCATAAAACAAACTATTCTATATTCTGATTTGATTTGAGAAAGTAATTGAGCATTGTGATGAGTATAGAGCATATTGAGTCTCTAACAATTCTCTTTATGTTTCTATGAGATTGGACAAGTTTTAGTGTTGACTTGTTGAGCAGATTTGAGGTAAGTCTTTGAGAAGACTTGTGGACATATTTGGATAAGTTCTTGTAAGGACTTATTGAGAAGATTGGACAAGTTCTAGAGAGAGCTTGAGAATAGATTTTGGTGCATATTTGAGGATAGATTTGTGCCTGACTAGAGACAAATATTGAGGACAGATTTGTGCTAGACCGATGAACTGTGTTTAGTACAGATTTGAGATAGAGCTGAGTGTAAGCTTTGGAGGTGACAGAGTATAGAGGATGACAGTCTCTAGTGGATAGAGATCCATTAGCCAGGGTAGTGAGGATAGGTCTTCTGAGTGAGGACAAGAGTCTTCAGTGGATAGAGATCCATTAGCTAGTGTAGTGGAGGCAATAGTTCTTCTAGAAGATCACCAGCCAGAGCAAGAGGAGAAAGGAGTTCTCCTATGGATAGAGATCCACAAACTTGATTAGGGGATTGGTGTCTCCTTTGGATAGAGGTTCATAAACATTGTAGGGAAAGGATTCCCAAGAGAATTTATTTGAGAAAAATTTATAAGGAATATTTTCTCCATGGAGTAGCCCACATTGGGTGAACCACGTAAAATCATGTCTCTCATGTGTGTGATGCTTTGTGTGATGATTACTACTTTAATACTACTGATGTTAACATTTGGATTAAAAAGAAAAAAGTTTTATCTTATACTGTTCACCCCCTCTCAGTATAAGCACATGTTCTTCAATTGGTATCAGAGCGGGTCTCTCCGTGAAAAGACTAACAACTTGGAGGAGGATCCATCAGTAACACACATGACTTCAAAAAATGAAGAGGAGACTATGTTTGACATAAAAGAAGAATTCTTTGCTGCTCTCAGAAAGTTGGAAAATATCAGAGAGAAGAATTCAGGCTTGAAGGAACAAATTCAAGAGGATGAAGAAGCAAGGATGGAACTTCTACAAAATCTCATAGAACTCAAGATAAAGGTGGAAGAAGGAAAGAAAATTGAGTAGGATATGACAGATCTGTTAAGAGCAAGGGAAAAAGAATGTGAAATACTGGAAGCAAAAATTATGTATCTAAGGAATGAAGTTGAAAGGACCAAGGTACTACAAGTTGTAGAGGATAAGAAATCACAAAAGGAATCAAGCCTTCAAAAAGTAGAAACTTCAAACAAGGATAAGCAAACAAAGGATATCCAAAAGGAAGAAAGCAAAGAAGAACCTTGGTTAAGAGTTAATCACAAGAGAAATAATACTCCACCACAAACTCCAAGGCACTCAAACAGGTTACATAATTTCTTCCATGGTCATTGCTTTTCTTGTAATAAATATGGTCATAGAGTTGTACATTGTATTAATCATGCAAGAAATAATGTCAATAGAAATTTCAATTCTTTTACACCTCTTATGGACGATGATATTATATGTTACAAATGCAATAATTTTGGGCACAAGGCTAGATGGTGTAAAATGATACTTCCTGAGTCTAGAAAAACAATTTCAACATCTAGGAAAAATGAAAGGGAAAATGTTAAGGCTAGATCAATGTTAGTTCAAACAGCCCTTCATGCTCAGGATAAAGAAGAACAATGGTATCTTGATAGTGGTTTCTCTAGTCACATGATAGGAGATAAAGATAAATTCATTGTACTAAAAGAAACCAATAGAGGGTCAGTAAGTTTTGGTGATAATGGATCAGCAAGGATTGGTGGAAGAGGAACTCTAAGTCTAGATAATGGGAAAACAAAAATAGAAAATGTGTTGTATGTTAAAGGGTTAAAACACAATATGTTAAGTATAAGTCAACTTTGTGATCAAGGGTACATGGTTACTTTCCATCCAGATAGGTGTGAGATAAGAAAATCAAAAACTGGAAAAATCATTGCCAATGCAAGAAGAACCCCAAACAATTTATATATGCTCAATGAGATCAAAGGGGAAAAGTGCTTTCTATCTCAAGAAGATGAAAGTTGGTTGTGGCATAGAATATTGGGTCACTTGAATTTTGACAACATAGTCAACATAAGTAATAAATAGGCGGTCAGAGATTTACCCAAAATAAGAAGACCTCAAAGCACAATCTGTGCACCCTGTCAACATGGAAAGCAAACTAGGACAACATTTAAATCAAAAGGATACATGTCATCTGAGCCATTGAGTCTAATACATACTGATTTGTGTGGTCCTACCAGAACACAAAGTATTCAGGGTGATAGCTACTTTATATTGTTTATAGATGACTATTCCATAATGGTTTGGGTAGCTTTCCTAAAAGAGAAGTCAGAGGCTTTTGAAAAATTCAAAGCATTTAAGGAATTGGTTGAAAATGAAACTGGAAAAAGGATTAAGTGTCTGAGATCTGATAGAGGAGGAGAATTTACTTCAAATGAATTTGTAGAGTTTTGTGAACAACATGGAATCAAAAGAGAGTATTCAGTAGCAAGAACTCCTCAACAAAATGGAGTAGTTGAAAGGAAAAATAGGACTATTGAGAATATGGCTAGAGCTATGCTAAATGAGTCTAAGCTCTCAGATGGTTTTTGGAGAGAAGAATTCAACACAACAGTATACATAATCACTAGGGCTCAAATGAGGGTAAACCATCACAAGACTCCATATGAGCTTTGGAAAGGAAGACTCGACCACTGTAAAACACTTCAGGATTTTTGGAAGCAAGTGTTACATAAGACGAGAAGATCAAAACTTAGGAAAGTTTGATCCAAGATGTGATGAGGGAATATTTCTTGGTTATTCTTCAAATAGTAAAGCCTATAGATGCTTCAACAAGAGAACACGTACTATGGTGGAAAGCATAAATGTAACAATTGATGAGAAGATAGATTCAAGAGAACTAGTTCAACAAATTGTGTATCAAGAAGATGGATGTTGTCAAGAAGAGTTCTATGAGGAATCAGATAAAGAAGAAGAAGAAACACAAAGACTCCTTCCCAAAACTCCATCCAGGTATGTACAGAAGCATCATCCAAAAGAGCAAATTATTGGGAATCCAGATGAAAGACAGACAAGGAGAAGGATAATAACACCATCTCAACAAGCAAATTTTTCTTTGCTATCTAAGATTGAGCCAAAATACTTTGCTCAAGCAAGTGAGGATAAGTTTTGGATTAAGGCAATGGATGAGGAATTAGATCAGATAGAAAAAATCAAGACTTGGGAACTTGTTCCACGACCAAAGGACAAAAATGTGATCGACACAAAATGGGTATTTAGAAACAAGTTAAATGAAGATGGACAAGTGGTCAGGAATAAAGCAAGGTTAGTATGCAAAGGTTATGCACAGGTAGAGGGAATTGACTTTGATGAGACATTTGCTCCAGTTGCATGGCTTGAAGCCATAAGAATGTTTTTAGCCTTCTCAAGTTTCAAAAACTTCAAGGTATATCAGATGGATGTTAAGTCAACATTTCTAAATGGTGTTTTAGAAGAAGAAGTCTATATTGAACAACCAGAAGGATTCATATTAGCAGATAAACCAGATCATGTTTGTAGATTAAAAAAGGCATTGTATGGTCTAAAGCAGGCTCCAAGAGCATGGTACTCAAGATTGGATAAGTATCTTCAGGAACAGGGATTCATAAAAGGGATAGCAGACAGCAATTTATACATCAAAAATGAAGGGAATGATCTATTAATTGTGGTTGTTTATGTTGATGACATCATTTTTGGGGGAAACAATGATAAGATGTGTAAAGAATTTGCTAAGAACATGCAAAATGAATTTGAGATGTCTATGCTTGGTGAATTGTCCTTCTTCCTTGGACTTCAGATTTCACAATTAGAGAAAGGGGTATTTCTCTCACAAGCCAAGTATATAAAAGAAATGTTAAAGAAATTCAGATTAGAATATTGTAAACCAGTAAGTACCCCCATGGTCACAGGATGCAAGTTAAGTAAGGATGATGAATCTCCAGAGGTAGATCAAAGATTATACAGATCCATGATTGGTAGCTTATTGTATGTTACAGCTACAAGACCAGACATAGTATAGTCAGTGGGATTAGTGGTAAGGTTTTAGGCAACACCTAAGGAAACACATGTGGCAATGGTAAAAATAATTTTTAGGTATCTAAAAGGAACTATGGATTTTGGGCTTTGGTATCCCAAAAGTGATAGTTTCACACTAGAAGACATATATAGATGCAGATTGGGCTGGCAACATTGATGACAAAAAAAGCACAAGTGGAGGAGCATTCTTTCTTGGAGACTGTTTAGTCTCTTGGCTAAGTAAGAAGTAGGTTTCAGTATCCTTATCTACAGTAGAAGTAGAATACATTGCAGTAGTAGCCAATTGTACATAGGTGTTATGGATGAAGAGAACTCTAGAAGACTTCAAGATAAAACATGATCATCCTATTCCCATACTATGTGATAATACAAGTGCTATAAGTATCTCAAAAAATCTAGTAATGCACTCCAGGACAAAGCACATTCCGATTAAGTATCATTTTTTGAGAGAACAGGTGATAGATAAATAGGTCAGGCTAGAATATATTTCTACAAAGGAACAGATAGCAGATATTTTCACCAAGCCACTTTCAAAGGAAATCTTTGAGTATCTTCGAGGAAGACTGGGAGTGAGACTCCCACCTCAGAATTAACCATCTCATGAGGAGGTGGGGGAGGGGCTAAGCTAAGAGGCTCATTCTTAGCCCCGAGCCCCAAAGGTGACCCTTTGCCATTGATGTCAAAGGGGGAGAGATTTGGTATTTGAGCAACAAGGAGAGATTTGAGCCAGGGGGAGCAAAGTCCTAGGGGGAGCAGAACCCAGAAAAGGTTAAGTTTCTGGTATAAAGAGTTTGGGTTGCCATCAATGACAAAGGGGGAGATTGTTGGACATTTTGAGGAATATTAGTTGTCATTGATGTCAAAAGGTTCTAAGAAGGATTGCATCTTGATTGGTTCCAAAAGAGCTTTATGTAAAGCATGATTTAAATGGTTTTTCTCAAAACCATTGATGGAAAAATAAAAGGTTTTTCTTAAAACCTATGGAGAGGCCTAAGGAATTAAATTAATTATATATTAATTTGTAATTTAATTTAATAATCCTTTTGGTTATTAAATTAATTATAACTTAATTATACTAATTAATATTATTATTAATTAATTTATAACTTAATTAAATTACCTTATGGTAAGGTTGGCAAAGTTTAAATTCAAATTGCAATTGTCTTTTCCCCGTCAACGTCATAAAATTTCGTGGAGCACCGATGTCTAAATCAAATGGTGGATTTCATGTATAAATACCATGCCAAAGGGGCATTCAAACCTTACCCTTCTTCGATTAATATTCAAGCGACCGAGCAAAGTGTATTTCATGCAAATCATTGAGGAAGAAGACAAGAATCATTTGTATTTTAGCACCAGGAAGAAGACTAGTGGAGAGGGCTTAAGGCCTCACTCCCATTGGACAGTGTGGTCCATTGGTAGTGCGTATTTCGCGAGAGCATTTGGAGTGGAAGTGACCACGATCGATTCGCATGGAGGTTGTTGGCGTGTTTGTCTTGAGCGTCATGGTGGAAATATTTTGGCACATGCATTTTAGAGCACCAAGCTTGGGAAGAAAGAGCACGTTGTGCTCTTAGCCTTCCAAGCATGTGCCTAGCACACGCGGTGGTCAAGCCCACGGCTAGGGTGCACGAGGAGGTGGTGGTTGTGGGTTCGAATCCCACAAGTGGCAAAGGTACTTTTAATTAAATATTTTATTTACCTAATGTTTTCTTAAGGTGTTATTTGGAGTTATAAGGGTATATGAAAGGTTGCTTGCTTGGTAATTAATTTATGTTATTGGAGTTATAAGGAAAGTGGATTTGATTTTTGCCAAAGTTCTTTGTGCCATTAAATCTAATTAAAGAGGTTTTTGAGTTAATTTTGGTGGATGTTAAATTTATTTTAATTGGGAGATTATAAGGTGTTATTGGATAAATATTTTATGTATGTTGATGGTTGTTTTTAAAGATGGAGTGATAAGGTGTAATTGAGTTTTTGCATTACATTGTGAGAGAGATTTATCTTCTAACCTCTTTGAGTTTGGCATAGAAGTGTTTGTGGTTGTGGTAGATATTTGAGATTCCTTCATCATCAAGAAAAGGTATGAGCACATTCTTCCATAGTTGAGTTGATTGATTGGTTTTCTGAAAATAAGTTTGGAGTGAAAAGGAATTGATTAGGGCTTCCTTATTGAGTGTGTTTGAGTTAATTCTTCAAGGTTTTCTGGAATAGAGAGTTGTTATTGAAACCTTTTTTTATAAGTATTGATTTTTTTTGGACATTTTGAATCCTCAAAGTCAAAGTTGTCATTGATGTCACCTGATAGAGTTATCAATCATATCAAGGAATTCGACAAGAAATAAAGTTGTCTAAGGTTGTCACTATCATCCAAGAAAAAGCTTCAATAGTGAAAAAGTGAAAGAAAAAAGGTTCCATAATATTTTAATATTTTTGGGAGCACCGGTTAAGTGATTGGTTCATAAAAACCCAAGATGGGTTATTGCCAAGGTTAAAAAGGAGGTTTAATAATTATTTATAAATTATTTAAATTCACAAGGAATTTAAATTTTATAAATAATATTCATTACACCAAGGTTGTGCATTAAGACAAGGGTCCAAGGTTTAATTAATCTAAAACCTAAGGTTGGTCTAATTTAATTTATAATATTTAAATTTAAATATATTATAAATTAATCAACCATGCCGATGTTGAATTAAATCGATGCGCTGATGTGATTGCATGGAAGAAAAAGGCATTATATATAATGCCCCAAAAGGCATTAATGAAAATTATCCTTGCTAATTAATTTGGAGTGCATTCGAATTAATGATCATGTTTAAAAGGCTTGACGATTTAAGAAAAGGTTGAAGCAGGGAACGTTCAGGGTTTTGGAGCACATAGGCCAGCTTGGCCTAGTAGTGCATTGGCTTGGTGATACAGAGGAGGTCCCGCGTTCAACTCACTTGGAGGTTTCTTGCAAGGTCAAAGCACTCGAAGCACATTTTGATTATTTTAAAAGGTCTCGGTTCGTGAATTTTTTGATACAGTTTGTGCCTTTTTAGGAAAGTGTTGGATCATGGTCCAACAACGACTTGGACACGGTTAAGGTGTTGGGAATGAGTACTTCTGGGATCGAATCCCTTAGAGAGGAAAGGCAAGTTATTTTTTGTATTTTAATTTTTAATAGCCTTAAGGAAGAAATAAGGGTTATGCTATGCCTTAGAAAATTGAGAGATTTTTGATGGTTTTATTTTTGGAAGGGTAGCATATTATATATCATTGGAAAGCATTCTTCAAGGGCTATTTGATTAAATTTCTTAGAAGAAGAAATAAGGTGTGTGTAAATATATATTTCTATTTTTGTAAAGGGGTTCAAAAGTGAGTTTGATTTATTATTTTTCAAAGGGGATTGTTTCTTTCATGAGAGGACATGGTGAATTTTTTTGAGTAGGAGTAATAAGGTGTTATTGGAATATTATTTTTATTGTTGTGATATTACTCAAGTCCTCTAACCTCTTTGTGATTGAAAAGGAAATATTTAAAAGTGTGTCGAGTTTGACAGATTTTGTGGATAACTCATTGACATCAAAAAGGTATGGGCAATATTCTCCATTGACTTGATTGGGTTCTGAAAATATCATTGGAGTGAAAAGGATTGATTAAGGTTTCCATTTTGAAAGTGGTTGAGTTAATGCTTCAAGGTTTTCTGGATTGTGAGTTGTGATTAAACCTTGTTTGATAAGCATTATTGTTTAGACCATTTTTTGAGTGAAGTACTTTGATTTTATGCTTCAAGGTTTTCTAGATTGTGAGTTGTGATTAAACCTTGTTTGATAAGCATTGTTGTTTAGACCATTGGTTGAGTGAAGTACTTTGAATTTATGCTTCAAGGTTTTTTGAATTGAGAGTTGTGATTAAAACCTTGTATTATTAGAATTGTTGTTGAATCCAATGGGTGATGCAAAGAACTTGAACTTGAGTTAGAAAATAACATGAGTATCATTGTTATGTGAGATTTGTTGTTGAGAATTGTTGGAAACCTTTTGAGTTGGTTGATACATGCTTGGACTAGGGTTTGTGAGAAAGGTTTGTTCCTTGAGGTGATTGGTTGAGTAGAGTTGATTAAGCCTAGTCAAGTGGATGCATGAAGTGGTTGTTCAAGTTCCATGAAACAAACTATTCTATATTTTGATTTGAGTTGAGATTGAGTTTTTGAGAATAGAACATATTGAGTCTCTAACAATTCTCTTCATGCTTCTATGAGATTGAGTTGATAAAGTGATTGAGCACTGAGTATAGGACATATTGAGTCTCTAACAATTCTCTTTATTATTCTATTAGATTAGACAAGTTTTGTGTGGACTTGTTAAGCTGATTTGAGACAAGTCTTTGAGAAGGCTTGTAGACTAATTTTGTGTGAGCTTTTGTAGAAGCTTGCAATGCAAAATTGAGTAAGTCCTAGAGAGGAGGTATTGATAAGACTTGGACAAGTTCTTAGTGAGCTTGTTGGTAGATTTGGATAAGTTATGAGTGAGCTTGTTGAGTATATTTGGACAATTTTTGAGTGAGCTTGTTGAGCAGATTTGGACAAGTTTTGAGTGAGCTTTTTGAGAAGATTTAGACAAGTTTTGATTGAGCTTGTTGAGCAGATTTTGACAAGTTTTAAGTGAGCTTGTTGAGTAGATTTGATTAGGTTATGAGTGGACCTATTGAGCAGATTTGAGTAAGTTCTAAGTGGACCTTTTGAGTAGACTTTAGTAGGTTTTGAGTGGACCTATTGAGCATATTTGAGCAGGTTCTATGTGGAACTATTGAGCATATTTGAGCAGGTTTTGAGTGGACCTATTGAGAAAATTTGAGAAGGTTTTGAGTGGACCTGTTGAGTATATTTGATCAGGTTCTTAGTGGACCTATTGAGCAGATTTGAGAAAGTTCTGAGTGGACCTATTGAGAAGATTTGAAAATGTTTTGAGTGAACCTATTGAGCAGATCTTTGTAGGTGACATAGTAGAGAGGATAGTGTCTCCAGTGTATAGAGATCCATTAGCTAAGACATTGAGGACATGTCTTCTAAGTGAGGACAAGTGTCTTCAAGTGGAGAGAGATCCATAGTCAGTGTAGTGGAGGTAGTCTTATAGAGGATCACCAATCAAAGTTTAGGAGAAAAATTTCTCATGTGGATAGAGATCCACAAACCAAATTTAGGAGATCAACATCTCCAATGGACATAGGTCTATAAAAATTTTAATAGGGAAATTATTCCCATGAGATTATTTGAGAAACATTTAGAAGAAATATTTTCTTTGTGGAGGTAGCTATCTATGGGTGAACCACGTTAAATCTGTGTCTCTATTGTGTGTAATGATTTGTGCATTGATTTGGTTATTACTATTGATATTGCCATTGATTATATTGATTAATACTATTTGGGAAAGAAAAATAAAAAATGATCTTATACTATTCACCCCCCTCTCAGTATAAGCTTGTGTTCTTCAATTGGTACCAGAGTCGGTTCCTTCGAAATAAGTTTAACAACTTGAAGGAAGATTCTACAAGAACACAAATGACAAAGAAAGGCAAGAGTAGAAGCATGAGACACAAGAAGAAAAGAACATCTATGGTAATGAAAGAATAATGAAGATGAGTTTAATATTATTGTATTGGGAGGACAAATGGAAATAGATTCAAATATGAATCAAGTAATGGAGAAATGTCTAGACTGATAAATTTTTGTACCAAATGTGGGAACACAGGCCACCATGCAACTTATTTTCCATAAGAAAGTTTTGTTTATGGTCAACTTGACCATGATGCAAGATATTGTAATGGGTTTAGTAGCAGTGAAGATGAAGATGATATTCTCGAAAATAAAATTCTAAAGATTGATTCAAGAAAGGATAACAAGGACAATCAAAATAGGTATGAAGAAGAAACTCTACTTTCAGTAATAGAATAAAAAGAATATTCTTTAGAAAAAGAAAAATGGAAAGCCACTCTTAAGGAGCTTATTGAATTGAAAAGAGATAATTTATAATTGAAGGCTCAAATACAAGAAGATAAGAAATGTAAGAAAAATTTTCTACAGGAACTCACTAACTTCAAAATCAAAGTTGAAGAGACAAGAAAAATTGAAGAAGTTATGGCCAAAAAATTAAAAACAAAAGATCTAGAGTGTGAAAGATTAGAGCATGAGATAGTTTCACTAAGGGTAGAAGTAAAAGGTTCTAAGGAAAAGCTACACAAGTTTGAGGAAAATTCAAAGACCTTGGAAAGGACTATCAATTCACAAAGGTCATCAATCACCATAACATGAATTAGTTCTAAAGAATAACAAGGGAAACAGGAAATAGGTAGAAGAGACTAATAGACCAATGGGGTCTAGGCAAGGTTTCTTCAATGGAAGATGTTTTTCATGTCACAGGTTTGGGCACATGGCTTCACAATGCGAGACACATGAAAGACAGGAATATGGGAAAGACCAACTTTTCCATGGGTATTACTACTCATGTAATGAGTTTGGTCACAAGGCAATGAATTGCAAGAATCATGATAGAAGAGGATACGACTTCACTAGGAAAAATACTAATACAGTTGCACCTCCAAGGAATAATAACATTAAGTGTTATAAGTGCAATAATTATGGTCATACAACAAGATGGTATAGAGCAAATATTCCAGAATCAGGCATGAACAAGAATATGAATAGGAACAGGAACATGGACATGAACAAGAATAGGAACAAGAATAGGAACAGGAATAGGAACATGGATGAGAATAAGAACAAGAACAGGAATAGGAACATGGATGAGAATGGGAATAGGAACATGAACACAAACAGGAAAAAGAACATGGATGAGAACAAGAATAGGAACATGAACATAAGTGATGAAAGGAACAAGGATGATGACTTGGAAAGAAATAATCAGAGGATTCAAAAAACTCAAAAAAGAAGAGAGAAAGATAAAGGTAAAGAACAATGCTTTCAAGGTGTAGAAATACTCTCACCCCATAATTAACCACCTCATGTGGAGGTGGGGGAGGGGCTAAGCTAAAAGGCTCATTCTTAGCCCCGAGCCCCAAACGTGGCCCTTTGACAATGATGTCAAAGGGGGAGATATTTGTGTATATTGGGGAAGAGATTTGATATGGGGAGAGATTTGATATTTGAGAGAGCATTGATCCAGGGGGAGTAAAGTCCCAGGGGGAGCAAAAAGAAGGTCAAGTTTCAGTAAAAGGATATGGGTTGCCATAAATGATAAATGCGGAGATTGTTGGACATTTTGTGTCCTCTAAGTCAAAGTCGTCATTGATGTCACCTGATAGAGTTATCACTCATATCAAGGAATTCGACAAGAAATAAATTCATCCAAGGTTCTCACTATCACCCAAGAAAAAGCTTCAACAATGCAAAAGTGAAAGGAAAAAAACTCCATAATATTTTAATATTATTGGGAGCATAGGTTAAGAGATAGGTTCATAAAAACCCAAGATGGGTTATTGCCAAGGTTAAAAAGGAGGTTTAATAATTATTTATAAATTATTTAAATTCATAAGGAATTTAAATTTTATAAATAATATTCGTTACACCAAGGTTGTGCATTAAGACAAGGCTCCAAGGTTTAATTAATCTAAAACCTAAGGTTGGTCTAATTTAATTTATAATATTTAAATTTAAATATATTATAAATTAATCAACCAAAATGACGTCAAATTAAATCGATGGACCGATGTGATTGCATGGAAGACAAAGGCATTCTATATAATTCCCCAAAAGGCATTAATGAAAATTATCCTTGCTAATTCGTTTGGAGTGCATGCAAATTAAGGCTCATGTTTAAAAGGCTTGACGATTTAAGAAAAGGTTGAAGAAGGGAACATTCAGGGTTTTGGAGCACATAGGTCAGCTTGGCCTAGTGGTGCATTGGCTTGGCAAGACAAAGGAGGTCCTGAGTTCTATTCACTTGGAGGTTGCTTGCAAGGTCAAAGCGCTCAAAGCACATTTTGATTATTTTGAACGGCGCCAATTCGTGAAGTTGTTGATGCAGTTCGTGCCTTTTTAGGTAAGTGTGGGTGCATGGCCCAATGACGGCTTGGATGTGGTTAAGGTGTTGAGAAGGAGGACATCAAGGATCGAATCCCTCTAAGAGGAAACACAAGTTAATTTTTATATTTTAATTTTTAATAGCCTTAATGGAGAAATAAGGGTTATGTTATGCCCTAGAAAATTGAGATATTTTTGATGGTTTTATTTTTGTAAGGGTAGCATATTATATATCGTTGGCAAGGATTTTTCAATGGCTATTGGATTAACTTGCTTAGAATGAGAAATAAGGTGTGTGTAAAGATATATTTCTATTTTTGTTAAGGGGTTCAAAAGTGAGCTTGATTTATTCTTTTTCAAAGGGGATTATTTCTTTCATGAGAGGACATGGTGAATTTTATTAAGTAGGAGTAATAAGGTGTTATTGGGATATTATTTTTATTGTTGTGATATTTATCAAGTCCTCTAACCTCTTTGTGATTGAAAAGGAAATATTTGAAAGTGTGTTGAGTTTGACAAATTTTATGGATAAAGCATTGGCATCAAAAAGGTATGGGCAATATTCTATATTGACTTGATTGGGTTCTAAAAATATCATTGGAGAGAAAAGGATTGATTAGGGTTTCCTTTTTGAAAGTGGTTGAGTTAATGCTTCAAGGTTTTATGGATTGTGAGTTGTGATTAAAACTTGTTTGATAAGCATTGTTGTTTAGACCATTGGTTGAGTGAAGTACTTTGAGTTTATGCTTCAAGGTTTTCTGGATTATGAGTTGTGATTAAACCTTGTTTGATAAACATTGTTGTTTAGACCATTGGTTGAGTGAAGTACTTTGAGTTTATGCTTCAAGGTTTTCTAAATTGAGAGTTGTGATTAAAACATTGTATTATTAGCATTGTTGTTGAATCCAATGGGTGATGCAAAGAACCTGAACTTGAGTTAGAAAAGAACATGAGTATCATTGTTATGTAAGATTTGTTGTTGAGAATTGTTGGAAATATTTTGAGTTGGTTGATACATGCTTGGACTAGGGTTTGTGAGAAAGGGTTGTTCCTTGAGGTGATTGGTTGAGTAGAGTTGATTAAGCCTAGTCAAGTGGATGCATGAAGTGGTTGTTCAAGTTCTATGAAACAAACTATTCTATATTTTGATTTGAGTTGAGATTGAGTTTTTGAGAATAGAACATATTGATTCTCTAAAAATTCTCTTTATGATTCTATGATATTGAGTTGAGAAAGTTATTGAGCATTGAGTATATGACATATTGAGTCTCTAACAATTCTCTTTATGATTCTATTAGATTAGACAAGTTCTGTGTGGACTTGTTAAGCTGATTTGAGACAAGTCTTTGAGAAGGCTTGTGGACTGATTTTGTGTGATATTTTGTAGAATCTTGCAATGTCAATTTGAGCAAGTCCTAGAGAGGACTTATTAAGAATATTTGGACAAGTTCTGAGTGAGCTTGTTGAGCAGATTTAGACAAGTTTTGAGTGAGCTTGTTGAGCAGATTTGGACAAGTTCTGAGTGAGCTTGTTGAGCATATTTGGACTAGTTTTGAGTGAGCTTGTTGAGTAGATTTGATCAGGTTCTGAGTGGACCTATTGAGCAAATTTGAGCAGGTTTTGAGTGGACTTGTTGAGCAGATTTAAGTAGGTTATGAGTGGACCTATTTATTAGATTTGAGCAGGTTATGTGTGGACCTATTGAGAATATTTGAGCAGGTTTTGAGTGGACCTATTGAGCATATTTGAGCAGGTTTTGAGTGGACTTGTTGAGTAGATTTGAGTAGGTTATGAGTGGACATTTTGAGCAGATTTGAGCAGGTTCTGAGTGGACCTATTGTGTAGATTTAAGAATGTTTTGAGTGAACCTATTGAGCAGAGCTTTTGAGGTGACACAATAGAGAGGAAAAAGTATCTAGTGGATAGAGATCCATAAGCCAAGACATTAAGGATAGGTCTTCTAAGTGAGGACAAGAGTCTTCAAGTGGAGAGATATCCAAAATCAGTGTAGTAGAGGCAGTCTTCTAGAGGATCACCAACCAGAGCATAGGAGAAGGAGTTATCCTATGGATAGAGATCCACAAACCAGATTTAGGGGATCAAAATCTCCTTTGGATAGAGGTCCATAAACATTGTAATAGGGAAAGGATTCCCATGATATTATTTGAGAAATATTTAGAAGAAATATTTTCTTCGTGGAGGTAGCCATATTTGGGTGAACCACGTTAAATTTGTGTCTCTATTGTGTGTGATGATTTGTGCATTGCTTTGGTTATTGCTATTGATATTGCCATTGATTATATTGATTAATACTATTTGGGAAATAAAAGTAAAAGTTAGTCTTATACTTTTCACCCCCCTCTTAGTATAAGCTTGTATTCTTCATTTTTGAAGTGGGTTGTTGAGCAAATAACTTGAACTAGGGTTATCAATGTTATGTAAAATTTATTGTTGAGCATTGTTGGAAACATTTTGAGTGAAGTATCATATGCTTGGACTAGGATTTGTGAGCAAGAATTATTTCATTAAGAGATTGGTTGGGTAGATTTGGTTGAGCCTAGTCAAGTGGATGTGTGAAGTGATTGTTCAAGTTCCATAAATCAAACTATTCTATATTTTGATTTGATTTGAGAAAGTAATTGAGCATTGTGATGATTATAGAGCATATTGAGTCTCTAACAATTCTCTTTATGTTTCTATGAGATTGGAAAAGTTTTGGTGTTGACTTGTTGAGCAGATATGAGGTAAGTATTTCAGAAGAGTTGTGGATAGATTTGGATAAGTTCTTGTAAGAACTTATTGGGCAGATTGGACAAGTTATAGAGAGATCTTGAGAATAGGGTTTGGTGTATATTTTAGGACAGATTTGTGCCTAACCAGAGATAGATATTGAGGATAGATTTGTGCTAGACCGATGAACTATGTTCAGTACAAAATTGATATAGAGTTGAGTTCAATATTTGGAGGTGACAAAGTATAGAGGAAGATAGTCTCTAGTGGATAGAGATCCATTAGCCAAGGCAGTGTTGATAGGTCTTCTGAGTGAGGATACTAGTCTTCAATGGATAGATATCCATTAGCCGATGTAGTGGAGGCAACAATTCTTCTAGAATATCACTAGCTATAGTAAGAGGAGAAAGGAGTTCTCCTATGGATAGATATCCACAAATTTGATTAGGGGATTGGTGTCTCCTTTGGACAAAGGTTCATAAATATTGTAGGGAAAGGATTCCCAAGAGAATTTATTTGAGAAAAATTTATAAGGAATATTTTCTTCGTGGAGTAGCCCACATTGGGTGAACCATGTAAAATCATGTCTCTCATGTGTGTGATGCTTTGTGTGATGATTACTACTTTAATACTATTGATGTTAACATTTGGATTCAAAATCAAAAAGTTTAATCTTATACTGTTCACCCCCCCTCTCAGTATAAGCACATGTTCTTCACCTTATGGTATAATATAGATAATTATTACCCCTCCTCCCTATTCATAGTGAGAGCCATTTAAAAATAGGGTTAGGTCTACTTATGTTTCAAGCTTAGTGTATTGTTCAAATTTTATGGTGTTGAACATTAGTCATCATGAAGCTCTATAGTCATTGGGTTGTTATCATTGAGGGGAGCTTTAACAAGTTGGTTTGTAATGACCTACCCATTTATGTATTTTTTTTTGATAAATTCAATGTAAAATTATTTAAAAGCATGATCCATTTAGTAGTTCTACTATTTTGGTATGATTTGCTCATCATGAAACGAAGGGGGTTTTCACAGGTGATGACATAGGTACTATAATTTAACATGTAATGACAAATATTTTTAGTTGCAAAAATTATAACCAAGCATAATTTCTCCATATATCTGTATTGAATTTTATAGCTCACTAATGTGTGACTGATGTAGTATATAGCTTGTTCGTGACTTACCTCATTTTTTGAGTGAGCATTATACCAAGGGCAAATTTGGTGGCAAATATATAGATGGAAAGGAAATCTTGGATGATTTGGGGATAAAACTAATGGTGATGTGAGATAGATCTTGATGGTGTCAAATGTATCTTTGCACTCATGGTGATAGTTACATGTGACCCCTTTTGTAATAGATGATTTAACAACTTACATTTGTTTGATAACTAGGCTATGAAGTGATGAATCACTTGGGTTTTTCCTTATAAACTATAAATATGACCTTGAGATTTTGATGGTCTATCTCAATACCTCATTGCAATATGATAAAGCCTAATAATTTTCCTAAGGTTACACCAAATACACTTTTTGGGTTTATTCATACATTGTGTTAAAGTAGATGGTCAAAAACTTGGAATAACACATCAATGTGTTGATGGAACTTATTAGACTTGGATGGGAGGTTGTCTACATAGTATCACATTATATTATACATATATTCATGGGAAATATAGTTCATGATGCACTGGTATATGGCACCTAAATTTTAAGACCAAATGGCATGACCTTATAGCAGAAAGTCCCCCACGGAGGGGTGAAGGATGATTTATGTTGGTCATTAAGGTTAACCCAAATTTGTCTATCACCAGATAACCCATCCATGAAGGATAAAATTTCATGACATATTATGGAGTAAAATAGCATTTTGATGTTGGGAAATAAGTTGTATTTAGAGAAAGCCTTATGATGCAAACTCATATTCATCCCTTTGGTTTTTCTACAAGTACCATATTGATACCCACTAGAGATAGTCTATCAATTGGATAAACCCCACATCTAAGAGTTTTTGTAACTATTATTTTACCATTAAATAAATGGTGGGATGCATTTTCCAAAGCTTCTGCTTAACTGGTGTAAAAATCCAAATCTAACCAACCCGACAGAGAATTTTTTTAATTTAGGAGAAATTTTGAAAAGGTTCTCTAAGATGTTCTAATACAATATTTATATTCATAGAGGCTTCACCACATTTTGAGTTCAAGATACTACAAACATCACTCAAGTTAACAAGAGTGGCAAATCTCTCATAGGTTCTAAGGCTTACCTTGTGTACCTCTACAACTTAAAGGATGCTTTGGATAGTCACCCCACATTCCTTACATTCCCTATGAATGTAAGGCATATTCACCATAAAATTGGGATTATCCCTTATCAATATTTAGAGAAGAGAATGACATTACCTTACTAGCATAAGTTTTTCTATACTAGTGTAAAGGCGTAAAGCCTCTTAGTTCAAAAATTGCACCTCCATGGTGGAATGAGTAAGACTTCAAAGCTTAATTATCCAATCTCCATGATGGTTTTATTGAGATGATATGTTCACATGGACACCCAACTATCATTTGAGGTACCATCACAAAATCCTTTTTCCTATTGGGTTACAAACCTTTATGGTTGGAAGGAAGATTCAAGCTACACCACTTAATATTTTCCAAATACTCCCCATATTTGGGTCCCACCTCAAATATTATTTTATCAAAATATGCCGATTTCAAAACCCTCAGGTGTTGCTTTCTGCATCTACCTCAAGTTTGGTTCCATCCTTTAGGTTCTTCTAGATTTGGCTAGCTAAGAGCACCCTCCCATAGATAAACCTAAACCCATAAAGGAACATAGAACCTATTCAAACCACTCTCTCACTCTTTCTCTCCCATTATAGCATTAAGCATTCTTTCACTTGCTATCTTAATACCATTTATATGCATAAAATCAAATGTAACATCTACTCTTTCAAAATATGTACTTAAACTATAAAGCATACAATTTATAATGAGAGAAACATAAATCATACTAAAGTTCTAAATAAAGAGAGCTAATTAACAACTTCCTATTAACCATTCTTTTAGAATTCATCCATTCATATTACATAAATAACTAGAATCTTAATTTCAAAATTGATTTGTAAATAAATTAAATCAATTTACAAAGTCTATCTCCAAATAAAAGTCATTATTCAATACAAAGTTAATCATTTAAGCTTTTTTCAATAAATAACACTCTTTATTTACAAGCCTAGTTACATAATTATTACAAATTGAAATCTTCCCAACAAATCCATAGAGGAACTCTCCTTGATCAAGCTCTCCTTGAGTTTCTCCAAGAAATGGATGTGATTAAGGGATCAAGACAAATCCTTCAAATGATAATGCACTTCTAAATGCTTGTTTCTTTTCAATGCATCTAGTAAACAAAGCATATTCATTATTTAATTAATTATTAAATACAAGGAAAAAGCCCTATAATTTTCCTCAATAAAAAAATCATCACTTAAAACAAACAATGTATTTCCAAAACACACTTCTATTTGCATTTTAAGAAAACCCCCATAAATTTTCTTATAGCCATTGAAATAAATGTACTTTTTAAGGAAACCCCCATAAAACTTACTTATTGCCATTGGAATCTACATCCAAGTATTTGTACATAATTTCTATAAAACCAATATAAAAATTCTTTTTTCCCTCTAAAAAAAACATCAATATTTTTACTATATCATTAATATTCCAATATCTAAAACAATACAAAGCTCACAATGTATTTATCAAACAATATAAAATATACTTATAGTTCATTATAAATAAACATACTTTCTAATTTGCATTAATAAAGAAAGTATCCTAGTATTATATTTCCATTATAGCATAATTAAAGCTTTACTTCCTTAATATTAAAGACCAATCAAAATAATATTTAAATAAAGCAAACAACTATGCATACAAAATATTCAATACTCTTTCTTATTTCTTTATATGACATTGAACACCTGTTCTCATTTTATTTTTCCCCAAATAAATAAGACATCACTTTAAAGAACAAAAGACCCTTTAATTCAAATTAACTTTCTTTAAATAACCTACTATTAAAAAAAAGGTCACATTTCCCCTTTTATTTTTCTTTAAATTTTATTTCAAAATCATCAATAAAAAAAGGTGGCAACTTACACATTTGACATCTATTTAATACAAAACCCCCTTACCTTTCTTTAGCAAACATCAATTTCAATGCAAATAAATACACGATAAACATTTTGAGCACTCTAAATAACCATGCAAAGCTATAATCAAAATTATTAAAGTTTAACCCTATTCAACTCGTATGCATGGTCAACATCTACATGGCCCCACCATAGGCATTAGGAAACAAAAGGGTTATGTAGGGTGAATTTTTTAATTTTTCCAAAAAGGTATGGTTAGTTACTTTAAGGGAAACAATACAGACATTGGATAATGCACAATTCAACACCATGAAGGGTAAGCGACTGCCACAAACATAGGTTTTCCTTCCAAAAGTTGATATGGCCCACCTCAGTAACATCTAAAGGTTGGTTCAGAAGGAAATAACATACCTTTCAAGCATAACTCGGGGTATTAAATAAAATCAATTCATATATATGTTTTCTTTTAAGAATTTAGAAATATTTTCTATGGTTTTACTCCTCACATACACATTGTAATTCCTGCATGAAACATAAATATGATACCATTTTCAATTCAAAGCAACATTTCAAACATCAAGAAAATATAATACCTTTTGAATGTTAAAAGCTGTTGGATGTAGATAATGTGTTGTGATGATACAAACTTCTCGTTGTTGCCCAAAATGGTGTCTCAAAACTATTTTTTCTCTATCCTCCTGATGAGTCTCTTTTTTTTTAAGATATATATTATCTCCTTTTTTTTTTTTTAAAAGAGGGTAAAAATTTATTAACTCAACAAAACATTCATGATACAAAGAAAAAGCAGAAGCTATTCAGACATATCAACTCTCAATAAAGAAGAGAGAGATTGAGAGCAATCAGAAGAAAGTTGAGACCAATTTTGAACATCCCAACCATCTTGAAACTTAGAAGCCCATTTAGCTAACAAATCCGCTACCCTATTCCACTCCCGAGGAATATGCACAAAAGAAATGAATTCCAAGTGAGCAGAGATATTAAGAATTTGCCGAGCAACCCAACTCAACCACCAACAACCATGAAGACTATCTCCAGAATTTAACAAATTTATAACAATCTGAGAATCAGATTCACAAAAAATCCGATGCCAACCCAAAGCATACCCTTGCTCCAAAGCATATAAAATTGCGAGTGCTTCCATGAAGTTATTAGAATGATGTCCCTTAAAGCAAGAGAAAAAAAATTGGATAGTACCACTGCTATCCCGCCCCACACCACCAATACCAGCATTACCCAGATTACCCTGGGAAGATCCATCCGTATTAATTTTCAGCACTCCCAGAGGAGGCGGATTCCATTTTCCAGCCCTCCGCACCTGATTATTCTAACCCATCCATCTACAAGAGACATTAGGATCAGGACCATTAACCATCAAGCCTAATATTTCCATGATCTAACGTTCCGCATGGTCCACGGGAGAAATAATCTGACATTTTGCAAACATAGTTTCTGGATCATTCGCAAAATCCTCTGCCAGACCTGGGAAGTAGTTAAATCCTTACCTTGGAAAATCCGACGGTTCCGTTCAAGCCAAATCTGCCAAAAAATGCATGAAGGACCAATACTCCATCCAACTTGTAAAAAGAAAGCCGCTGCAGGAGGCCGCCCCATACTCCTCCAAAAATCAACTATTGATGAAGCATGCGAACAAGGGTGATTCCATACTCCCCACCAATAATGCCAGACTTGTATAGCAAAGTCACATTGGAGGAGTAAATGCCCAACAGATTCTTCAGCATTCCCACAGTTATAGCATAAAGAGGGGCCAACAAACCCACGCTTTTGAAAATTATCCCAAGTGAGACAACGATTATGAGTAGCCTGCCACCCATAAAAACTACACTTCAGCCAAATAAAATTATTCCAAACTTGCTTCCACCACGGAACCTCCTCCTCACCAAACCGCTATCGATCCAAAACACAATAACCAGCAGCAACCAAAAAAATCCCTCTATTATCTCTTCCCCATGCTAGCACATCATCCCCAGGTAGAGAAGAGCAGGGATGGCTAGCGAGAATACGGGCCAGCTCTGCCCTCGCATCCATAGTGCCACCAATAGGCCATTCTCGAGGATCCTTCCACTGGAGACTAACCATCTGACCAAAGGACTTAACAGTTTTGAAATCTGCCACCTTCAACCATCCAGCATCCCAAAAGCATTGAGCAAGATCTTGAAGATGTGGAAACTTTCTAAGAAGAGGAGCAAATCCATCCCAAGAATCCTGCCAAAAAAGAGCCCGAGACCCAGTATAACAAATCCAGAATAACCCCTACTTAACCAACTCTGCTCCCTTTTTCAAAGTATTCCAAACAAATGATCCTCGACCAGTCAAGTTGTATCGAGGAATATCTGAACCTTCCACTCCCCTAAGATACTTGTGGGAGATAATATTGGCCCAAGTTTGCTTCTGATTACTACACCAACGCCAATACAGCTTAGCGACCAAAGCAGTCCCGAAAAGAGAGCTTAGACGAAGACCCAACCCCCCAGCTTGCTTTGGTCGACAAATAGTCTCCCATTTAACAAGACTCCATTTTGAGGAACCAAGATTGCCAGCCCATAGGAATTGTCTAGAAAGAGAATCCAGGTCATGAAGAAAACTTGCTGGAGCAATCTGAATAAGGCATCTATACACCGATAAAGCCTGCACAACTAAATTCAAAAGTAATACCCGACCAACAAAAGTTAACCATCTATGAGTCCAATGACTAACTCGACTACGAAATTTGTCAAGTATGTTAATCCAAACCGCCCTAGGTATAGGACCAACAGAAATGGGAATCCCCAAGTATGTAAGAGGAAGAGTTCCAACCTGAAACCTGAGAATCTAAACAATTCTAGCTTGAACCCTGGGATCTGTATTGAAAAATAAAATAATAGACTTGTGCTCATTAATCTCCTGACCAGAGACAGCCAAATACAATTCCAAAGCATGTCTAAATTTGGTTGCTTCACAAATAGAGGCTACACACAACTGAATTCACATCATTGAATTAGTATGTGGTGAATTCATATCACACATTAATATATTTAACATAATGTGTGATATGAATTCACCACACAACTGAGCCAACCACTTTTTCTTAACCCTTATTTTATTTTCTTTAGATTGTGCAAAGAAAATATTAACATTATGATGTTCCAAAATAACTCACTGTATTAATTCAATATACAATATGGTTATTGTTAATAAAATCATAAAAAAAAAATAATTTTCTTATGATTATAAGGTTAAGATTAAGTCTTGGTTCTATTTTTATTTTCAAATGCCATTTTTTCAAAAAGAAGCTAAATAATTTCATTATTTCTTCCAATCATATATGTCCTTGATCCTTTAAAAACATCATATTGCTAAGTAAGGTAATTATTTAATATGAACCTCCTTAGCATCCAAACAATATATATTTCCCTAATATATTTCCAATATCAACTTATATCAATAATGCAACTAAAATGACTTTATGCTTCATAAGTTAATACCATATAGAATAGTTATCTTTCAAGCACCCAAAAAAATATGCAAAGAAAAAAAACATTGATCAAACCCAAATAAACCAAATCAAGCAAACACATAACTTCGGATGCTTATAGATAGAATAGTTTATATTTTCAGGGAACTAAGCATAAGAAAATAAACATTTTATAAAGCATAGACAAAGTAGAGAAAACATTTATCCATAAAATATTTCATGATAGCTTCTAGGTTATAAATTTTTGTTAAAGGTAACTCCATTGCCCTATGGCAAATTCCTTGTCAATGCAATTATTTCAAACAAGTATATTATGAGATGCAACTATATGCGATAACCACTTGTTACCCTAGGTAAATCTTACCTTGGATCCATTGTCACATCATTTCCCTTTTTTAGTATATCATTCTTAGTGGACATCTTCCTCACCCACCCATGATAGTACTTAGTCCTACAAGAATATAAAATATCAATAGTACCATATTCTCATATAAATAAAATATTAATTGCAAATAAACATCCAAATGCAATTAGTACTAAGCATTGAATACATCCAATCAATACATAGTTCATATACTAAATGAGTCTTGCTAAGGTGGGTCATGACATAATACCCCCTTGGATTAACACAGTCCTCTGTGTTTTTGCTTCTTGTAATAAACATTATATTATATTTTCATTCAAATAAATAAGATAAATGTATTTTCATCTCATCCACTTTTTCTCAAGTGGTACTTTTCTCAAAATATTGATTGCATTGGACCTTGCATTATTCTAGAGTTTGTTTTCTCATAATTTTATAATGAAACTCTAGAATATTCACTAATTCCATTTCAATGACCAAGGGATATGCCATCTACAATTTGGAAACATCCCACACATGATTAGGATCAACAATGTACTTCCTAATTATGGATACATGGAAAGTTTCATGGATATTTGAGAGGTTGGGTGGCAAGGCGAGATGATAGGCTACTAGACTTCTCCTCTCAATGTTATCAAAAGACCCAACATATCAAGTATCAAAATTAGTAGACTTTATGATAATTTGCATGGTTTTAACTCTTAAAAATACTCTGTATCCCACAAAGAATTTTCTAGGTGATCTTTTTATATCAACATAATATTTTTTACGATTGATAGTTTTCTTAAGCCTCTATAAAATCATTCATAGTTGTTACCTCATCACTTGAAACACATTTGGTCCAATGACAAACTGATCCTCTATATTATCCCAAGATATAGAATTCTTGCATATTCTTCCATACAAGGTTTTAAATAGGGCCATATTTAAGAAAGCATGATAACCATTATTATAAACAAAATCTACCAGATGCAAAAAGTCTTCTCATCAAGACTTCTAGTCCATGAAGTACATGCAATACATGTATTCTAAGAATTGGTTTACCATTTTAGTTTAACCATCTATTATTAAATGGTATATATAATTTATGTTCAGCTTTGTACCAACTACATAATGAAGAGCTTGCCAAAACTCATATGCAAGTCTAGAGTCCCAATATGATATAATCACTTCAGGAAATCACTGTAACCTAAATATTTCCTTAAAAAACCTATTTTCCACCACTAGAGCATCATCCTTGGTTCTCCCTAGTATAAAGTACACAACCTTGATCAAATTATCAACCACCACAAGAATTGCATCATGTTGGTACCTATTTTTAGATAATCCCAAAAAAAATTACATAGATTTGGCGTACCCTTTCTGCATGGGTATATCTTGTGGGTATAATTATCATGTTGGATGCCTATGCTCAAATTTCAATTTATGGAATTCAAAGCATTGAGCAATAAAATTAGTGATATCTTTCTTCATACCTAACCAATAGAATATATTTTTCATATTATCCCTCATTTTAGCCCCACTTGAATGAGCGGAGTAAGGAGATCTATGCCTTTCTTGAATGATCAATCTCCTCAAATCATCAATTTTGGGTATAATTACCTTGTATTTAAAACACAAAATACCATCTCTTATGCCAAAATCCTTGTTATCAATAGGATTTTTTTCCATCTTTTCCTAAATTTCATTGCAATACTGGTCCTAAGATTACATTGTTTTGACTTAGTCCATTAAGTCTATGTGACTACGGGTTAAAGTAACTATATGCCTTCTTCTACTTAAGGCATCAACGATCTTATTTTCTTATATTTGATATACTCTATACCAAATCATACTCTTCTAGAAACTCAATCCATCATCTTTGTCTAGCATTAAGCATTGGTTGAGAAAAAATATACCTCAAAATTTGATTATCAGTCCTTAACTCAAATGACTTCCCTAGCAGGTAATATTTCTATATATTAAGATAATGCACAACTACTACTAGCTCTAAATAATGTGTAGCATATTTTACCTTATATTTATTGAGTTTCCTTGACTCATGCTATGATTGAATCATCTTGGGATATAACTCCTCCCGAAACTTCTAAATAAACATCAATACAAACTAAAAAATCCCCTTGAGGATCTAGAACTTTTAGAACATGTGCAATAGTAAGCTTCTACTTAAGCAACTCAAAAGTAGCTTCACACTTGTCTATCCATTTGTATTCCTTACTTTTTCTTTAAAGGTTAGTGATATAAAAGGCTATTTTGGAATAATCCTTCATAAAATACCTATAATACCCTATCATATCCATGAAGCTCTATACTTCAATCACATTAGTGGGTGGTGGCCAACTCAAAATGGCCTCTATATTCTTTTGGATATATATCTAACCATTCTACATATATGATATGTCCTAAATACTATACCTCTAGAACATAAAAGTTACACTTTGACAAATTTCCATAGAGTTAGTTCTTTCTTAACAACTCAAGCACAATTCTTAAATGCTTATCACACTCTTCCTTATTTTGGAAATATATCAATATATCATCTAAACATATCAAGACAAACTAATTCAGATGTTTCTTGAACACATTATTCATCAAATTCATAAATTCTATTGGTGCATTGGTTAGTCCAAAAGGTAATACTATGAACTCGTAATGTCGATACTTGGTCTTAAATGTAGTCTTATGAGTATCCTCCTCTTGGATCCTCAATTGATGATATCCTTATTTCAAGTCCATTTTTGAAAATATGATGGCACCCTTAAGTTGATCAATAGATCTTCACTCATGGATAAAGGGTACCTATTATTTATGGTTGCCTTGTTCAAGATTATGTTGTTTATGCATAACCTCAGCAAACAATATTTATTTTTGAAAAATAGAATAGGTGCACCCTATGGTGACACACTAGGTTTAATAAACCATTTTTTCAGCAACCCTTGAAGTTGCACCTTTAACTCCTGCATCTCAATAGGATTCATCATATAAGGAGTTCTATGAATGGGTTAGAAACCTTGCATCAGTTTGATGGTGAAATAAAATTCATGCTTAGGTGGTATCCTAGGGAGGTCTTTAGGGAATACATCACTAAAATCATGCAAAATTGGATGATTCCTAAACAACTCCTCCTTTTATCATCCTCATTCTTATGGTTCAACTTAATGGCATAGACCATACTACATTTTCTAATAGCTTTCTTTAGTTGTATTGCAGAGACCAACTGATGTTGGAAAGACCCTTTCTCACTATGGATTCTCAATCTCTATTTATCTTTATCTGAAAGTCTAACCATCTATCCATGAGCCTTTAACCAATCCATTCCAAATTTAAATTTTCCAAGGCTTCCTAAAGTTGTAGAAGAATAATTCCACATTATTTGAAGATTGTACATACACCTCATTATTTCAAGCCAAATTTTATTGCTCTTCTCTTATTCCCATTTCATATAATCTACACTTTTCCTTTTTATCAAAGCTTGTCAATCCTCCTCTAACAATTTAGCATAGTTAAAGTAAGTCCTATTTGACTGTATAGTGGCTTCTACCTATTAAGCCAGTTTTGAAGATTTTTGGATTTGTGTAAGTTTATTGATGATCTGATATTAGGATCTACTCCTAAGATAAATGTATATACCTTCATTTTATCATAAACCTCATATACTAATACATACTTAGGAAACATCATTAATTTATAGTATTAAATCTCCACTGTCTTTATTCCTTAGAAAAGTGTGGAGAATTCCTTGAAACTCTCCACACAATATTGTTTTGAAAAGGACCTTTTTTTATAGGCTTGAACAATGCCATCCTACTAAATATTCACTACCTAGATATTTTGATCAAATTTGAAGGTATTCCACCATTCCAAAGTTGTATCCTTTAAATGGAGGGTAGCCCAAAATATTTGGATTGCTAAAGAATAATTCTTCATGGAAAAGTATGTTTCCAACTCATTCAACCAAACTTTGGCTAAATCCCCTCTATATTTTCTAGTAAAATTTGATACTTTGATATTCTTCATTTCCCTGGATAGCTCTACTTCTACATGAGCACTGCTTTCCTGATCTTCTAAAGCATGATCCTCCTCTTGTTTACCCTTAATTTTTTTTTATTTTGGAAACCCTGGTTTACTTTTTCAGCAACTATCTTTGTTGGTACATCTGTTCTCTTTGTTGTTCTATATGTTATTGTATAGGGAACTATAATAATGAGGTTCCCTACCTCTCTATTAGAATTCCTATTTTTTTTTGTTTTTTATTCCATCTTGCCTTACTAGCTTTGAATTTTAAAAAATTCTCTTCTTCATATCCTTAATCGGGGTGACATTTATTTTGGCCACACAAGGAGTTGAATAAGTTACAATTTCTCACGCTTGCCCCACTACAAGGTGTCTTTCTTATCCCCAAAAGGAGTTGAGTTAGGTTACAATTTTCTCCAAATTGTACTCCTAACTTCTAGTTAGTTTCATCATCCTCATGAACTAACAAAAAAAGTATTATCATCCCCTAATAATATCAATGGTCACACTTACTCCATGTAAGGTGCCATTCCAAGAGTATTATCATCCAATGATAATATAAATGGTCACACTTACTCCACGTAAGGTACCATCCCCAGTGGAAGATTATTTTCTTCCAAAAGTCACTCATCAAGTCCATACAATCCAAATTTTCACTTCATGGAAGCTACTAGTTCTATAACCTAGAGCTTTGATACCAATTGTAACAAACCTAATCTAACCTGGAAGAGAGAAATTTTTTTAATGAGAAAGTTTGACAAGGTTCTCCAAGATATTTATAATACAAGATTTATATTCATAGAGGATTCACCACATTCTGAGTTCAAGATGTTGTAGACATATCTCGAGTGTAAAGGAGTCGCCAATATCCCATAGGTTCTTGGGTTTACCTTGTGTACCTCCACGGCATAAAGGATTTATTTAGATAGTCATCCAACATTCCTTACATTCTTAAGAAATGTAAGGAATCCTAACCACAATGTTGGGATGATCCCTTATTAATATTTAGATAAAATGTCATTTCCCTTACTAGCATAAGTCTATTTATACTAGTGTAAAGGTATACAACCTCTTAGTTAAAACATTGCACCTTCATGGTGGAATGAGTAAAACTATAGTACTCAATTATCTCATCTCTGTGATGGTTCAGTTGAGGTGATTATCACTCCATGTGATAACCTCACATGGACATCCAATTGTCATTCAGGGTACCATCAAAAAATTCTTTTTGATAATGAGTTCCAAAATTCCATGTTGCATAGAAATATTCAAGGTACACCACTTGAATATTTTCCAAAGACTCCCCATATTTAGGTTCCACCTAAAAGATATTTTTATCGAAAGGTGTCCATTGCAAAATCCTTAGGTGTTGCTCTCTACATATTCCTCAATTTTGGTTCCATGCTTTAGGTTCTTATAATTTTGGCTAGCTAAGAGCACCCCCACATAGATAAACCTAAACCCATAAAGAAACACGTAACCTATTCAAACCATTCTCTCTCATTCTTTCTCTCTCGTTATAGCACTAAGCATTCTTTAACTTTCTATATTATTACCATTTATATGCATAAAATCAAATGTAACATCTACTCTTTCAAAATATGTACTTAAACTATAAAGCATACAATTTATAATGAGAGGAACATAAATTATACTAAAGCTCTAATTAAAGAGAGCTAATTAACAACTTTCTCTTAATCATTCTTTTAGAACTCATCCATTCATTTTACACAAAGAACTAGAATCTTAATTTCAAAATTGATTTGTAAATAAATAAACTCAATTTACAAATTCTATCTCCAAATAAAAGTTATTATTCAATACAAAGCTAAACATTTAATCTTTTATCAATGAATAACACTCTTTCATTACAACCCTAGTTACATTATGATCACAAATCGAATGCTTTCCAACAAAGCCATAGGGGAACTCTCCTTGATCAAGATCTCCTTGATTTTCTCCAATAAATGAATGTGATTAAGGGATCAAGACAACTTATTCAAATTATATTGCACTTCTAAATGCTTATTTCTTTTCAATGCATCTAGTAAACATAACATATTTATTTTTTCATTCTTTTGAAATACAAGGAAGAAACCCCATAATTTTTCTTAATAAAAAAACTTATCACTTAAAGAAAACAATATATTTCCACAATATACTTCTATTTGCATTTTACGAAAATCCCCATAACTTTTATTATAGCCATTGAACTCCACATCCATTTTAAGAAAACCCCCATAAAAACTTCCTTATTGCCATTGGACTCCATGTCCAACAATTTGTACATAATTCCTATAAAACCAATATAAAACTTCTTTTTTTCCCTTTCAAAAAGAAAATCAATATTTCTACTATATCATTAATATTCCAATATCTAAAACAATACAAAGCTCATTATGTATTTATCAAATAAAATAAAACATCCTTATATTTCATTACAAATAAACATATTTTCTAATTATCATTAATAAATAAAGTACCCTAGTATTGTATTTCCATTATAGCATAATTAAAGCTTTACTTCCTTAATATTAAAAACCTATTAAAATAATATTTAAATAAACAACTATGCATCCAAAATATTCAATACTCTTTCTTATTTTTAAATGACATTGAACACCTATTGTTATTTTATTTTCCCCAAATAAATAATACATCACTTTCAAGAAAAAAAAGGCCCTTTCATTTAAAATGGATTTATTTAAATAAACTATTATTAGAAAATGGTCACATTTCCCCTTTTATTTTTCTTTAAATTTTATTTTAAAATTATTAATAAATAAAAAGGGTAACGACTTACGCATTTGACATCTATTTTGATACAAAACCCCCTTATCTTTCTTTAGCAAACATCAATTTTAATGTAAATAAATACACGACAAAAGTCATGAGCAACCCAAATAACCATGCAAAGCTATAATAAAAATTATTAAAGTTTAACCCTATTCAACCCAGATGCATGGTCAACATCTACATGGCCTCACCATAGGCATTAGGGCACAAAAGGGTTACGTAGGGTGATTTTGTTTTAATTTTTCAACAAAGACATGGTTAATTACTTTAAGGAAAATAATATGGACATTGGAAAATATGCGAATCAGTGCCATGAAGGACCAACAACTATCGTAGACACACGTTTTTCATTCTAGACACGAAGATGGCCCATCTAACTAATGTCTAAAGATCAGGTCAGAAGGGAAGAATGTCCCTTTCAAGCATAACTTGGGGAATTAAATAAAATCAATTCACATATATGTTGTTTTTAAGAATTCAAAAGGGTTTTCTATGGTTTTACTCCTCATAGACACATTGTAATTCCTTCATGAAACATAAAGAGGATACCATTTTCAATTTATAGAAACATTTCAAACATCAATAAAATGGAATACCTTTTTAATGTTAGAAACTGTTGGATGTAGATAATGTTTTGTGATGATACAAACTTCTTGTTGTTGCCCAACACGGTACCTCCAAACTATCTGTTCTCTATCCTCTTGATGAGTCTCTTTTTTTTTTGAAGATAAAGATTCTCTCCTTTTAACATAAGATGCGAGATGAGTTCACCACACAACCGAACCAACCACTTGTTCTTAACTCTTATTTTATTTTCTTTACTTCGTGCAAAGAATATATTAACATCATAATGTTCTAAAATAACTAACCATATTAATTCAATATACCATATGGTTATTGTTAATAGAATCATAAAAAGAATATAATTCTTTTATGCTTATAAGGTTAAGATTAAGTCTTGCCTCTCTTTTTCTTTTCAAATACTATTTTTTAAAAAGAAGTTAAATAAGTACATTATTTCTCCCAATCATATATGTCCTTGGTCCTTTAAAAACATCATATTGCTAAGTAAAGTAATTATTTAATATGAAACTCTTTAGAATCCAAACAATATATATTTCTCCAATATATTTCCAATATCAACTTATATCAATAAAGCAACTAAAATACCTTTAAGCTTCATAAGTTAATACCACATAGAATAGTTATATTTAGAGCACCCAAATACATATGCAAAGAAAATAAACATTGACCAAACCTAGATAAACCAAATCATGTAAACACATATAACTTTGGATTCTTATAGAAAAATAATTAAATATGCTCTACCATCAAGTAGAATATTTATCTTTTTAATGCATATGATCATAAGAAGATAAATTTTTTCTAGAGCATAGACAAAATAGAGCAAACATTAATCCATAGAATATTTCATGATAACTTATAGGTGTAGGCCCAAAATGGCCACATCCTTAGAAAAATTTTGAAAATATTTTCTAAGGCATGAAGATGTTCCCAACCGCTCAACACACAATGTATTTTACAATGGCACAGTGCAGGATGTTCCACGCCACTAGTGGAACAACCAAACTTGCATTGCGATCAATTCAGCAGAGTGGAATACGATATTTTTACTAATATGAGAAGACATGTTCTCAGTCGCTCAACACTTAGTGTATTTTATAGTGGCATACCACAAAATATTCCATGCCATTGTCAACTTCAATAAAATCTAACATCATCATTCTCTGATCAATGGCCCAACACATATTACCCTAGCTCACACAATAAAACAACTAACTTTTTGATGTGTTCTATGCTTTTGAGGTTCATGTTAATTTTAGAGTGGATTAGAACACATGTTCCACGTCGCTGGTCAAAGAGGTTGAGATGCTCAAAATTAAGCACAAGACAATGGTGTAGTGTAAAATCTCATGAAATATTATTTTACATTGTTTCTTGAGCAACATAGAACAAGGCTCTATTCCGTGGTTAGCTTTGGTCAAAAATAAAAGAAGCAGATTTCAAGGGGTAGGCTACAAACAAAGTGTTATATGCCATGAACGCGAAAGTGAATTAAATAGTTTTAAGAACTAAAGGTAGTGGTCTAGTGATAGGCTCTATTTCACTCAGATTGTAGTGTATTTTGTGATATGCTTCATGCCACTGGTCAAAAAGGTCAAATCAAGCGATAAGCTTCTCTAAAGAGCGGCCTAGTAATATGTTCTACATCGCTCATCTCCAAGCATTACTGAGATTTAATCATAGCCATTCATGAGTGAATCAATGGTCAAGCTTATGTTACTTTATCAAGAATACAAAAATGAAGTCTTTGCAAATAAGAACTAGTTGATTCAAGCAGGCAGGTGAAACATCCATGGAGCCAAGAACCAAGAACTCAGGTAGTTATAGATCTACAGTCAAATGAAGTCTCCAAGAAATATAGACAACTTAGATCTAGAATCTAACATCCTGGAGACTAACTACCATTGCAGATCAAGCAAGTTGTAGAGTCGAGCTACTATGGTGTGCGACATCATGCAAATGTTTTGGGCTTCAAAGGTAAATGAAATGATGTCACCTTAGCATTCTACCGATATGGCATGGTTTTCTCCTTGTAATGTTCCATATTCTTCTTTCATTGTAAAACTATTAATAGAGGTCAAACCCTCAATTTTTATGGTCGGTTCTAGAGTGTTTTATTGCCCTACTTTGTAATGTCTTCTACATATTAATAGGAGCCTTGGATTTTTGACTCAAAATTTGGTGTCTTCAATATTTCTTTTGAGATATTCAAGTTATGAATTGCTTTTATGCTAATGCTACTATGGTTAGTTTACTCTACTAATATTGAATTACTAGCTTTAAGAGCAATGAAACCTTTTCATAATTGAATCTATTCTCATAAGAAGTTCATTTATATTAAATCTAGATACTGATATTATTCTTTTATATTGGATTATTAGTATTATGGATGTTGAAATAGCTTCTTGGAGTATGTCTCTGTTTTGTGTTTCTTGATGAATATTATTCTTTTTCTAGGTGTTATTAATCTTGAGTGTGGAACACTAGAAATGATTTGTTAAAAGGTTTTTCTTGTGGATGCCTATGTTATTAGCTCTATCTGGCCACTATTTCAGTTATAATTACTTAACCCTAAAGCCTTTTATATCCCTATCTCTTAAATAATTATTGAACTTAATTGAGTCAACACCCTATCAATTGACAAGGAACTAGCCTACTCTGGAGGTTGGATTAGAGCAATATAAAATACAACAATTGTTGAGTTCTAAGCTGTGACTAGCAGGTGCAAGCCTAATAAAAATGTTGGAAGATATATAGTCATAGTATCAAGTTTTTCTTGATGTCAATTTGGATCCCAACAATTTTGACATGCTCGATGGGACCTTAGATTGAAAATCCTAACCCAATCCTTTAGAGGGAAAATCCTACACTAGTTTAGGACTTTGGAGGATAATACTATTACATCATGGGAAACATTAGCAGAACCCTTTGTAGAAGAGTTCAATGAGTCTATTGATCCCTTTTATCTTCTCAATACATTGATGTCCATGCAAAAGCATCAACAAGAATCTGTTTCATATTTTAACCTGATATTTAGTAGGTCTTAGAAAAGAATTCCACCTAAATACAGGCCAGTTGCAACCTTTGCTTTCATGTACTACATTAGAGCCCTTGGGTCTAAATTGGATCTATAAACTCAACAGTCAGGAATATGTACCTTCCCCCAAGTCTATAATGTGGTTGTTCAAGCTCAAAATACTATTATTAATATGGGAATATTACCCCTTAAAACTATCATACCCTATTGTTTAGAAATTCCTAGTGTTCAAAACTAGACAACTACATCTTCTTATATGGATCCTCCTTATTTATCATCCCTGCTTCCTTAGATGACCCCTATTCCTCATCCCAAAGTATCATCTATTGTAGTTCCTTTTCCACCACTTCATGTTCAAACATTCTAGGAATCCACTATGCTTCTTGCTATACATAACACCCTTAAGATGCTCAGTAACAAGATGATATCAATAGAAAAAAGAGATATAGAGATATTTCTCAAAAGAATATTTCCCTATGTCAATAGGGACCAAAAACTTGGTACCAACAATAGCATAAGAATAAGAGTAAATAAAATGCAAGAAGATCTAGGATGTTCCTCTGAAATAAGCCTGGTAAATGTGTGGTTCCTTGTATGCAATGATTCCCATGATTTAGAATCATGTTGTAGACACTAAAATAATGTCAATATGATTAGGTTACCAAAAGTAGAGGTTAATTTGACATCATATGGCCCCCTTGGGCAACCCTTAGAGGTTACATAGTGGTCCTAACCACTCTTGGAAGGCTCTACCCCACTTTCGGGGGGTTTTTGGCCACATAGACATGACCATCCCACCTTGGGATGGTCATAGTTCATGATCATCCCACACAAGGACGGTTGCAACCGGTCATCCTTGGGTGGGACGACCATGGGATTTGAATCCCAAAAAGTCAAAATTTGGACAAATGACACCCATAGACTACCATTTATCCCACATATTCAAGCATGTAGACTTGAGGGCACATAATACTTATGACATGATGTAGAATGGAGGCCAAAAAAGGAGATTCCTTCTCCCTCCAATACATGCCAAGTTTTTGGATAAGTGGCACCTCTTGCCCTGCATGTCCTTGCATGTCTATTTGGCCATAGGTCCCATTGGGACATAAAGTGGATCCATTTTCCACATAAAATATAGAGAGAAGTTTTGTGACATTGCAATGAAGTGCTACCAAGATTTCCCCTTAATGTTTTGTGCTTTTTTAGTCAAAATATTTACCTAGCGAAGGAGGTTCTAGAGTGATTGAAGAGGTGCAATTTGTTTATATAACCAAACCAATTGAGTGAATTTCACCCCCAAATTTGATGAAAAAACCACTGAGAGATTTTTTGACCAATTCATAGAGAAATTGGTGGTAAAAAAATCAACATACATGGTGGTCGTCCTACCCTAGGATAGTCCCCAGCCTATGACAGTCACCACCATCCCTGCAAGGGACAATCATAAATTGAAGCATGTATGTTCTTTTCTTCTTGTATCTCATGGTTCTACTTTTGCCTTTCTTTGCCATTTGTGTTCTTGTAAGATCTTTGTTCAAGCTGTTAAACCTTTTTCGAAGGAACCAACTCTGATACCAATTGAATAACACAAGCTTATACTAAGAGGGGGGGTGACCAATATGACTACTTTTTAATTTTCTTATCACAATAAATATTATGCAATATATCAATGGCAATATCAACAATAGAAACCAAAGTAGTGCATAAAATATCACACACACATGAGACACCAATTTTACATGGTTCACCCAATGTGGGCTACTCCAAGAAGAAAATATTTCACTAAAATTTTCTCAATCAATCTCTTGGGAATTCTTCCCTATTACAATGTTTATGGACCTATGTACAAAGGAGACACTAATCCTATGAATCAATTACATGGATATCTATCCACAGGATAACTCCTTCTCCTCTGCTCTGGTTGGTGATCCTTTAGAAGACAATTGCATCCACTACACTGGCTTGTGCATCTCTCTCCACTGAAGACTCTTATCCCCACTCAAAAACCTATCTTCACTACCTTGGATAATGGATTTCTATCCATTGGAGACTACTGTCCTTTCTGCACTATCACCTCCAAAGATCTATCTCAAATCTACACTAAACTCAATCCTTCAATCTAGCACAAATTTTCTCAATCTCTATTTATGGTCTAGAATAATCCTATCCTCAAATCTGCACCAAACTTTACTCCACAAGTCCACACAGAACTTGTTCAAATCTTCTCAACAAGTCCACTCAGAACTTGCTCAAATTTGCTCAATAAATCCACTCATAACTTGATCAAATCTTCTCAACAAGCTCACATAGAACTTGCTCAAATCTGCTCAACAAGTTCACTCAGAACTTGCTCAAATTTGCTCAACAAGTCCACATAGAACTTGCTCAAATATACTCAACAATATCACATAGAACTTTCTCAAATCTGCTCAACAAGTCCACTCAGAACTTGTCCAATATGATCAACAAGTCCACTCAGAACATGCTCAAATCTGCTCAACAAGTTCACACAGAAATTGCTTAAATTTGCTCAATAAGTCCACTCAAAACTTGTCAAATATGCTCAACAAGTCCACTCAGAACTTGCTCAAATCTACTCAACAAGTTCACACATAAATTTCTCAAATATGCTCAACAAGTCCACATAGAACTTGTCCAATCTGCTCAATAAGTCCTCTCTAGAACTTAACCAAATATGTATTGTAAGCTTCCACAAAAGCTCACACAAAATCAATCCACAAGTCTTCTCAAATACTTGTCTCAAATATTATTAACAAGTCCACATAGAACTTGTCCAATCTCATAGAAACATAAAGAGAATTGTTAGAGACCCAATATGTTTCAACTCAATGCTCAATCTCAACTCAAATCATAATATAGAATAATTTGTTTTATGGAACTTGAACAATCACTTCATACATCCAATTGACTAGGCTCAACCAAATCTACTCAACCAATCACTCAATAAGATAATCCTTTCTCACAAACCCTTGTCCAAGTATATGATCACTTACTCAAAATATTTCTAAAAATGCTCAACAACTAATATCATATAACAATGATACTCATGTTCTTTTCAAACTCTAGTTCAAGTTCTTTCACTCAATTAATGACTTCAACAAAAATACTTACAAAATAACTCTCACATAACAATGATACTCATGTTATTTTCAAATTCTCGTTCAATTTCACTCACTCAATCAATGGCTTCAACAACAATGCTTACAAAATAACTCTCACATAACAATGATATTCATGTTGTTTTCAAACCCTAGTTCAAGTTCTTCACTCAACACCTCACTTCAACAAAAATGCTTATAAAGCAATATTCACATAGCAATGATACTAAAATCCTAATTCAAGTTCTTCATACAACCAATGGTTTCAACAACAATGCTTATCAAACAAGGTTTAACAATAATTCTTTTTTTTTAGAAAACCTTGAAGCGGAAACCCTAATCAAGTCCTTTTCACTCCAAACTTATTTTTTAGAAAACCAACCAATCATCTTAACTATGGAAGAATGTGCTCATACCTTTTTCTTTATGATAAGGAGTAGACCTCACAAATCTTCCACAACCATAAAACACTTCTTTTCCAAACTCAAGAAGGTTAGAGTACAAAATATTATTCCAATATTTCCTCAAAGATATTCTTTGCACCAAGACATAATCAATGCCTTATTTCTTCCTCTTTCAACAAATCATACATAACAAAATACGTGGAAACACCTTATCAACACCAATCTTAGAATAGTGACCAATGCCCTAATAAATCAACCACTCTTAAAATAATATCCACCACCATAGGATATTAACCACTTTAATAATATTCACCACTATAGAATATCAACCATTCTTAATAATATTCACCACTATAGAATATTAACCAAACACTTTTCACTCCATGCATAAAACATTTGAGAAAACAATATTAAAAATTTAATTTTGTCAAACCTTATAACTCCCTTGCAACCTTAGAACCACTAATAAACATGCAAGATTAATTTTTAACTTGCCCAACCAACCTTCAAAAATTTTGGAGATTAAACACCTTACATACCTTGTATTCCCCATCAAAAGGGGATTCAGCGTGACTCGATCATCTGTCTCCTCTTGCCTAAGTGCTTAGGTGCGTGGGCACTCATCACGTGGGCTACGAAGACCCATGTGAAGGAAGGATAGATGCCTTCCTCTTATGCCTTTAACACTTCTCCTTTTTCACATGCAAAAAATACATTTTTGTTTTCCTTGGTCGTAGCGCTAAATTATTTGCTTCGCTTGCTCGTATCTTAGGAATGGTGATTTCATTAAAGTGGTAGGTGCTCCCTTTTATATGCATAATATAACATTTATCCTCATGTCGGTGCTTTTCGAAATTGAATTTTGAATTTCAAATCTAAAACCCACTTTAGGGTTTTAACCTTAATTTAATTAATTTATAATTAATAAATAAATTAATTAATAATTAATTTAAATAACTTTTCAAGTTAAGTAAATTAACTAATAAATTAATTTAAAATTAATTTATAATTAACTTTAAGCTTCCTTAGTATAATAAAATTATTATACTTTATTTTCGAATGGTTTTTATGAAAAACCTTTTATTTTCTCCTTTAGTGGTTTTAATGGAAAATCTTTTATTTTATCCTTCAATGGTTTTAATGGAAAACCTTTTATTTCCTCCTTCAATGGTTTTAATGGAAAACCTTTTGTTTTCTTCAATGATTTTAATGGAAAACCTTTTATTTTGCTTAGTCAAGGTTTTAACAAAAAACCTTTTGGTCATGCTTCATAAGACATTATGAAACTTTTTGGAACCAATCAATTGCATTCCTTTTGACATCAATGACAACTTCATGCCTTGACATCAATGACAACTCGATGTATTCAAAATATACAACAATCTCCCCCTTTGTCATTGATGGCAACCCAAATTCTTTTAATTGAAAATTTGACCTTTCCTTTGTTCTGCTCCCCTAGGACATTGCTACCCCTGACTCAACGCTCTCTTAAATACCAAATATATCCTTCTTACTCAAATATAAATCTCTCCCTCTTACTCAAATCTCTTTCCCTTTGACATCAATGTCAAAGGGTCACCTTTGGGGCTTAGGGCTAAGAATGAGCCTCTTAGCTTAGCCCCTCCACCACCTCCTCTTGAGGTGGTTAATTTTGGGGTGGGAGTATTTCTACTCCCAAAATTGTTCTTTACCTTTATCCTCTCTTCCTCTTATATGATGCTTCTGATTCCTCTAACTATTTCTTTCAATATTCCTGTACATGTCCCTATTCCTGTTCCTATTCCTATCCATGTTCCTGTTCCTGTTCCTATTCATATCCATGTTCCTGTTCTTGTTCTAGTTCATAATTGTTTTTGGAATATCTACTCTACACCACTTTGTTGTGTGACAATCATTAGTGCACTTATAACACTTAATTTTATTATTCCTTGGAGGTGCAAATGTCTTAGGATTTCTCCTAGTGAAGCCATACCTTCTTCTGTCATGAACCCTGCAATTTATTGCCTTGTGACCAAACTAATTACATGAGTAGCAATACCCATGGAAAAGTTATTTATTTCTAAAATTTCCATTTTCTTGTCTTTCATGTGTCTTGAAATGTGAAGCCATGTGCCCAAACCTGTGACATGAGAAACATCGTCCATTGAAGAAACCTTGCCTAGACCCCATTGGTCTCTGAGTCTCTTCTACCTATTTTCTGTTCCATATGTTCCTTACTTGTGCATTATTCCTTTCCTTGTTGAACTTTCTATTTTCCAAATTATCCTTATAAGTCTCACTCTCTCTTTTACTTACTTATTTTTACTTTTATTCTTTTCTGGTGTTTGATCTTGATTCTCCTTTTTTTGTTTCCTGTTTCCTTTGTTCTTCTTTAGAACTAAGTCCTATTTTGGTGATTGATGACTTTTGTGCATTGATAATCCTATCCAAAGTATTTGGATTCTCCTCAAACTTGTGCAACTTGTCCTTAGATCCTTTTACTTCCATCCTTAGTGAAACTATCTCATGTTATAATATTTCACACTCTAGATATTTTGTCTTTAATTTTTGGCCATACCTTCTTCAATTTTTCTTGCCTCTTCAACCTTGATTTTGAAGTTGGTGAGTTCCTATAGAAACTTTGCTTTTGATTTCTCATCTTCTTGAGCTTGAACCCTTAATCTTGAGTTATCCCTTTTTAATTCTTCAAGAGTAACCATAAGCCTTTCACATTCTATATCTTTTACCTTTGACTGTTCAACCATACCTTTTTCAATTTTCCTTGCCTCTTCAATATTATATTTCAAGTCAGAGAGATCTTGTAGAAGCTTTGTCTTACATTTCTCATATTCTTGTATTTGATCCTTCAATTCTACATTCTCTCTTTTCAATTCAACAAGTTCCTTAACAGTGGCTTCCTCTTTTTATTTTTCTAAATATTCCTCTTCTTTTTGTTGGCAATTTGAGTTATTTTGTGTTGTCATTGATGTCACATGGATCACATTGAGTTTTGGTGGCAAAAGCACTTCATAAATAATCATTTATGATATTTTGGAGAGCATGGATATATACAGGGTTTTGTGGCACAAGAGGCATATAATATTTAATTTTTTAAATATTATATTAATGGTTTTTATTAAAACCAATGGTAAAGGTTTTTATTAAAACCAATGGCAAGGGTTTTTATTAAAATTGACGAAAGGTTTTTTATTAAAACCAACGGAAAGGGTTTTCATTAAAACCATTGGAAAGGGTTTTTCATTAAAACCACTATGCTAAGACTTCTCCAAATTATGATGGATGAAAAGGTTTTCCAATAAAACCTAGGTGCAAAAAGTTTCATGACGAAATTCAAAAGAATGAAGGAGATATCCCAATTCAAAGTTAAAAGGTGAATTATTAAATTTTTATTTAATAATTCTAAGGTCTAAGGTTGAATTATATTATCCATCGACGTGCAAAGGTTGGGGAGATAAATAAATATTCATCGACGTCATTCGAAGGCATGGAGGTGCATATAAATAAAAGGTGAAAAACCTTTGTTTATTGAAGACTTGACATAGCGCATGAGAGAGAGTCGTCGAAAGGGGAGCAACGAAGAAAGAAGGATAAATAACTTTCGATTTGAGAGCAAGGTCAAGTAAATAGCATGGGAAAGTGACGTCACACAGGAGCCTATAGCGCAGTTGGTAGCGCACGAACTTTGCACAAGGCAGGTTCGTTGTTCGAATCCCGCCAAGGGCAAAGTGTTTTGCTAAGGAAGGCAACTTAAGTTTTTCAGATTTGAGCGCAGGTGAAGTTGGGTGTTTGGGATTAAATCCCAATGTGGGCTGACGCCCACGTGGTAAGCGCCTCACAGCGCTAGGTGAGAGGAACAGATTTTGACTCCCGCGAAGGTGTGAAGGCGCATTGATTTTTGGCAAGGCATTGACGATTTCGAAGGTGTGAAGGCGCATTGATTTTTGGCAAAGCATTAACGATTTTGAAGGTGGTGAAGGCGCATTAATTTTGGCAAAGGCATTAACGATTTCGAAGGTTGCGAAGGCTACGAATTTTGTAAAAAGGTATTTATCTCTAGCGCATGGTAATATTTGATATTGCCAAAGTTTTGGTGCATTGAAAATCATTTCTATTATAACTAGGGAGTCATAAGGTATTTAGTGAAAATAAATGATTGTTGTATGTGCTTAGGGAGTTATAAGGTGTGAAGTTAAATATTTGTGATTGTTGTATGTGGAGTTATAAGGTGTGGAATTAAAAATAAAAGCATAGGTGCTTGTTGTATGTGTTAATGAAATTAGGGAGTCATAAGGTTGAAAAGTGTTGAACTTGTTATATGTCCTAGTGCATGATTTAATTATGAAATTAAACTAGGAACTTGAGACCTAGTTAATTGCTACCTTGAGTTAGAAGACATGCACATGAGTTAGGGTTTGAAGTTGAAGACAAATTGCTTGATTATGTGCCTTGGCTATTGAGAGGAAGTGGATGGATTAGAAAATCAATTTTATGGATAAAATTGATGCTTGAGTTCCATGATTGCTTTAGTGGAGTTCATTGAGAGTATTGCCATTATTGAGGAGGTTTTTGCTATTGCTTTGAGGAGATTATTGTTGGTTACTTGTTAAGTCCATTGCCACTATTTGAGACCATTGAGGAGATCATTTTCTAGTCACTTGTGGATACATTTGTCTTTCATTTGAGGAGATCATTGTTGGCTATTTGAGAGCTCTTTGCTTGAGGGAGTTGTGCTTGTTTCTTGAGAGCTTATTGACATTGCATGAGGAAGATATTATTGAGAACCTATTGCTATCACTTGTGGAGATTGTCCTTGGTTGGTTGAAGTCCTCATTGTTATTGCTTGGAGAGGTTTCCATTAGAGAGCTCATTTTCCATCCATTTGAGAGTACATTGTTGAGCATTGTTGTCATCCATTTGAGAGTGCATACATTGTTGAGATCATTGTTGATCATTGTTGTCATCCATTGAAGAGTACATTGCCATTCATTGTTGAGCACATTGTTGAGTATTGTCATCATTCATTTGTTATCCATTGTTGAGTTCATCATTGAGCCTTGCCTTCATTGATTTGTGGTTGAGATTTGAGTGCTACTTGAGAGTCATTGGTTGAGCCTTTGGGAAGGCTTTTGGGATAGAATTTTTGGATATATTTGAGACAACTTTTGTGCATGATTGGTTGAGCCTTTGGGAAGGCTTTTGGGATAGAATTTCTGGATAGATTTGAGACAACTTTTGTGCATGATTGGTTGAGCCTTTTGTGAAGGCTTTGAGAATAGATTTGGGATAACATTTGAGTAGGATTGTTTGAGCCTTGTGAGAAGGCATTGAGGTATATTTGTGAGTAGTGAAAGAGATAGGACAAAAATAGAAAACACATCAACACGTTTAGTGAGTAGATCAGTGGATAGCCTAGTTGAGTAGATCAATGGATAGCCTAGCTAAGCAGATCAGTGGATAGCCTAGCTAAGCAGATTAGTGGATAGCCTAGCTGAGTATATTAGTGGATAGCCTAGTTGAGAGATCAATGGATAGCCTAGCTGAGTAGATTAGTGGATAGCCTAGCTGAGTAGATCAGTGGATAGCCTAGCTGAGAATTAGTGGAGAGCCTAGTTGAGCAGATCAGTGGAGCCCACTTGAGCAGATCAAGACAACCTAGCTTTGAGCAGATCAAAGTAATCATTTGTATTGGGATAAGGATCCCTATTTATTTATGAAATATTATAAGGAGATTATCTTGTGGACTACCCCACATTGGGGGAACCACGTTAAATCTTGTGTCTCAATTGTGTGTGATGATTTGTGCACTTGCTTACTATTGCTATCTATGTTATTAATGCACACTACTATATTTGGTTATTGTAATTGAGGACACTAATTGATATTGGTTTGGAAAGAAAGTAAAAAGTGGGTGCTATATTGTTCACCCCCCTCTCAGTATAAGCTTGTGTTCTTCAATTGGTATCAGAGTAGGTTCCTTCGAAAAGGCTAACAACTTGAGGGTAAATTCTACAAGAACATAGATGGCTTCATAGAATGGATCATCTACAAGTAAGGCTCCACTATTTGATGGTAACAATTATGCTTTTTGGAGCATGAGAATGAAGAACTACTTGATATCACAGGGATATGAGGTATGGCAGATGGTTGCAAAAGAGTATAAGGTTGAAGGTGATCCCGAGACAGATAAGACTATCAAGAAATTGGTTGAGATCAATGCAAAGGCAATGAATTGTATTCTGAGTGGGCTACGTGAGACAGATTTTGCAAAGGTCATGGTATGTAATTCAGCTAATGAAATGTGGACCAAGTTGTGGAATACCTATGAAGGAGATTCCAAGGTAAAGTTGGCAAAACTACAAACTCATAGAAGAAGATTCGAGGAATTGAAAATGGAAGATTCTGAAGATATTACAAAGTTCTTGCTTTGAGTTGATGAGATTGCTAACACCATGAGAGGCCTAGGATTTGAGATGAAAGAATCAGATGTTACTCAAAAGGTTTTGAGATCACTTCCCATGAAGTATGATGCAAAGGTTTCAGCGATAGAAGAAACAATGAATATCGACAAGCTAACAATGGAAGAACTACAAGGAACTCTCACAGCTTATGAGATGAGGATAGATAAGCATCAGGCTCCAAAGAAAGAAATTGCATTCAAAGCTTTAGAGAAAAAGAAAGGGAAAGATCCAGAGATAGATAGAGATTCAGATAATTATGAGGAAGCTAACTTCATCAAAAGGAAAAAGGACTCAAGGAATTATAGGGATATGAAGAAAGTCAAATGCTACAAGTGTGGTGATTATGGTCACTATGCAAACAAGTGTCCACATGAAGAAAATAGTGATGATGAAAAATAGGGTCACAGAAGAAAAGAAGAAGGAAAGCATAAGCATGACAAAGATGATAGGTACAAGCAAAGCAAGCATGAGAAGAAGAAAAGTTTTCATAAGACTAAGAAAACTTTCTACATTGAAGAAGCAAATGATAGCTCAGATCACAATGATAGAGACAAGTCAGATGATGAAAAGGAAGAACATCTATTCTTAGGAATAGAAGGTGAAAGAGAACAATGCTTTGTGTGTGGTCAAAGAGATCATAGATCAGGATATTGCAATGGCTTCAGTGATAGTGAAGATGAAATGACACATCAAGGAAACATGCATGGTCAAAGAATTCATGAGAGTTTGTTTGCTATAGAAGATGATAATGATCTCAGTGACAGTAAATATGAAGAAGTCTCACTTTTGGTAAAATAAAAAGAAGAGGATGAGCCAAGAAAACAAAAATCAGAAGTCAAAAGGCTAAAAGAAGAAATCAGGAATCTTGAAAACAAGATTCGAACAGATGTCAAAATCAGAGAAGAACTACTTCAGACAATCAGTGATCTAAGAGATGAGCTTCAAGATGCAAAAAGGATAGAGGAAAGGATGAATGAAGAACTAAGGGTAATGATGGCAAGACATGACACATTAGATGAAAAGGTTCAAAAAGGAGTGGAAACATATTTTAAGGTTGTATCTCATTTCCAAGAAAAGTCACACTCAAAAGGAAAGGAAGTTCTAAAATATGAAAGCAAGGAAGCACCTAAGATTCATGAAGAAAGTTCCAAAGCTCCTATGGCTCCAAATATCCAGTTTGGATCTTGTTTTGAGATAGGTGAATCAAGTTCAAGAGGCAAAGAAATTCTTGAAGAAGAAAGCAAGGAAGAAGTTAAGGAAGAAGATTTGGATACCACAAAGAAGGATCAAGGATACAATGCACAAGTCAAATATGATCACAAGGATAAAGGTCAAGAAAGGGTCTATGGATCAAAGAAAAAGTTTGATTTCACTAGAAGGATCTTCAAAGGAAGAAGATATGGTTTTCAGGGACATTGCTTCTTATGCAATAGGATTGGTCATAGAGCTTCTCAGTGCAAAGGAAATGAGCAATATGGTTTTGATTATAGAGCTACACAATTCAGAGGTCATGGTCAAAATGATTATGGAAACAAAGCTTCACAATACAGGGTTCAGGAAAGGAATGGATATGGAAATGATTTCAAGAAAGAATTCAGGATATGGGCACCATCCAAAGGCTACAATATCAAGTGTTTTAATTGCAATAACTTTGGACATATTGCAAGATGGTGTAGGACTCAATTCCAAACAGGTTCAAGGCAAGAAGGTCAAGCAGTTTCAAGGCAAGAAGGTCAAACAGGTTCAAGACAAGAAGATCAAGTAACTCATCAAGAAAAGGATATCAGAAAGATGTGGAAGGAAGTTGACAAAGGAAAGGAACAATGTAATATGGGAGTAAATGTACTCCCACCCCAAAATTAATCACCTCAAGAGAGAAGGTGGTAGGGGGCTAAGCTTAAGAGTCATATATTTTAGCCCCATAGGTGTCCCTTTTGCCATTGATGTCAAAGGGGGAGAGATTTGAGTAAGGGGGAGAGCATTGAGTTAGGGGGAGCAACCTCCAAAGAGAGCATTGAGATAGGGGGAGCAGCCTCCAAAGAGAACATTGAGATAGGGGGAGCAACCTCCATAGAGAGTATTGAGTCAGGGGGAGCAACTTTGATTTTCAGAAATGGCTTTTGTAGTGATTGTGGTGATTTGCATTAGAGGTGTTGCCATCAATGACAAAGGGGGAGATTGTTGGCAATTTGAGTTATTTTGTGTTGTCATTGATGTCACATGGATCACATTGAGTTTTGGTGGCAAAAGCACTTCATAAATAATCATTTATGATATTTTGGAGAGCATGGATATATACAGGGTTTTGTGGCACAAGAGGCATATAATATTTAATTTTTTAAATATTATATTAATGGTTTTTATTAAAACCAATGGTAAAGGTTTTTATTAAAACCAATGGCAAGGGTTTTTATTAAAACCGACGGAAAGGTTTTTTATTAAAACCAACGGAAAGGGTTTTCATTAAAACCATTGGAAAGGGTTTTTCATTAAAACCACTATGCTAAGACTTCTCCAAATTATGATGGATGAAAAGGTTTTCCAATAAAACCTAGGTGCAAAAAGTTTCATGACGAAATTCAAAAGAATGAAGGAGATATCCCAATTCAAAGTTAAAAGGTGAATTATTAAATTTTTATTTAATAATTCTAAGGTCTAAGGTTGTATTATATTATCCACCGACGTGCAAAGGTTGGGGAGATAAATAAATATTCATCGACATCATTCGAAGGCATGGAGGTGCATATAAATAAAAGGTGAAAACCTTTGTTTATTGAAGACTTGACATAGCGCATGAGAGAGAGTCATCGAAAGGGGAGCAACGAAGAAAGAAGGATAAATAACTTTCGATTTGAGAGCAAGGTCAAGTAAACAACATGGGAAAGTGACGTCACGCAGGAGCCTATAGCGCAGTTGGTAGCGCATGAACTTTGCACAAGGCAGGTTCATTGTTCGAATCCCGCCAAGGGCAAAGTGTTTTGCTAAGGAAGGCAACTTAAGTTTTTAGATTTGAGTGCAGGTGAAGTTGGGTGTTTGGGATTAAATCCCAACGTGGGCTGATGCCCACGTGGTAAGTGCCTCACAGCGCTAGGTGAGAGGAACAGAGTTTGACTCCCACGAAGGTGTGAAGGCGCATTGATTTTTGGCAAGGCATTGACGATTTTGAAGGTGTGAAGGCGCATTGATTTTTGGCAAAGCATTAACGATTTCGAAGGTGGTGAAGGCGCATTAATTTTGGCAAAGGCATTAATGATTTTGAAGGTTGCGAAGGCTACGAATTTTGTAAAAAGGTATTTATCTCTAGCGCATGGTAATATTTGATATTGCCAAAGTTTTGGTGCATTGAAAATCATTTCTATTATAACTAGGGAGTCATAAGGTATTTAGTGAAAATAAATGATTGATGTATGTGCTTAGGGAGTTATAAGGTGTGAAGTTAAATATTTGTGATTGTTGTATGTGGAGTTATAAGGTGTGGAATTAAAAATAAAAGCATAGGTGCTTGTTGTATGTGTTAATGAAATTAGGGAGTCATAAGGTTGAAAAGTGTTGAACTTGTTATATGTCCTAGTGCATGATTTAATTATGAAATTAAACTAGGAACTTGAGACCTAGTTAATTGCTACCTTGAGTTAGAAGACATGCACATGAGTTAGGGTTTGAAGTTGAAGACAAATTGCTTGATTATGTGCCTTGGCTATTGAGAGGAAGTGGATGGATTAGAAAATCAATTTTATGGATAAAATTGATGCTTGAGTTCCATGATTGCTTTAGTGGAGTTCATTGAGAGTATTGCCATTATTGAGGAGGTTTTTGCTATTGCTTTGAGGAGATTATTGTTGGTTACTTGTTAAGTCCATTGCCACTATTTGAGACCATTGAGGAGATCATTTTCTAGTCACTTGTGGATACATTTGTCTTTCATTTGAGGAGATCATTGTTGGCTATTTGAGAGCTCTTTGCTTGAGGGAGTTGTGCTTGTTTCTTGAGAGCTTATTGACATTGCATGAGGAAGATATTATTGAGAACCTATTGCTATCACTTGTGGAGATTGTCCTTGGTTGGTTGAAGTCCTCATTGTTATTTCTTGGAGAGGTTTTCATTAGAGAGCTCATTTTCCATACATTTGAGAGTACATTATTGAGCATTATTGTTATCCATTTGAGAGTACATTATTGAGCATTGTTGTCATCCATTGAAGAGTACATTGCCATTCATTTTTGAGCACATTTTTGAGTATTGTCATCATTCATTTGTTATCCATTGTTGAGTTCATCATTGAGCCTAGTTAAGCAGATCAGTGGATAGACTAGTTGAGTAGATCAGTGGATAGCCTAGCTAAGTAGATTAGTGGATAGCCTAGTTGAGCAGATCAGTGGATAGCCTAGCTGAGCAGATTAGTGGATAGCCTAGTTGAGAAGATCAATGGATAGCCTAGCTGAGTAGATCAGTGGATTGCCTAGCTGAGCAGATCAATGGATAGCCTAGCTAAGTAGATCAATGGAGAGCCTAGTTGAGCAGATCATTGGAGCCCACCTGAGCAGATCAGGATAGCATTGAGCTAGATCAAAGTAATCATTTGTATTGGGATAAGGATCCCTATTTATTTGTGAAATATTATAAGGAGAATATCTTGTGGACTACCCCACATTGGGGGAACCATGTTAAATCTTGTGTCTCAATTGTGTGTGATGATTTGTGCACTTGCTTACTATTGTTATCTATGTTATTAATGCACACTACTATATTTGGTTATTGCAATTGAGGACACTAATTGATATTGGTTTGGAAAGAAAGTAAAAAGTGGGCGCTATACTATTCACCCCCCTCTCAGTATAAGCTTGTGTTCTTCACTTTATTTATTTGATATTATATAGGAGCATCTTATTTTTCTTCTATTATTGAAAGTAGAGTTTCTTCTTCATACCTATTTTGATTTTCCCTATCATCCTTTTCTTGAACCAACCTTTAGGATTTAATTTCCGAAAATATCATCTTCATCTTCATTGCTACTAAACCCATTGCAATAACCTGCATCATGACTGAGTTGACCACAAAAAAATATTCTTCACCTTCTTGTGGATAATAAGCTACATGGTTACCTGTATTCTTACATCTGGTAAAAAAATTTATCAACCTGGTTATTTCTCCATTGCTTGATTAATATCTTGAATCTATTTCTATTCTTCCTTCCAAAACAACAATATTTAATTCATATTCCTTTTATTTCATGACCATGTGTGTTATTTTATTCTTGTGTCTCATGGTTCTACTTTGCCTTTCTTTGCCATTTGTGTTCTTGTAAGATCTCCCTTCAAGCTGTTAAACCTTTTTCGAAGGAACCAACTCTGATACCAATTGAAGAACACAAGCTTATACTGAGAGGGGGGGTGAATATTATAATATTATGTTCTTCATATTTTTATACCATTTTTTAAAATACATATTCTAGGATAGATCAGGAAACCACTGTTCAAATTTCATGTAATTTGGAGTTATATTGAGTGAGATATTAAGTTTTTAGTATTTTGTAGGTCTACGAGGCTCATCGAAAGGTGCACCTAAATATATGATCAATTTTGCTAAAATTTTTATATGGGTCCTCTCTAAATATTATTTTATATATTATTTCCAATTTTAGTTAGATTTGGATATGTTTAGGACCATAAATCACTTATTTTAGGTTTTTTTAGGCTTACTAGGCACACCATAGAATCAACACAAATTAGGTCATAATTTCTCTATAATTTCTGATTGGATTAGTCCAAAATAATATTTTATGCAAGCCTATAATATTTGGTATTATTTGGAATAGTTTTATATGGTCACATTGCACATTTACATGTTTTAGTCTAGTATTGCATATATTGCTTTAGCATGATTCATAATCCATACTTTTTATTGAGGTAGAACATAATCCTTGTGTGCACATGCAGGTTTTACAGTGTATGAGGAAGGAGCATAGGATTAGAACATCATATTTCAAATCAATGGCATCATAGGCCCACCCACTTCAATCATGGGTATGAGGAAGAACATTGGAAGTGCACCCATGTTATTGAAAGGATTTGATCCTTGGGCACCATTTTGTAACAAGTGTATCAATACAGAGCCCTAAAGGGGAAATTTATGTAACCATGATTGGATACACCAAGTGAAATAAAGAATAAATCCATTTAATGCATTTGTTTTGTCTTATCATGCTTACTTAAATGCTCCTTTTTTAATGCTTATTCAACACTAGTGATAGATGCATCTTGTTTAGCATTGTTAGGTGCACTATTTTTCTTATACTTCACATGTATCATGTACCAGTATCATGTGCATTAGGATATTAAAATGGTTGAGATGAATCATAAAGTTAGGGTAAATATGTCATGGCAACTAAACTAGATCATGTTTGGATAGGACGCAGATGAAGTAGGATCAATTTTAGTTATGATGAGATCAGGAATGAAGACCTTGCAGGTTGATCCATAAAAAATGGGTCAATTTCAAGTTCCTTCCAAAAATAAGAAGGATGATCCCCCTCATGGTAATGATATTTTACCTATTCCTCAAGCAATATAAAATAGGGATATTTTCCCAAAGGGCCAAGAAATGGAGGTCAGCTTCTCTAGAAGATATGATAAAAAAAATGACAAATAAGGGATGAGATCTAAGAGCGAAGCTCAAGAAAATCTTAGATTCCCATCCATAACCAAAAGGTAAAGTATTGAGGCCACATAAAAATACAAAAGGAAGTATGGTGAACTTAATAGAAGGTCTGAGAATTCCTCTTTAGTGAAATCAAAGTATAATATTGTAGAGGAGATGAAAAGAATACCCTCAAAGGCTAGCATGTATGATGCCCTATTTATTCCTGGTCAAATAGATATTTTGAAGGATTATTAAAGCAAATATCCATAGGAAACGTAGGCTACTAAAATTCTCAATATGCCCTCTACAAAATATAATATGTCCTCTGCTACTCTAAATAACAAGCCTCCTCCCTTTTATATTTCTCTAAGGATGGAGGGGTGGATCATTCGCAACTGCATGATTGACTTAGGGGCTTCCACTATAGTTATGCCCAAGGTATTCTATGAGGAGATGGGTATGGAATATACTAGATCCTATTATAGAGTTTTATAGTTGTATGAACCTATTAAATATAGTAGGAGTGATTAAGGATGTTCTAATGAGGTTACAAAGAGCTTTAGAAGTAACCATTGTGCGAGAAATAGTGGTGGTATACCTAGAGCCTTATTTTGGCCTGTGTCTTTCAAGAGAATTTACTACAAAGTTGGGAGGATGTATGTACATGGATTACTCTAGTATGGTTATTCCCTTTAAGGGAAAGAGAATAAGGATTACTCTTGAGAAGCCTATGTCTTATCATATTAAAAAAATTGAAGAGGACATGTGTAACCTCACTCCTCTGGATGAGTTCAAATTGGTGATTTTTTTTGAAAAACTAGAAGTTGAAGATGAACTAACTTTCAAAGAGGATTACAGTCAGTTTGGAACATACATGGGTACATATAACATTTCCTTAGAAATAGATAAAAGAGCCCCTACCATATCCAATTAGTCATTTAGGGAAATAGATACTTGGACCATGCATTTTGATGGTGCAAAGGTGCAAAAATGGGGCTAGTATTGGTGTATTGTTACAGTATCAATCAGAAGGTGCAAAGAGTTGGGCATACAGACTGAATTGGTATTGTACCAAAAATACTACAGAGTATGAGGCTTTATATCTTAAACTAATGCAAGCTGAGAGTATGGGTATCAAGATACTAAATAAATATGACAATTGTAAACTAATTGTTAATCAGGTAAGAGAGAGGTGCAGTAGCAAACACCATTACATGAAAGCATACAAAAATAGAGTATGGTATTTGATGGGATCCTTTGGTGCCCTAAATGTTAATTTTTTTCCAAAATATAGAACACCTTGGCTAATTGCTTGGTAGTTATGGGAGCTAATTTCAATCATTCTGTAGATCTAGAAGTCATAAAAGACAAAGGGGTCAAAATAATTTTTAGGCCTGCAATACCAGGCAAGCAAATCTTATGGGAGGTTTTTGAAAGTGATGAAAATATCATTTATTTTATAGATATGGAAGCCTATCTATCAACCATTCAAGAGGAAATTCTAGATGAGATAGACCAACAAGATGTCATCTAGCTAAAAAATAATCATATCCCTAGGGGGTTGGTCACTTTGGAGAGCTTGTTCGATAATGAAGATAGGAAGAAGATCAAATATATGGAGATCAATGAAAAGATCTACAATAAAATTGAGATAAAAAAAGAAAAGAATATCAAAGATGGAGTTTGGTGTTATCTAGAAGAAGAGAAGGATATAAAATTTCTATGCCTAAAATACCAAGACATTGTGGCTTGGTCATATGAATATCTTAAAGTATATGATAAGAAGGTGATCCAACATACAATTGAGCTAGAACCAAATGCAAAACCCTTCAGGCAAAAAAAAAGGCCTGTGAACCCTAGGATTGAACTATTAAAGTAGTTGAAGGCTAAAATTATATATCCAATCAAGCATTCAACATGGGTAACTAACTTGGTCCCAGTAAGAAAAAAGAATGGTGATATCTGTTTATGTTTGGATTTTAGGAATATCAATCAATCATCATTAAAATACCACTATCTGCAACCTCATATTGATCATATATTGTAGATTGTTGCAAGAGTGGAGAGGTTCTCACTGTTAGATGGCTTATTTGGTTGCAACCAGATTTGGGTGAAAGATGAGGATCAGTTCAAAACAACATTCACCACCAAATGAGGTACTTTTGCCTATCAAAGAATACCTTTTGGTTTGTCCAACACAAGAGCCACATTCCAAAGAGCAATGGATTATACCTTTGGAGAAATTATTAACAAAGTCATTCTAATCTACTTGGATGACATGACTATATTATCTCATGAAAAGTAAGATCACCTGACATATTTAGAGTATGTTTAAAAATTACAGGGAATTTGGTATCTCTCTTAATCTGAAGAAGTCATTTTTTTAGTCCATGAGAGAAATTTTTTAGGCCATGTGGCCTCTAAATAAGGTATGGCTATTTATCTAGATAGAGTTAAATAAATCCTTTCTCCTCCATTGCCCATGAACAATAAAGCTTTGCAGTCCTTCTTTAGCCAAATTAATTTTTTTAGAAAATTCATCTCAAATTTTTCTCAAAAGGTGAAACCTATCTCAAAACTACCAAAGAAAAATACGGGTTTCAAATGGACTAAAGTAAGAAAACAAGCTTTTAAGATCATAAAATAATCCATTGCCACTGTTCCAATTTTAGTGAACCCTGATTTTAGCAAAGATTTCATTTTATATACATATGGAGCTAAAGAGAGCTATGCATTTGTTCTAACTATTATGGGGGATATGAACACCCCATATTATTTTGGAGTTAGTATCTCCATGAATATCAAGTCAAGTGTAATTTTATTGAGAAACAAGTATTCACAGTGATGAAGTCATTGAATAAATCCAAGCAATAATTTATTTAGAGTAAAACACGGGTATACGTAGTTCATCTAGATATCAAATTTTTCATTCTACAAGGTGAACTAGGAGATAAAAGATCCAGTTGGATTACTAAGATCTAGGAATATGATGTGGAATTTCATCCTACCAAGTTTTTTAGAGGTAGAGCATTATGCCAAGGTTTGACAAAAGCAGTAGTTATAGAAAAAGTGACATCCTGTCAGTCAGTAATAGAAGATTATACCGAAGAACTGCAGTTAAGTGAATTAAATTGGGTTGAACAGATGACCCAATACTTTGATATAGGAGTCTATCCCCATTACCTTAATCCATAACAAAGGAGAAGATATAGGCTTAATGCTTTAAAAATTTCTTACTTCCAGAGGGACTATACAAGAATCTTGATAGAGTCCTCTTAAAATGTTTGAAAGAAGATCATAAGCAAAAGGTCATTGATAAATTCCATGGAGGATTATTTGGAGGGCAATTTTTAGGAAGTATCACAAAATTGAAAATTATTAGGGCAGGTTATTACATGCCTACTATTTTTGTTGATACCTTCAAAGTTACAAGAGCCTGTGATGAATACCAGTGGTATGTGGGGAGAAACAAGAATGCATCATTCCCCCTCAAGCCAATTCAGGTTGAAGAGTCTTTTCAGCAATGGGATCTATAATTCATTGGGGTGATTAATCCAAATTCCTTAGTAGGGCATAAATACATTTTTACTACCACATATTACCTTACCATATGGGTAGAGGCCATTCCCACAAAGAAATCAGATCAAGAAATTTTTATTGACTTCATGGAAAGCTTAATTATGAGGTTTGGTGTCCCAAAAGCTATAGTAAGTGACAATGGCCCAAATTTTATAGGATATAAATACATTGAGTTTACTAGAAAGTATGGCATCACTATAAAAAATACTTGCAACTACTATCTCCAGGGGAATGGATTAAGATAATCAAATAACAAAAATTTGCTAATAATTTTGAGGAGATCATTAGAACATAACAAGAGAAGCTGGAACCTACTATTAGAAGAAGCTTTGTGGGCAGATAGGATCACCATAAAAAAAATCATTAAGACCTCTCCTTATGCTATGGTATATGAAAAATAAGTAGTATTACCTATTCACTTGGAAATTCTAGCTCTCAAGTTGATAGATACTGTAGAAAAGCCTAAGAAGAATATAATTGAAAATCGGTTGACACATTTTCTACAGATAGAAGAGAAAATGACTCAAGCATATGAGGACTTCTAGAAGCACTCATTTGATATCAAGGGATGGTTTGACAAGAAATCCAGATTCAAAAAGTTCAAAGTGGGAGACTCTGTTCTAAGATGGAATGTGGAAAGAGCTAAGCTAGGGCACCACCAGAAGTTTTATTCTTTATGGGATGGTCCTTTCAAAGTAGCAGAGGTTAAAGAGAGCAATGCTTTCTAGCTTTAAGATATATAAGGAAACATGCAACTTATCCTGATCAATGGATTTCATATAAAATTTTACTTTGATTGAGATATACATTTGTTGTAACATATGTACATATTTTGCATTACATTGTTTTTTCTTTGCTAAAGTTTTTATTTTTGTAAGTTAAAAAAAATATTATTATTTTTACTTCAAAAATGCAAAGTTATAAAATAAGCTAAGGGTGGTAGTGTAATACAAAATGTGTTCCATACCGCTATCCAATAAGCTAAGGGTAACAATGGAATGCAACATGTTCTCTATGTCGTCGATGTTCACATTCATTCTAGAGTGGATCAGGACACATGCTTTACATTGTTGTTCAATGAATAAAAGGAGCCTTGGACTACCATGACTGACCTCCGCTACTCTAAGAAAATAAAATCATTGTAATTTTAGTGAGTGCTTCATGCAACAACCAATCAATTATGGAAATAATGATTTTGTCTGCCAAGATGCATATCTTTGAATTAAAAAGTGTGCAATGGATAGATTCTCGCACTGGCTACATTAATGGTGAAAGGTATACATTGAGCATTTAAAATTTTAAAATTTAAAGCCCATTTATTTCATGAAGTGGCACTTACCTAGCAGAAATATCCAAGGAGTAGAGAGGTGAAGCTCACAAAGAAGAAAGGGAGAAGTGCTCCAAATATTTTTGCAGAGAATGGCTCCCAAAGTAGCCCAAAAGGACTTGTAGCAAAAAACTATAGAGTTGGAAAGCTACATGAAGTAGACAAAAGGACTAGCAGATACTGTAATAAAAATAAGGAGAACTAAGCTAAGGAGATATTTTGAGTTTAGGTACTTTGAAGGGAGGCCAATTTGTCCCCAAGGTATCATCACTATAAATTCTCTCTTATTTTCTTACATCTATGATTCAGTCCATCATTACCCAGAGTTAGTTTCTGCAATCATAAAATTTTATGATCCTAAGACAAAGGCAGTGAAAATAGCTAATGGCAAAACCTTATTTACCATTACTTCCAAATCTTGTCATGATTTGTTTATCATAGGTGTAGACCCACCTCTAGAACCTAAACCATTTGATATAGCAGAGCAAGCTAGGTATTACTCTTCACTTTTGGCCTCTGAGGAGAAGGGTGTTTTTGAAAAGTGGCTTCACTTCTAGTTTAAGCATATAAATAATGAGGATGGACTCCTCAAAACCCCAATATCTATTGAGCAATTCGCTAACCCAGAGCTCTTTTCGATGTTATCTTACTTAGAAGGTTTAGACTCTAACAAATATGTGAGAGATTGGAAAATAACTACTATATACTATATTTCAAATGAGAATATATATAGACCTAAAGTAGAGGAAGATCGTGTCAAGGTTATTTATTTCTACTGGCTAGCCTTTCACACTAGGCAAATGCATGAGCAGTTAGTGAGGATGAAGAAAGATTTAGAACCTTCTTATTTTTGGCACTATTCAAATTTAGTTTGTATGTTCTATGCTATTGTAAGGCACATGATGCCATGGATCCTATTAGAAACTGAATCATTACCTTGCTCTTCATATTCATGGTAAATATATAAGATTTACAAAGAACTCCGTTGAGGCAGTTTGAACTATGCTGGGCAGTTTCTCAACTGAAATGGTTAACTTATTTAATGTAATATACGATATACTAAATATTCTAACATCCCACCTTATTACATTAATGTTGACTACACATAGCATTGTGGAACAATTCAAATTTGACTCGAGCAAGCGCTTTGGTGAAGATGTCCGCTATTTGCTCATCTGTGGGAATGTAGTGGAGCTGAATATGATGCTTTGGAACCTCATCTCGAATGAAATGACACCTAGTGTCAATGTGTTTGGTTCGATCATGAAAGATAGGATTCTTGACGAGATTCAGAACACCTTGATTGTCATAGAATAAATGTAAAGGGAGATTATTTGGAAGGCCCATATTTATGAGGATGCGACGTAACCATATGATCTCGCAGACTGCTCCACTAGTCGCTCGATATTCTGCCTCGCTAGAAGAGATAGCAACAACATGTTGCTTCTTGCTATGCCAAGAGACAGGACCAGATCCAAGGTGAAAAATATAACCTGTAGTTGATTTTCGATCATCTATGGATCCAACATAATCAGAGTCCGTGTACCCTTGAAGATAGAACTTGTTGTTCTTTTTGTATTCCAGGCCGATATATGTCGTACCATGGACATAGTGAAGGACTCTTTTTGCTACTTTCCAGTGGCTAACTTTAGGATCTTGCATGAATCGTGAAAGATAACCCACAACAAAACTAAGATCTGGCCTGGTGTTTGTGAGATAGATGAGACTCCCAATCAGCTGACGATAGAGAGTACTATCTATTTTAGGAGATTCATCAAATCGGGATAACTTAAGTCCTGCTTCCATTGGTGTGGCTTTGGGCTTGAAGTCAGTCATCCGATACTTTTCAATTAGAGTCATGGCATATTTCTTTTGAGTAACTTGTATGCAATGCTTGTATTGAGTTACTTCTAGACCAAGACAATAGTGGAGAAGTCCAAGATCTGTCATTTCAAAAGAGGTATTAAGATCTTTCTTAACTGTTTTGATCATACTCTCTAAACTGCCTGTTATGATCAGATCATCCACATATAGTACTAGAATTACTATGTTAGAACCATTGTTCTTGATATATAGATTAGGATCTGCAGGACTTCTTCTAAACCCATGTTGCACTAGGTGACTATCAATTTTGATATACCAAGCTCGAGGAGCTTGTTTAAGTCCATATAGAGATTTGACCAGCTTACAGACTTTCTGTTCTTGCCCTTGAACTATAAAACCTTCAGGTTGAGACATATAGACCTCTTCTTGTAGGTCACCATTTAAGAAAGCACTCTTTACATCCATCTGATGTAGCTGCCAACCAAATTGAGCTGCCATTGCACACAAAACTCGAATAGTGGTCATTTTAGCAGTGGGAGCAAATGTCTCTTCATAGTCTATGCCTTCTTTTTGTGCATAGCCCTTTGCAACAAGTCGGGCTTTATATTTATCTATTGCACCATTTGCCTTATATTTGATCTTGAATACCCATTTGCAACCAATGGGTTTCTTTCCTGAAGGCAAATTCACTAACTTCCAAGTTTGATTTTTCATTAGAGATGTATGTTCTGCATCCATAGTAGTTTTCCATTGATATTTACTGAGTGCATCTGAGACTTATGTGGGTTCTTTTTCATCTAGTTTTGTCAGATAGACTTTTTCATCTTCCATATCTATATCCTCATCATCTTCTACATTCATAGATAAATCATCAAAATGTTGACAAAGGTCATCAACATCTATTATTGTTGTTGCATCATCTGCTCTTTTGTGTTGAGTCATACTGCGAGTAGCGGGTCGATCTAGAGTTAGATCTGGAAGTGATGTCAATTTTGAATCTTGCAATGTACTAGTATACCACTTAGGAACCTTCTTCTGAGGAGGTGTTGCTTCTTTCTTAGGTTCATCTTCATTAAGATATACAAGTGTATTATTTGATGTGAAAGTTTCATCAAATACTACATCTCTACTGATGTGTGTTTTCTTGGTTATAGGATCAATCAACCGATATCCTTTTGAATATTCATCATAACCAAGAAATATACATTTTTGAGTTTTCTCATCTAGTTTCCTTCTTTTCTGTTTAGGAATATGCATAAAAGCTTGGCATCCAAAAACTCTTAGGTGAGAAATTGAGGGTTTCTTACCACTCCAGGCTTCTTGTGGAGTTTTTCCTTGTAGAGCCCTTGTAGGTGCTCTATTTAGTAGGTAAGATGTTGTGTTTATCGCTTCTACCCGATATTTTTTTTCTAAGTTTGCTCCTTTTAACATACACCAACTCATTTCTAATATGGAGCGATTTTTTCTTTCTGTAACTCCATTTTGCTGTGGTGTATATGCTGTAGTGAGTTGTCTCTTGATCCCATGTTTTTCCAAAAAATATGAAAATTCCTTGGAAGTGTATTCCCCCCCTCGATCTGAGCGGAGGGTTTTGATGGAACAACTTGTTTCCTTCTCAACTTGTCTCTTGAACTGACGAAAGTAGAGAAGAGCTTCTGACTTGAGTGCAAGGAAGGAGACCCATATTTTGTGGGAGTAGTCATCAACAAATAGCTGAAAATACCTCTTTCCACCATGACTGGTGGGGAAAGGACCACATAGATCTGCGTGGATTAACTCCAAGGGTTTCTTAGAGTGAGAAGAACTTGTCTCAAATGGAACTCGATGTTGTTTCCCTGCTAGACAATCTGAGCATACCGAAAGAATGGATGAAAGCAGAGGAAGACCTTTGACCATGTCATATTTGCTTAATTCGAGTAAATACCCAGAACTGAGGTGCCCGTATCTTTTATGCCATAAGGAAGTAGCTTCTATTTTAGTGGCAATGAGGGCAGTATGGGATGTAGAAACTGTATCCAAGATGAATAATCCATGTTTGTAGGAGCCAGTGGCAATGTTGTGACCTTGGTGACCGATGAAACATCTCTTTTTTCCTTTTTCAACTTGAAAAACAACATCCATATTTCTATCTAGCATCTGTGGAACAGATAATAGATTGTTGGCAAGGCCGGGAACATAGAGAACTTTCTCTATGGCATAGTCACCATTAGGGAGAGTGACTGTAACATCCCCTTCACCTTGTACTTGATAGACCTGATTGTCTGCAATAGTGACAGGTTTGCCTTCTCTTGCTTGAAAAGTTTGAAACCAGGACTTATTCCCAATCATATGTTTTCTTGCTCCAAAATCAATATACCATACAACATCGGATTTGGAAGAGGCAGTATGGGTCATGAGCACCTTGTGTGCTCTTTCGGAGTCATTATCGAAAGATGAATGAGAATCATCTGAATGGGAATCTGCATAAGCAACATGACCCTTTTGTTGTTTGCGATGCTGGGGATATTTCTGCTTCCCCTTGCCTTTCTTATGTTGTGAGGGATCATTCTGTTGTTTGTTTTTAAACCAACACCTGTTGGTATCATGATTGTTCATATCACAGATCTTGCAATATTTATCTCGCTGGAGATTGGGCTTGCCTTTGCCTTTGGAAGAAGACCCTCCCTTCTGCAACTGTCCTTGCTTGTGACCCTTTTGATAGGTGGAAAGAGCAGTGGCAGGTTCCTCATCTCTCTGTACTTGATTGGCTTCTTCAGTTTGAAGCAAATTAACTAATTCAACAAAAGTTAATTTTCTGCCAGAAACATTGAGTGAAGTGATAAAACTTTTGTAAGATGGTGGGAGTGCCCTCAAAATAACATATGTCAAAAGATCATCATCGATGGGTTTTCCCATAGTATTGAGTTTAGCTTTCAATTCTACCACTTTGCAGAGAAACAATTCAACAGTTTCCCCTAAATTCATATTGAGATTGTGAAGCTGAGTTTGTAGGTGAAGGATAGTGGAATTATTCTTTCCTTCATACACAGTAATCAATGCTGCCCAAGCATCTTTACTGGTCGTGGCATCACAAATATGAGGTTGGACCTCATCTGTTATGGCAAGTAACAAAAACATAAGGCCTTTCCTGTCCAGATCATCAAAGGTATCTTGATCTGTCCCTCCTGTGGTGGGACGAGAGGTAGTGCCACTGACGACATCCCATAATTTTTCCACTTGAAGAATGGCTTTCATTTTATGCTTCCATGGCACAAAATTGGTGCCTTTGAGCAATTGAGCATCCGAAAGATACTTGTGCACTCGTAGCCATTGTTTAGGGTTCCTTATAGCACCAAATGGTCCCCTTTTTGATATACCGTTGCTAGGCCAGTTATACCTGAACTGAATCAAAACAATACCCACCCTGACATGAGGGAGACTATAGGTATTATGAAGATCAAAATGGTACATGGAACATAGGAAGTACTGAAAAGGATTGCTTTGTTGATGGCACCTACCTTAGAAAGACTAGAATCCGCATGCGTGGGGCATAACTTCCCCTAAACACTTTGGAGTCTAGGACTTTCATCAGGATTTATGCCTAAACACAATAGCAATGGGGGTAAAAAATTCACTCAAAGAGATGTCAATGACACCTGCCTGAGAATCTTCAGAAGAAGAATAATCAGTTGGAGGTAATTAAGTCAAAAAACAAAGCTAGGAGAAAATTAGTGTTGGTGAAAGAACATCAAGTAGATGATCAAATGAAGATCCCTGTGCAAAGAGATAACTGCTTTTGGAGAACCTGTGCAACATGTGCTGAGAGAAGTAGTGGATGCGTTGATGTAGATGTTGTTTTTTTTAATTGCAAAAAAAAAATGCAATAATCAAACAAGCATGCTCACAAAATGCTTCTCACAGAGGTGTCGGGTTCAACCGAAAATGCACCCAAATTTGACAAAAGAAGGTGTCGAGTAAAATTGAAAATGCACCTTTGAGTTGCTATCTATGCCTTTTTCTGAGGATTTGAAAAATGTGAATTCCCCCTCTATCTTGGAAGTTCCCAATATGCCTTTGAATAATTGCTTTGGAAAACAAAAAAAAAATTTACATGTCTGAAAAATGTGTCACCAAACCGTCTTGGCAGGGCGTCAAAAAAAAAAAATTCCTCGGGCGTCACAGGGCCCTCGAGGCATCAAAAATACCCGTAGGGCGTCAAAATGCCCTCCTCGAGCATCAAAATTTGCAGCAACAGGAAGGGAATAGCCGTCCTCCCCAAGCTTACACGTTAGTAGCTCGTTCAATTCTGTCAGCGATAAATTAAAGCGTGACCGTGTGTGCAAAAAAGTTGAACCGACATCAAACCGTATTCTCCTCCCCTTTTTTCCGAGAACCGTTTGCCAAGAAATTGAACCGATGGTAGCTCCCGTGATCGTGTTTGCCAGAAAATCGAACCGATGTCTTCACAATGGACGTCAACTCCCTTTGGCTTGGAGGTTCGTCCCACACCGATGCGCACTGTCTAGGCCAGAATAGCCATGTACAGGATAGGGGGAGATGTGATTAGGGTGAGCAACACCAGTTGGGTTGGGCCAGTTGATCACCCAGTTGACAGCAAGGCTCAAAGCCTAGTTTTGCCACCAACAGCCATACAGGTAGACTTTAGCACCGTTACCAGCTGTGCAACCAGTGCCCACACTTTGCACACCCAAGTAATTCATGGCAAGCCAATGTCCTGCGCTGCTTCTACATCGAAAAATAGAAGATTCGCACAATTCTGTGATCACCGAGAAAATTCGGTTGACCGCTGTAAAAAAAAAACAAATGTTGCGACGGTATGTTCGACTGTGCCTCGCTTAGCCACACATTGGTTAGAGCATAGACTGTAATTGTTGTGATGACGTGTTCAGCTACGCCATGCTTATCCACACACTGTTTGGAGCACAGACCATCTGGTTTGCTTTACCAGAGACGGAGAATCCAACAGACTACCAACTGCTGGCCCCTTCCCGTCTGGTTATGGAGTGAATCTGGTAATGGAGTGTCAGAATAGCACATTGTACAAAAATCATTCAATGCTCTGATGAAATATTAGAAACTAAATCATTACCTTGCTCTTCATATTCATGGTAAATATATAAGATTTACAAATAACTCCGTTGAGGCAGTTTGAATATGCTGGGCAGTTTCTCAACTGAAATAGTTAACTTATTTAATGTAATATACGATATACTAAATATTCTAACGGATCCTAGTGAAAGAAAATAATGAAAAATGAGACCCTATCCCTGTGTATCATACTACTCATTTGAGGAGCATAAAGTCATTTTACAGGTTCAATTTGGAATTCCTAGGTCCAGTATTGAAAATCATGTATAAGAAATATCCTAGATTGCCATATTTAGCTAGAGAATTACTAAGAGTAACAGAAACTAAAGAGGGAGATTGGTATATTCTCATAAAGGGAACTGTCATCAGGCTTTATGGTTTCACTGGTAAACCTTTTCTACTATTGCATTTTGTGACTAATAGGTTGTTGGCATTGGAGTACTTGAGGCAAGTAGAATTCCTCAACATGAATTATGGATTTGGAAAAATAAGTAAATATTTTTTGACCTACTTCCATAATGTTGATGATATAAAAATTATCATAAGAGATCAAGGTGAACAAATCACCCAATATTTAGATAGGCTGGGCCTATTTTACATCCCACAGAGGTGGAGGTATGACCTTGATGATAAATTCTCAAAGAGGAATATCAAACTTAATGGAGAAAAAGACTTCAAGTTTGAGAATACTTTGAGTATTAATTTTGAAAAGGGAAGGAATAATAGAGAAAATTCTCCATTGGATTGGAATGTTTCTAAAATAGAACAACTACCCCCATGGTTAGAATTCTATGAGCAAATAATTTTGATCCTAAATGAAAAGCCATCGTTTGAAGGAGTCCAAAATTAAAGATGTTTAAAAGAAAAATAAATGATATGAAGGTAAAATTTTAGATTGGTGGAGGATGAGAGTAGAAACTAGTATAGAAAAGTCCAGATTCAATAAAATAATAGATGATAAGTTTTCTGATCGATATGACAAGTATATTAAGACCTGGAAAGCTAAATATCCTAATAATCTAGTATTGATTTATAAGAAGACTCAAGCAGGTACGTATTATCCTTCCACACCTTCATAAGAGGAAACACAACAAGTAGAGACTAACACCCCACCAATTACTAAAGGATTCCCTAAGACATTTGAGCCCTCACAAGAGCAACTGGAGAAATATTCTAAAAGGGCCTAGATTATGAGTAAAATTCATTACTTTGATAGCAGGGCATTAAATATAGAAGTCATTCAGATAGCTAATAGGCCCAAACATATATCCCTAGGTGAAGAGCCTCCTAGGATTGAGTTATATTAGAAGAAAAAGGATAAATATTTTGTATTCATGCCTGTGAGTTTCACTACTATAGCTACTACTAAGCCAAACCCTACTACTGAAGATGTATTATAGGAGGAGCAAACTGAAGAGAATACAAAGAGTGATAAGCTGACAATGTTTCAAGTTGTTAAGAGAAAGACTAAAGATGCACTAGGAGAGACTCAGAAGGAGGTCTGCAAGAAACTAAAAGTGGATAGAGGAAGAGTGTTGAAAAGACCCTTGTTTCAGTTGTAGAGCTGCTAGTACAACAAGTACAACATCAAGGAGCAGAGGAGATTATTGAATAGCCTAATTATATAGGTGAAGTTACTATATCTATTCCTTCTTCTCCTTCTATTTCCCCAAATAAATCACCTTCCCTTTCTAAATAAAATTTTAATCAAAAGGTACCCTCTCCTCCTCATAACTCACCACCTATTTTAGCAGTCGATAGAGAGGGTCAATCCAATCCATCCTCTCCATATTCATCTAAAATCCTAGTGACATCATCTCTTACAATTCCATATCTGCATTCATAACCCCTAGTATCATCATAAGGATAAGTTATTTCATTCCCACCAACTCATTCCATGAATTTTGCTTCCATACCCATGTATTTCTTAATTGCAACTCCAACATAAAATACAGATTAAACTGTTGTCATTACTACTCCACTGTCATCAATTTTTGAGTTCATCCTTCTATATCTCATATATTCCCTTCTTCCTATAAGTCATCCCATGTTGGCTTACTTGCAAAAGGGAAAATATTTTTCTCAGAAGATTCAAGATTTTTGGGTAGAGAAGCTACCAAACCTTCAAATCAAATGGCTACAAAGAGGAAGACAATGACTATTGATCCAGTCACAAGGCAAAGAACATCTAGGAATATCACTCATCTGGTAAACAAACCTAAATAAGATATGATTGTTCAATATTACTAGCTTGAGGAGTATACAAAAAACATTGAGAAACTACATGTAGAGGATGAATTGGTCATAGCAAAATATCATCTGGAAACTTTCTATGTCAAAATTGATATCTATAGGGATAAAGTTAGAGGAGAAAATAGAGAAATTGGAGAAGAAAGTTAGTAATCAAAAGTAGGTAGAAAAGGCTATTAGAAATGAAGTTAAGATCTGGAAAAACAAATATCATGAGGCCATCAAGATTAAAGACCAAGTTGAGGAGAAAAAAAAGAAGAATGAATATTAGGCCAAGGAAATACAATATTTGAAGCACTAGCTTTAGATTGAGAAATCCAAGTCTTTAGGATTTTCAAAAGGAGTGAAGAAGGTAAGAAAATATCTTTGGTCTGAAGTATTGGAGAATGCTTTGAAATACAACCCATAATAGATTATATAGATGATGCTAACCTTCTAATCCAAAATATCAAATAATACTTGGATAAGTTCACTCGAGAGATATAGCCTATGGTGATTCTAGTAGAACAAATATATAAGTTTTCTGATAGTAGGTTCAATCAGGCTACTAAGTTGATCCCTAGTAAGGCATGGAATATTTCTAGACTGGTTGCTAGAGTTGTATTCAAGAAGAATAGATTGTTACAAAAGGGCTGGTTGTTATATGACAAAGTAGAAGGCATGATCCAAGATGTATTTGATATCAACCAAGAGATGACTTAGTATGATTTTGAAGGACTCCAGGTCAAACGCAACATTTTATTGTCTGAGAAAGAGATAAAAAAGAATGTAGTTTCAATAATTCATGATGAATTTGAGGTAGATACCTAGGAGGAGCCAATTGATCAATAATAGGTCTCTAAGATGATAAAATATTTAACCAGGCTTAAGGATTTGATGGAGAACCTGATGAACAAAGGAAGTTATGCAACTTTTGAGGAGACCTGTGAGTTGGAGTTCATTCATAAACAACTTAAGGAGACTTCCAAACCTTATGAGATAGTTTGGAGTTAGGCTTTACCGACTCTGAAACTGATGATTCAAATTTTTAGGACTAATGTAGAGCCTAATGATTGACAATAAGTTTCACCAGAAGAAGAAGTTGATCAATAATAAGAAGCTTCCCAAGAAAAATAAGATGACCAAGAGTAGGAAGGCAATGATTAAGAAGAAAAAAAATAGGAATAATAACCAGGTAAGGTTACCGAATACCCTCAAGAAACACAGAAAGAACAACTCAATGGTCAAAATTCAGCAAAGGAATAACTGAAGTTGAAAGTCCTATAACTTAGTCACTTTTTTGTATTCATGTATGAAGTGTTGTATATTATTTTTGGTTTTGACATTGTCATAAAACAATTGAAAAAGCATGAAGCAAAAGAGCAAGAAATGAAAACTTCATGAAGATATTTTTATCATGTCACTAGGGCTTATAAGGGAGAGCATACCTCTGTTTTGCTTGACATGGAGCAGTTTTTAGTCGGAAGGAGTGGTGAATATCATTGTTTCCAGTATGATCTCCATATGAGCCATTACCCTCTAAATGTCTTCATAAATATTCTAGAGGGTAATGATCATATAGAAATTATTCTATGAAGCATTACTCATGGACTTAATTTTTTGACTCTTGATGTCCAATGGATAAGATTTTGAGTTCATCGGCTTTGCAAGCAAATCCACCCAGGAGGTGCCAGAATGTAGGCCCAAAATGGCCACATCCTTAAAAAATTATTTGAAAATATTTTCTAAGGCATGAAGATGTTCCCAAAAACTCAACACAAAGTGTATTTTGCAGTGAAATAGTGTAGGATGTTCCACACCACTCGTAGAACAGCTAAAATTGCATTGCAATCACTTCGGTAGAGGAAATACGATATTTTTTCTAAGGTGAGAAGATATATTCTTAGCTACTCAACACTTAGTATATTTTATAACAACATAGTACAACATGTTCCATGCTGCTATCAACTAGAATCAAAGTTGATATCATCATTCTTCAATCAACAACCCAAAGCACATTGCCCTAGCCCACATAATAAAATGATTAACTTTTTGATGTGTTCTATGTCGTTGAGGTTCACATTCATTTTAGAGCAGATCGGAATACATGTTCCACATCACTAGTCAAAGAGGTCGAGATGCCCAAAATGAAGCACAAGGCAATGATGCAACATAAAATTTGATGAAATTTTATTTTACATTATTTCTTGAGTGACATAGAACAAGGCTCTATTCCACGGTCAAATTTGGTCAAAAATCAAGGGAGCAGATTTTAAGGAGTGGGCTACGAACAAAGTGTTATATACCATGGACATGAAAGTGAATTAATTTTTTTTAAGAATTAAAGGGAGTGGTCTGGAGATAGGCTCTATTCCACTCATATTGTAGTGTATTTTGTGATATGCTCCACACCGCTGGTCAAAATGGTTACATCAAATGAAAAGCTTCTCTAAAGAGCGGTCTAGTGACATGTTCCATGATGCTCGTCTCCAAGCATTAATGAGATTTAAATGTAGCAATTCATGAGTAAATCAATTATCAATCTTATGCTAATACTTTCTTTGGCATACAAAAGTGAAGTATTTGCAAATAAGAACTAGTTTATTCGAGCAGGTAGGCAAAGCATCCATGGATCCAAGAACCAAGAACTTGGGTAGTTATAGATATATGGTTATATGAAGTCTCCAAGAAAGATAGACAACGTATATTTGGAATCTAATGGCTTAGAGCCTAACTACCATTGTAGAGTGAGCAAGTTGCAAAGCCAAGTTGCTATGGTGTGTGATATCACATGAATATTTTGGGCTTCAAAGGTGACTAAAATGACGCCACCTCAACATTCTACAAATCTACCATGGTTTTCTCCTTATAATTTTCAATCTTCTTCTTTCATTGTAAAACTATTAATAGACATCAAACCCTTTATTTCCAGGGTTGGCTCTAGAGTGTTTGCTTGCCCTACCATGTAACATCTTCTACAAATAAATCGAAGGAGCATTACTTGGATTTTTAACTCAAAAATTGGTGTCTTCAATATTTTTCTGAGATATTTAAGTTATGAATTTTTTTTCTACTAATGCTACTATGGTTAGTTTACTCTACTGATATTGAATTACTAACTTTAAGAGCAATTGAAACCTTTTCATAATTGAATCTATGCTCACAAGAAGTTCATTTCTATTAAATCTAGATACTAATATTATTCTACTAAATTGGATTATTAGTATTGTGGATGTTGAAATAGCTTCTTGGAGTATGTCTCTATTTTGTGTTTCTTGATAAATATTATTCTATTTTTGGGTGTTGTTAATCATGAGTGTGGTACATTGGAAATTATTTGTTGAAAGGTTTTCCCTGTGGATGCCTATGCTGTTATACGACCACCATTTTAGTTATAATTCCTTAACCCTACACCCTTTTCTATCCATATATCTTAAACAATTACTAAACTTAATTGAGTCAACACCCTTCAGTTGACAAGGAAACAACCTACTCTGGAGGTTGGATTAGAGCAATCTTTAGTCAATCAAATGTTGAGTTATGAGCTATGACTAACAGGTGCAAGTCTAATCAGAAATTTGGAAGATAGACAATAACAATATCAAGTTTTACTTGATGTCAATTTGTATTCCAAAACTAGGTTATCAACTTCTATTAAAGGCAACTCCATTCCTCTATGGAAACTTCCTTGTCAATGCAATAATTTCAAACAAGAATATTATGAGATGTAATTATATGTGGTAACCACTTTAAATTCATTGTCATATCATTTTTATTTTTGGGTATCTCATTCTTATTGCACATATTTCTTACCCACCCACAAGAGTACCTGGTCCTACATGCATGTAAAATATTAGTAGTACCATATTCTCATATAAATAAAATATTAATTGCAAATAAACATCTGGATGAAATTTTTACTAAGAATTGAATACATCCAATCAATACATATTTCATCTCATAAATGAGTCCTACCAAGATGGGTCATGAAAACAAGTTTTGTGGTATTATCTAGTGTTAAATTATGGACCACAAGTGATAGGTCAAGGCCAAGCATGTTGGCATATAACCAAGTGAAGATATTCTTGTATTCCTTGAGAAACTTGAAGAACACAAGCTTATACTGAGATGAGGGAGTGAACAGTATAAGACCACTTTTTACTTTTCTTTCCAATTCAATATTATGTAGTGTATAGACAGTAGTATCAATAGCAGTAATCAAGCAATGCACAAAAAACCATACACAATAGAGACACCATAGCTTATGTGGTTCACCCAATGTGGGATACTCCACAAAAAAAATATTTTACTAAAACTTTCTCAATCAATCTCTTTGGGAATCACTCCTAATTACAATGATCTCTTTGGGAATCAGTCCCAATTACAATGATCTCTTTGGGAATCACTCCTAATTACAATGTTTATGGATCTCTGTCCAAAGGAGATGTTGATCCTTAATCTCAAGTTTGTGGATCTCTTCCACATGAGAACTCTTTCCCTTCTGCTCTGGCTATGTGATCTTATAGAAGACTCTGTCTCTCTACTGCACTGACTGGTGGACCTCTCTCCACTTGAATGCTCCTCACTTAGATCTATCTTCAACTGTCCTGGCTGCTGGATATCAAACATCTGAGACTCTATCCTTTGTAATCTATCACCTCCAAATCTCTATAAATAGGCTCACTAAGAACCTTCTCAATAGGCTCACACAGAACCTACTTAAGAATCTCACATAGAACTTGTCCAAATTTGCTTAACAAGCTCACACAGAACTTGACCAAATCTCATAGAATCATAAAGAGAATTGTTAGAGACTCAATATGTTCTATACTCAAATTTTAAATCAATATGTCAAATCAATCTCACAGAAGCATAAAGAGAATTTTTAGAGACTCAATATGTTCTATACTCAAATCCCAATCTCAACTCAAATCAATCTCATAGAATCATAGAGACAATTGTTAGAGACTCAATATGTTCTATACTCAAATACCAATCTCAAATAAAATAAATATTATAGAATCATAAGGAGAATTGTTAGAGACTCAATATGTTCTATCCTCAATTCTCAATCTCAACTCAAACAAATCTTATAGAAGCATAAAGAGAATTGTTAGAGACTCAATATGTTCTATCCTTAAATATCAATCTCAACTCAAATCAAGAATATAAAATAGTTTGTTTCATGGAACTTGAACAACCACTTCACACAACCACTTGAATAGGCTCAATAAACTCTTCTCAATAAACTACCACAAAGAACAACTATTTCCTACAAACCCTAGTCCAAGCATGTATCGACCAACTCAAATGTTTCCAACAATTCTCAACCATAAAGATCACATAACAATGATACTCATGTTCTTTTCAAGTTCAAGTTCTTTGCATAACCAATGGGCTTCAACAACAATGCTAATAACATTCTTCACATAACAATTATACTCATGTTATTCTCAAACCCTAACTCATATTTTTCACACAACTAATGGCTTCAACCACAATGCTTATAAAACAAGGTTTAACAACAACTCTCAACATAGAAAACCTTGAAGCATTCAATCAACTACTTTCGAAAAGGAAACCACAATCAATCCTTTTCTCTCCAATGATATTTCAGAAATAAACCACCATAACCAATCAATAGGATAATGTGCCCATACCTTTTATTATGATGAAAAATCTCTTTGTAAATTTACCACAATCATAAAATTATTTTCCCAATCTTCACAAGGGTTAGTAGATCACAAAACAATCAACATTACTCCACTTCTCAATAATAATCGTGAAGGATTTTAATTTCATAACTTCCTTGTCTCTCCTAAAACCACTTGTACCATAAAATAAGATAAATCAAAACATTGCATAACCTTATCACTCCCAAAACCACTTATACCTTAAAATAAAATAAATCACAATATTGCATACCTTGTCACCTCATGGAAGAATTAGTCCCCTTTGAAAAATAACAAAGCAACCTTCACTCTTGAAACTATTTATAAAAATAGAAATAACTCTTTACATACACCTTATTTATCCTTCTAAGAAAGTTAATCAAATAGCCCTCGAAATAAGCTTTCCAATGATATATAATATGATATACTTCAGAAAAATAAATCACCAGAAATTTTGTTTTTCTAAACATGCATCATAATCCTTATTCCTCCTAGGGCACTTTAGAAAAATAAAATATATTAAAAAATATTTTAACTTGCCTCTATCCCTGATGGGATTCAATCCCATGACCTCTTGCTCAGTGCCTTAACCACCACAAGCCTATCATTGGGCCACATGCCCACACTTGCTCAAAAGGAGCACCCAATAAACTTTATGCCTCGAATTTCTACACCTTCCAAAGCAAAATGTGTTCCACACGTTTCAACAAAAAAACACATCTGACGGGATTCGAATGCAAGACTTCGTGCAACTCACCAAGCACACTAACCACTAGGCCAAGGTTTCCTACATGTTTTCCTTGCTCCACACGCTCACTTTATTATACACCAAGATCGTGGGCCTTAAGAAAAACCCTTTTTACACTCTTCGACCACGATGCAAACTCTGTCTCATTCGTAGGCCATTATTTTTGATTGAGGACTTAGGGAAAATATAAAACTTAGTGGCATATTTATATATGCCCACATTTTTCTTTTGACGTCGACTATGAATTAATATTATTTGCCTCCTCCTTTTTGATGTCGATAATAATAAAATATTAATTTTAATTTTAATTTTAAATGATTAAAATTCAAACTTAAATATTTAAAATTAATTATCTCCTTCATCGGGGAACCTTTTTTGATGAAACAAAAATCCAACCTAGGTTTTAAAAACCCTTTTTACACTCTTCGACCATGATGCACACTTTGTCTCATTCGGAGGCCATTATTTTCAATCGAGGACTTAGGGAAAATAGAAATTTTAGTGGCATATTTATATATGCCCACATTTTTATTTTGACGTCGACTATGAATTAATATTATTTGCCTCCTCCTTTTTGACGTCGACAAAAATAAAATATTAATTTTAATTTTAAATTTTAAATGATTAAAATTTAAACTTAAATATTTAAAATTAATTATCTCCTTCACCGGGGAACCTTTTTTTATGAAACGAGAAGTCAACCTAGGTTTTAGAAAAAATCCATTTCAAATCTGACATCCATGGTTTTAAATAAACCATTTTATTTTCCTACCTTGGTTTTCACAAAAACCCTGTAAAAGCCATGCTTTCCAAAATATCATAAATGCTTATTTATGAAATATTTTGGCCACAAAAACTCAATGTGATCCATGTGACATCAATGATACATGTGTGATATCAATGACAACATAAAATACCTCAAATTACCTCAAATTCCAACAATCTCCCCCTTTGTCATTGATGGTAACACCTCTAATGCAAATCACCACAGTCACTGCAAAAACCAACTATAAGAATCAAAGCTGCTCCTCCTGACTCAATACTCTCTATGGAGGTTGCTCTCTCTAACTCAATACTCTCTTTGGAGGTTGCTCCCCCTAACTCAATGTTCTCCCCCTTACTCAAATCTCTCCCCCTTTGACATCAATGACAAAAGGGACACCTATGGGTCTAAAAGATATGACTCTTTAGCTTATCCCCCTCACACCCTTCTCTCTTGAGGTGATTAATTTTGGTGTGGGAGTAATTTTACTCCCATATCACTTTGTTTCTTTCCTCTATCAACTTCCATGTTTTTCTGATATCCTTCTCTTGGTGAATTACTTGATATTCTTGTCTAGAACCTGTTTGACCTTCTTGCCTTGAACTTGTTAGACCTTCTTACCTTGAACCTGTTTGGAATTGAGTCCTACACCATTTTCAATATGACCAAATTTATTGCAATTGAAACACTTGATATTGTAGCCTTTGGATAGTGCCCATGTCTTGAATTCATTCTTAAAATAATTTCCATATCCATTCCTTTTTATGAAGTTAGCTTCCTCATAATTATCTAAAACTCTATCCATCTCTGAAAATTTCCCTTTCTCTTTTTTTGAAGCCTTGAATGCAATCTCTTTTATTAGAATTTGATGCTTACTTACCCTCATATCATAAGTTGTGAGAGTACCTTGCAATTCTTCCATTGTTAACTTGTTGATATCCATTGTCTCTTCTATTGCTGAAACCTTAGAATCATATTTCATGGGAAGTGATCTCAAAACCTTTTGAGTAATTTTTTATTCTTTCATCTCAAAACCTAGGCCTCTCATGGTGTTAGTAATCTCATCAACTCAAAGTAAGAACTTTGTAATATCTTTAGAATCTTCCATTTTCAATTTCTCAAATATTTTTCCGAGTTTGTAGTTTTGCCAACTTTACCTTGGAATCTCCTTCATAATTATACCGCAACATGCTCCACATCTCATTAGCTGAAGTACATACCATAAATTTTACAAAATCTACCTCATGAAGCCCACTCAAAAATACAATTCATTGCTCTTGCATTGATCTCCACCAATTTCCTAATAGTCTTATCTACCTCGGGATCACCTTCAACCCTATAATATTTTTAAACCATTTGCCATACCTCATATCCTTGTGATATCAAGTAGTTCTTCATCCTCATGCTCCAAAAAGCATAATTATTACCATAAAAAAATGGAGCCTTATTTTTCTATGATCCATTCTATGAAGCCATATGTGTTCTTATAGAATTGACCCTCAAGCTGTTATCCTTTCTGAATAAACCCGCTCTGGTACCAATTGAAGAACACAAGATTATAATGATAGTGGGGGTGAACAGTATAAGACCAATTTTTGCTTTTCTTTCCAATTAAATATTATGCAGTGTATAGAAGTAGTATCAATAGGATTAATAAAACAATGCATAAAACACCATACACAATAGAGACACCATAGTTTACATGGTTCACTCAATGTGGGCTACTCCACAAAGAAAATATTTTACTAAAACTTTCTCAATAAATCTCTTTGGGAATAACTCCTAATTACAATGATCTCTTTGGGAATCACTCTCAATTACAATGTTTATGGATCTCTATACAAAGGAGATGTTGATCCCCTAATCTCAAGTTCGTGGATATCTTCCATATGAGAACTCTTTCCCCTTCTTCTTTGGCTATATGATCTTCTAGAAGACTCTGTATCTCTGGTGCACTGACTAGTGGACCTCTCTCCACTTGAAGACCCTCACTCAGATCTGTCTTCGACTATCTTGGCTACTGGATCTCTATCCTCTGAGACTCTATCCTCTATATTCTATCACCTCCAAAGATCTTTCAAAAGGCTCACTAAGAACTTGCTCAATAGGCTCACATAGAACTTTCTTAACAATCTCACATAGAACTTGTCCAAATCTGCTTAACAAGCTCACATAGAACTTGTCCAAATATGCTTAACAAGCTCACACAAAACTTGCCCAAATCTCATAGAATCATAAAGATAATTGTTAGAGACTCAATATGTTCTATACTTACCCAAGTATTGTAGGTGAGTTGGAGAGGAGAGGGCAATCCTCCAACTGAGATCCCAGGTTCAAATATCCACCCTACCAAAAAGCTGAATTGGGTATCCAAAACCCAATTGATAATGTTGGTGTGGGCAGGGTCGGGTACGACTCCCAGGTGAATTTGACGATGTAGAACCTCCTGTTCGTGGTCTCTCAGACCAAGGCGGCCCCCTAAAAGGGGTTTTTTGCTTTAAAAAAAATATATATATATATATATATATATGTTATATACTCAAATGTTCAATCACTATGTCAAATCAATCTCATAAAATCATAAATAGAATTTTTAGAGACTCAATATGTTCTATACTCAAATCAATCTCATAGAAGCATAGAGAGAATTGTTAGAGACTTAATATGTTCTATACTCAAATCCCAAAATTCAACTCAAATCAATCTTATAGAAGCATAAGGAGAATTGTTAGAGACTCAATATGTTCTATCCTCAATTCTCAATATCAACTCAAATCAATATTATAGAAGCATAAAGAGAATTGTTAGAGACTCAATATGTTCTATCCTTAAATCTCAATCTCAACTTAAATCAAGAATATAGAATAGTTTGTTTCATGGAACTTGAACAACCACTTCACACAATCACTTGACTAGGCTCAATCAACTACCACAAGGAATAACTCTTTCTTACAAACCCTAGTCCAAGCATGTATCAACCAACTCAAATGTTTCTAACAATGCTCAACCATAAATCTCATATAAAAATGATGCTCATGTTCTTTTCAAGTTCAAGTTCTTTGCATAACCAATGGGCTTCAACAACAATGCTAATAACATTTTGCACATAACAATTATACTCATTTTCTTATCAAAATATAACTCAAGTTTTTCACATAACTAATGGATTCAACCACAATTCTTATAAAACAAAGTTTAATAACAAATCTCAACCCAAAAAACCTTGAAGCATTCAATCAACTACTTTCAAAAAGGAAGCCACAATCAATCCTTTTCTCTCCAATGATATTTCAGAAATCAACCACCATAACAAATCAATAGGAGAATGTGCCCATGCCTTTTATTATGATGAAAAAAACCCCTTTGTAAATCTGCCACAATTACAAATTCTTTTGCCAATCTTCACAAGGGTTAGTAGATCACAAAACAATAAACATCACTCCACCTCTCAATAATAATCACCAAGGCTTTTAATTTCATAACTTCCTTATCTCTCCTAAAACCACTTGTACCATAAAATAAGATAAATCAAAACATTGCATAACCTTATCACTCCCAAAACCACTTACATCTTAAAATAAAATAAATCACAATATTGCATACCTTGTCACCTCATGGAAGAGTTAGTCCCCTTTGAAAAAAAACAAAGCAACCTTCACTCTTGAACCTCTTTATAAAAATGGAAATAACTCTTTACATACACCTTATTTCTCCTTCTAAGCAAGTTAATCAAATAGTCCTCGAAATAAGTTTTACAATGATATATAATATGATATACTTTAGAAAAATAAATCACCAAAAATTTCATTTTTCTAAACATGCATCATAATCCTTATTCCTCCTAGGGCACTTTAGAAAAAAAAAATATTTTAACTTGCCTTTGTCCTTGATGGGATTCGATCCCATGACCTCTTTCTTAGTGCCTTAACCACTACAAGCCTACTGTTGGGACACATGACCACACGTGCTCAAAAGGAGCACCCAATAAACTTCATGCCTCAAATTTCTACACCTTCTAAAGAAAAACATGTTCCACGCGTTTCAACAAAAAAACACCTCCAGAGGGATTCAAACGCAGGACTTCCTGCAACTCACCAAGCGCACTAACCACTAGGCCAAGGTGTTATACACATTTTTCTTGCTCCACACGCTCACTTTATTATACACAAAGGTCGTGGGCCTTTAGAAAAACCCTTTTCACACTCTTCGACCACGATGCAAACTTTGTCTCATTCGCAGGCCATTATTTCCAATCGAGGACTTAGGGAAAATAAAAATTTTAGTGGCATATTTATATATGCCACATTTTTTTTTTATGTCAGCTATGACTTAATATTATTTGCCTCCTCATTTTTGACATCGGCAATAATAAAATATTAATTTTAAATGATTAAAATTTAAACTTAAATATTTAAAATTAATTCTCCTTCACCGGGGCACCGTTTTCGACGAAACAAAAATCCAACCTGGGTTTTAAGAAAAATCCATTTCAAATCTATCATTCATGGTTTTAAATAAAACCTTTTATTTTTCCTACTTGGTTTTCACAAAAACCCTGTAAAAGCCATGCTTTCCAAAATATCATAAATGCTTATTTATGAAATATTTTGGCCACCAAAACTCAATGTGATCCATGTGACTCAATGATCCATATGACATTAATGACAACATAAAATACTTCAAATTACCTCAAATTTCCAACAAAACTTAGTGAAGTTGTCTTATTATTTAGTGGATAAGCTATGTCCAAGTTTTATTATATGGGGATTAGTGAGGTTGTCGCTAATGTCAATATTGATGGTGTCTTCCACAAACATGTGGGAGCTATCCTTGAGTTGAGTAGGAATAAGAATAAGATGTGGGTTATCAACTACATTTGGCATGAGGGCTTCTTCATTGGGGGTAACTTCTGTATGGTGAATAAAAGAAACCTAAAGTGGCATTAGGGTGAGGGGAATGCTAGCTAGATGTAGTAAGCACTTTGAGGGAAGAAAAGCATGTGAAGAAGGATCAAAAGAAATTTGATCAAAATCAATGATCTTTGGATCAATGTTGATGATTCAATTGAGATGGGCATCATAATGGAGTAGGAAAAATAGATCTATAGAGATCATGTTTACCAAAGTAGTTGATTGTAGTGAGGATGTAGATTTGGTAGATGAAGTATTGAATGGTGATGAATAAACTAGTTGGTTAAGTAGGGAAGAAGGAAAAATAGCAGGGAATAGGGCTGATGAGGAGATCATTGAATGAGTCTTTGGTTATGTAGATGGTCATATAGGTTAATAAGAATTGAGAGAGTGTGTGTGGAGATTTATTCAAAGGTATGATATGCAAGTGAAAGAGCACTAAAAGTTTTAGCAAGGTCATTGACAATCGATATAGGGGAAGTGACATGGTTTAGGGATTGTTTGAAGAAGTTATATGGAATGTCAATTGTGGAGATAGGAGAGAAACATTCATTGTGGAGGTCACACTTAGGCTCAATATCAAAATTATCATATATAGGATTTAGGGTGAGGTGCTAGAGTTCATCTTCAAAAATATCCATGTGATTGTGATGATAACCTAAGCCTAATTTTTCTTTAGGTTGTTGATAAGGTTGGTTGATAAGAGACCTAGGTCCTTCTTCATAGTGCTCCAAAAAAAATCCATACCAATGGAAATGTTTGAATTAGCACATGGTAAAAGAAGGGTTGGACATGTAATCTAAGTTATCACAAAATTTGTCTTTGGATGGTTTGCCTCAGGTTATGTGGAAGATGCATCGATATCACCATAAACAAAATTTGTCTTTGGATGGTTTGGCTCAAGCGGTGTGGAAGATGTATTGATGCCACCATTAATAATTTTTTTTGGTTTGTAGGTATATCTAGAGGAATGAAGATTCCTATAGTTAAGGGTAAATTATGAAGACAACCAAAGTCTTGGATGGACTAGATACTAGGAGGGGAGATACAAGAATTGTGTATGTTTTATTCTCCTAGACCAGGATTGGTCATAAGGATAGAGATATGAGGTATTCCTTGTCAATATTGCTGGTATAACAAACCTTGGTGTGATAAGGATGATGATGGTTATGAATTAGGAGGAATATTGAGGGAAGAGAAGATGTAAATAAAGGTGACTGTGTGTGTTGAGCATCAAGTTGGATATCACGCTACTCCCAAGAATGGAATTCTATAGGATTGGATAAGATGGGATGGTTAACATGTAGGAATTGTAAAGTGGATCAAGGAGGAGGTTCATGGAAAGGGAGGCTAGCGTGATAAGGGTATTGAAATTATTGATAAATTGTGAGAAGAGTAGTTGGAGTCGATAGGATGAGGATGTTAGTAGTAGAGTGGTGTGAAGGTGATGGTCTTGGAGGAGGGCAAGTTGATTGGGAATGTGAGGGTAGGGATTTTAGAGGAGAAGAGAAGGAGGAAAACCCAAGTGGTAGGCATAAAATTTGATGGTGATCTATAGTGAAGCAAATAGGATGGTCTAGTTGATTTGTGGGTGAAGAGAACAATTGATATGGTGTGCTAGGTTGCATCATAGCATGGGGTGAATTGAGTGGAAGATAAGGGTAAATCCTACAATAGGATGACCATATTATAAAACTAGAAGGGATAAAAATTAGTAGGAATGTGATGTAATTATCCATCATGGAGATATTTTAAGCAATGGTGGAGCATAGAAGAGAAGCATTACATGTATCTAATCCATGGTCACCCTAGAAGAATATTGTATTGCATCTCTCCTTTGATAACATGACATAATGTAGGTATGGTCTTAACACGTACCTAAATGGATAGGACAATAAAGCCTATTATGGGATGTATAGATCTATAGAAGGCCCATAGGTTGAGGGTGGGAGTGGTAAGATGGCTAGGTGGGATGTTTATATGGGAAAGGGAGATAGTAGAAATGATGCTTATAGATGACTCTATGTCTATCACGATGTGCTTGTAGGTTATATAATTGATGCAAGCCATGATATGTATGGGGGGATCAAATCCTTCTCCCTAAAGGGTGGTGATTTTGTGATAATAAAAAATTATAGAGGGTTGCATACATGTCTATATGTTGCCAATAAAATTTACAAAATTATTAGTGTCATTTGCTTCCATATCAATTGATCAAATAATATCGTTTAAAGCCTTGCGATGAGATGGTGATTTTTGTAAGAGATCGTAGATGGATAAATTTTTGCATGCTGTGAAAAGTTGGTGTGTGAGGCTACTATGAATAGTGACCATGTTACACAATATGACAAGAGGGTTGTCTTGTATTGGCAGTGGGGCAAAAGAAGTTGGTATGATAGGATTCTATTGTTGGTTGAGACATGCTAGATATCATTATGGTGATATTGATAATGCTAATAAAACCCTATTGGAGTAGACCATGATTTACCTGGTTGATTTAATAAGAGCTAATTTGTGATGTAGAGGGACCAACTTGACCTTGTGGAATCATGTTCTTAGGTAAAGGGTTTTTATAGATTTCCAAATTTTGATTTGAGGGAGTTGAATGATTGGAGATATGAATAGATCCGTGATTAATGAGGTCTTGGGCTAAAATTTGAAATACATGAAAACTATTTATATCATGTCCTCATTGTCTATGATAGTCACAAAATGCGTGCTCATTATACCATTTTGGTTTTGGATATTTTGGATCATCTATTTTGATGTCTGATAGAGCAATGTTATTGGCATCATACAACTTTTTAAAAAAATAGAAAAGGGCTCAGACAAAGAAGTCCAAGTGCATGCTTGGTGAGCAACATGGATGGGTGATCCAATGGTTGATTGGGTGGAGGGGGTGAATTAGGTTGCTATTATGATTATTGTAGTGGTTGGAAGTATTGGGGCAATGCGATAGGTGTTGCGCTTAAAACCACTTTCTTGGTTTGAGGTGGTTTAGACATGTTGGAATTGGTAGGGTTCTTGTTGAATATTGTGGAAGTAGGATAATCAAAGTTATTATGGATCTTGATCTTACCTACCTAGAATTTTATATCTTTAATTACTTTTACTTGAGCAAGAGCATATTCAAAATAGTGGTGTTGTTGTATTTGCAAAGTTGCAAATATATGTTTGGTGTAACTCTTTGCAAACACTTGACAAAATCCATGGGTAGAATAAAGAATGTTAGGTCATCTATAACCATACACCACATAGAAACATATTTAGTATTGGGTTCATCATAAAACTAGAACAAGCTATACAAATATTACAAGGATATTTTCTTCATGATGTTTATGGAAAAGTGTTCCAAAAGTAGATTGGCTAGTTTATCGAATATGTAAACTATGTTAGAGAAGATTTTTATACTACTCCAAGGCTTAATCTCTAAGATATTGAGAAAAGGTGTGAATCATGAGAGGGTCACTACCATTAATTTGGTAGTAGGAAAACCTATAGTTTTTTGTGTTCCTTGGAATCTTCCTATAATTTTTTCAAATATGAATATTTAAAATTTGTAAGGATAGGGATGAATAGAAATATAAGCGTTAATAGGATCATTACATAGTTGGTTATAAGTGGGATTTTGGGACCCATAGCCACTTGTTCACAAGTATAAATTTTTAATATATTCTCCAAGAATTTAGAACTCATAAAAATGTGTGTGTCAAGGTTGTGTTGGATAAACACGTGTGTTTGGGATGGGAGGCTCAAATTGGTATGAGTAAGGATTATTGTATGGTTGTGATGATGATGGAAGATAGTATGAATGAGAGGGGTATTGTTGTTGTTGATGAATTTTTTGCTAAGGAATTTATTACTAAGGAATTTGCTACCGAGGAATTTGTTGCTAAAAAGAAATTTATTGTTGAAGAACTTTTTGCTAAGGAATTTTCTACTAGAGAGCAAGTTTTTGTTGAGGAATTTTCTACTGAAGAGGATTTTTTTGAGAAATTTATTACTAGAGAGGAAGTTTTTGAAGAATTTGTTGCTAAGGAATTTGGGGTTGAAGAATTTGATGCTGAGGAATTTATTGTTGAAGAGTAGGAGTGGTGCTCCAAGATAGGGGATAAGTGAAGAATAAGCTCTGAGTTTGCTATGGAGGTTGATTTGAATAAGAGGATTACCCATAAGAAGAAGAAAATGTATTGAATTGATAAGTGGATGTTCAAAGAATAGAATAATTAGGTTGAGTAGAATAGAATGATGGATTTTTAAGATAAGGTGGATAGTTAGGATTGTAATAAGAAAGAGGAGCCAAAAGAGGTGGATCAAAGGGAGGAGGTTGGAAAAAATATAATGATGAGGAGGATGAAGAAGGTAGTTGGGCTAAATAATAAGTCCCATATGTGATGGTTTGAAAACAATTTAGAGTTGGGGTATGTGAGAAGGAAGACATGAAAATGGGTGTAGTTGACTACATAGGAGGATTAGATGAATATGATGTGAGAGAATATGAGGGGTTGAAGGTAGTCGAAGTTTTTTATTGAAATAGAAGATTGTTTTTGAAGTAGAATTTGTTTTTGTTGAGGATTTTTCTATTGAAGCAACATTCCTTGTTGAAGTAGAATTTGTTGTTGTAGAATTTGCTATTGAAGTGAAATGTGTTGTTGAAGTGATATTTGTTGTTGAAGCATAATTTGTGATTGAAGAAATATTTGTGAAGAGGATGCTTTATTATCCTAGGAGGAAAGGTTATTGGCTAATATCATAGCCATAGTTTGGGAGGTTATGGTAGTGTTGGGATCAAGTTGGCAAAGGATAAAATTGTTGCTACAAAGAAGAGGTTGAGAGTGGTGTTGTAGGAATGGATGCATAGAAGTTAGTGAATAAGGGGGTGATTGATTGTGATAGGAGAGGGAAGGTTGGGAGTTTCTAGGTGCAACATTTACGAAATATGAATAAATGGTGGTAGGAGGATTTTTGTTGTAGGACTCAGAGGTTGCAGGACATCAATGGGTTTGTGTACCATGATTTTTTCTATAGTCATGCATTTGATTTGTGACATGTTATCTACATTTAGGGTCTCAGAATAAGTAGGTGAATTTTGAGGGGCAATGGAGATTATTTACTCTAATTATGTGGGTGGATTTTTTGATTGGTATGATGCAACTCAAGAGGCTTCTGAAGCTAGGTGCGCTTGCTCGTGTGCTTGGCTTCAAGTGTAGGCCATGATAATGTTTTTATAACCAATCATAGTAAGTATTTTAGCTGAAATATATGTTTGTAAATATGTTTTGGGCCTTGATAGATTTGTCTATGTAATGGTCCAAGGAATTGTATCTATCTATACGAATGCAAAGATTCTTACCTATTCGTACACATGTAAAACTTTTTACCTATTCATACAAATTTGTCCAAAATAGGTAACATGGATAGAATTATGAAGTAATAGACATAGGTAGGTTTGGAAATTTGTTCAAGTCTATTTTTATGGTTTTATGATAGTTTTGTAACAAAAATTATCTAATTACACCAAGTGTTATCGTGAACAACCAAAAAATGTTTTAACATGTTAATGGGTGTTGTTTAACTAGCTATGCAGTTAGTGGGTGATTCTTTTGCTATTATTTTTAGAAATTTGGTTGATTTATTTCTTGTTTTGTAATATTTTGTTGCTTTTGTGTGTTTTTATTTGAAAATTCTTAAAGTAACGGTAGGTGATGGATATACTCTGTGAAGGTATGTCGATGAATGTTTTCCCATAAAACCCAAAGGTATGCAAGGAGTAACTATGCAATAGTATATGAATAGTATCTAATGATGTATATGGCTTTAGGAAACCAAAAAGTGAGAATATAAACATCTTATGAAAGAGGTAACACTATCTAGTGACTTGCATAGGCCAGCTGGATTTTGCTTCACCCTCATTTGGGCTTAGTCAATAGCAATAGTTGTACACTCATGAATTATATGAAGCTCTATGAGTAGGGGTATCTAATAATATATCTTGAGGGTCTCTCAAGGGTAGGGGACTTTCTAGTGATGAAGTCCAAAAAATCACTTAAGGGGGCTACTATGGTGTCTAGGGGGTGAGCCAATGGAAGGAGATGAAATCCAACATCATTGGTCTTGATTTGGGGTTGATTATGAAGTCCAACCAAACCAATGTGTAATATAAGTGCAAGTGTGTGAGTTGATTTTACTTGAAACTAAAATGTAAAATGGAAATTAATGTAGTTAAGTGATAAAGAAATATATCTTTTGAATTTTTGAAAAGAGAAAAACCTTTTTAAAGAAAAACCTAGATTAAGAAAAAAATAAAATTGATCATTTTGTAAGCAAAAATTTATGCTAAATAAAAACAAAATAAGGGTCACATATTTTCAATGAAAAGTACTCTAAGATTTTCTTGAGCACAAATCTATCTACACTAACCAAGATAGACTAGTTAAGGCTATGGCTAGATGTCTCACAAGAACTTTATGAATGAGATAAATATTTATCTATTCTCAACTCAAGGAGATAAGGAAATTTGGAGGCTTTCCTTGTGCTTTATATAGATGCTTTAAGCTAATTTGAATGTTGAAAAACACCTAATTAATTGAAAAAATGTAATTGGTTCCTTTTTTGTAAAACATAAAGGGAAATACATTTTTGTGAAATTTAAATGTAAAATCTAGCATTTGTAAAGGTTCCCAAAGAGATTTAGGGATTTTGTAAGGAAATTATATTTTTTTGAAAGAAATTTATGAAATTGGCTAGAAAAATAGGGTTTTTTACTATTTACCTATGTTTTCTGGCTATTGGAATGGTATGTGGTTGTGTTTTAGATTCTAATTTGTCTTAGAATATTTTTACCTATCCCTACGAATCACTATATTTGTACCTATTTGCATGAATATTTATAGTGTTGCTATTTTGGAAGATTTTTGTAGTGAGGTGCATTTGCACTAAAAATATGATTTTGTGAAGGTACTTATAAAAGAAACAAAAAAAAAGTTAATTTTATGAGGAAATTGAAAACTTTGAAGAGTAATGAACTAATGAAAATACTGATAGTTGCAATATGGTGTGAAACAATATTTTGCGATAAGCATACAAAGATATAAGATGAGTGATATCACTTTGGGAACACCATTTTGTAAGGAAATTTTAGCCTATGGAGATAATTAGGTATGCAATATGGCAATATGAATGAGGAGTATTTCACCCACTGACTTACTTGTGGTTGTGAAATAATTGTTTGACTATGTAGAAATTGATACCTTATTTTCAAGGAACTAATTTTTGGAGTGTTTTTTGGATTTGTACCTATCCATACAAATTTGACTATTGGTGGATTTGTACTTGTTCATACAAATCTAGGTCACATGACATATAAGCTTATATTATGGACTTAAGGTGTGATTCAAGGTTTTGAGGGGTTTTGTGTTGTTTTTGCAATACCTGTAATACAAAAAAGTGAGAAATATGTTAGCTAACAAGTTAATAAAAACATGAAATATGGTGGGGGTCTCACCACGATTTCCATAATGAACTTATGGAAAACTTCTTGTTTGCAATTGATAATCAAAGGGGGTTACAAGAGTTGGCCTTTTGTAAATTTTCCTTAGAAGGTAACAATATGGGTTTTGGGAGGTGAAAATCCTCTTCCAATGAACGATTTTAACAACACCAAATGTCTTACAAAATATCATCAAGGGGAGTGGTCTTATTGCTCATGGGACAGTATTAGCTATAAAGGTCTTGTAAACCTACATAGCCCTACAAAAATAGCTAGAAATGTTTGGGGTCTTGTCTCAAACATATCCCTTGTAATCAAAGACAAAAGACTCTAAATCTAGTCTAAAACATAATTTAAATGTTGTAAAAGGACTGAAAATGATGAGATAGAGATTTTAACCTGGTTTTGTAACCTACCATAGAGTTATGTTTTGAAAAAATATGATTTTTTGGGTTCTTACCCTAGGGTACAAATGCTATGATTCGTACCTATTTGTACAAAATTAACTGCAGTATCCAGATAAAATACTAGGTGATGCAAAGGGTTTACTAATGCTATTGAATATTTTGATCCTCGATGAGTCACCTCCCAAACCTACAATTTGATAGAAAAATACAAGATGAAAGGGGATGTTGACAAGTTCATGGGGTTGATGGTGAGTGATAGTGAGTGATGACTTAGTGCACTTAGTGGTCTAGGTTGATTTTGGTAGAGTCTGGGTATGTGAGTGAGTGATCCATGAAGATAGAGGAAATGGCCCTCTATTTATAGAATTTGGTAAGGTTAGGGGGTAAGGTGTCATGTGAGGTGTCCCTTGAGGTAGCATGGGGTGGTATATCTCATAAATATATTAATGCTCAAAGTCTCCAAATTGCATTTATGGTGTTTAATGCCTAGGAGAATGTGAAGTGGAGCAAAGGTTAAGTCCTACCATGGTTGAGTTAACCATGGGTTTGGTGTTGAATTTGGATGAGGTGGAAGATGACTCACCATGCCTCCCATGCTTTGAAACACAAAAGTCTCCAAATGGTATTTATGACATTGAATGCCCAATTGAATGTGAAGTGGAGCAAAGGTTAAGTCCCACCATGGTTAAGTTAACCATGCGTTTGGTGTTGACTTGGGTTGAAGTGGAAGATGACTCACCATGCCTTCCATATTTTGAAACACAAAAGTATCTAAATGTCATTTATGATGTTTAATGCACATTGGTAGAAGTGTGGATAAAGGGTCAAATTTGACCATAGTTAGATTGAATCTAATTTTAGTTGAGGTTAAATGGGTGAGGTGGAGGCTAGGCTACTCAAAGAGTAGACCAAGTGATTAGGCCATGAGTTAATATGACCATGGGTTGGGTTTGACTATGAGGTGGATTTTGACCAAGGTTAGGGATTAACCAAGGTTAGGCTAGAGTGAGCTAGGCTTAGGTGGTATGTGGACTAGTCAAAAGGTAGACTAGATGAGGTGTCCCTAGTTTAGGCTAAAGGTATGGTCATATGGTGAGTAAGGACTTAGCATAGAAAAGGTCTAGAGTGGCCAAAGAGGGTTTATTAATAGTGTATGAATAGTGTTTTTAATAAGTGAATATTATTTTTAGGCTAATTTATGCAAATTTTGTGGGTTTTGCAAATTGATCAGTTGTTATGATGGGATGAAGGGCAATGTGTGATTTTTATGTGTCTACAAAAATAACCTTAGAAGCTAGCTTAGCCAATTTTCCATATTTAGTAGAACTTTTCATAGGTTTGACTCTAAGAAAAAGTATTGTTTTATATGATAAATTGCCTTAGAGTTCTATTTCTATTTGCATAAATTTTATGTCTATCAATTACCTCTTTCAAATATTGCTTTATCTATTTAACCTATTACTCCATTTGTTTTTACATATCAAGTCCAATAACTTATATGTCCTCCATTTTATCCCAATTTAGAGGTGTTCTATATTTCCTTCTATATAATGCTTCAAAAGGGTCCAACCCTATATTGGAGTCATAGGAGCTATTGTAAGAAAATCCACTAGTGGTAGATATTTATCCCATTTGTATTATTGTTCCATACAATACATTTAAGTAAATTCTCTAAAATTTGGTTTACTTGTTCTATTTTCCTATTTATGTTTAGGGAAATGAAGAGTTGATGTTAAGATTAATGCCCAATGTTGTAGCTAATTTTTTCTAGAATTTGGTTGGTATATTTATTTGATATTATCACCTCTACTACTCCATGCAATCTAAATTTCTTATATAGAAAATTTTTCCATCATGGAAGAATGACCTTGGGGTTGCCTAGAATAAAATACATGCTAGAAATTTATTATATCATGTAATGTAGTTAGACTTAGGTATTTGAGAGTTGTACTTGAAGTTCATTATCAAAACCAACCACCTACACCATTTTATTTATACACAAATTTCATTAATACAATATTATCTAACAACTTTCTAGTCTTACATGCAATATCAAAGTAAAATGATATCAAAATAAAGCTTCAACTTATAAAGGTGATATAGTTGTTGAGGCATAGGATACATCTATCAAATATTTTGAAAGTGTGTTACCACTAGAGAATCTATAAAGGAGCATACACAAGTTCAAGCCAAGAGATAACCTTGCCAATTTTAGAAGAAAACATATTTTTTATTCTTGTTTGTATTTATAGGTGGTGAAAGAAATTTTTTAATCTTCGAGTATTTATAGATCCATTTGAAAAGTATTCAATTTATGTCAAAATATTTGGCATCACAAAATTTATTGCTACCATCTAAAAAATATGTTCTACTTAGTGCAATAAACATCTTGTCTAAAGAATCATTTGTATGGATTGTTGCACTAGAGTTTTGAAATTAGAATATGTTTCCAATCATCCTCTTTGATGAGTAGAAACAGTGTTATATAAAAGGTGCTAAGTCTATCCACCTATGTCAATCTGGGAGTTCATAAACTTGTGAGTGCCTATACAAAGTATATACCTATAGTATGAGATATGGAGTCCTAGGTATCTAATGGTTTGGTGGTGGGATTGTTTGTTCATGTAGTTTTAGTTTTAACCAAACCCAATAAAGCAAATTATATATTTAATTAAAGCAGGAAAAATAAATGCATAAAGAAATAAATTAATGAACACACACTTGCAGAATTAAAATTGTTGAAAATTAAATACTAAATTAAAATTACAAGAAGAAAATGTAGGAAATAAAATGCAAGAAATAAATGCACAACTGGAAATAAATTGCAGAGAAATAAACATGTGATTGAAAATAAATTGCAAAAAAATAAACACACAACTAAATGAAATAATAAAAACTGAATAAAATAAAATAAGGGAAGATTACTGCCTGGAGTGGGCCCAAGATCTCGTAGTTGGTCTGCCTGGTTGATTACTTAGAAATTACTCCTTTAGCACACATAAAATGAAAACACTCAAAAACTTTGATTAATAAAAATGCAATACAAAATTATTCAGAGTTCATGGATTTTTATTTTTAGGAATGGCCTGCATTCTTATAAAATATGTGGTCGATTCCTGTTACAAGAATATATTATTCTAATTTAATCATAAATCATGATTTGCTACATCACGCACGTGCATAGCTATGATTTTCGTCTATTTAAATATCTATCATTTCTAAATTAATCATCACAAGATAAGAATTATGCTCTCCTATTTTTCATGACAACTTCTTTCTAAGAATCATGCCTCTCTTTTGATCTACTAGTCAATGCACATAATATAGATGCTATATACCTGCTGAACGTAGGCACCTGCCTATGTTTGGGACATAGGCACCTACCTGCACTTGGGATATAGGCACCTACCTACAACCAAGATGTAGGAACCTAACTGCATATGAAATGTAGGCACCTACCTATGCTAAGGATGTAGATGCCTTCCTCATTCACCACGATCTCCTTTAAGATGTCTTTGTACTTCAAAAATATTATGTTCTTTACATAATATCAGGTCCTTGTGGGACATTGACTAAAAAATGTAAAATAAGTAACAAATCTACTTCTACACACATATTCAACTAAAAACACCAATCAAATATAAATACATCATTTTCTATTAAACACATGCAATAATCATACAAAAATATATTTTTGATGTTAAATATGCCATACAATACCCTTGGAAACATGCATAAAAATGAGTATTTTTGGTGCTCATCATACCCCATGCCTAACCATTGATATGTCCTCATGTCACTTCCTGTGATTACCCCCTTGTTTTGCTGATGACTTTCCTATTTTGGTGATACCATGGTCAGGCTATGGCCTCTTTTTTTGGCTAGAAATTTGGTCGGCTAGGAGCTCCTAGCATTGGTTGAGAAGCCATATCAACTACTCCTCACTGAAGTGTTGGCTCTACTTGCTTCCACAAAAAATAATATATAGGTCTATGCTCTTTGTCTACAATTTTGAAGTATCACATGGTGGATATTGTGACATATCGACTACCTAAAATTTAGGTAGAACTAGCATACGAGTTTCCTATGTTGGTGCTTCTTTTTTTGTAGTAGCCCCTTCCTCAGTTTCTTCCTATATTTCTTCATTATTTAGAGGTAAATTTTATTTTATTACTATTGGTGGTGTCCACATAGGTGTTATTCTTAACAGGCACATCCTATGGAAATATTCCAGCATTGGTTATGAACATTTATTATCAGAAGTGTATGTTGCTCAGACTTCCATTGGGTGTATTGGGTTAACACTGATGCTTGATTCCCTATTCTTTTGTTTGTCAGCTTGTTGTGCTACCTTGATTTATTTCAAATCTTCTTTGAGCTCGACTAGATGATGTTGGTAGGTTTTAAATATTTGCTTTGAGGCTTCCCATTCTTCATTAGAATGAGCATTATGTTGGGCCTTCTTCTTCTTTTAACTCTATCCCTGGGTGGCTCTCAACTTATTTTTATCTATTTCTTTCTAATCACCTATTACTATAGGCACTTTAAGAGGGAGCATTAGATCCATTGATTTTTCAAGTGTTTGAATAGTAGGATTTTTTGGCCCTGAAGTTCCAACCGATTTTTTTGACACGCATTGCTCTGCTATGGGTGATCTATAATTTCTTTTTCAAAAAATTTAGCAGTAGAGTGTTCAACTACTAGCTAATTAGTTTATTAGTGTAAAGCTCTAAAAAACACACATCTAAAGATATTACAACATGATAAGGAATTGAAAACATATAACCTATGTAATCATTTGACAAAAGAAAATAATAAGAAGGAATGCTCTATTTTATCGATCAAATGAATATTCGATTACAAATTTATCCCTCTAAGAGATACGAAATCTTGATACAATGTTACAAATGCAAATGATCCCAAAATGGGGAAGATGTGCTTCACAAGGTCTTCATATCTCCACTACTTTGCTTGAGGGCTTACTAGATGTCTCCTTCTCCAATGTCAAGAGGTAAAATCTTGAATGATACCTTATCCTTGAAAATATTTGTTACCTACATGCAAGGAAACAACAAGAAACATTAAAAGCACATGATGCATCTCAATATGAAGCTAAATTCTAAGAAAATTCAAGAAATAAATGAAATGCGTAAAGAATGCATGAAATGCACAAATGAAAATAAATATTCTTATGAAACAAAAAATGAACCATAGAAATGCATTAAATATGACCATTCTATGCTAAGTAAAGCTAAATGCATGATAAAATAGGAAATCTATGGCTAAATCAAAGGAATATACATGTCAAAACTTGGCCACTATCACTCATAGTAGCTGGCTATGCTAGCCACTAAGGACATCGGTAGCTAAGCGTACGGGTCACTATTGAAAATAGTGGCCATGGGGTAAGGTTTCTGCTCTTAAAATTAGATCTAGCAATGCACAATTCCTCTCTTGAATTGATTATCAAGGGTCATCGATGTGTCTAAACATATATTTATAGTTGAAATATCTTGTATTCATGATGGAATGATGTGGAATGGTAAGATTTCTTCTCAGGTATGTTGAAGCTCCATTGTTGCAAATGCAGATATCAAACTATAATTTGGTAGTATCTCACTACTTCTCAAGTGATGTGAAATGGCTCTACAATTTGGTAGAGCTTCATTGCATTCAATTCATTCTCTCTTATGCCTCTTTGGGAGGTCTATAAATAAACTTTTCCAAATTCTAATATTGGCTTCTTAAGGAATCCAAGATCAAGAATCAGTTGGCTTGAGCAGTTGGGAGGAACCCTCTACAAAGTTTTGTAGCCCAAAACCACTCAAGAACCGTTGCAATTTTATTCATTGCAACTAATTTTTCTCGACTCGGGGAGCTTGAGTTGGTTATAGGGCTAGTTGCTCTCACTCAACATGGCTAGGGTAGGCTTCCCTTAGCCACTATCGATAGGTATGGCTAAAAATTAGCTACTATGATCGATAGTGGATAGGATCTTAGCTACTGATGCCATTAGAATATAAGGTTGTATAGGCCTAAATTACCTAAAATGAGTGATTAGAACCATTGATTAGTCTTGGAAAGGTCCAAGATTATTCATATGGTCTGCAAATGTGCCCATATGAGTAGTCTCCTAAACATGACCTGTTTTAGGTGTCTACATATACCCCTTTTAGGATGCGTTGTGTGGAAAAAAGTGGCACTGAGAAAAAATAGACCACCTAAAGCCATATTGTAGGTTTGTTGATGTTCATTGATCTGGTCAACATTACATGCCCCAATCACATAAAGGATGCACATCTCAGAATCATTACTTCCAATAGGATGAAAGGCTTAGCTTTGAGTAAAGCTTTGGATGTGATCTGCAAGAAATTGGTAGAAATTTTTTGAATGACAATGACCAAAAAATAGATTACCAAATATTTAGTTCATTATGTATGATTTTTCCCCAGTAGAAGGGTAAGCTTGTGATAGTTGTTAGCAATGATTCATAAGATGAACGTAATTTACATGATCAAGTGTTCAATTGTTTAATTTTATTATGAATTTTGTTATTATGACTACCCCGTCAAGTGACGATTCGATGAGGAAATGGCAAGTGATGAAAGTGATGAGTCACTTGACCAAGATGAATAATTTGGATAATTCAAAATTATTACATGTTATTGTATGGCAAGTCCTATTACAACTGTGATTTCAACTATTAATAGTAATTGTACACCTCTATCACATGGAGCAGTCTAGCTATAATGGCCTTCTTAGAAAATCAAGATGACAGTGATTCCATTTAAGTTTGTGCTAAATCATTATTTTCGATAATTATCTAAAATTTCATAGAAGAAAGAAAATGAATACCTCATCCCCGTGGAGCAGTCCGACCGCAATGGCCTTCTTCGAGAGTGAAGTGAAGACATTTTAGTTTGATTATGAATAATTTAATTCAAATGGCCTTATGGTAATTTACTCATCTTGTCAAATTGCATGGAGCATAAGGTATTGTAACCACCAAGTGTATAGGTTAAATAACCGGATACGAGGCACATTTGGAATTTGATTTTTTTGATTTTTTTGTTATTTTGATGATTTTTGAAACTTTTAGATCGCTAGATATGTATTAATGTCCATTTTGAAGCTCCTCATGGTGAGAAATTTAGAGTATTTATTTCTACTTCTTAGCCACTATCGAAATATATGGTTGGTTTTTATATTTTTCTTAGTTGTTATCGACGTTAACAGCTAGCGTTAGCCTAATATGCACCCACTATTGATGTTAGTGGTAAGGGGAAACATGAAAAATATAAAAGCAAAATTAGGATTTTTATCCTTCATTATTTCCAGCTGGAAGTAGAGAATAGTGAGCTCTAAGGGAGAGAGGGAGAGATTTGATACGGGATGCTTGAAAACTTACCATTGACCATGATGGCAGATTAGCCTAAGGACTCTACTAGTGGTAGAGCTAGAGCTCCTAAGGTAGGCTCTCCATATCTCTCTAATGATTTATGCACTAATAAATGAACCTCACTAAGTAATGAGTGTAAATAAACCTCATTAGATTGTTGGTAAAGAACCTCACCTTAGGTAGATGTAGCATTAGATAAGCTTAGTGGGTGGGTTTTTAATTTTTTGGGTATTTTTAGGATGGGAGACAACATTGTAAGGGGTCTTTCCCATAGATTTTTTCATTAATGTCATATCCCAATCTTCCACTTGGGGGCCGCTATTGTTGTGGATGGCTAGGTTAAAACCCCAACAGTTGAAAAATGATCGTTGGTGGTTAGTCGTTAATGACATCGATGGTGGCTACTATTAACATAAGCAACTAAGGAACCTTAGCCAATTTTTTAATTTTAATTTTAATTTTATTTTATTTTGAAGTTGATTATGCATTTCAATTTGCACCTTAGACCTTGACTGCACAAACATGAGAGCCTGATTTACTGCTTGAGCTACTCCTCTAGTTAGATCGTACAAACATTTATTGGTTTGGGGCATTGGGCCTTAGCTAGCTATATCATTAGACTACCAATGATCATGTTGGACCATGATTACATCTAAGCCCTAGCCCATCGATGGGATGCTAGGACTAACACTTTTCATATTTCAACTAGAGAGATGATGGTGACACCTGAGGATGTCAATCGTATTTTTAGGATTCCCATAGATGGAAAAGCTATCACATATTCGACTACTACAATGAAGATAGTGGTATTTTAGAGGGTTTTTGGTGATAGGGTGATTGAGGCACTGGGTAACATCAAGCATGGTGGAGTGCCAGTGACCTATTGGTTTAGGTAGGATATCTTCTCATAGTGCTAGGCCATGCACACTATTTATAAGGTGCCCTTACCAAACACCTCAGGTGCAAGGTTCCTTTAGAAGCTCTTGGTGATGGTTCAGGATTTACTTCATATCACTAGGCCATCAATTATGGCATGGGGGAGTGTTCTCCTAGCCCATATCTATGATGATTTGTATAGGATTACATAGTGCGGGTGAGTTGCCATTGGGTTAGCTTGCTCCTACTAGGTTTATGCATAGTGGTGAATATTCACAAATTGGGCGAATATTAGGATTTTCAAAATTTAAAATTGGTGAATATGAGGACCCTCGACGTCGGCCCATTCACCTAAAATTTTCAAGACCAATTTTTCTTAGGGTTAATTTGCCACAATATATATCCAAACATAGGCATATTTATACTCGTTGGAAAGCTCTTTTTAATTTTGATATAATGGTGGTATTTTTATGAAGTTATAAGGTGATTTTATGGGTAAAAATCGGCCCCAAATATGACCTTACTTTTTAGGGCTTCAAATTCCCTAAATTTTGGTGTGAAGATGATTGATTTTATTTTCTTAGGATTCACCTTGATTTTGATTAGGATTCAACATTTTTTTACAAGTACATTTTGAGTCCAACCCTTTATGCATAACCTTGGCTCCTACAGATCTAGGGATGGGAGCATATCAAGATAGACATACTTGATGGATTGCTCATAGGGATTATGGAAGTAGTGGAGGTGGCATAGTGCTATGGTGCTAGATGACCATGGGAGTTAGAGATGCATCAAAGAAAGTCTCATGCTCGGTATCTAACTAATTATATAGGGTCATTTACAAGATTACATGTAAGCCAGATCATATTGAGGCCCTATTTGGATTACCTAGCTTGGGAGAAGGCTAACAGATACTTGGCCTAGATGAGGTGCGATAGATGGATTATTGGGTGCAAGCCTGGGGTGAGTGGGTTCTTTCACTTTTTCCAGGTCACTAGGTAGTTTAGGATCAAATAGGATATCCCTATGGATTTATTCATCTATCACCATCTGAAGGTAGAGACACATCTCACATGACATCAAGTTATAGCTCTAGCATATTAGGATGATGATATTACTACAAATATAAGGGCAACCAATGTGGGGACCATGGGTGACTATAAAACCTAGTGAAAACTCAGCTATGGCAAGGTGGTGCAGCTTGGGCAGGGCTAGATATGGTGCTAAGGCCATAGCATAGAGAGGCGGAGATGATGGGCAATGGGTGTGTTGCAATATAGATGGTGAGTGGGGCAAGGCTATGAAGCAGGTGGATGAGTAGCATGAGGAGGACCTAGATGATGAGGTGTCCCAACTGTGATCTTAGGTTCATAGTTTACATACATAGCTCTAGACAACACAAAGGTAGATCCTAAAGTGAGATACATCTCTCACTATAGCATGAAGCAGGCTGAGTTCAAGGTAGAGGTAGTAGTAAGGACATGCAGAGGAGAGAACTATTCTATAGACACAATTTAGCCATGACCACTCTAGAGAATATCACTATACAAAGGGATCTATAGGCTTAGTTGGATGTTAGGATTACTGAGAGAGATGCTCTCAAGACTCAGCTAGGGGCTCCTTCTATTGCTTCAGGGAAGGTTGTAGTAGGACAAACTACAATGGGTATCTCTACTATAGGGGATGTAGCAATATTATAGGTGTATATGTCTAGATTGTAGGGTTTGGTCAGCTATTATGATGTTGGGCACCAGTATGATGGTGCATATATTAGGTAGCTAGAGGGACAAGTGGTCATGCTAGATAGTAGTCTACCTACATGGTCTACTATAGGAGGATCTCACAAGAGTCAGTAGATTGAGTTTGGATAGTCCTCAGTGCACCCTAACAACAATTCAAGTACCAAATCTAAGAGATTGAGAAATATGAGCTCTATATAGCCTCACATAGAGGGGGTTGAGGGTTGAGTAAAATATGAAGATGTAGACCCTGTTGATATGCCATGATTTGGATGACATAATTTTTGAGTGTAAGGTCTGAGGATCTACACTATTGTAGCTTGTGGGTATTTTGTACCTCATGTACTTATGACATTTACACACACACACACACACACACACACACACACACACACACACATATATATGATACTCTTCTATTTTTCATTATGTGTATTATGTTTTTGCTTTATGTTCATGTGATGCAAATATGGATGCAATGCTTATATTATGGTTTGATTATTCTATATGGATGCGATGTACTGATGAAATGCACTAGCTAGATGATATATGTATGATTAGCTGCTATGATCTATATGTATAGATGCACTACTATGTATGCATATATGGATGAAATGGTAAATATTAAATGCATGTTTTATTTTTTTCAATTGTTTATGCATTTAATTTATGTTATGTGATATGACAAATGGTATGTGATGTAATACATTATTTACATTATGATCTAATGCAAATGAACATGTATGCTTTAATAACTTAAAACATAAGGAATGAATCTAATATGTGTTACAAATTTATGGATGACACCACTACATGTATATAAATCATGAATGAAAATGGTAACTCTTATCATAAGAATTAATCATTTTAGCATACGTATGTTAGATGAGATGATGTGAGATGTATTGTTTTCCATTATAAGCTTTTATAAATTAAAATATAGCACAAAATAGTCAGTGCCTGTCTAAATATCATTGCTAATATCTATCTGGTATCTATCATATTTCATGAACACCCCTTAATAAACAAAACCTCATGAGGAAAAGTGTGACTGGTTGATGAGATGATATGTTGCTATAGGGTATTTTTGAGGTTTTCCATGAGACTCAAACACCCTAGTTGATTGATAGAAAGTTGTATAATGACTACACTAGGATCTTGAAAGATAAAAGCTTTTGTTATGAAGATCAAAATATTCATTATGCCTGTGTGTGCAAATGAATATATTAGATGAGATATACTACTACCTCATTGCTAGGTGGGATTCATTCAGCCCATTGTTTTAATGAGGATCACCAAATGTTCATCATGATCCTAATTTTAGACATATTTGGATTAGACTTCTAGGTAATACAGGCCACCTAAAGCTAGCTCATTTGTAAATTACTTAGAACTACCCCATTGCCAAGCATGATTCATTCAGCCCATTGTTATAATGGGTATCACTCAATGGATTTGAATACTGACCATTCTAGGGATTCAAGCTCTTCACCCCCTTATTTTCTTCACATTTATTGGGATACTTGCTCATGCTTAGTGATGAAAATCACTATTTATTTTACATTTTGTTTGTTTTTTTGTAGTTTTTTTTTAGCAAGGGATTTGCTTTGATTTTGGGATTTTGCTTATTTTATATGAAATCAAGGGATTTCTTGGGTAGGGGGGAGCTTGTCATTTTTTTAATTATTAACATTATATACCATGCACATGAAAATATGAGCAAGTAAAAACCTTTCGCTTAAGGTAACCAGGATCACTTTGTAGTGTTCATATTTCCTTGTTCAAACTAGGATTATTAATGTTTAAATTATGATGGGATTTTGATATATGCAAGATACTATCAAAACTAGGCCTCATATCCAAAAACAAAGATAAATTTCTACCAAATATGAGAAGATCACTAGGTGTGGCTGAATGACCAAAAAACCCTAGTATATTCCTTATAGCAATAGGAAGGATTATGTTGAAAAACACAATTAATCACAGAGGATGATGGATGATGACGAATTTTAGATGCATGATTAGCATACAAATGTGATGTCATTTATCAAATTGTAAACACAATATATCCTAATGCAAGTGCAATGGATGAAAATACCTAATGCAATGCAATTAAGTGAATGCATGTGCAATATTTAAATGCAATACTAAATGTAAATATTTTTGTATTTTTGATGTTTTAAATTATTTTTGTTATTTTGAGAGCTTTTCAAATGTTTTTAAATTTTTGATTGTATGTATGAAATACCTTTAGGTGAAGGATTTTTAGAGGTTCAAGCTCTTCAACACCTTCTAGTGATGTTAGGCGATAGGTGTCAGGTCCAATCTTTTCTAAAATAATGAATGGACCTAACTAGTTGGTCGTAAATTTGTCTCAGAGATGCGGTAGTAGGTTTGAGTTTTGTTGGTTCTCTTTTAGCACAAGATCACCAAATTTAAAGTCTCTAAAGTGGAATTTATTATTGTAAGTTCATTTTAGGTGATCTTGGTAAACTTGAATATGCTCAAAAGAATTCAATCAACATTCATCAAGAAGCATCAATTGATCCAGATGAGCTTGCCACACAATGTCATCATCAATGAACTCTTTCAATGCAATGCACACTATTGGAATTTTTGTAATAGGTTAAAATTGACCCATATAAATTTACCCTAAGTCAAAAAAATTCAAAAATTAATTAAAACCACTTCCTAATCTCCTACCTCAATTTTTATTCCCGCATCAACCTCCTGATGATATCGTCTTTATTTGATCGATATCAAAAGTTCGATCCAATATCAAAACTAAATATGCAGAATCAGATGTCTAATCCCGTCCAAAATATAGAATGCCTAGAATAAAAAAATGATAAATTTTGTTGCAACCTATTTTGTCCATACATGTCTAACGACATGGACGTTATGGTATCGGTTCACCCGATATCATCTAGATTGGGAGAAGTTATAACTCCCTCTATTTTTAGCCTAACCCTTCTAACCTACCTGACCTATTTAATCTAGGTACTCCTCCCTGGGTTACTCATAACCCTTTGACTCCCTAGCTAGCTTTTCTATCATCCTCATATCCTTAATATCATAGTGCATTTATTAGTTTATTATTTTCTTATAGGTTCTATGATTTGGAGCTGTGCATAGATGAATATTGCACGATATTGGACATCTGATATCACTCAAAAGCATTCGATCTTGCACTGCAACATATGATATTGTCTGTGAGCTACTTGGGGGCACCTTAAGATTTTTGTTTGCATTTTTAAATCTCTACTATGCATTTCTAGGATCATATTTATCATCCATCATTTTAGTTAGCATAGAAATTACTATTCATCATACTTGGAGTTCACCATCATTACATTGCATTGTGTTATTTGCATTTACAGTTCATATTTCTATCATTTCATTCACACATAGCATATAATAGGCTTCTACATAATTTAATCCATGCTTAACAAGATTCATATTATGTTGCAAGTTCCTATATTGTTTTCAATTTGTGAAACTATATATTTTTGATCAGATCAGGTCTGACGATATCAAATCGGACTTGCCGATAGCAGATCAAACATTTGATATCGCCTTGCAACACCCTATATCATCTACAACAAGCAAATAGACTCTACATCAAATACATGGATTGAGTAAGAGTGTCCAATTTCTTTCATAACTAAGCACTACATTTATTTACCTTCTGTAATTTGTTGTTTGTTGTACTCATTTAAATAAAAATTGCATTTAGTATAGGTTAGTTGCATTTTAGATGAACTAGGTGATTGTGAGCAAAGTAAAAAGAACACATCAAACAAACTCCCAACCTAGGTGTGGAAACTACCATATAAATATTTCTTGGTGAACCCACCCAATTTGTCAAAAAATCACCAAAGAGGGCACGACCTCAAGTGCCTCTCCTTTGAGGTGTAGACCTACCATTTTCCCATTCCCCTTCTAGGTACGAATCCATTAGCCTGAAGGAAAGGAGTGAGAAAATTTTAGAGCTACATTCTTTGGTGAACCCAACGTGAACTACATAGGCATCATTCTAATTTATAAAAACATAAAACATAAAAAACAAGAAAAATCCAAATAGATCATTAGATAAACTTGCACATTTTAGATTCAATTCTTAGATGTTAGATTTGAACATAGGAAGAGTTGTAATCATAGATGTTAGAGCATTTTTATCTACATAGGAAATATCTATAGTGGTTGAAAATTGTAGTATTCCATATCAGGAACAGTAGATTGAATTTGGAAGAGACTCAACATTATAAAAGCCAACACACCAAGACTTAGCCAAATTAAAAGGTTTGATATAGCTAGAATCCTAGAACCCGATAATTCTTCTCACTAATTTGATATTCAAAGATCATGTGAGATGTGGTTAGCAGATAAGAGAGCCAATATTTCTTCATATGTGTACACTTTTGAAGATTATCTTGAAAATTCTATAACAGTACACAAATTTCTAGCACACATAGAAGATCAGGAGATAGTCTTGGAAAATAAAAGAAGATATCACAAAACTCCTAGGGCAGTCCATTTTCATGAGTATTGTCATGAAATATATTTTTATGCTCAAGACTCTAAAATTGATAGTATTACCATAGCCCATTTTGTCAAATTCTTAAAAGCAAACTTTCAATTTGAAGAAGAGCACTATATGACACCTGAAGAACTTGAGCCTATTAATGACATTCACAAACTATTTCAAGAAAATTAAAGTATAGTATCTAGGATATTATAATTTCTATTTATGCTTTATTGTCAAAATAAAAAAAAAACAAAAATTCAAAAACAAAATATAATATATATTTTTACAATATTTATATAAGTATATATATAACATATATACCCAAAAATTTAAAACACACACACACACACACACACACACACACACACACACACACACACACACACACATATATATATATATATATCACTTAAAAACAAAACACCCTAAAGACAAGATGCTTAGAATCCTGAGAAATGGTAAACAAATAGAATCCGATGATACAAATCAAGAAAACCTTTATTATAGGGTAATTATTAAACATTATAAACTCATAGAACAAGGTGAGTATGATAATAGAGAAGAGGAACAAAAGGATGATGATCCTAAAAAACCTTTATTAGACCCTCAAAGCAATGTTAGTTTTAAATCTGTCCAACACTTTACTGAGTTTCTAAAAAGTAATATAGATCAAATCAATCATGTGTTGGAAATAGAAAATTTACTCCCAATGGAAGATTATTTAATAGAGGCCACTTTAGAATATTCTTTTTGACTATGTGTGAATCCAATGATATACATAAATAGCAAAAATATAGATCAGGCTGGTCCATCTCAAAACAACAATCAAAACGTAGATTTGAGCACTAAAAAACCAACAACACAATCAAATTCCAAAAAAAAACAACATTCTTCTTCTTCTCAAGCTCCTAATCAACAAGCATCTAAGAAAATACAAAATGCTAGTCATTATCAAAATAAAATTCAACAAAATGCAATTCCATATAAACTTCATAATACCCTTCCTATGAATACTTTACATAATAGTATTTCTACTGGAAATCCTTATATGACAACACAACCATATCATCAAATGCACAATAGTATGATAACACAAAATCAATTTAGTGAGCAACCACAAGGGCTTGAAGATATAGTCAAACACTTAGCTTCACATCTAGATCAGATAGATCCTTATCATCCCTCATATAGTTATAAAGAGATGTGTAGTCAACCATTGGATCCTATTGTTGTTGCTCAACCTTACCCCAAATATTTTCCCATGCCAGTCATTCCGATATATAAGGGAACCGAAGATCCTATTGAACATATTCATATGTTTATAAAAACTTGTCATGATATTTCATATGATGATTTGTTGTTTCTAAATATGTTTCCTAAAAGTCTCAAAGGCATGGCCTTAGAATGGTATTATCAGTTACCAACTAATTCCTTGAGAAACTTTGAAGAGATAGTGGAAATGTTTGTTCATAAATTTAGTGCCTACATAGAAAGGCATGTCACTATTAAGGATTTATATAATTTAAAACAAGGAAAAGATGAAATCTTTGCTGAATTCCTAGCTAAATGGAGATAACTTCTAGGAAAATTGCATTTTGCTTTACCTTATCGAGAGATGTTGGAAATTTTCATTGGCAATTTACAAGAACAACTATCTTATGAACGTGCTACAGATAAAATAACCTTTTTTGATCAAGCTATATACTTATCAATGAGGGTAGAAGATGCCCTTATCAGAAGAGGACAATTCAAAAAAATGGATGAGGATAAATCTTCTAAAAACCAATATAAAAATAAACAAGTAGTCGGTGATGGAGTTACTGATAGTAGAAAAACCTCAAAAATCAATACTATTGAAGCTATAAAGAATTTTTTGTTAAATATTCCTGATAAACCTCCAAGATAATTCACAAGATTGAATCAGCCGTTAACTTTTATCTTACCTCAACTATTAGAAAAAGGTTTAATACGATTGCCAAAAATACAATAATCAGATACCACTGTAGCTGGATATAGGGCTGATTTACATTGTAATTTTCATCAAGTGGATGGACATTCAACCAATTCTTGTAAATTATTAAAACATATCATACAAGATCTAATTGATAAAGGTAAAATGGAAGTAGAACAATTTCCTTCAAACAATAATCCTCAAAATAATACCCAAAAACAACCAACTCAAAATGTAAATCAAACTTTAGACATTTTCCAACATCCTTTACCCAACCATGGTAAAGAGGCTATGAATCAATTAGAGCATCATAATGTTCCTCCTCCAACTCGATATGTGGGCACAATTAGTAATTTCTTACCATGTAAAAGTCTGCAAACTTCTTATGTGCCTACTCAATCTTAGGCCCATACAATATTTTCAATCTTCATCTTCAGAAGACACAAAAAGTAACATAGAAAGTGAAATGGAAATTACTTCAAATAATTCAAATGGTTCTGAATATGAGTAAGATCCAATTCTTCCTATCATAGATTTATTAGTTCTAAAAGAACCATTCCCTAGAAGAATAACTACTCGTCCCTCATCCCAACAAACACTTTCAATTGAACAAATAGTAAATGCTAGACCCCACTTTGGTCACTTACAAAATAATAACATTGTGGGCACTATTGGAGCCATCACTAGACAACAAGCCCAAAATCAAAATTCTCAAACACAAACTCAAAAAAAAAATAAAAAATCATCTCCATTTGTGTTAAAAGCACCCACAAAGGGAAATAATATATCAAATCCACAACAAAAACCTCCTTATGACATTAATGAACAATTAGCTAATATTATAGCCAAAATTTCCCTTTTAGATCTCTTAAGAACTTCATCTATACATAGAGAAGAACTAATGGGTACTTTAAGAAAAATGATGGTACCTCAAGACATAGAACCCAATGCTATGGTCAATGCTGTAATTTCCCATGGGATAAATTATATATACTTTAAGGATAAAGACATTCCTCCTCAAAGCATGAATAGAGATAATCCTTTATACATCAAAAAATTAATTGGGGATGTAGGTGTCAAAAGAGTCTTAATTTATTATGGATCATCACTAAACATATGCACATATGATTTTTTCAAAGGTTTTGATTTAGAAATGAAGATTTAAAAAGAACTGAAATGATTATAAAATCTTTTAATGATGACACTCAAGAAATTTGTGGAGTATTGTCAATTCCATTGCAAGTTGGTCCAAGAATTCTAGATACAACTGTGTTTGTTGTATCTTTCCCTACATCATACAATATTCTTCTAGGTTGACCCTAGATTAATGCAATGAGAGCAGTACCTTCTACACTACATCAATGTGTTAAGTTTGAATTTAAAAATCAATTGGTCACTATCCATGGTGACCCTAGACCATTTGACATGTGTGCTATGGCAGAACCAATAAGAGTCCCATTTTGTCCTGTTATATCTTCAAAAAACCCTATTCCTCTTAAAAATATTCCTTCACAAACCAAACCCACATCTTCTAAACCTACAACTAAAATAGATGATCCTTCTACTTCATATCCTATTTTGGATGAAGTTTTACCAGATTTATCTTCAATACTCACAACTTCAAAACATACTAATTTTGCTACCCAAGATTCCCTTGTTTTATCTCAATTACTGTCATCCCCTAGAATGATGGGCTTGCCACAAAACTAGGAAGTATCTATCATGTAGGGAGTTGCACCTTTATCTATACAGGGTATGATATTTGTAAAATTAATATTCAAATGAGATTCACACTTGATCAAAATGGGTTTGCTAGATGTTATCTTTCCCATGGATATGTAAAGTCAAAAAGAATGATGTGTAACATGGGTTATAAAGGTAAATGTTTAATACCTCTTGAAAATGGTATACATAAACCTTTAGAAATAGAGGAATGGCCTGTCTGATGTGGTATTGGTTATATCCCTACAAAAATTCAACCATTCCCTTTTGAGGATGACGACCAACTAATAACATTTCAAGAATACTTGGAACATCAAGAATATTTTAAAGAAAATAAAAAGATACATTCTTGTAACATGTTATCAATAGCATATCTAGAAATGATTGCTTCTCTAGATGAATGTTTGGAAGAGATATCTTCCACAATATTTCTATTGAATAAATTTTGAGAAATGGATTTTTCTTCGATGGGTCTATACCATGTGTAGCCCACATTCAAACAACTACCCCACAAGAAGAATTAGCTAAGTTAACCTTAGAAGAACTGCAAGAAATGGTTGTATCGACTACTTCTCCCAACTTTGAAAGAGATTTAAAAATTGTAGTAGAAGATATACAAGTCAACATTGGGACATAAACCAACCCTCGCTTGGTTAAAATTGGAACTAAATTAAGTGAAGAGAGAAAAAAAAACACGTTGCATTTCTCATAGAATATACTGATGTTTTTACCTGGACATATGTAGATATGCCTGGCCTAGAATCTTCTGCGGTCATGCATCATTTAGTAGTGCACCCAAATGCAAAAACTATAAAGCAAAAACTTAGAAAAATGTATCCCAAAGTAGAATTATTAGTTAAATATGAATTACAAAAGCTTTTGGATGTTGTTTTTATCCAAGCCATTGATTATGCTAACTGGATATCCAATGTTGTTCCAGTAACCAAGAAAGAGGCCACTAAAATTAGAGTATGCACTAATTTTAGAGACATTAATGTTGCATGTCCTAAGGATGATTTTCCACTCCCAAACATGGATCATATTATAGATTTTATAGTTGGGACTAGGATGTTATCCCCTATGTATGGTTTTTTAGGATATAACAAAATATAAATAGCTCCTGAAGATCAACCCAAAACTGCTTTCATTACACCTTGGGGAAATTTTTGTTGGAAAGTAATGCCCTTTGGATTAAATAATGTAGGTGCAACCTATAAAAGAGATAAGATGTATATATTTCATGATATGAGGTATGATATTATGTATGAATAACACAAGCTTATACTACGAGGGGGGGTTAATAGTATAAGACTACTCTTTACTTTTCTTCTCAAATCAATATTATGCAGTTTATAGATAGCAGTATCAATAACAGTAATCAAAGAAATGCACAAAACACCATACACAATAGAGACACAAATTTTAATGTGGTTCACCCAGTGTGGGCTACCTCCATAGAGAATATTTCTTCTAAATATTTCTCAAATAATCTCTTGGGAATATTTTCCAAATTAAAATTTTTATGGACTTCTGTCCAAAGGAGATGTTGATCCCCTAATCTCAAGTTCATGCATCTCTTCCACAAGAGAACTCTTTCCCCTTTTACTCTGGCTAGTGATCTTCTAGAAGACTCTGTCTCTATGCTACACTGACTGGTGGATATCTTTCCACGTTAAGACTCCTCACTTATATCTATCTTCAATTGTCCTAGTTGCTGGATCTCTATCCACTAAGACTCTGTCCTCTATACTCTATCACCTCCAAATATCTATCTCAATACAGTACCAAACATAGTTTAGTCGGTCTAGCATAGTTCTACTCAATATCTTGTACTAAATACAATACAATCGATCTAGTATAATTTTTCTTAATAGGTTCACACATAACCTACTCAAATATTCTCAATAGGTTCACACATAACCTGCTCAAATCTTCTCAATAGATCCATACATAACCTGCTCAAATATGCTCAACAGGTCCACACAGAACCTATTCAAATTTGCTCAACATGTCCACACAGAACCTGCTCAAATATGCTCAATAGGTCCACACATAACCTGCTCAAATATTCTCAACAGGTCCACATAGAACCTATCCAAATCTTCTCAATAGGTCCACACAAAACCTGCTCAAATCTGCTCAACATGTCCATAAAGAACCTACTCAAATCTACTCAACAAGTCCACATAGAACCTACTCAAATTTGCTCAATAGGTCCACACAGAACCTGCTCAAATCTGCTCAACAGGTCCACACAGAACCTGCTCAAATCTTCTCAACAGGTCCACATAGAACTTGCTCAAATCTGATCAACAGGTCCACATAGAACCTATCCAAATCTACTCAACAAGTCCTCTCTAGGACTTGCTCAAATCAACTCAATAAGTCCTCTCTAGGACTTGCTCAAATCTTCTCAATAAGTCCTCTCTAGGACTTGCTCAAATCTGCATAGTAAGCTTTCACAAAAGCTTAACTCAAATCAGTCCACAAGCCTTCTCAAAGACTTATCTCAAATCACATAGAATCATAAAGAGAATAATTAGAGACTCAATATGTTCTAAGCTTAATGTTCAATCAATATCTCAATTTAATATCATAGAAGCATAAAGAGAATTGTTAGAGACTCAATATATTCTATACTCAAATCCCAATCTCAACTCAAATCAATATCATAGAAGCATAAAGAGAATTGTTAGAGAATCTATATGTTCTATACTCAAATCCTAATCTCAACTCAGTATAAGCATAAAGATAATTGTTAGAGACTCAATATGTTCTATACTCAAATCCCAATCTCAACTCAACTCAATCTCATATCAAATAAAAATATGAAATAGTTTATTTCTAGGAACTTGGACAACCACATGCATCCACTTGACTAGGCTTAAATAAACTCAACTCAACCAATCACCTCAAGGAACAATCCTTTCTCACAAACCCTAGTCCAAGCATGTATTTAACTAACTCAAAATGTTTCCAACAATGCTCAATCACAAATCTCACATAACAATTATACTCATGTTCTTTTCTAACTCAAGTTCAAGTTCATTTCATAATAAATGGGATTCAACAACAATGCTTCTAAAACAAGGTTTAATTACAACTCACAAACCAAAAAACCTTGAAGCATTAAACTAGAAAATCTAAAAAATGGAAACCAAAATCAATCCTTTTCTCTCCAAAGATATTTTTGAAATCAACCACCATAAACAATCAATAGGATAATGTGCCCATACTTTTTTGATGCCAAGGAGTTGTCCATAAAATCTGCCACACTTAAACACAACTTTCCCTTCCAATCTCAATAAGGGTTAGTGGACTTCAAATAATCTCAATATAAAGCATAACTCAATTTACACCCTTTTTACTCCAACTGAATAAACACATCCACCAAAGTCCCATTTTAATAAAACCCTTATCAAAATAACAATCAATAAGCCTTTCAAAAATACTTTAAAACAACTCCTTATTTCTCCTAAATTCAATTCTTAATAACCATCAAATAAATCATTAAACCCCTCAAGTTTTGCAATAATCAACATAGCCCAAATAAACAAAGTTTAATTAAAACTTTAATTTCCACTAACCACCTTATAACTCCAACTTAGGGCTAAATAAAATTAAATTAATGCAAAACATAATTACCTCCTCAAGGGGATTTTAACCCCCGACTTGCACATGCCATGAATATCTAAGTCGTGGCTAAGATTCCAACTGAGATAACCACTCATTGGAAAGGGAAAGGCTCAACGTGCCTAATCCCCTTCTCCACCTTCCGCAAAATCAAAAGCATTGAAGTGCCTTTCTCACGCCTTCCAAAATTCTATCAAGGGGATTCAATCCTTGGCATTTTATTCTATCCTGACCGATTGCCAATGTGCCACACTACTCATGACGTTTGTTTCTCTGAATGCTACCTGTCACATTCACCACCACACTTTTCAAGAATTTTGCACGAGCTCATAAACGATTCGATAGCCAACACTTTTATTACACGAGCAAGGATAAAATAATAATCAATTGAAGCCCCCTTTTTATAGTCCTTTTATCATATCGAAGACGTCAACAAAAATATGACTTTTTATTTGCTTTATGACGTTGACGAAAATCTTGCGTATTTTGTTTTAAATTTGAATTCAAATTTTAAATAATTAAAATTTAAACCAACTATTAAAACTTAAATATATCCATCCCCAGGGCACCTTTTTTTATGAAACGAAATCCCAACTTGGGTTTTAAGAAAAACCCAAATCAAATCTGCTATCCATGGTTTTAAATAAAACCTTTTATTTTTCCTATCTTGGTTTTCACAAAAACCCTTCATTGATCCTTTTGACATTAAATGATCTTTTGACATCAATGACAACATATTAGCTTAGGGACTCAAAATTTCCAACACTACATGACTATGTAGATGATATCATAGCTCATTAAACTAAGGAAGAAGATCATATTGATAACCTAAGAAGAGTGTTTGATAGACTAAGAGAATATAAGATTCACTTAAACCCAAAAAACTGTGTATTTGAAGTCAACTCTGGAAAATTGTTAGCAGTTATTATTTCTATGTGTGGCATAGTAATAGATCACCTTAAAATATAGGCTATCCTTGATATGCCACCACAAAAAAAAATATAAGAATTAAGGAGTCTACAAGGAAAACTTTAGTCTATCCATCACTTCATTGACAAATTGGCATATAAAACCTGACCTTTTCTTAAGTTACTTAAGAAAAACATCCCATTTCAATGGGATAATGAATATCAAGAAGCATTTTAAGCCCTTAAGAAATATCTTCTTACCCTTCTAGTGCTTTTTCCTCCTAGACTAGATTGTCCTTTTATTTTGTATATTTCTACTTATGAGCTTGCACTTGGAGCAATTTTGGCTCAACTTGATGATAATAAGAAATAATGAGCCACTTATTACATAAGTAGAACATTAATAAGTTATGAAACCTGTTATACATTTGTAGAGAAGCTTTGTTTGGTGGTTGTATTTTCTACACAAAAATTATGCCATTATATGCTTAGTCAAAAGACATTTGTTATTGCTAAATCTGATCCATTAAGGTATTTGATGAGTAGACCTTATTTTTTAGGGTGCATAGCTAAATGGTTTCTTGCTCTAAGTATATTTGATCTCACATTTATTGGCAGAAAAATATATCAAAGGCCAAATTATAGCTGATCAATTTGTTGCTGCTCCTATTGAATCTACTCATCCTATAACCATTGAATTTCCTGATGAATGCCTTAACTTAGAAAAGGATCATTCTGTGTCTTGGTCCTTGTATTTTGATGGAGCTAGGTGTATGAATGGTGTAGGTGCAGGTGCAGGTGCAGGTATTATATTAATATCTTCACAAAAGTATCTTATTCCCTTGTCATTTAAACTTTAATTTGCCTGCACTAATAATACTACAAAATATGAAGCTCTAATCCTTGGATTACGAGTGAGTTTAGCTCTAAAAATCAAAGTTTTATTAGTCTTTTGAGATTCTCAGCTTGTGATAAAACAAATTAATATTATTTATCAAACACAATATGAGAAACTTCATCCCTATAAATATTATATTCTAAAACTTATTTCTTTATTTGAGAAAGTAACTTTGGAGGTGTTGTGATTATCGCACAACTTGCCCCAAAATAGGGGACCCACATTTTTGTTTTGGTATTTGGGTGTTTGCATTTTGTTTTGAGGGTCTAATGTTTTGATTTTTTGTGGGTTTGTAGTTATCATTAGTTTCTTGTTGACGATATTTTCTTATCGATGATATTTTCTTGTCGACGATATTTTCTTGTCGATGATATTTTCTTGTCGATGATTTTTTCTTGTCGACGATATTTTCTTGTCGATGATATTTTGTTGTTGACAATTCTTTTCATCAAGTTTTGTTGTTAGCCTTTTGTTGTTAATATTGGTGTTTGCTTTCTTTATGTGTGTCAAGTTATATTTAAAATAAAAAATCAAATTATATATATATATGTATATATATGAGAGTTTAAAAATAATAATAATAATAATAAGTTTAAAATATAATTTAATTAATATAATGTATATGTATATTAATTTAAAAAAAAATGAATGATAATAAAATATATATATATATATATTTATATATGTATGTATATATATTTATATATACATGTATATATAAAGGTATATATGATTAAAACAAATAAATAAAGGATATATATATAATAACAAAAAATGAAAATATATGATAACACAAAAAATGAAAATAAAATTAATAAAAGTGAAGTTTCACTTCAATGTTTTAGGGCCTATGACTCAATTAACGTTTGGATATTGTTATATGCTCGTAGGTTTCGACGATGGAGGGACCAACAAACCTAAATTTGGATGACAAGTGAGACAGTGGTGGATGAATCATATCCAGGTCAAATAGCAAAATATCGATGGTAACCCTAACACAATGATGTACCACGATGGATATGATGACTACGGTGTAATTACTGAGACACAACATGACCCTAGACCAATGTGGACTCAGACCAATGGTGATAGCATTCTGATGTGACAGGCGATGAGAGGTTGATTTGTATATGATCTAACATCGATGGGCATGTGGTGCCATGGATAGCTAGGGTTTGACTATGCGAAGGTCGATAGAGGTATACAGTAGATGCTATGATTTGGATGCCGGATAAGGAGCAACCTGGAATAGAAGGCACGGTGCATCAATGTCTATATGGAAGATGAGCACAACCAACAGTTAGACGCAGGTGATAGATAATGGAAAAATAAAGTTGTATCATTAATTTTATTTCAAGATGAGCAATGATACATTTCATTGGATGACATAGAGGGAGGAACACAACATGAGAACATCAAATGTCTATGTGGCAGAGGAAATCAAAGTCAACCAAACATGGACCCCACCCGAGTTTTGATGAAATGGCAACAACACTCGATTGGGATGGCGGAGATGATATCATGACGGGGACCATATTTTGGAATTACAATAGATGTGGTGAGGAAAGAGCTTGGGAGACATCATGGATGGGATGAAGAGAGCACCGATCACATGGATAAGGGAGACATTATCATCGATTTGAGAATTCCTGAGTGCTGAAGGAAAAGGCCATACGAGAATGTTTTATATTATTCCCTCTGCAATATTCATCACAACAACATGTGTTTGCAGTGAAACCAATTTCCCATGTCCTAGTGGATACGATGTTGAACAGTTGGGTGTGATGCCAGAGTAGTGTTACAATATGATGATTCAGTAGGCATTATCAGATTCAGCTAGTAGGGATGAGATAGGGTCATCGAGGGCATATGGATAGCACCAATGTGGGATTTGAATCCATAGGTGATGAAAAGTATCGACAGTAGACAAAATTAGGTCAAATATTTCATCGTAGGCAACAAATGTCAGTGGCATACGTGCAGGGACTTGGTATTCAATGTCATAAGTTAATTTAGGATTTTAGACGTAGTGATTGATGTGTGGGCGTATTGGTAGACTACATGTTAAGGGCACAACATCACATACGAAGATGTAGAAGCAAACCAAGCATGACAAAGTGAATATGGGTTTGAAAAAAATAAGGGGACCCCATTACCATTCAATGAGGGCAGGTAGCCAAAAATCAATATGGTATATGCAATGAGAGTCTAGAATAGCTAGGATGCACTAAAGAAAATTGAAATAGTAGTAATATTTGAGGACAACATTGGTGCTAGCTTCATGACAATTAGGTAGTGGCCACCATAAATAAGCAACGATATCAAATATGGCAACAGTTTTGACATCAAGGAGAGCCAATGAATGTTCGATGTCGGTAGTGCTTGAATGGGTTTAATGGTGAGTTGACCAGGGCTACACAACAGCGCTAGCGTGGACTAAGTAGCAGTGTTGACATAGCCACATGTAGAGGTAATGGAGGGCTACAATGTGGATGTTTTCCATAGTTAGGAGGACCCCAAAGCTGGGTATGTTTACGTGAAATCCTACATCGGGTGGTGGTATGAGGACACAAAATTAAAGTATTTTGATGGCCATGCACCCACTGCAAAGAGTTATCTCAAGTATCGGGTATTGTTTTAACGGTGGATTTTGGTTATGGTTAGAGAAAGAGGACTGAAACGACATGTGTGACCATGTTTGTCAGAAAGGGAGGTAAGATAAACCATTTTCAAAATAATAAACATAGGTGTTATATTGGTGTTATCTTTCACCTTGGAATTTAAAATATATTTGGCACCATTTAGAAATGCAAAGTGTGAGAACCATAATATGGATGACATGCATGGGTAGATGATGTACGTGGTTAGTGAGGAAATCCTAACACAGGCTTAGTCAGTGGGCATCTATCCATTACAAGTCCCCCATTTTATGGGCAATATTTAATACACATACGGCTCATAAATAGAATATGGGTAACGTCCCTATCACTCAAAATAGGGACAATATCATTAAGGACTTTCTATAATGAAATAAAATCATTGGATCCACTGGTTACACATTGATGTAAATGTAAACGAAAATAAAAGTGTTATTAGAGAAAATCAAACGGTAAAACACAATCAAAATGGAGACAAATTGGGAAAAAATAAAATGAAGAAAATATGAACAACCAAAGGGCAAAAGGAAAGTGAAAAGAAAATATTTGTGCAAGTTTAAATACCCCATCGAAACATTGAAAAGAGGCTGCAACTTTTTGGCAAGGCCAAATGCTGTCGAAAATAAGATGTAAACAGAGATATTTTTTTGGTGTGGTTTTAATGTAAAATTTGGGCAGATTTTTAACACCTTGTTAGCAAGAAAGAATGATATCATTTCTGCATGTCTGGTTTTAAATGCTTATTTATATATTTTTCTATTTTTAGGTTTGTAAACCATGTTTAATGCATTTTAGGGTTACATTGGTGAATATCTCAAAACATAAATTTTATTTTTATCTTTAGAAGCTTGCACCTGGTTTATTCCGAGTTGTGCAAATGCAGGTTCTGATAAACTAGGTTGCATGTAGATATTTCTTACATATTCAGTTTTGCAGGATAGAGTAGTATGGAAAACAGTGTTTTCTAAATTTTCTACATTTTATTTCCATTTCTAGTTTCTATTTTTATTTTTCTAACTTTTTATTTTGTAGTTTTTATTTAATTTTTTAGGTGTTAAAAAAATAAAAATAAAATGATAAAAATAATTACATGGGTGTGAAGAATGATATTCAATATTTCATACACAACAAATTCGGACTCATTCCGAGGCCATTTCAATTTTATAAATATTTTTGAAAATTACTGTTTTTAAGGGTTTTTATAATTTCAGAATTTTATTTTTTTACATTTTCAAGGTAAATCAAAAATTTTTAGTTTTACATTGTTATTTGCAAGCAAAAATGAACTTCCCTTCATGAAAATTTCAATTTCATAAAAGGGAGGGGATTTTTAATGGTATTTCACGGGCCATCATTGAGGAGCAATAAATGCACCTTTCTTTATAAAAATTTTGATTTCATTAAAGGGAGGTAATTTTATATGTTACATTAAAGGCTATTGTTTTACAACATTAAATTATTTCTCTTTATGAAAATTATTTAATTAAAGAGTGATAATCAATAATGACATTTTAAAGCCACTATTTTAAGGCCATAAATTATTTTCTTCTTTATGAAAATTAATTTCATCAAAGAGGGATAATTTATTGATCATATCAAAGGCTATCTTTATCTTCATGATAAGAAGCTACATTTTATGATCCTATTCATAATTTCAAATTCACATTCATAGATAGATTTTAATCTTCATTTTCATGTTTAAAGTAGGATTTAATGCAAGATAAAACTTGTTTAAAATCTACTTAATAAAGGAAGATAAAATCTACCTTAAAATATTTCAAGATAAAAAGAATTAAGGCACTACATCATGGTCATATGAGGGCCAATTCACATTTGATTTTTTTTAAGTTTTATGAACAATCATTAACATAGCATGGTAAAATAAACCAACACATGCCCCTTGTTAACAGTTACTTGCAATCACTAAGGTGTTCCTAGCATTTCATTGATATTTTTATTGAGATTACTAATACACATTTGCAAATGCTAATATAGTGGAGACCTTGGAGAAGTTGTTTCATTTTAAAAAAAATTCAAGAGAGGGTTTTGTGATCCAAAATCCTAGGGAGAGTGTGATTTTGCAATTGGGTAAAATTACCACTCAATAGGAGGTTATCCCTCGTACTAGCGACCGTGCTGCAGATGCCATGGCTACTGTTGCCTCTTTATTGTCTTTGGAATTGGATGATGAATATTCTACAATAATTATTTGCCAACTCCAATAGCCAACTTCATCTAAGTCTTATCTAGAACTATCAGATGTGTTTTTGATTAATGAGATAACTCCAGAACCTTGGTATATAGACATCTTTAATTTTCTCCAAAAAGAGACTTTCCTAGAAGTATTAGATAGAAACCAACATAGATTATTATGTAAGTGAGCTATTCACTTCGTAATTATTGGCAATACTTTATATAAAAGGTCTTTTGAAGGTATTATTTTAAGGTACCTCAATTTAGAAGAGTCTAAGAAAGCATTAAGTGAAGTCCATGATGGATCTTGTGGAGGACATTTTAGTGGAGGTGCCATTGCTAAAAAGCTCCTATGAATGGGGTACTTTTGGCCTTCCATGGAAAAATATGCCAATGATTATGTGCATCATTGTGACAAGTGTCAACAATATGCAGGCCTTTTTCATGCTCTTGCTCAGGAACTTCAAGCCATATCTTCTCCTTGGCCCTTTTCCAAATGGGGCCTAGACATCATTGGTAAGATTAATCCTATCTCTTTAGATGGTCATAAATTCATCATAACAACAACAAAATATTTTACAAAATGGGTAGAAGCTATGCCACTAGATTCTTGCACAAGATTCCATGTCTCTAAATTCATATTTAATAAAATTATTTATAGATTTGGAATTCCATAAACACTCATATTTGATAATGGAACATGTTTTAATAAAAAATACATTAAAGAACTTTATCAAAAGTATAAAATTCCACATCGATGGTCCACTCCACATTATCCATAATAAAATGGTCAAGTTGAATCTTCTAATAAAACCTTAATCAAGATTTTAAAAATATTGGTTAATAAATCAGGTCATGATTGGCATATGCAATTATATCCCATCTTGTGGGCTTATCAAACTAGTTTTCGTACTCCTATGGGTGCTTCAACTTTTGTCTTGATCTATGGTGCTGAAGTGGTTTTTCCATTTGAGTTAGAAGTTCCTTCTTTAGATCTTCTACTTCAAGATGTCAAAGTAGGAGATGAATATCGTGTTGGTCGACTAAGTCAGTTGGATATTCTAGATGAGAAGTGCATTCATGCTCTAGAGCATCTTTGTGCTTACCAAGATAAACTCAAAAGATCATATTCAAATAAAGTTCATAGTTGATCTTTTGAGGTCGATGATCTAGTTCTTAAAGAAAATAAAAAAAATACTAATTCTAGAAAATATCTCAAAGGTAAATTTCAACCTAATTGGCTTGAACCATTTGTCATAACTGCTAAATTTGGATCTGGTGCATATCGTTTAGCTACTTTAGATCGAAAATATCTTAAAGAGCCAATGAACATCATGCATCTCAAGAGATATTATGCATAAAAGAAAAAATTCCATTACTGTATATAATTGTAAATAAGTTATTCATGTATTTAGTTTGAAACTATCATATATTCATCAAATTATCAAAACAACAGAAAAAATTAAAAAAAGCATAAAAAAATTCCAAAAAATATATCAAATTGTTGTTAAGTTCTCATTTTTGCATCATTTCTTTTTTTCTTCCAAAATTTGAGTTATATTTTATTTTTCTTTCGAATAAACGCAAAAAATATCTTGAACCAATCACTTAAATTACATCTTTACTAGATTTTGATTTTGTCATTTTGATTATAAATCTCTCCTAAATCAAAAACACTATTACTTCACTAAATAAAATTTTGAGTTTTGGGAACTGGTCTTGCTACTTTTTGAACCAAGAACACATTTCACATCTTAAAATATTTTTTGCAAATTTGAAATAAGATACTACATAGTAGTCTTAGTTCCTTAAGCGAAAAGTTTTCCTTGCTATCCTTTAATGTGCATGGTCTAGAATATTGAGAATTGGAAAAAGGACAAGCTACCCCTACCGAAATAAAATCCCTTGCTCCTTGTCTAATATGAGCAAGTATCCCAAAAAGAGAAAAAGAAAAAGCAAAAGAAATAAAAAATAAAAGAAAAATTAGTTTTACTACAAAAGAGATAAAATCCCCTTGTTCAAAAACAAAAATGAACAAGAATCCCTACTCAAAAGAAATCAAAAGAAAAGAAGGGGGTAATGAACTTGAATCCTTGAAATTCCTCAATTATTTGAAAGCCATGGGGTGATCCTCATTACAGGTTTTGTGGCATCAAGCCGACTTGGAAATGGTGGTATTTTTATGCATGGCGACATGTCTATCACATTAGCGATCTTCTTTTGTACATATAAATTTCCACTTTTGGGTTAGCTAGATTTGGGTAGCTTGACTTACATAGTATTTTAATGCAATTACATGCACAAAATCATGGTTAGTGAATATTTCACTTGTGCACAGATTGGTTCGTAAAAGTTAGCTTACATCATTACCTCACTCAAAATTGATAAATCAATTTCACAAGGACACACACTTGATCCTTGAGAGAATTTGTATCATTATGCAAATAAATATAGATAATGAACTCACAAATCACACATTGGTTACTGATAAATTCAAATATTTCTTTGATTTTGCTAGAAAACATCAATTTTTAACCATTTGCATTAATCCCCAAAAATCACTTCATTTTAGCAAATTACAGTTTATATTGTCCTCCAAATTTTCAACATGTGACATAGTGATTTATTTCCAATAACCTTGCATTTTTATCATACATAATCATTTTATCATGCATTGCATTTTGACTTCGTGATGATGGTATAATTCCTAGTAATAATTTGCTTCAAACCTCACACTAGGAATTCTATGCCTAGCGCAAGTCATCCTTCCCAATTTTTCATGCTTAAATCACTTTATTTTTCTCACAACAATAATATTTATCAACATATTTCTCAAAATCAAATTTTCTCAAAAACAAAATCAACATCTTCTTTCATCATCATAAGCCTCAAGGTCAATCTTGAGCCCACAATATTTTTGTATTAGCAATACAAAACTCCCTCATAACAGGATACGCTTCATGACCTAGTGATCATTGATCTCCACCAACGGTCAGATAATAGCACAACATCCCTTGAGATTCATTGTTAATCCATCAATTTTATCATCACACAAAAACATCTTTTCTAAACCCTTTACAAAAATCATTTTCTTTTATGTTAAGCATGATCAAAAATATTCAAAAATCAAAAGCATGATTACAAGAAATTTAAACCATCAAATGCAATAAATCATCCAATCAAGTCATAACAAGTCACATAGATAAAAGAGGATCAATATATATATCAAAATATATAAGTACAAAATAAAGTTGATCTGGTATGCCACAATCTACAAAAATAGACATACTCAATCACTAAGGAATATAGTACAAAAAAAGAGCAATATACATCTATTATATTACATTTATTATTGATATGGCCATATAGTACAAAAATTAAAGAGTTTCTACTACTACTGGTTTGGTAGAGTTTCTACCACCATGACCCCTAAAAATACAAAAATTAAAAAAATTAAATCCTAAAACATAAAATTCCCAAGTTGAAGAGGTGTAATATACTTACTCTTACACTCCTTGGCCTCACCTGCACCTCATCTACATGATGTATGATGTTCGTCATATCCTCCCCAGAGCATAGTTTCAGCAATAATAAAAAATGAAAATGAATTAGGGTTTACCCTAAATTTTTCTTTTTATTTATTTTACCCTCAATTTGCAAATTTCAAGTTTTCCACCAAACATAGAATTTGGTGTAAAAACTCGAAGGGGGTATCACACCTAATATAACTTACAGTAAAACTTCAAACCTAATTTTTTTTTTGCAATAAATTTTTGCTTTCTCGTAAAGTGTGCCATCTCTTTTTTAACACTTTTTTTTTCAAAAATGTTCTAAAGAGGGGGTAAAATGTAATAGGATAAAATTGACCCATATCAATTTACCCTAAGTCAAAAAAATTCAAAAATTAATTAAAACCACTTCCTAACCTCCTACCTCGATTTTTGCACCTGCATTAAGTCAGTTTTTAACCTCCTGACGATATCGACTCTATTTGATCGATATTGGAAGTTCAATCCAATATCAGATCTAAATGTGTGAAATGAGATGTTCGATCTCATCCAAAATAGAAAAATTCCAAAATAAAAAAATGATATATTTTGTTGCAACCTATTTTATCTATACCTATCTAATGGCACTGATGTTACGGTATCGATTTACCCGATATCATCCAGATTGGGAGAAGTTACAACTCCCTCTATTTTTAGCCCAACCCTTCTAACCTACTTGGACTATTTAATCCAAGCACTCCTTGGATTCCCCCTAACCCTCTAACTCCTTGGCTAGCTTTTCTATCATCCTTGCATCCTTAATATCATAGTGCATTTGTTAGTTTATTACTTTCTTGTAGGTTCAACGATTCAAAGTTGTGCATTGGTGGATACTATACAATATCAGACATTTGATATCACTCGAAAGGATTCGATATTACACTGCAACATCCTATCTTGTTCATAGGCTGCTTGGGGGCACCTTTAGACTTTTGTTTGCATTTATAAATATCTACTATGCATTTATAGAATCATATTTATCATCCATCATTTCAGTTAGCATAGAAATTGTTGTTCATCATACTTGGAGTTCACCATCATTACATTGAATTATGTTATTTGCATTTATAGTTCACATTTCTATCATTTAATTCAAACATAGCATATAATAGGCTTCTACATAATTTAATCCATGCTTAACAAGATTCATATTATGTTGCAAGTTCCTATTTTATTATCAATATGTAAAATTATAGACTTATGATCAGATCGAGTCTGATGATATCAAATAGGACTTGTTGATAGTAGATTGTATGTCTTATATCACCCTGCAACATTCGATCTCACCAGTAGCAAGCAAACAGACTCTACATCAGACACCCAGATTGAGTAAGAGTATTCAGTTTCTTTCATAACTAAGCACTACATTTATTTACCTTCTATAATTTGTTGCTTGTTGTATTTATTTGAATCAAAATTGCATTTAGTATAGGTTAGTTGCATTTTTGCTGAACTAGGTGATTGTGAGCAAAGTAAAAATAACAGATCAAACAAACTCCCAACCTAGGTATGGAAACTACCATATAAATGTTTCTTGATGAACCCACCCAATTCATTGAAAAATCACCAAAGAGGGCACGACCTCAAGTACCTCTCCTCTGAGTTGTAGATCTACCATTTTCTTGTTCCCCTTCTAGGTGTAGATCCATTAGCCTGAAGGAAAGTATTGAGAAAATTTTAGAGCTACAATTTCTAATTCCAAGGGCATGATGGCCTCAACGCCATATACTAGTGAGAACAGTTTACCCAGTGGGCATCCGTATACTAGTCCTATAAGCCCATAGTGCAAGAGGCAGCTGAATGTGCCAATATTTATGATTTTATTGAAAAATCTTCTTTAATATTCCTACCACTATTTTTTTGAGGCCTCTGCTTACCCATTTTCTTACGAATAATATGGAGTTACAAAACTATGTTGAGTATTATACTTGAAAATTAAAGCCCTTATAGTTTTGTTTTTAAATGAAGTTCCATTATTTGATATGATTTTGGATGGTATCCCAAAATTATATATTATATTATGGAGTATAAAATCTGCAATACATGCTCCTATCATTGTATTTAAAGGTAATTCCTCCACCCACTTGACAAAATACTTAGTGGCCATTATGATAAACGTGTGTTGGCCCAAATATGGGGGAGAGATCTTACCAATTAGATCCAAATCCCACTAAGAAAATGGCCAATCTGCTTGGATGGGCTGTAAGGCTTATGATGGTAGCTACATAATATTAGCATGGTACTAACATTTAACACATTTCCTAACGTACACTTTGCAATCCTTCTCCATAGTAGGCCAATAGTAACCCATTCAAAGGATGCGCTTGATTATGGCCATGCCATTGAAATGGCCACCGCATGTACCATCATGAGCTTGTGAAATCACCAAAGTTAATTCTTGGGACTCAACGCAATTAAGGAGAATTCCATCATAGCCATGAAAATACAAGATGTCTCCTAACAAGATATATCTAGTCACTTTTTGTTTAAATGCTTTTTTTGTGGTATACGATAATCCCTATGGGATTACTCCAAGCTTAAGGAATATATGTAATTATGATAACCAATATTGATAAGCAATGACTTTGACTAATTGGAAGATGTGTTCCTACTGCAATTTGACTTGTACAAATGCATATTGGAAAACAACCTTATGGAGAATAGTGGTATCGTTCTTCGTAGGACCTTGTGAGATCAAAGACCCCTAGGGCACCTTCTTCAGAAAATCTCTAGATTTATAGAACCACTCATGGTTTGGTTCTATATAAATCATTTTTAATGATTCATGATTTTATTTAGCCTCACATCGTATCATGAATTACGATAGCATTTTTACCTTATGGTAGTGAAGTCAGCAGATAGAATTTGAGAGATTAAGGATCCCAAAGATGTCATAGTGTCTACAAATATGTTGGACATTTTAGGGATTTCATTGATATCATACCACTCTAGTTAGGCTAAGTAAGTGTCCACAAGTTTCTTGATGCTTTCAATATGGGACACCTACACTGATAAATTCCTTGAACTTGATTTAGTATGATAAGGGAGTCACCAAAGATATTCAGCTTTCTGATCTTCATGGTGAGCATTGTTTGGAGACCCAAGATTAGGGCCTTATATTGAGTGTTTTTACTGGTGCAAGGGAAGTTGATTTTAAATGACAAGGGCATTGTGGCACCTTATGGCATAAAAAATGCAATCCCTATGCCACTCCCTTGCTCATATTTCAAAACATCAAAGAAGAAAGACATATCAGCTTGATTATCTGGTTATTTAGGTTTAGGTGACTTCGACAATGCAAATACTGCATCATTGGGAAGTTTTATGACAAGAGGCTTATGATATTGAAAAGGAACCTTTGCCAGTTGATCAACTATAACTTGTCCTTTGATTGAATTTTGACTGATGAATTCTAGGTCGAATTCTATCAATAACATGATCCACTTTGTAGTATGTGTGTTATAAATATATCTTGCTCATCATATACTACAAAGGATTTTGTTTTGATATAACATACGTCGTATGACTCAACATGTAGTGGTGCAACTTATTAGTTGCAAAGACCACTGCTAAGAACAACTTTTCTAAGTATGCATATCGCATCTCATAACTAACCAGGGTTTGACTGATGTAATATATTGTCTATTATTTGTCTTACATATTCTTTTGGGCTAGCATGGTTCCCATTGCAAATTCTATGGTGGATATATACAACAAAAATATCACATCTAGTCTATATGGATCTAATACTAGAAACGATATCAGGTATGTCTTGATTTCAATGAAGACTTTTTGGTAGTCTTCATCCTAGTTAAATGGGACCCCCTTGTGTAGAAGTCAATTTATGGATCAAAATTTATCTGATAATTGCATGACAAAGCACTTTATGGATGCTACCTTGCCTTGTAGGCTTCTTAATTCCTTGATATTTTTGGGAGGGCCCATTTCTAATAAAGCCTTGACCTTCGCTAGGTCTACTTCGATCCCTCATTTAGAAATGATGAATCCCAAGAGTTTACCTAAAGTTACGCTAAAGATGTATTTTTTAGGATTAAACCTGATATTGTGCTCAATTTGATGATAAAAACTTTCCTTAGGACCTCGATGTGCTCTTCATGCAGCAATAACTTGGCCAGTAATTCATCGATATAAACTTCCAAGATTTTGTGCATATATTCATGAAAAATGTATGTCATAGCCCGTTGATATGTGGCACCAACATTTTTGAGTTCAAATGGCATAGCTTTATCACAAAATGTTCCCCATGGAGTGGTGAAAGTAGTTTTGTGTTGATATTTAGGTTTTATCTGAATCTGATTATAACAAAAAAATCATCCATTAGAGAAAGCATTTCATGACCTATAGTTGCGTGTATAAGAGCATCGATATTAGGCGACGAAAATGAATCCTTGGGTGTTGTCTTATTGAGGTACCTAAAATATGTTCATATGTAGATTATTCCATTAGGTTTTCCTATGGGTACCATGTTTGATACCCATTCTAGATAGTCAATAGGAATTATGAACTCTACATCCAACAACTTTTGTAGTTCATATTTAACCATCAAGGCGATGGTTGGATGCATTTTCCTAAGTTTTTGCTTGACTGGTTTCTTGGTAGGGTCTAGCAAAAGGTTATGGAAAACCAATTTTGTATCCAAACCTAGCATGTCCTTATAAGTCCACGAAAAGAGATCAGGTCTCTCTTTCAATAGAGTAATGAGGATGGTGTGTTCCTTAGGAGATAAGCTTTCTCCAAATTTAACTTTCTTTGGATGGGTGCGATATTTGCTAATATCCACTTTGAAAGTTTCCTCTATTGACATATGCAATCCATTCTCAAGATGATGAGGTGTAGGGATCAAATGGATATCATCCATTTGGTTTAACGGTTCACCAAATCAGGATCAACCTCAACATGATAAACATCATGTGCATAGCCTAGCGCAAAATGGAATGGTTGTAGCATTTTCATTAGGGAAGAAATCTTTAGGATCTAAGGGTGAATTTATGTGGTTAGAATAAATGGCCTCATAATTGAGGTGCAAATATTTTGAAGGGTCTAATAGGTTATGGAGTGGAGTGATCAGATTTATGGAGATCATGTTAATGGAATAGAAGAAATATCCAGGACCACATGGATGAAACTCACTATTTTTGGGTTCTCCCCCATGCTCTATATGTGGAAGTATGGGTATCATCGGGTCTAATTTAGGAATAGACACAACAATTGGATCTTATAGATAAGTAATCACCTTATGTTTGAAGGACCAAGAAAAACTATGTGATATATCTCTTCTAAATTTACTGGTCTCCTTTGGATGGGAGGACCTGGGAATATTGCATGATATATTTCTTCCATGTCCACAAGATCCTTAAGATGACATATATTTAAAATCCCTAGGTAGGCCATATCTATTTCATCCTCATATTACTTTTCATCTAAGAAATACTCACCATCATGTTCTTAAAATTTGTGCCCTGATTTGTCTTCTTCAAAAATGGATTCTAAATCAGACTCTTCATTTAAGCTAGGGCTATGAGGTTCAATACCAACTTAATTGGCATACTCATTATTTCTAATCACCCAGTTGATCCCTAGAATACTTTATGGGGTAGCTTCCATAGAAGTATTTTCATGATAGACCAAGGGTGGCTCTATGGTAACCATGGGCATAGGCCAATTACCCCTTCATGAGTGCGAAGGGTTGGGGTGATAGGGATTCCAATCAATGTCTTCCACCAAGGCTAGATTTAAAAAATACAAGGATGATGCTAACAATTCATCTTGCCCTCAAATGTGATATCCAAGGACAAACATACCAGTCAAAAGTTTATACTATGGCTAATACAAAGTTCTACACCCTTGCTCAAATAAACCTAGCCTGTAACCATACTAATGATGACATTCAAAATACCTAAGGGTGAACTTCAGGTTGGGTAAATAATGAATATTAGTAGCGAATAGTTCATCATTGTCATCCTCTATGGGCAAGTGATCTGTGACTTTATCCAAGCTCTCATAGATAAAATTAGTTTGATTAGGTGGCACCCCTAGTGGTACCACCATCCCAACCAAAATGTGATGAGCTTGTGGTCTCCCCATGTCCTGTGTAGATTCTATAGTGGGTGTGAAAGTTACATTCTACACTAGGTATTTAGCTAACCTAGGATTAACCAAATGAATCATCACCTATGGTGTAGATGACATGGTTGATTATACAGGTGAGGCAGATTGAGGTACCTCCTCGACTACATTGTGCAAATTTTTCTCTTCCATAATATTTTTAATTTTCATGATTGCAATATTTGGTATCACCCTAGGTTCCTTCTCGCCTAAAAATACCTTTATCTTCTAATCATTCTTTAGTTTTGACAATGATGTAGACTTTTCAAAAGTAGCCATTGTACTATAGGTTGGTGGTGGTGCTGACGTAGAAGGATTTATGCACAATAACTTTGATTTATTCATCAATTTTTTTATGGGAGACGTAGGTCAAATATCCAAGTGAGTATATGGGAGGATGAAGTCTCCTAAAAAGTCAATCTAATTCTCATATTTAGATGACTCTTCATCTGATGGGACCATATGTACTTGTCCCTCATGCACATACTTGATGCATTGGTGCAAAATTGAGGGGATGCAATGCATGCCCCTTATCCATGGATGACCTAGGAGAATGTTAATACTGCATAGCACTTTATATAACATGGCACATCATTGGGATGGTTTTTAGCCCAACATAAATAGGAAGGACTATTGTGCCTACTATCGAGCACAATGCATTGTTGAATGCTCATAGCGTAAAAGTTGAGGTTACAATATGCAACTTAGGGAGGTTCAAGTTTCCTAAGGCTTTAGTGGTTATTATATTGATTGATGATCTTGTGGCAATCAATACCCACTTGAAGGGAGTGTGATTAGCACATACAATGATATGTAGCAATAGGTTTGCTGTATTCATTTAAATTGCATTTTCATGTAGTTTAACTTAGAATCATTCGGCCAAACCTAGGATGAATGTTTAAAAATAAAACGATCTCATCAAAACTCATTCCCAAAACCTAGGCATGGAAACTGCCACCAAATTTTTCCTGGTGAACCCACCATCCGTCGAAAAATCACCAAAATGCACCTCCCTTGAGAGGCGGGACCTTCGCAAAGTCCTCTCGTTCGAGGTACCGCATCATCCTTTTCCCATCCTCCTTCCGGGCACGGATCCAATAGCCTGAAGGTAGGGATGCGAAAAATTTGGAGCGATACATTTTGGTGAACCCGACGTGAAATGCATCATAACCTTTTGAAAATAAAAGCAAAAGCAAACAAAAACAAAAACAAAATTAGAACAACTAAAACTTAGATGCATTTTAAAACATTTAAGGTTCAAAATCATGTTTAGATGGTAGCTCATAAAAAGAGGTTAGCAGTTACTATAAATGTAGTAAACCAATTAGCAGCCATTGAAGTTAATTCTGTCCTTAGTATCCCTGAAACAAGTAGAAATCAATCCTTGTAGGACGAGCTTATCAGGAGACTTAGTATCATTTCATCTAGGTCCACACAACTTAAACAGATTAAGAGGCTAGTCTTGGATAGAATCCTGGATCCTCATCAATTAGTGTTCTATCATGAACTTCATAGAGCTTGCCATAGGTGGTTAGCCTATAGGAGAGCTTTAGTATCTTCAGAGTTGTTCAGCTTCGAGGAATACCTCGAGAATGTAGACATTGTACACCGATTCCTAGGCCTTGTAGAGGACCAAGAAGTTGTTCTCACAGATAGGGAAAGATGGAATAGAGTTCCGCGAGCTGTGCTATATCGAGAGTATTGCCATGAGCTTTAATTTTATCAACTAGCATCTGAAACAGACAATATTACCATAGCCCTTTTCATCAAATTCTTAAAAGAAAACTTTCAATTTGAAGAAGAACATTTCATGACCCCTGAACAGCTTGAACCTATTAATGATATCCATAAGTTATTCATAGAAGATTAGTTCATCTACTTTCAGCCTTATTATTATTGTGTGCATTTATTGTTTCATTTGTTGTCTTTATTATATTGTTTCAAAGAAAAACTAAAAAAACTAAAAATAAAAAAAAATCAAAGAACATAATAAAAAACTTAAACATTTCATTTACAATATTGCATTAGGTATATATAAATATATACCTTTTAATTTGTTGCATATATATATATATATATATATATATATATATATATATATATATATATATTTGCTAAAATAAAAACTTAGCACCATGATTAAACTTAGGAATGGTAAAGAAATTTTAGGAGAAGGAGAAGATTGGCTACAAAATACAACTGAAAACCCAAATGTCCTTCTTGGAGATACAAATCCGGAAGGTGAAACTCTAGGACAATCAGATGAAGACTTAGGTGAAGATAAGGAACAAGAAGGAAGTGTTAAAGAATCTTCATCCCCTAGAATAGCTCCAAATGGAGGCATCACTTTTGACAACGCAGAACATTTTCAAAAATTTCTTAATCAACATATCGACGTCCTTAATGTGGCAGTCTGTATTGATAAAGGGGAAATTAGTAATGCTCAAGCAGCCTTAGAACGGGCGCTTGATATGCAAACTAATCCCTTGTCTTTCATTGATCAAGAAAGTGATAAGGGTGGACCATCTAATGCGAATATGGTCACTATAGCCCAAGCCATGACCAAACAACAGGTCACCCAACCTCCTAAGCAACCTGTTACTCAACCTAAAATCACTCCCGCAAAAAAGAAAATTCCCTTCACTACTTCCTTCCTCCAAACTATTGAGCAAAATGCTTTAAATAGACAAAAATCTAAAACAAATCCAAATACAAACTTTCAACAATCTACAATACAACACAATCCAACTTCAAAACTCCTCCATAATATTTTTCCTACCAATTTTTTACACAATAGTAACATGGCATCTAATCTACATGTTCCTCCATCCTACGTCCATAACACTTATGGCAATGCCCCACCGAATCAATATGGGGGCAAACTAGTAGTTTGGAAGCTATGGTGAAACAATTGGATTCACGTATGGACCAGATAGATCCCTACCGTCCCTCGTATAATTATCGAGAGATTTGTAGCCAACCATTGGATCCCATAGTGGTAGATCAACCATACCCTAAACATTTTCCCATGCCCGTCCTGCCTATCTATAAAGGAACCGAAGATCCCATAGAAAATCTTCGCATGTTTAGGATAGCATGTCACGACATATCGCATGACGACTTGCTATTACTAAAAATGTTCCCAAAAATTTTAGGTGGAATGGCGTTAGAGTGGTATTATCAATTGCCCACTCATTCCTTAAGAAACTTTGAAGAAACAGCTGAGTCATTTATTCATCAATTTAGTGCCTACATCGAGAGGCATGTAACTATTAAAGACCTATACAATTTAAAACAAGATAAAGACGAATGTTTTGCTGATTTCTTAGCAAGATGGAGACAATTGACAGGAAAACTGCACTTTGTGCTACCCTATAGGGAAATGTTAGACATTTTCATTAACAATTTACAAGAACAACTTTCTTATGAACTATCAACAGCTACTTTGACTACCTTCGATCAAGCTATAGACTTAGCTCGAAGAGTAGAAGATGCCCTCATTAGGAGAGGCCAACTTAGAAAGAAGAATGATGAGAAAACATCTAGAAATCAATATAAAAGCAAATAGGTTGTCGGTGATGGAGTCATTGACAGCAGAAATGTTGCTAATGTCATTGCAACAAAAACAACAAAAAAATTCATCTTGAAACCTCCCGATAAGCCTCCTCGAGAGTTCACTAGATTAAACCAACCTTTATCAACTATTTTACCTCAACTTCTTGAAAGAGGTTTAATCCAACTGCCAGCTATCCGGGAACCTGACCCAAGCATACCCGGATATAGAGCTGATTTGCACTGTGATTTTCATAGAGGTCCTGGACATTCTACCAATGCTTGTAAGAGATTGAAACATAAAATACAAGATTTGATTGACAATAATGAAATGGAAGTGCAAGCCTTCCAACCTAAACAAAACCCTCCCAATAATACTCAAAAGACTGTTCCCCAAAATCAAAATCAGAATGCCAATAAAACTTTAGACATATTTCAACACCCTTTACCAAGAAATGGTAAAGAGGTAGCTAGTCAAATTGAACATCATAATGTTCCCCCTCCTACCCGATATGTAGGAACCATTAGCGGGCAATTACCTGTTCAGGACTCTCACACATTCGACACAACCTTATCCCTGGTTACAACCAGGCCCTTACATAATTTTCAAACTTCTGATTCTAGCAATATAGAGTCAGATAGTGAAAGTGAAGTAGACACCATTCAATGGAATAGTTCTGAAAATGAATCAGATCCTATTCAACCTATCACAGATGCTAATGTTCCAGAAGAACCATTTCCCAGAAGAGTCACTACTCGACCTTCTTCTAATGAAGTCCTTCCTTATGAACAAGCCAAAAACTCTCAACCGAGACCGTTTCAACGTCGTCACTATAACATTGTAGGTACCATCGGAGTCGTCACCCGACAACAAGCTCAAAATCCCCAACAAGAACCAAACCAGAATGATGGACCAGCTCCATTTGTTCTGAAAAATCCTAATAAAGGAAAAAATGCTCCTATTGTTCAACCTAAACCCCCTTACAACATTAATGAATAGTTGTCTAATACCACCGCAAGAATCTCCCTTTTAGATTTATTAAGATCCTCTCCCACCCATAGGGATGAATTGATGCTTAATTTGAGCCAGATGATGGTACCTCAAAACATCCAACCTGAAGCTATGGCCAATACTATCATCACGCGAGAGATTGATTGTATTGACTTTCGAGATAAAGATATCCCACAACACAGTTTACACAAGGATAATCCCTTGTATATTACAACTTTAATTGGGGATGTAGCTGTCAAATGAGTCCTGATTGATAATGGCTCATCTCTAAACATTTGCACCTTTGACTTCTACCAATGATTTGGTTTTAGAAGTGATGAAATGAAGAAGACTGATATGATTATCAAAGCCTTTAATGACAAAACACAAGAAACGTGTGGAGTCATTACCCTCCCATTGCAAGTTGGTCCTATAACCCTTGAGACAACTGTGTTTATTGTACATTGCCCAGCATCATACAATATACTTTTGGGTCGCCCTTGGATTAACACCATGCGAGCAGTCCCATAAACTTTACACCAATGTGTTAAGTTTGAGTTTAAAAATCAGTTGGTCACTATTCATGGTGACCCTAGACCTTTTGATATGTGTGCATTGGCAGAACCAGTTGGAGTGCAATTTTGCCCTGCTCTGTCATCCACATATCCTAGTTCTTCTTCATCTAAAACTATGAAATATAAACCCATCACTTCATCTATTCCTCCTCCATTAACTTCATCTTCCCACATAGATCAACCACCTTCTAAACAAATTACTGTAGAACTTCAAAAAGCTCTTAAAACTACAACCAATTTTTCAAGTTCTAATCCCATAAATTCAAAACCTATAGACACATCTATCATGCCTTCCACATCTCAAGACATAGGTAATAAGCCTTCTACATATTATGCCCTTTTTGATGATCTTTTACCAGATTTATCTACAACCTTAATATCAGAAAAAATGAATGCTTTCATGCAAGATTCAAACCTTTTAAATCAATTGCCGCCATCTCCTCGTACTTTGGGCCTCCCACAACCTATGGTAAGTACTTACCAAGTCGGGAGTTGCGCCTTCATTTACAAAGGATATGACTGGGGAAGAATCCCTCAGAATATCAAAACCCATCATGATGGATATGCTCGGTGCTATTTTACCAACGATTATATTAAAGCTAAACCCATGATGCTTAAAATGGGATATAAAGGGAAAGGCTTAGGACCTTTCCAAAATGGCATGAAAGAACCTTTCAAGGTAGAACCATGGCCTGCCCGATGTGGTGTGGGCCTATTACCTAGTAAGGGTCAACCTTTTCCTTTTGAGGATGATGATCATCTCATATGCTATCAAGACTATTTGGATAGACATGTTGATTTGCCTCTTAAAAATCTGTCATTTTCATGCAACATGCTATCCATAGCATACCCTGAAATGATTGCTGAACCCGATGAAGAGTTGGAAGGAGATATCTTCCATGATTTCTCTGTTGAAGAGATGTTGTACAACGGGTTTTATTTTGATGGTTCTATACCAACCATAGCTCAACTTGAGGCCACTGACCCTCAGAACGAATTATCTAAATTAACTTTACAAGAATTACAAGAGTTGGGCGTTTCACCCGCCCCACCTAATTTTGAAAGAGATCTACACATGGAGGTAGAAAATGTCATTAAAATTAATATTGGAACTGAGGACAACCCTCACATAATCAACATTGGAGCAGAACTAAGTCAAGAAAAACAAAAACAATACATAGCATTTCTTAAAGAGTATGAAGATGTCTTCGCTTGGACATATGAAGATATGCCAGGTTTAGACCCTTCTGTAGTCATGCACCATCTAGTGGTCCATCCGAATGCTAAACCTGTTAAACAAAAACTTAGAAAAATGCATCCCATAGTGGCTCTGCTAGTCAAAGGGGAGTTAGAAAAAATCTTGAATGTTATCTTCATACAAGCTATTGATTATGCTGAATGGATCTCCAATGTAGTTCCAGTCACCAAGAAATAAGCCACCAAAGTTAGGGTTTGCACAGATTTCAGAGATATTAACGCTGCATGCCCTAAAGACGACTTTCCTCTTCCAAATATGGATCAAATTATTGACTTCACTACTGGGAGTGGGATGATGTCCTTAATGGATGGATTCTTCGGCTATAATCAGATCAGGATAGCTCCTGAAGACCAGGCGAAAACAGCCTATATTACCCCCTGGGGTACCTTTTTCTGGAAAGTGATGCCATTTGGCTTAAAGAATGCCGGTGCAACTTATCAACAGGCTATGACCTAGATTTTTATCCTACATGATTATGTAGATGATATTATAGCGCGCTCTCTTATTGAAGATCATCATTTAGACGATTTAAGAAAAGTTTTTAATCAATTACAAGAATATCTCATTCGATTAAATCCAAAAAAATGTATATTCGGAGTTAAATCCGGCAAGTTATTAGGGGTTTTAGTTTCTTTACATCGTATCGAAATTGACCCTCTCAAAATTGCGGCTATCACTGATATGCCCGCACCCACTAATATATCTGAATTACGAAGTTTACAAGGTAAACTTCAAGCTATCCATCGCTTCATTGATAAGCTGGCGGACAAAGCCGGTCCCTTTCTTAAACTCCTTAAGAAGGATGTCCGCTTTAATTGGGACACAGAATGTAGAGAAGCTTTTGAACTTCTCAAGCAATATCTCCTTAACCCTCCGATGCTTTCATCGCCTAAATCTTATCGCCCATTTCTTCTATATATTTCTGCTTCAGATTCTGCCTTAGGAGCTATGTTAGCTCAGCTTGATGATGAAAAACGAGAACGTGCTAATTATTACATTAGCCGCACCTTCATCAGTTATGAAACCCACTATACAGTGTTAGAGAAGTTATGTCTAGCAGTCGTGTTTGCTACGTAAAAATTATGACATTACATGCTTAGCCAAAAAACGTATGTCATTGCCAAATATGATCCTTTAAGATATCTCATGAGTTGACCTTATTTATCGGGTCGCACAGCTAAGTGGGTTCTTGCTCTAAGCGAGTTTGATCTCACCTTCATAGGACAGAAGTCTGTTAAGGGTCAAATCATAGCAGATCAATTAGCTGCTGCACCCTTAGAGTCTACTCATCCCCTCATTATTGAGTTTCTTGATGAATGCCTTCAATTAGAGGCAGACCTTGTTGAACAATGGTCCTTATACTTTGATGGATCCCGATGCATGAGTGGGGCTAGTGCGGGTATTATTTTAATATCTCCGCAAAAACATATTATTCCTCTGTCCTTCAAACTAACCTTTGCTTGCACCAACAATACTGCTGAGTATGAAGCTCTAATCCTTGGATTACGAGCTGCTTTAGCGCTTAAGATTAAAAACCTCTTAGTTTTTGGGGATTCCCAATTGGTTATAAACCAAATTAATGAATTTTATCAGACCATAAATGATAAACTTCGCCCATATAAGGCCTATGTTTTACAACTAATGGCCTTGTTTGATCAAGTTACCTTGGAAGCCATTCCTCGAACTAGCAATCGTGCAGCTGATGCTATGGCCGCCGCTGCATCTCTCTTACCCTTGGAGGTAGACGATGAATATGCTACTATCATCATTCGTCAACTCTAGGAACCCGCTTCACATAAGTCATGCTTAGAGCCTTTGGATGTGTTTCTAATCAAGGAAACTACTCCTGAACTCTGGTATATAGACATATTTGATTTCCTCCAAAATGGGACTTTCCTTGCTAATTCTAATCGCAACCAGCGTCGGTTATTACGTCGACGAGCAAGTCAATTTGTAATCATTGGCAATACTTCATATAGGAGATCTTTTGAAGGTATCCTTTTAAGATGTCTAAATTTAGAAGAGTCTAAATCAGCCTTGAGTGAAGCCCACGATGGATCTTGTGGAGGACACTTTAATGGTAGCGTCATTGCTAAAAAGCTCCTTCGGATAGGATACTTTTGGCCTACCATGGAAATGGATGCACATGAATATGTGCACCATTGCGACAAGTGTCAAAAACATGTTGACCTTGTCCATGCACCTGCACAAGAGCTGCAGGCTATTTCTTCTCCTTGGCCCTTTTCTAAATGGGGCTTGGATATTATTGGTAAAATTAATCCTGTGTCTTCTGATGGACATAAGTTCATCATAACCGCCACTAAGTATTTCACGAAGTGGGTTGAAGCTATGCCTTTAGCTTCCTGCACTGGTTCACAGGTCTCTAAATTCATTTTTAATCAAATCATCTGCAGGTTCGAAATTCCTGCAAATCTCATCTCTGACAATGGAACTCCGTTCAAAAATAAAGATGTTAAAAAATTATGTCAAAAATATAAGATTCAACATCGCTAGTCTACTCCCTATTATCCTCAGGGTAATGGTCAAGCAGAAGCTTCTAACAAAACTCTAATCAAAATTCTCAAAAGACTAGTCAATAAAACTGGCCGTGACTGGCATATTCAATTATATCCAGCCTTGTGGGCTTATCGAACTAGTGTTCGAACCCCCACGGGCACTTCACCATTTGTTTTGGTATATGGTGCCGAAGCAGTTTTTCCATTTGAATTGGAAGTTCCTTCTTTGGCTCTGCTACTTCAAGACACCGAAGTAGGAGATGAATATCGTGCTGGCAGACTCAGTCAGCTGGAACTCCTAGATGAAAAACGCATCAATGCTTTAGAGCATCTCCGTGCATACCAAAACAAGCTTAAAAGAGCATATAATAAGAAAGTTCGTCATCGATCCTTTGAGATTGGTGACCTTGTTCTAAAAGAAAATCAAAAAAATACAAATGCAACCAAAGAACTTAAAGGTAAATTTGAGCCCAACTGGCTCGGACCGTACATCATTACTGCAAAATTTGAATCAGGAGCGTATAAATTATCTACCTTAGATGGTAAAGAACTTAAAGAACCCATGAATATTTTACATCTCAAACGTTATTATGCATAAATTTGGTCATTTCATCCATGTATATATTTGTTCAAAATCATTATCGTGTATTTCTTTCAATTTATTTAAAAAACCTCAAAAACATTCATAAAATCTTCAAAAATCTTCAAAAATATTTATTGCATTTTTTAAAAGCACTTGTAAAGTTCCTTTTGCTCCAAAACAAAAATCAACATAAAAATCCAAAAATAGCTATATGCTTGACTCTTTCGAAATCAAAACAATATACGTAATAAAGAGAGAGTCAACATTCTCAAAACTTTCTCAAAATCATTATTTTCTTACAATTATTGCAATTCTATGTTTCAACTTATTTTGGATAAAACTAGCATTTATTTGGCATCCCTCACTTGCACACTCACACAATAAATATCTTGATTTTATCTGGCATGATTACTAATCTCTCTTATATCAAAGTTCACAAAATTCAATTAAATAAATTTTGAGCATAGATAATTGATCTTGTTATTTACTTAAACCAAGCACATCTTTTCATAATGAAATGATTATATTTGTAATTTCCATGTTTTGCTACATAGTAGAACTGATTTCTTGAGTGAAAAGTTTCCCTTGCTATCCTATCATGCACATGGTCTAGAATATTTGAGAATTTGCAAAAGGACAAGCTCACCCCTACCCAGAATAAAAATCCCTTGCTCTACAGCTAATCTGAGCAAGTATCCCTAGAAAAAGAAAAATTCAAGAAAAAGAGAAAAGAAAAATGTTATGTCAGCAATGTTCCAAGCATTATCAAGCAAAAGAAATACAAAAAGAAAAATAAGAAAAGTTCAAAAGAAAGCAAGAAAAGCAATAAAATCCCTTTCCCTACCCTTTGAAAAGAAAAGAAGGGTGAATGAGCTTGAATCCCTGGAATTCTCAATTATTCGAAAACTGTGAGGTAAGCCCCATAACAGGTGGTTTGTGCCCAACCCGCTTGGCCTTGGGTAACTCCTAGTGTGGCGATATGTTTGTCACATTAGCGACCTTCTTTTGTAGAGACCTATGTTTGCTTATGGATTAGCTAGCTCTTGATAATCCGATCTACATAGTAGCCTAGTATGGTTATATGCATCTACATCATGGTTAATGAACACTTATTTGGTTTCTTCAAATCACTTGTATCATAGTATCTTGCTCAAAACTAGGTAAATGAACAATGCAATTGCACACACATTTGTATTTGAGAGATTTTGTCTATCATTATGATAAATCAATATTGGCAATGAATTCACTTATGCACATGGGATTCCTTATAAATCTAACTTTTTGTCTTCAAAATACTTTGAAATATTATTTTTGCAAACTTGTTTGGAATAAATCAAGTACAATTATTTACCACAAAGATAACTATATAATAGAAAAAATCAAAAATTTCAATCAAAACATATCATATATATCTTATCGACTTTCGTGACGATGGCATAGTTCCAAAACCAAAATGAGAATTTTATGCTTAGCGCAAGTCCTCATTATCATATTTTTTGTTCATCAAAAATTAATCATGTAATAAAACTATCCTTTCTTTGATCTTCGTGATGATGGTATAAGTCTATACCTACATATTCTATGCCTAGCGCAAACCATTGTAACAATTTTATTTCCTGATTTATCAAAGATCATACAAAACATATGACTTCATTTTACACAAATTATGCTTTTGCGAAAGCAAATACATTTTTACTATGTTATGTCATTATGTCACCTTTGCATTTTGCAATGATGGTATAATTCTTAAGGAATTATTCACAAATTTTATCACACTTAAGAATTTATGCCTAGCAAAAATCATTTCACAATATTTCATGCATAATATTTTTTATGGAAATCTGAAAGCAAACCATCATCATCATCATTTGCATCATCACAACAAAGTCTTAAGACAGTCTCTTAAGCACTCTTTTCTTTTAACAATATTTCTATCCTGGGACTAGCTTGACGACCGAGTGAGCAGCAACTCCATGAAATGGTCTATAATAGCAACAATGTCCTTTGAAATTATTGTTAGAAATCTCTTTTTATTTTTATCACATTTCATTACAACAAATCAATTTGTTACATCAGATTATTTCATTTAAAATATTTAAAGCATGACATCCAAGTTATAATATTTTCCAAAATGACATAATTACATGAATCATCAATAAAATCATTACATCAATCAACTCAATAAATCAATCAAACATAAAAGCATCATAAGCATCACATAAGACAAGTCATATGATCAAAAATATCTCATCTATATATATCAACAGAATATATACATCATCAACACTGGATTGGTATGCCACAATCTGTACCTCGGCATACTCAATCCTCTATCAATACAAGTATAATACAATATCAGTGGCAGTATCCCACCCTCTAGCCCCAAGAGCCTCTAGAGCTCTCGGCCTCATCTCCTCCCCCGCCCTGTGGAGGACGAGGTGGTCCCATCGTAGTATGTGTGGTACTACGAGTCCTCGTCGTCGATCGAGATGAGCTCCTCGTCGGCCCTGTCCTGATAGGATCTGCTATGGCAGGTGGCACTTGTATCCTCTGGCCCTCTGGCACCGCCTGGTAGTATAGCGCCTGATAGAATGCGGTCTAAGAAATCGACCGCATCAGCTCCTGAGTGCTCACCCCTCCGCCTCGTGCCTTGAGACTAGCATTCTCGTCTTGTAGCTTCGACACCTTAGCCTGGTGCTGTGCAGCTACATCCAGTAACATCTGCACCTGAGCTCACAGACGATCTCTCTCTTCCTATAGAGTAGCCATCTTGCTACTCTCGCCAATGTCCACACCCTGGCCCTTATCAAGCGATGGTGGCCTCTATGGAGATGGGGGTCTCGCCTCCCTCCTCTCCCTCTCCCTCTACCGTGACCTCTCCTATGCCTGTGGCCTCCTCTGCTCTCCTCTGTCGTGACCTCGGGCTACCTCTACCACCGCCTGGCACTGCCTCCCTATCCGATGCACAACTACATGGATCGGTCCTTGAACCCTCGTCATTCGAGGAGGGCGGATGCCTGCGTACCAGGCATCATAGCCATCGGCTACCCCTACGTCGTCCCCATCCACTGGCTGAATGGGGGCATCGTTCGCATCCTGACTCCAAAATCACTACATATCTAGAGCCCCGCTAACTATGGTGTTATCCCGGATAGTCCGGGAAAACTCATAATCCCTGAGAGATGGGATCCCCTGCTGTAGACCGAACTATCGCAACACTCGGTCGTAGCGGTGGAGCTCCACCTCTCCCCTCTCCATCCATAGCCAGCAGACTCGCCTGATGCGAGCCAACTCCTGTGCATCCTATGCCCACCCTCGGATGCTCGCCTCCATGGCCTCCAGGTGATCCGGTGCGGGACCAAGTCATCCAGTTAGTCTCCGGGACACCGACAGGTCGATCCGTCACTATGCCCCTCTCCGGAGCCACCAGTAGAAGACTCGAGGCCTCTCCCCGTCAACCCCTATCAGTGGAAGCCCTATCGGCATCCGCATCGTAATGTGCTCCCAGCACCAAACCTGTAGGAGCGATGTCATGACCAGACATCGTCCGCCCTTGTACACGACCCCGTAAAGGATCCTGTATAGCCGGCATAGAACAAAGCTGCCCCAAGAAAATTTGTAGCCATGGTCGTGCATGTCGTAGATCACATCTACCAGCATCCATGGTACCCTACATCCGCTCTGGTGGCATAGCAGAATTCCACCAACCATCCCAACCAAAACTCGTGTCAGTGTAGATGCCCCAGGCATCTGGCGCAGTGCCTCGATGTTCACTCTGCCCTTCTCCAGGGCGAAGCTCGGGTCACCGCAGAGTTGTCCCATCACGTGGCCCTGATTGGCCACAGGTGTGATCATCCTCCCTTGTATAGGGATTCTAATAATCCTCCATACATCCTCTAGTGTGGGAGTCATCTCCCCTATTGGTAACCAAAAGCATGAATAGCCCGGGTACCACCTCTCTGCTAGGGCTGTCAATAGCCCCATGTCAGTAGAAACCTGCGGCATCTCTGCCACATGCTGCAAGCCGACCTGTGCCAGCAGATCCCGCTCTGCTCGGGTGAGAGCGGCCAAGTCGTCTCTCAGCCCGCCGTATTTCCACTCTCTGCTCTTTAGTAATCCTCTCTGCAAGCATAAACAATCAAAACAACAAACAATCATTAATAACAATTTTAGCAATCAATAATGCAACTTAAAGATCAATTTTTTTGTAATTGATGATATCGCCCACTATTGGACGATATCGTCCCAAATTTGAGCAAAATCGTCTCCGATTTTGCATGTCGAAATCGTCTCTAATTTGATGAAATCGTCCCTTTTTCGTTGATTTTGCCCTTGGGCGAAATTGACGAACTTGAGACGATTTTGTCGAACTAGGGACGATTTCGTCCGAATGACATCGATGGCCAAAAACAATCGCGATGCTCAAAATTCATCCTAAAATTCATTTACAAAGCATGTAAATTCAAATTAAATCAATCTAAACTAAGTTTAAACCCCTACCCGTATACCGCGACGGACCTCTGCAGATCTGTGTGCTTTGTCTCTACCATTTTTGCTCCAGAGCTCTAAAAACAGTAAAATGAACAGTAACAATGAATTAGGGTTTTACCCTATTTTTCTTAATTTTATTCAAAATAATTCACAAATAATTTTTGTTTTTTCGTGTTTTTACCTCAAATGTTCGATTTGGGTAAAAACACGGAGGGGGCACCATAGTAAGCTGTCGTACGATTCGACCAAGAATCGTCGCCTAAAAATGGGAATAATTTTTTGCTTTCTTGTAGATCGAGAAGAACTCATCTTTAACGCATTTTCTTCGAAAAATTTGCTAAAGAGGGGGCAAAATGTAGCACCCTAAAATTGGCATAGTAAAATTGGAATAATTACATTCACCTTAGTAAATAAATTTAAATTCAAATTTAACCTCCCAAACCGCCCGTTAACCGCCGAGAAACCCGTTTCCTCTTTTTTCGTGCCATTTTTAGCAGTTGTTTTGACCGTTTGATGATATCGTCTCCGATCAGACGATATCGCCCCAGATTTGACGATTTCGTCTGGACTAGAACGTCCAGACGATTTTGTCGCAAAACTGAATTTGCATAGTTGGAATCCATTCCAACGGGTCTCCAATCTGGGCAGAAGCGTGTCTACACCATTGGGACCCTTCCCCCGTTGGAGATCTCCCAAATTGGGATGATCTCCAACCTCCCAACAACTATCCTATGCCTATTTAACTCTAAAACTTTTCCTTCCCCAACCCATGGCTGAATTTTTATGTAAATCAACTCCCTATGCGCTAAAACACTTCAAATTTGCTCTTGCACTAGTCCTATATTAATTTTATTGTAGGTACACCACTGGTTTTCAACCGGAGCCAGCATCTATCGTAGCCGACGAACCTGTCAAGATCGGAGGCGATCTCATCAAATTCGGGACGATCTCATTCTGATGCGAGACGATTTCAACTGTAGCACACATTGAGGCAATCAGTGTCTGGAGTTTGCTCTTATTTCTCTTTTCTATGTCATTTTATGCTATAAATTAGATTGTCTATTCAGTTTTTATACTATATTGCATCTGGAGTTCACCCATTTTGTCTAGTTTGCATATTAAGATCATATTCTGCTATCTGAACACATTGATTTGCATTTACTTTTGTTCTTGTATATTGTTCAATACTCATATTACTTTTTCATATAGTTTGCCCCTGTTTACAAAATAGAATTTCTTGTATTTCGCATCTGTTTGCTGTTTTGCAGGTCTCTGATGAATTCATCTAACGAATTCGTCAGATTGCAGATGATCCTATCAGTTTAGAAAATTTTATCAAATTGAAGGCGATCTTGTTGAATTGCAGACAATCCAGACTGCTACAAGTAATCAAAAACTTCATCAGACTTCCGGATCAAGTAATCTTCATTGGCCTCCTGCAAATTATTTGTTTCTGCTTTCTTTTCTATTTGCTGTATTCATTTAAATTGCATTTTCATGTAGTTTAAGTTAGAATCATTCGGCCAAACCTAGGATGAATGTTTAAAAATAAAAAGATCTCATAAAAACTCATTCCCAAAACCTAGGCATGGAAACTGCCACCAAATGTTTCCTGGTGAACCCACCATCCGTCAAAAAATCACCAAAATGCACCTCCCTTGAGAGGCGGGACCTTCACAAAGTCCTCTCGTCTGAGGTACCGCATCATCCTTTTCCCATACTCCTTTCGGGCTCGGATCCAATAGCCTGAAGGTAGGGATGCGAAAAATTTGGAGCGATACACGCTGATTGTACTACATAGGGGCGGTTGTTCTTGATAATTTTGTGGTTGTTGAATTTTGTCCCCCTTTGGAATATTCAATATGAATTGATTAATAGGTATAGGTTTGGCCTGATGATGTTGATTTATCATATTCTTATTGTTTAGTATTTCTTAGTCTAAAGTTTCAATTCTCCTTGCAACTTGATATCCTCAATGACTTTGGCTTGCACCAAAGCCTCTTAAAATTTTATATACTATTCTAGTTGAAGCAAAAGTGAGATGTGTTTCACATAGCTTTTTGTAAATATTCAGGTTAGTTCTATGGTTGGAATGGAGAATGGAATTTTAGCCATTAATTTTATCCATATGTTTCCATAATCTATGATTGGCTCATCATCGTATTGCCATAAAGTGGCCAAATCAATCAAATTGGTATTTTTATTTATGCCAAATGAGAAGTGTTCAAGAAAGGTATTTACCAACTATTCAAAGCTGGTAATTTTGTGCCTTGGAAGTTGGTTGTACCATTCTAGGGATAGGACTGAAAGGGTGATCATGAAAGTCCTCATTAGCAGGGCATCATTGTTCTAAATCTGAAAGCATATATTCATGAAACTGGTCACATGTTCTTGTGCATCATCATCACCTCATAATTTGTCCAACTTTGTCATCTTGAAATGCTCAAGATATGCCAGAATAGGGACCAAGGGACACAGGGGCTGATTATAAATCTTATTTAGAGTATTCTTTTGGTAAGTCGTACCCTTTTATTAAGAGATTTAATTTTCTTAGCAAGGACTTTGTACACTTCAGAAGAAACAATTTCTTCCCTTAATGACCTCTATGGTGCAAGAGGTGGTAAATTTATCTAATATCAAGATGGATGATTGTGCTCATCATCCACATCTATAAAATAGGGTTTAGGATACTATTGATCATGGCCATATCTTTTTGATTCCTCATACTGACTATACCCAGGCTTATCTAGCATTTGACGTTGTTGTTGCCTTGAAGCATACTCAAAAGTATAGCAAGCATGGTGCTCAACTTACCTAGGGTGCAACTTGGGTTGCGATATAACACATCTAGTGTTACATTACTCCTTGTATTCACTAGTGGGAGGTATATTAGCTATAGCTAACCTATCCTCTCTCTCTTCATGCTCCTTCTAGTTGAGGATGCATTACTACTGTAAGCAGTTCTCATACAAATATTTCCAAAGCAACATTTTTTATTGTGTGTCATCTTGTTTGAGTTGCTCATTCTCTATGCACAAATAATCCAATTGACATTGGAGTATTTTCTCTCTTCGTCCTGAAAAAATCCTATGTGCTTAATATATAGGATCAATTGTGTAGGTTCTTTGGATTTTTATCTCTATACGCGGAGCTCTAGTGGTATGAGTTATAGTATATTGATATGCTATGCTCTTGCCTCTATCAACATAAGCTACATTGATATTATTTTGAGGACTTTATTTCATGCCTGCATACATGGATGGGGTGTGTGTGTTGCAAGGATGTTTTAATAATTCCCCCTAGGTATAACTATGCCTCTCTCTGTTCTCACTATGTGTACTCTTGGAATAAGAGTGGTCAATAGAGGTACTACAGTCTAATATTTCTAGAACTTGATTTAGTCCATTGAGTTGAATAGTTCTTCAAGGTTGGTCAGGAGGCATACCATTTATCCCAATAGTATTGAGATCTAGCAAAAAATTCCCATGTTCAATGTGGTTTGGACTTCTTATGGGTCTATGATTTGATGCACCCCTTTCATCTTTGGCGAGGGTCTTGAACCACCCTCATTTCTATCATGAGAGGATCTTGTATTTTATATTTTAATTGGGATGTCCTGATGAGAATCCCCATGAGTTGTGTTATCACCTCTAATGCTAATTGAATGTTGTTCAGGTGCATTCTATATGGGATCCTCAACTTCATTGTTTTGTGTGATGGTTGGGGCATTAGTTTCTGGCTCAATCGTGGAACGAGGATGGTGACCCTGTGTTGTGACCATAGCTTGTGAATTATCTTGTATGTAAGTTTTAAGTTAAACAAAGTATACAAGGTGATTATCTCATTTACATTTTCTTTGTGATCCATAAAACTTGTTCTATGCATTTTTATTTGTTGATAATACAATCTAACTCTTATTGTATTTTACAATAGTAGATGAACCTCTTAGATTATTAAAGGTTTTCACCTGTATACTGGCACACACCAAAAAATGAGGATAAAATCCATATCCTATGAGGTAGCACAAGCACTACCAATCCTCACCCAACACATCATGGTCAGCGATATAACTTCTAAAGAAGAGTACGTGCTATTTTCCATGGATAGGATAGTTCTTGGATCGGCCTTGGCCATGGATAGATCCCAATGATACAATGTCAGACAAGCCAACCGAGTGGTAATAAATTCCACCATTGGTCTTGATCAATGGGTTGGATGTGAAAGCCCAACACCACTAATGTTTACTTTAGATCATGGTGTGTGTGTGTTATTTTTAATTTGCATGAAATAAATATGCATCAAGAAGTATTCAAATGATTTTTCTCTATATGCCTAGAAATTATGTTTTATCTTAAGAGAATGCACAATTAAATGTTTAATTTCAAAGAATACAAAATGCAAATTAAATCATGCAAATAGAATTTGATAAGGCCTCCGGTAAGCATACCTAACACATAGGTTAAACAGTGGTCGTTGTACTCTATATCAAGCAACAGACTCAGCTGCTATGCAAAATAGCAATAAAAAATCCTAGCCACTGAATTTTAGGATAACTAACATGATAATCCACTGTTCCTAAAGACAACTAGTAGAAAACATGGTATTTTCATGAATTTACCTTTAATTTTTGCTATGTTTGCTACTTATTGCTATATTTACTATTTTAGCACATAGAAAAAGTACATAAAACAAAAAAAATAGTGAGGACTATTTACCTATAGATCCTCATTCGATGAAGAGATAGATTGCTTACTGTCTTTGTTATATTTTCTACTATCGGCTATCAAGCAAAGTGGTTGGGATGCTAGACACTGACACTGTTGATGGTTGGGACTACCAGCCATTGTTTCTTAGAGCAACGGTGCCTGCAGTAAGAAAAAAATAGAAAAACATAAGTGACAGCTGATAAAAAAGATCAATTTGATTGTGATCACCACTGGTAAAGCTCTGAAAATACACATATAAAGCTATGCAACATGATAAGGAATTGCAAGCATATAACCTATGTAATAATTTGAAAAAATAAAATAACAATAAGGAATGCTCTTTTTTATTGATCAAATGAATATTCGATTACAAATTTATTCCTCTAAGGGATACCAAATCTTGATAAAATGTTACAAATGTAAATGATCCCAAAATAGGGAAGATGTGCTTCACAATATCTTCATATCTCCACTACTTTGCTTGAGGGCTTACTAGATGCCTCCTTCTCCAATGTTAAGAGGTAAAATCTTGAATGATATCTTATCCTTGGAAATATATGTTATCTATGAGTAATAAAACAACAAGAAACATTAAAAGCACATGATGCCACTCAAGATGAGGCTAAATTCCAAGAAAATTTGTAAAGAATGCATTAAATGCACAAATGAAAACAAATATGCTTATGAAACAACAAATGATCCATAGAAATGCATTAAAGATGACTAATCTATGCTAAGTAAAGCTAAATGCATGATAAAAATAGGAAATCTATGGCTAAATCAAAGGAATCTGCATGTCAAACCCTGGCCACTATTGCTCATAGCACCTAGCTCTGCTATCCATTAATGATATCAACATCTAAGCCTATGGACCATTATCAAAAATAGCGGCCATGGGGTAAGGTTTCTACTCTTAAAATCAAGTCTAGCAATGCATAATTCCTTTGTTGAATTGATGATCAAGGGTCACCGATGTGTCTAAACATAGATTTGCAATTAAAATATCTTATATTTGCAATGGATTGATATGGAATGACAAGATTGCTTCTCAGGTATGTGGAAGCTCCATTACTACAAGTGTAGGTATCAAACTATAATTTGGTAGCATCTCACTAGTTCTCAAGTGATGTGAAATGGCTCTACAATTTGGTAGGGCTTCGGTGCATTCAATTTATTCTCTCTTATGCCTCTTTGGGAGGTCTATAAATAGACTTTATCAAATACTAATCTTGGCTTCTCAAGGAAGCCAAGATAAAGAATCAGTTGGCCTAAGCAGTTGGGAGGAACCCTCTAGAAGCTTTGCATCCCAAAAGTGCTCAAGAACCATTGCAAGTTTATCCATTGCAACTGATTTTTTTTGGCTTGAGAAGCCCAAGTTGGTTACAGGGCTAGCCACTCTCACTTAGAATAGCTAGGAGTAGGCTATCCTTAGCCGCTATTGATAGGTGTGGCTAACGCTTAACTGCTTTGATCTATAGTAGCTAAGATCTTAGTTGTTGATGCCATTTGTGACTAAGGTTGTATAGGCCTAAACTAGCTAAAGTGATTGGTTAGAACCATTGCTTGGTCTTGGAAAGGTCTAAGCTCATTCATATGGTCTACAAAGGTGCCCATATGAGTAGTCTCCTAAACATTACATGTTTTAGGTGTCAACAATTAGGTATCAATAGATTGTTTATCTGAATCATCAAAGACTAGATAGTTGTAGTTTACTCGATTGACTCATCAACTAACTAGGTAGCCATAGATTGCTTGGTTGAATCATTAACTGATTGGGTAGTCATAGTCTCCTCATTGTTAGAAATATTAATGAAGAATGGTACTTTTATAAGTATAGGCCTCCCCTATTTCATCAATTCTTCCATCATAAATGCATCTTGTTGCACTCCTATATCATATTGTTTGTAATCTGATGTTATTCCCCTTGCATTATATTGATATACCCCTATAGAGTACATATTTTCCTAAGATTTTTGGAGGAAATTTCTAGGTCTATGACCTAATCTATCTGAATGCTAGCATCAACTCTATTTTATTTTTTTGAAAGCAACTATCGTAATTATTGAACTATACCTTCTAATTGTCACATTATATCATTCAACTACTACACAGTTTGGGCTACTTCTCACTGCTTAGTTGTGGTAGCTCTTTGAAATTACTAAAAATTTTCCTGTACTACATTATATTTGTCCTTCCAACTAGAGGCCTACTCTTGAATCTCCCATAATTATGTTTGGAAGTCTTCCTCAGAAGACTCACTATAGGGTACTTTAATAGAAGCCAAGCCTTGCAATACTTGGGTAGTCTATTCATCCCTTAAGGTTTGACTCTCTTCTTCATATTATAACTAATTTTAATCAAGCAACATGCCTAATTTGATCTCAATCCTAGATGTATATTATGATGTTACCTTAAATAAGTTTAATTTAGGTTTCCCTACCTCCCTATATGAATTGCTATATTGGGAGGTAGGTGCCTCTGTTTCATTGTTAGAAAAATTTTGATGTTGCTATTTAGATGACTCTAACTTAGTATGCTCTTCTACAATGATCAATGGTGTCTACACAGTGTGTTTCCCTTATGCATGTTGGATTAGTGCTGAAATAATCTCATGATGAGCTAACATCATTTATGTGCCTACCCTATATCTTGTTGATTCATTCTATAGGGTGCTCATAAGATAATATAAGATGTTGATCTGATCCCCATGTAGTATATCATTAAAAAACTAGAGATGGTTTACATTGAGGAGCATATATCTCCTAGTGCAGGTGAATAATTGAGCATTCTCATATGATGAAATCCATGTATCTAGGAGGTATTGCATTGGTAACCTTGAACATGTCAATGTATTGTGGGTTGTCCAAAGAATCATAGAGGGCACTGCTCAACTTTATATTCCTTATATGTGTGGTCTCCTATGCATGGAATACCAATGAGCTCTATTATGTATTCCTCTATCACCAATATAATCAAACCTTTCATATGCACAACTCCATTGTATAGGGACACCATGAATTCCTATGCTACAACTAGATCTTGGTCTTGGCTGACCAAATTGTAGTAATCTACCCATATCGTAGCTTCAAATTACTCCCAAGAAAATTCTATGATGCTTGTAAGATATGTAGGCTCATTTTTCCTCTACGTATGATTCATAGAAGGTACTCCCATGGTTGTTGTACTCTATTCTTATATTTTTAAGATTTAAAATGTAACTACATACAAATTAATAACATGTTAAAGAATGTAATTACATCCATGTCTGTACTGGACAACTTTACCTGCATTATTAGCATTAATTATGATGTCCTCATAATTATTCTCAAGTCATGCACCCAGACGTATTTGGAACTTCCCCCATGTTTTATTGGTGCCACGTGATAGACTACTGACATGGGTTCGTATGAACGGACAAAATATTTGTAGGGCACATTTTGGAAATTTACACAAAAATGCTTTTTTGGATAATCCTGCATATTTTTAATAGAAAATTAGTACACACCTAGGTGAATTTCATAGAATGTGATGTATATGATGCCTAGTTGTGCAATGTGACTGGTTGATGCATGATTTTGATGTACCATTTAATTTATTATTTGTGCTCTTCCTTGTGTTGTGTGATTTGTCAAAGGTGATTTGTGTATTTTCTATTTTTTTATTATGTACTACATAATTATAAGTTTTGAGATCTCGTGCAAAAAAAATGAAAAACTTTGATTATTTGTTATGGGAAGACACACTTTCATGTGGAAAATTATAATTAAGTGTACTCTATGATTAATATCTTAATATTAGGCATGTTCTATTATCAACAATTAAAACGTATGCTTACTCTGATCGTCAAAAAATAGATATCATAATTTTCTCATGGATGTAGGCATTGTCGATGGAAAGTAGGAACCTTTGGTTTTGTCATGGAATTAGGCACCACCCTCTTGGTGGGAAGTAGGCATTGCTATTGATTCTAAATTTAGGTTTCACCTTTTTGGTGGGAAGTAGGAACCTCTATGTTGGTCCAGATATAGGAATTTCCCTCCTAGTGGGAAGTAGGCACCCTTGTATTGACTTGCATACAAGCATTGCCCTCTTGGTAGAAGTAGGTTCTTGTAGACTGGCTTAGATATAGGCACCATCCTCTTGGTGGTAAGTAGGTACCTTTTTTTCATCCCTACACTCCTAGAAATTAGGAAAAATATAGTACGTAGCTCTTGCCTGATAGGCCAAATTTTCTTGGATGCCTACAATTTGCAACAGGTTCCATGTGGTCTTGCAAAACAAAAAAAATAAAATAAAATCTATCTAAAACATTAGAAAGCATTATATATATATATTTTGTCTTTATTGTTTTTCATATTTTTTTTTATTTTTTTTCATGGTGAACATGTGCGTGTTTTTCAAACTACTAAAAATATTTTTAAAATTGGGGTCTCCCCCATGCTTGCATCTAAATTAATCTCACATATTTTAGGTGCTTAGTAAGGCCATATTCTATGGCCATTGACTATAAGAATTATTCCATTACCATAAATTTTTTAATATGGAAAACTCCATTGTTGATCACTTCAACCACCTTGTATGGACCCATCCACCTCTGTATGAGTTTCCCCTTTCTCTCTTGGAACTAGGAATCATATAATAATACCCATTCTCCTTATTAAAAATAATTGGGCATTATGTGGAGGTCATGCCTTATTGCTCTCTATTTTTGCATTACGTTTGTGCGCTGCATCGCATCTTACCTGTATTCATCCAACTGATTTGGTTGGTGAATACACTCTTGTTGTGCAACGTCTAGGTTCAGATTAAGTTCTATAGTAGTCCATAGAGATTTTATTTTGAATTCAATGGGCATAATAACATTATTACCATACACAAAATAGAATGGTGTAAATCCCATAGTTGAATTCAATGTAGTCAGATAGGCCAACACTACTTTTGGAAGATGTTTTTCCTAATATTTCTTGTGATACTATACTATTTTTATTAGAATTTTTACAACTCACGGTTGGTCACCTCAACCTGGCCATTATCTTGTGGATGGTATGGGGTGGTTTTATTATGTCGAATATAGAACTACTACATCAGTTCCTGTATCATATTTGAAGTGAATTGAGCTCCTTGGTCGATGGTAATCTCCCTAGAAACACCGAAACTAGTGAATATGAACTCATACAAGAACTATGCTACATTCTCCTTTGTATTCTATAATACTTACACTTCAAACCACTTGGTAATGTAGACACCAAAACAGCACCAATCTGATTATGTGGCTACAAGCACTGACCGAATTGGCATACATAGCCCCTAGGGCAGCCCCCAGAGGTTAAACAGTGGTCCTAACCACTCCCAAAGTAGTTTTGGAAGGTCAGAGGTCAATTTGGCACCTTTCAAGCACCCTGCTCCTTACTCGTTCCACCCTGGGGTGATTAGAATGCTATTCGCCCCACCCCGGGATGATTAGCAGCAATCGCTCTAGGGTGGGGCGAATAGCAAGTTTGATGGGCAAAAAGTCAAACCTTGACAAATGGCAGCCCAGATCCGCCACTCAACTCCACCTTCAATGCATGGGAGTGCGAGTGAGCATTTCAAAGCTCAAAGAGGCAGTCATAGAGGCAGTCATGGAGCCCTTAATCAGGGAGGAATCTTCTCTCCCCTGAGAAGGCATGATGGCCAAGTGGCACCCCTGCATGCACATTCAAAGTAGACCTTTAGGTCTATAAAATGGTGAGTCTTCTCACCCCAAAAAAAGGATAGAGTAGGAGCATTTGGAGCAATGGAGTGCTACCGAATTATACCCTCACCCTCATTGTGCTTCCTACATCCTTGATCTCTCTTTTGGAAGGGAGGTTATCGGGTGAACATTAGGAGCGCAATCCGGACCCAAAACCCAAAAAATTGGCCACAATCCCACACCCAATTTGCCGACACAACCCCCTAGGAGGTTTTGGACCCATCCCAAGTGGATTGGTGTCAAAACCAAGCCCCAAACGGTGGGCGTCCTGCCCTCGGGTGCCCCCCGCACTGTTGTAGTCCTAATCGCCCCACCCCAGAGCGATTAGAAATCTATAGTATATTTCTTCACTATTTATTTTGCATCATGTTTTGTGTGTTTCATATATGCTGTAGTTCAAATTTCAATGCATTCTGACTTGTTTTGACTGTGTTTTCATTGTTTTACGCTTTTACTAACATACAAGGAGCGCCTTCGGATACAGGGTGATCGGGGCAGAATCTGCAAAATCCGACCTTCTGGGTCATCTCAAAATGCCCCATTTTTCCTAACCCCAAGTTTGTAGGTGTTTTGGAGGCCTCTGGATGGGACATTTGGGAGGTCACTTTCGGGCATTTTATGATAGTCCTAATCGTCCCACCCCGGAGCGATTAGAAATCTACAATAGATTTCTTGACTATTCTTTTTGCAATGTGTCCATGATGGTGTTTACATGCTTCTATTTAAATTTCATTCCGTTCTGATATGTTTTGATCACTGTTTTAATTATTTCATGTATGCATTAACCGGAGGCCTTGGGGATTGCATGTTTCCCTCCATCCGCATGTGCTATTAATCATTTTCTATTTCTTTGAACATAGGATCTCGACACCGGAGGGGCAGCAAGGAACTAAGAATGTATTCATGCAAGCGGCGGTGATGTTTGGCCCACCCATTTCAAATGTGGGCACGCGGAAGATCCCGAAGGGAAGCGTACCATCCGTTGGTGTAACAAAATTGTATCGAACGCTCTAAGCCCCTGAAAAGGGGGGGGAGACATATTGTAACCTGATCATAAGAAAAATTAATAAAATAGGCTGCACCTTTATTTTTGCTTTACATCTCATTTCATTCATGCTTCGCTTTCCCTTTTTTTTCATGCACTTAGCATTTCGTTAATACAACTGCTTTTGTTTGCATCGCACCCGGTGCGCCTATGCTTCCGTATCCAAGTGCTTTCAGTGGTGATCATGGTGGGACCCTATCCCCTAATTTTGGGATCAATTTTTTGATCAAAATTTTGTGTTTTTGCTTGCAGGTGTTAATCCTTCAAGCGCTAGAACTGCTGCTCGTGCCACCCTATGACGAATACAGACTGGCATTCATTTCACCAAGGGACGAATAGGCATTCATCCCACCCTATGATGAATACAGATATGCTATTCATCCCACCCTGGGATGATTAGCTCTCTATGCATTTTTTGAGCAGAAACTCAGGGGCATCTGGTGTGGGCAGAGAAGAGGTAGGTTTTCTGAACATCCTCTATAATTTTTTGTCTCTGTTTCTATGATTTTTCTGTTTTCTTTGCTTGCATGGAAAATTTTACTGCATGTTTTCTTTCTTTGCACAAGTAAAAAGAACCACACACACCACGTGATAATATAAACATCAAGGAGTTGGTCGTAAAACCCCAACACTTGATCAAGACCAACGGTGGATTTCATCACCACCTTGGCTTGAATTTTGCATACATAACCCCGATCGCGACTGTTGCTAGACGTAAATCCTGATGAAAGATGACCAAGTGTAGCTAGGGTGATTCCCAGTGCATGAGGATAAGTCTTCTATGGTAGGTGTCAAAAATAGAGTGATTCCCCTTCCGTACCGCCTATGTTCCATGTACCGTTTTGCTCTCGCGTACCAATAGTTTCCCTCACGTAAGGGCGGGTATATTGAGAGGTTCGGTATAATGGCCTGGCAGTGGTATATTGAAGGGGCGACCATTTTGGGAGACATAAGAGCCCTCATATTGCATGTACAACAAAATTTTCTTTACAAGGCTTTCAAAACAAAAATCAAAACACACTGAACCAGATTTAGGGCACACATTTAATCTATAAATGAGATAATCACTTCTTTGTTTGTGTGGTCCCCTTTGTTTAGTGTAGCATAAAAAAATTGTAAAGAAGATAAAAACATACATATCTTTTAGAGAACCACCACCATGGTGTACACCCATAGCCAAGCCCAATCATGGGAAAAAGTGGTGGAAAGTGTACAAGGGGGCACAAGTCACCTCCGTTATAGCCCCAAGGACTTGGTCATACCACCTTGGCGGCCTGACCCACAAAATAGTCCACATCATACCATGACAGAACGGGACTATAGAGGCACCCCTTCGAGGGGCACTCCCATTCAACATAGACCCTTTTAGGAGGAGTACATACATAGGAAGGCCCCCTTAGACACTCATTATGAGTGGCCACCATGCGATGAAGTGCTAGAACAACATAGGGTCCATAAGGAGGGGCCACATGATTACATCATCCCTCCTCTACCCCTTATTACTGTCAAAAACAATAGGCCAAATCCAGAGCGCAAGGCTCTTCAGACAGGGCGAGCCAATTCTGCCCGCCCCTTTCACATATATGAAAGGGAGCATGAGGAAAACCACTATATTCCTCAAGAGCAATACACAACGTGGGAGCAATGCGCCTCCACACCTGCTATTTATCAGGATCACCTACTGAGGCCAGAGCCTCGGGTGAATGCCGCTAACCTCGATAGAGGGAAGCGACCTATAGAGATCTCGGATCACTACGACCGAGGTAGATATGTAGGGGAGGCATCTAGGCCTCCTAGACCTAAGACAGTGGAACAAATCAACTTGGCATTTGCCAAACATGCCACCCGCCAAGCACAAATCATGCAGCTTGAGCAAGATCAACAATAGTTAGAGCACCTGTATCATCTTAGCAAAGAGTGCATTCAGCATCAGACAGATGAGTTGCTCCACAACACTATGCATGAGAGGATTCCAACCCCTCGCACACATAAGATAGAGCTTTATGAGAGGCACAACCCCTTGGTGCGAGATAGGTCTCCATGACCTTATCAAGCGTTGCCTCCAAGACCTCCTAGACCTGAGCGGGAGGCCACCCCTAGAGCCAATGATGGGCACCCTCCTCGGGCACCCACCCATGTTTATAGGTCACGCCCAGGAACTCCTCAAGAAGCCTATGAGGAATTCGAGCAAGAAGAAGAGCGGGCTGAAATGCCCTACCAAGGCAGGGGGCGCTATCCGGCTACCCCTCCATAGGCCTCAAGTTCCCCGCAATTCACAACGGGAACAAACCAAGGAGGAAGAGATCAAATCTTCTGATGCATACAAAGCGCTGCTAGAGCGCTTAGAGTCTATGGAGACCAAGACTTCTGGGCCCCAAAAGCCCACTTTACGCCAGCTCCACAGTCACCCTATGCATCCTTCAGTGCCGGCACCCCCATACCCTGAACACTTCAAAATGCCTCAATTGGCAATCTTTAGAGGGGATGAAGATGCCCAAGAGCACGTGACAAGATTCTTGAGTCAATGCTTTGGCATTCAGGACAATGATGCTTTGCTTCTAAGAACATTTATAACCATGTTCATAGGCCCTACCTCGGATTGGTTTACCCAGTTGTCGAAGCATAGCATCAGCAACCTAGACCAGCTAGTGGACGCGTTCCTCGAACGTTTCACCTTCAACACCAAGAAGAAGGCATCATTAAGTGACCTAGCTAGCCTCAGTCAGTATGAGGAAGAGACCATGGTGGCTTATGGAAATCGGTGGAGGACATTGCTTTCAAGGCTTCCTTACCTCCCTCCCATGGTCGACCTGACCCAAATGTTCTCAAAGAGTTGCCTAAGGTCGATCTCCATGCTATTGTAGCTGCAGCAATATGCCACTCTCGAGGAAGCCCTGGTGCAAGCCAAAATCATTGAGGAGATCAAGATACAGGATGGCGAGATTGCCAAGCCACGCAAGAAAGAGTGGCCCAAAAATGCCAAAATTGGGTCCACGCAACCGAAACCCATCGTGGTCAATCAGGTTGCCATAAACATACCAAAGCCTGCACAGACGACACAGCCCCCAAAGGCTAATTATCAGGCAGTTCCTCTTGACAACTATGAGAAGGAAAATCATAGGCAAGAGCAAAATCAATAGCGTCACCCTAGGCGATAATTCACACCCTTCACAGAGTCTAAAGACTCCTTGTTTGACCGCTTGTCCATGGTAAACTTGATAAACCTGCCAAAAAGTCGACCCGTAGACCCCAACACGCCAAAACCCAAGGGCTATAGGGAAGACCTATATTGTAGATTTCACCGATAGAAAGGACATGACCTTTACGCATGTTGGAAGTTCAAAAGCTTAGTGCAAGACCTAATAGACAACAAAATGCTAGCGGTGGATAATCCCGTAGCACCAAGCAACCAATAGATGGAGGTCTTCAAAGACCCCCTGCCTGCCCATGATGCGCAGGCAAAGACTCTACAAGTCAATGAGGTGACACAAAACTGCCCCATGCAGGGGTATGTAGGGATGATAAGCATAGTGACATGGAACAAGAGGTACCCAAGCATAGCTGCCCCCGCTACAGCTACAGGAGAGGTTCCATCAACGTCACAACCTCAACAACACCCTACACAACCTCCCCCACCTAGACCAGTGGCCATGATTCGGACTAAACTTACCCAAAGTTTAAGGACCACGTCGGCTAGGCTCTCCATCTATGAGCTCATCCAACAATCACCGCCCCATCGGGAGGCTCTAATGGAGATACTCAAAGCCATCGAGCTACAGCCCCATGAAGCAAACTCTTTCAACAACTTTGTGGGACATGTAAAATGATGTACAGAACCAGTCATCACCTTTAGAGAAGACGAACTAAAATCGGTGACTGGTGATATGGTGGATCCACCCCTGCACGTCATTGCGTGGGTCAACGGGATTCCATTTAAGAGGGTGTTGGTGGACACTGGCTCGTCCAACAATATAATCACAACAGTGGCATTGAAACACCTCAAGTTGCCAGCATCTCACATTGTGGCCTCCACCTATACTCTTCGAGCATTCAATGACGCGATATGCTCGATGGTTGGCACAATTGTCCTGCCCATCCAAGTGGGACAAAAGACTATTCCTACGTTGTGCCACATCCTGGAAGGTGAGATGGCCTACAATATCTTGCTGGGCCGGCCTTGGATCAGGGACATGAAGTGTGTCCCTTCGATAGCCCATCAATGCCTAAAGTACACATACGAAGGGCAAGTGCATGTAGTCCCGGTAGACTTAGAGCCCTTCAAGTATTGCAATGCGGTGCAGCTGATGCCACAATCGACCCTCCCATCGACACATTTGGACTTTCAGTTGAATCCGTCCAAATAGGGTCCGATTTCGCATACATCCCCATTGTTAAGTCCCTCAAATCACCAACCGGGCCCATCTTCATCATCTGGTCCTTCACCAATGACACCACCTACGGTGGCCACATCGAAGGACAATGGGAAGAAGCCCCTGGAAGAGATACCACCATTGGTCTCAACCATATCTATCGAAGAGGTGCCCAACCGAATGGAAGTCAAGATGCCTGGTTCACCCAACATGGAGTGGACCCAGGAAGAACTCCCATTCCCTCCCCCTCAACCGCCAACGATCATCGTTGAGATGGCCAATACGGGCCTGGGGGAGTATCTAGTGTGGAACATTGTAGCAACACCCACGCTTGAGTCCATGCAGGACATGGGGAGACCTCGCCTCCCCATCGGCACTATTGTCCCTCTGGGCTACCCACCAAATCAGACAAATTTTGTATATGGGGGCCTCGACAATGGCATTGAACCTTACCTACAAGAGGAAGAGGATGAAGAGCCCTTTGCTGAGAATGTCAACTATCTGTCCAACCCGGACTTCACTTTGAAATACCTTGGCCAATGTAATTGGCATGGATATGGGTTGGGCGAGATATGAACAAGGGGTGCACGTTCTTTGTCAACCAAGATATCAGATGCCATACGACAAATCAGGAGTAGGGTTCAACCACCCTCTGCCCCTTGACATCTTGGTAGAAAACATGCAAGGCCTAGGGCTAGGCAACAAGGATGGGTTGGCACAAGATCCATATGCCAATCCTAACACAACATACACATTGGGGGATTATCTCCCATTGCTAACAACCAACCTTGTGGGCCTCAACAACTCCTCCCCTTTGATCGAGAAAGGGGAAAGTTCAAGAACTTGCCTCCAAGAGGGATATAGACAAGGCCAAGAAGGATCTTCAGAAGATGAGTCAAAGTATGAGGTAGCACCTTGGGACCCTTTCGAGTCCGATAGCAATCACTCGCAAGTGATGCCCATAGATGACTATCAGGAGAACTTCATGGCAATGTTCCCCTTGAATGCTCCAATCGAGCAATTGCCACCTCAAGAGAATCAGGTCCTCCCATAGAGAATGGAACAACCTCGATGGGACCAAATCAACTTGCTCGAATAGAACGAGCCTCACATGCCACAAATAGTTATCGAAGCCAATGAAGGCCTATGGATCTCCGATAGCGATTATGAAGATGAGACTGAGATGGCATATCTCAACCATATGTGGTAACAATACCCCATGGACATTGATGACATGTTTGAATAGCTAAACATGGGGCCAAGGCATAGGTGGCATTTGAACCAAGCACAGTTGGACCAAGTGTCATCCACCACTTAGGCATACAGAGAGCACCTTCCACCATAGACCCTATAGAGCCATCTCCAAGGAGACCCTATCCTTTTATCCACACATAGGGCCGATCCGTTTGTGCCAATACCCACAGAGCCAGATCCGAGCACAAATATCACCAAGGATGTCCGAGTCACCACCCACGTAATGGAGACCAAATTCACTTCATCAACATGATCTCCATTGACTTAACCACCCCCATCCATAATCCAGCCGATCCAACATGACCATTGTATCTAAACCTAGATGCCATAGATTGGGATCTGCTAACTCGCCACCATCCCCATCAGAGTATTGGCCTTGCGGTGAGATGCTTCATTTCACCCTAGGACCAACTTAGATATCTTCCACAAGAGGAACCGACGTTCCAAACGTAGATCTAAATTTAGAAAATGATATCCACGATCCCAACTCCACACCATTGGAGGATGGGGTCCTACATGTCGATCGAAGAGAGACCGTAGATATCGGCTGATAATGAATCAAAATAGGGGGAAGTCTATCCTAAAAGCAAGCTGATTAGATTCCGTTCTCAATGAGAAGAAGGAGGTTTTTGCATGGGAATCATATAATGACATGTAGGGCTAAGACCTACGCTAGTCAGCATAATTTAAGCTTGATTGACATCAAGCTAAGAAAAACTATGTAAGATGCACCAAAATAGTTAATGGTCAAATATGAGCTAAAAATTATTGGATGCATAGTTTGTCATCTGTGGATTACTCACCATGGTGTCCAACATTGCTAGATGGGTCTTGGAACAACCATCACCATGAAATATAAAATGCTTGAACATCTTTGGTGATTCGTTGTTAATTGTCAACCAAGTGAAAGGGGTATTCCAATGCAAATGCCCAGTTCTACAGGCCTACAAAGCCCTTGTGGATAAATTCTTGGCAAAGCTTGAATGGTACGACATCGAGGCACTCCCTCGATCATTGAATAATTTTGCGGATACTATGGCCTCCTTGGGGTCACTAATCCCGCAAGACCCTTTTGGTGAGATGACAACCATTCAAGTCAAAACATTATCACAATCCATGATGGAGCGTGCAAGCTCTGACCTAATGCCAAGAATCCACTTGATCCAGATTGAACCATCTCAGGATAAGTTCTCTCGAATCCACGATAGTCTGAATCATGCCAACTGGGGGTCCTTGTTCTCCCCGACCCCTCTTAATAGCAACACAACGCTATTCTTACAAGTTCTTTCCCGCTCAGCTTTTTCTAGGGATGAACTTCAAGAGGGATTGGTCGTTCATACCATCGAGGTTTCTGATCAGTAGGATTGGTACACACCCATAAGAGACTACCTCAAGTTAGGTAGCCTCCCACTTGGATTGTTGCATGCCATGAAAATATCATTCAAATAGAAAGCGAAAAACATGTCTTGCTAGGAGACATTTTGTACCATCGGAGCTATGAAGGGATCCTCCTCCGTTGCTTGGACCAGCAGGAGTCCGCTTGGGCGATCACCCAAGCACATGATGGTACATGCGGTGGCCACTTCAGCGGTATGGCCATCACAAAGCGCATCCTTCGCATGGGCTATTATTGGCCATATTTAGAGTGAGATTGTTGTGCGTATGTAAGGAAGTGCGTGAAATGTCAACACCATGCTAATTTGACACACGTACCTTCTCAGGCCTTGCAGCCAATCCAATCGGCTTGGCCATTTTCATAGTGGGGCTTAGATCTAATCAAAAATATCTCCCCTGCGTCATCAGGCCATCACACATTTATCATAATGGCCACAAAGTACTTCACCAAGTGGGTGGAAGCAATTTCGCTTACCTCTATGACTGGGCCCCGCATTACGAAGTTTATTTTACATAACATCATATGTCATTTTGGTATTCCATCCAAGATCATCTTGGATAATGGGACGTCATTTAAGAACAAAGATGTGCGTGCTTTGACAACAAAGTACAAAATTTAGCACAGTTTTTCGACACCCTATTATCCGCAGGCAAATGGGCAAGTAGAGGCGTCAAAAAAAATGCTAGTTGCCATCCTTAAAAATATGGTCATAGATAGTCATAAGGATTGGCACATTCAAATCCCGCTTGCTCTATGGGCTTATCGCACTAGCATTCGGATGCCCACTAGGGCAACTCCATTTTTGCTGGTGTATGGCTCCGAGGCAGTCATGCCTCTCGAGTTGGAAATACCTTCCCTACGCATATCAATGCAAGAGTTCATCGATGATGACACTGCACGATAGGCCCGGTTAGACCAGCTTACGTTGCTCGATGAACGATGCATCAATGCTCTCGAGCATTTACGTATCTATCAAGAGCGACTTAAGAAAGCATACAACATGAAAGTTCACGGTTTGGTGGGGCGATTCCCCCCGTGGGGGGTGTTTGTTTGTGTTTTTTTTTTTTTTTTTTTTTTCTGGATGGAGGACAGAACCCTTGAACATTAGTAATTTGAGGCCATTCCACATTTAAAAGAGCCATGGCCCACCCCAAAAGCTCCAAGGATTCCCATAATCACTTGGTCAACCCCAAAATGCCCCAAAGGTGCACACAATCCCTTTGGTCAAACCAAATTCTCCAAGGATTCCCATAATCACTTGGTCAACCCAAAAATGCCCCAAAGGTGCCCATAATCCCTTTGGTCACCCCAAAAAGCTCCAAGGATTCCCACAATCGCTTGGTCAACCCAAAAATGCCCCAAAGGTGCCCATAATCCCTTTGGTCAAACCAAAAGCTCCAAGGATTCCCACCCTTTGGTCAAACCAAAAGCTCCAAGGATTCCCACAATCACTTGGTCAACCCAAAAATGCCCCAAAGGTGCCCATAATCCCTTTGGTCAAACCAAAAGCTCCAAGGATTCCCCAATCGCTTGGTCAACCCAAAAACCCCCAAAGGTGCCCATAAATCCCTTTGGTCAAACCAAAAGCTCCAAGGATTCCCACAATCGCTTGGTCACCCCAAAATGCCCCAAAGGTATCTATAAACCCTTTGGTCAAACCAAAAGCCCCAAGGGTTCCCACAACCGCTTGGTCACCCAAAATGCCCCAAAGGTATCTATAATCCCTTTGGTCAAAACCTCCAAGGATCCGAAAGAATCACTTGGCTCGCACCCACTCGGGATAAACCAACCATAACAAATTTTCAAAAACAAATAAAATAATCAAAAATAACAAAAAAAATTGCATCTCACTTCCATGCATACTCTTAAAAATCAAAACACAAAAAAAAATAAGTTGCATTAGGCATCACAAACATACATTGCATATTTGTTGGTCATACAGGTCAAATGCACCATAGACTGTAATTACTCGGCAATTCCATCATTTCCCGCATTATTCCACTTTGTAAATAATCTAGCAAAAATAAACGCCATCCACATTTTTCACCATATCATAGTCAGTTGTCTTCTAATGTATCTAGGGCTTTTGTCATTCAGCTGTCTTTAGATTTCTAGCCAAAAACTGTACAAAGTCAGACAGATTTTTACAAAGGTAGAGTTTTACTTGGATCACACCTTGTTACGTCGCATCCCAACACAAGTTAAAACACATAAAAAATTCCCAAGTTGTGTGAACGAAAGATGAAACCTGCAAAGCAATCTAGGATACCATATAGTGAAAAGGTTATCTCGCTCATCCCCCTATGCGAATGACCCCAAGAATGCTGAGAGTTGGCAAAAGGACAAGCATCTTCCCTACCCAATTCCCCAAGCATCCCAAATTCTCAAAAAGTTGCAAATATCCAAAAAAATTGCAAAAAGTCAAAATACAAACTCCAAAGTTTGACATCAAAACCCACACAGTGCATACATCAAAAAGCACAAGAAATAGTGATTCTCATCACTCAAAATTCCAATCCCTTGCTCAAAAGAAAAAAATAAAAATAAACAGTGATTTTTATCACTACATACGCGAGCAAGTATCCCAATAAAAGTAAAGAAAATAAGGGAGTCGAACTTGAATCCCTGGAACTCTCAGCATTCGAAAGGTCATGAGGTGATCCTCAGTACCGGTTTGGTGGATAGCCTATTGGTCATTGGTGGTAAACCTCCCGCATGATGATATATCTGTCGCATTAAAATTGTGTATAGATCAATGTTTGCATGTGGATGATCTAGCTTATGGTATCCTAGATTGCACCGCAGATTAATCTTACTAAATACAACAAAGGAGTTAGTGGAGCTAATTAGGTGATCCTCAGTATAGGTTTGGTTGATAGCCTATCTGGCACTGGCGGTATCCTGACAACTACCACATAAACAAATTCAATCGCACACACAAGGATGTGAAATAACTTGGTCAAACTCAAGTCTGATTCGTACCTTGTTCAAAAGTCTTGTGAGATAAATGTATAGTCTTGGCTAGTTAGTTAAAACATCTGAGTCTCATAAAAACCTTAACTACATTCTAGAACACCTGTGGTACATTCCATTCTTACATCACCATCAAAAAATACAAACAAAAAAATATTACACATGCAAAGTCATTCCACAAAGCAATCACATAGTACAGAAAGCCAATAAATCCTGTACAGTCTATGGTGCCACCACCAAGTTATCAACAAATCATTTCATCCATTCCATATGCATACATCATATAATTAGAAACAGTCGCATTCATAATAACACATGCATACATCAACGTAAATAAATGTGCATAAAAGTAACAATAAATCATGACAAGTGTATAATAAAAAAGAAATTCATGTATATATATCACCAAAAATTCCCGTAGGCTACAATAAGTCGGTCCTCTGACCTCACAAAAAAATCAAAAACTCAAAAACCCCAAGCCTAGGGAGTCGGCCACCATGATCATGCAGGATCGGTGTGACTGGAACTACCCCTAGTGGTGTGGGTCCTATGGGACCTCTTAGGGTGGCTGTTGCCAGCCCCCACATCATGCCCACTAGCACTACCCTCACCCACCCGCCTACGATGAGAGGAAGTAGACTGCTCAGTCTCACTATCTCTCATTTGACGTGAAGATCCACCTCTAGTGAGCTCAGGTAACTGTCCACCAAGGTGGATAATCTTGGCCTCCAACTCCACCCGAAATCGACCCCACTCCACATCCCGTCGGTGGTATGCAGCCAATGCTTCATCCCGCTATGCCAACTGAGCTCGTAGGTGATCCCTCTCGATGCTGTGCTCCTCATCCCGTCTCTATAGTAGGTCCTCCAATCATGCTATCTTAGCATGAAACCTAGCCTCCATATCCCCCAGGACTGCCTGAGGCATGGGTATCTCCAGGATGGCATGCTGCTCTAGCACCCACTACTCTGGACATCCTATGTATCCGGCTACTTCGAAACCCCTAGGTCATCCCCAGTCAAGTCATCAACCTCCACCATATCCACATCATCGAGCGGAGCCCCCCAACCCTCCCTCGATGCCTCCGCACCCCTACCACCTATTGCTGCTACCGCATTCGAACCTCCTAGAGGCCCCTCACCCCGCCATCGGTGCCTCCGCACCCCCACCACCTGCTGCTGCTGCATATGGACCTCCTAGAGGCCCCTCAAACCACTTTGAACCTAGGATGAGCACTCTATTTAGCACTCGTACCACCCTGGGATGATTACAAAATTGGTATTCATCCCACCCTGGGATGATTATAGAGCAAGAAAATAAAAAACAACCAAAAATGCATCCAAAATGCACCAAAAACAACAATAAAATTGCCGAACAAAGGCGCCTTTACACCTGACATTCTTGGCATAAAAAACCAATTTTGGGGTCACAAATTATCACTATCCTACTCCTTAAGAAGGCTATCATATCCAGAACACTCCACGGGAGGACGGATTTTCGACAATTTCATCCCCAAAAGGCGTCACAAAAAGGGTCAAAACCCACCAAAAAATAGCAATAAAATTGCCAAACAAAGGCACCTTTGCGCCTGTGATTCTTGGCATACAAAACCAATGTTGGGGTCACAAATCCTCACTATCATACTCCCTAAGAAGGCTACCATATCTGGACCACTCTAGGGGAGGAAGGATTTTTGAGAATTCCATCCCCAAAAGGCATCACAAAAAGGGTCAAAACCCACCAAAAAACAAAAATAAAACTACTGAACAATGGCACCTTTGCACCTATGATTCTTGGCAAACAAAACTAATGTTGGGGTCACAAATCATCACTATACTACTCCTTAAGAAGGTTACCATAGCTGGACCGCTCCACGGGAGGACGAATTTTTGACAATTTCATCCCCAAAAGGCGTCACAAAAAGGGTCAAAACCCACCAAAAAACAATAATAAAATTGCCGAACAAAGGTGCCTTTGTACCTAACATTCTTGGCATAAAAAAATGATGTCGGGGCCACAAATTATCAATATACTACTCCCTAAGAAATCTACCATAGCCGGACCGCTCCACGGGAGGATGGATTTTTGACAATTTCAGCCCCAATAAGCATCACAAAAAGGGTTAAAACCCACCAAAAATAGGCCGATTGTTGGGAAACTGCATAAGCATTCAATGGAAAACAACTGAAGGCACCCTTACAAAAGTCATCTTGGGTCAAGCAACTCATCACTTTTCTCATGTCGTTCATTCCCTCATCGATTTATCGCTTGAGGGGGTAGTCACACTTAGTCACCAATCAACAAATACAAACCCAATAAAGGAAATGGTATGCATTCAAAGAATCATTGACAAAGACAATCACGCTCCTGCTTGGGGCATCAAACAAGAAATAATCACAAGCTGATCAAACACTTGGCATTCTAGAATCATGAACTCAAGGTTCCCATAGACAAAAGGTTGTGCCCTTTGCCTATTCATGACTGAACAATGTCCAAGATCAAGTAACACCTCACCGAAAAAGGTTAACACTTGAATTAAGCTCCTTAGCTCATTAGAAGCAAGGATTCAAGAATGCGTGCCTTTTCCATACTTGGGACATCAAAATTTGGTTAGGTTACTAAGAAACCCTAATCATTAAGTGTTTTGGTTATCTATTTTTGCTCAGCATTGTGACACACATAACACATCCCAAAAAGGGGCATCTGTAGACACCAAAACAACACCAATCTGATTATGTGGCTACAAGCACTGATCGAATTGGCATACACATCCCCTAGGGTAGCCCCTAGAGGTTAAAAAGTGGTCCTAACCACTCCCAAAGTATTTTTGGAAGGTCAGAGGTCAATTTGGCACCTTTCAAGCACCTTGCTCCTTACTCGTTCCACCCTGGGACGATTAGAATGCTATTCGTCCCACCCTAGGACGATTAGCAGCAATCGCTCCAAGGTGGGGTGAATTGCAGGTTTGACAGGAAAAAAGTCAAACCTTGACAAATGGCAGCCAAGATCCACCACTCAACTCCACCTTCAATGCATGGGAGTGCGAGTGAGCATTTCAAAGCTCAAAGAGGTAGTCATAGAGGTAGTCATGGAGCCCTTAATCAGGGAGGAATATTCTCTCCCCTTACAAGGCATGATGGCCAAGTGGCGCCCTTGCATGCACATTCAAAGTAGAATTTTAGGTCTATAAAATGGTGAGTCTTCTCACCCAAAAATTAGGACAGAGTAGGAGCATTTGGAGAAATAGAGTGCTGCCAAATTATACCCTCACCCTCATTGTGCTTCCTACATCATTGATATCTCTTTTAGAAGGGAGGTTATCGGGTGAACATTAGGAGCGCAATCTGGACCCAAAACCTAAAAAATTGGCCATAATCCCACACCCAATTTTCCAACACAACCCCCTTGGAGGTTTTTGGACCCATCCCAAGTGGATTGGTGTCAAAACCAAGCCCCAAACGATGGGCATCCTGCCCTTGGGCGCCCCCCGTACTATTGCAGTCCTAATCGCCCCACCATGGAGTGTTTAGAAATCTATAGCGTATTTCTTCACTATTTATTTTGCATCATGTTTTTTGTATTTCATATATGCTACAGTTCAAATTTCAAAGCATTCTAACTTGTTTTGACTGTGTTTTCATTGTTTTACGCTTTTACTAACATATAGGGAGCGCCTTCAGATACAGGGCGATCGGGGCAGAATCATCCAAATACAACCTTCTGGGTCATCTCAAAATGCCCCATTTTGCCTAACCCCAAGTTTTCATGTGTTTTGAAGGCCTCTGGATGGGACATTTGGGAGGTCACTTTCGAGCATTTTATGACAGTCCTAATCATCCCACCCCGGAGTGATTAGAAATCTATAGTAGATTTCTCGACTGTTCTTTTTGCAATGTGTCCTTGATGGTGTTTACATACTTTTGTTTAAATTACATTCCGTTCTGATAAGTTTTTATCACTTTTTTAATTATTTCATGTATGCATTAATCGGAGGCCTTGGGGATTGCATGTTTCCTTCCATATGCATGTGCTATTAATCATTTGGTATTTCTATGTACATAGGATCTCGAAACTGGAGGGGAAGAAAGGAATTAAGAATGTATTCACACAAGCGGCGGTGACGTTTGGACCACCCATTTTGAATGTGGGCACGCGGAAGATCCCGAAGGGAAGCGTACCGTCCGTTGGTGTAACAAAATTGTATCGAATGCTCCGAGCCCCTAAAATGGGGGGGACGTATTGTAACCTGATCATAAGAAAAATTAATAAAATAGGCTGCATATTTGTCTTTTCTTTACATCTCATTTCATTCATGCTTCGCTTTCCATTTTTTTTCATGCACTTAGCGTTTCGTTAATACAACTGCTTTTGTCTGCATCGCACCCGGTGCGCCTGTGCTTTTGTATCCGAGTGCTTTCAGTCATGAATAGGCAAAGGGAACAACCTTTTGTCTATGGGAACCTTGAATTCATGATTATAGAATGCCAAGTGTTTGATCAGCTTGTGATTATTGCTTGTTTGATGCCCCAAGCAGGAGCATGATTATCTTTGTCAATGATTCTTTGAATGCATGCCCTTTTCATATTTGGGGCATAAAAATTTGGTTAGGTTTCTAAGAAACACTAATAATTAAGTGCTTTGGTTATCTATTTTTTCTCAGCACTACGCCACGCACAGCGCATCCCAAAAAGGGGCATCTGTAGACACCAAAACAACACCAATCCGATTATGTGGCTACAAGCACTGATCGAATTGGCATACATAGCCCCTAGGGCAGCCCCCAATGGTTAAAAAGTGGTCCTAACCACTCCCAAAGTAGTTTTGAAATGTCAGAGGTCAATTTTTCACCTTTCAAGCACCCTAATCCTTACTCGTTCCACCCTGGGACAATTAGAATGCTATTTGCCCCACCCTAGGACGATTAGCAGTAATGACTCCAGGGTGGGGCGAATAACAGGTTTTACGGGAAAAAAGTCAAACCTTGAAAAATGGCAGCCTAGATCTGCCACTCAACTCCACATTCAATGCATGGGAGTGCGAGTGAGCATTTCAAAGCTCAAAGAGGCAATCATAGAGGTAGTCATGGAGCCCTTAATCAGGGAGGAATCTTCTCTCCCCTGACAAGGCATGATGGCCAAGTGGTGCCCCTACATGCACATTCAAAGCAAACCTTCAGGTCTATAAAATGGTGAGTCTTCTCACCCCAAAATTAGGATAGATCAGGAGCATTTGGAGCAATGGAGTGCTACCGAATTATACCCTCACCCTCATTGTGCTTCCTACATCCTTGATCTCTCTTTTGGAAGGGAGGTTATTGGGTGAACATTAGGAGCACAATCTAGACCCAAAACCAAACAATTGGCCACAATACCACACCTAATTTGCTGACACAACCCCCTAGGAGGTTTTTGGACCCATCCCAAGTGGATTGGTGTCAAAACCAAGCCCCAAACGGTGGGCGTCCTGCCCCCGAGTGCCCCCCGTACTATTGCAGTCCTAATCGCCCTACCCCAGAGTGATTAGAAATATACATCATATTTCTTCACTTTTTCTTTTGCATCATGTTTTTTGTGTTTCATATATGCTGTAGTTCAAATTTCAAAGCTTTCTGACTTGTTTTGACTGTGTTTTCATTGTTTTACGCTTTTACTAACATACAGGGAGTGCCTTCATATACAGGGCGATCAAGGCAAAATCAGCCAAATATGACCTTCTGGGTCGTCTCAAAATGCCCCATTTTACCTAACACCATGTTTGTAGGTGTGTTGGAGGCCTCTAGATAGGACATTTGGGAGGTCATTTTTGGGTATTTTATGACAGTCCTAATCGTCCCACCCCTGAGCGATTAGAAATCTACATCAGATTTCTCGACTGCTCTTTTTGTAATGTGTCTCTGATGGTGTTTACATGCTTCTACCTAAATTTCATTTTGTTCTGATAAGTTTTGATCACTGTTTTAATTATTTCATGTATGCATTAACCGGAGGCCTTGGGGATTGCATGTTTCCTTCCATACACATGTGCTATTAATCATTTGCTAGTTCTCTGTACATAGGATCTCGACACCGAAGGGGCAAAAAGGAACTAAAAATGTATTCACACAAGCGGTGGTGACGTTTGGCCCGCCCATTTTGAATTTGGGCACGCGAAAGATCCCGAAGGGAAGCGTACCATCCGTTGGTGTAGAAAAATTGTATCAAATGCTCTGGGCCCCTAAAATGGGGGGGAGATGTATTGTAACCTGATCATAAGCAAAATTAATAAAAGAGGCTGCACCTTTGTCTTTGCTTTACATCTTGTTTCATTCATGCTTCGCTTTACCTTTTTTTTCATGCACTTAGCATTTCGTTAATACAACTGCTTTTGTCTGCATCGCACCCGGTGCACCTGTGCTTTCAGGTAACATAATCAGTATACACTAAAATATACCTCTTACCATTAGATTATGGATTGATAGGCCCAAAAAAATCCATCCCCCATTTATCAAATGGTTCAATATGCACATGTGGTTGGAGGGGCATTTCTTCTCGTGTGGTTGGTCAACCCATTCTTTGACATTGATCACAATGGTTGACATATTTAACTGCATATTTAAATAATGAGGGCCAATAATACCCTACTTGTAAGATTTTAAATGTAGTTCTTTTTCTTACAAAATATCCACCGCATGGTTCATCATGATAGGCTTTTAAAATATCTTGGGTTTCATTTTCTACCACACATCTTCACATGATTTGATCAGGGTCTATTTTAAACAAGCAACCATCAATCCATGAGAAGGTTGCACTATTTTCAATTAATGTTTGAGCTTCTTAGGGGGTGAGTGCAGGTGACACTTTATCGGTTGTCAGGTAATTAGCCATATCGACATACCATGGTGTTTGGTTATCTAGAGAAAAAAGATGCTCATATGGGAATCTATCCTCAGTTGCAGTGTTATCTTGAGAGATCAATCTGGATAAAAAATCTACAACAATATTATCTTTTTTGGGTTTGTCTACAATAGTCACATCAAATTCCTATAGGAGTAAAAGCCATCTAATAATCCTACCACTTACCATTGGTTTATTCATCAGATATCTGATGGTTGCATGATCAATATGCACAAATATTTTATAGCCCATGATATAATGGTGGAATTTATTAATCACATGTACAACTACAAGGAATTATTTTTTTGTGACAGTGTAATTTAATTCAGTGCCCATAAGGTTTTTACTAACATAATAAATGGCATATACTTCATTTTCCTCTTTCTATCCTAGTGCTGCCCCTATAGCATTATTAGATGCATCCACATAAATGTGGAAGGGGAGGTTCCAATTTGAACCCCTAAGCATGGGAGCAGTTGTTAGTTTTTCTTTTAATATTTGGAACGCTTGTTCACACTCATTTGTCTAGACAAACTCGATATCTTTAGTTAATAACGTGTGTAGTGGTTTGGAAATTTTACTGAAATATTGAATGAATCACCTATAGTATCCAGTAGAGCCTAAGAAACTTTGGACATCTCTCTATTTTTGGGGGGTAGGTAGTTCTTTGATGACCTCTATTTTTCTTTTATCTACTTTTATCCCATCAGCAAAGATATGGTGTCCTAAGACTATCCCTTCCATCATTAGCATGAAATATTTCTCGTTACTTAAGGATAGGTTAGTTTCTTGGCAATGTTGGAGTACTCTTTCTAGACTTGTTGTAGCTTCCTCAAAACTTTCATCGTAAACAGTGAAATCATCCATATAAACCTCTATAGTCTCTCCTACCATGTCTAAAAAAATACTAAGGACTACCCACTGGAAAGTTGCAGGTGCATTACACAACCCAAAAGGTAAGACATGGTAGGCAAAGGTACCCCAAGGATAGGTAAATGTTGTCTTTTCTTGGTCCTCTTCCCCTATTTGGATCTGATTGTAGCCATTGTACCCATCGAGGAATGAAAAGTACTTTCATCCTACCAAGGTATCTAGGACTTGGTCTATGAAAGGTAAGGGAAAGTGGTCCTTTCTGGTGGCTTTGTTCAACATCCTGTAATCCACATAGATCCTCCATTTGCCATTTTTCTTGGGTACTACCACCAAATGTGACACCCATTGACTATCTAAAATGGGATAGATGAATCCAACAAATAAAAGTTTTTGCAATTCAGCCTTTACTATCTCTTTCATGGTTAGATTCATCCACCTCTAAGGTTGCCTTACTGGTCTCACATCATCTTCTAGGTAAATTCTATGAGTGCATACTTTGGGTGCAATACCCCTCATGTCTCTATAGTCCTAGGTGAAAGCAATTTTATGGGTTTTTAATGTATCTTTCAACCTTTCTTCTTGAATAGTTGTCAATGCACTATCAATATTTAATACTCTTCTAGGTTCTATCTCAATTTGTTTCACTTGATGTTCCTTGCTACCAACAAGTGGGGAATCCATGGGAGGATGTGAAGATTCTCCTTGTAGAAAATTTATTATGATTAAATCCTCATCTGTTTCATCTTCCACTTCATCTAGAACCATCACTTGTTGTAACATAGGTAGGGCATCATCATTTATGACTTCAAAATTGGGCTCTCCCAATTCATCGGTGGATTGTGCAGGAGGATAAATGACTAGGTTTTTAACATTTCATCCATATGATATAGTCATTTGTCTAGTCTTGCAACTAATATAGGCATCAGTTGTTGCCAACCAAGGACATCCTAGTATGAGTGGATAACCACCCAATCCTGATTTTGACTTCAGGACTAGGAAGTCTATTGGGTATTCCCATGCATCTACAGTTATGATTACATCTTCCAACATTCCCTCTAGGAGTACTGTGGACCTATCTACCAATTGTAAGACTATTTTTGTTGGCCTCATGTTTGTTAATTGTAGTTTATGCATGGTTTCCTTAGGCATTACATTTATGGCTGCACCTAGGTCTACCAAAGTATTGGGTATTATTAAGCCTGAGATTCTAATTGTTAAGACCGGGCTTCCTGGATCAGAATATTTTGGGTGGTAGGTGTTTCCTAACATCAAGTCAGCTAACTGGCCTACCACTTGTACTACTTTTGGTTGTTGTCATTATCCTGGTCTTTTGAGACACAATTCTCTAATGGCTTTCATATAAATAGGTACATCTCTTATAGCTTGATAGAGGGGAATTATGATAGTAAGGTTTTTCAACCCTTCCATTATGTCAAATTTTGGTTGCATCATTTTCCTAGTTTCTTGTAACCTTTTGGGGAAAGGTGGAACCCTTTCATTGTTTAACTGTTCAGTAGTTGGGTTTTCTTCTACCTCCTCTACTGAAGGTGTCTGTTCTATTTCTTCTTCTACTTCCTCCTCCTCCACTACTGGAGGTGTTGGATCTACTCCTACTTCTCTACCTGATCTAAGTTGTATTGGACTACAATCTACATGCTCTACACTAATATGATACATAGGATACATCCTCATGTGTCTACCTGATAAGCGGGTTGATTTATCTTGTTATTATTAGGATTCGAGGTTGGTTGTGTTGGTAGCTATTGTGGCCTGGAAGTAGGTGGTGTCTGATAAACTAGGCTGTAGTGGGGATTGTGTTGTTGTTTATGGAGGTGAAGTCCACGTATTAAAATTCCTCCACTGTGTCAGATTGTTGGTATGGCATCCATGGGTATGGTGTATAGGGAGTAGGACCTTGGGTGGTGTTCATCCAAGGTGGCTGACCCCACCATCCCATATTGGGTGTTTGGGCTTACCCTTGGTTCATAAAATTAGACCCACCATATGGTGGTGCTACTCCTAGTATTCCACCTCCCATAGGAGACTGTTGCCAATTCCTCCTATTACCCATGAAATATGTTTCAGCTACTTTTGGTTCCTCTTTTATATTTTCTAATTTTGGGCATAACTTCATTTTATGGTCCATTTGACAAATTGCACAAACTCGGACTTTGTATTCTAAACATTCATTTCTTGGGTGCTTCTTCCTACATCTTGGGTAGAAAATAGCTAATGTTGCTTCGGTTTTCTGCTTCTTTTTTTGAAGCTAGAATGTATCTAATTGGATCGCAAGAGATGATAAAATATCACTCTTCATGTCTTCTAGAAAAGTGCCTATTTCTACTTTTGTTATCGAGGTTATTGTTTTAGTCCCTCGGGTGATGGGTTTACCTTTTCTCCTAGAGTAATTCCGACAATACTGTTCAATTTCTATCATTTGGGCTTGGTAAATATCACCTCCCACTAATAAGTTTAAAGCTTCCAATGATTCATTCATGAGACCCCTCAAGAATATACTTCTTAAGGATTTTTCTCCCAATTTTGCATGGGGTGAGCATTGGAGATTAAAATTGAATCTACCCCAGTAATCCTCTAATGACTCTTCCTCCTTCTGTGACATATCTAGGACTTCCTCTCGAGCATCCCTTGCCCTTCCAAAATCTTGGTATTGTTCTAAAAATATTTTCTTCATGTCTTCCCAGGTGGTTATTTGTTTATTCCCTAAATTGATAAACCAATGTAATGTTGAATCATCTAATGTGGAGGGAAAAAGCTTTAATTTTTGGGCATCTATTTTATAATCAATTGATCTGCAAAGAACATCAAATTTAAAGAGAAACAAATCAGGATATTCTATTGGTAGTCCTCTAAATATAGGAAGGTGTGTAGGAGAGATATATTTCATTTTAGTGTCTCCTCTAGATTCTTCAATCAAGAATTCAAAACTAGTGGAAGCCTCATCATTTCTAGCCATAGTTGTAGGTTCTAATCCGACTACTTCTATAGTAGCTAATAGAGCATCACACTCATTTTTCTTATCTTCCAATAATATTCTTGTTGGTCAAAATTTTGTTTAATGGTAAGGATTTTGCACCCATAGACCTCGACCAACATTGAATGGCCTTAAGACTAAGAGCTTTGATCCCAATATCTGGAGAAGTCTAGTTCCTCAAGGATTCTAGCTAACTATGCTTCAAGGGGAAAAGGGGAGTGAGGAAAAGTAAGAGTAAAATCTAGAACTTACAAGGGATGGATTCAACCACATCAAAATGCATACAATATTCAAATACTCAATAATTATATGCAGATCATCTAATAGGTCATCAAATGCTTCTCTAATAAGGAATTAATTTTCTAGATAAGAAATTAATTCCTCAATGATTAATATTACAAAATAGTTTCCTAAATAAGCACAAATTACCAATGATAACCTTGGAAACAACAATAGATCCAATTATTACATAAAAATGCTTAATTAATAAGCCCTTATTATATGCAAAACAAAATACCTAGCCTTAGATATTTCAACGTGATCCAACCAATAACCTACGCTAAATTATTTCATAGACTAAGTCCTAATAATCATCAACCTAAGGTTGATGAATTAAATTAACCATATCATTCCTCCCAACAATGGAAGCATTGGATCCTAATGATTTTACAAGAATTTGGGAGAGAATATATTACAAATAGAAGTGCCCAAAAATGAAATCCTCCAAAGTGGTTCAAAAAATAAGAGAGATAGACAATGTACAAGAATACCAAAGAGATCACCACAACTCCATCAAAAGGAGTAACAATGAGCAAAAAACATGCTCAAAAAGGGTCCATTGAGGAAACCCAATGGGATCTATAGGGTTGTTGCCTCTTGGGTCAGCCTCTAGCATGTAGGAGTGAGCACTACTATGCCTAAAAAGGGCCTTGTAAAAATATCATTCAATATTCAATAAGGCACAACTCTTTACACCAATCATGTTGAACCATAAGCATACACCCAAAGCTAAGTACAAACAATCTTGCTAAGCAAGAATCTTGTAACTATAGTCAATGGAGGAAGAATGGAGGAAAAAGTCACAAGTAGTCATGTTTGAAGTATTTGTGTCTTTGTAGTCTTCACAAATATTGTTGTTGTTCAAAGTATCAAATATTTGTAGTCTTAGAAAATTTGGTGACAAAAGTGTTGAATCTTTGTACTCTTCAACTCGATGAAAGACATTAAATGGAGTGACGCCTTCAAAAAGTCACAAAGGGACTTCAAATCCTATTGAGGGAGTAGTAAAAATGCCTAAGTGGGATACAATGGATGTAAATAAAAGGATGAAGTGTCGGGTACCACCGAGCTGCACTTCATTACAAATCCAAAAATTTTGTAGAATCCCAAAGGGGAGGAGTAATGTGACTCCTCAAATATCCACAATTGCAAGTGGATAATAGCTATTAAAATCTAACAAGTGGTGTTTAGCCCAATAAAGTCCACAATAGGACATGATGCACCAAATGATGAATGCACCAAATAAGAGGAGTAAAATGGATCTCCTCAAGATCCAATGGATGTAGAAGCTAATGCGGAAGCTTGATGTAGTGTTTCCTAAAGAAGTGTTGCAAGTGCTAACATCCATGAAGAGATAAACCACTAGGGAAAAATATAACTCCAATGTGTGAGGAGTACCCATGTGATATCCATGATCACATAAAAGGGCCATGGTCAAAAGAAGAGACAACAACAACTCCCAAATTGGAGTACCCGAATTCCCATGATCGAAAAATAACACCTCCTAGAGTAGGAGTACCCAAAATCATGATGGAATTTCAAGAGGGCCATGGTCATGAGAAAGTTTACTTTCAAAGTCTTAAAAAAATAAAAGTGGATAGTTTCGGGTTCAACCAAAAATGTAGTCCATGTTACAACACTTTATTTTTAAGAAGGTTTGAATGACCCAAACTTCAAAGCACCATACATAAGGTTAGAGGGACATAAATAGAAAAATAATGGTTCCATTCAAACTAGCTTGAAAAGAGCTTTCCAATGACTATACATAAGGTCATACTCATGTTTTATTGAAGCCTCTATTAGGAAGAAAAATTTCATGTTCTCCATTAGAAAATAAATGAGAAAGTTGCCCAGTTTACAAATGTGAGAAAGAGAATATTCTCACCGTGAGCTAGCTTGCAGCAGTTCAAAAAATTGTCCCAATCAAGGACCTTCTTAGTGAAGCTACCAAGAGTAATAAATACCATGCACCAAGAAAATTTAATGGCCACTAAACTTGCTAGACCTATTCAATGCAAAGTTAACAGCTTCACTTGGTGCAAAATATTTGGAAACCATGGTAGTGATCAATCGACGCGGTGGGGTGGTGGTATCCATAGTGGTAGATCTATCAAATTTTGTTGGTTGAATAATATAGCATGGGTGTGCACTATTAAATATTTTGGATGCCTTTTGCCCACCAAATATAGGATACAAAATTATCCTACACTCACAAAAAAAACCAACTCGTCGTTAACCCAAAAGCACCACGTGTCACTTTACGGATGGTCAAACCAAAAAATGATGCACCAATTTTTTTTTCCAAGTGTCAAATTTGCTGTGTGGGATCATCAGATCTAGAATTTGCATGTGGGAATTCATTCATAAAATTTTAGGCTCATCTTTATCTGCTCAAATGTGCCTCAGAAAATGTGTTACTGATTTTCGCATTGCAGGGTTTTTTGTGCACTGCTTAGGATCTATGCTTCGTAGGTTTACTTTTTGCATTGCTATAGGATATTCTACATTAGGATTGAGGTGCTACAGCCTTGGGACATAAGAGTGGTAGGTGGGGTGTGAGGAAAGTGTAGCTTGCATAGAGAGGATTGACCTCCTATCAGTTCTACATTAGGTGAAAGGCATCGGGGCTGAGATGATTCTAAAGACCAAGCCTTGGTTGCAGGGTAGACTAATAGTCTATCATTCCCTATTGGCTAATGTGGTCAGGGCTAAGTCGGTGACCTACTATCATCGATGATGGTTGGCTCGGTTACTGCCAGAGCACTAAAAAGCATATGTGATGAAGCCTGCATGTGTTAGAGATGTAGTTCTGATGAGTGCACCGAGGTAGAGATGCCTCTACACTGCTACTACAAAAAGAGGGGTACGGGTCTAAATTTTGGGCCTGCATACCTTCATTTTTTTTAAGAAATTAAATTGCTTTTTTTTAATAAATTATATTAATAAGAAAGCTTTCAAAAAAATAAATTGGAAAACAATTGTATTTAAAAACAACCAATTACTTAGAAAAATTGGTAAAGCTTACATATAAGAATTAAAATAGTGAATGATTTTTTTTCCAAGGGCATAAGGCAACAACTTTGAACAACAAGGTGTAGGCAATAGGGGTAGCAATATAGCCACTAAGGAGACTTGATTCGATATTGATATTCCACTCTAGCTTCTTAAACAAGTATAATGAGGCTAGAAATGACCTAAAGCCTCTCCAAATCCTTGAAATCAAACCAGAGTATCAAAATATGGAAGGAAGAGGAGTATTTCTAGAAGGGAAATCCCCCTCATAGGTCAGGATCTATGATGCTTTGATCCTAAATATAAGGAATTAATTTCCCAGATAATAAATTAATTCCTCGATGATTAATATTACAAAATAGGTGCTTAAATAAGCATAAATTACAAATGATAACCTTGGAAAATAGCAATAGATCCAAGGATTACGTAAAAAGGCTTAATCAATAAGCCCTTATTCTATGCAAAATAAAACACCTAGACTTAGACATTTCAATGTGAGCCAACCAATACCCTACATTGAATTATTCCCTAGACTAAGTCCTAATAATCATCAACCTAAGGTTGATGAAATAAATTAACCATATCATTCTCATTTACATTCAATACACAAAGTTAAATTATGAATTCTAGCATTAGAGAATGAAAGTATGAAATATAGGATTCAAAATTATAGCGTAATCATTCATATAACTTTAACATAAATAAACAATCAAACAAACATACATACATGAAAATTTTTGGAGGCTATAAAATGATCCACGTGTATTATATATGTTTCAAATATTATATACAAGTTGTAATAGCCAAAGCGTTGACCCTATTTTTGCCTTACATTCTTACATATATAGCCCCTTTAAAGGATTTCTACTACAAGTGGATACATAATCAATAACTCGAGCTGGCCAACCATTTCTACTATATGTCATTAAGACATTTTAATGGGGGTCAACCAAACTGGGAAGGGCTCAATTGAAAGCACCAACCATGCACCTCCCTATTTAGTGTACTACAATACTCCTTAATGGCCACCTCTAACTATTTCTATGAACACTACATCATCCTCTTGGTATACATAACATTTGTGCATATTTGAAGACTAAATATTCTGAGACTATTAATATGACCTACAACTTGCCAAAAAGAAAGTATTTTATTTGATGTGCTCTATGTATGTACATTGGCTATGCACAGGAGACCTAACTAATCAGGCATTAAATGGCTAAAACATCTATACCTTTTTGGAGATAGTACCATCCTTTGAATCTTGGTGGGAGGCTAATATTTTCAAAGTTGAATCCAACTTCATTAATTAAATGGAAATCCAGTATGGAGATAATTCACTTTGCTTGTCATACCATGGTTAAACCATTTCTCTAAATTTCAACTCATTTATAATGGAATTCCTTATGGCAGAGGTGCAGGCTCAATTCTAAGACCACAAATTCCCATTTTTTTGCCTCGTCACCACCTTAGTTAGACTTCAATTCATAAATTTGGGTAGGATTTAAGGTTTTTTACTAACAAAAGGTTTTCTCACTTTTTTTCCTTCCTTTACCTTCAAAAAACTGTGGTGGGATTTTGGGAAGGTTAGCAGTTATTTGTCCTCCCAGTTTCCCACCCTATATCATATTGAGGTGGATTTCCATGCTCCACTCTGATGGCATGGCATCCCAATTTTCCACCTACCCAAATGCTTGTCAATTTTGGAAAAAAATTTGGGGAGTTATCTAAGTGAACATGTTCAATTCCCCACTTAGAAATTTTCTTCTTCCTTTGTGTCATAAATATCCTAGTATTCTTCAACCATTATAGGAACAAGGTGGGTGGAAAAAACACCCACAATTTTGATGACTTACGAGGATTTTCACTTGTTGAAAAGGAGAACCCAGATAGAATGAAGGAGTGGATATCCAAAAATAAAACTTCATATCCATTGGGCCATGAAGTCCATATAGGGTACATAAAAAATAAAAATAAAATTGCATACTAAGTTGAACTTACTTCTTAATGATGGCTATGCCATGTATTTAGTCTCCTTCTACGGTTGTTATTGAGCCTTCGAGGTTTCACTCTGAGAGGTTGATGCTGTAGTGACTTGAACCTAGAACTTATAACAAGTTTGATTCCATTGTTTTGTAGGAGGGAGGAGAATAATCTTGAGATTTTATGTGATGGTGCCCATGTGATAGACATATTTTTAGGGAGGATCCCTATATTTATCAATCATTTCTTCTACCTTAGCAAGAAGACTTGATAGCTTGAGGATTACATAGACCATTTCATTGACCACCACTAGTTCCTACAACACCGAATTTTCACTTTCATTTCCCTTCAGATATTTAAAGAGCTTATTAAGATATTCTTCTATATAAAGCTTTCCCTTTTCCTAAAATCCTGGGAAGCTGAACTTTTGGAGTTTTAGATTATCCTTGGTCATCTTCTCAAATTCCATTTTGACTGTGACATGATACTTCTTCCCTTCATAGTAGAGGTCTACCATATTTATTACTTGCTACATGGCAGTCTCAGCACACTTGATATATCTTCTTGAGTATTTTGCCAAGAAGGAATATCCTTTTCTAAATAAGGCTCTCAAATTTTATGCTTGTGCTCCCATACTTTACACTAGATTTGATTTCATTTCAATCTCTTTATCTACCTTCTTAGAAGTCATAAAACCCTCCTCTAATTTATGCACAAAAGTAGGGAGCATTCTAAACATTTATTATATTATCCTATCCTAGTAGGCATTCCTAATACCATTCACACATCGCTTAGAAATCAATGCCCCCTGGAGCTTGTCCTTTTCTACCTACAATTGTAGCAACACAGTGTCTAGAGAACTCTGCCACTATTGGAGCTCGATCTTAAACTGGACTTCTCTTTTCTCAATATCACTCCTCAATGCAACAATTTCCTCATCCTTCTTCTTCAAAATTTTCTATGAAGGAGCTTTTTCCAGTGTGACCTTCACCTATTTTAACTAATTTTCTATATTTAGTACCTTCACCTATTTTAAGCTTTCCCTTGTCCAAAAATCTTGGGAAGCTGAACACTTGGAGTTTTGGATTATCCCTGGTCATCTTATCAACTTCCATTTTTACTGTGACATGATACTTATTCCCTTCATAGTAGAGGTCTACCAGATTTAGTACTTGCTACATGGCAGTATTAGCACGCTTGATATCTCTTCTTAGGTATTTGGCCAAGAAGGAATATCCTTTTCTAAATAAGGCTCTCAACTTTTATGCTTGTGCTCCCATACTTTGCACTAGATTTGATTTCATTTCAATCTCTTTATCTACCTTCTTAGAAGTCATAAAATCCTCCTCTAATTTATACATAAAAGTAGGAAGCATTCTAAACATTTATTATATTATCCTATCCTAGTAGGCATTCTTGATACCTTTCACCCATTGCTTAGAAATCAATGCCCCCTGGAGCTTGTCCTTTTCTACCTACAATTATGACAACACAATGTCTAGAGAACTCTGCCACTATTGGAGCTCGATCTTAAACTGGACTTCTCTTTTCTCAATCTCACTCCTCAATGCAGCAATTTCGTCATCCTTCCTCTTTAAAATTTTCTATGAAGGAGCTTTGTCCAGTGTGACCTTCACCTATTTTAAATCATTTTATAGATTTAGTACCTTCACCTATTTTAACCTTTCCCTTGTCCCAAAATATTGGAAAGCTAAACTCTTGGAGTTTTGGATTATCCCTGTTCATCTTCTCAACTTCCATTTTGACTGTGACATGATACTTCTTCCCTTCATAGTAGAGGTCTACTAGATTTAGTACTTGCTACATGGCAGTCTCAGCATGCTTGATATCTCTTCTTACGTATTTGGCCAAGAAGGAATATCCTTTTCTAAATAAGGCTCTCAACTTTTATGCTTGTTCTCCCATACTTTGCACTAGATTTGATTTGATTTCAATATCTTTATCTACCTTCTTAGAAGTCATAAAACCTTTCTCTAATTTATGCACAAAAGTAGGGAGCATTCTAAATGTTTCTTCTCTTATCCTATCCCAGTAGGCATTCCTGATACCTTTCACCCATTCTTTAGAAATCAATGCTCCATAAGGCTTGTCCTTTTCTAGCCTACAATTGTGCCAACGCAATGTCTAGAGCACTCTATCACTGCTGGAGCTCGGTCTTAAATTGAACTTTCCTTTTCTCAAGTTCACTCCTTAATGCAATAATTTCTTCATCCTTTTTTTTCAACATTTGCTGTGAAGGAGCTTTGTCTAATGTGACCTTCACCTATTTTAACTCATTTTCCAAAGCATGCTACTTCAGTCCCACTTTATAGAGTTGTGCTTCCAACGATTCCAATATTTTCTCTACCACTTTGAGCTTCTTCTGAGAGCCTTACCCTTTCACAAATAGTGTGTCAGCATCAACATAAAGCGCCTTGAGATCCTGCACCTAAGAAATATTCTCTAGATTTATGGTTTCAATGTCATACTACCAATCCTCGTACTTCATATTGGCAACAACCTTTTTCTCCTTAGGACAAGTAAATATCTTATACTTCTTTCCCTCTATTGGATCAATTTCATAGTGGGTATGTGGAGTAGCTTCTGCCTTTTCATCATGTAATTGCTGTAGTTGCTCATCCGCCCACCACCTATGCTTATCCTATGCTGTTCTCATCACATTGAAGGCCTTAAGTAGGGTCTGATCCACTACCTGGGATGCAAGGGGAGCAGTTAGAAAGATTGGCATTGGGATAAGAGGATAAGAGATCATTGGCCTAGTCAAAGTTGTACCAACTATACCACATTGATATTTGGGCTCTCTTGGTGGTGGGGATGGGAGAGGTTGCTCAGACGGAGTCTGGTCTTGGGATGAAGTAGCTAGTGAAGGTGTGGTTGAAGCTGGAGGAGGTTAATGAAGGGGTGCAGTAGTGTGTGGATTGGGTATAAGCGATAGCAAAGGAGACTCCACAATATTATGAGAACTATTCCTAGGAGGCTTACCCTTGTGCATAGCAACCATGGTAGGGATTATTCCAGAGGCTTGGGTTTGGGATAATGTAGGTGAATCCTTAATTATTTCCAATGAGGAAGTATGCTACGGAGAAGGGGATTGGGAATGGATTTCCATCATACTTTGCTTCTGCACATTTTGAATAGATTATTCCACCTTCTATTTCCCTATGCTCCTCTAGGTGGCCTTCCCTGCTCCCTCTAATTTTGGTGGCCCTAGAAATATTTTTAGCTGCTTGAATTTTGTTTTGCCCAAATTAGAAGATATGTTGGGATCTAGTGGACTTTCTCTCCTCTTCCTACTCATTTTAGATCCTTGCAACAAGGAAGTTGAGGGCTTTTGTGCTTCTGCTCCAAAGGGTTTGGATGACCTAGTCCTCCTAGTGTCTTGTTGAGAACTTGTAGAATATGCATTTTGTTGAACTTCCTACTCTTGGAATTGACTCTCTTGTTTCTAGTGGTGGATTATGGACTTCCAACTCTTCCTCCTCATATTCTTTATTTTCTTCTACTTCTTCTTCATCTTCATCTACCTCAACATATTGTCTGAATTGTACTATATTTGTTTCCCTTAGGACCAAGGGAGTGAGGTCCTCGTCTATTATTTCTTTCTAGTCTTCATAATCAACATCATACCTAGTTGAGAAGGTGGCATCCATCCTTGCAAGAAAGGGGTCTATGGTATCATTTGCCTCACAACGCATTATCCACCATTGTTCAATCTTATCTTCATCCCATTTCTTCTTGTTTATGATTGTCTGAACTAGTTGTTGCTTGAGGCGTTGATCAAGATTTTTTTTAGGGTCAAAGACCCACTTATATGGGTATTTAGATCTCCAAGAAGGGTGCTCATGCATATAAAAATGGGTGAATGGTTTTGTGTGATCTTACACCAAATCCCTATAATTTAAAATATCTTGATTAGCTCCATTGTTTTGGTGCATGAACTGGCATGGTCTGGCATTGAGATGATGAAGTCTTGCTTTAAGGATATCATATGGATCATAGTACCATATAGGAGGTACTATGGGAAGGCCTAAATTTTAGAGCTTATCATATAGCTTCTAGAATATATTAGAGTCATTTTTGGACATAATAATAGTTTCATATGACACCATCTTGGGGAAGATGGATTTCATTTTGTTCCCAATGCCCAACTTCTTTTCAATAGGATAGATTTGTTGGGATACCTCCATGCAAAAAACCCAATATATTACATACTATGGGAGTAGAAATGGGAAACCAAAGAACCCATTTAACCTTATGCAGGTTCTCTACGCCAAGTAATACTAGTCTCCTATCTCTAACTATTTGCTTCTTAGAAATTGTGTTGCATTGCCAAATAGGTGCGGGTACACTTCATAGATACATGCAAGTGTAGGACCCCAAAACTTCTTATTGAATTCTGAGTATGATTTTTTCCTCCTGAGAATGTGCATCGAGTCTACTACAGGGTATTTCCTACCCTAGTCATCATTTTCCCTACACTGGATGCCATGCGCTTCGTGAGGCATGAAATAAAAGAACAACCACACCAAGTAGGATACATACCAAAATTCAGTGTTGAACATCCTTTGGTATTCTATTAGTTGCTTCTTCATATTTTTGGCTAAAAACTTTGCCCAATCCAATATTACAGATTTATGGACCCACAACACAACATGGGCCATTACCATTTGATGGGGCTAAACAATATTATCGATTCAGAAGACCCAAAAATACTACTAACATTGATAGTATGGGTTGGATTGGGTCTCTGAAGTCCATGAGTTACCATGCATTCTGCATATAGTCATTTGGGATCCTACCTAGTGCTTCCTTTACCCAGCTTCTAGGACCATCTTCTCTTAGCTTTCCCCTTTGCTCTTTTGTGTTTATGATCTTCAAGCACCCACCTGGGACATCCATACTTTCAACAATAAACACTTCTCTAATGGTCTCTGCATTTATATAGAACAAGACCTACAACCTTTCATTTTGTACTACTCCGATGGTAGCATCATAAAACTTAGATATCACATGAACCAACTCAGGGCATGGGTGAGTAAAAGTCATCATGAACTGAGCCAACTGGGTTCTCCATGCAAGAGCCCCTGAGCTGTTTGAATTTGGGTTCTCTGCCATCTACACTGCGCCTTCATGAGAAGTTTTTACCTTCATACTAAGGATGACCTGGGTATCAAAAAGGTTCGTGTATCCATATTCCATTTGCTTTTTGGGCTTCCCTTTTGTCATCTTGGCACTTCGGTCTTCAACTTCCACACCCACCATTTTTAGAAAAATAACTCTACCTCTAAAAATAAATAATTTATTTAGACATAATTTTTATAAACTCCTTTTAGTTTCTTTGATATGTTAACATAGGCTGAGAAGCGATTTGAATTATCAATAGCTCATGTTCTATTTAAAGTGTTTGAAAGAAGTGCCAAAAGATAAATTGATAGGACCATTTGAAGAATTCTCCTGAAACTACAATGACCTAATAAAAACATGATATTTCCAACACATACCATCTATCAGGCTTCTTGGGAAGTGTAAATTTTATGCTAGCCAATGTTCTTGCGCAAGCAATTTATGACACCTGGACATGCCAAAATTAAAATTCTTACATTTTCCTTGAGATTTTTGGCTATCATGCCCTCGGGAGAAGATTTATTCCCATAGCATTGAGTAGATCTTATCTGATATCTGGTCTCTTAAATAGTGTGCCCAACTCTACCACTACTCCAATGTACCCAATCAATAAGTTACCAAGTGGAAGGTTAGGCTGATTTGGCCATTATCTCCATTGTAACATTCTTGAAATGCATCCCCATTGGGTCATATATGACATTGGTTAAGGCGACGATAAAAATTCTCCCACATTTTTGATTAATGGTATGCTTTTATGGCAGGCTCAAGAAATGATTATGCCATCTGGATTCGGGATAACTGATAGGTGTTTAGGATATTTACATGCTTCCATATGGTGGGATTGTACCATTTACTGATAAACACTTGGGAATTTGCTTACCAAGGTTGAATTTCTTATGGGTAAATTTTTGAGAATGCGCTCAACTCACGAGCCTCCCACTTTTCTCACTCAAAGAGGGGTAAATTATTGAGTGGGACAAACATCAACCCACCTCCTATTTTTTGCTTAAGGAAGGGCGCACTTTCAAGGAAAGCAAGTACTTATATGTGTCCCCATTTCCCGCCTAAGGCAAAACTTGATTCATATTATCATGAAAACTTGACATTACTAATTAAATAAAGGGATGAAACTAAATATTAACACATCCATATGATCCAACTAAAATATGTACAAAGAAGAGCAAAAGAAGAAAAATAATTATGTACATATATACATGCCTGACACCATTAGTGCTATGCATAGTGCTTGAGGTACTAGCCATTTACTGGAATTGGAAGTAGCCACCCTTCCAAGTCACTTAGTTGATAAGCATTTGCATCCTTTCAACTCTTAATGAGGTATGGACCTGACCATAATGATTCTAGCTTGTCATGTGCACCTAGCTTTGCTCGATTCACATCCCATTTTAGGACCAGATCACCTTCACAAAACTACTTTGGTGTCATTTTCTTGTCAAACCAGCACTTGATCATATTTTGATGCAGGCATAAATTATTGTATGCCTTTTCTCTTTTCTCCTCCAATTGGACCAATTGCACCATTCTCTTTTCCATAGCTGGAAAATCCTCCATATTCATTTCACTCATGAATTTCAGTGCTGGAAGTTCTAGATTGATGGGAAGGACCACCTCTTTCCCATAAACCAAGGTGTATGGTGATGTTTTTAGGGCCTTATTAGGGGTTATCCTATCTACCCATAATTCCTGATCAAGCAAAAGGTGCCAACTCCTGGGATTATGCTCAATATTTTGCTTTATTATCTTGAGCAAATTCTTGTTTATGGATTCGGCTAGACCATTTCCCTATGGATAATAGTTTGAGGTTGCATTCTAATAAATGCCATACTTACTAGAAAATTCCATTATTTTGGCTCCTATAAAAGTTGTACCATTGTTTGATACGATGGTGGTGGGAATCCCGAATCTAGTAATCAACCTCTCCAGGAAATCAATGATTGTTTGCTGATCAACATGCTTGGTAGCTTCGGCCTCAATCCATTTTGTGAAGTAATATGTTGCCGTTAGAATGTACTTATGACCAACTGATGAATTTGGGTTGATGACTCCAATGAAATCTAGTCCCCATTGTTGAAAGGGTTCCTCCACTATTATTGGTCGTAGAGGCATAGCAGGGTACTTTTCCTTTCTGATAAATATTTGACACTTATCACATGCCCTAACTAATTTGAATGCATTTGAGAATATGGACGGCCAATAGAATCCCACCCTCAGGATTTTGGCTACTGTAGTCTGTGTTGAGTAGTATCCTCCTGAGAATCCATAGTGAAATTCCTCAAGTATCTCCTGAGCCTTCTTTAAGGGTATGCAATGCAACAAAACTCCATCAAAGTTTCTTTGGTAGAGAGTATCATTGACTATTGTGTATTTTCTAGCTTGTAGCCTGTATCTATGCCTTTGAGATGATGTTAACCCTTCTGGGAATTTACCTGTATTGAAGTAGTAGATCAAGTTGGTAATCCAGGAGTCAGGTGATATTTGTGCTCATTCTGGCTCAGTATTATCTACTTATTCTATGCACAAGTTGGAGTCTATTACCATAGATTCTACCAGGTGCTGGCACAATGCTCGACCCCTAACCAACTTTGTTGGCCAAATTTCTACGTCAAACTCTTGGATCTTTGTTGTCCAACCAGCTCTCCGGTCTCCCATTCTCCTTGGATTACAAAATTTCTAACATCTGGGTGTACTACATACACCATAGTTTTGCTCTAAGAGACAAAGTGCCAAAACTTCTTGAGGGATTTCATAACAACATATACTTGTTTTTCAATGAAATTATACCTTTCTTCATGGTCGTGCAAATTTTGACTAAGAAAAGCAATTGGTCTTTCATTACCATAATCTCCCTTTTGTGTTAGGATCGTTGCATAACTTTCTTCTCCTCCAAAGGCATATAGAATGAAATCCTTGGAATAATCAAGGTTAATGAGAACTGGGGTGTGTGAGATGGCTTCCTTGATGCTTTTGAAGGCATCCCTTCGAGCATCTATCCATTTGAATTCCACATCCCTTTTTAGCATCTACGTCATAGGCTTGACTATCTATGCAAAATCAGATATAAACTTCCTCACAAAGTTGATCTATCCAAAGAAGGATTGCAATCCCTTCTTGGTCATGGGTAGTGGTAGATCTAAGATGGTGCTTACCCTATATGGGTCTATAGCTAGCCCTACTTTTGACACCACGTGCCCTAGTAGTTTACCCTCTTACACAACAAAGATAGATTTCTTTGGGTTTAGTGATATCCCAAACTCTTAGTATTTCTCAAAAACTTGGTGAAGATGCTCTACATGATTCTCCTTTTTATGAGAGAAGATAGTCATATCATCAAGGTAAATAACAATTACCCTATTTACCAATTCACCAAATGCCAAATCCATTGCCCTCTAAAAGGTAGCACCAACATTAGATAGTCCAAATGGTATTCTTTGGTATGCAAATGTTCCCCATTTAGTAGTGAATGCCATTTTATACTGATCTTCATCCCTTACCCACACCTGATTAAATCCTAAAAAGCCATCCAACAGTGAGAATCATTCTACTCCCACCATTGTATGTAATATTTGATCTATCTGAGGTAGAGGATAATGATCTTTCAGGGAAACTTTATTCAAATTTCTAAAATCAACATAGAGCCTGATATCTCCATTCTTCTTTTTGATTGGGACTAAGTTGGCTACCCAAGTAGAATTCTTAATAGGGTAAATTATTTTGGCATTCAATAACTTTAGTAGCTCCTGCTTCATCAGGGCTTCTATTTTTGGGTTCACTGGTCTCTGCTTCTGTCGAAAGGGCCTTGCATCATTCTCCAATTCAATGGTGTGTTGGATAATATCCTTACTATATACCTTGAGGTCATCATATGTCCAAGCGATGATATCATCATACTCTCTACATAATTCTTGGATCTGGTAGACCTCCTTCTCTAAGCAATCCACCTCTATATTCAAAATTTTACCAGTTGATACTTGAACCTCTTTGTAACCTTTGGAATCAATATTAATCATACGACCTATTGGTCGGTCACTACTATCAAATAGACTTTCTAGAGTGATTAGCCCTTTTGGAATATGGTTATTTTTAAGTTGAATGAACCCTTCTTCTTCCTCATCATATTTAGTTTTAGAGGGCCCCTCAGCTAAGCAATTCATTTCATGGATTAAAAAATCCACTATCTGTTCATCATTTTCAAAGACTTGCCAAAATATATTCTTGTCTGGAATAGATGGTCTATACACCAATTTGACTATTTTTCCTTATGAATGGTATTAGATACTGGGCAAAAATTTGCTCCTATAGATGCCAGTATATCAGCATGTCTATTTTGATCCCTGGGGATAGCTTTGATATTGAGTGCCTCAAATGCTTCTAATAAGTCCCATACTCTATTCTTATAAGCCTTTAGGTAATGCTGCTTTTGACACACTTTTTAGTGATTTTATTGACCACCAACTCAAAATCTCCAAATATTTTGAGTTGCTTGACTCCAAGCTTCTCCACCTTCTTAAGCCTCAAGCACAAGGCTTCATATTCTGCTACATTATTAGTACAACTCTAGGTTAATCTATATGAAAAAATATTTTGTGCCCCAGTAGGTGAAATCAATACCACTCTAGCTCCTGCACCATTTTTACATCTTGCCCCATCAAAATAGATTTTCCATAGCTGATTAGGTGAAGCCAGAAGTTCTTCTTTAGAAAATGGCTTTTTTGCCTATGGTTTCTCAATGGTGGAAGTGCCAATATTTATTTCTATTATAGCATTGAAGTCTTTAAGAGAAAATTGGTCTTCCATTTTTAGTTCTTCTAGAACTTCTTCCATGAGGTCTCCCTTCTCAGTAATGGCATTTATATTAACAAATTGCTGATTTGCCTCCTTCAGCCTCTCTATGTGAAAGGAAGAGGGTTTTTATAAATAAATATTCACCTTTTTCCTTTATATGGAATTTACATGTGATACTAATCAAGAGAAAGGTAGCCACCCAACTTGGTAGTGAATTCCCTTGAGAGGCACATCCCAAAGTATGGTTCCAGGTCAACTACCATAATTTCTTGTATAATAGTGACCTAAGGTAATCTATGAAGGACCATAGGTACATATTTGATAACTCCCATAATTTTCACTAGGGTACCATCCAACTATAGCACACCAAGATAATTTCTAGTGTATTCCATACCCATAACATTGCATACCACCTTGGGCATTACCATGGTAGTGGTACCTGAATCTATCATGTAGTTATGCACCACCCATCCTTCCATTTCCAAGGAAAGGTAAAATGGAGAAGGCATGTTTTTTCTACCCTCCATGATTGAACTACCCTGGACCATATTCTATTCTAATTGAACCTTATCTCGGTTCTTGATCATTTTAAGAGAGGCTTGAAGTAAATCAATCTACCTAGGGATTAGTAGAGCATCATACATGCTAGCCCTTGAAGGGGTTTTCTTCAATTCCTCCATGATATTAAATGTGAGAATCTTAGACTTCCTATCCTTATATTTTAGAAGGTGTTCAAAATTACTCCTATATTCATGAGTAGCCTCAATCCATTGCCACTTTGTCAAGGAAGGGTATTTAAGCTTATCTCTAGCCTCTACCTGAGTCTTTGCCCCCTTTTGTTGAGTTTCATTGGATTTAGGGTCCCCTTTCTACTATTGAAGAGGTCTATGAAGAGGAGTATTTTTAGGATATTCTTCTTTAGATTTTCTCTTCTCTTGATCATCAATAGTGACCTTCATAGGATTTAACTCTTCAGGGTTCACCTGAAGCGGTTTCTTCCTAGATATAGTGAGGACAAAAACTTGTTCCACTGATGGCACCATGAAGTTGTGCTCACCATCTCTGATCATATTGATTTATCCTTTTTAAATTATTTCTACCTTCTCAATGGCCATCTTTTGCACATAATACTGATGCATCATATAAGTACTTTCCCCATGAGGGTCATTACATGTAGAACACCAATAGTCTGATTCAGACATAGAAATTAAGGGATCACCCTCTTCATTAATAAGGACTGCATTAGCTCTCTCAGAAGGCTTTCTAGTGAATGCATACTTATATTTTTACACATATGGGAAGTTCTTGGTTGAAATTTCCTTTTGGATTCACTTATTTTCCTCATATTAACCTCATTGGAGAGATTTTTCATGAAGTTTTGCATCTCCTATAAGGTAGCAGCTTGTGAATCTAAGGTGGATAGTGCAGGTACTATAGGAGGCATAAGAAGAGTTGGTATTACAAATGGAGTAGTGAGAATTGGCACTACAAATGTGCTAGGCCATTGAGGAAAGTTCACAGGAGGTGGAAGTGCTGGATAGGTAGGTGTTGGGATGGTTGGTTGTGGTTGACTATTAATGAACTAAGGGAAAATAGGCATCAAAGTCTTTGGAGGCAATATACCTATAGCAATAAGGATCTTTTTAGCTTTTATATCCTCTTGGAATATCTAAGGAAAGGCAAGGACATTTGATTACCTTATCATTAGTCCTAGATCTAAACTGAAAGCTCTTAGATAATAATATATGGCTTGCTCATGGGTTGGCCTAAGACCATCTGGCACTCTTTTCCAGGTGTGTCTAAACTTGATATTAAAGTCCATGATCTCTTATTGTGTATGTCTTTGTATGATTGTGAACTAAGTAAGCAAGGAAAATGGGTCTTCTTGTTCATTGAACTCTTCTATTAGCTTGGATGCTAGAGCATTCTAGGAATTTATACTCCTATTAGGTAGAGTTCTATACCAATAAAGCACCTTTCCTTTCAAGTAAATAACCAATAATTTTATCATCACATGTTCATCTTGGATATTGTGTACAACATCCAATGATGCTACATCTTGATAATGTTCAAATATTGTCTTTCCTAGTACCATCATACGTTGGCAAGGCTTTCAAGGCTACTTGGGGAATAGCATGTTGATCAACTAGATCAAGGGGACATGTGTTATTCTAGTTAGGAACTCTTGGGTTCTAATTTTGAGCCATTACTATTTGTTGAACAATAAGTGCTTGGGACATAGGTACTAAGTGGGTAACTATCTGATCTTCTTCTTGATCTTCAAAAAAAGTAGGAGCTTCAGTAATTAGTTTAGGTTGCTTTCTTCTAAAGGACAACTCTAAGAACTCAATTGGTTCTTCTGAGACACTAGCCCTATGTCTTGTAAACATGAAATAACAACAGGGCTAATATGGATTTCTGGGTGTATCTTCAATGGATTCTAGGTAATTAAAGGTGACTAGATAAAACTAGGTATCACTAGACCTTTTGTTTATCCAAAATGTGGAAGAGGATCCCACTGGGTATGTTCCAAAAATTTGGTCAAAATTTTATCTAATGGTAAGGATTGTGCACCCATAGACCTTGACCAACATTGAATGGCCTCAAGACCAAGATTTTTGAGGCCAATCTCCATAGAAGGTCGGTTCCTAAAGGATCCTAGCTAACTATGCTTCAAGGGAAAAGGGAGGTGAGGAAAAGCAAGAAAGTAAAAGCTAGAACTTACAAGGGATGGATTCAGCCACATCAAAATGCATACAATATTCAAATACTCAACAAGTACATGTAGATCATCTAACAGACCATCAAATACTTCTCATTTGCATTTAACACGTAGAGTTCAATTATGAATTCTAGAATTAGAGAATGAAAAGCATGAAATCTAGGATGCAAAATTACAACATAATCATTCATCTAACTTTAACAGAAATAAATAATCAAACAAACATACATACATGAAAATTTTTGGAGGCTAGACAATGATCCACTTGTATTATCTGTGTTTCAAATATTACATGCAAGTTGTAATAGCCAAAGAGCCGACCCTATTTTTGCCTTACATTCTTACATATATAGCCCCTTTGAAGGTTCTCTACTACAAGTGGATACATCATCAATAACTCAGGTTGGCCAACCACCTCTGCTACATATCATTAAGACATTTTAATGAGGGAAACCAAATTGAGGACTTATATGAAAGCACCAACCATGCACCTCCCTATTTAGTGCATTACAGTACTCCTTACTGGTCATATCTAACTATTTCTATGACCACTACATTATCCTCTTGGTATACATAACATTTGCACACATTTGGAGACTAGAGCTACTTAGACTCTTAATGTGACCTACAACTTGTTGTGGAGAAAGTACTGGTACTATATTTTATTCTATGTGCTCCATAGATATGCATTGGTTATGCACATGTGATCTAACCAATCAAGAATTAAATGGCTAAACTACCTATGTATTTTTGAAGATAGTGCCACCCTCTACCTCTTGGCAGGAGGCTGATGTTTTAAATTTTGAATCCAATTTCATTTATTAAATGGAAATCTAGGCTAGAGATAATTCACTTTGCTTGTCGTACCATGGTTAAACCATTTCCCTGGATTGTGACCCATCTGTCATGTCATTCCTTATGGTGTAGGTTTAGGTTCAATTCTAGGACCACGAGTTCCCATTTTTCCACCATGTCACCATCTTAGTTAGAATTCAATTCATCAATTTAGGTGGGATTTTATGGTTTTTCCTAGTCAAATGTCTTCCCACTTTTTTGCCTTCCTTCACCTTAGAAACATTGCAATGGGATTTTTGGAAGGTTAGAAGTTTTCTACCTTCCTAGTTTCCCACCCTATGTCATATTGAGGCAAAGTTGTAGGCTACACTCTGATGGCATGGCATCCCAATTTTTTTCCAACTCAAATGCTTATCAATTTTGTGCAAAACTTCAGGGAGTTATTAGAAGTGAACATGTTCAATTTATCACTTGGAACGTATCTTCTTTCTTTGTGCCATAAAATATCTAAGTCTTATTCAACTATTATAGGCACAAGGTGGGAGGAAAAAACATCCACAATTCTTAAGTCAAAATATGAGATAGTCCCTCTTCAACTACTTCCCACATTTGGTTATTTAGTAACTCCTCAAGATGGCTATGATTTTGGATTGATATACTTGTTATATAAATTGGATTATTGTGCTAGGATGAATTAGGTGGAGATGATTATCTTCCCTCGAGAAGTGGTTCAGACTCCTCAAAAGGTATTATTGGTAATTGTGAGGTGACTTCTATTCTTTTAATAAAACATCTATTAGGTCCTCTTGGCCTTGGTGTACTCATGCATTCTCAAGTAGGGGATCTATGGGTAGATAGTTAGAACATTGATGTTATGGTTGACTAACCTATGGATCCTAAACACTACAATTTGCACTCCCCAAAAATGGTACCAAAATGGTGAGCATAAATGGTGTTCTATAAATGGTTTTAAGTCTATCCACTTATGTCAATCTGGAATTCTATAAAATTGTGAGTGCCTACACAAAGTATATGCCTATAGTGTGGGAGATGAAGTCCTAGGCATCTAATGGTTTGGTGGTGGGATTGTTTATTCATGTAGTTTTATTTTTAACCAAACTCAGTAAAGAAAATTACATATTTAATTAAAGAAAGAAAATAAATGCATAAGAAATAAATTAATGAACAGGCACTTAAAACATTAAAGCTACTAAAAATGAAAGATCGAATTAAAATTGTAGAAGGAAAATGTAGGAAATAAACACACAACTAGATATAAATTGCAAAGAAATAAACATGCAATTGAAAATAAATTGTAGAAAAATAAACACACAATTGGATAAAATAATAAAACATGAAATAATAAAAACTGAATAAAATAAAACAAGGGAGGATTACTTCCTAGATTGGGCCCAATATTCCACAGTTGGTCCACTTGGTCGATTACATAGAAATTACTCCTTTAGCGCATGCAAAATAAAAACACTTAGAAATTTTGATTAATAAAAATGTAGTACAAAATTATTCAGAGTTCACAGATTTTTGTTTTCAAGAATGGCTTGTGTTCTTATACGGAACATGGCTAATTCCCATTACAAGAATAAATTATTCTAATTTAATCATAAATTATGATTATCTTTGTCACATTTATGCACAACTATGATTTTCATCTATTAAAAAAGTGCTCATTTCCAAATTAATCATCACAAGATAAGAACAATGCTCTCCTATTTTTCATAACATCTTTCTAAAAATTGCATAGTCTTTCAATCAACCAATTAACGTGTGGAATATAGGCACTATATACCTGTTGAACATAGGTGCCTACCTACACCTAGGATGTAGGTGCTTGCCTTCACCCAGGACATAGGTGCCTACCTGCATATGGAATGTAGGTGCCTGCTTGCACCTAGGATGTAGGCACTTGCATACATATAGAATGTAGGTTCCTATCTATGCTTGGGATGTAGGTGTCTTCATCATTTTTGTGGTCTCCTTTAAGACATATTTGTACTTTGAAAATATTATGTTCTTTGCATAATATTAGGTCCTTGTGGGACCTCGACTAAAAATGTAAAAGAAGTAACAAAAACTTGCATCTACACACATATTCAACTAAAAACACCAATCAAATATAAATACATCATTTTATATTAAACACATGTAATAATCATACAAAAACACATTTTTGGTGTTAAATATGCCATACAATACCCTTGGAAACATGCATAAAAATGAGCATTTTTGGTGCTCATCACTCTTTGTATCTTGGTTTCCTTATTTGAGCCAAAGATGTATAAGAGTAAATCAAGAAATAATGCCAATTAGTCATTTAATCATGTTGTCTCCAAAATTTTACCATCTAAATACCATCTAGAGTCATTTCCATATAGATCCACCATCTAGAGCTATCATATAGAGGCATTGTATATATTTTCCATCTAGATCCACCATTTAGAGTAACCATATGGAGATGTTATTTAGAGCTACCATCTAGAGATGTCATATTTAATTATCTTTTGGAGCTACAATTTTTCTCTACAATTTGGATCTATAAGTTGTCTGATTGCATTGTCTAGAAAATATTATCATCTAGGGTTGTCAATTGGAAGAGTTGTATAGAGTTATCACATGGAGCTACTATATAAAAATAGTTGTCCTCTAGAGATACCATTTAGAGTTATCATTTAGGGATACCATATAGAATTGTTGTATAGAGCTATTATGTATATTTACCATCTAGGGGTGTCATCTAGTGCTACCATCTAGAGCTATCATCTAGAACTACCATATAGATATGCTATTTAGATTTATTAGCTAGAGCTATTGTGTAGAGCTACTATCTAGATATACCATCTAGATATACTCTTTAGAGAATATTATTCTTTGGAGAAGAGTTTTCATATAAATATATAGGCCATATAAATACATTAGTGACATCACATAAATTGTCTTATAGAAGAGTCATCAAGATTTACCTTGGGATGAGGGGCGGATTGTGGTCCATGGGCGAGAAATCATGGTCGACATTAATTTGTTGGCAACCATTACTGGGCAGACGACAAAGGGTCATTCGATCCACAGGCAAAAGCACAACTGGGAGGTCGAGCTACACGAATTCAAGGACAATTAGAAGATATTCAAGGAGGCAAAGAACGACTTAACTAGGGTTGATATTCCTGCCCCCTGGAACTCTGAGATGAAAAATGTCATGGAATTCATTACGATAGAGGATCCTGGTAAGGTCCTTCTAAGTTTTCACTATGCTTTCATTAATTTTTTTCATGACATTAACCCTATCAACATACCTCAATTCATCCTAAACTCCATGAATTACACTATTAATTCGTTTCGTAGTAAGAAAGGTTCGACAATGCCCTTGCACCAGAGCCTTTTTAAGGTTATCTACAAGTTTGTCCTTACTACTTCGCCCCATCCCAAAGCTTTGGCCCTTTCGCCCTCTGAGACCCTTGCCCTAGGGCCAATTTTTCCAAGGCCTACTTGGGGTTCCCTGCTAAGAAATGTAACTTTGAAGCAGCCACCAGAGGCGGCTCGACCAGAAAGAGGCTGAAGATTGATGAACCAGAAGGATCCACTAGATCCTCTGCTAGGTTAAGGAACAAGCTTGCTCTGGGAAGCTTTAAAGCCATAAGTGTTGACTCAGAGGATGAGGGGCCTGACTTCAACATCATGGTTCTCAAACACTTTGTTCTGACATCCTTAGCGACTATGGCCAAGCAGATCGAAGAGATCCTTGATGCCCTCACCAAAGTCTTCTTCAATGAGGGCTTCCAAAGCGCTAAGGAAGTGATCGAAGACGTCGATGACCAGGAGAATGACAAGGAGCAGAATGAGGAGGATGCAGAGGAGGAGTGATGTGGACCCTCTTGATCCATTTTTGAGGTGGGATGATCAGAAGACCTATTGTCTGTGGGTTTGGTTCATGATCCTTAGGGTTTTTCTGCTGTCTTTTTGCGGTTATCTTCTCTATTTTTGGTCTTCCTATTCCGAGGCTTCCTATTGTTTTTGTTGTAAGTCATTGTTGGCTAGTTATGTTAGAAGGTCGAATATCATTTTCTGGTCTCTAGTTTCGGTGCTTAGCTTTACACTATTTTTTTTCAAAGGTTTTGGATCAACCTAAGAAACTCATTTGATATAAAAAATCTTTTATTTATAAAAAAAAAAGATTTACCATAAAAAAATAATCATCTAAAATGAAGATTGACCCTACCATTCATTGACTAATCCATTTAGGAACAAGGCCATCTAAATATGCTTAAAGGTTGTATATTGTAAATTCATCTAATCAATGCATGAATAATTTGAATGTTAAATGATTTCATTCAAAAAAAACACTAGTGTTTGTTGTGATGTTTTAATAAATAATTTGAAAGTTCTATGAAGTTGGATAAGATCATAAATAACCAAAATACTACAGGCATCAAATTTGGTTTGGGCTTTGACGAAGAAGAATCATCAAATGGATCAAAGGCCATAAATGAAGAATCCATAAAGAATGAAGATAAGAAACAGGTTGATCAAGAAAAATTGACTCATGCAAAAAAAAAACAATAAATCAAGGCATGAAAGAAGAATTGACAATGATGGATTCACCAATGTCACACATCAAAGAAGAAGAAGATTTATGGCTCCTACGACAACATGGAAAATACCATCACCTAGGTTCAATCATCTCTTTTCTGGTTACTATTTTAAATGCAATGGTTATGGACATAATATTTCAGATTGCAAGTATAATGTAGGACCAAGGAATTTTACCGGTAGAAATGTTTTTTCACCTTTGATGGATTATGCAGTAGAATGTTATAACTGTCATAATTTTGGGCACATTGCAAGAAATTGTTGAATTACATTTGCATAAAATCAATTTCAGGGAAGAAAATTTCAACCAAACTGAATGAGACAAAATAGAAAATTTCTCGAAAAACATGCACAAGCTACTAAAAAAGAAAAGTCAAAACGAGAGCCCAAAAATGTAATCAAACCAGAGTGGAAAGAAAAAGAGTGATCTAAGGAATAAAATGAATCCCTGATCATACAAACAACATTTAAAGCATAGAATAAATCTACACTATGGATACTTGATAGTGGATGCTCCAGTCATATGACAGGTGACAAACATAAATTTGAGAAGTTATAGTAATATGAAGGTGGTTCAGTAAAATTTGGAAATAATGATGGAGCTAAGATAGTTGGAAAAGATTCAGTTAAGATCAGTGATGAAAAAATCAAGTCAAAAGAAGTCTTGTTTGTGGTTGGTCTGATGCATAACTTGTTGAGCATAAGTCAAATTTGTGATAGAGGTCATGAAGTGATTTTTAAGAAGCAGGGTTGTGAAGTCAAAAAAGCAAACAGTGGAAAGTTGATAGCAACTGGATCGAGGATATATGGCAACATGTACACTCTATCAAATACTTCAGAAGGAGCTTGCTTGATTGGACAAGAAGAATAAAATTGGTTGTGGCACAAGAGGCTCGGTCATATCAGTTTTGACAATCTAGTAAAAATCAGCTCAAAAAATGCAGTGAGAGATATTCCCACCATTGGAAAACCATAAAATAGCATTTGTGCTTCATGCCAAAAGGGGAAGCAAACTAGAGTATCATTTAAAACAAAATATTACTACACAAGAAAACCTTTGGAACTAATACATACTGATTTATGTGGACCCATGAGAACGCAAAGCATAAATGGTGACAAATATTTTATGTTGTGTATAGATGACTATTCCAGGATGACATGGGTACTATTTTTGAAGCATAAATCATAAGCTTTTGAGATGTTCAAGGTTTTCAAAAACCAAGTTGAGAATCAAACAGGAAAAATATTAAATGTTTAAGATCATATAGAGGAGAGTTCATTTCAGAGGATTTTATAGAGTACTGTGAAAAATATGGTATTAGGAGATAGTTTTTAGCAGCCAGGACACCTCAGTAGAATGGTGTGGTAGAAAGAAAGAACAGGACAGTGCAGGAAATGGCATGGACTATGTTGACTAAGAGAAAAGTAGAAGACATATTTTGGAAAGAGGTAGTCCATACTACGGTATACATCCAAAATAGGTGCATGTTGAGGACGCATGAAAGCAAAACTCCTTATGAGTTGTGGTTTGGTAAAAAGGCAACAACAAGATACTTTAAAGTTTTTGGCAACAAGTGTTACATAAAAAGAACTGAAGAAAACCTTGGTAAGTTTTAATATAGAGCAGATGAAGGTATTTTTCTTGGCTATTCGTCAAAAATCAAAGCTTATAAGTGCTACAACAAGAGGCTAAGGAAAATTGTGGCTAGTGTTGATGTTAAAGTTGATGAAGGTAGGGAATGAGTAATTAGCTATGAAGAGAACTACCCAATTTATGAAGAGGTTATTGAAGGAGATGAGGAAAAGGAAATGAAAAAGAAACAAAAAATTGACTCAGATGATTCAAACAGTGATTAAGAAGTGGAAGAAAATAAGAAATTCAAAACAGACAGCTGGCAGAAAGATCATCCTAGAGAGAAAATAATTGGAGACCCCACAGTTGGTGTTCAAACAAGAAGAAGAGTAGTAAGCAACTACTCTCTATTATCCAGCATTGAACCAAAAAATGTTGCTGATGCAAGAAAAGATGAAAGTTGGATGAAGGCAATAAATGAAGAATTAGATCAGATCGAGAAAAACAAAACTTGGGAGTTAGTACCAAGACCTACAATAAAAAATATAATTGGTACTAAATGGGTCTTTCAAAACAAATTGAATGAAGACGAACAAGTAGTCAGGAATACAACAAGATTGGTATGTAAAGGCTATGCACAAGTTGAAGGTATTGACTTTGAGGAAAACTTTGCATCTATGGCTAGACTAGAGGCAATTAGAATGTTTTTGGCTTTAGCAGTTTACAATAATTTTAAAGTTTATCAAATGTATGTGAAATCAGCATTTTTGAATGGGAAAATTGAAGAAGAGGTTTATATTGAGCAGCCAGATGGTTTCTAACTTGGTGATGATCCCAACTTGGTTTGCAAGTTGAAGAAAGCACTATATGACTTAAAATAGGCAACCTGTGCATGGTATGCAAGGCTAGACAACTATCTTACTCAACAAGGGTTCAAGAAAGGTATGGTGGATAGTAATTTGTATGTCAAAATAGAAAATGACCATCTTATTTTTCTTGTTGTATACATAGATGATATCATATTTGGCAACAGCAAAGATGAGTCGTGTAAAGATTTAGCAAATAAGATGCATAAAGAATTTGAAATGTCAATGATTGATGAACTTTCGTATTTCCTCGAGTTTCAAGTTAATCAAAATGACAAGGGAATATTTATTTCTCAAATTAAATATGTGAAAGAGATGTTAAAAAAGTTCACAATGGAGGATTGTAAGCCAATTAGCACTCCCATGACAACATGTTGCAAGTTGAGCAAGGATGACAAATCTCCACATGTTGATCAAACCATGTAAAGATCTATGATTGGGAACTTACTTTACTTGAAAACTACCAGACTAGATATTTTGTAGGCAGTATGCATGGTAGCACGATTTCAGGCTAGTCCCAAGGAGACTCATGTGACAACAGTGAAGAGGATTCTTTGGTATCTCAAGGGTACTATGGAGTATGGGTTATGGTATCCGAAAGGTAAGGACTTCACCCTTATTGCGTATTTAGATGTAGATTGGGTAGGATGTGTAGATGAAAAAAATAGTACCAGTGGAGGTGCATTCTATCTTGGAGACAAGTTGGTCATGTGGCATAGTAAGAAACAAGATTCAGTCTCCTTATCCACAGCAGAGGTAGAATGTATTACAACATCAATGTGTTGTATGCAGGTATTATGGATGAAACAAACCATGAAAGATCTTGGTATTAACTTCAGTGAGCCAATTTTAGTTAAGTGTGATAACACTAGTGCCATTAACATCTCAAAGAATCTAGTTATGCATTCTCGCACAAAACATATTGCTATCTGGTATCACTTTTTGAAGGAGAAAGTTGTGAAAGGTGAGGTTAAGTTGGATTTTGTTCCAAAAATAGAGCAAGTAGCAGATATCGTCACAAAACCATTGCCCAAGGAAGTCTTTGAGTACCTTTGCAATAAATTGGGAGTGGTTATGCTTCCCAATAATTGACTAGCTATCGAGACCACATTCTCAGGGGGAGCATTTGTGTATTTGTTTATCTTTTTGCTCATGTTTGTGATTTTTGCTAAGTGTAATAATTTTTGCCTGAGAATGTTGTGCATGGAATCAGGGGGAGTTTGCAGAAGCCCTTTGGTATTGTTGTCAAAATGGGAGAAGAGTTATAGAAAATTGTACATGTGTTGCCAACAATTCCAAAGGGGGAGATTGTTGAACAAGGTGCAGCGATAGTATTGTCATTGTTGTCAACACAGTCAAATAGATCGGTTGATGTAATGGACAGTAGTTCAGAGGTTATTCAGAGTATGTACAGTGATGTTAAATTCTTATGAGGATGTTTTGGATGGTTGGGTGAAGTTGTTACAGGTTGTTTGTGCAAATTTGCGAAAGTTGAAAAAAATGTCAGAAAGTTGTCAAAGCAGCAAAATAGTCAAAAAGTTGCAAAAGTCACCACGGGCACAGTTGGATAGGATGGATCAGTTTGGAACATGCCAGCATGTCATGAAATAGTCCAAAAAATCATTGGATATGTCATCACAGTGTTTGTATTTATCGGTGATGTTTTTGGTATCTTGGCGGATGATTTGGCAAGTGGTTGTATAGGCTGAAAAAGTGCAGGTTTTGTCAAAAGCACTGCGAACAAACCGTAAGGATTTATGTAGTAAAATTTGAACTGGAGGTGGTTGTTATCTTCAAGAACATGTGTTCTAAATTTCAACAAAAACTAAGCAATGAGGCGAAGACCATCTCCCAGGTTCAATCATCTCTTTTTTGGTTACTATTTTAAATGCAATGGTTATGGACATAAGATTTTAGATTGCAAGTATAATGTAGGACCAAGGAATTTTACCAGTAGAAATGTTTTGTCACCTTTGATGGATTATGTAGTAGAATGTTATAACTATCATAATTTTGGGAACATTGCAAGAAATTGTCAAAGTACATTTCCATCAAATCAATTTCAGGGAAGAAAATTTTAACCAAATTGAATGAGACAAAATAGAAAATTTCTCGAAAAACATGCACAAGCTACTAAAAAAAAAGTCAAAACAAGAGCCCAAAACTATAATCAAACCAAAGTGGAAAGAAAAAGAGCGATCTAAGGAAGAAAATGAATCCCTAATCGTACAAACAACATTTAAAGCACAGAATAAATCTGCACCATGGATACTTGATAGTGGATGCTCCAGTCATATGACAGGTGACAAACAAAAATTTGAGAAGTTACATCAATATGAAGGTGGTTAAGTAAAATTTGGAAATAATGATGGAGCTAAGATAGTTGGAAAAGGTTCAGTTAAGATCAGTGACAGAAAAATCAAGTCAAAAGAAGTCTTGTTTGTGGTTGGTTTGAAGCATAACTTGTTGAGCGTAAGTCGGATTTGTGATAGAGGTCATGAAGTGATTTTTAAGAAGCGAGGGTTGTGAAGTTAGAAAAGCAAACAGTGGAAAGTTGATAGCAACTGGATCGAGGACATATGGCAACCTATACACTCTCTTAGAGACTTCAGAAGGAGCTTGCTTGATTGGACAGGAAGAAGAAAATTGGTTGTGGCACAAGAGGCTCGGTCATATCAGTTTTGACAATCTAGTAAAAATCAGCTCAAAAAATGCAGTGAGAGATATTCCCACCATTGGAAAACCATCAAATAGCATTTGTGCTTCATGCAAAAATGGGAAGCAAACTAGAGTCTCATTTAAAACAAAAGAGTACTACACAAGAAAACCTTTGGAACTAATACATACTGATTTATGTGGACCCATGAGAACGCAAAGCATAAATGGTGACAAATATTTTATGTTGTGTATAGATGACTATTCTAGGATGACATGGGTACTATTTTTGAAGCATAAATCAGAATATTTTGAGATGTTCAAGGTTTTCAAAAACCAAGTTGAGAATCAAACAGGAAAAAAGATTAAATGTTTAAGATCAGATAGAGGAGGAGAGTTCATTTCAGAGGATTTTACAGAGTACTATGAAAAATATGGTATTAGGAGACAGTTTTCAGTAGCCAGGACACCTCAGCAGAATGGTGTGGTAGAAAGAAAGAATAGGACAGTGCAGGAAATGGCATGGACTATGTTGATTGAGAGCAAAGTAGCAGACAGATTTTGGAAAGAGGCAGTCCATATTGCGGTATACATCCAAAATAGGTGCATGTTGAGGACGCATGAAAGCAAAACTCCTTATGAGTTGTGGTTCGGTAAAAAGGCAACAACAAGATACTTTAAAGTTTTTGGTAGCAAGTGTTACATCAAAAGAACTGAAGAAAACCTTGGTAAGTTTGAAGATAGAGCGGATGAAGGTATTTTTCTTGGCTATTCGTCAAAAAGCAAAGCTTACAAATGCTACAACAAGAGGCTAAGGAAAATTGTGGATAGTGTCGATGTTAAAGTTGATGAAGGTAGGGAATGCGTAATTAGCTATGAAGAGAACTACCCAATTTATGAAGAGGTTATTGAAGGAGATGAGAAAAAGGAAATGAAAAGGAAATAAAAAATTGACTCAGATGATTCAAACAGTGATTCAAAAGTGGAAGAAAATAAGAAATTCAAAACAGGCAGCTGGTAGAAAGATCATCCTAGAGAGCAAATAATTGGAGACCCCACAGTTGGTGTTCAGACAAGAAGAAGAGTAGTAAGTAACTACTCTCTATTATCCAACATTGAGCCCAAAAATGTTGCTGATGCAAGAAAAGATGAAAGTTGGATGAAGGCAATAAATGAATAATTAGATCAGATCGAGAAAAACAAAACTTGGGAGTTAGTACCAAGACTCTGCAAATAAAAATATAATCGATACTAAATGGGTCTTTCGAAACAAATTGAATGAAGACGGACAAGTAGTCGGGAATAAAGCAAGATTGGTATGTAAAGGCTATGCACAAGTTGAAGGTATTGACTTTGAGGAAACCTTTGCCACTGTGGCTAGACTAGAGGCAATTAGAATGTTTATGGCTTTAGCAGTTTACAAGAATTTCAAAGTTTATCAAATGGATGTGAAATCAGCATTTTTGAATGGGAAACTTGAAGAAGAGGTTTATATTGAGCAGCCAGATGGTTTCCAACTTGGTGATGATCCCAACTTGGTTTGCAAGTTGAAGAAAGCATTATATGGCTTAAAACAGGCACCCCGAGCATGGTATGCAAGGCTAGACAACTATCTTACTCAACAAGGGTTCAAGAAAGGTATGGTGGATAGTAATTTGTATGTCAAAATAGAAAATGGCCATCTTATTGTTCTTGTTGTATACGTAGATGATATCATATTTGGCGACGACAAAGATGAGTCGTGTAAAGATTTAGCAAATAAGATGCAGAAAGAATTTGAAATGTCAATGATTGGTGAACTTTCGTATTTCCTCGGGTTGCAAGTTAATCAAAATGAGAAGGGCATATTTATTTCTCAAATTAAATATGTGAAAGAGATGTTAAAAAAGTTCACAATGGAGGATTGTAAGCCAGTTAGCACTCCCATGACGATAGGTTGCAAGTTGAGCAAGGATGACAAATCTCCACATGTTGATCAAACCATGTACAGATCTATGATTGGGAGCTTACTATACTTGATAGCTACCAGACTAGATATTTTGTAGGCAGTATGCATGGTAGCATGATTTTAGGCTAGTCCCAAGGAGACTCATGTGACAGCAATGAAGAGGATTCTTCGGTACCTCAAGGGTACTATGGAGTATGGGTTATGGTATCCGAAAGGTAAGGACTTCACCCTTATTGCGTATTCAGATGCAGATTGGGTAGGATGTGTAGATGATAGAAAGAGTACCAGTGGAGGTGCATTCTATCTTGGAGACAGGTTGGTCGCGTGGCACAGTAAGAAACAAGAGTCAGTCTCCTTATCCACAGTAGAGGCAGAATATATTACAGTGACAACGTGTTGTACGCAGGTATTATGGATGAAACAAACCCTGAAAGATCTTGGTATTAACTTCAGTGAGCCAATTTTAGTTAAGTGTGATAACACCAGTGCCATTAACATCTCAAAGAATTCGGTTATGCATTCTCGCACAAAACATATTGCTATCCGATATCACTTTTTGAAGGAGAAAGTTGCGGAAGGTGAGGTTAAGTTGGATTTTGTTCCAACAATAGAGCAAGTAGTGGATATCTTCACAAAACCATTGCCCAAGGAAGTCTTTGAGTACCTTCACAATAAATTGGGAGTGGTCACGCTTCCCAAGAATTGACTAGCTATCGGGACCACATTCTTAGGGGGAGCATTTGTGTATTTGTTTATCTTTTTGCTCATGTTTGTGATTTTTGCTAAGTGTAATAATTTTTGCCTGAGAATGTTGTGCATGGACTCAGGGGGAGTTTCAACAACCCTTTGGTATTGTTGTCAAAGGGGGAGAAGAGTTACAAGAAATTGCACGTGTGTTGCCAACAATTCCAAAGGGGGAGATTGTTGAGCAAGGTGCAGCGACAATATTGTCATTATTGTCAACATAGTCAAATAGATCGGTTGATGCAGTGGACAAGAGTTCAGAGGTTATTCAGAGTATGTACAGTGATGTTAAATGCTTATGAGGATGTTTTTGATGTTTGGGTGAAGTTGTTACAGGTTGTTTGTGCAAATTTGCAAAAGTTAAAAAAATCGTCAGAAAGTTGTCAAAGCAACAAAATAGTTTAAAAGTTGCAAAAGTCACCACAGGCACAGTTGGATAGGATGGATTAGTTTGGAACATCCTAGCATGTTAGGAGGTGAGAGTTATGATTTTTGCAAAAATGTTATAGGTCTCTTTTATGTCAATTTGTGCCACTTGTGCAAAATCCTTTAGTTGGCCATCTCGACCTTGAAGAGTCTCTAGAGTTTTAGTTTCAGTGTTGTTACACCTTCAAGGCATCAAATAGATCATATTTTGTTTTTTGTTTGAGTTGTCACGTGGCTCCGAAGTATGAGAACGAGTAAGGTGTCAATTCTTTGCATGTGACGTGTTTGACGAAATGCCTTCTCAATATAAACAAAAGGAGTTATATGTGTTTAAATAGGTGGAGTGAGGGAGAGAGGAGAGGGGGGGGTGGGGTTTTTTGAGTGTTTTTTTGGGGGTGGGGTTTTTGGGGGGGGGGGGGGTGGGGGGGAAAAAAGGGAGTTACAATTGACAAGTGGTATAGGATTTTGGGCATAACTTTCTCATACGATATCAGTTTTGGCTAAAATTTTGAGAGGAGGTCATAGACAGAGTTCTACACAATACCCAGAAAGCGTTTAGCAATTGACAAAATGAGCTAAGAGAATGGTCAATTTTTATGTGAGAAGAGAAGATTCATATATGTCATTTTATTATCAATATCAAAATCAAGTGGGTGCTTGGTAGAGGGGTTGGTGCTCCTTTCTATTGGTGTAGATAAATTAGGGGTTGGTGCTCCTTTCTATTGGTGCAGATAAATCAGGGGTTGGTGCTCCTTTCTGTTGGTGTAGATAAATCAGGGGTTGGTGCTCCTTCTAGTGGGTGTTGGTAAATTGATTGTAAAGTTGGTGCTTTGCAAAGGCTGGATTTGGATGGGAGTCCAAACAATCATTTTGAGGATGTAGCCAAATCGGTGAACCTCGGTACATCTTGTGTTGTGTGATGTTCTCTTGTTATACTTGCTTTATTTGGTTTCAAGTTTTCATTGTTTCGGCTTTAAGAGTTGAAGATTTAAGTTTTAAAAGAGCTACACTGATTCACTCCCCCTCTCAGTGTCATTGTGAGACTAACAATTGGTATCAGAGCGAGGTTCCTAAATAAGCTTAACCGACTAGGGTGATCTTGGAAGTGACACAATGGCAGGTGGTGAAGGCTTCTCATCAAACAAAGCACCATTGTTTGATGGAACTAATTACGCATTTTGGAGACTCAGGATGCAGACATATCTTTGTGCTTTGGGATACGACATTTGGGATTTAGTAGATAGTGGATACACAATACCCACCACTTCTCCAACCGATGCTACCGGTAAGAAATTATTTGAGAATGACTCAAAAGCAAAGAATGCTATCATGTGCGGATTAGTGGACAGTGAACTGGTAAAGATTATGAGTTGTAAAATGGTAAAAGAAATATGGGACAAAGCGAGGAGCATTCATGAAGGAGACGTTAAGATCAAGGAGGCCAAGTTACAAACACATCGAGCTCGGTTCAAAGTATTAAATATGAATGATGATGAGAACATAGAGGCATATATGCTGAGAGTTAATGAAGTCATTAATGCGATTAGAGGACTCGACGAGGAAATCAAATATTCTATCATCGTGAAAAAGGTATTAAGATCTCTTCCCCAAAGATTTGATTCTAAAGTTTCAGCTATAGAAGAAGCTAAAGATCTAAATTCTTTTAGTATGGATGAGATGCATGGTTCTTTGACTGCATATGAGATGAGAATAGGAAAATCTAAACCCACAGACAGAGAAGCTGCTTTTAAAGCCCATAAAAATATGAAAGCAAAACAAGAATCCGAGGAAGAAGAGACATTAGATGAAATGGAAGCAAAATTCATTCGAAAACTAAAAAGGGGAAAAAAAAAATACAGAGGAAAGTTACCATTTAAATGTTTCAATTATGGAGGCATTGGGCATTTTGCAGCTAAATGTCCACTTAATGAGAAGAACAAAAGTGATGAAGGATCGCACCAAGAAAGAAGTGACTGGAAGAAAAAAAAAAATTTAGAAAAGGCAACTTCAAGAAGAAAAGTTTCATCTCCAAGAATGTCAGTTCATCAGAAGACAGCTTCGGTGAGGATTCTGAAAAGGAAATAGGTGAAGCTCTTTTCATGGCACTCAAAGAAGAAAAAACAGAAAAAGAACAGGAATGTGATGAAGAAGAAATTGATGCAGAAGTAAATTTGGAAGAGGAACTAATTGCAGCTCTGGATGAATTGAAGATAGAAAGAAAAAAGAATAAGAAAATTTCAAGAAAGCTTGAGGATGCAAATGAAATCATAACCAGTTTGAAAGTACGAGATAGAAGAATCCAAGAAAATATCTGAAGATCTCGAAGTGCAAATAACCATGAAAATAGATTATTGCAGCAAGCTAGAAGAAGAGACTGTTGGTTTAAGGATGCAAATAGAAGAGATGAATCGTAAAATTAGTTGTTATCACAAACGTGAAGAAAGTTCTATGAAGCTGGATAAGATCATAAATAACCAAAAGACTACAGGCATCAAATTTGGTTTGGGCTTTGATGAAGGAGAATCATCAAATGGATCAAAGGCCATAAATGAAGAATCCATAAAGAATGAAGATAAGAAACAAGGTTGATCAAGAAAAATTGACTCATGCAAAAGAAAGCAATAATGCAAGGCACGAAAGGAGAATTGACAATGATGGATTCACCAATGTCACACATCAAAGAAGAAGAAGATTTATGGCTCCTACGACAACATGGCAAAGACCATCACCCAGGTTCAATCATCTCTTTTATGGTTACTATTTTAAATGCAATGGTTATGGACATAAGATTTCAGATTGCAAGTATAATGTAGGACCAAGGAATTTTACCAGTAGAAATGTTTTTTCACCTTTGATGGATTATGCAGTAGAATGTTATAACTTGTCATAATTTTGGGCACATTGCAAGAAATTGTCGAAGTACATTTGCATCAAATCAATTTCAGGGAAGAAAATTTCAACCAAATGGAATGAGACAAAATAGAAAATTTCTCAAAAAACATGCACAAGCTACTAAAAAAGAAAAGTCAAAACAAGAGCCCAAAACTGTAATCAAACCAGAGTGGAAAGAAAAAGAGCGATCTAAGGAAGAAAAGGAATCCCTGATCATACAAACAAAATTTAAAGCACAGAATAAATCTGCACCATGGATACTTGATAGTGGATGCTCCAGTCATATGACAGGTGACAAACAAAAATTTGAGAAGTTACAACAATATGAAGGTGGTTCAGTAAAATTTGGAAATAATGATGGAGCTAAGATAGTTGGCAAAGGTTCAGTTAAGATCAGTGACAAAAAAATCAAGTCAAAAGAAGTCTTGTTTGTGGTTGGTCTAAAGCATAACTTGTTGAGCGTAAGTCAGATTTGTGATAGAGGTCATGAAGTGATTTTTAAGAAGCAGGGTTGTGAAGTCAAAAAAGCAAACAGTGGAAAGTTGATAGCAACTGGATCGAGGACATATGGAAACTTGTACACTCTCTCAAAGACTTCAGAAGGAGCTTGCTTGATTGGATAGGAAGAAGAAAATTGGTTGTGGCACAAGAGGCTCGGTCATATCAGTTTTGACAATCTAGTAAAAATCAGCTCAAAAAGGCAGTGAGAGATATTCCCACCATTGGAAAACCATCAAATAGCATTTGTGCTTCATGCCAAAATGGGAAGCAAACTAGAGTCTCATTTAAAACAAAATATTACTACACAAGCAAACCTTTGGAACTAATACATACTGATTTATGTGGACCCATGAGAACGCAAAGCATAAATGGTGACAAATATTTTATGTTGTGTATAGATGACTATTCCAGGATGACATGGGTACTATTTTTGAAGCATAAATCAGAAGCTTTTGAGATGTTCAAGGTTTTCAAAAACCAAGTTGAGATTCAAACAAGAAAAAATATTAAATGTTTAAGATCAGATAGAGGAGGAGAGTTCATTTCAGAGGATTTTATAGAGTCTTGTGAAAAATATGGTATTAGGAGACAGTTTTCAGCAGCCAGGACACCTCAACAGAATGGTGTGGTAGAAAGAAAGAATAGGACAGTGCAGGAAATGGCATGGACTATGTTGACTGAGAGCAAAGTAGCAGATAGATTTTGGAAAGAGGCAGTCCATACTGCGGTATACATCCAAAATAGGTGCATGTTGAGGATGCATGAAAGCAAAACTCCTTATGAGTTGTGGTTTGGTAAAAAGGCAACAACAAGATACTTTAAAGTTTTTGGCAGCAAGTGTTACATCAAAAGAACTGAAGAAAACCTTGGTAAGTTTGAAGATAGAGCGGATGAAGGTATTTTTCTTGGCTATTCGTCAAAAAGCAAAGCTTACAAATGCTACAACAAGAGGCTAAGGAAAATTGTGGATAGTGTCGATGTTAAAGTTGATGAAGGTAGGGAACGAGTAATTAGCTATGAAGAGAACTACCCAATTTATGAAGAGGTTATTGAAGGAGATGAGGAAAAGGAAATGAAAAAGAAACAAAAAATTGACTCAGATGATTCAAACAGTGATTCAAAAGTGGAAGAAAATAAGAAATTCAAAACAGGTAGCTAGCAGAAAGATCATCCTAGAGAGCAAATAATTGGAGACCCCACAGTTGGTGTTCAGACAAGAAGAAGAGTAGTAAGTAACTACTCTCTATTATCCAACATTGAGCCCAAAAATGTTGCTGACGCAAGCAAATATGAAAGTTGGATGAAGGCAATAAATGAAGAATTAGATCAGATCAAGAAAAACAAAACTTGGGAGTTAGTACCAAGACCTGCAAATAAAAATATAATCGGTACTAAATGGGTCTTTCGAAACAAATTGAATGAAGACGGACAGGTAGTCAGGAATAAAGCAATATTGGTATGTAAAGGCTATGCACAAGTTGAAGGTATTGACTTTGAGGAAACCTTTGCACCTATGGCTAGACTAGAGGCAATTAGAATGTTTTTGGCTTTAGCAGTTTACAAGAATTTCAAAGTTTATCAAATGGATGTGAAATCAGCATTTTTGAATGGGAAACTTGAAGAAGAGGTTTATATTGAGCAGCCAGATGGTTTCCAACTTGGTGATGATCCCAACTTGGTTTGCAAGTTGAAGAAAGCATTATATGGCTTAAAACAGGCACCCCGAGCATGGTATGCAAGGCTAGACAACTATCTTACTCAACAAGGGTTCAAGAAAGGTATGGTGGATAGTAATTTGTATGTCAAAATAGAAAATGGCCATCTTATTGTTCTTGTTGTATACGTAGATGATATCATATTTGGCAGCAACAAAGATGAGTCATGTAAAGATTTAGCAAATAAGATGCATAAAGAATTTGAAATGTCAATGATTGGTGAACTTTCATATTTCCTCGGGTTGCAAGTTAATCAAAATGAGAAGGGCATATTTATTTCTCAAATTAAATATGTGAAAGAGATGTTAAAAAAGTTCACAATGGAGGATTGTAAGCCAGTTAGCACTCCCATGATGACAGGTTGCAAGTTGAGCAAGGATGACAAATCTCCACATGTTGATCAAACCATGTACAGATCTATGATTGGGAGCTTACTGTACTTGACAGCTACCAGACCAGATATTTTACAGGCAGTATGCATGGTAGCACGATTTTAGGCTAGTCCCAAGGAGACTCATGTGACAATAGTGAAGAGGATTCTTCGGTACCTCAAGGGTACTATGGAGTATGGGTTATGGTATCCGAAAGGTAAGGACTTCACCCTTATTGCGTATTTAGATGTAGATTGGGCAGGATGTGTAGATGATAGAAAGAGTACCAGTGGAGGTGCATTCTATCTTGGAGATAGGTTGGTCTCGTGGCACAATAAGAAACAAGAGTCAGTCTCCTTATCCACAGCAGAGGCAGAATATATTGCAGCGACAATGTGTTGTACGTAGGTATTATGGATGAAACAAACCCTGAAAGATCTTGGTATTAACTTTAGTGAGCCAATTTTAGTTAAGTGTGATAACACCAGTGCCATTAACATCTCAAAGAATTTGGTTATGCATTCTTGCACAAAACATATTGCTATCCGGTATCACTTTTTGAAGGAGAAAGTTGCGGAAGGTGAGGTTAAGTTGGATTTTGTTCCAAAAACAGAGCAAGTAGCGGATATCTTCACAAAACCATTGCCCAAGGAAGTCTTTGAGTACCTTCACAATAAATTGGGAGTGGTCACGCTTCCCAAGAATTGACTAGCTATCGGGACCACATTCTCAGGGGGAGCATTTGTGTATTTGTTTATCTTTTTGCTCATGTTTGTGATTTTTTCTAAGTGTAATAATTTTTGCCTGAGAATGTTGTGCATGGACTCAGGGGGAGTTTGCAGTAGCCCTTTGGTATTGTTGTCAAAGGGGGAGAAGAGTTACAGGAAATTGCACGTGTGTTGCCAACAATTCCAAAGGGGGAGATTGTTGAGCAAGGTGCAACGATAGTATTGTCATTGTTGTCAACACAGTCAGATAGATCGGTTGATGCAGTGGACAGGAGTTCAGAGGTTATTCAGAGTATGTACAGTGATGTTAAATGCTTATGAGGATGTTTTTGATGTTTGGGTGAAGTTGTTACGAGGTTGTTTGTGCAAATTTGCAAAAGTTGAAAAAATCGTCAAAAAGTTGTCAAAGCAGCAAAATAGTTAAAAAGTTGCAAAAGTCACCACGGGCACAGTTGGACAGGATGGATCAGTTTGGAACATGCCAACATGTCAAGAAATAGTCCAGAACAGCATTGGAGGTGTCAGCACAGTTTTTGGATTGATCGGTGATGTTTTCGGTATCTTGGCGGATGATTTGGCAAGTGGTTGTACAGGCTAAAAAAGTGCAGGTTTTGTCAAAAGCACTGCGAACAAACCGTAAGGATTTATGTAGAAAAATTTGAACTGGAGGTGGTTGTTATCTTCAAGAACATGTTTTCCAAATTTCAACGAAAATGGAGAAATGAGGCGAATTTTACAAGCGTTGCAAGACTGTCACAAAAATGCTCTTTTTGGAAAAAGTGTGTCAGTAGCTATTTTTGTGGAAGTGGTACAGGTGAACCGTAAGGAGTTAGGTAGTGAGTTTTGGTTTGGACATAGTCAGTATTGCAAATATTCTACGTTTCAAATTTTAGAGAAAACAGAGTTACGAGGTGAGAGTTATGATTTTTGCAAAAACGTTACAGGTCACTTTTATGTCAATTTGTTCCACTTGTGCAAAATCCTTTAGTTGGCCGTTTCGACCTTGAAGAGTCGCCGAGTTTCGGTTTCAGTGTTGTTACACCTTCAAGGCATCAAATAGAGCATCTTTTTTTTTTGGTTTGAGGTGTCACGTGGCTCCGAAGTATGAGAACGAGTAAGGTGTCAATTCTTTGCATGTGACGTGTTTGACGAAATGCCTTCTCAAAATAAAAAAAGGAAGTTATATTGTTTTATAGCATGGATATTGTTAAAGGAGTTTTACATAAAGAAGGTATATTGACAAAGTGGCAAATGAGAATGAAGGTGTGCAATGTGTAATTGTATGAGGGGTTTTTTGGAAAAGTGGGGATTTTATTTTGTGAAGTGAGAAGAGTGTGTGGAGAAAAATAAAGAGTGAAAATCCGTGTTTTTGGGGAAAAGGTGAAAAACGTCACTTTAGTATTTTGGGCATAACTTTCTCATACGATATCATTTTTGGCTGAAATTTTTAGAGGAGGTCATAGACAGAGTTCTTCACAATACCCAAAAAGCGTTTAGCTAAGAGAACAATCAATTTTTATGTGAGAAGAGAAGATTCATATATGTCATTTTATTATCAATATCAAAATCAAGTGGGTGCTTGGTAGAGGGGTTGGTGCTCCTTTCTTTTGTTGGTGTAGATAAATCAGGGGTTGGTGCTCCTTTCTATTGGTGCAGATAAATCAGGGGTTGGTGCTCCTTTCTGTTGGTGCAGATAAATCAGGGGTTGGTGCTCCTTCCAGTGGGTGTTGGTAAATTGATTGTAAAGTTGGTGCTTTGCAAAGGCTGGATTTGGATGGGAGTCCAAACAGTCATTTTGAGGATGTAGCCAAATCGGTGAACCTCGGTACATCTTGTGTTGTGTGATGTTCTCTTGTTATACTTGCTTTATTTGGTTTTATGTTTTCATTGTTTTGGCTTTAAGTGTTGAAGATTTAAGTTTTAAAAGAGCTACACTGATTCACCCCCCTCTCAGTGTCATTGTGAGACTAACAATTGGTATCAGAGCGAGGTTCCTGAACAAGCTTAACCGGCTAGGGTGATCTTGGAAGTGACACAATGGCAGGTGGTGAAGGCTTCTCATCAAACAAAGCACCATTGTTTGATGAAACTAATTACGCATTTTGGAGACTCAGGATGCAGACATATCTTTGTGCTTTGGGATACGACATTTGGGATTCAGTAGATAGTGGATACACAATACCCACCACTTCTCCAACCGATGTTGCTAGTAAGAAACTGTTTGAGAATGACTCAAAAGCAAAGAATGCTATCATGTGCGGATTAGTGGACAATGAACTGGTAAATATTATGGGTTGTAAAATGACAAAAGAAATATGGGACAAACTGAGGAGCATTCATGAAGGAGACGTTAAGATCAAGGAGGCCAAGTTACAAACACATCGAGCTCAGTTCAAAGTATTAAATATGAATGACGATGAGAATATAGAGGCATATATGCTGAGAGTTAATGAAGTCATTAATGCGATTAGAGGACTCGACGAGGAAATCAAAGGATCTGCTATCTCGTGACGTGAAAAGGTATTATAACACCCTTCCCCCCCAAATATTTTACTCAAATTTTTCACCTATAGAATAAGCTAAATATCTAAATTCTTTTAGTATGGATGAGTTAGATGCATGGTTCTTTGACTACATATGAGATGAGAATAGGAAAATCTAAACCCAAAAACATAGAGAAGTACTTTTAAAGCCCATAAAAATATGAAAGCAAAACAAGAATCCAAGGAAGAAGAGACATCAGATGAAATGGAAGCAAACTTTGTTCGAAAACTAAAAAGGGGAAAAGGAAAATACAGAGGAAAGTTACCGTTTAAATGTTTCAACTATGGAGGCATTGGGCATTTTGCAGCTAAATGTCCACTTAATGAGAAGAACAAAAGTGATGAAGGATCGCACCAAGAAAGAAGTGACTGGAAGAAAAAAACAAATTTTAGAAAAGGCAACTTCAAGAAGAAAAGTTTCATCTCCAAGAATGTCAGTTCATCGAGAAGATAGCTCCGGTGAGGATTCTAAAAGGAAACAGGTGAAGCTCTTTTCATGGCACTCAAAGAAGAAAAAACAGAAAAAGAACAGGAATGTGATGAAGAAGAAATTGATGCCGAAGTAAATTTGGAAGAGGAACTAATTGCAGCTCTGGATGAATTGAAGATAGAAAGAAAAAAGAATAAGAAAATTTCAAGAAAGCTTGAGGATGCAAATGAAATCATAACCAGTTTGAAAGTACAGATAGAAGAATCCAAGAAAATATCTGAAGATCTCGAAGTGCAAATAACCATGAAAATAGATTATTGCAGCAAGCTAGAAGAAGAGATTGTTGGTTTAAGGATGCGACATAGAAGAGATGAATCAGAAAATTAGTTGTTATCACAAACGTGAAGAAAGTTCTATGAAGCTGGATAAGATCATAAATAACCAAAAGACTACAGGCATCAAATTTGGTTTGGGTTTTGATGAAGGAGAATCATCAAATGGATCAAAGGCCATAAATGAAGAATCCACAAAGAATGAAGAGAAGAAACAGGTTGATCAAGAAAAAATGAATCATGCAAAAGAAAGCAATAATGCAAGGCACGAAAGGAGAATTGACAATGATGGCTTCACCAATGTCACACATCAAAGAAGAAGAATATTTATGGCTCCTACGACAACATGGCAAAGACCACCACCCAGGTTCAATCATCTCTTTTCTGGTTACTATTTTAAATGCAATGGTTATGGACATAAGATCTCAGATTGCAAGTATAATGTAGGACCAAGGAATTTTACCAATAGAAATGTTTTTTCACCTTTGATGGATTATGCAGTAGAATGTTATAACTGTCATAATTTTGGGCATATTGCAAGAAATTGTCGAAGTACATTTGCATCAAATCAATTTTAGGGAAGAAAATTTCAGCCAAATGGAATGAGACAAAATAGAAAATTTCTCGAAAAACATGCACAAGCTACTAAAAAAGAAAAGTCAAAACAAGAGCCCAAAATTGTAATCAAACCTGAGTGGAAAGAAAAAGAGTGACCTAAGGAAGAAAAGGAATCCTTGATCGTACAAACAACATTTAAAGCGCAGAATAAATCTGCACCATGGATACTTGATAGTGGATGCTCCAGTCATATGACAGGTGACAAACAAAAATTTGAGAAGTTACAACAATATGAAGGTGGTTCAGTAAAGTTTGGAAATAATGATGGAGCTAAGATAGTTGGCAAAGGTTCAGTTAAGATTAGTGATGGAAAAATCAGGTCAAAAGAAGTCTTGTTTGTGGTTGGTCTGAAGCATAACTTGTTGAGCATAAGTCAGATTTGTGATAGAGGTCATGAAGTGATCTTTAAGAAGCAAGGTTGTGAAGTCAGAAAAGCAAACAGTGGGAAGTTGATAGCAACTGGATCGAGGACATCTGGAAACCTGTACACTCTCTCGAGAGACTTCAGAAGGAGCTTGCTTGATTGGATAGGAAGAAGAAAATTGGTTGTGGCACAAGAGGCTCGGTCATATCAGTTTTGACAATCTAGTAAAAATCAGCTCAAAGAAGGCAGTGAGAGATATTCCCACCATTGGCAAACCATCAAATAGCATTTGTGCTTCATGCCAAAAGGGGAAGCAAACTAGAGTCTCATTTAAAACAAAAGAGTACTACACAAGCAAACCTTTGGAACTAGTACATACTGATTTATGTGGACCCATGAGAATGCAAAGCATAAATGGTGACAAATATTTCATGTTGTGTATAGATGACTATTCCAGGATGACATGGGTACTATTTTTGAAGCATAAATCAGAAGCTTTTGAGATGTTCAAGGTTTTCAAAAACCAAGTTGAGAATCAAATAGGAAAAAATATTAAATGTTTAAGATCAGATAGAGGAGGAGAGTTCATTTCAGAGGATTTCACAGAGTATTGTGAAAAATATGGCATTAGGAGACAGTTTTCAGCAGCCAGGACACCTCAGTAGAATGGTGTGGTAGAAAGAAAGAACAGGACAGTGCAGGAAATGGCATGGACTATGTTGACTGAGAGCAAAGTAGCAGACATATTTTGGAAAGAGGCAGTCCATACTGCGGTATACATCCAAAATAGGTGCATGTTGAGGACGCATGAAAGCAAAACTCCTTATGAGTTGTGGTTCGGTAAAAAGGCAACAACAAGATACTTTAAAGTTTTTGGCAGCAAGTGTTACATCAAAAGAACTGAAGAAAACCTTGGTAAGTTTGAAGATAGAGCGGATGAAGGTATTTTTCTTGGCTATTCATCAAAAAGCAAAGCTTACAAATGCTACAACAAGAGGCTAAGGAAAATTGTGGATAGTGCCGATGTTAAAGTTGATGAAGGTAGGGAACGAGTAATTAGCTATGAAGAGAACTACCCAATTTATGAAGAGGTCATTGAAGGAGATGAGGAAAAGAAAACAGAAAAGAAACAAAAAATTGACTCAGAGGATTCAAACAGTGATTCAAAAGTGGAAGAAAATAAGAAATTCAAAACAGGTAGCTAGCAGAAAGATCATCCTAGAGAGCAAATAATTGGAGACCCCACAGTTGGTGTTCAGACAAGAAGAAGAGTAGTAAGTAACTACTCTCTATTATCCAGCATTGAGCCCAAAAATGTTGCTGACGCAAGCAAAGATGAAAGTTGGGTGAAGGCAATAAATGAAGAATTAGATCAGATCGAGAAAAACAAAACTTGGGAGTTAGTACCAAGACCCGCAAATAAAAATATAATCGGTACTAAATGGGTCTTTCGAAACAAATTGAATGAAGACGGACAGGTAGTCAAGAATAAAGCAAGATTGGTATGCAAAGGCTATGCACAAGTTGAAGGTATTGACTTTGAGGAAACCTTTGCACCTGTGGCTAGACTAGAGGCAATTAGAATGTTTTTGGCTTTAGCGAGTTTACAAGAATTTCAAAGTTTATCAAATGGATGTGAAATCAACATTTTTGAATGGGAAACTTGAAGAAGAGGTTTATATTGAGCACCTAGATGGTTTCCAACTTGGTGATGATCCCAACTTGGTTTGCAAGTTGAAGAAAGCGTTATATGGCTTAAAACAGGCACCCCGAGCATGGTATGCAAGGCTAGACAATTATCTTACTCAGCAAGGGTTCAAGAAAGGTATGGTGGATAGTAATTTGTATGTCAAAATAGAAAATGGCCATCATATTGTTCTTGTTGTATACGTAGATGATATCATATTTGGCAGCAGCAAAGATGAGTCGTGTAAATATTTAGCAAATAAGATGCAAAAAGAATTTGAAATGTCAATGATTGGTGAACTTTCGTATTTCCTCGGGTTGCAAGTTAATCAAAAGGAGAAGGGCATATTTATTTCTCAAATTAAATATGTGAAAGAGATGCTAAAAAAGTTCACAATGGAGGATTGTAAGCCAGTTAGCACTCCCATGATGACAGGTTGCAAGTTGAGCAAGGATGACAAATCTCCACATGTTGATCAAACCATGTATAGATCTATGATTGGGAGCTTACTGTACTTGACAGCTACCAGACCAGATATTTTGTAGGCAGTATGCATGGTAGCATGATTTTAGGCTAGTCCCAAGGAGACTCATGTGACAGTAGTGAAGAGGATTCTTCGGTACCTCAAGGGTACTATGGAGTATGGGTTATGGTATCCGAAAGGTAAGGACTTCACCCTTATTGCGTATTCAGATGCAGATTGGGCAGGATGTGTAGATGACAGAAAGAGTACCGGTGGAGGTGCATTCTATCTTGGAGACAGGTTGGTCACGTGGCACAGTAAGAAACAAGAGTCAGTCTCCTTATCCACAGTAGAGGCAGAATACATTGCAGCGACAACGTGTTGTACGTAGGTGTTATGGATGAAACAAAATCTGAAGGATCTTGGTATTAATTTTAGTGAGCCAATTTTAGTTAAGTGTGATAACACCAGTGCCATTAACATCTCAAAGAATCTGGTTATGCATTCTCGCACAAAACATATTGCTATCCGGTATCACTTTTTGAAGGAGAAAGTTGCGAAAGGTGAGGTTAAGTTGGATTTTGTTCCAACAATAGAGCAAGTAGCGGATATCTTCACAAAACCATTGCCCAAGGAAGTCTTTGAGTACCTTCACAAGAAATTGGGAGTGGTCACACTTCCCAAGAATTGACTAGCTATTGGGACCACATTCTCAGGGGGAGCATTTGTGTATTTGTTTATCTTTTTGCTCATGTTTGTGATTTTTGCTAAGTGTAATAATTTTTGCCTGAGAATGTTGTGCATGGACTCAGGGGGAGTTTGCAGCAGCCCTTTGGTATTGTTGTCAAAGGGGGAGAAGAGTTACAGGAAATTGCACGTGTGTTGCCAACAATTCCAAAGGGGGAGATTGTTGAGCAAGGTGCAGCGACAGTATTGTCATTGTTGTCAACACAGTCAGATAGATCGGTTGATGCAGTGGACAGGAGTTCAGAGGTTATTCAGAGTATGTACAGTGATGTTAAATGCTTATGAGGATGTTTTTGATGTTTGGGTGAAGTTGTTACAGGTTGTTTGTGCAAATTTGCAAAAGTTGAAAAAATCGTCAGAAAGTTGTCAAAGCAGCAAAATAGTCAAAAAGTTGCAAAAGTCACCACGGGCACAGTTGGACAGGATGGATCAGTTTGGAACATGCCAGCATGTCAGGAAATAGTCCAGAACAACATTGGAGATGTCAGCACAGTGTTTGGATTGATCGGTGATGTTTCCGGTATCTTGGCGGATGATTTGGCAAGTGGTTGTACAAGGCTAAAAAAGTGCAGGTTTTGTCAGAAGCACTGCGAACAAACCGTAAGGATTTATGTAGCAAAATTTGAACTGGAGGTGGTCGTTATCTTCAAGAACATGTGTTCCAAATTTCAATGAAAATGGAGAAACGAGGCGAATTTTACAAGCGTTGCAAGACTGTCACAAAAACGCTCTTTTTGGAAAAAGTGTGTCAGTAGCAGTTTTTGTGGAAGTGGTACAGGCGAACCGTAAGGAGTTAGGTAGTGAGTTTTGGTTTGGATATAGTCAGTGTTGCAAATATTCTACGTTTCAAATTTCAGAGAAAACCGAGTTACGAGGTGAGAGTTATGATTTTTGCAAAAACGTTACAGGTCTCTTTTATGTCAATTTGTGCCACTTGTGCAAAATCCTTTAGTTGGCCATTTCGACCTTGAAGAGTCACCAGAGTTTCAGTTTCAGTGTTGTTACACCTTCAAGGCATCAAATAGATCATCTTTTGTTTTTGGTTTGAGTTGTCACGTGGCTCCGAAGTATGAGAACGAGTAAGGTGTCAATTCTTTGCATGTGACGTGTTTGACGAAATGCCTTCTCAATATAAACAAAAGGAGTTATATAAAAAGGGAGTTACAATTGACAAGTGGTATAGGAGAATATTGTGTCATAAAGGAGTTACATAAAGAAGGAGTTACAATTGACAAGTGGCATATGAGAATATGAAAGGAGTTACAATTGATAGGTGGCATGTGAGAATATGGAATTTACAAAAGGAGTTACAATTGATAGGTAGCATGTGAGAATATGGAAGTTAAAAAAGAGTTAAAAGAGAAAATATAGTTATAAAAGGAGTGTTTCTTGGAGAATTTTAGTTGGGGGATTTTATTTTGTGAAGTGAGAAGAGTGTGTGGAGAAAAATAAAGAGTGAAAATCCGTGTTTTTGGGAAAAAGGTGAAAAATGTCACTTTAGTATTTTGGGCATAACTTTCTCATACGATATCATTTTTGGCTGAAATTTTGAGAGGAGGTCATAGACAGAGTTCTGCACAATACCCAGAAAGCGTTTAGCATTTGATAGAATGAGCTAAGAGAACGATCAATTTTTTGTGAGAAGAGAAGATTCATATATGTCATTTTATTATCAATATCAAAATCAAGTGGGTGCTTGGTAGAGGGGTTGGTGCTCTTTTGAAAAGGTTGGTCTTTTTAATATTTGTTTTAAATTATAAAGGGGTTGGTGCTCCTTTCTGTTGGTGTGAGATAAATCGGGGGTTGGTGCTCCTTTCTGTTGGTGCAGATAAATCGGGGGTTGGTGCTCCTTCTGGTGGGTGCTTGGTAAATTGATTGTAAAGTTGGTGCTTTGCAAAGGCTGGATTTGGATGGGAGTCCAAACAGTCATTTTGAGGATGTAGCCAAATCGGTGAACCTCGGTACATCTTGTGTTGTGTGATGTTCTCTTGTTATACTTGCTTTATTTGGTTTTAAGTTTTCATTGTTTCGGCTTTAAGAGTTGAAGATTTAAGTTTTAAAAGAGCTACACTGATTCACCCCCCTCTCAGTGTCATTGTGAGACTAACAATTGGTATCAAAGCGAGGTTCCTGAACAAGCTTAACCGGCTAGGGTGATCTTGGAAGTGACACAATGGCAGGTGGTGAAGGCTTCTCATCAAACAAAGCACCATTGTTTGATGGAACTAATTACGCATTTTGGAGACTCAGGATGCAGACATATCTTTGTGCTTTGGGATACGACATTTGGGATTCGGTAGATAGTGGATACACAATACCCACCACTTCTCCAACCGATGCTGTCGGTAAGAAACTGTTTGAGAATGACTCAAAAGCAAAGAATGCTATCATGTGCGGATTAGTGGACAGTGAACTGGTAAATATTATGAGTTGTAAAATGGCAAAAGAAATATGGGACAAACTGAGGAGCATTCATGAAGGAGACGTTAAGATCAAGGAGGCCAAGTTACAAACACATCGAGCTCAGTTCAAAGTATTAAAGATGAATGACGATGAGAACATAGAGGCATATATGTTGAGAGTTAATGAAGTCATTAATGCGATTAGAGGACTCGACGAGGAAATCAAAGATTCTGTCATCGTGAAAAAGGTATTAAGATCTCTTCCCCAAAGATTTGATTCTAAAGTTTCAGCTATAGAAGAAGCTAAAGATCTAAATTCTTTTAGTATGGATGAGATGCATGGTTCTTTGATTGCATATGAGATGAGAATAGGAAAATCTAAACCCACAGATAGAGAAGCTGCTTTTAAAGCCCATAAAAATATGAAAGCAAAACAAGAATCCGAGGAAGAAGAGACATCAGATGAAATGGAAGCAAACTTTGTTCGAAAACTAAAAAGGGGAAAAGGAAAATACGAGAGGAAAGTTACCGTTTAAATGTTTCAATTGTGGAGGCATTGGGCATTTTGCAGCTAAATGTCCACTTAATGAGAAGAACAAAAGTGATGAAGGATCGCACCAAGAAAGAAGTGACTGGAAGAAAAAAACAAATTTCAGAAAAGGCAACTTCAAGAAGAAAAGTTTCATCTCCAAGAATGTCAGTTCATCGAGAAGACAGACTCCGGTGAGGATTCTAAAAGGAAACAGGTGAAGCTCTTTTCATGGCACTCAAAGAAGAAAAAATAGAAAAAGAACAGGAATGTGATGAAGAAGAAATTGATGCAGAAGTAAATTTGGAAGAGGAACTAATTGCAGCTCTGGATGAATTGAAGATAGAAAGAAAAAAGAATAAGAAAATTTCAAGAAAGCTTGAGGATGCAAATGAAATCATAACCAGTTTGAAAGTACAGATAGAAGAATCCAAGAAAATATCTGAAGATCTCGAAGTGCAAATAACCATGAAAATAGATTATTGCAACAAGCTAGAAGAAGAGATTGTTGGTTTAAGGATGCAGATAGAAGAGATGAATCGTAAAATTAGTTGTTATCACAAACGTGAAGAAAGTTCTATGAAGTTGGATAAGATCATAAATAACCAAAAGACTACAGGCATCAAATTTGGTTTGGGTTTTGATGAAGGAGAATCATCAAATGGATCAAAGGCCATAAATGAAGAATCCATAAAGAATGAAGATAAGAAACAGGTTGATCAAGAAAAAATGACTCATGCAAAAGAAAGCAATAATGCAAGGCACGAAAGGAGAATTGACAATGATGGATTCACCAATGTCACACATCAAAGAAGAAGAAGATTTATGGCTCCTACGACAACATGGCAAAGACCATCACCCAGGTTCAATCATCTCTTTTCTGGTTACTATTTTAAATGCAATGGTTATGGACATAAGATTTCAGATTGCAAGTATAATGTAGGACCAAGGAATTTTACCAGTAGAAATGTTTTTTCACCTTTGATGGATTATGCGGTAGAATGTTATAAGCTGTCATAATTTTGGGCACATTGCAAGAAATTGTCGAAGTACATTTGCATCAAATCAATTTTAGGGAAGAAAATTTCAACCAAATGGAATGAGACAAAATAGAAAATTTCTCGAAAAACATGCACAAGCTACTGAAAAAGAAAAGTCAAAACAAGAGCCCAAAACTGTAATCAAACCAGAGTGGAAAGAAAAAGAGCGACCTAAGGAAGAAAAGGAATCCCTGATCGTACAAACAACATTTAAAGCACAGAATAAATCTGCACCATGGATACTTGATAGTGGATGCTCCAGTCATATGACAGGTGACAAACAGAAATTTGAGAAGTTACAACAATATGAAGGTGGTTCAATAAAATTTGGAAATAATGATGGAGCTAAGATAGTTGGCAAAGGTTCAGTTAAGATCAGTGACGGAAAAATCAAGTCAAAAGAAGTCTTGTTTGTGGTTGGTTTGAAGCATAACTTGTTGAGCGTAAGTCAGATTTGTGATAGAGGTCATGAAGTGATTTTTAAGAAGCGAGGTTGTGAAGTCAGAAAAGCAAACAGTGGAAAGTTGATAGCAAGCTGGATCGAGGACATCTGGCAACTCTGTACACTCTCTCAGAGACTTCAGAAGGAGCTTGCTTGATTGGACGAGGAAGAAGAAAATTGGTTGTGGCACAAGAGGCTCGGTCATATCAGTTTTGACAATCTAGTAAAAATCAGCTCAAAAAAGGCAGTGAGAGATATTCCCACCATTGGCAAACCATCAAATAGCATTTGTGCTTCATGCCAAAAGGGGAAGCAAACTAGAGTCTCATTTAAAACAAAAGAGTACTACACAAGCAAACCTTTGGAACTAGTACATACTGATTTATGTGGACCCATGAGAACGCAAAGCATAAATGGTGACAAATATTTTATGTTGTGTATAGATGACTATTCCAGGATGACATGGGTACTATTTTTGAAGCATAAATCAGAAGCTTTTGAGATGTTCAAGGTTTTCAAAAACCAAGTTGAGAATCAAACAGGAAAAATGATTAAATGTTTAAGATCGGATAGAGGAGGAGAGTTCATTTCGGAGGATTTTACAGAGTACTGTGAAAAATATGGTATTAGGAGACAGTTTTCAGCAGCCAGGACACCTCAGTAGAATGGTGTGGTAGAAAGAAAGAACAGGACAGTGCAGGAAATGGCACGGACTATGTTGATTGAGAGCAAAGTAGCAGACAAATTTTGGAAAGAGGCAGTCCATATTGCGGTATACATCCAAAATAGGTGCATGTTGAGGACGCATGAAAGCAAAACTCCTTATGAGTTGTGGTTCGGTAAAAAGGCAACAACAAGATACTTTAAAGTTTTTGGCAGCAAGTGTTACATCAAAAGAACTGAAGAAAACCTTGGTAAGTTTGAAGATAGAGCGGATGAAGGTATTTTTCTTGGCTATTCGTCAAAAAGCAAAGCTTACAAATGCTACAACAAGAGGCTAAGGAAAATTGTGGATAGTGTCGATGTTAAAGTTGATGAAGGTAGGGAACGAGTAATTAGCTATGAAGAGAACTACCCAATTTATGAAGAGGTTATTGAAGGAGATGAGGAAAAGGAAATGAAAAAGAAACAAAAAATTGACTCGAGATGATTCAAACAGTGATTCGAAGTGGAAGAAAATAAGAAATTCAAAACAGGCAGGTGGCAGAAAGATCATCCTAGAGAGCAAATAATTGGAGACCCCACAGTTGGTGTTCAGACAAGAAGAAGAGTAGTAAGCAACTACTCTCTATTATCCAACATTGAGCCCAAAAATGTTGTTGACGCAAGCAAAGATGAAAGTTGGATGAAGGCAATAAATGAAGAATTAGATCAGATCGAGAAAAACAAAACTTGGGAGTTAGTACCAAGACCTGCAAATAAAAATATAATCGGTACTAAATGGGTCTTTCGAAACAAATTGAATGAAGACGGACAGGTAGTCGGGAATAAAGCAAGATTGGTATGTAAAGGCTATGCACAAGTTGAAGGTATTGACTTTGAGGAAACCTTTGCACCTGTGGCTAGACTAGAGGCAATTAGAATGTTTTTGGCTTTAGGAGTTTACAAGAATTTCAAAGTTTATCAAATGGATGTGAAATCAGCATTTTTGAATGGGAAACTTGAAGAAGAGGTTTATATTGAGCAGCGAGATGGTTTCCAACTTGGTGATGATCCCAACTTGGTTTGCAAGTTGAAGAAAGCATTATATGGCTTAAAACAGGCACCCCGAGCATGGTATGCAAGGCTAGACAACTATCTTACTCAACAAGGGTTCAAGAAAGGTATGGTGGATAGTAATTTGTATGTCAAAATAGAAAATGGCCATCTTATTGTTCTTGTTGTATACGTAGATGATATCATATTTGGCAGCGACAAAGATGAGTCGTGTAAAGATTTAGCAAATAAGATGCGAGAAAGAATTTGAAATGTCAATGATTGGTGAACTTTCGTATTTCCTCGGGTTGCAAGTTAATCAAAATGAGAAGGGCATATTTATTTCTCAAATTAAATATGTGAAAGAGATGTTAAAAAAGTTCACAATGGAGGATTGTAAGCCAGTTAGCACTCCCATGACGACAGGTTGCAAGTTGAGCAAGGATGACAAATCTCCACATGTTGATCAAACCATGTACAGATCTATGATTGGGAGCTTACTGTACTTGACAGCTACCAGACCAGATATTTTGCAGGCAGTATGCATGGTAGCATGATTTCAGGCTAGTCCCAAGGAGACTCATGTGACAATAGTGAAGAGGATTCTTCGGTACCTCAAGGGTACTATGGAGTATGGGTTATGGTATCCGAAAGGTAAGGACTTCACCCTTATTGCGTATTCAGATGCAGATTGGGCAGGATGTGTAGATGACAGAAAGAGTACCAGTGGAGGTGCATTCTATCTTGGAGACAGGTTGGTCGCGTGGCATAGTAAGAAACAAGAGTCAGTCTCCTTATCCACAGCAGAGGCAAAATATATTGCGGCGACAACGTGTTGTACGCAGGTATTATGGATGAAACAAACCCTGAAAGATCTTGGTATTAACTTCAGTGAGCCAATTTCAGTTAAGTGTGATAACACCAGTGCCATTAACATCTCAAAGAATCTGGTTATGCATTCTCGCACAAAACATATTGCTATCCGGTATCACTTTTTGAAGGAGAAAGTTGCGGAAGGTGAGGTTAAGTTGGATTTTGTTCCAACAACAGAGCAAGTAGCGGATATCTTCACAAAACCGTTGCCCAAGGAAGTCTTTGAGTACCTTCGCAATAAATTGGGAGTGGTCACGCTTCCCAAGAATTGACTAGCTATCGGGACCACATTCTCAGGGGGAGCATTTGTGTATTTGTTTATCTTTTTGCTCATGTTTGTGATTTTTGCTAAGTGTAATAATTTTTGCCTGAGAATGTTGTGCATGGACTCGGGGGAGTTTGCGGCAGCCCTTTGGTATTGTTGTCAAAGGGGGAGAAGAGTTACAGGAAATTGCACGTGTGTTGCCAACAATTCCAAAGGGGGAGATTGTTGAGCAAGGTGCGGCGACAATATTGTCATTGTTGTCAACACAGTCAGATAGATCGGTTGATGCAGTGGACAGGAGTTCAGAGGTTATTCAGAGTATGTACAGTGATGTTAAATGCTTATGAGGATGTTTTTGATGTTTGGGTGAAGTTGTTACAGGTTGTTTGTGCAAATTTGCAAAAGTTGAAAAAATCGCGAGAAAGTTGTCAAAGCAGCAAAATAGTCAAAAAGTTGCAAAAGTCACCACGGGCACAGTTGGATAGGATGGATCAGTTTGGAACATGCCAGCATGTCAGGAAATAGTCCAGAACAGCATTGGAGATGTCAGCACAGTGTTTGGATTGATCGGTGATGTTTCCGGTATCTTGGCGGATGATTTGGCAAGTGGTTGTACAGGCTGAAAAAGTGCAGGTTTTGTCGGAAGCACTTGCGAACAAACCGTAAGGATTTATGTAGCAAAATTTGAACTGGAGGTGGTCGTTATCTTCAAGAACATGTGTTCCAAATTTCAATGAAAACGGAGAAACGAGGCGAATTTTACAAGCGTTGCAAGACTGTCACAAAAATGCTCTTTTTGGAAAAAGTGTGTCAGTAGCTATTTTTGTGGAAGTGGTACAGGAGAACCGTAAGGAGTTAGGTAGTGAGTTTTGGTTTGGACATAGTCAGTGTTGCAAATATTCTACGTTTCAAATTTTAGAGAAAACCGAGTTACGAGGTGAGAGTTATGATTTTTGCAAAAACGTTACAGGTCTCTTTTATGTCAATTTGTGCCACTTGTGCAAAATCCTTTAGTTGGCCGTTTCGACCTTGAAGAGTCGCCAGAGTTTTAGTTTCAGTGTTGTTACACCTTCAAGGCATCAAATAGATCATCTTTTGTTTTTGGTTTGAGTTGTCACGTGGCTCCGAAGTATGAGAACGAGTAAGGTGTCAATTCTTTGCATGTGACGTGTTTGACGAAATGCCTTCTCAATATAAACAAAAGGAGTTATATAAAAAGGGAGTTACAATTGACAAGTGGCATAGGAGAATATTGTGTCATAAAGGAGTTACATAAAGAAGGAGTTACAATTGACAAGTGGCATATGAGAATATGAAAGGAGTTACAATTGATAGGTGGCATGTGAGAATATGGAATTTACAAAAGGAGTTACAATTGATAGGTAGCATGTGAGAATATGGAAGTTACAAAAGGAGTTACAAAGAGAAAATATAGTTATAAAAGGAGTGTTTCTTGGAGAATTTTAGTTGGGGATTTTATTTTGTGAAGTGAGAAGAGTGTGTGGAGAAAAATAAAGAGTGAAAATCCGTGTTTTTGGGAAAAAGGTGAAAAACGTCACTTTAGTATTTTGGGCATAACTTTCTCATACGATATCAGTTTTGGCTGAAATTTTTAGAGGAGGTCATAGACAGAGTTTTGCACAATACCCAGAAAGCGTTTAGCATTTGACAGAACGAGCTAAGAGAACGGTCAATTTTTTGTGAGAAGAGAAGATTCATATATGTCATTTTATTATCAATATCAAAATCAAGTGGGTGCTTGGTAGAGGGGTTGGTGCTCCTTTTTGTTGGGGGGGTTTGCAAGATAATCGGGGTTGGTGCTCCTTTTTGTTGGTGCAGATAAATCAGGGGTTGGTGCTCCTTCCGGTGGGTGCTGGTAAATTGATTGTAAAGTTGGTGCTTTGCAAAGGTTGGATTTGGATGGGAGTCCAAACAGTCATTTTGAGGATGTAGCCAAATCGGTGAACCTCGGTACATCTTGTGTTGTGTGATGTTCTCTTGTTATACTTGCTTTATTTGGTTTTAAGTTTTCATTGTTTCGGCTTTAAGAGTTGAAGATTTAAGTTTTAAAGAGCTACACTGATTCACCCCCCCTCTCAGTGTCATTGTGAGACTAACAGGATTAAGCATATTCATAATTTTTTGATTACACTATAAACAATAAGAAAATGTTTTACATGTTGCATGTGTAGTTGAATCATCTGTTTGAAATTTGATGGCAAATAAGCATTGATTGGTTGAGAAAATATTTATTTCCATAATATTTTAATGTCACATAATGGTTGTGAGCCACTTGATACAAATACCCTTGTGGTAAGGAGTAGTTAAATTTTCATACAGTCTATGGTACATGGTCATGTTGTGTCATGATGGGTTGAAGACTCTTTTTGTTAGAAGCCCATCACTAATATCGAGCATTCTCCATAAGAAGGGATATTTATCCCTTTATATGATGCTTTGGAACAGGATTGACTATTCTCACATGGAAGTGTGCTACTTGAATATTCTAATTGGTATAGATGCCAAAGTTTGACATGGACTAATGGATCTTGTTGCTAATTGGTTGATTGAATATTAATTAAATAAAATATTTAAGTAATGATACCTTTATGTTTTAAATTTTTAGATACTTTGGAAGGAGAAAACAATATTTATTTTTTCCTACTATCTTGTTGTGGAATATATGAATATTTATATTCATCAGAAAGTATTTTTTAAGCCTAATGCAACCATCCCATTGAATAAATATGCCAAGGATATTTGAATACCATATATTCAAAATTATTATGTATATTGAAGGATATCATATGGTTGACATAGTTGTGATCCATTTTAAATATAAATTTGGCAATATTATGTACTAGAGATAATGCTTCATTCAAGAGAAGCGAAGACCATGTATTTTATGGATAGTCAAGGGTGTCCCTATTCGTATGAAATTTTATGAATAGTTGTGTGCCCCTATTCAAAAGTTAGGTATTATACCCTAGATTCATTGAGTGTGTCTCTAATCATAGAAGTTTTTATACATATGAGCATGTCTATATTTTCAATTATGTTTATGGATAACATGTGTGTCCCTACCCACTTATGATATAAAATCTTGGATAGTTATATTTTTTACTATACTTCGTTGAGTCTAGTGTGGTTAGTCCTATTGATATGAGCAATTAATCTTATATCTATTAACAATTATTTAGATCATAGACTCATTTATGTTTCCTAGTTCATGATATTGTTGAGCTTTTTGAGTTTTTGATTCTTTCCCCTATTTAAGTATGATGTAGTACGAGGGAATTTTAGAAAATTATAATATCATTTAATATTGTTAGAGTTAGGTATTTAGAATTTGTAATTGAATAGGTGGTTGATATTTTATTATTCAAACCAACCACCTATATATTCATTGTATATATACACAAATCTGATTAATATAGCCTTGTCCAACACCCTATTGGTCCAGCAACATGCTATGTTTATCAAATTTTCAGCACCCACTATAACATTGTATTGGTTCTTGGACAAAGTAAGTCCCTATACAAAATCCATACTAATAGTCTACGATTTCCATTTGGGAATATCATGAGGGATACATTATTAATGCTAGATAAATATGTTTAGCCTTGAATTGTAGACACTCAATACATTTGGCTATAAAATTCACTACATCCTTCTTTAGTCTAGGTAAAAAATATACCTTTTTTAGGTTGGCCATCATATTTGCCACTCATGGGTACCCTGAGTATGTGGTGAAGTGCACTTATTTTAATATTATATCTCTTAGATATTATTCATTAGATACATACATACAACCTTTAAATTTTATAAATCCATCTAAGTTAAACTAAAACCCCTCTTATCTATGATCATGTATATTATCCAATAAAGCAGCCTCTACTAGGCTTTAATGTGCATCATGTTTTTACTAATTTATCACTTGATCATTGAAGGTGGTTCTCATTATGGTAAGGTCTAATATATATCATTTTTTTTGGATTGAAGTATTTTCCACTCTATTGTTCTTTCTTTTAATATAATTAATATCAAATTCATACTCACAAAGATATTCAAGACACCATATTTGTCTTTCATTTAAATTAGGTTCAGAAAATGTGTATTACAAATCTTGGTGATATATTTTATTTTAAAAGTATTTTCCATTGAAAAATACATCTAGATTTACAAAGTTTTCAATATTGCTTCTAGATCCAAATCATGAGGTGCATATTTCAACTCATAAGTCTTGAGCTTGTAATATTCATATTCTAGTACACACCCCTCATACATGAGTACTCTATATAAACCTTAGCTAAGGTATTTGTGGTAACTATAGATTCATCATTGGATCAAGCACCTTCAAGATTGGGGCTATTTTTTTACTTTTTCTTAAGGAATTAGAAATATTTATCAAATTGTTTTAACCATTCAAATAATATCATTTTCATTGAAGAGATTTAATATGGTTAGCTATTTTTCCTTCCATAAACCTCCCATAATATTCTATTAAACCCATAAATCTATCCATCTCATGAATAATTTATAAAGTTTACCATTCTAGCATGTCTTTAATATTTAGTGGATCCACTATTATTTCCTTGGTAGATATTATGTGGCCTAGATAGTGTATTTTATTGTAAAAAATATGCATTTGGATAACTTTCCACAATGTCATTATTCCCTTAACCTATTCATCATAATTTGGGTGTGCTTGAAATCCTCTCTCTTATTACATGAGTAGATAAAAATGACATCCAAAAAAATGATAACTTATCTAAAAAATAATAGAATACACTAAACATTAAATTCACAAAATCTACAAGTGCCTTTGTAAGACCAAATTGTACCATTGTAAACTCATAGTATTCATACATGGTCTTGAAGGTAGTATTAGGAATATCTTCTTATTTCATAATTTACTAGTGTACCTTAATTTGGGATCTATTTTTGAGAACATGGTTGCTTCCCTCATTTGGTAAAATAAATCATCAATTTGAGGGAGAGGATCTAGATTTTCCATAGTGGATTTGTTAAGCATTTGATAATTGATGTAAAGCCTTAATATTCCATCCTTCTTCTTCATAAATATGACTAGAAAACCTCATAATAATACACAAGGTGAAATCAATACTTTTTATAATAGTTCATTCAACTAAGTTTTCAATTAAAATAGATCAACTGTAGTCATCCTATATGGTTCTGTAGATTGTGGTTCAACACTTGATAAGATATCTATGAAAAATTTAAACTTTCTTTGGGAAGAAAATTATTGGATGTTCCTCTACAAAAACATCTTGATATTAAATTAGAAAAGTATGGTCATCATAGGTAGGACATTTTTCCTTCTCAATATCATATATGTGTGTTGAAATTATAATCTAATTTATTTCCAACGCCAATATTGTGTGATGTTTTGGATAGGCCTAAGGTAATTTTGTTGCTCAATGTATTAATCATTTATAATATTTTATTATGTAAACCCTGTGAATTGTAATTAAATATTTTATGGTTAAACCCTATTTATAACTTGTAATTAACCTAAATACCTCTTGTTATGTTGGCTTAGGTAATCAAGGTTTTGGTATCATAATAAATACCCTTCGTCCCTTATTTTATCATAAAAGTGTTGTGCAATATTGTCTACATATATGGTGATTATTTATGGTTCCTTTAAGTGCCCCTAAATCTCTTTCATATTCTTTTGATTTTTTTATATGATTTGAGTAAATGTTTTTCTTACATTTATTTTTGGAAAATATTATGAATTCCAACATTGTATAAGAGCAAGTGTGGATTTGCATTGCTTGGTCATGCATAAAGGCATCCTGAAGGATCTAAATTTTCTTTTAAAGCCTAGGCAATTTTTATGCAAATATTTTTTTTTAGATTTTATCTTCTGATTCCTCTTCTCAAAAGAATTTAAAAAATATATTTTTTACCTCTGATAAACAATTTTGTTAGCTAGTATTAGATTAAGAGTTTTCCACCAAAATTTAAAATGTAAGTAATTATATTTCCCTCCTTATGGATTTGTATTGGCAACCATTGATATTGGTGAATGTTGTTCCCTTATTCAAGGATAAGGAAAGTGCCCTAACTCACCTTATAGGATGGCCACTAAGGATAAGAAATGGGCCAAAAATGCTTCACTATCAAAACAAGTCCAATTTATAGGGAGGATAACCTTTAGTTAGCCATGGTGGTGCATGGGAGATGCACTATTTTTTTTGTAATGTTATTATTTTATGTAATAGCTATCATAGTGTTGTGGTTTAGATTGTGCATTGTAATATAGAGGGTATTGGATTGAATCATGCCCCTCCCATGTGTACTCATTCTAAATTTTTGTCATCTATGTTAGGCTAGGGCCCTTACATGTGGTTACATATTCCAAACTAATGATTAATAGGATGCTTTTGGGAAGGTAGAGTTATGGGTTCAAATTGTAAACACTATTTTTTCTTCATAGCTAATGGAAAGAGAGGAGGCTTATAGGTGGGAGTCGACTTCCCTTCTCAAGTGTGGCAACAAATATTTGGCTAGGGCACTATGTTTAGAATTGAAAAGACTTGGGTTTGAATCCCTCCAATACCTACAAATTCCTTTCTAAGTAGATTGGGCTTTCTTGCCCACATGGTAGCTAATGTGGTAGCTGATATGGACCACTTTTGTGTCATGCCAACCTAATTTTTTTATATTTAAAATTTCTAAAACAATCAAATTAAGACAAGTGACAACAACTAAGCAAATTAGAGGAGCTAAAGTGGTAAAAAGTGATTAAATTATACTAGTGAATTATATTTTTTCCAAGTGGAAGGTAAATATTAGTGCTTTCAACTCTAATGCTAGAGCTTTTAATTTTTTATTTTTTAGGGTCCATTAGGGAAAACATTTTAGAGGCCATAAATTTAACATATAAAAGCATTTTGAGTTTTGTTTTTTCAAATTGCATGATTTTTTGAGCTCTACACACTAGAAACATTAGTTCATGTATATGCTATGGTGTTAGGTATTATATTGTGTAATATGTACCATAAATACCTAGTTACTCAACTTAATGGATAACATTACAATGTTTGGTCAATTCAAAATCCTTGGCCTAACTTTTAGGAGATATAGATGGATTTGTGATAGTTGTAGTAGATTCTAAGAATTTTTGAGGCTTGCAAGAAAAGGATTCATAAAAATTATTACTCACTCCCTTGGGTGATTGATTCAACTTATTCATGAAGATATAATACTTCATGATATCTTTTTCTCTATTTTTTCTAGATATTCTTGAAAATTTGTTATAGATCTTCTTTTGAGTAGGTTCGTGCAAAGCCTCTTTTGATGAATAAAATAAAGTGACCAAAGGGTAAGGGAAATTATTTAAATAGGTTTATGTATGCCATGAGTGGAAAATTTGTGTCGTGCATTTAAGACATACCTTATGCAATAATGGGAAATTTGAAATCTTATCTATAAAGCAAGTGGTGATCTTGACTTCTCTTTTTCATTTGAAATCCTAAAAAAAGTTTTTTTTGGATGTGTATGAGTATCTAATAGTGGAATCAATGACTACAATATAGCCTAAGGGAATATTTTATAGAAAATATTATATAACAACATATTTAGATGATGGAGGGATATAGATGAGTTTATTGCAAAATGCATAGGTCCATTAGAAAATTCATTATAGGGGATTATTTTATTCTTACTAATGTATCCTCTCCTTGGACCCTTAGTTTATATTGTAAGGGGTGTTGAAATTGTAAACGGATTCATGGCCAAGGAAAATGTTGTATGATGTTTTAGATAGGCCTATAAGAATTTTATTTTGTACTATATTAATTATTTTTAATATTTTATTATGTAATATATATGGGCCATGGTAAACCTTGTTATGGTTAAATACTATTTATAATTTGTGTTAGCAAATCACCACTATTCTCATAGGTTAATCAATCTCAAGGATTAAACAATATCCACATAAATCAATACATAACAATGAACATTAATCTCATAGAATATTATTGATAAACATCTACTTTAAGCAATGTATGAATGCAATGCTTATTAAATTACATATCACATATATTTTTCTTATATATATCCATACATAAGGATCTTCATATTCACATGACACTTTACCTTTATACTTATATAAACTCTTCATCTCATCATTCTCACAAGATATCTAATGCTTCACATTTCTCAAATACATAATAGTAAATATTACATATTTATATAAAGATAAAGTCTCTTATAATTACTCATAAATCCTCACTTCTAAACATGACACTTCACTCACATACACTTACTAACATGACACCTCACACACATAACTCCATAATTATTGTAGAAACCTAAAATACATCATATTGAGGAGACTACCTATATGGACACCTTTTTAGGCCATATGATCCACCTTGGGAACTAGGGCCTAATAGTGGTTTTCACCACTCAAACAGGAAGAAATTTTCCTTTACAACAATAACCATCTCACCTCGATATGACCCCTAATTGTGACTGTCTCACCCTAAGACAACTCACAATCATGATCATCTCACCTCAAGACAACCATGTTGGAAGCAAGTTCTCATGTTATAGTTCAGACAGTTACACTCCAACCAAGCAAAAGGGTTTCTTGATAATGATTTCTTGATTTCAATCATTTATTGGCTTCTCCAACAAGCCTTGGAATCCTATTGGGAATTCTATTTAAATTTTCCTATCCTTCATTGAATATATCCAAGTTTTATGCATTGAAGTGCTATCAGATTGAATAACTAGAGAGATCTCACTCTCATAAGCAATGAAGTGCTACCAAAATTCAACCATGGAGCTTCAAAGCATGTCAATGGACCATTTCAAAGGTTGAAGATCGAATTCATACTCCTTGCACCATCCAACGCTCTTGCTTCATGTTAAATCCTACCATTAAGTCATTCTTCATGAGCACACCCTTGAACATCAATCCCATGGATCAAACCCGATGTCGCCTTGCATCGGCCACAAGGAATTCACTCATAGTTTAGCGATCGTCTCACCTAGAGATGACCCACAAGCATGACCATATCACCCCGAGATGGACCACAGGCAAGACCATCCCGCATAAAGATGACCTCTCGATAGATATTTTTTCCCTGTTTTCTTGCTTTCATCAGTTTTAGCAGCATTTTAATTACTTTCTAGCATAGTTAGATTTCAATTTTCATGCATTTATTAGTCGTATTTCAGCTTCTTTATCATTTTATTTATCATGGATATGGGCCTTATCTTGGAAGGCTCTTCATATGCTATTGATGCCTTTTAAGTTTCTTTGTGTGCAGATTATAGGTCCTTCACATGGAGAAAATGGCATAAATACTCACACCTCACCATCCTACATCGTGATAGTCACGAAAAACCTATCAATAATTAGTTTGTGAGGATGCAAAGGAGATCCTATGAAGTACATCCAAAATGGCTATAATTGTATTTCATTGTATCAAGATTGGTAGCAATCCCTAAGAGGGATTTTCTTGTAATCTTCTTGGAAAGAACAAAGCATTATTAATAAAAGGACACCATCCAATCATTTATTTATCTTGTTCTTTATTTGTATGGTTACATTTAGATTTGCTACATTTCAATCTTGTCTTTTATTTTAGGGGTGTATGATCTTTTTAGCATACTTCAGTGGTGATCACAGTCGGACTTTGTCCATATTTCATAAATTTATTGCTAATTATTATCTTTCTTGGTGTTTTTGATTTGTAGGTACTACCATCCCTGATAGATATGGTTAGCAAGTGCAACCATCTCACCCCGAGATGGCCAACAGCACCACCATCCCTCCCAAAGATGACCTCAGAGCAGAAGTTAGAAAAAGTTAGAAACAACATCTACAATAGACTTAGGCTACACCTGTGAGTTATTCTATCATTCCTTTCCTATTTCTAGTAAAGAAAATTAAAATTTTCATGCTTAAGTAGAGGAATTATAGAAGATATTTTAGTTTTAAAATAATCTATCTGTGACCATCCCTGGGTCAGATGGCCTCTATCTATGGTCGTCCCTATCCCAGACGGCCCCTATTTTTTATCGTCCCTGTGTCAGATGACCTCTGCTATAGATCATCCCTCATAGAGATGGCCTTTGTTTGATTGTTTTTGTGCTTGATTGCTTACTACCTACTTAAAGGCTATTCATGTAGGGTTATGCATCTGATAGGTTTCTAAAATTAAAACGTTCATTTATTTAGAAATCTGAATTTAAAACATTATTTTTATGCATTAGTGAAAGATCATGGAATGCTTCTTGCTTTTACTTTCTTTTGCATAAAATAAAAAGAACCCCACACACCATGTACTACTTTAACATTAACAAGTTGGACTTCATCCCCAACCATTAATCGAGACCAATGATGGTGGGCTTCATCTCCATCCATTGGCTCGCACCCTAGACACCTAGTTGGCCAAAGTGAGTGGCTTTTCTAGACTTCATCACCAGAAGGTCCCCTACTCTTGGGTGTGCCCTGAAGTAGGAAGGATTAGTAGTGCCCTTTTACCATGGGGTAAAATAATTAGTGGAACATAGCTATCATTTTTTTCCAAGACACGCCCGAGTGTTGAAGCAAACTCCTTGTTGGGCTAGTAGCAGGACTCAGATAACGTGGCCTCCCTAGTGGGGTGATTTTAATTCCTTAGGTTACCTTGATCTGACATCCAATAGGAAACCACTCTTTGCCATTTGGGTACATTCTCCATCAAGGGGTGTGCTCGAATTACCTTCTAGTGTTTTCTATTTTGTTTACCCTTAGTTTCATAGAATTAGGGGTTTCAACATCAAAATGCATAAAATAGTATAGGGATTCACAAAGAAAAATTAAAAGAGATAATCACATTGTATAATTTATTTATTTCTTTACTATTTATGTAATCAATATCATGGTAACTACATGCAGTCGAGCTCAATCATGAGTCAACGATGCAAAAAATTTACAAGGAGGCCCAAAACACCTCCGATTCAGTCCCAAGGACTTGGTCATTCCTAGATGGCATCCTGGTATCCATCACAATGTTAACACCACCTATAGGGAATCAGACCTTCAAGATATCCCAATCTAGGAGGTATATTTAGATCTTCGAGATGATCAAGAAGATGAACTTCTTGGTCGAAGTTGATCTCGTACCACCACTAGACATAACCTGCCCATCGAGGGGCCCAGTAGGGTAGTGTCACGGATTCACATCCTGACCTGATCCATACACCATGTTGAGTATGAGTGAGATTATACACTAGTTCCTAGCCTAGATGAGCGGGACACTCCACTTGATCGACCATGGATGAGCCAAAAATTCACTCACCTAGATAGATACGACCCTCATCGTCAAGATAGGAACATAGCCTCATCCGCTCACCTTTATCTTGAATATGAGGAAGAGGAAGGCCCAAGCCATCCTAATTTTCACCATGGAGATTTTTCCATGCAAGCACATTGTGCCTCTATGCCATCTCAGTATGAAGACTTGACCTTCAAACCTAAACACCAGGTTAACACGGCTTCCCTCAATTGAGGGAAATAGGTAGCCAACCCCATTGGGCCCATAGAACAAGTGAAGTCCCTTTGCATTGATGCAAGGGCTCATAGGCCTCACATGGTTGATCCACTACCTAGGCCAAATACAAACTAGCTATGGCTAGATAGGTTGCAAAAGAATCAAGAGCACCTAGATCATGCCAAATTAGAACAACATAGGGTGCATCAACAATGGTTGCATCAACAACATTTGCACCAAGAAAGAGTACAAAAAGAATCTCATGAGGAATTTCTCATGCCTAGCACCTATAGGTATGATACCTACCAAAGGCACATTATGCAACACCATGACCTACCTCCTAGGCCTAATCGCCCTCCTCGTGTGCCCACACAAACTCATCGGTCTCAACAATATCAAAATCATCAACCCGAGTATGAGGCCTATGAAGACCTAGAACCAGAATATCAGGACCCAGGGTATCCTGAGACACTCTATGAGGGAATAGATGATGATTATGTTCAAACATATCATCCTAATAGAAATCTTCTACCTCCCCCTTCATGGGCACCAATACAAGAAAATGAGATAATCTCATCTCAAGCCTACAAGGTGCTCATAGAGCGCATAAAATCATTGGAAAAACAAGGGATGGGTTATCAAAATCCCACATTACATTAGTTGTGCAACCAACCACTCCATCCTTCAGTACCATGTCCTCCATATCCTGAGCATTTTGAAATTCCAAGATTGGATAAATTCAAAGGGGATGAGGATGCACAAGAACACATGACTAGCTTCATGAACCTTTGTTTCCAGCTTCAAGATGATGATACCTTGTTGTTAAGGACTTTCTTGATAACACTCTCTAGCCCAGCCTTAGAGTGGTACAACCATTTACCAAGGCATAGCATCTATAGTTTTGAGTAGCTCACAAATGCCTTCCTAGAACGTTTTTCATTCGACGTTAAGAAGAAAGCCAATCTGACTAACTTGTCTAACCTTAGATAATTTGACGATGAGCCAGTCATAGACTATGGCAATAGATGGAGAAAGGTGATGTCCAAATTGCCTTTCACTCTACCTATAACAGAATTAACTTGAATGTTCACGAGAAGTTGTTCAAAGTAAATTTCACTTCTCCTACAATTGCAATAATATCAGACATTCGAGGAGGCTTTGGCACAGGCCAAAGTCATAGAGGACATCAAAGTCCAAGAGGGGGACATTAAACTCCAAAAGGAGTGGAACAAAAACCCTAGAGGCAACAATACACAACAAAGATCGAATTTGGTCAACCAAGTTGTCCTAAGTGTTCCTAGGCCTAAAAAGCAAGCAACACCCCAACAACCTAATTATCAGGCTCAACCCCCTCCTGCATAATACAACAACCAACATCAGTGAACTCAGGCACAAAATCGATAACATTTCCCACCTTGCACTTATACACCATTGCTTGAGTCTTTGGTGATGCTCTTTAATCGATTGTGTGAAGCAAAGGCTATCACATTGCTAGAGATTTACCCCCTAGATCCAAATCACCCAAAACCTAAGGGGCATAGGGAGGACTTGTACTATGTATATCATCAATAGAATGGCCATGATATCCAAGCCTATTATGCATTCAAAAACATCATGCAAGACATGCTCAATAAAAATAAATTACAAATTGATAATCCTCTTGCCCTTGATAACCAAGAAATGGGCATCTTCAAATACCCCTTACCTACCCATGAGGTTAAGGAGGATCAAATAAGATAGGTAAACAAATTCCATACAACCCCATCCGATCAAGGGTTCATTGGAATGATTAATATTGTGATAAGGAACCAAAGATATGAGCAAGTTGCACCACCTGTAGCTCTCGTTAACATTCCTTCTATGTCATAGCCCTTGCCATCTCAAAATCCTATCCAAGGTCCACCACCTCAACTAGTGGTGACAATTAGAAGTAGGCTTACTCAAAGCCTACGTATGACATCAGCTAAAATGTCCATCTATGAGTTAATACAACAATCACCAAGACATAGAGAAGCTCTGATGGAGATTTTGAGATCAATTAAATTACAGCCCCGAGATCCTAATGTTTTTACCAATTTTATGGGGCATATTCAAACATGTAGGGATCCCATCATAACCTTCCAAGATCATGAGATCAAACCAGTACCTACCAACATAGTTGATCCTCCATTGCACATCATTGCATGCATAAATAGGATTCCTTATAAGCGAGTGTTGATTGATACAGGTTCCTCCATAAACATCATCACCATAGCTGCACTAAACCATCTCAGTATTCCATCATCACATATTGTGGCATCCACATTCACTCTATGAGCATTCAATGATACTCTTTGCTCTACGGTTGGCACAATAGTCCTTCCTATCCAGGTTGGACTAAAGATGATTCTAGTATTGTGCCACATTATAGAAGGTGTGATGCAATACAACATATTGCTTGGATGACCTTGGATTAGAAACATGAAGTGCATCCCATCTATACTACACCAATGCATCAAGTATGTCCATGAGGGACAAGTTCATGTAGTCCCTTCGGACTCTGAACCTTTTAAATATGTCAACCTGGTCAGTAACCTACAAGAATTAATCTTGCCATCCACGCATTTGGACATTCAGCCTGATGGCCCTATTAAACATCCAAAAACCATCATCAAAACCATCATCACCTCCATCTCAATCATTTTATTTGGCCTTGTTTGATATCCCTTCCTTATTAGTGGGTCCACCAAGCAAGAAGGAGCTAAAGGCATCACTCGAGGAAATTCAATTATTCATATCCACTGTCTCTGTAGTAGAGATTCTAATTCCCATGGAGGAAGAAGAATTATCTACTAAAATAGATGAACCACCTCACACCATACCTCTTTCACCTCCATCCTCCCCACCATATTCACCATAAATTATGGTCCACTTGGCTAACCCCAATCTCACTGAGTACTTGGTACAAAATGTCATATTCACACCATTCATCAAGCCCATTCATGATATGGGTAGACCTCATGTTTTGTATTTATCCATTGGTACTATTGTACCCTTAGGGTTCCTTCTGAATCAAATTAACTTCATTTATGGGGTCTTCAAAAACTCTACGAATAATTTTTCCACAATATGATAGGATAATGAACATTTCTAAGGAAACATTGGGTATATGTCAAACCTGGATCTTACCTTACGATACTTTTACCATTGCCATTAGCATGACAATGGCCTAAGACAATATGAGCAACGTCTTCACACACCCTTATATCCACAATACTAGCTTTTGATAGAAAATTTTGGCTTAGGTTATTCCATACGTATGCCAGATGAACTCCTTGTAGATTCCCTCCAATGATTGACCATGGACTTTGGGAAATAAATTGATGAGAATGATTATGCTGACCCTAGCTATTTTCATATGTTTAGAGATCATCTCCTTGTTACGATGGTTTTTTTCAAACCTCTTGATTCCCTTAACGAGACATCAGAAGAGCATGAGTATGAGATAGAAATATCATACCTCGATCCTCACCATAGTCGATATCCTCCTAACTTAATCAGTGAGGCAGTAGAAAAATATGAGGATGAGATATAATTAGCATAACTCCATCCTCACCATAGTCGATAGCCTCCTAACTTCATCAGTGAGGCAAAAGATAAATATGAGGATGAGACATAACTCACTTATCTTAGTCCTCACCATATGTGACAACCTCCTAACCTAATTACTAAGGCACTCAAATAATATGAGGATGAAACCAAATAGGCATATTTAGGTCCTCACCACCTTCAATGAACTAATAATGAGAAAATAGGATTTGACCTTATAAACCTAGATGAGCTCTACCTTAGGGCTTATACTCCATGATGGCCCACCTGGAGGGACCTTATGCCTGGCTCCAACTAGGTCACACCCATTTATCCTGTAACAACCCCAATTGTTACTACTCATCCAATTATTTTTTTTGTACCTATAATAATATTTGTTCACATTTCAATGAGTCAAGAGTATAATAATGATATAAGACAAGGATCTCCCATATGAAAAGTATGTAATCCGAGTCACAAAATATTAATCCAAAGTCACATTTAAGTAGAAGTACCATCTTCTATAATTCATTCAAATCCATTCACAAATAGGAGCACCAACTCCTACAATTCCATCATACCATCACCAAGTGGTTATGATGATAATACATTGGCTATGTCCTTCATGAGGACATCTTAATGGTTATACCATTAATTGGGAGTTTTACCCAATGGAGTTCATCCACTCCTCCATACTATCCATGAAGACTAGTATTAAGGAGAGAGCCATTAATCTTGTTATTTCTCGTGAAAACTTACAAGTGACTTGGAATATTGTATTAAGCACCATTATAGAATTTATTCATTTACTAGGTGTGATGGTGTTGGTGATTATCTATATTATACATTTGCATGGAATGAATGTTTTGATTCTAGCTATAGATATTATTTTGTCTCATATTACTATGGATATTATCATGAATTTCCTTCTACACTATTATAGTCCTTGAGAGAGAATTTAAATACATCCATCTAATCTACTAGAGAAACATAAATCTCAATGCCATACACTTGACAATGTGCAATATCCAAAGTAGTTCCAATACTTGCTCATATTCCAAAACATGTATCACCTAACATTTATTAGAGGTGAATACTACAATATGAAGTCTTTATCTCTAATTTACAAAGCTTGTAATCAAATACATAAAACATTACAAGTCATAGCTAATTTTACATAAATTATATCAGCCCTACATAATTACATTGGATCTATATCAATACAAGCTTATACATGATGAACATTGCAATAGTCTTCAAAAAGTGTTGTCCGACTCTTCTCTAAAATATCTCGAGTTCTTCATGGTTGGAAGAGATGATAGTGAAGGGATCAAGACAACTCGAATGCAAAGTATGCCAAATGCATTACAAGTAAGCCATGCTTATAAAATTTGAATGCAATCATGCATCACACATTTGCCAAATGTATATCACATATAGAGAAATCATCAAGCATGAATTTCAAATTAATCCAACTTTAATATTTTTATAACAATGATTAATTCTTAATCCCATTCATCATTCGTTTGGATTACCACCAAACATAAGGAAGAGTCCCATACCTCTTTCCAAAGAATGGACACCAATCCATTCCTTCCCAAAACTAAAAAATATTCCATCCTTCTAGTTGAGATATATTTATTTTCAAAATTTATCAAACACATAATAGTTTATTGTTTATTTTCTAGAATTATACAAAGACTATGATTTCACTTCATTCTACTAGACCTCAAATCATAGTTGTTTTTCTTATTTTATAATCCATAAAAATTGTAATAAAACAAAACCAATATTTACAAATATAATTGATTTCAATTTTATTTTCAAGTCATTTCAAAAATAAAGGAAATTACTTTAATTTTAAACTCATCATCTTTAATTTAAATTAAAATAAACCAATTAAATCTAGTCTCTTTATGAAAATATAATATAATCATAATTCTCCAATTCAGTTTTGTCATATATTATGACAGACTAAGATATACAAATATTCTCCATGTAACTAAACATATATATTCTAAACTTAAAGGAAATTTATTTTAATCAAGATTTCATAAAGATAAGTAATACAACCTATTTAAAATATCGATATATTATATGATTTTATTGTCCATAGCATAGTTTCATTTGATATAATCACTAATACATTTTAATATATCATGATTTAATTCAAATGATAAAATCTGAAAGCATTCCAAATATTTAAAAAAAAAACTTTCGAGGTTAATTATTGCTTATAACTAATGATTCAATGCATACAAACATAAATATAACAAGGCTTGAACAATACATAACAGCTTGCACAGTCATAATGACTATTTGTCTAAGTCACAAAATATCATTCCTAGAAGTACTAATGTACTATTAAACACATCTAGTGATTGTTGTGCTTTGTAACAGATAATCCAGTAACAGTTTGACAGTCCATTGTTGGGAAATAAAATCAAGGATTCATCCATTGGTAGACAATAATAATGGTTCAATTTTAGAAATGAATAGAGGACTGAATCTGAAAGATCTATATTAATAGAAATTAAAATATGTATGGGAGGATTTTAACCATAGTTGTATGGGAGATATTTTAGCATTGTACAGCCTAGCGAAAGCTATATTACACAATGCATTACCAACACATCATTATGGATTTTCCAAAAACCATTCTATATCATAGATGCCTAATAGGATTTTATATAAGCTACTGAAAGCACATATGACTAATTAAATATTAGCTCTATAAAATTTACATGACTCCCCTTTCATAGAGTATTCACAAAGGATATCCGAGTTGGACCTAAAGTCATCAAAGGCTTCTCTTCTACGTGTTTAAGCATGACAGTATTCTAGCCAATCAATGGGAAAAGGCTAATCTATGAAGGCTTCTACTTAAAATTCAAAGGAAAATTATATATTAAAATATTCTATATAAGAGAAGCAATCGGATAAAGTAAAACATTCAACACATATAACTAGATTTCAATTCACTCTGGCAAGCATTAAAAAAATATATAGTGGACAAATCCAACCTGGAATTCTCCAGCAGTTGAGTGCTTCCCAAAGCTTGTAAATCCCTTCTCCTACCTTCTTCAGTTCAACATAACATAGTATAACATAACATGATTCTTTTTCTCAACCACAATGGCAATGTATAGCTTTATTTATTTCATAAAAAATGCTTCTAAATATATTTATTTTTTATTTTTTAAGCTTTCCTTCTTTCATAAAAGATGCTTCTAAATATATTTTATTTGTTTGTTTTTTATCTTTTTTTCCTCACCCCATGTGAAGAATTCCTTTAATATATATTATTTTAATGGAAAGGGAATCCATAGAGATAAGAGAAGAATCTTATTCACTATTTCAACCTTCCCAAAGTAGCCATGTGTAGGAAAGATTAATTTTTTTAAAATCTACAAGGTAGTTTTTTTTTTCATGTTTTGGTCTAATAAAAATTGAACAAGTTCATAAAAAAATGACCTAATTTACTTCTAAAATAGGATCAACTAGATCAAATAAGCATGCTCAAAAAAATAAATCTTTTACTTTAAAAATTGCTCAATTTAAAAATTTCACAAAATCAAAATAAATTGCATGATATTCTTTTCAATATTTTCTAGAATAATTTGTAAAAGGCAAAATATTATTAATGTGCATTTTCAAGGTAAAATTCAATTAAACCAATATCATGCAAATTAATCATGAAATCAAATATAAATCACACACAAATGGCATACAAGCACTCGATGCATGTGCTCAGTATCCCCCATCACCATTTTTCCTTTGATTGGGTGTGTCGTTTAGAGTAATACTCAGGTAACATCGCCATCAAGGAGGTAATTAGTGATGATAGAAATATGACATTTACCTATTGAGTTGTTATAGTCATCATTTCTTTTCTCATCTCATGGTGGTTAGTCTTCCACCTAAAATGATGTGAATTCAGCTTGAAGAGGTCAAAACATAATACCTCCCATAACATAAAAACTACAATACATGGAAATAAACCAATAAATAAATTTTTTTCTCATTCTTGGATTCACTTCCCCTTTTACAATGCAATACCAAGGGAATATATATCCCCAAAGAAAACCCTAAAGCTTGAAGCCCTAAAAGAAACCCTAAAAGAAAACCCTAAAGCTTAAAACCTTAAAAGTAAAAAATTACTATTTTCGGAAAATTTATTTTTCTACCAAAAAATGCCTTTTTAAGTAATTACTATTTTCGAAAAAATATTTTTTCATCAAAATTTGCCTTTTTTAGTAATTACCATTTTTGACAAATTATATTTTGCGTCAAAGAATTCCATTTTGAGTAATAAAAAATTACTTTAAAACTCCTATTAAAAAAACCCTCTAAAGATAGGCTCCTGCATTTAAAAAAACCCTCTAAAGATAGGCTCCTACATCATTCTCCTCTGGTTGAAAAGAACTCTGCTCCTACGAGTTCCTTTGATCAAACTCATAATTGCTCTTCATATAAGGCCACACATTTTCAAGTACTCCTCAAAGTATCAATTTCTTTCTGAGGTTCTATATCTCAAACCTCCTACAAGCACTACACATAGTGCCAATTTCTTCCTTCGAGGTTTTACATGAAAAAAAAAAACCTCCTACAAGCACAACACAGAATGTCAATTTATTTCTCTAAGGTTTTACAAACCTTCTGCAAGCACTACACAAAGTGTCAATTCCTCTTTATGAGGTTTTACATAAAAAACCCCCTACAAGCACTACACAGAGTGCCAATTTATTTTTTCAAGGTGTTACAAACCTCTGCAAGCACTACACAAAGTGTCAATATTTTTCTCTGGGGCTTTACATAAAAAAACCTCCTACAAGCACTACACATAGTGCCAATTTCTTTCTCCAAGGTTTTACAAACCTTCTACAAGCACTGCATAGAGTGCCAATTTTCTTGGAGCCTCTTTGCTCTCATCTCATTTTTTTTTTCTCTTCTCTTTTCTCCTCCCAACAAGATCCAACTTGCTCAGATACCAAATGATATGAATCCAGCTACAAGAGGTCAAAACATAATACCTCCCATAATATAAAATTACAATACATGGAAATAAACCAATAAATAATTTCTTTTCTCATTCCTGGATTCACTTCCCCTTTTACAATGCAATACCAAGGGAATATATATCCCCAAAGAAAACCCTAAATTTTGAAGCCCTAAAAGAAAACCTAAAAATAAAAAATTATTATTTTGGGAAAATTTATTTTTCTACCAAAAAATACCTTTTTAAGTAATTACTATTTTCAGAAAAATATTTTTCATCAAAATTTGCATTTTTTAATAATTACCATTTTCGGCAAATTATATTTTGCGTCAAAAAATTCCATTTTGAGTAATAAAAAATTACTTTAAAACTCCTATTAAAAAAATCCTCTAAAGATAGGCTCGTGCATTTAAAAAAACCCTCTAAAGATAGGCTCCTGCATCATTCTCCTTTGGTTGAAAAGAACTCTACTCCTACGAGTTCTTATGATCAAACTCATAATTGCTCTCTATATAGGGCCACACATTTGCAAGTACTCTTCAAAGTATCAATTTATTTTTGAAGTTCTATATCTCAAACCTTCTATAAGCACTACATATAGTGTCAATTTCTTCCTTTGAGGTTTTACATGATAAAAAAACCCCCTACAAGCACTACACAGAATGTCAATTTTATTCTCTAAGGTTTTACAAACCTTCTGTAAGCACTACACAAATTGCCAATTTCTTCTTTTGAGGTTTTACATAAAAAACCTCCAGCAAACACTACACAAAGTGTCAATTTATTTCTTCAAGGTGTTATAAACCTTCTGCAAGTACTACACAAAGTGTCAATCTCTTTCTCTAGGGCTTTACATAAAAAAAACCTCCTACAAGCACTACACATAGTGTCAATTTCTTTCTCCAAGGTTTTACAAATCTTTTGCAAGCACTACATAGAGTGCCAATTTTCTTAGAGCCTCTTCACTCTCATCTCTTTTTTTCTTTTTTTCTCTTCTATTTTCTCCTAACAACAAGATCCAACTTACTCTGATACCAATGATGTGAATCCAGCTATAAGAGGTCAAAACATAATATCTCCCATAACATAAAAACTACAATACATAGAAATAAACCAATAAATAATTTCTTTTTTCATTCATGGATTCACTTCCCATTTTACAATCCAATACCAAGGGAATATATATCCCCAAATAAAACCCTAAATTTTGAAGCCCTAAAAGAAACCCTAAAGCTTAAAACCCTAAAAATAAAAAATTACTATTTTCGGCAAATTTATTTTTCTACCAAAAAATACCTTTTTAAGTAATTACTATTTTCGAAAAATTATTTTTCATCAAAATTTACCTTTTTTAGTAATTACCATTTTCGACAAATTATATTTTGCGTCAAAGAATTTCATTTTGAGTAATTAAAAATTACTTTAAAACTCCTATTAAAAAAATCTCTAAAGATAGGCTCTTGCATTTTAAAAAACCTCTAAAGATAGACTCCTACATCATTCTCCTCTGGTTGAAAAGAACTCTACTCCTACGAGTTCCTTTGATCAAACTCATAATTGCTTTCCATATAGGGCCACACATTTGCAAGTACTCCTCAAAGTACTAATTTCTTTCTGAAGTTCTATATCTCAAACCTCCTACAAGCACTACACATAGTGTCAATTTCTTCCTTCGAGGTTTTACATAAAAAAAAAACCTCCTACAAGCACTACACAGAATGCCAATTTCTTTCTCTATGGTTTTACAAACCTTCTGCAAGCACTACACAAAGTGTCAATTTCTTCTTATGAGGTTTTGCATAAAAAACCTCTTGCAAGCACTACACAGAGTGCCAATTTATTTCTTCAAGGTATTACAAACCTTCTACAAGCACTACACAAAATATCAATCTCTTTCTCTAGGGCTTTACATAAAAAAAACCTCCTACAAGCACTACACATAGTGCCAATTTTTTTCTCTAAGGTTTTACAAACCTTCTGCAAGCACTACACAGAGTGCAAATTTTCTTGAAGCCTCTTCACTCTCATCTCCTTGTTTTTTTTTTCTCTTCTATTTTCTCCTTCCAACAAGATCCAACTTGCTCTAATACCAAATGATGTGAATTTAGCTACAAGAGTTCAAAACATAATACCTCCTATAACATAAAAACTATAATAAATGAAAATAAACCAATAAATAATTTCTTTTCTCATTCCTGGATTCACTTCCTCTTTTACAATGCAATACCAAAGGAATATATATCCCCAAAGAAAACCCTAAATTTTGAAGCCCTAAAAGAAACCCTAAAAGAAAACCCTAAAGCTTAAAACCCTAAAAATAAAAAATTACCATTTTTGGCAAATATATTTTTCTACCAAAAATACCTTTTTAAGTAATTACTATTTTTGAAAAAATATTTTTTCATCAAAATTTGTCTTTTTTAGTAATTATCATTTTTGGTAAATTATATTTTTCGTCAAAGAATTCCATTTTGAGTAATAAAAAATTACTTTAAAACTCCTATTAAAAAAATCCTCTAAATATAGGCTCGTGCATTTAAAAAAACCCTCTAAAGATAGGCTCCTACATCATTTTGCTATGGTTGAAAAGAACTCTGCTCCTTCGAGTTCCTTTGATCAAACTCATAATTGCTCTCCATATAGGGCCACACATTTGAAAGTACTCCTCAAAGTATCAATTTCTTTCTAAAGTTTTATATCTCAAACCTCCTACAAGCACTACACATAGTGCCAATTTCCAATTTTACATGAGAAAAAAACCCCCTACAAGCACTACACAGAATGTCAATTTCATTCTCTAAGGTTTTACAAACCTTTTGCAAGCACTACACAAATTGCCAATTCCTCCTTTTGAGGTTTTACAATAAAAACCTCCAGCAAGCACTACACAAAGTGCCAATTTATTTCTTCAAGGTGTTACAAACCTTCTGTAAGTACTACATAAAGTGTCAATCTCTTTCTCTAGGGCTTTACATAAAAAAAACCTCCTACAAGCACTACATAGTGTCAATTTATTTCTCCAAGGTTTTACAAACCTTCTGCAAGCACTACACAGAGTGCCAATTTTTTTAGAGCCTCTTCACTCTCATCTCCTTTTTCCTCCCAACAAGATCCAACTTGCTCTGATACCAAATGATGTGAATCTAGCTACAATAGGTCAAAACATAATATCTCTCATAACATAAAAACTATAATACATAGAAATAAACCAATAAATAATTTTTTTTCTCATTCTTGAATTCACTTTCCATTTTACAATGCAATACCAAGGGAATATATATCTCCAAAGAAAACCCTACATTTTGAATCCCTAAAAAAAACCCTAAAGTTTAAAACCCTAAAAATAAAAAAATTACTATTTTCGGCAAATTTATTTTTCTACCAAAAAATACCTTTTTAAGTAATTACTATTTTCGAAAAAATATTTTTTCATCGAAATTTATCTTTTTTAGTAATTACCATTTTCTACAAATTATATTTTGCATCAAAGAATTTCATTTTGAGTAATTAAAAATTACTTTAAAACTCCTATTAAAAAAACCTCATAAAGATAGGCTCTTGCATTTAAAAAAACCTTTAAATATAGGCTCCTACATCATTCTCCTCCGGTTGAAAAGAACTCTACTCCTACGAGTTCCTTTGATCAAACTCATAATTGCTCTCCATATAGGGCCACACATTTGCAAGTACTCCTCAAAGTACCAATCTCTTTCCGAGGTTCTATATCTCAAACCTCCTACAAGCACTACACATAGTGTCAATTTCTTCCTTCGAGGTTTTACATGAAAAAAAACCTCCTACAAGCACTACACAGAATGCCAATTTCTTTCTCTATGGTTTTACAAACCTTCTGCAAGCACTACACAAAGTGTCAATTTCTCTTTATGAGGTTTTATATAAAAAACCTCTTACAAGCATTACACAGAGTGCCAATTTATTTCTTCAAGGTATTACAAATCTTCTACAAGCACTACACAAAGTGTCAATCTCTTTCTCTGGGGCTTTACATAAAAAAACCTCCTACAAACACTACATATAGTGTCAATTTCTTTCTCCAAGGTTTTACAAACCTTTTGCAAGCACTACACAGAGTGCCAATTTTCTTGGAGCCTCTTCACTCTCATCTCCTTGTTTTTTTTTTTTTTTTTCTATTTTCTCCTCCCAATAAGATCCAACTTGCTTTGATACCAAATGATGTGAATTCAGCTACAAAAGGTCAAAACATAATACCTCCCATAACATAAAAACTACAATAAATAAAAATAAACCAATAAATAATTTCTTTTCTCATTCATGGATTCACTTCCCATTTTACAATGCAATACCAAGGGAATATATATCTCCAAAGAAAACCTTAAATTTTGAAGCCCTAAAAGAAACCCTAAAAGAAAACCCTAAAGCTTAAAACCCTAAAAATAAAAAATTACTATTTTCGGCAAATTTATTTTTATACCAAAAAATACCTTTTTAAGTAATTACAATTTTTGAAAAAATATTTTTTCATCAAAATTTGCCTTTTTTAGTAATTACCATTTTTGACAAATTATATTTTGCGTCAAAGAATTCCATTTTGAGTAATAAAAATTTACTTTAAAACTCCTATTAAAAAAATCCTCTAAAGATAGGCTCGTGTATTTAAAAAAACCCTCTAAGGATAGGCTCCTACATCATTCTTCTTTGGTTGAAAAGAACTCTGCTCCTTCGAGTTTCTTTGATCAAACTCATAATTGCTCTCCATATAGGGCCACATATTTGTAAGTACTCCTCAAAGTACTAATTTTTTTTTGAAGTTCTATATCTCAAACCTCCTATAAGCACTACACATAGTGCTAATTTCTTCCTTCAAGGTTTTACATGAAAAAAAAAAACTCCTACAAGCACTACACAAAATGCCAATTTCTTTCTCTAAGGTTTTACAAACCTTCTGCAAGCACTACATAAAGTGTCAATTCCTCCTTTTGAGGTTTTACATAAAAAACCTCTAGCAAGCACTACACAGAGTGCCAATTTATTTCTTCAAGGTGTTACAAACCTTCTGCAAGCACTACACAAAGTGTCAATATCTTTCTCTTGGGCTTCACATAAAAAAACCTCCTACAAGCACTATATATAGTGCCAATTTCTTTCTCCAAGGTTTTACAAACCTTCTGCAAGCACTGCATAGAGTGTCAATTTTCTTGGAGTCTCTTCACTTTCATCTCCTTTTTTTTTTTCTCTTCTATTTTCTCCTCCCAACAAGATCCAACTTGCTCTAATACCAAATGATGTGAATCCAACTACAAGAGGTCAAAACATAATACCTCCCATAACATAAAAACTACAATACATAAAAATAAACCAATAAATAATTTTTTTTCTCATTCCTGTATTCACTTCTCATTTTACAATGCAATACCAAGGGAATATATATCCTAAAAAAAAACCTAAATTTTGAAGCCCTAAAAGAAAACCCTAAAGCTTAAAACCCTAAAAATAAAAAATTACTATTTTCGACGAATTTATTTTTCTACCAAAAAATACTTTTTTCAGAAAAAAAAAATTTCATCAAAATTTGTTTTTTTAGTAATTATCATTTTTGGCAAATCATATTTTGTGTCAAAGAATTCCAGTTTAAGTAATAAAAAATTACTTTAAAATTCTTATTAAAAAAATCCTCTAAAGATAAGCTCCTGCATTTAAAAAACCCTCTAAAGATAGGCTCCTGCATCATTCTCCTTTGGTTGAAAAAAACTCTACTCCTGCGAGTTCCTTTGATCAAACTCATAATTGCTCTCTATATAGGGCCACACATTTGCAAGTACTCCTCAAATTATCAATTTCTTTCTGAATTTCTATATCTCAAACCTCCTACAAGCACTACACATAGTGCCAATTTCTTCCTTCGAGGTTTTACATGAAAAAAAACCTCTTGCAAGCACTACACAAAATGCCAATTTCTTTCTCTAAGGTTTTACAAACCTTCTGCAAGCACTACACAAAGTGCCAATTCCTTTTTCTGAGGTTTTACATAAAAAACCTCTTTCAAGCACTACATATAGTGTCAATTTATTTCTCCAAGGTGTTACAAACATTCTACAAGCACTACACAAAGTGTCAATCTCTTTCTCTAGGGCTTTACATAAAAAAAACCTCCTACAAGCACTACACATAGTGCCAATTTCTTTCTCCAAGGTTTTACAAACCTTCTGCAAGCATTGCACAGAGTGCCAATTTTCTTGGAGCCTCTTCACTCTCATCTTTTTTTTTTTTTCTCTTCTCTTTTCTCCTCCCAACAAGATCCAACTTGCTCTGATACCAAATGATGTGAATCCAGCTACAAGAGGTCAAAACATAATACCTCCCATAACATAAAAACTACAATACTTGGAAATAAATCAATAAATAATTTATTTTCTCATTCTTGGATTCACTTCTCATTTTACAATGCAATACCAAAGGAATATATATCTCCAAAGAAAACCCTAAATTTTGATGCCCTTAAAGAAAACCCTAAAGTTTAAAACCTTAAAAATAAAAAATTATTATTTTTGGCAAATTAATTTTTCTACAATAAAATACCTTTTTAAGTAATTACTATTTTCAAAAAAATATTTTTTCATCAAAATTTACCTTTTTTAGTAATTACAATTTTCGACAAATTGTATTTTGTGTCAAAGAATTCCATTTTTAGTAATAAAAAATTACTTTAAAACTCTTATTAAGAAAATCCTCTAAAGATAGACTCTTGCATTTAAAAAAACCCTTTAAAGATAGGCTCCTACATCATTCTCCTCTGGTTGAAAAGAACTCTGCTCCTGCGAGTTCTTTTGATCAAACTCATAATTGCTCTCCATATAGGGCCACACATTTGCAAGTACTCCTTAAAGTACCAATTTCTTTCTGAAGTTTTATATATCAAACCTCCTACAAGCACTACATATAGTGTCAATTTCTTCCTTCGAGGTTTTACATGAAAAAAAACCTCCTATAAGCACTACAAAAAATGTCAATTTCTTTCTCTAAGGTTTTACAAACCTTTTACAAGCACTACACAAAGTGTCAATTCCTCCTTCTGAGGTTTTACATAAAAAAATTTCTACAAGCACTACATAAAGTGTCAATTTATTTCTTCAAGGTGTTAAAAACCTTCTGCAAGCACTACACAAAGTGTAAATCTCTTTCTCTTGGGCTTCACATTAAAAAAACCTCCTACAAGCACTACACATAGTGCCGATTTCTTTCCCCAAGGTTTTACAAACCTTCTGCAAATATTGCATAGAGTGCCAATTTTCTTGGAGCCTCTTCACTCTCATCTCATTTTTTTTTTCTCTTCTCTTTTCTCCTCTCAACAAGATCCAACTTGCTCTGATACCAAATGATGTGAATCCAGCTACAAGAGGTCAAAACATAATATCTTCCATAACATAAAAACTACAATACATAGAAATAAACCAATAAATAATTTCTTTTCTCATTCATGGATTCACTTTCCATTTTACAATCCAATACCAAGGGAATATATATCCCCATAGAAAACCTTAAATTTTGAAGCCCTAAAAGAAACCCTAAAGCTTAAAACCCTAAAAATAAAAAATTACTATTTTTGGCAAATTTATTTTTCTACCAAAAAATAACTTTTTAAGTAATTACTATTTTCGAAAAAATATTTTTTCATCAAAATTTACTTTTTTTAGTAATTACCATTTTCTAAAAATTATATTTTGCGTCAAAGAATTTCATTTTGAGTAATTAAAAATTACTTTAAAACTCCTATTAAAAAAATTCTCTAAAGATAGGCTCTTGCATTTAAAAAAACCCTCTAAAGATAAGCTCCTACATCATTCTCCTCTGGATGAAAAAAACTCTACTCTTATGAGTTCCTTTGATCAAACTCATAATTACACTCCATATAGGGCCACACATTGGCATGTACTCCTCAAAGTACAAATTTTTTTATGAAGTTCTATATCTCAAACCTCCTACAAGCACTACACATAGTGTCAATTTCTTCCTTCGAGGTTTTACATAAAAAAAAACCTCCTACAAGCACTACACAAAATGTCAATTTCTTTCTCTATGGTTTTACAAACCTTCTGCAAACACTACACAAAGTGTCAATTTTTTCTTATGAGGTTTTACATAAAAAACCTCTTGTAAGCACTACACAAAGTGCCAATTTATTTCTTCAAGGTATTACAAATATTTTACAAGCACTACACAAAGTATCAATCTCTTTCTCTGGCGCTTTACAAAAAAAAAACCTCCTACAAGCACTACACATAGTGACAATTTTTTTCACCAAGGTTTTACAAACCTTCAGCAAGCACTGCAAAGAGTATAAATTTTCTTGGAGCCTCTTCACTCTCATCTCCTTGTTTTATTTTTTTCTCTTCTATTTTCTCCTCCCAACAAGATCCAACTTGCTCTGATACCAAATGATGTGAATTCAGCTATAAGAGGTCAAAACATAATACCTCCCATAACATAAAAACTACAATACATAGAAATAAACCAATAAATATATTTTTTTTTCATTTCTAGATTCACTTCCCATTTTACAATGCAACACCAAGGGAATATATATCCTCAAAGAAAACCCTAAATTTTGAAGCCCTAAAAGAAACCCTAAATTTTAAAACCTTAAAAATAAAAAATTACTATTTTCAACAAATTTATTTTTCTACCAAAAAATACCTTTTTAAGTAATTACTATTTTTGAAAAATTATTTTTTCATCAAAATTTACCTTTTTTAGTAATTACCATTTTCAACAAATTATATTTTGCGTCAAAGAATTTCATTTTGAGTAATTAAAAATTACTTTAAAACTCCTATTAAAAAAATCCTCTAAAGATAGGCTCTTGCATTTAAAAAAACCTCTAAAGATAGACTCCTACATCATTCTCCTCTGGTTGAAAAGAACTCTACTCCTACGAGTTCCTTTGATCAAACTCATAATTGCTCTCCATATAGGGCCACACATTTGCAAGTACTCCTCAAAGTACCAATCTCTTTTCAAGGTTCTATATCTCAAACCTCCTACAAGCACTACATATAGTGTCAATTTCTTCCTTCGAGGTTTTACATAAAAAAAACCTCCTACAAACACTACACAGAATGCCAATTTCTTTCTCTATGGTTTTACAAACCTTCTGCAAGCACTACACAAAATGTCAATTTCTTCTTATGAGGTTTTACATAAAAAACCTCTTGCAAGCACTACACAGAGTACCAATTTATTTCTTTAAGGTATTACAAACCTTCTATAAGCACTACACAAAGTGTCAATCTCTTTCTCTGGGGCTTTACATAAAAAAACTTCCTACAAGCACTACACAGTGCCAATTTCTTTCTCCAAGGTTTTACAAACCTTCTGCAAACACTACACAGAGTGCAAATTTTCTTGGAGCCTCTTCACTCTCATCTCGTTTTTTTTTTCTCTTTTATTTTCTCCTCCCAATAAGATCCAACTTGCTCTGATATCAAATGATGTGAATTCAGCTATAAGAGGTCAAAACATAATACCTCCCATAACATAAAAACTACAATAAATAAAAATAAATCAATAAATAATTTATTTTTTTATTCTTGGATTCACTTCTCCTTTTACAATGCAATACCAAGAGAATATATATCTCTAAAGAAAACCTTAAATTTTGAAGCTCTAAAAGAAACCCTAAAATAAAACCCTAAAGCTTAAAACCCTAAAAATAAAAAATTACTATTTTCGACAAATTTATTTTTATACCAAAAAATACCTTTTTAAGTAATTACAATTTTTAAAAAAATATTTTTTCATCAAAATTTTTCTTTTTTAGTAATTGCCATTTTCGGCAAATTATATTTTGCGTCAAAGAATTCCATTTTAAGTAATAAAAAATTACTTTAAAACTCCTATTAAAAAAACCCTCTAAAGATAGGCTCCTGCATTTAAAAAAACCCTCTAAAGATAGGCTCTTGTATCATTCTCCTCTGGTTGAAAAAAACACTGCTCCTTCGAGTTCCTTTGATCAATCTCATAATTGCTCTCCATATAGGGCCACACATTTGTAAATACTCCTCAAAGTACCAATTTTTTTCTAAAGTTCTATATCTAAAACCTCCCACAAACACTACACATAGTGCTAATTTCTTTCTTCAAGGTTTTATATGAAAAAAAAACCTCCTATAAGCACTACACAGAATGTCAATTTCTTTCTCTAAAGTTTTACAAACCTTTTGCAAGCACTACACAAAGTGTCAATTCCTCCTTTAAAGGTTTTACATAAAAAACCTCTAGCAAGCACTATACAGAGTGCCAATTTATTTCTCCAAGGTGTTACAAACCTTCTGCAAGCACTACACAAAGTGTCAATCTCTTTCTCTGAGGCTTTACATAAAAAAACCTCCTACAAGCACTACACATAGTGCCAATTTCTTTCTCTAAGGTTTTACAAACCTTCTATAAGCACTACACAAAGTGCCAATTTTCTTGGAGCCTCTTCACTTTCATCTCATTTTTTTCTTTTTTTCTCTTCTATTTTCTCCTCTTAACAAGATCCAACTTGCTCTGATACCAAATGATATGAATCCAGCTACAAGAGGTCAAAACATAATACCTCCCATAACATAAAAACTACAATACATGAAAATAAACCAATAAATAATTTCTTTTCTCATTCTTGTATTCACTTCTCATTTTACAATGCAATACCAAGGGAATATATATCCTAAAAAAAAAAACCTAAATTTTGAAGCCCTAAAAGAAAACCCTAAAGCTTAAAACCCTAAAAATAAAAAATTACTATTTTCGACAAATTTATTTTTCTACTAAAAATTACTTTTTTCAGTAATTACTATTTTCGGAAAAATAAATTTTCATCAAAATTTGTTTTTTTTAATAATTACCATTTTTGACAAAATTATATTTTGCGTCAAAGAATTCCATTTTGAGTAATAAAAAATTACTTTAAAACTCCTATTAAAAAAATCCTCTAAAGATAGGATCCTGCATTTAAAAAACCCTCTAAAGATAGGCTCCTGCATCATTCTCCTCTGGTTGAAAAAAACTCTACTCCTGCGAGTTCCTTTGACAAACTCATAATTGCTCTCCATATAAGGCCACACATTTGCAAATACTCCTCAAAGTACCAATTTCTTTCTGAATTTCTATATCTCAAACCTCCTACAAGCACTACACATAGTGTCAATTTCTTCTTTCAAGGTTTTAAATAAAAAAAAAACCTCCTACAAGCACTACACAGAATGCCAATTTTTTTCTCTAAGGTCTTACAAACCTTCTGCAAACACTACACAAAGTGTCAATTCCTCTTTTTGAGGTTTTACATAAAAAACCTCTTGCAAGCACTACACATAGTGTCAATTTATTTCTTCAAAGTGTTACAAACATTCTGTAAGCACTACACAAAGTGTCAATCTCTTCTCTAGGGCTTTACATAAAAAAAACCTCCTACAAGCAATACACATAGTGTCGATTTCTTTCTCCAAGGTTTTACAAACCTTCTGCAAGCACTGCACAGAGTGCAAATTTTCTTGGAGCCTCTTCACTTTCATCTCCTCTTTTTCTTTTTTTCTCTTCTTTTTTCTCCTCCTAACAAGATCCAACTTGCTCTGATACCAAATAATGTGAATCCAGCTACAAGAGGTCAAAACATAATACCTCCCATAACATAAAAACTACAATACATAGAAATAAACCAATAAATAATTTATTTTCTCATTCCTAGATTCACTTCTCATTTTACAATGCAATACCAAGGGAATATATATCTCCAAAGAAAACCCTAAATTTTGATGCCCTAAAAGAAAACCCTAAAGTTTAAAACCTTAAAAATAAAAAATTATTATTTTCGACAAATTAATTTTTCTATAATAAAATACCTTTTTAAGTAATTATTATTTTCAAAAAAATATTTTTTCATCAAAATTTGCCTTTTTTAGTAATTACCATTTTCGACAAATTATATTTTGCGTCAAAGAATTCCATTTTGAGTAATAAAAAATTACTTTAAAACTTTTATTAAAAATCCTCTAAATATAGGCTCTTGCATTTAAAAAAACCCTCTAAAGATAGGCTCCTATATCATTCTCCTCTGGTTGAAAAGAACTCTTCTCCTACAAGTTCCTTTGATCAAACTCATAATTGCTCTCCATATAGGGCCACACATTTGCAAATACTCCTCAAAGTACCAATTTCTTTCTGAAGTTTTATATCTCAAACCTCCTACAAGCACTACACATAGTGTCAATTTCTTCCTTCGAGGTTTTACATGAAAAAAAACCTCCTATAAGCACTACACAAAATGTCAATTTTTTTTCTAAGGTTTTACAAACCTTCTGCAAGCACTACACAAAGTGTCAATTTCTCCTTCTGAGGTTTTACATAAAAAACCTCCTGTAAGCACTACATAGAGTGTCAATTTATTTATTCAAGGTGTTAAAAACCTTCTGCAAGCACTACACAAAGTGTCAATCTCTTTCTCTTGGGCTTCACATAAAAAAACCTCCTATAAGCACTACACATAGTGTCAATTTCTTTCCCCAAGGTTTTACAAACCTTCTGCAAGCATTACATAGAGTGTTTATTTTCTTGGAGCCTCTTCACTCTCATCTCATTTTTTTCTTTTCTCTTCTCTTTTCTCCTCCCAACAAGATCCAACTTGCTCTGATATCAAATGATGTGAATTCAGCTTGAAGAGGTCAAAACATAATACCTCCCATAACATAAAAACTACAATACATGGAAATAAACCAATAAATAAATTTTTTTCTCATTCTTGGATTCACTTCCCCTTTTACAATGCAATACCAAGGGAATATATATCCCCAAAGAAACCCTAAAGCTTGAAGCCCTAAAAGAAACCCTAAAAAAAAACCCTAAAGCTTAAAACCCTAAAAATAAAAAATTACTATTTTTGGCAAATTTATTTTTCCACCAAAAAAATGCCTTTTTAAGTAATTACTATTTTTCGAAAAAATATTTTTTCATCAAAAATTATTTTTTTTAGTAATTACCATTTTCGGCAAATTATATTTTGTGTCAAAGAATTCCATTTTGAGTAATAAAAAATTACTTTAAAACTTCTATTAAAAAAATCCTCTAAAGATAGGCTCTTGCATTTAAAAAAACCCTTTAAAGATAGACTCCTGCATCATTCTCATCTGGTTGAAAAGAACTTTGCTTCTGTGAGTTCCTTTGATCAAATTCAGAATTGCTCTCCATATAGGGCCACACATTTGCAAGTACTCCTCAAAGTACCAATCTCTTTTCGAGGTTCTATATCTCAAACCTCCTACAAGCACTACACATAGTGTCAATTTCTTCCTTCGAGGTTTTACATAAAAAAAACCTCCTATAAGCACTACACATAATGCTAATTTATTTCTCTAAGGTTTTACAAACCTTCTGTAAGCACTACACAAAGTGCCAATTCCTCCTTCTGAGGTTTTACATAAAAAACCTTCTACAAACACTACATAGAGTGCCAATTTATTTCTCCAAGGTGTTACAAACCTTCTACAAGCACTACATAAAGTGTCAATCTCTTTCTCTAAGGCTTTACATAAAAAAAACCTCTTGCAAGCACTACACAGAGTGTCAATTTCTTTCTCCAAGGTTTTACAAAACTTCTGCAAACACTACACAGAGTGCCAATTTTCTTGGAGCCTCTTCACTCTCATATTTTTTTTTTCTGTTTTTCTCTTCTCGTTTCTCCTCCCAATAAGATCCAACTTGCTCTTATACCAAATGATGTGAATCCAGCTACAGGAGGTCAAAACATAATACCTACCATAACATAAAAACTACAATACATGGAAATAAACCAATAAATAATTTATTTTCTCATTCATGGATCCACTTCCCCTTTTACAATGTAATACCAAGGGAATATATATTCCCAAAGAAAACCCTAAATTTTGAAGCCCTAAAAGAAACCCTAAAAAAAAACCCTAAATTTTAAAACCCTAAAAATAAAAAATTACTAATTTCGACAAATTTATTTTTCTACCAAAAAATGTCTTTTTAAGTAATTACTATTTTCGAAAAAATATTTTTTCAACAAAATTTACCTTTTTTAGTAATTACCATTTTTGAAAAATTATATTTTACATTAAAGAATTCCATTTTGAGTAATAAAAAATTACTTTAAAACTCCTATTAAAAAAATCCTCTAAAGATAGTCTCGTGCATTTAAAAAAACCCTGTAAACATAGGCTCCTACATCATTCTCCTCTGGTTGTAAAGAACTCTGCTTCTACGAGTTCCTTTGATCAAACTCATAAATGCTCTTCATATAGGGCCACATATTTTCAAGTACTCATCAAAGTACCAATTTCTTTCTGAAGTTCTATATCTCAAACCTCCTACAAGCACTACACATAGTGTCAATTTCTTCCTTCGAGGTTTTACATGAAAAAAAAACCTCCTATAAGCACTACATAGAATGTCAATTTCTTTCTCTAAGGTTTTACAAACCTTCTGCAAGCACTACACAAAGTGCCAATTCCTCCTTATGAGGTTTTACATAAAAAACCTCTTGCAAGCACTACACAGAGTGCCAATTTATTTTTTCAAGGTGTTACAAACCTTCTACAAACACTACACAAAGTGTCAATCTCTTTCTCTGGGGCTTTACATAAAAAAACCTCCTATAAGCACTACACATAGTGCCAATTTCTTTCTCCAAGGTTTTACAAACCTTCTGCAAGCACTACATAGAGTGCCAATTTTCTTGGAGCCTCTTCACTCTCATCTCTTTTTGTTCTTTTTTTTTCTTCTCTTTTCTCCTCCCAACAAGATCCAACTTGCTTTGATACCAAATGATGTGAATCCAGCTACAAGAGATCAAAACATAATACCTCCCATAACATAAAAACTACAATACATGGAAATAAACCAATAAATAATTTCTTCTCATTCCTGGATTCACTTTCCATTTTACAATGCAATACCAAGGGAATATATATCCCCAAAGAAAACCTTAAATTTTGAAGCCCTAAAAGAAACCCTAAAAGAAAAAATAAAAAATTATTATTTTCGGCAAATTTATTTTTCCACCAAAAAATATCTTTTTAAGTAATTACTATTTTCAAAAAAATATTTTTTCATCAAAATTTGTCTTTTTTAGTAATTATCATTTTCGGAAAATTATATTTTACGTCAAAGAATTCCATTTTGAGTAATAAAAAATTACTTTAAAACTCCTATTAAAAAAATCCTCTAAAGATAAGCTCCTGCATTTAAAAAAACCCTCTAAAGATAGGCTCCTGCATCATTCTCCTCTAGTTGAAAAGAACTATGCTCCTGCGAGTTCCTTTGATCAAACTCATAATTTCTCTCCATATAGGGCCACACATTTGTAAGGACTCCTCAAAGTACCAATTTCTTTCTAAAGTTCTATATCTCAAACGTCCTACAAGCACTATACATAGTGCCAATTTCTTCTTTCGAGGTTTTACATAAAAAAACCTCCTATAAGCACTACATAGAATGCCAATTTCTTTCTCTAAGGTTTTACAAACCTTCTGCAAGCACTACACAAAGTGTCAATTCCTCCTTATGAGGTTTTACATAAAAAACCTCCTACAAGCACTATACAGAGTGCCAATTTATTTCTTCAAGGTATTACAAACCTTCTGCAAGCACTACATAAAGTGTCAATCTCTTTCTTTGGGGCTTTACATAAAAAAACCTCCTACAAGCACTACACATAATGTCAATTTCTTTCTTCAAGGTTTTACAAACCTTCTACAAGCACTGCATAGAGTGCCAATTTTCTTGGAGCCTCTTCACTCTTTTTTTTTTTTCTCTTCTATTTTCTCCTCTCAACAAGATCCAACTTGCTCTAATACCAAATGATGTGAATCCAGCTACAAGAGGTCAAAACATAATACCTCCCATAACATAAAAACTACAATATATGAAAATAAACCAATAAATAATTTATTTTCTCATTCCTAGATTCACTTCCCCTTTTACAATGCAATACCAAGGGAATATATATCCCAAAAAAAAACCCTAAATCTTGAAGCCCTAAAAGAAACCCTAAAAATAAAAAATTACTATTTTCGGTAAATTTATTTTTCTACCAAAAAATACCTTTTTAAGTAATTACTATTTTTAGAAAATTATTTTTTCATAAAAATTTATCTTTTTTAGTAATTATCATTTTCGGAAAATTATATTTTGTGTCAAAAAAATTCATTTTGAGTAATAAAAAATTACTTTAAAACTCCTATTAAAAAAATCTTCTAAAGATAGGCTCCTACATTTAAAAAAACCCTCTAAAGATAGGCTCTTGCATCATATAAGAATAAATGTTCCTACAATCAAGTAATGCAACATCATTTTCTTTTAACAGAAACAAATACAATGCAAATATATTAAACATTAAAATCAATTATCATTACACAAATAACGTCTTAAAAATGGTCCTCCAAGGTGGGATGTGACATACTCCCCCCTTAGATTAAACACATTCCTTTGTGTTTTCCTGCAATATTATATAACAATCAATAAAACATAGTTTTTGGCATAGTTTCCACTTTGCATAAGTGGTCCATAGTTCAACCTATATTATTACATAGCATCATTAAATAAATAAGGAAAGTGTATTTTCATATCTTCCACTTTTTTCCAAGTGGAATTCTTTTTAGAATATTGGTCCCACTGGACCTTGCACTGATTAATATTTTACTTCCTCATAGTCTTGGAATGAAATTCCAAGATCTTCATAGGTCCCACTTCTAAGGTTGTCAAATATACCATTTGTAAATTAGAAACATCTAACACATGATCAGGATCAATAATATATCTTCTAAGTAGGGATACATGAAAAGTATTATGGATATTTGATAGGTTAGGTGGTAATTCAAGACGATAGGCTACAAGACTTATCTTCTCCACAATATCAAATGGACCAAAAAATATAGGATCCAATTTTATTGATTTAATGGCACTCTTCTTAGGTTTTACCCTTAGAAACACTCTGTCACCTACGGAGAATTCTCTAGGTGTTCTTTTCAAATCTGCATAACTCTTATGTTTATCTATGGCTTCCTTGAGCCTTTGATGGATTAATCATAGCTGCTCTTCCATTATTTTGACCATTTTTGATCCAATGGCAACCCAATCCTTGGAATTATCCCATGATAATGGAGTTATGCATCGTCTGCCATACAAAGCTTCAAAGGGGCCATTTTCAAGAAATAATAATAGATATTATTATAAGTAAACTCAACCAAATACAAAGTCTTCCTAACGAGATTTCTGGTCCATGCAATACATGTGTAACATATCTTCCAGAACTTGGTTAACCCTTTCTGTCTATCTATTCATTTCAAGATGATATGAAAAATTGATATTCAAAGTTGTGTCAATTGCACGATGGAGAGCCTACCAGAACTTAGAAGTAAACCTAGAATCCCTATTAGAGATAATCATCTTCAAAAATCCATACAACCTAAAAATTTCTTTTGCAAATTTATTGGCAACAACTACAACATCATATGTAGTACATCCTAGTATAAAATGTGTAACCTTAGTGAGTTTATATACTATGACAAAAATTGCATCATGATGATATTTTATCTTTGGCAAACCGACAATAAAATCCATTGATATTACTTGACATTTGTGAGTGGGTATAGCATGTGAATTTTTTTTTCCTACTATATGATGATGTTCAACTTTCACCTTCTGGAACTGTAAACATCGTGCCACAAAATCAGTGATATTTTTCTTCATGGCCAACCAGTAAAAGGTATTTCATATTTTCCCTCATATTGGCTCCTCCAAGATGAGTGGAATAAGAAGAATTATGAGCTTCAGACATGATAAATATCCTCAAATCACCCATTTTAGGTATGACTAATCGGTATAAAAGTTCATATTTCATGCTAAAATCTTGGTTTTCATTCAAGTTTTGCTCTATCTTAATCTTAATTTCACTACATTCAGGATCCTGACACTGCATCATTCTGACTTGCCCCATTAAATCCACATGACTACGATTCAATGCAGCTATGTCCTTCCTCCTACTTAAGGCATCAGCAACTTTATTTTCTTTTCCTTTGATAGACTCAATACCAAAATCATATTATGCTAAGAACTCTATACACCTTTGTCTAGCATTTAGCAATGGTTGAGTGAAGATAGACTTCAAACTCTGGTGATCAGTTCTTAACTCAAATGGTTTACCAACTAGACAATATCATCAAATTTTCAAGGCATGCACAACTGCAGCAAGTTCTAAATCATGATTAGCATAGTTAACTTCATGCTTTTTAAGTTTCCTAGACTCGTATGCTACTACAAAACCATATTGGGATAAGACTCTTCCTAACCCTTATAAAGAGGCATCGGTTCAAACCAAAAAATTTCCTGTGGGATCCATAATATTTAGAATAAGAGTTGAGGTTAGTTTCTTTTTAAGAAAATTAAATGCTTATTCACACTTTTCTATCTATTTAAACTCCTTCCCTTTCTTTTGAAGGTTGGTTATTGAATAAGCAATCTTAGATTAGTCTTTAAAAAATCTCCTATAATATCCTGACAAACCTATGAAGCTTCTTACTTCTGTCATATTTGTTGGAGGTGGCAAATTCAAAATGGCTTATATTTTCTTTGGATCAACAATGATCCCATCGGCTAATATAATATACCCCAAGTAATGCACTTGTGGAACATAGAATTCACATTTAGAAAAATTCCCATAGAGTTGGTTCTTCCTTAAAATTTCTAGCACTATCCTCAAGTGCTTATCATGTTCCTCTCTATTACGAGAATAAATAAAAAATGTCATCCAAGAATATCAACTCAAATTGATTCAACTGATTTCTGAACACACTATTCATCAAATTCATGAAAGTTGATGATGCATTAGTCAATTCAAATGGTAGGATTGTAAATTCATAGTGACCATATCTAGTCTTGAACGTGGTTTTATGTGTGTCTTCTTCTCGAATTCTCAATTGATGATATTCAGATTTTAGATCAATCTTTGTGAAAATGGTGGCATATTTTAGTTGATCAAATAAATATTCTATCCTTGGCAATGGATATATGTTCTTGATAATTTCCTTGTTTAGAATTCTATAATCTATGCATGGTCTTAATGAACCGTATTTCTTATTCACAAATAAAATAGGTGCTCCCCAAGATGATACACTTGGTTTTATCAACCCTTTTTCTAGAAACTCTTGAAGTTACACTATCAATTCTTGCATCTTGATGGGGTTCATTTTATAAGGAGCTCTATGGATAGGCTCAGTACCTAGCATCAATTATATGGTGAAATCAAATTTATGTTTAGGTGGTAATCCAAGTATCTCATCAATAAAAACATCATGAAATTCCTACAACAGTGGAAATTTTCCAATAATTTATTCCTTTGGAATTTCCTCTTTTTCCTTGAGTTTAACTACATAAACCAATCCTCCTTTTCTAATAGTTTTCTTCAGTTGCATTACTGAAATTAGCATTGGTTGAAATTCTCTTGGTTCACTATACATCCTTTGTCTTTATTTGTCTTTATTGGTAAACTCAATCCATCTCTCCTAGAAATTTACCAAGGCTTCATGAGCCTTCAACCAGTCTATTCCTAAGATGATGCCAAAAGCATGTAGGGGTGCTACATACAAACACCACCTAGAAAAGCCATTGGGTAGGATAATTTGAGTTGAGGAAAAATATTTATTAACATGATAAGTTTACCCTAATCCATACTCAACCTTCCACCCTTGTGCCAAAGACCCTTGCTTTTCTGGCATATCCCTTACTAGGTTACTAGAAATAAAACTATCGGTAGCCCCACTATCAATTAAAATGCTAACTTCTTTATCAAAAAGTTTACCATTTAGTAGCAGAGGTGTAGCTTGTCCATCCAAGTTTTGTGTTGTTGTTGCTGCATAGATCTTGTGATTTGGCCTGTTAGAGCTAGTGCTTGCACGTTATGGGCAACTAATGGAAAAATGTGAACCTCCACACTTGAATCACTTTATCCTTGAGTTTGAATCTCCTTCTTGGACTTGTTTTCTTGTATCCACTACTTGTAATAGAACTGGCTGCTTAGGAGCTTGGAAACACCTATTGTTTTTATTGGAGTAATTGTTATTCCTGTGGTGAAATTATTTTTTTAAATTATTCTTACAATCATTGTTGTGATTCTCAAAATTTGTATTTCCTTTGTTCTTCTGATTTTGTCCATTATCCCACTTTCTCTTTTTCTGAAACTTTTGTCCCTTGTTTGACCATTTTGTGGAACTATTGTGAGTTTCATTAGTAGTCTGAGTAGACTCTGTCCTTCGAGCCATATCATAAGCTTCTTGCATAGTTTTATAAACATGTACGCTTACCCTATCTCTGATCCAAGGCTTCATTCCTAGGAAAAATTTGTGTATTTTCATCTCATTATTTTGATTATAGGATGACACATATTTAAGGAGTCTCACAAACTGTTCATAGTATTCCTCCATAGATATTGATCCTTGTTGAAATGTGAAGAATTTCTTAAATTTATTCAAATAAAATTGCTTTGTAAGGAATCTATCCTTAAAAACTTCCACAAAAAACTTCCCACTTCAACTTGTTAGGTGAGATCTTATGTTCATATTTATAAGCATTCCACTAATCAATTCCTATTCCTCCTAGATGAGAAAGAGCAAATGCCATTTTAGTTTTAGAGGAGTAGTTTCTTATGGAGAAATGAAGTTCCAGTTTATCTAACCATGATTCAACTGCATCTTCTCCTCCTTTTCTAATGAACTTAGTCACTTTAATATACTTTATGTCATTGCCCATTTATTTCTTCATGCCGACCTTGTTTTCATGCTCTTCGAGATCTTCATCCTCTCTAATCTCAACCTCTAGATTTTCCATCTCATGATTGTTGTTGTGGTGATGCTATGAATTTATAGCTTGCAAAATTTATTGAATTTGATCTTGCATTATGGAAACCATGATAGTAATGTTCTCCATATATTTATCTAAATTCTAAGAACTTTCTCCTATCTATATGGCTTTAGGGCTATCGATACTAGCTTGTTTCAAGGTTTCTTTCTTCTTACTTCTCAAGCTTGTCACCATGTTTACCTGGAGTAAAAATTTGTATTAATTCTCACTGATTTTCGTAGGTGAAATTCTATACAACTAGATTTCATCATAATTTATTAAGTAATCTATTCCTACTAGGTTCCTTCCCTAGTTTAGTCCACTAAATCTTTTGTTGTTCATACACACTTGAGAATAAGGAGTAAGTAAGTCAAAAGACATAGATGTTGAGTAATTTTCCAAAAAGAGTCTAAGGTACATTGCTAAAACCCATAGAAGGAGGATTCACTTAGCTCTTCCACTTTCGAATGATTGTGGATCTATTTGTGGGGGATAGAAACTCAAACATCGGTAATCTCAAGTATTGACCTTGTCCTTACCAAGTGTGCATCATTTAGAGTTATGGAACTTATGTTTGAGTTGTTTTATTTCATGCCCAAATATTTTTCTAACCTAGATCTAGCTAGAATCCACTAGTTATCCTAAGCTTTGATACCAACTATAACAACCCCAATTGTTACTACTCATCCGCTAATTTTTTTTTGTACCTATAATAATATTTGTCCACCTTTCAATGAGTCAAGAGTATAATAATGATCTAAGACAAGGATATCCCAAATGAAAAGTAAGTAATTTGAGTTACAAAAGATTAATCCAAAGTCACATTTAAGTAGAAGTACCATCTTCTACAATTCATTCAAAGCCATTCATAAATAGGAGCACCAACTCCTATAATTCCATCATACCATCACCAAGTGGTTATGAGGATAATACATTGGCTATATCCTTCATGAGTACATCTCAATGGTTATACCATTAATTGGGAGTTTTACCCAATAGATCTCATCCCTCCTCTCCATACAATCCATGAAGACTAGTATTAAGGAGAGAGCCATTAATATTGTTATTTCTCATGAAAACTTACAAGGGACTTGGAATATTGTCTTAAGCACCATTATAGAATTTACTCATTGATTAGGTGTGATGGTATTGGTGATTATGTGTCTTATCCATTTGCATGAAGTGAATGGTTTGCTTATAACTATCTTAAGTGGATGGTGTAGATATTGTTTTGTCTCATATTACTGTGGATATTATCAATGAATTCCTTCTACACTATTATAGTCCTTAAGAGAGTATTTAAATACATCCATCTAATCTATTAGAGCAACATAAATCTCAATGCCATACACTTGACAATGTGGAATATCCAAAGTAGTTCTAGTACTTTATTATATTCCAAAACATGTATCACCTAACATTTATTAGAGGTGAATACTACAATATGAAGTATTTATCTCTAATTTACAAAGCTTGTAATCAAATACATAAAACATTACAAGTCATAGCTGATTTTACATAAATTATATCAGCCCTGCATAATTACATTGGATCTATATCAATACAAGCTTATACATGATGAACATTGCAATAGTCTTCAAAAAGTGTTGTATGACTCTTCTCTAAAATGTCTTGAGTTCTTCAAGGTTGGAAGATATGATAGTGAAGGGATCATGGCAACTCAGATGCAAAGTATGCCAAATGCATTACAAGCAAACCATGCTTATCAAATTTGAATGCAATCATGCATCACACATTTGCCAAATGTATATCACATATGGAGAAATCATCAAGCATGAATTTCAAATTAATCCAACTTTAATATTTTCATAACAAGGATTAATTCTTAATCCCATTCATCATTCAATTGGATTACCACCAAACATAAGGAAGATTTCCATACCTATTTCCAAATAATGGACACCAATCCATTCCTTCCCAAAACAAAAAAAATATTCCATCCTTCTAGTTGAGATATTTTTATTTACAAAATTTATCAAACATATAATAGTTTACTATTTCTTTTCTAGAATTATACAAAGACTATGGTTTCACTTGTTCATTCTACTAGACCTCAAATCATAATTGTTTTTCTTATTTTATAATCCATACAAATTGTAATAAAACAAAACCAATATTTACAAATCTAATTGATTTCAATTTTATTTTCTAGTCATTTCAAAAATAAAGGAAATTGCTTTAATTTTAAAGTCATCATATTTAATTTAAATTAAAATAAACCAATTAACACTAGTCTCCTTATGAAAATATAATATAATCATAATTATCCAATTCAGTTTTGTCATATATTATGACAGACTAAGATTTATAAATATTCCCCATGTAACTAAACATGTATATTCTAAACTTAAAAGAGATTTATTTTAATCAGGATTTCATAAAGATAAGTAATACAACCTATTTAAAATATTGATATATTATATGATTTTATTGTCCATAGCATAGTTTCATTTTATAAAATCACTTATACATTTTAATATATCATGCTTTTATTCAAATGATAAAATCTAAAAGCATTCCAAATATTAAAAAAAAAAAAATCAAGGTTAATTATTGCTTATAACTAATGATTCAATGCACACAAACATAAAGATAACAAGACCTGAACAATACATAACAAATTGCACAGTCATAATGACTGTTTGTCTAAGTGACAAGAGATCGTTCCTAGAAGTACCAATGTACTCTTAAATAATTTTGACATTTGTTGGGCTTTGTAATAAACAATCTAGTAATAGTTTGGTAGTCCATTGTTGGGAAATAAAATCAAGGATTCAACCATTGGTAGACAATAATAATGGTTCTATTTTAGAAATGAACAGAGGAATGAATCTGAAAGATCTATATTAATAGAAATTAAAATATTTAGAGCATTCTAGTCTATTTCCTCATTGTTTTCAAAGCCCCTGTGAAGGTTTTACAAAAAATTGAGAAACTCCAAAAAGAATTTTTATGGACTGGATTAGAGGAGAAAAAAAGGATACACCTTGTAGGATGGACCAAAGTGTGCAGACCCAGAGAATTGCTCATATAAATTTAGCTTTACTAGCTAAGCAGGCGTGGCATCTCATTTCTGGTGAAGAAAATGAATGGACAACTATCATCAAATGAAAGTATCTTCAAAATATGGAATTTCTAAGTGACTCAGTTCTAACTAGAGGTTCTGCTTTTTCGAAAACAATTCTTAATTGTAAGGAAATCATCAAAAAAGGTTTAAGATGGGTTTTAGGCAATGTTGAGAGGATAAATTTTTGGAATGACAAGTGGGCTAAGGACGAACCACTGACACAATATCCTAACTTAGTCCGAATCAGAGATATCACAAAAGAACTCATTGGCAAAAAAGTCTTCGATTATATGGTTGAGGACAGAGGTAGAATGAAGTGGAAACAAATAAGAATTTAAGGATTTCAAGTGAAATCAAATGATCTTTGTAACATTCTCGGGAAACATTTTATCCCCATGAGACCCAAGGAAGATCAAGGGACCTAGGCTCCTATGAAAAACAGGCAGTTCACTGTTAAATCAACTTACAAGCTTCTACTTGATGACGAGGATTTTGTCCTCCAAAAGGACTTAGATTGGATAAAAAATTTAATTCCAAAAATTATAGTCTTTTCATGGCTGGTTATCCAAGGAAGAATTTTAACCATTGATAATATGATGTGTAAAGGTATTTGTATCACTAATCGTTGTTATCTATGCAGGGCTAATTGGGAGACCATTTATCACATTTTCCTTGAGTGCCCTTTTTCCTTGATTGTCCTAAGTGGGGTTTTTTAGGCCTTCAATATTTCATGGGTTAAACCAACCATTTTACTTGATTTGTTTATATAGTGGCCTTACCCATTTTCAAGCCAAATACTTAGATACATGTGGAAAATTTGTCTCAATCACTATCTTTGGAAGGTGTGGTTAGAAAGGAACCATAGAGTCTTTAATGAGTCTATCCATGATCATCAAACTATCATTTCCAGGATCCTATCCTTTGCCAATGAGAATGTGAACCTTATCCCTTTTGATAGCTATAAACCTCATCTACAGGAGACCACAATTGCTAAATATTTAAGATTAATCTTGTTATATGAGTCTCTGCCTAGGGTAGTCAACCCCATAGCCAATGTTAAGTGGTATCCACCTCCTACGGGTTGGTTTAAGCTTAATTTTGATGGAGCAACTAAGGACAATCTTGGCAGAGCAGACGCTGGTGGCATTATGCGAGATCATAATGGGAATATGATGCTTGCATTTTTTGAATATTCGGGAACAAGGATGAACAACGAATATAAATCTAGAGCTATGTGGAGAGGCCTTCAAATGACTCAAGACTTAGAAGGTAATTTGATCATAGAAGGAGACTCTATGCATGTTATAAATCTCCTCAATAATTGGAAAACACCTCCTTGGAGGATTAAAACAATTTTTGAAGAGGCTAGGATCCTTTTCCAGGGAAGACATGATAGAAAAGCCCAACATGTCTTTCGAAAAGCTAAAAAAATTGTTGATAAGCTGGCCAATTTGGGTGTTGATGGTGATGGAATTTTCAAATGGGAACACGGTGTCCCGAGTGAAGTAGAGGAGCTTATTCAACAAGAATGCTAAGAATGATAGTAAAATTTACCAATAGGTAAGGCATTGTAAGTTTGAAGGCTAGGAGTATTCCCATATATTTTTTGAATTGGAATCACAATAAAAATTATTTGAGCTATTAGTCTTCGTGGATACTGCTTGTAAATACCACAAAGACTAATGGGGACAATCACATGTCAGATAACATGGCTCCTAGTCATATTAGTAATTTGAGGTTGGTTGTTAATCACAGGGAAGGAAAGAAATGACAATATAAGACTTTGAACCAAAGCCTCATAGACCACCAGATAACCACCACCATAAATCTAGCCAGCAGGTTCACTTCTCCAAGGCTAATTGGCCAAGATAGTATGTGGTACCAAAGCATGTCATATACTAAAGAAAGCAATTACCAAAGAATTATTAAGAGTAAATGTCAATACAGAGCTTGTGGGAGGTTTTTTTCAGTACTCTGCTATGCATGTCTGTAGCTTTTTGTTTCTCCATTGTCTCAAGGAAGGGATCCTTGTCTGTTTATTTTTTTGTAATTATGATGCAAGTGTGTTTTCTCGGGGTATACCCAAAATTTTGTATGGGAAGTTTCTTTTTGATAACAGGCTATGTGCCTTACCGGATGTAATGGCTTTGGCAGCATGTAGATTTTACATATATAGGATCCTTAGTAAGGATATGTTCATCAACAGCCCTGGGCTGATTTTTGTAAAAGGTTTTGGGTCAACTTGTAAAACTTGGTATTAATGCTATAGTATCTTATCTACCAAAAAAATAGAAATTAAAATATGTATGGGAGGATTTTAACCATAGATGTATGGGAAATATTTTAGCATTGTACAACCTAGCCAAAGCTATATTATATAGCGCATTACAAGCACATCATTAAGGAGTTTCCAAAAGCCATTCTATATCACAGATGCCCAATAGCATTGTATATAAGCTACTAAAAGCACATAAGGTTAATTAAATATCAGCTCTATAAAATTTACATGACTTCCCTTTCATAGAGTATGCATAATGGATATCCGAGTTAGACCTAAAGTCATCAGAGGCTTCTCTTCTATGTGTTTAAGCATGATCGTATTCTAGCCAATCAATGGGAAAAGGCTAATATATGAAGGCTTCTACTTAAAATTTTAAGGAATATTATATATTAAAACATTCTATATAAGATAATCAATCAGATAAAGTAAAACATTCAACACATATAACTAGATTTCAATTCATTCTAGCAAACAGTAAAATAAAATAAAGTGGACAGATCCAACCTAGAATTCTCTAGCAGTTGAATGCTTACCAAAGCTTGTAAATCCCTTCTCCTACCTTCTTCAGTTCAACATAACATAGGATAACATAACATGATTGTTTTTCTCAACCATAATGGCAATGTATAACTTTCTTTCTTTCAAAAAAATGCTTCTAAATATATTTATTTTTTATTTTTTTTAGCTTTTTTTCTTTCAGAAAAGATGCTTCTAAATATATTTTAGTTTTTTATTTTATCTTCTTTTTATCACCCCATGTGAAGGCTTCATTTAATATATATTATTTTAATGGAAAGGGAATCCATAGAGATAAGAGAAGAACATTATCCACCATTTCAACCTTTCCAAAGTAGTCATGTGTAGGAAAGATTGATTTTTTTAAAAATCTACAAGGTAGTTTTTTTTTTTTTCTTCACGTTTTCATCCAATTAAAATTGAACAAGTTCCCCATAAGGGGGGCGAAGGTCCAAGGTTCAAATCTCTGGCCTTGTCGGATTGAACGCTTGTCCCTTTCCTAGTACTTTTAGTGGTGTAAAAGGTTTAAAATGATTATGGCATGGTGGTTATAGGGGCGGACTACACGAAGATATATGTGGTGGCTTCTAGGCGGACAACATAGAATACTATGGCGGCCATAAAAGCTGGACAACCTGCCCGGATTCATGGCGGCTACCGATTCCACCATGTTAAAAAAAAAAATTGAACAAGTTCATAAGAAAAAAACTACCTACTTTTCTTCTGAAATAGGATCAACTAGATCAAATAAGCATGCTCAACAAAATAACTCCTTTACTTTAAAAATTGCTCAATTTAAAATTTTCACAAAATCAAAATAATTTACATGATATTCTTTTCAATATTTTCTAGAATAAGGTCCGAGGTGTATACCAATTGGTTCATCCAAACCCCATAAGGGGGGTGAAGGTCCAAGGTTCAAATCTTAGGCCTCATCTGAACGCTTGTCCCTTTCCTGGTGCTTTCAACGACGTAAAAGGTTTAAAATGATTGTGGCATGGTGGTTATAGGGGCATACTGCACAAATATTTGTGTGGTGGCTTTCGGGGTGGACAATGCAAAATACTGTGGCAGCCATAAAAGCTAGATAGCCTGCCTAGATTCGTGGCGGCTATCGATTCCACCATTTAAATACAAAATATATATATATATATATATATATATATATATATATATATTCTAGAATAATTTGTAAAATGCAAAAAATTATGAATGTGCATTTTCAAGTTAAAAATCAATTAAACCAATCTCATACAAATTAATCATGAAATAAAATATAAACCACACACAAATGGCATACAAGCACTTAATGCATGTGCTCAGTATCCCCCATTACCATTTTTCCTTTGATTGGGTGGGACTTGTAGAGTAATACTCAAGTAACACCGCCATCAGGGACGTGACTAGTGATGATAGGAATATAAAATTTACCTTTTTATTTGTCATAATCATAATTTTTCTTCTCATATCTTGGTGGCTAGCCTTCCACCTACGAGAATAAATGTTCTTGCAATCAAGAAACACAACATCATTTTATTTTAACAAAAATAAATACAATGCAAATATATTAAGCATTAAAACCAACTATCATTATGCAAATAGCATCTTAAAAATGGTCCTCCAAGGTGGGATGTGACACATCCCACTACCACCTCAACTACCCCTAACATATCTAGGGTCACCCATTTTTGGTATGTTTTCTTCACCCACAAACAAAAACTATTTGTCCATCAACATGGTTTCCATTGATTTAACCATGCCACTCCACAATCCTAGTGACCCATAAAAACCTTTGCACCTCAATCATGAGATCATCGATTTTAATTGTGTTGCATTACCACCATCATCAAAAGAGTTCTTCCCTTGTGAGGAAATTATACAACCATTTCACTTCCCCTAAAGGCCACTCGAGGATGTTTTTCAAGTTGATATTAAGCTAGATATAATCGATTTTCCAAACCTAGTTGACGACATCCACTTGATCCATATGTCTCATCAAATTGAGGAGGGATATCACAATCATTGGTGTTAACATTGGCACTGATCCTAAGGCTCCCAAAAACATAAAATTACAATAAATTTTATCCCTTGAAGAGTGAACCATTTACACATCTCTATTGGTAGAGAAGATAGAAATTTTTGCTTTATCGTATAAATACATGATGGGTCTAGATCCAAAATTGGTCACACATAACCTTACGCTAGATCCAAACATAAAATTGGTCAAGCAGAAAATTTGTAAAATGCATCCAACAATCACCTTAATGGTGAAAGATGAATTACAAAAATTGTTGGATGTTGGATTCATTCAACCCATTGATTATCCATAATGGGTTTCCAATATGGTACCCTTAGAAAAACCTGATAGGAGGATTCACATATATGCAAACGTTTGAGATCTTAAAAAAGTGACTCCCAAGGATGAATTTCCCCTTCTGAACATTGATGCACTAGTTGAGTCCACCACATGTTATGACATGTTGTCCCTCATGGATAATTTTTTAAGCTATAATCAAATTTAGGTCAAACCCGAAGATCAACCAAAGACATCCTTTACCACCCCTTGAGGAGATTTCTGCTACAAGGTAATGCCATTTGGTCTTAAAAATTTTGATGCAACATATTAGTGGGCTATGACATATATATTCCATGACTACATGCATAAAATTATTGAGGATTACATAGATGATTTTATATCCAAATATCTATTGCATCACGAGCAAGTTGATGTTTTAAGAAAGGTCTTCGATCACCTCATTGAGCATAATGTCAAACTTAATCCTAAAAAGTGTGTCTTTGGAGTCACATATGGAAAAAAAATTGGGCTTTATAGTCTCCAAGTGAGAGATCGAAGTTGATCCCACCAAGGTCAAAGAAATACTTGAAATTCTCCCCCCTACCAACCTTAAGCAACTTTACAGCTTAAAAGGAAAGGTAGCATCTATCCAACGCTTCATAGTGCAAATTTTGGATAAATGTCAACCCATGAATTGACTACTACAAAATGGGGTCCCATTCCATTGGGATGAGGAGTGCCAAAAGGTCTTCGATGAGATAAAATAATACCTAGCATCACCACCAGTTTTAGCTCCATCCCAACCAGGTGTGCCATTTTTGTCATACATTTCAACCATCGATTTTGCCTTAGGGACCATGTTGACCCAAAAACACAAGGTAAATAAGGATAAGGCTATATATTACATTAATTGCACCTTGGTGAGCTACAAGATCAAAGACACATACATTGAAAAGCTTTACCTAGTAGTGGTATTTACCACCAAGAAGCTTCAATATTATATGTTGAATCATATGATATATATCATTTCCAAAGAGAATAATTTTCACTACATGATGAGTCACATGTACCATAATAGTCATTTAGAAAAATGGATTATGTTGCTGACCAAATTTGACCAAAGAATTTATAAGTAAAAAATTTATTAAGGGTCAAGTTATTGTGGATAATCTAGTAGAGTCTCCTCTCCAAGATAATAAGCATCTCACTATCGAGTTGCCTAATGATACAGTCTTTGCATTATTTGACTTACCAAAACCTGAAGAGCCTAAAAATAAATCTAACATGACTTTGTTCTTTGATGGTTCTAAATGTGAGCAAGGGGGTGGTGCAAGAGTCATATTTTTCACACTACAAGGGGCTCCTATACCCTTATCATTTAAACTCAACTTCCCATGCACCAATAACAATGTTGAATATGAGGCTCTCCTTTTAGGTCTCCAAATAACTATCATCATGAAAATCAAGAAGTATAATATCTTTGGTGACTCCTTGCTCATAGTCAACCAAGTCAATAAAGTCTATAAATGTTGATTTCCAATATTGAAATAATACAAGGATATTATGGATAAGTTATTGGTAAAATTGGAATGGCATAGCATCAAGGTAGTCCCTTGATCGTTAAATTATTTTTTGGATACAATGGCCTCTTTGGTGTCTTTAATTTCATAGAACCCCTCTGATGATATCTCAACCATACATGTTAAAAAACTTTCACAATCAATAATTTTGCATGAAGCTTCAAACGATGAAGAAGCTATCCACATGATCTAGATTGAATCGAACCAAGATCGATTCTCTTAGGTACGTGACTTTCTAAAATAAGAATCTTGGGTATCCTTAATTACATAGGATCCTTCTAATAATAGCATGACCATTCATATTAATGTTATCTTCCAATCTGTATTTGTACACGATGAATCATAATGGGAGCAAGTTGTTCATTCAGTCAAGACCCAAGCTTATCAAATATCAAGATTGGCTCACTCAGCTAAAAAAATTCTTGAAACTTAGTAATACCCCTTCAGGATTATTGCATGCTGTAAAATGAAAGTTCAAGAGAAAAGTGATCAAATATGTCTTGTTAGGAGGCATCCTTTATCGTTGGAGCTATGATGGCCTTCTCCTTCATTGTTTAGAGCTCCAAGATTTTTCTTAGGAAATATCACAAGATTACGATGGTAACTATGGTGACAATTTTAGTAGCATGGCCATCACTAAGTGCATCATCTGAATGGGTTATTATTGGTTAACTATGGAGAAATATTGTTGTGCTTATGTTAATAAGTGCATCAAATGCCAACATCATGCTAATATTTCACACTTATCTTCTCATGCCTTACAATCGATTCAACCGGTATGGCCTTTTTTGTAGTGGGGCTTTGATTTAATTGGGAAACTCTCACCCCCTTCTGAGGGTCATCACACATTTATATTAATGGACACAAAGTACTTTACCAAGTGGGTGGAAGTTATCCCTCTTACCACCATGACTAGATATCACATTGCATATTTCATACTCCATAATATCATATGTCATTTTGGTATTTCATCAAATATTATCTCGGATAATGGGATCCCATTACAAAATAAATATGTGCATGCTCTAACTTCCAACTACAATATTCAACACAATTTTTTCACACCCTATTATCCACAAGAAAATGAACAAGCAAAGGTGTCCAATAAAACTATAGTTTCTATCCTTAAGAAAACCATCAAGGAAAATCACAAAAATTGGTATCCTTAACTACCCCTAGCATTATGGGCTTATCACACTAGCATTTAGACACCCACTAGGGCAACTCCATTTTTTCTATTCTATGGAACTGAGGCCATTATACCCTTATATTTGGAAATACCTTTGTTTTTTATATCATCGCAAGAGTTCATCAATGATGACATCACACAACAAGCTCACATTGATCAATTTACCTTTCTTGAATGATGAGTTAATTCTCTCAAGCACCTCCATGTTTATCAAGATCACCTTAAACGAGCCTACAATATTAGAGTCCACCTAAGGGAATTCAAATTTTGAGACCTTATACTTAAATAAAACCAGCAAAACTCCAACTTACCACTGCACTTGTGAGACAAATTCATGACAAATTGGTTAGGCTCTTTTATCATCACAGAAAAGATAGGGCCAAAGACTTACCATATTGCTTCTCTTGAAGGTGTTGAGGAACCTAAACCTCTTAAAATTCTCTATAAATGGTCATTTCATACATAACACATAATACATAAAAATAAAATAAAAATAAAAAATAAAAATTACAAAAATCATCAAAATATTAAAAAAATAAAAAATCACAAAATTACAAAAACAATAAATATTATCAAAATTTTCAAAAACATTAGAAAACAAAAAAACAACAAAACAATACAAAACATCAAAAATACAAAAATATTTGAATTACATCATCATGCAATTCATTGCATTCATTGATTAGTTGCATTAGGCATATTCATCCATTACACTTGCATTAGGACAAGTTGTGTTTGCATTCCTATGAATGACACCATGTTTGTATGTCAGTCATGAAGCTTAAATCAACCTTATCCATTATCATTATTTGTAGTTTTTCTTATGAGCTTTTGTTTATTAAGGGGTCCTCGTAGGATAGGTTAGATATCAGATGAATGTCAACAATTATGTTTAGATGGCCACTAACTACTTTATGCACACCTTTTAGTTTGCAAAAGATCATAGGGAAAACCCCCACATAACACATATCACTACCATATTTATTCTCCTTTGTGAGTAACTATGTTTTTCAACACAACCAATGAGTTATTATAGGGATTTCAGTAGGATTTTTTGGTCATTCAGCCATCCCTAGTTTTATTTTTAGATTTTATAGAAAGTTATCCTAGCTTTTAGAAAGTAAGGTATTGCTTTGATAGTACCTTGTATATGTCAAAATCCTAACACAATTTCACACATTTAAATATGAGTTTTTAACAAGGAAGGATGGTACTACAATGTATTCCTTGTCACCTTGAGCGAAAGGTTTCCCTTGCTCATCCTATTATGTGCATGGTCTAGTATGGTGAGAATTGACAAAAGGGCAAGCTCCTCCCTACACAAGCAATCCCCTTGATCTTCCACAAAATGAGCAAGTTCCCAAAAAAAACAAAATAGTGGTTTTCACCACTCATAAAACCTCTTTGATCTTAAAAAGAGTGGTTTTCACCACACACAAAAAAAGTGGTTTTCACCACTAAAATGAGCATCCCAAGCAATCAAAATAAAATAATGGGGTAATGAGTTTGAATCCCTATAATCCTTGGTTATTCAAAAGCCATGGTGTGACCTCTATTACAACAATGGGTTGAATGAAACCCACCTAGTAAAGGAGCAGTCTTACACATAGTGATATTTTTGTCACATTAGCGGTCTTATTTTGTATAGACCAATGTCGGATTATGGTTGAGCTAGCTTTTGGTGGCTTGTATTGCCTAGTAGTCTAGTCCAACTATGTCCAAACTCAAGATAATATGACCATAGGGTGATCCTCATTATAGCAATAGGTTGCATGAAACCTACCTGGCAATGAGGTAGTCTTATGCATAATCTAATACATTCACTTTGCACACACAAGGATATTGCATATCTAGGTCTTCTTAATAGATTTATATCTTTTAGAGTCCTATATAGCTAGTATACAACTTTTTATCAATCAACAGGGTGTTTGAGTCCCATGGAAAATATTATAATTCCCTCATAGAACTTATCTCATCATCATTTGTAGTTTTTCTTATGAGATTTTACTTATTAAGGGGTCCTCGTAAGATAGGATAGATACCAGATGAATATAAAAAATGATATTTAAATATCCACTAATTATTTTATGCACACCTTTTAGTTTGTAAAATATCATAGGGAAAACCCCCACATTTCACATATTTCATCTCATACATTCACATCCAAATGTATAACTTTTTTGATAAGGTTAACATTTTAATTCATTATTTTTATACATTCTATGGTGTCTATAATTAGTTTGTTAAACATATTTAGATTCATTTATTATGTTTTAAGCATGTAAAAAATACATTCACAATTTGTATTAAAATATCCATACAAAAATTAGTGCATCTCATAAGCATTAGATTTGATAGATCAATAACATGAATTAACATTCATAATCAAATAAACAAATCTAAATCATACATCTAACATTAGATGTTGCATCTATACATATACATATCTAGGCATACATCTATGCATCTATACTACAATGTCCTAATACACATCCATCTTCCATAATTGCATTCATCATTGCATCCATACATAAAATAAATCATAACACAAACACATGATAAGTCATAATGAAAATATGATATCATATATATCATAAATAATATCTAATACATCATGGTACAAAATTACTTGTAGGCTACAATCGTGTAGGTCTTCAGACCTTACACCCAAAAATAAACTAATACATAGGTATAACTCATGCAGGGACTGCACTCCTAGAGTCACCTCTACCATTTACCTCATCTTTAATAGGTCATCCTAATCCATTGGTCACTAAAATCTCTAGCCTAGCTAACGATCTATGACTCTGCTTCACTGATGGCTATCCTGAATCATTGTGTTGGCTTAGCTAGGATCCTCCTATTGAAGATCACTCAGGTAGATGACCACCAAGTAGCCCTACCTAACCCTCAAAATATAGGATGTAAGTTATGTTAGAATGACATTGGGTATGGTAATCACCCAGTAACATCTATAGCTTGATCACCCTAGCCTATAACCCTACTACATCCCCTATAACTTATCCACCTAAACCTGCCTATCCCTAAGCCATGGTTGAAGCTACCAAATGTACCTAAAGACTGCTCACATCATCCTAGGAACTCTATAGTTGAGCTAAAAAACCTTCTCATCAGAGAATACCCTACTCCTTTGGTGCTCTCTAGATAACTGGCTCTATAGTATGACAATAGTAGTATCCCTCTTAACTAACTATGCCTGGAGATACTATACTTGTACCCTAAGCTGAGCATCCCCAACCTGTGGGTCCTTATCATCTTTAAACTAATACTCTTGCTCCTCCATTTGGTGATGCACTCATCATCCTCCCTCACCAACCTCATCTCCTGATCCCCCCCTCTATTACCACTCTAGCCAACCTACCCATAAGACCACATCCTTGCCATAGTCAAGTCACCCACCATGCATCATACTCTATTGTCATGCCTACATCCTCCATATCTAGATTGACTAAAAATTGATCTATCTCATCCCGCAATGTCTCTACTCAAGGCCACTCCAATTGAGTCTCTACCCCTCACTGGTGGTAAATGATAGGATCCTTAGGTATACCCTGGAAAACCCTAAACTATTGAGTAACATAAGAGTACAAGAAGTACTCCTACTTTATTTCATGACATTCAATAAACCACTACTTGCACCTCACATATCTCGGCTAATTTTCTAACTCTATCTAATTTGAGCAATCCATATAGGGTCTCCATATAATATGCCCCTATCTCAATCCCTTAAAGGACTCTATATAGTGAACCAATCAAACTTTATGTAGATGGCTACGACCCACCTCCTGATATTACCTTCATCGAGACACATATCCTATATTCTAATTTTCCATCTGAGCCCACCCTGATTGAAGAAGCCCCTCTATTCTATCCACTCTAATATGCTCCCAACCATAAATCTAGGGTAGGAAGTTATATTCCAATTCATGCTTACCCCAATACCAGATCTCATATAGCTCATCATATATATGTGTGAGCAGAGTGATCCCCCATGCCATGACCACTAGCTCCATAGTACTACATTCTATCAAATCCTTTACTACATCAAGGAGGTTCCACATGAACCTCATGCATGAAGAATCAGGTAGCAAGATGTTAGACATGAGCAACATTACATGTCTACTAGTGAAGATCCATGTGGTGTACCATGCCTCACTAAGGATCTCACCACTATCCGTGCACTCCTTTGCAACCTCCCACTCATCATGAAATACTCTTCAGAGAACTCTCTCTTGCTAATATATGTGGGTGGAAGTGATGAGACACCCCTCAATTAGAATCCTCATGATCCTATATACATCCTCTAGTGTGACCATTATCTCACTAGTTGGGAGGTGAAATCTATTCTTACGACTATCCCAATGGTCAACCAAGGTAGTAAGATAGGATTGGTCCCCCATCACCATCCTTAGCCTTATCAAATTCTTAAGGCCAATCATCTTAAGCCATTTCAAATCCACCCTTAAGAGGTATCCTCACGTCATCTCAAATACTATCAGAACTCTATGATGATCTCTCAAAAGTTGAATAAACAAATAAATAATCAGACAATTAGGTCTCAAAAAAATTCAATTAAAAATAAAAAAAATCATGACTATATCAAGGTGATATGATTTGTAGATGTGATTGTCTCACCTTGATATAGCTACCATAATGGTCACATGATCATCCCACCCTAGGATAGCCCTCAAACCCCAAAGAGAGATTGTATCTACACGAGACAACCTTGAAAACAAGAAAAAAATGCATCCCAAAACAAAAAATAAAAAATAAACAAACAATTAAACAAAAAAAAAATAGCAAAAATATCTAAGGGTACCCCAATTCCTTTGGTCAAAAATATTTCAAAAAGCTTCCAAATTAATCAAAGTGTTATTATATCAACTCCCTAAGAAGGCCATGTGTATGGACTACTCCAAGGGATAGAGGTGTACATTTCATCTTCCACTCAGCCTCAAGTGATCCTCATATACAATGATTCACCTTTGGAACAAATCGAATTATTATCATCTCAACTCCCTAAGAAGGCCATGTGGTTGGACTGCTCCAAGACATAGAGATGTACAATTACCAATAATGGTCGAAATCATAGTTGTAATGGGAATTTTCCCATTTCACTTTTGGTAAAGTCCTACAATACCCAAACAAGTCATCTTGGTCAAGTGACTCATCACTCACTTTCCATTTCCTCATCAACTCGTCGCTTGAGGAGGTAGTCATACATCACAAAATTCATAATCAAAGTCAATAATCAAACACTCAATCATACAAATTACGTTCATCCAAGAATCATTGCCAAAGACAATTAGGCCCTTGCTTGGGGCAAACGACAAGTAAAAATTTCAACCAAATAAATACTTGGTATTCTTGAAACATGGAGGCCTATAGACCCTTGTGTTTTTCCATGGTTGAAAATTTGCCAAGATCAAGTATACCTCAAGCATGTAGACCCTTCCTCGTGTGCCTCAGTTGAAAGGTTTATTTGAATTACATTCTTCAAGTCATAAAAAACAATAATTACAAAGCTACATGCTCTTTCCATGATTGGGGCATCTAACATTGATCACATCAATGAACACCATCAACGCTCAATTTGACTTTAGATCATCTATTTTTTCTTTGCACTATGTTTTCACACAATGCATCCCAAAAAGGGGTATCTGTAGACACCTAAAATATTTCATATTAAGGAGACTACCTATATGGACACCTTTTCAGGCCATATGAACCACCTTGGGCAACCTTAGGGCTTAACAATGGTTTTCACCATTCAAATAGGTAGAAATTTCCCTTTTTAGTAACAACCATATCACCCTAAGATGGCCCCTAACCATGACTGTCTCACCTTGAGACGGCCTGCAGTCATGACTGTATGATGCAGGAGCATCCGGTTTTGTGAGGCAAGGAAGGGAGGGGTCGCTAAATCGCGACCCCAACGCAGCATTGCATCTTTGGTGAAGTTTTGTCGCGATATCACGACAGTAATGAGGAGGAGGCGACGTCGCGATATCGTGACGTCGTGATATCGTGACGGTAATGAAAAGAAAGAGAGGAAGGGCTTCAGATGTCACGATATCGCAACGGTAATACACAGAAAAGAGGAAGGGCTTCAGACGTTGCGATATCACGGCCAGTTAAAGGCCGACACGTGGCCGGTATTCCAATAGTGGTGAAAGTTAAAAAGAGATAGAGAACGAGACCAGGGGTGATTAGCGAACGGCCGGGCTAGACCAAACCGAACACATGGCAGTTGTGAAGGACACGTGGGTCGAGTATGTTGCGATAAGGAGAAAGATTGGATGGATGTACACGCAGCCGACCACGTGTATGCAAATTAATTTGGGGGTCTCTTAAGCTGTTAAGGAAGGTGTCGACCACGCTCTTTCCGTCTTAGCTTTACTGGCATCGAAGCATTTACAGGTGATGGTTTAATGGAGGAGCTGACAGTGCAAGGATGGTCAGAACGACGCGGCCAGTGCAGGAAGACCATTAATGCCAGTACCTTGGTTAATGGAGGAGCTGACAGTGCAAGGACGGTCAGAACGACACGACCAGTGCAGGAAGACCATTAATGCTGGTACCTTGGTAGATCGGGTAGATGGCCGTTTAAGACTGATATTTCAAAAATCTTGGAGGAGGGAAATTTGAATCTGAAATTATATTTGGTGGAGGCATTGATTGCCTGGAGGGAGGAGGCCTCGTTAAAAACTGGGAAATTTCTTGTAAAAAAGGAAAGGGGGAAAGGAGTTCGGGATTGGAGGAAGGAGGACAGGGGAGAACAGAGCCGAAGCCGAGACCGGCCATTGTAAGCCTGCGGGCTATTTTTATTTTAATGCATGTAAATATTTGAAATTGGAATGAGAATGCAGATTTTGTAAGGTCCCTATTTATCATTTTTTTTTTTTCGTCTCCGTCAGTGGTATCAGAGCCCGTAGCTCCTGAGTGTACAACAGACCACCGAAAGAGAGAGGCAGTTGTATTAGGACGTGTGGGAGGGCTTGAGTTCAGGTGAAGATGCCTCCGAGAAGAAACTCGATGGGTGGAAGAGGCATGGCAACGAAAGATTTTTGGGCATTGCAGCGGCAAGTCCAGGCCCTGCAAGAAGAGCTACGCAGAGGACGTGAGCCGAGAAGGGATGCAGACAGTGAGGATGAAGTGGAAGAGGAGAATGAGTTTGAAGAAGAGGAGGAAGATGTAGACCCGGCACAGGCCCGACTATACAAGGCCATATCCCAGATCGAGAAGAGGCCGAAGTTAGAGGTTCCCACGTATTCCAGGAACTTGAACCCAGAGGAATTGATAGACTGGGTGAATGAATTAGAAGAATACTTCGAATACGAAGAAGTTGAAGACCCTAACCGGGTCAGATTTGCTAAGACCCGATTGAAGGGTCATGCTAGCATCTGGTGGAAGGGGGTGTAGCTGGAGAGAAATCAAAGAGGAAAGGAGAGAATAACGAGGTGGGACAGAATGGTGGAGAAGTTAAAAAGATAGTTTATCCCCGTTGACTATGAACTGGATCTACTACGAAAAATGCAAAGCTTGAGGCAGATGAACAGGACAGTTCAAGAATACACGGAGGAATTCTATAAAATCTCCATCAGGACCGGGCATTTGGAAGCTAGCAAGGAAAAAGTGGCCCGTTACATCAATGGGTTGAGACCGAGTGTGCAGGAGGAGTTGAGCTTGGTTCGGGTAAGCACCATCGAAGACACTTACCAGTTTGCTTTAAAGTTTGAAGGAAAATTGAACCAAAGGTTTGAAAGCAAGCCAAAAGTGAAAGAACCGGGAGGAAAGAACGGTGGAAAGAAATAAGGAAAGGAAGAGAAGAAGGAAGAAGAGAGCAGCATCCGGGATCAGAGAGAAGAGGAAGACCCAAAACCGCAAGTTCAGAATGATAACTACCCGAGAGGAAGGGGTAGATCTGGACGCGAGAATGAAAGGGGAGTATTCCGTGGAACATGTTTCCACTGTGGTGAAGAAGGGCATCGTGCATTCGAGTGTCCACAACACCGGGAAAAGACAAACAAGAAACTGGTGGGTCCCGCCAGAGCAGTTGTGGCAGTTGAAGATGCTGATTCAGAACATTCTGAAGAAGCTGAAAAGGGAGAAGCCATGATTGTGAGAAGGACCATGCTGGTGGAAGAAGACAAATTTGAACAGAGAAGAAACCTATTCCATACCCGATGCAAGAGTGCAGGCAAATTTTGTAATGTCATTATTGACAATGGAAGTACAGACAACTTAGTTTCTTAGGAAATGGTTTCTAAGTTGTAGCTGGAGATAAGGAGACACCCGCATCCATACCGGATTGCGTGGTTGTGGAAGGACCACAGAGCTTGGGTCCGGGAACAGTGTTTAGTCATGTTCCAGATTGGGAGATACCAGGATGAAGTCCTGTGTGATGTATTCCCTATGGATGCATGCCATTTGCTATTGGGCAGGCCATGGCAGTTTGATCGGAGTGCAGTGCATGATGGCCGTGCAAATACTTATTCCTTGGTGAAAGATGGAATGCGGCACAAGTTGAAGCCATTGCAGACCGAAGATGAGAAGGTGTGTAGTAATGCCAAAATTTGCCTGGTAGAGGGCAGAAAACTTTGCCAAGAAGCAGGATTTGAGCCGGATATAAAGGTTGATGAATGTTCGAAGATATTGCAAGGGACGCAGCCCGAACAACGTAGAAGTGAAGGTCACTTCTCCTTCTTACCCGGGGTGTCTGATGCAGGAGCATCCGGTTTTGCGAGGCAAGGAAGGGAGGGGTCGCGAAATCGTGACATGTCGCAAAATCGCGACATGTCACGAAATCGCGACCCCAACGCAGCGTTGCATCTTTGGTGAAGTTTTGTCGCGATATCGCGACAGTAATGAGGAGGCGAGAAGTCTTCAAACGTCGCGATATCGTGACGATAATGAAAAGAAAGAGAGGAAGGGCTTCAGACATTGCGATATCGCGACGTCGCGATATCGCGAAGGTAATGCAAAGAAAAGAGGAAGGGCTTCAGACGTCGCGATATCACGACGGGTCGCGATATCATGACCTGTCGCGATATCGCGGCCAGTTAAAGGCCGACACGTGGCCGGTATTCCAATAGTGGTGAAAGTTAAAAAGAGATAGAGAACGAGACCAGGGGTGATTAGCGAACGGCCGAGCTAGACCAAACCAAACACGTGGCAGTTGTGAAGGACACATGGGTCGAGTATGTTGCGACAAGGAGAAAGATTGGATGGATGTACACGCAGTCGACCACGTGTATGCAAATTAATTTGGGGGTCTCTTAAGCTGTTAAGGAAGGTGTCGACCGCGCTCTTTCCATCTTAGCTTTACTGGCATCGAAGCATTTACAGGTGATGGTTTAATGGAGGAGCTGACAGTGCAAGGACGGTCAGAACGATGCGGCCAGTGCAGGAAGACCATTAATGTCGGTACCTTGGTTAATGGAGGAGCTGACAGTGCAAGGATGGTCAGAACGACACGGCCAGTGCAGGAAGACCATTAATGCCGGTACCTTGGTAGATCGGGCAGATGGCCGTTTAAGACTGATATTTCAAAAATCCCGGAGGAGGGAAATTTGAATCTGAAATTATATTTGGTGGAGGCATTGATTGCCTGGAGGGAGGAGGCCTTGTTAAAAACTGGGAAATTTCTTGTAAAAAAGGAAAGGGGAAAAGGAGTTCGGGATTGGAGGAAGGAGGACAGGGGAGAACAGAGCCGAAGCCGAGACCGGCCATTGTAAGCCTGCGGGCTATTTTTATTTTAATGCATGTAAATATTTGAAATTGGAATGAGAATGCAGAGTTTGTAAGGTCCCTGTTTATCATTTTTTTTTTCTCGTCTCCGTCACTGTATCACCCCAAAAAGGTCATGCTAGAAGAAGTTTCCATGCTATAGTTCAAATGGTTACATGCCATACAAGCACAATGATTTCTTGATTTCAATAATTTCTTGGATTCTCCAACAAGCCTTGAACTCCCATTGGACAGTCTATTTAAAGGCACCTAGCATTCATTGAAGATATTCAATTTTTATGCATCAAAGTGCTATCATATTGAATAACTAGAGATATCTCACTCTCATAAGCAATGAAGTGCTTCCAAAAATTCAACCATGGAGCTTTAAAGCATGTCAATGGACCATTTCAAAGGTTGAAGATCAAATTTGTACTTCTTGTAACACCTAACGCTCTTGCTTCATGTCAAATCCTACCATTACGTCATTCTTCATTAGTGCACCCTTGAACATCAATCCCATAAATCAAACCCAACATCACCTCATATCGACCACAAGGAATTTACTCATAATTTAGCGACCATCTTGCCCAGATACGACTCTTAGGCATGACCATCTCACCCCAAGATGACCTGTAGGGAATACCATCCTACACAGTGATGGCCTCTCGACAGAGATCTATTTTCCCTATTTTCTTGCTTTCATCAGTTTTAGTAGCATTTTATTAATTTCCTAGCATAGTTAGATTTTTTTTCATGCATTTATCAATCACTTTTCATCTTCTTTATCATGGATATGGACCTTTCTTTGGAAGGCTCTTCATATGCTATTAATGCTTTTTAAGTTTTCTTTATGTGCAGATTACAGGTTTTTCACATGGAGCAACTGGCATAAAGACTCATACCTCACCATCGTACATCGCGACAGTCCCAAAAACCTATCAATAATCAATTTGTGAGGATGCAAAGGAGATCCTACAAAGTACATCCAAAATGGCTATAATTGTATTTCATTGTATCAATATTGGTAGCAATCCCTAAGAGGGATTTTATTGTAATATTCTTGGAAATAACAAAGCATTATTAATAAAAGGGCACCATCCAATCATTTCTTTATTTTGTTCTTTATTTGTATGCTTATACTTAGATTTTCTACATTTCAATATTGTCTTTTATTTTAGGGGTGTACGATCTCTTTAGCATACTTCACTTATTTACATGCTATATAACTTACACTTAGTAACATCACACATACTATAGACTCAAATATTAAAGACATCCTAATCTAAACTATTTACAAGTTCCTTGTATTTATATTAGAAGATACCAGATAATGTAATACCTTCAACATCCCTTGTATTACATTATTTGGTATGAAGGCCTTATACCTTCATGTGCTCTTAGTCTTTTTTCTTGTTTTTATGTTGGTACTAATTTTGGTTCAGGTTTTAAATTTGTCCCTTTAAGCTATCATCTATACTTTTAAGGATATCATAAAAGATCATATTTTCTAACTTTTTTGATGTCTTATCATGTTCCTTTGCCATAAGAGTTTTGTGTTCAATAAAATACCTCTTTTAATATTGTTATTTTGGCAAAAGTTGATCCAAATATTTTTGTGCAAGTTCTATCACATCCAAACCAAATATGCCACTTTTATAAGATTTAAAAATTTTAAACTTTTTTAGTATTTTGATAAGACATATCTAATTTCCATTAATGGTTTTGAATTCTACCATTCTTCCTTTATCAAATAATTGTGATACTAAAAATAAATTATTTGTTATACTTGGAACATGAAGAACATTTTCTAGCATACGTTCAAAATATAGTAGACTAAGTGTAGAATTCCTCGACCCTTGTATTTGATAGGTTTTATCATATGCTATATTAATTGGTATACTTTATTTTACTTGAACGAGTCAAATCAATATAAGATTATTTGTCATATGATAGGTAGCTCATGAATCAATGTACCAAGAATTATCTTCATATTTAGTTTTTGGTTCTATTTGTAGTTTTGGTGTTTGCTTGTATTGTAGAGCATGTTTGTGATACTATCTTCTTTGTCTATAAAAATATTTCTTAAATATATTTGTAACTTTGAACATATGTGACTTTAAAAATATATGCACTCATTTTTGTTCTTTCAATAAATTCTTTTGTTTATACAAATTTCTTCATTTTAAATTTCAAATTACTTTCCTTTATTGTAGAATTCCTTATTACTCCCAAATTAAAAATTTTCTTCAAGTATTCTCTTCTCTTTTCTTCAATTATTCTTCTTTTCAATATAATTCACTTCTCTTCAATTTTCAATTTAATTTAATTCAATCAATTTATTCAATTTTATAATTTCACTTCTTTTTTTTTTTTTGGTAAGTAAGAGAATATTATAATTAACACCGGGTTTTAACTGGTTGACCCAAAACCATTTTACAAAATAGGGTCCACTGACCAACTGGACAAAGGCCAAGCCCTAAAAGTTTAAACTGACAACAAAAAGGGCCAAGACCTACTCTTCCATCGGAATACAGACCAAACTAAACTATGGAAGCCTAATATTATGGCCATCGAAAAAGAAAGACGCAAAATAGAACTAACAAAGACAAAAACTAATCATGCAAGCACCATGCAGAGTAGCTTGTGCCCATATAAAATAATAGAATATGGTAAAAAAAAACATCCCATAGAATCGACAACCAAGAGGCCAAGCAGTCTTCCTTGTAGTCCTCATCTAACTTCTTATCATCCTCCTTGCCATCATCTTTAGATTTTGCCTTCGACTTATTTTTCTTCTTCAATCAATAATATTCTTCTTCTTTAATTAATTTTCTTATAACTTCCTTCAATCATTCTTGTACATATTTTAATCTTTCAATAATAAATTTTCCTTCTCAAATTTTTATTAAATTCTTCCTAGAATGCCCAATAATTTCTCTTCAATATCTTTCATTTTGTAATTCTTCTTTCAAATAATTATTCAAATATCAATATTTTTCTTTAATCATTAATTTTCACCTTATAACTCCAATTTTCATTCATTGATAATAATTTATTTCTTTTGCTTCCAAATTTATAAATACCTCTTAATATTTTAACAAATCAAATTTCCACCTTATAAACATAACCATTGAGATAAATTAAAAATTCTACCTTATATGGCACTTTTTTACCTAAATATTCCAACTATGATGTGACAACACAATTTCATGCTTATAAAAATAATTCTAAATCTTCTACTTCATCAATGTTATATCTTCTACATGGACATTACAACATGAATGTTACACATTATTCTTCTTTTCAATATAATTCACTTCTCTTCAATTTTCAATTTAATTTAATTCAATCAATTTATTCAATTTTATAATTTCACTTCTTTTTCTTCTTCAATCAATAATATTCTTCTTCTTTAATTAATTTTCTTATAACTTCCTTCAATCATTCTTGTTCATATTTTAATCTTTCAATAATAAATTTTCCTTCTCAAATTTTTATTAAATTCTTCCTAGAATGCCCAATAATTTCTCTTCAATATCTTTCATTTTGTAATTCTTCTTTCAAATAATTATTCAAATATCAATATTTTTCTTTAATCATTAATTTTCACCTTTTAACTCCAATTTTCATTCATTGATAATAATTTATTTCTTTTGCTTCCAAATTTATAAATACCTCTTAATATTTTAACAAATCAAATTTCCACCTTATAAACATAACCATTGAGATAAATTAAAAATTCTACCTTATATGGCACTTTTTTACCTAAATATTCCAACTATGATGTGACAACACAATTTCATGCTTATAAAAATAATTCTAAATCTTCTACTTCAATGTTATATCTTCTACATGGACATTACAACATGAATGTTACACATTCTATATGCTCCTTCTTCTTCATTTCTTCTTCTCACTTCTCAAATCTCAATACATTGAATTTTATTTACAATTCTTGTCCTTTTGAATTTCCTCTTTGCTTCCTCATGTTCATCCTATGGCTGGTGTAATTTGTAGTCTACTTAGGGTTTTATTCAATATTCACCTTCATTTCATGAGCAACACATCCTCACATCCTCCAACATAGTCAAAAGTTGTTTCTTCTACTTTGATATGGCCAACTTCTTCAACCTTTTAGGGTTCATGATCCTTTAAAGCTTCAAGCCCAACTTCAACATATTCTTCTTCTTCTTCATCATTGTTGCTACCAAATTTATTGTATTCCTCCAATGATTTCCCATTTAGCCTTTGGCCTTGGGTTCCCCCAACACCTTTCAATATTTTGAATTTGATTTCAATTTTATGGCCTTATCAGTTGTAGCCTCACTAGCATGAATGATAAATCCTCCTCCAACACATATGAATGTTCACAACTAATACCAATACAACTTTGGCCAATGTGGCTCTAATACCACTATTAGTAAATTACCACTATTCTCATAGGTTAATCAATCTTTAGGACCAAACAATATCCATAATAATAAATCCATAACAATAAATATAAATATAGAGAATATTATTGATAAACATCTACTTTAAGCAATACATGAATGTACCCGGGTGTTGTAGGTGAGTTGGAGAGGAGAGGGAAATCCTCCAAGGGAGGTCCCAAGTTCAAATCTCCACCCTACCAAAAAGCTGAATTGGGTATCCAAAATCCAATTGATAATGTTGGTACGGGCAGGGTCGGGTGCGACTCCCGGGTGACTTTGACGGTGTAGAACCCCTGTTCGTGGTCTCTTAGACCAAGGTGGCCCCGCAAGGGGTTTTTTTATTAAAAAAAAAAAGCAATACATGAATGTAATGCTTATTCGATTACATACTATAAAGCTTTTTCCTCAATATATACAAAAATGAGTCCCTTCATATTCACATAACTCTTGACCTTTACACTTACATAAATTCTTCATATCCTAATTCTCATGGGAGATCTAACTCTTTATATTTCTCAAATACATAGGAAATATCACATATTTACATAAATAAAAAGCCTCTCATGATTACTCATAACTCCTCACTTTTGAACATGACACTTCACTCGCATAATTCACACTTACTAGGATGATACCTCATACAAATAACTTCGTGCTGATTTACATGACACATAGTATATACTCAAATACTAAACACACCCTAATCTAAATTGTTTACAAGGTCCTTGCATTAATATTACAAGGTACCAAATAATATAATACCTCCAACAACTTGTAATTAACCTAAATCCCTCTTGTTATGTTGGCTTAGGTTAAAATTTAGAATATAATCAGGGTTTTGTTATTTCTATAGATACACCAACCCCACTCTTTATTTTCTTATTTTATTATTGTGTAATATTATATATGGATATAGTGATTATTCATGGTACCTATGGGTGTATTCAAATCTCTTTTATCCTTATTTTTCTTTCTATATAACATTTGAGTAAATATTTTGCTTCCATTCATTTTTTGAACATATTTCAAATTCAAAAATTAAGTACTACATACAAAATATATCCCTTCCTATGAACCTTTTTAATCTATAATATTGAGATTTTCCTTAAACTAATAGGCTTATATCATGGTATTATGAATTTTATCATCTAGAAACTCTATTATTTTAACAAAATAAGTGACCTTGTCCCTTTAATTCTAAATTAAATTTGTACCTATGATGACATCATAGGATCCTAGGGGGGCCACATAGAGATTTATCTCTATAGTAAATTAAGGAAGTTTCAACATAACCATAAAATAAAATTATCTCTATTTTTTTCCTATTCCTATATTTTATGTTTCATGATTTTGACATAAATGCAAATTTTATATTTATCTTTGCTAAAGAATGTGGTGAAACAAAACTTTTAGTTTATTCTATATCAATTAAAATAGAAACTAAAGTACCATAAAGCACACCAAATGTTTGAATGGGCACAATTTGATATTCTAATTGCAACTTGTCCAAGTCACATAAATTTGATGGGTTTTATAGCATTTAGGTTGATGATTTTACACTTTACCTATTGCTTCTTTATGAATATTACTTTGCATAATATTCCCTACTAAGATATAACACCCATGCTTGGGCCCTTTATTACTTTTATTTATACCATTCAAGTATTCCTTGGTCTCTTATACTAACTTTATTGCTAATGGGATTTTTCATTTCAAACATTTTTATGTTCCATATTTCCCCTATTCCTTTTGTTGATTTCACATAAGTCCTTGCACTTTTTGTCTCCCTAATTCCTTTTTATTAATGATAATAGTTGCATGCATCCATATCAGTTAAGAGTGTATAAATTGTAGTTATAATTACAATATACTTTTATGTCATCCATACAATAATTGCATTCAAATAATACCAATAGAATATTCATAACTCAAGTATAATTATAAGTACTTACTATCAATAAAATCAATACCAAATTTACAATGTACAGTCATGATAAAAATGTTCCTCTAATCAGCTCAAATTTAGAAACAACTAATCAATTTTAAAAAAATAGTATTTATACTCAATATATTTTATTTTATAGATTTTGAGCCATACTTGAAAGAGATAAGATAACATGTAAGTGCTTTACTACCCAACCAAGTGGCATTCAACTAAACATCCCCATATCAACTTCAAATAGTAAATTTTTGATAGTTCATGAAGAGGTAAATATGTATAACCAATCCTACTAAAGAAACCATTTTATCCAATGCAACTAAATATCCATAAGTCCTATGAGTATATACTCCTAACTAGATCTAGTTTCTAGTGCAAAAATAAAATTGCACTATAGATGATATAGATATTACACATTCATATAATAGCCTTCACATGATTGTACAACCATATTGCATTCTTAAATATTGTCCACATGTACAATATATCATATTTTACCTATAATCATATGATCTTCTAAACCGCCTCTCTATATTTTTAAGATGATTTCATTGAATGGTTTTAACATTCAAATGAATAACATTCAATCATGTGAATCAATTTTTGACATGCCATGAAGCTACATCTAATAAAATACATATAATAGAAGAATATTACTTTCTTTTGTAATTTAAATCACTAAGTTCATTAAATCCATCAAACACTTCTATAATGAATGATAAAATTTATATTTATATAATGATTATCCATATCAATACATAAACTATAAAGTGTAGTCATACTTGAGCAAGTATATATGGAGTCACTATGATATACTTTTTTGAAGTAAATCACTTAACAATCTTAGATTGGAAGCATACAAAGAAGCATTTATTATTACTAAAAATAGTAGTATAACTTACAACCATATAATCTAGTCATACCCACAAGCATTCAAATGATTTCTACAACCATATTAGGCAATATTATTATTTCATAATAATTATTACTCTCAACTCAAAAGGTGAATAGTCTCAAATTCTAATTAGGATAATAATCAACTTTACAACAACAATTAATGCTTTATGTACTCATGAGTATACAACATTATCCTAAATATAATCATTAAGTTAAACCCAATAATCCTTATTTTACATGCAATTTCTTTTTGATGGATGCATTTAGCGAATAAAATATCACTTTCTAAATAGTCATGGATATTGGTTCTATTAGGCATGAACATGGACATAATTATACCCATGATACTCTCTTTAAAAGATATAAGTTCAATCGTGTTACTCTTATCAAGAAAAAAATATTTGTACATTTATGATCTCTCTTAAAAAACATGAATGAAAACACCTTTTAAAACTTTCTTAAAATCACAATTAGGGAATATTATTCTCCTTTTAACAATGCACTCCATTAATTTCACACACAAAATTAGACAAAATAAGTAAATTATTTCCATATGAAAATAGGATAAAGTAATCCAAATAAATAAAAAAAGGTTTTTTTTTTTTTAGATAAAAGAAGGGGTTTTTAAAAAAGGATCCCCAAACCTTTTTGCTTAAAGATATGAGAGATATTTGGGTCAAACCCTGAAGCTCACACAAAAATACGAACCAAACAAAACTAAAACTATCTAACATAGGTTGCCCCACAACAATAGGATAAAAGGGGAGCACACAACCTTGCAAGACAAATTTTGGATGACCAAAAAAGTAAAAACATCACCCAAATTCAAATCACTACCAATACAACCCAAAGGAGGAGAACTAGGCCCCACTAAAAACTAGGGAGTTGATGCATCTTTTTGCTACTATGCCATTCCACATATCTCATTGATGAAAGAGATCACCACTTGGAGTGAACCCAATAGTGCCTGGTTTTTTCCATCAAGTTTATCCAGGAATGACTAGGCAATAGGGGATTTAGGTCCCAATGAGGGAGACATTTTATTAGCATCCTCTGATTCCTACAAACACTTATAGATTTTATTTTTTTGATAGATTATCTTCTAAATATAACACCTCTACCAAAATATGTGGGGTTTTAGTTTTCATTGCCTTCGAGGATAACCACTTTGAGCGTCGTGCATGGCTTCCCCTGACTCCATTCAGATAAATATTATATTTTTTATAGTTAATGCCTTCCATTTTGAAGCAGAAGGGGGAATCATGAACTCCCCTAAATCTGACTTGGAAGAGTCACTAGAGGACCCAAAAGAAGTCAACTATGGATCAATGGTTGGGGAGATTTTTTGAAATTCAATTTTCTCTAGTGCTTCTTCCATCTCTATACCTCTAGATTTAGCCATGTACTCAAACATAAGTAGAATTAGGCCTTGATGAATTGGGTCCAGACCCCTCCCTCCTCTTACCTATTTTAGAGACTTTTCTAAGGAGTGGTAAAGAAAATATGGGATGTTCATAAGTCTTTTTATCCTAAGTTGGTTTAGAAACATCATGTGATAGTTGTGAATCACCTCTCTGTTCATATCCAAGGTGAAATAGTCCATTATCACCAAAATAACTTGATTCCATGGGGCCATAAGAGATTTAACATTATACCCATTTTACAATTTTGGTAGATACTCCATGTCATCTAGGAAAAAATTGCATTCCCTCTTCAGGGAGTGCTTTGGTCTGTTGTTACAACCACCATCAATAGAAAGATCGATTACTTCACCAATAAGAGGAACTCAAGCCCTTTGGCTTGGACCCACTCTTTCCTCTAGGAATGTACCAGTGTTCTTGAGATGGCTTTGTGATACACATGAAAGAATTGGAGGTAATCCAAGAGGCCACCCTTTCACAATATTTTCTTCACTTTGTCATCCAACTCTAACTTTCTTGGATCTAAAGGGATATTCATGTCCTTTTGTGTATATCTCTAGCCCATTAGATGCCACCTTACACCCAATGCATAGGAAAGTAGGACCATGTACTCACAACACCTAGAGTTGGAAATTATCCTTTTAAAATAGAAGATCTCCAAGAGGAACCGCAAAATCCCATGAAATGAAATTCAATGGGAGGTTGAAGAAAATATCAAGGGCCATGGTACCACAAAAAATGAGATAGAATATTGGGACAATTCTATTAAAATGGCTCAATTCATACTTCCCAAAATCATGAAAGAGTATCAATATTGTCATCTATGCCCACTACCCAAGCATAGTTGAGATGTCCTTTCCCATGTAGTTACCATAGGTGGATATGATAGTTTCTAAAAGAAGCTAAAACCACCTTTTTGTCATTAATTCTACTGGATAAATATAATCTTAAAACTTAGCATGCAGCTAGGCTCAACCATGAGTAAAACTTATGGTTGATAATCATACAATCAATACGGGTAGAGAGGATTCTCATCAAAGTCTATGTGGCCAAATCATAAAAAGTCCATAAAATCCAATTGTGTCATATCCAAGAATCCATGTCTATAGCTGGGTCCCACCTACTAGATTGAAAAGAGGTGACAAGGCTAATCCACCAGCTTTGGATGCCAAACCACCCATACCTAACTAACTCGAAGACCTCTTGACAAAACAACTACTTAAGGTGAAGAGAAAAGGTACCAAAAATAATCAAATGAAATTCAAATTGGAAAAATACTTTGGCTTGAAAGAACCTTCCAAACACAACTAGAAATGTTTTTCCCACCCATCGGAACTCTAGACCAGGTATAAAAATTTGAAAACCAAAACCACAGAGTTACAACTCCTAATAGGTCTCCTACCCCCAAACACCAAAGTTCATCCTTTATCATAATAAATTACACATTTGAAGGATTTAAGGGAAGTTGTATGTCCACACCAAAAGCCTTTTTTGAGAAAGGTTGAGATTTACCATAAGATCTACCACTTTATTCCCTTCCTTGAAAATATGCTAAATTTTCACTTTTCTCTACACTGGAAAATTCTATTGACTTCAACAATCATGTTGGAAATCATCCAATTTGGAGAGCTAGAAAACCTGATTAAGTTGATGATATTTAGAGATTCACTCTCCACAACTACTCTTTGGAATACCCAAGATTCAATCAACATTAAACCTTGAGTCAAGGCTCTAGCTTCTACAAAGTGGTACGATTGGATTGAAAGGGATTCTACATAAGCCCTAAATAAAATACCATTTTCCTTTCTTATCATTCCACTCGCCCTAAGATGGCCTAGGTTCCCTTTTAAGGCATCATCAAAGTTAATTTTAAACCATACATTGGGAGGTGGGGACCATCTAAACTGAGTTTCTCTAGTCTGATATTGGAGGTCTAATAGGCCCGCCTCTTGGAGGAAAACCAAGTTGAAGTTCCAAACTTGCTTCTCCAAATAACCCACCATCCAGATCTAGTAGGCAAGTAGATACATTTTCCATGATGCTCTTAATAAACTTAGAGCTAATAGATTCTAGATCTCTTTTGGAAATTTTAAATGCTCTCTGGTTTCTTTCCCACCAAATACCCTAAAATATATGCATGAGTAAGATTTTCCATAACAAAACCAGGTGTGGGGACCTGAGATGAGCTGACCACTACAAGTAAAAATAAATAACTAAATTTGAAAAGATCCAATTAATCCCCAAAGAGAGGATAATATGATCCAAAATAGTAGCAAATAAGGGACATTGGAATAAAAGGTGCAAGCACAATTCCTCAATAGATTCAAAAAGTAGCATCTGGTGGGGAGGATCATACCCCTCTTGTAGAGATTCTCTAAGGATAGACATTTATTTTATATCGCCAACTAGTAAAAGATGTAAATTTTTGGCATCAGATGCTTAAACCAAATTTTAAAAGGAGGGGTCCACAATGGAGGATTAGAATCGAGGATATAACTTAGATGAAATAGATAAATGTTTTATTCATAATTCAATCAAATTGAATGCAATCCATTTAGTTATAGTTTACCCTAAATGAATCCAAGTTGTATATAATAAAATAGATGAAATTTTTATCCCAAATAAAACCAAGTTAAATTAATTAGAATATACCAAGTGAATGTATTAAATATATTATAGTTTAACAAATGAAACCAAGTTGAATGTATAAAAAATAGAACATGTTAGAAATATTGAGTTGTCATTGATGTTAAAGGGTGCATGATACTTAAGGTAGAAACATTCTTCAAGGATGATGAGTTTATAAGGATGGACAAATTATTCAAGGTAAGGTTTATTGCAAAGCAAGGCAAATGTTTTTTGTGGAAAGGATTATTTAATATCCAATTTAAATATTATAAAGAGAAGTTTGAAAGCAAAGGATAGAAAGGTTTAAAAGTGCTTGGGACAAAGGTTTAAAAGAATTAAATATTACAAGCAAAGGACAAGGGTTTAAAAGTTCTTGGGACAAAGGTTTAAATTTTACAAAGGCCAAAGGTTTTAAGAAGATTAATATTATAATATTTCTTTTTAAATATTATAATGGGCTTTTATGGTTTTGGTGCCAAAGGTCAAGCATAAAATAAGTGGATCCAACATTATTGGAACCTAAGGGTAAAAACATATAAATATATTCTAATTATTTTGATTGGTGAAGTGGTGTGGAATTTTTGTTCAAGCCATTTGACTAAGCAGATAAACGAGTAAACGACGATGAAGGAGAAGAGTGGTAAAATTTTAGTGATAGGGAGCATAACGTTCAAATCCAAAGTTGTGCAACTCATGTTTTAACCATCGGGGTAGCCCAGCTGGTCACATAGCTCACAAGGAGAGTTGTTAGGTATAAGGTTGAGGGTTCAAAACCCCTCAATGTGTGTTTTGTGGAAATCTAAGCTACGAAAGAGATAAAAGGTTTTTTTATGCATTGAGGTTTCAAGTGCTTCGATAGTGCATCTGGTTAGAAGTCCCATGACAAGGCACTATGCCTTATTGTATCGCTCCAAATTTTTTGCATCCTTACCTTCAGGCTATAGGATCCACGCCCGAAAGGGGGATGCGAGAAGGATGGGACAATACCTCGGACTGAGAGGCCCTTTGAAGGTCCCGCCTCTCGGGGGAGGGGTATAAGGGTGAATTTTTGATGGATGGTGGGTTCACCAGGAAACTTTTGAGTGGCGGTTTCCATGCCTAGGTTGAGAGTAGGTTTGATGTGTTCATTTTGTGCTTTAATCATTCAATTCCTAGGTTTGGCCAAGATGAATCTAAGCTATTCTATATGCCAATGCTGATTTTTATGAATACAGAAAACATGAATAAGTGCTAAACACAGAAAGTAGGCTAAATAAGATAGAATATACCTGATTTCGGATGTCTGATGAAGATTCTGAGTTTTGTAGAAGTCCAAATCATCTCAAATAATACGTAATCATCTATAATTGCACAGAATCATCTCAGATCATAGTCGGTCATCTGAGATCAGACCGGATCATCGATGATCTGACGAATTCGTCAGACGAATTCGTCAGAAACCTGCAATCACAGAAATAGATACAAAATACCAAAAATGCAACTGCAAAAGCAAGGGGAAATGATAGAAATAATAGTAAACTTGCCTAAATGATAGATCCAGATAGCAATTAAAAGGAAATGCATCAATTTGACAATTTATTTTGACTTTATCATGCATCTATGCTAAATGAGGTGAACTCTAGGATGCATAAATATAATAAACTAAGATAATGCATAAAGAAATGCAGAGAAACGATAAGGAAATGCAAACTCTGGGCTCTGATTGCCCCCAATCTGGACTACAGTCGAGATCGCCTCCAATCGTACGAGATCATCGTCGATCTGCGACAGGATCATCCGAAATCGTCTGGAATCACCTGCGACGATCCAAGCTTGCTCCAACTGAAAAATAGTAAGATTCTTGCAAGAAAACTTGAAATACGCAATGCAAACAAAAGTATGAAGGTGTTCTAAGGCACAAGGAACTAAATTTGTAAGGAAATCAGTCAGCTAGGGGGTTCAAGGGGATAAACTGAGAAAATCCTAGTTTATATAGGATTAGGGAGAGGTTAGGAGGTTGGAGATCATCCCAATTTGGGAGATCTCCAATGGGGGAGACTCTAACCATGCAGACACACTTTCTGCCCAAGTTAGAGAAGTCATTGAAACAAAAGCTAATTATGAAAATTTAGTTTTGGGACGAAATCGTCTGGACGTTCTGTTCTAGATGAATTCATCAGATCTAGGATGATTTCGTCTGATCTACGACGATATCATCCAACGGTCAAAAAAAATCCTAAAAATGGCACGAAAAACAAGGGAAGCGGGTAACAGGCGGTTAACGGGCGGTTTGGGGTTAAAATTCAAATTTTTATCTTTTTACTAAGGTTTAAGCTGTGCCAATTTTAGGGTGCTACATTTTGCCCCCTCTTTAGCGAATTTTTTGAAGAAAATGCGTTAAAGACGAGTTCTTCCCATTTTACGAGAAAGCAAAAATTTACTCAATTTTCTAGACGATGATTCTAGGTCGAATCGTACGACTGCTGACTATGGTGCCCCCTCCGTGTTTTTACCCAAATCGAACGTTTGAGGTAAAAGCACGGAAAAGCAAAATTAAAAAATGTTGTTGATTTAAAATAAAATTAAGAAAAATAGGGTAAAACCCTAATTCATTTTTACTATTTTTAGATCTTTGTAGAAGAAAATGGTTGAGACAGCACACCGATCGATAGAGGTCCGATGCGGGCTACGGGTAAGGATCTAATCCTAGTGAATTATGTTTGGATTTAATTTGTGCAATTTTTTGATTGAAATTTTGATTGTTTTGGGGCATCGTGGCCATTTTTAGGCCGTCGACGACGTCGGGACGAAATCGTCCCTATTTCGTCGAAATCGTCCCTAGATCGTTGATTTCATCGGGGCGAAATCGATGAACTAGGGGCGATCCCGTCCAACAAGGGGCGATCCCCAAGTTGCGAAATAGGAGATGATTTCATCCTACAAAGGACGATTTTACCCAATTTAGGACGATATCATCCAATGGTGGACGATATCATCATTTTATGAAATTAAGTTTGTTTGAATTGCATTTAATTGATTTTAATAATTGGTTTATTAATGAATTTTATTGTTTTATTGTTTATTTTGCAGAGGGGATTACTAAAGAGTCGAGAATGGAAATATGGGGGGCTAAGGGATGACATAGCCACGCTCGACCAGGTGGAGCGTGACCGACTAGCACGAGGTCGGTTTACAGCATGTGGCGGAGATGCCACAAGTACCGATGGACATGGGGCTACTGACAGCCCTAGCAGAGAGGTGGTATCCGGGGTCGTCCTGCTTCCGGTTACCGATAGGGGAGATGGCTCCCACACTAGAGGACGTATGGAGGATCTTGAGGATCCCCATACAGGGACGATTGATGACTCCTACGACCAATCAGGGCCAGGCGATGATGAGGTTGAGCGGAGACCCAAGCTTCACCCTGGAGAAGGGCAGAGTGAACATCGAGTCTCTAAGGCAGATGCCTGGGGCATCTAGGCTGACTCGGGTTTTGGCAGGGGTGGTAGGTGGCTTACTGTTGTGCCACCAGAGCGGGTGCAGGCTACCATGGCTCCTTTCAGATGTGGTCTACGACATGAGAGACCATGGGTATATATTTGCATGGGGCAGCTTTGTACTATGTCGCTTGTATAGGATCCTACATGGGGTCGTATACAAGGGAGGCCGATGTCTGGTCTTGACATCACTACTGCAGGTTTGGTGCTGGGAGCACATCACAGTGCAGAGGCCGATAGGGCTCCCACTGATAGGGGTTGACCGGGAGAGGCCCTAGGTTTTCTATTGGTGGCTACAGAGGGGGTCACAATGGCGGATAGATCTGTCGATGTCACGGAGGTTGCTGGATGACCTCATCCTAGACCAGATCACCTGGAGGCCATGGAGAGAGCATCCAGGGTGGGCAGAGGATGGGCAGGAGCTGGCTCGCATCAGGTGAGTCTGCTGGCTGAGGATGGAGCGGGGAGAGGTAGAGCTCCATCGCTACGACCGGGTTCTACGATAGTTTGGTCTTCAATAGGGGATCCCTTCTCTCAGGGATTATGAGTACTCCCGGACTATTCGGGATAGTACTACATTGAGTGGGGCTCCAGACATGCAACGATTCTAGAGCCAGGACATGGATGATGCCCCCATCCAGCCAGTGGATGGTGACGACGCTGGGGTTGTCGATGGATATGATGCCTGGTACACAGGCATCCACCCTCCTTGGATGATGAGGGCATAGGGTCCGATGCACGCCATGGTGTGATGGATGGGGAGGCGACGCCAGGCTGCTATTGAGGCAGTGCGAGGTCACGGTGGGAGAGAGCAGTGATGGTCTCCATAGGAGAGATGCCAGAGGATGGCACGGGCTCCATAGAGGCCGTAGTAGACAGGGAGGAGGGAGGAGAGATTCCCTTCTCAGTAGGGGGAGAGGCCACCATCGCCCGATAAGGGCAAGGGTGTCGAGGTAGGGGAGACACTTCAGGATGAGGCTACATGTCTTAGAGCTCGAAGCAGAGGGGCTATCATGGAAGAGCTAGTGTGGTCTATGATGCAGATCCTATTCTACCAGGGGGTATACTTCCAGTTGGTTCCAGAGGGCCAGAGGGTACAGCTTGCGAGCTCTATCGAGATCAGGATGGGACGAGGACATCCTCACGATCGACGGTGAGGACCCGAGACACAGCACGGACCTCTATGGGACCACCTCCTCCATGCCAGGGTGGGAGAGGAGATGAGGCTGAGAGCTCGAGGGCTTCTCGAGACTAGCTGACTATAGACTACATAGAGATTGTATATATTTTTGAGAGGATTGAGTATGCCAGGGTATAGATTGTGGCATACCAATCCAGTTTTGATATGATGTACATAATTTGATATATATATATATGGTCTTTTTTTTGATGATATGACTTGTGTATATGTTGTATGATGCTTTAATTTTTGAATTTTGGTGATTGATGATTCATGTAATTATGTCGTTTGGAAATAAATTATAATTTTTATGTCATGGCATAAAATTGTAAATGAAATAATCTGATGTGAATAAATTGGTTGTTTTGTGGTGTGATTTGATGAAAAATAAAAGGGACTTCTAACAATAATTTCAAAGGACATTGTCATTGTTATAGACCATTTCATGGAGTCGCCGCTCGCTAGGTCGTCAAGCTAATCCCAAGTATAGAAATATTGCTAAAAGTAAAAGAGTGCTTAAGAGACTGTCTTAAGACTTTGGTGTTGTGATGATGAAAATGATGATGGTGATGATTTGTTTTCAGATTTTCATAAAAAATATTATGCATGACATATTAAAGAAATATGATTTTTTGCTAGGCATAAATTCCTAAGTGTGATAAAATTTTTGAATAAGTCCCTAGGAACTATACCATCATTGCAAAATTGAATGTTGACATAATGAAATGAAATAGAAAAAGTGTTCGTTCTTTTTAAAGCACAATTGTGTAACATAATGATGTAAGCCATATGTTTTTATAAATTAAAATGAATGGGAAAATAAAATTAGAACAATGGTTTGCGCTAGGCATAGAATTATAGGTATAGACTTATACCATCATCGTGAAATCCAAAGAAGAAATTGATATTTTAGTTTTATTGCATGATTGATTTTTGATTTTGAGATAAACAGAAAATAATAATATATAAACATGACTTTATTTACTAGATTTTGTAATATGTTGTTTGAAAGAATTTTGTGATTTTTGAAAACAATGTATGTAATTGTTTTTATACTAAACAGATGTTCTGAAATAAGAAGATAAAATTATTCCAAAAAGAGTTGCAGAAATATTTTAAATTATCTCAAAGACAAATGTAGATTTATAAGGAACCCTCATGTGCAAATGTGAGTTCATTGCCGATCTTGATTTATCATAATGATACAAAAATCTCTCAAATACAAATGTGTGTGCAATTGTATTGTTCATTTACCAATTTTGAGCAAGATAATTTGATACAAGTAATTTGAATTAACCAAATGAGTGTTCGTTGACCATGATTTATATGCATGTAACCGTACCAGACTACTATGTAAGTCGGGTCATCAAGAGCTAGCTAATCCATAAGCGGACATAGGTCTATACAAAATAAGGTCGCTAATGTGACAGACATATCACCACGCTAGGGATTACCCAAGGCCAAGCGGGTTGGGCACAAACCACTTGTTATGGGGCTTACCTCATAGTTTTCGAATAATTGAGAATTCCAGGGATTCAAGCTCATTCACCCTTCTTTTCTTTTCAAAGGGTAGGGAAAGGGATTTTATTGCTTTTTGCTTTTTCTTTTCTCTTTTTCTCTCTTTTTTTTTTTGTATTTTTGCTTGGAACTGAGATAATGCTGAAATATTGCTGTGATGGTACAAAATAATATTTTTCTTTTTCTCATTTTCTTTGACTTTTCTTTTTCTTCCTATGCTAGGGATACTTGCTCGGATTGGTTGTAGAGCAAGGGATTTTTATTCTGGGTAGGGGTGAGCTTGTCCTTTTGTCAATTCTCAAATATTCTAGACCATGTGCATGATAGGATAGCAGGGGAAACTTTTCGCTCAAGAAACCACTTCTACTATGTAGCATCATATCGAATTTGCAATGAAATCATTTTAATGTGAAGAGATATACTTGGTTCAAGTAAATAACAAGATCAGTTCTCTATGCTCAAAAAATTATTTAATTCAACTGTGGACTTTGATATAAGAGAGATTAATAATCATACCAAATAAAATCAAGATATTTATCCATGTGAGTGTGAAAGTGCGGGATTCCAAATAAATGCTAATTTATCCAAAATAATTGAAAATATAACTGCAATACTTCAAGAATTGACAGTGTGAAAATAAAAGATGTTTTTGAAGATTTTTGATGATTTTGAAGTTTTTATATTTTGATTTTAATTTATGAATGGAAAGAATAAATACTATTACTATTTTTTGAAATTTTTATATGGATGACTAAAATGAAACAATATGCAAAATAACAATATATACAATGATGAAATGACCAGATTTTATGCATAATAGAGTTTAAGATGCATAATGTTCATAGGTTCTTTAAGATCTTTACCATCTAAGGTAGAAGATGTACTTTCTTTTTTTTTCTTTTGGTTTAGGATATTGTTTGAGGGTTCATGCTTCTGATTCGTCGTCCCATGAGAGCTCTTTCTTAGAAGCTTAAGAAAGGGTCTGGTTTTGTCCGCCAACTTATTGATGAAGCGGTGAATAGCTTGAAGCTTACCTTGTAGACTTCATAATTTAGATATATTTGTGGGTGTGGGCATATCAGTGATAGCTGCGATCTTGAGAGGGTCAATTTCAATTCCATGTAAAGAAACTATAACCCCTAATAATTTACCGGACTTAACTCCGAATATACATTTAGCTGGATTTAGTCGGATAAGATATTCCCTTAACCGATCAAATACTTTTCTCAAGTCATCTAAATGATCATCTTCTTTGATGGAACGAGCTATAATATCATCTACATAATCATGTAGAATATCATGCATCATATCATGAAAGATATAAGTCATAGCTCGTTGATATGTTGCACCTGCATTCTTCAAACCGAATGGCATCACTTTCCAACAAAAGGTTCCCCAAGGGGTAATAAAGGCTGTTTTAGCCTGATCTTCAGGAGCTATCCTGATCTGATTATAACCAGAGAATCCATCCATTAGGGATATCATTCCACTCCCAACAAGTAAAATCAATGATCTGATCCATGTTGGGAAGAGGAAAATCATCTTTAGGGCATGCAACATTAATATCTCTAAAGTTTGTGCAAACCCTAACTTTGGTAGCTTCTTTCTTAGTTATTGGAACTACATTCGAGATCCATTCAACATAATCAATGGCTTGTATAAAAATAACCTTCAAGAGCTTTTCTAATTCCCCTTTGACTAGTAAGGCCACTTTAGGATGCATTTTTCTAAGTTTTTGTTTAATAGGTTTAGCATCCGGATGGACTACTAGGTGATGCATAACTACAGAAGGGTCTAATCCTGGCATATCCTCATATGTCCAAGCAAATACGTCTTCATATTGTTTAAGAAATGCAATGTATTTATCTTGTTTTTCTTGACTCAATTCTGATCCAATGTTGATTATGTGAGGGTTATCTTCGGTTCCAATGTTAATTTTTATGACGTTTTCTACTTCCATGTGTAGATCTCTCTCAAAATTAGGTGGGGCGGGTGAAACGCCCAATTCTTGTAATTCTTCCAAGGTTAGCTTGGATAATTCGTCTTGAGGAGTCGTGGCCTCAAGCTGGGCTATACTAGGTATAGAGCCATCGAAATAAAATCCGTTATGTAACAATTCCTCAATGGAGACATCATGGAAGATATCCCCCTCCAACTCATCGTCGGATTCAGCGATCATCTGAGGGTAAGCTATGGAGAGCATATTACACGTAAATGGCTTATTCCTTAAACACAAAGCATCGCGTTCATCCAAATAATCTTGGTAAGATATGAGATGGTCATCATCCTCAAATGGGAAGGGCTGACCTTTACTAGGAAATAGGCCCACACCACATCGGGAGAGCCATGGTTCTACCTCAAAAGGTTCTTTCATACCATTTTGGAAAGGTCCCAAACCTTTCCCTTTATATCCCAATTTAAGCATTATAGGCTTAGCTTTAATATACTCATTAGTAAAATAACATCGAGCATATCCATCATAATGTGTCTTGATGTTTCTAGGTATTCTTCCCCAGTCATATCCCTTATAAATAAAAGTGCAACTCCCGACTTGGTAAATACTTCCCATAGGCTGTGGGAGGCCCAAGGTGCGAGGAGAGGGTGGCAATTTATTTAAAATAAGGGAATCTTGCATAGCAACGTTTGTTTTTTCTGATATAAGAATTTTAGATAAATCGGGTAAGAGCTCATCAGTAAGAGCATAAGAGGTAGAAGGAACATTTCCTACATCGTCGGATGCGAAAAGTATGCCTTTAGTGGATGTAGATGTTGTAGAGATGTCGATGGATGGGTCTATAGGTATGGAAGTTATAGGAGTAAAACAAGAAGCATTGGTTGTGGGTTTAGGATCCTTTTGAGGTCCTAATGTGGTTTGTTCGGAAGATGGTTGAACTATATGTAGAGGTGTAGTTGATGGGAAAAAGTAGATGATGTTATGGGTGTGTGTTTCACACGTTTAGATGGATGATGAGAATTAGGATGTGTGGATGATAAAGCAGGGCAAAATTGAACTCCAATAGGTTCTACCAAAGCACACATATCAAAGGGTCTAGGATCACCATGAATGGTAACCAACTGATTTTTAAATTCGAATTTAACACATTGATGTAAAGTTGAGGGAACAGCTCGCATCGCGTTGATCCAAGGGTGACCCAAAAGTATATTGTACGATGCAGGGCAATGTACAATAAATACGGTCGTGTCTAAGGTTCTTGGACCAACTTGCAATGGGATAGTGATAACTCCACATGTTTCTTGTGTTTCGTCATTGAAGGCTTTTATGATCATATCAGTTCTTTTCATTTCGTCACTTCTAAACCCAAATATTTGGTAGAAGTCAAAAGTGCAAATGTTTAAAGATGAACCATTATCAATCAAGACTCGTTTAACCGCTACATCTCCAATTAGGGCAGTAATATATAAGGGGTTATCCTTATGTAAACTATGTTGTGGTATATCTCTATCCCGAAAGTCAATACAATCGACTTCTCGAGTTATGATAGTATTGGACATGGCTTCAGGTTGAATATTTTGTGGTACCATCATTTGGCTTAATGTGAGCATTAATTCATCCCTATGTGTAGGAGAAGATCTTAAAAGGTCCAAAAGGGAAATTCTAGCTGTAGTATTTGATAATTGTTCATTAATATTATAAGGAGGCTTAGGTTGAACATTAGGTGCATGATTCCCTTTATTAGGAATTTTCAAAACAAATGGAGCTGATCCATCGTTCTGAGTTTGATCTTGTTGAGAATTTTGAGCTTGTTGTCGAGTAACAGCTCCGATGGTACCTACAATATTATTTTGTAGATGATGAATAGGTCTTGGTCTAGCGTTTATGGCTTGTTCATTAGAAAGTAATTGGTGAGAAGATGGTCTAGTAGTGACTCTTCTTGGAAATGGTTCTTCTGGAACCATAGAACTTGTGATAGGTTGAATAGGATCTGATTCATCTTCAGAACTATTCGATTGATTTGAGGTGATTTCCATGTCACTTTCAGTCTCAGTATTCGGTATCACTAAGATCAGGTGTCCGAATATTATATAGAGGTCTGGTCGTAACCATGGATAAAGTTGTGTCAAATACTTCCACATCATGAGTAGGTGAATGTCCACTAATAGTTCCTACATATCGGGTAGGAGGGGGAACATTATGGTGCTCAATTTGATTAGCCACCTCTTTACCATGCTTTGGTAAAGGATGTTGAAATATGTCCAATGATTGATTGGCATTCTGATTCTGATTTTGGGGGATGTTCTTTTGAGCATTATTAGGAGGATTTTGTTTAGGTTGAAAGGCTTGCACCTCCATCTCATTGTTATCAATCAGGTCTTGTATTTTATGTTTTAATATTTTACAAGAGTTGGTAGCGTGTCCAGGTCCTCTATGGAAATCACAGTGTAAATCAGCTTTGTATCCGGGTATAGTTGGATCAGGTTCCCGGATATTTGGTAATTGGATCAAACCTCATGCTAGTAATTATGGGAGAATGGTTGATAGAGGTTGATTTAACCTAGTAAATTCTCGAGGTGGTTTATCAAGAGGTTTCAGTATAAACTTCTCTGTTGTTTTCGCAGCATTAACAGTAGCAATATTTCTACTATCAGTGACTCCATCACCCACAACTTGTTTATTTTTATATTGATTTCTGGATGTTTTCTCATCATCTTTCTTTTTAAGTTGACCTCTCCTAATAAGAGCATCTTCCACTCTTCGAGCTAAATCTATAGCTTGATCGAAGGTGGTCAAGGTAGTAGTTGATAACTCATAGGATAGTTGTTCTTGTAAATTATTGATAAAGATATCCAGCATTTCTCGATAAGGTAACACAAAGTGCAATTTTCCTATCAACTGTCTCCACCGAGCTAGGAAATCAGCAAAACATTCATCTTTGTCTTGTTTTAAGTTGTACAAATATTTAATGGTTACATGCCTTTCAATGTAGGCACTAAATTGATGAACAAAAGACTCGGTGGTTTCTTCGAAATTCCTCAAAGAATGAGTGGGTAGTTGATAATACCATTCTAATGCCATTCCTCCTAAACTTTTTGGGAACATTTTTAGTAATAACAAGTCATCATGTGATATGTCATGACATGCTATCCTAAACATACGAAGATGCTCTATGGGATCTTCGGTTCCTTTGTATATAGGTAGGACAGGCATAGGAAAGTGTTTAGGATATGGTTGTGCTACAACTATAGGATCTAGAGGCTGACTACACATCTCTCGATAATTGTACGAGGGACGGTAGGGATCTATCTGGTCCATGCGGGAGACTAATTGTTTCACCATGGCTTCCAGATTACTAGTTTGTCCACCATATTGGTTTGGTGGTATGTGAGCGTATGATGGCGTGACGTAAGGATTAGATGCTATATTGCTATTATGCAAATGGTTGGTAGGAAGAGTATTATGAAGAAGATTTGTTGTAGCATTATGTTGTATCCCAGATTGTTGGAAATTGGTGTTTGGTTTTGTTTTGGGCTTTTGTTGATTTGAGGTATGTTGATCAATAACTTGGCAGAAATAGAGCGGTGAATGAAGGTTTCTTTTGTGTGGGAATAACCCTAGGCTTGGTAACAAGCACTCTAGGTGGTTGGGTAACCTATTGTTGTTGCATGTTCTGGATTATAGCGGCCATATCCAAATTGGATGGTCCAGCTTGATCACTTTCTTGATCAACGAAGGACAAGGGATTAGTGCGTGTGTGATATATTTCTTCTAGGGTTGCTTGAGTGTCACTAATTTGATCCTTGTCCATATGGACTGCTCTATTAAGGGTGCCAATATTAGTATTGAGGAACTTCCAGAAATGTTCCATGTTCTCAAAAGTAATAACTCCTTCCGGAGACATTTTAGGGGATGAGGATCCTTCCCCTCTAACAGTTTCTCTTTGTTCATTTGCTTCAGCAAACTCTTCTTCTTGTTGGTCTAGTGTTCCTTCTTCCTGAATTGGGTCTTCAGGAAGGACATCTGGTTTATTTATTGGTTTTCCTAACCAATCTTCTTCTACTTCAGTCTGTTTTCCATTCCTGAGTCTAGTCATTATGCTTAAACTTAGATTTTAGCAAATATATATTGATATATATATATATATATATATATATATATATATTTGCAACAAATTTGGGAGGTATATATTTTAATTATATACCTACTATAATACTTAAAAGAAAATGTTTTGATTTTTGTTATGTTTTTGTTTTATTTTTTATTTTTTTATGATTATAAAGACAACAAACAACACACTAAATGCAAGAAATAATAATAATAAAGAATGGCTTAGTTTTCTATAAATAGTTTATAGATATCATTAATAGGATCAAGTTCATCAGGAGTCATGAAATGCTCCTCTTCAAATTGGAAATGGTTTTTCAAGAATTTGACAAAGTGTGCTATGGTGATGTTATCTACTTCTGACTCTGACTTGTAAAAATAAAGCTCATGGCAATACTCTCGATATAACACAGCTCTAGGAACTCTATTCCATATCTTTCTATCCGTAAGAATGACCTCTTGATCCTCTATACGAGATAGAAATTTATGTACTACAACTGCATTGTCGAGGTATTCCTCAAAGGTGTACAACTCGGAAGACACAAGGGCTCTTTTATCCGCTAACCACCTATGGCAAGCTCTCTGAAGTTCATGATATAAGGTCACTTGATCGGGATCCAGGATTCTATCTAGGACAAACCTCTTGATTTGCCTAAGTTCGGTTGATCTAGACGCAATGATATTCAATCTCCTATTAAGTTCATCCCATAAAGGTTGAACCCTATTTGTTTGAGGTACTCTAAGCAAAGAAGTAATCTCTATGGCTGCTAATTGATTCTCAACATTAATGGTGACGACTCGTCTTTTATTATAATCTACCATCTAAATATGATATGCAATCTTTAATTGTTTTTTCGATGATTCTAAATGCATTTATGTTTTGTTTTTTTGGATTGTTTTCAAAAGGTTTTTAGTTTTTCATGTCGGGTTCACCAAAATGTATCGCTCCAAATTTTTTGCATCCTTACCTTCAGGCTATAGGATCCACGCCCGAAAGGGGGATGCGAGAAGGATGGGACAATACCTCGGACTGAGAGGCCCTTTGAAGGTCCCGCCTCTTGGGGGAGGGGTATAAGGGTGAATTTTTGCCGGGATGGCTTTAAGGTTTGGCCAAGATGAATCTAAGCTATTCTATATGCCAATGCTGATTTTTATGAATACAAAAAACATGCATAAGTGCTAAACATAGAAAGTAGGCTAAATAAAATAGAACATACCTGATTCCGGATGTCTGATGAAGATTCTGAGTTTTGTAGAAGTCCAAATCATCTCAAATCATACGTAATCATCTGTAATTGCATAGAATCATCTCAGATCACAATCGATCATCTGAGATCAGACCGGATCATCGATGATCTGACGAATTCGTCAGACAAATTTGTCAGAAACCTACAATCACAGAAATAGATACAAAATACCAAAAATGCAACTGCAAAAGCAAGGGGAAATGATAGAAATAATAGTAAACTTGCCCAAATGATAAATCCAGATAGCAATTAAAAGGAAATGCATCAATTTGACAATTTATTTTGACTTTATCATGCATCTATACTAAATGAGGTGAACTCCAGGATGCATAAATATAATAAACTAAGATAATGCATAAAGAAATGCAGAGAAACGATAAGAAAATGCAAACTCTGGGCTCTGATTGCCCCCAATCTGGACTACAGTCGAGATCACCTCCAATCGTACGAGATCATCGTCGATCTACGACAGGATCATCCGAAATCGTCTGGAATCGCCTGCGACGATCCAAGCTTGCTCCAGCTAAAAAATAGTAAGATTCCTGCAAGAAAACTTGAAATACGCAATGCAAAAAAAAGTATGAAGGTGTTCTAAGGCACAAGGAACTAAATTTGCAGGGAAATCAGTCATCTAGGGGGTTTAGGGGGATAAACTAAGAAAATCCTAGTTTATATAGGATTAGGGAGAGGTTAGGAGGTTGGAGATCATCCCAATTTGGGAGATCTCCAATGGGGGAGACTCTAACTACGCAGACACGCTTTCTGCCCAAGTTAGAGAAGCTGTTGAAATAGAAGCTAATTATGAAAATTTGGTTTTGGGACGAATTCGTCAGATCTGGGATGATTTCATCTGATCTGTGACGATATCATCCAATGGTAAAAAAAAATCCTAAAAATGGCAAAAAAAATAAGGGACATGGGTAACGAGCGGTTAACGGGCGGTTTGGGGTTAAAATTCAAATTTTTATCTTTTTACTAAGGTTTAACTGTGCCAATTTTAGGGTGCTACACTTACAAGGTGAAGGGATCAAATATCATTGGTGAGGTAATTAATTTTTATTTGAATAAAAGGAGCCCTAAAGTAAAGTTTTTGAAATTTATTTTTGCATAAATAAAGGGAGCCATAAGGTTTAGTTTTTGAATTAATTTTTGCAAAAATAAAGGGAGTCATAAGGTATAGTTTTTGAATTAAATTTTGCAAAAATAAAGGGAGTGTTGGGCATTGAATTGTATCAAGTTTTACTCAATAATGTGGTTATCTATCTTCCTACTTTCTGTTTAGGCTTGCACTTGATAGCTACAGCTCAGCACTCAACATTGGATGGACCAAAATAGAGTTTCCGATCCAACCTCCAGAGTAGGCTGGTTTCTTGTCAACTTAAATAGGGTGTTGACACAATTATGTTCACTTAGGGTTTTAGGGATTAGGGTAAGAAAATGTTAGGGTTAGAAAATGTGAATAATAGTGGATGGATAGGCTAACAAAATTTCACCACAACAAAAAGCTCTGAAAAACCAACTTAAAGACACATCACTCAGATCAACATTATCTCAAATAAAATGTACTTTCATTCATTAAAGAAAAATAGAGATATATTGTAGAAAATGATTCCAATATCTAAAAAATGATAATCCAAATAGCAGAATTCACCAACATTTATATTTTATAGAAATGCACTCATTAACAATAAAGATCAAATTCAAAAGCAGATTTCAATTACCCTAGCAGTTAGTAATCTATTAATTTGGCACAAATTAACCATTCAAGTATTAACAAAAATGCAACTAAATAATTTGAACCTCTGATATCGCAATATTAAGACATAAATATTTGAGATGAAAATCAATGTAATACTCCTTTCATTAGCCCCTGGGAATATTTATAGTAGCACAAAAAAACACACTAGAGTCGACCCTTAAAAATGAGGGTTCAACCTCTATTTATAGTTTTGCAAAATTAAAATAACAAGTAACATTACAAAGATGAAATCTTGATAGCTCAGTAGAGAGTTCTTGTTGGTATTCTCTTACTAGTTCAACCTCCAAGAAATCCGCTACAAGTGGACTGCCATGATAGCTTGAAAACTCTACAACTTGCTGGTTGTTCAGTGCTAATTGGAGTTATGGCCATTAGAGATTGTATATATATCATTTATATTTCTTGGAAGCATTCTGCTATCATCGATCTACAATTGTCTCTAGTTCTTATCTTCTTGAAACCCTCGATGCTTTGGATTCTTCCTCCAGATGACTATTTCAATTCAAATGAGACATTGCTTTTATATGCTTCAAAATTCTAAGTAAGATCTCGAAGATCAGCTATGAAATTAACTTGATGTAATTGCAGGGGAGAACACAACACCATTCCACTTTAAAAATGATGATGTCAACTTTAATGCTTCAAAAATAGTTGAACACCGTTTCGACACTAAAATTATTTGAAAATGAAGCGTGATGAAGTTCGCTCCCTATCCTTTGTTTCTCTTCATTGGCGATGAAGCATTCACCAATCTACACAAAAACATTGATGACATCATATCTCCTTTAAAAATTCTACAAATTCCATTCTATACCTAAGCAAGTGCATTATCCTATGAACATCATTCTAGACTTGTTATAGTGTAAAGTGACTTCTATCCATTCCGCATTGGCTTCAGAGTAAAACGCTTCTTGTTGCCATTCTGAAATATAGTTAGTCAAAATTACCCTTCATCATGAATCCACATCGCTTACAGTTAGCATTCCTCCTTATGTTACCATTTTGGGCAAAACTTTTCAATGCGCTCTCTAGAATCAGGGTTTCCAACACTTAGCCACTCATAAGGTATTCAAAATATCAAGTGGTCACCAATTCACACTTATTTTAAGTTGACATCATATTTCTTCAAAAATGTTTGCATATTCGGGATGCATCTCCATTCCGAAGCCAAAAACATAATAAACAATGTGAAACTGCTCCAAGTGCAAAAATTCACTAAGTATTAGGAGGTTTTGTGACCTTTGATATGGATCCACTCCAAAATACATTGCAAAGTGTGTAGAATGAGAACTTCATGAATTAGGAAAAATTTGTAAAATTTTCCTAAGTATGTGGCCATTTTGGGCCTACATTTTGGCACCTCCCAAGTGGATTTGCTTTCAAAGCCATAGAACTTAGAGTCTTATCCATTGGGCCTTAGGAGTAAAAAAATGTTCATCTTAAAAAAAAAAATGTTTTAAAGAATAACTTCCATATAAACACTACCTTTTGAAAAATCTAACATTCTATTTAGAGGGTAAAGGTTCATATAGAGATCATGCACAAAAACATCATGAATCATTAGCTTATAAGGAGACCATACCAAAAATACAGGTATGTTGTCGTTTTCTTCATAATCCACAATCTGTTCATAGAAATCTAACCATGGATGTAGTTGACCCATTTTTGACACATCCCACTCTAAAAGAGCGGTATCATCATTGTTTCTACCTTGTTCAAAATGAGCCCTAGGCCTCTTTTAAAATTTGTAAGGTTTTTCTCCAATTAGGGCTACATTCCTTGTAGTGAAAATACCATCAGGATCATAAATCCATATTTTGGGAATGTAAAATAGACCTAACCTATCAAGGTATTGGTCAATCTGCTCACTCTACCCCTTCTTTGTGATAGTAATGTACTCCATAGTGCGGTATGTAAAAAAATACTTTCTATTTCTTCCAGAACCATAATTCAAATTAATGTACTCTACTTGCCTCAAATATTCTAAGGCAAAGAGCCTTTCTATGACAAAATGGGGTAGGAGAAAAGGTTTACCCATGAAACCATATGGTATGATTACTATGACCTCAGTCGACAAATACCAATCTCCTTCCTCAACACCCTATACTCTCAGAATTTTCTTAGCCAAGGGTGGCAATCTAGGGAAATCTCCATACATTATTTTCAAGGTGAGTCCAAGTAATTCCAAATTGAATCTATAAAAGACTCACTAGTTCTCAGGTGGCTTGTCCAATAGTAAACCAAAAAGAGTTCCTCATCACTGGTTTTATATCTAATAAGAATCCAAGGTATCTTGTCCTTAATGGCAGCATAGAGCATCCATACCAGACTTGAGCAATACCTAAAACTAGGAGCGTCAGAGCCTCTTTTCATTCTTACAAATAGTTCATGTATCCTTTGGGCAAGAAAGGCTAGCTAGTCAAAATAAATCACCCTGTCCCTCTTTCCTCTATGTCTTCCTCATACATTATTTCATTGGAAATATAATAGGCTATGACAATTTGCTAGTCGTACATCATTCTATTAGAATCTAAACCCTCCATGCAGGCCAACATAGAGAACAATATAGGGTTTGGAAATTCATCAATAGGAATTAGAACTTTAGGCAATTTCTTCTTGGGCTTGGCATTGAGTTGTTTATAAACCCAACTCTTAAATGACTCACTATCATTAGCTCATTTCTCCAGGAAGTAATACCCAACCTGGTCAGTCACCCTAAATTCCTTTGGTATCACTGATGGTTCTAAACCTAGGGCAAAAATATTATGATATAAGGAGGCGGTGATACTAAATATGGTTTTGCCCTTAGAGGGTTTCACTGCTTTTGGCCATTGGGTCATAAAATTTGACTATTGCTGCTATTAATTCTGGACAAGGATGACAAAAGTCACAAATGTAAAAATATAGGTAAGAAATGACATCACATATACCTTCCATATAAAAAGTAGCTCCCTTCTTGAATCTATCGTTAACTCTTCTTTTGAGCCTTGTTCTCTCTATGAGGACCATTTAAGTATCTACCACAGATTCTACTCTATCGATGTATGGAGCCACTGCCCTTATCTCAAGGGTTTCAACTTCCTAGGTATATTCGGAAGCCATCCTAATAGCAACAATATTATGTTCTTTTTGGCATTCTCAATGAAATCTCTTGAGTACCTATAACATTGTAAAATGCTAACACCTAATGTTGTAATGGTTGTAAAGCATATAAAAATGAGCATTCATACACAAATTGATAAGAAATAACACATAACAAGAAATATATCTTCCATTAATTTGAATCAATCCATGTTACACATCCATACCTCTTAGGGATACCCATTCGATATAACAATTACAGTAGGAAATATCCCTCGCAAGGGTAGGTGTCTTTCAATACCTTCTACAATGACACAAACTACTCCAAGGTGTCGATGACCTTCTTCTCCATGATTAGAGGTATTTTTTGTCTTGCATGTCAAAACCATGTTGGTCCTATGTACAATAAACAACAAGAGGTATAATAGTAATAAAGGAGGCCTCTCTTGATGAGGATTTGAAAGGAATATTGTACAAAATATGTCATTGCAACATGAAATCAAGAAAGAGCAAGAAACATGTTAAACTACATTAAACATGATAATTCTACCATTAATAATGTAAATAAAAAATCAATTAATCTAACTAAGGCCTAATTATGAATTTGAAAGCACGAAAGCATAGAAAATACCATTAGTATCTTGATTGCAAGAATGAAAGAAAAGTGATTAAAACACCTAATTCTATCAGTCAGAGTCTCTATTAAAGCAAAAAAACATGAACTATACTTAATATAATGGAATTGAAAATATCCTACAACTAGAAAACAAGAAAATCAAAGATAATACCCTGAATGTGGCTTTGTCATGCGATGAGCACTGTTAACCATGACTAACAGCCACAGATGAGCCTAAGATATGTTTACCCTCTAATTCAAGGGTTGAATATCTAAATATACCTACCAAATTGATGGTCAATGGTTGCCTTTGTGTCCTCTAACTAGTTTGGCAGTTATATTATTCATATTGCATGTGAAGTTGGCGTAATTGAGTTTCTTGGATCTCCTAGCCTCCTAAGACCTCCATGGATTGAATTGCCATTTTGATCTCTTAATTTTGGGAAAGAAAGAAATATCACAATGCAATTAGGTGAGTGTTGAATTTGATAGGGCTTCTCTGCTCAAATTCACCTATGCATATCTCTCTATATCCCATTTTGGATGGGGTTCATATAGCACCTAGGAGGGCTATGTCCTATCTTCTTGAGGAAGCCAAGATCAAGAAGGTACAACTGGAGTATTTGGAGGGAAACTTCTAGATATTTCCACCCCTAAACCACTTAGATCTACAACCAATTGGCCATTGCAACTAATTTTGACTTCTAGTTGTGGCTCTGAGGTGCGGTCAGCACTACTAACCACGAGTGTCAACTATGGCTAACACTGATTAGGCCAAAATACCTAAATGAGTGGTTAGAACCACTGTTATACCTTGGTATTTGTCCAAGGTCTTCCATATGGTCTTCTAGCATGTCCCATATGAGTAGTCGCCTTGACATGACATATTTTAGGTGTCTACAAATGCCCCTTTTCAAATGCGTTGTGAGATCAAACAATGCTAAGCAAAAATAGACCTCCTAAAATCATGTCATAGTTTGTATGATGTAGACACTAAAATGTGGTCAACCTGATTAAGCACCTATAAAAAAGGATAAAATTGACATCATATGGCCCCTTGGGCAGCCCTTAGAAGGCTCATAGTGGTTCTAGCCACTCCGAAAGGGTTTTGGAGGCTACCAGCCCAATTTTGGGAGGTTTTGGCCCAAAATTCACCATCGTACCACCCTGGGATGGTGGTATATTCCCATCGTACCACCCTGGGATGGTGGTGAGCCCTCATCCCAGGGTGGGACGGTGGTGAAGTTTGACCCAAAAAAAGTCAAATATGGGCCAAATGGCATCCAGAAACTGCCATTTAGCACATCATATGGAGCATGCAAGTTAGAGGGCACTGAAGCCTTATGACACACTTCTTAATGGAGGCCCAAAATGGATATTCCCTTCCCCATCCAGTGCATACCTTCATTTTGACAAGTGGCACCTCCTGCCATGCATGCCCTTGCATGCCTTTTTGCACATAAGTTCCCTTGGGCTATAAAATGGATACATTTTCCACAAACAAAAACACACATATAATATATATAGGAGTTATAATATATTCAATGGAGTGTTTCCAAGATTTCCCTTCACCTTATTGCACCTTTTTACCCTTAGAATCTCCCTTTTGCCAAGGAGGTTACCGGATGACTTCGAGAAGGTAATCCGAACATAACTTTTTAATCTAGGTGAATTTCATCACAAAATTCAACAAAAACACATCTTAGGTTGTTTAGGAACATATTATAGTGATTTGGTAACAAAATGTGGCTGTATTTGGTGGTTATCCTCTCCTAGGGTGCCCCTCAAATAGTTGCAGTCACCATCGACCCCCCCAAGATGAGGGTAAATTCTTAAGAAATTTCTTTACTATTTTTAATTATTTATTTTTTAAATTATTCCATGATGCTACATTTTAAATTTTAGGTAATTTGGAGTTAAAATGAAAGAGTTATAGCATTTTTAAGATTTCACAGGCTTGTAGGGCCCATCTGGATACCCCAGTTTGATGCAGGTGGGATCCAATTTGAAAATACGATCATATGGGTTGTCTTAAAATATCACTTTATGCAAACTTACAAAATTTCATGAGTTTTGGTTAAGTTCAGGTTCGATATTTTATTGTCTTCCTTTTCATAGGTTGTAGGTGGGCAACGCTAAATCGAGGGGTCTACGGATGCAATTTCCAATATTTTTTGGGTGATATCCCACAAAAAAATCCTCTTTAACATCTCTGAAAATTTTAAATTCATTTGGATATAATTTTATGCAATTTTAATTCATATGCCATTTTGCCCCTATGGGGATTGCATGTTTTCACCATACACCCTTGCTATTTGACCCCCTTTGGCTTAATTATGTGTAGGTGTAGGTTCTTATAAGGAATTAATAAGTAATATAAAACATTAAATATTGAATATATAAGCAGTGATGGCATTGGCTCGCCCACCTCAATTGTGGGTACGTGGAGAAACATTGGATGTGCACCTTGATTCCATGAAAGACTTGGTATTTAGGCACCCAATATTGTAACAATTGTATCACATCTTGAGCCCTTGAGGGGAATGTTGTGTAACCTTGGATCTGATCCAAAAAATTAATGAGAAGAGACTTGCTTTAATTTATTTGCTTTGTAGGTATGCGACCCTAAATCGAGGAGTCTACGAATGCAATTTTTGATCTATTTTGGGTGATATCCTCCCAAAAACTCCTCTTTAACATCTCTAAAAATTTTCAAGTCATTTGGATATCATTTGATGCACTTTTAATTCATATGCCATTTTTCCCCTATGGGGATTGCATGTTTTCACCATACACCCTTGCTATTTGACCTCTTTTGTTTCCTTATGTGCAAGTTCAGGTCCTCAGAAGGCTTTGTGAAGCAATATCAGACATCATAGAACCTAGATACAAGCAGCAACAACATTGGATCACCCACCTCAATTATGGGTACACGGAGAAACATTGGATGTGCACCCGGATTCCGTGAAAGACTTGGTATTTGGGCACCCAATATTGTAAAAATTGTATCACCCTTTTGAGCCCTCAAGGGGACTATTGTAACCTTGGATTTTATCCAACAAATTAATGATAAAATACTTGCTTTGATTCACTTTCCTTTGTTGGTTTTCTTGTACTTTTGCATGCATGCTTCCTTTTTTATGCTCATTAGCGATATGGGGTAGATACACTTATTTTTCCACATAATTTGGTGTATTTTTTTTCCCTAATTTAGTGGTGATAATGGTGGGACCCTTGTACTTTATGATTTGGATGAAAATATGACCTCAATTTTACAATTTTTGCCCTTTGTGTGTTGCAGGTGCTCCCCTCCCCACCATGGAACGGTGGTAGAGGATTTATCTGGCACACCCTGGGATGGTGGATTCACTGTCCCACCTTGGGATGGTGATGGAGATGCTACTCGCACCACCCTGGAGGAATGGTGAAACAAAGAGATTTCTGCCCAAAAATTCAGAATTTGGAGGCTTTAAAATAAATAAGGTAAGTGCCTAAACCCTCTGATTTTTTGCTATATTTCAGAGACTGTCAAAATTAGTTTTCTTTCTTCACTTGCTTGCATATAAAGGTTAAAATTTGCATTTTTTATTTTCTTATAACATCACATAGCAAAAGGAAGAAGAAAAATCAAAAGAAATCTAAAGTAGCAATGCATCTTTATGGCTTGATTGCTTGTGGCTTACCCAATGGGTAGGTTAGCATTTAGGGCTTGCATCTATAAGTGACATTTGTAGGTTCCTTTTATCCTAGATTTTGAAATTAAAACACACCTATTGCATGCATTTAGTGAATGATCATTGAATGCTTCTTTGCTTACTTTCTTTGGATTAAAAGGAACCACACACACTTGCATGTTCCACTATAACATTGGTAAGGTTGGATTTCATCACCAACCCCCAATTCAGACTGGTGACGTTGGATTTCACCTCCTTCCACCAGCTTGCCCATATATTCCTTAAATATAATAGGGCACTCTCTCAAAATGGAATAGGTCACTAATGTTCAAACTGCTTCCCACTGTTGGAAACATTGTTTTAGAGTGGAAGAGCTAGGCGAACCCCCCACTGGGATTTAAGCAGTGTACCCTAGAATATTTTGAGAAATCATGTTTGGAACTAGTGTTCCTAGTCACCACTTTTGTTGAGTTCCCTCATTCTAATTCCACAACAAGAGATAAAATAACAACAACAAATCCAAACACACTGAAACCTGTTTAGGACACACATTTAATCAGTAAAAAGATAATCATATTGTCTGCTTTGTGTGTTTCTTTGCTATATGGGAAAAAACCCTAACCCAAATTTTTCAAAAAATAGGGTTTCAAAAAAAAAATCATGCAAAACGGAGCTATAATGAAAAAGTTATTTTGATTTTAGTTTTACTCTATTTTCGACCTCGAAAATAGCGAAAAACTGCACTAAAACAATCATAGAGTGGGCTAGACAACTCCAAAACTTGCCAAATTTGTTTTTTTGTCTTAGTTAGCCCATTGTGCACCTCTCCTAGAAATTTTGAGTCCTAACTCTTCATGGTTCAAAATTTCCCAAAAAATCCCAAAAGTGGGCATTTCCCCACAGGCCTCGGTTAGCCAAATATTCCAAAAATACAAATTTTTGACCCAAAAATCAAAGTTTTGAGACCTAGACCATTATGATCAGCTCATTGCACTGATCATTTTAATATATAACACTTATATCCTTTTTTGAAAGTCAAAATTTTCTTTAGTGTGGGTTTCCTTCAAGGTTTGCCTAGTCAACACATTATGGCAACTATGCATGGTCGAGCTCGATCATGAGCTAGTGAATTAGAAAACTATAGGAGATGCCCTGAGCACCATCATTATAGGTATGAGGATTTCCTCACTCCTACATGGAGCCCTAATAGTAGTCACCTTCACTATTCTCCTGAGGATCTCATCATCTCTGCATGACACCTTGAAAGTCATCAAGAAGTCCACTCCTCACACAGAAGACCCGACCACCAAAGTACCTCTACCAAGAGAACATCAATGGGTTACCCATATGATCAAGTGGATTATTTGGTTAGCCAACACCGATTCCAATCACAAACCATATATAATCAGCCTTCCAAAGGGCCTAGCAGGGAGGTCTACACTCCCTCTACATCATGGTCTTCACCACCTAGAACTCCCATACAACAAGTGTTAGCAACCCATAGTAGGCCTATGTGAAGTTTGCATGCACCATCAACAAAAGTGACCATTAGCGAGCTCCTACTACAGTCCTCCAAATATTGGGAACCTTTCATGAGGGTCATGGATTCCATGGAGGTACAACATCATGACTCTGATATTTTCACCAACTTTATGGAATACATACAAATGTACAAGAATCCTACTATATCCTTTTCATGAGGTCAAACCCGTACCTACCAATTCACCAGATTTTGCTTTGCATATCATCGTGAGTATCAATATGGTCCCCTATAAGTGATTATTGGTTGACACGGGTTCCTTGATAAACATTATTACCACAACTTCACTGAAACATCTCAACCTTCCATCCTCATGCATTGCACCATCCAAGTTCACATTACAAGCATTCAATGATGCTTTATCCTCCACTATGGGCACAATAATACTACTTTTTGAAGTTGGACAAAATACTATGCCTACATTGTTCTACATATTGGAGGGTGCAATATAGTACAACATACTGCTTGGAAGGCCATGGATAAGAGACATGGAATGTGTTCCATCTATAGTTCATCAATGCATTAAATACATTGATGAAGGTAAGGTACATGTGATCAATGATGACCCAAACCCCTTCAAGTATTATAAGTAGGTGGATCATCCACAAAGGCCTACAGTATCACCCAAGCATTTAGATATTAAACCCAACAACTTTATCCAAAGTCTAGATGCAACCCCACGATTAGTTGTGAAGTTACCTTCATCACCACTGCTAGTACCATCCTATATATTTTCAAGCAAGGAAGGATCAAAAGAGCCAACTGTAGAAGCTCCCATAGTTGTCATCAATACACCTATAGAAGATCTTATCACTCCTACCAAAAATGAGGAAGAACCCCCTATTGATATGGATGAATCAAATCATATCATACCATATTCACCCACCATAGTTGAGGACACAATTCAATTGACCTACCTAGAACTCGATGAGTGCATAGTACCCAATGCTGCATTCACACCTATCATTGAGTCAATCAAAAATCTAGGTAGTCCTCCTACCAAGTTTCCACCCATTGATAGCATTCTTGATGTGCCCTCCAAACATGGAGGCCAAGCAGATCATCTTGGACAAGTTGATGAGGCAGCCATAACTTGTTCAAATGCAAATGCATCTTCTCATGAGTTTGTGGGAATGATCAATGTGATGACAGAGAACCAAAGTCCTCTGAATCCATCTATGAAACTTGTGACTCCACCCAAAATCCCATCCACACCATAGGAGATGCCATTTATGGATTCGGTCACACCTACTCCATCTTACTCAACATCTCCACAAGATCAATAACTGATGTACCCCCTAAACCAAAGTGAGGGTAACCCAACTACCATAGTTGAAAAATCTAAGTTGGAACATGAGCATGAGATAAATAAAAAATAAGAACAAGTGGATATAATCACCATCTCCAATCATCATGAAGCATCCACATATGCTCAGACATTAGGGACTTTTTATCCACCCTCGATAAATTATCTCCCAACTCCCACACCTAGTTCACCTCCACCAACTATCAGTTGCCATCCAGGTTCTTCAATAGTCATCCAGTCATCACCCCTGCCAGTTCCACAACATATCTTAGATAGGTTAGCCAATGTGGAGTTACATGTGAATCAACAACACAATGATTTTCAATAGATCGAGTCAACTCACAAGCTTTGAGGTACAGTTGAGTAATCTTAAATATCACCCCCCTAAGTATCTAGACCAACCAACTCCTATGCAATCCAATATTAAGTCTCAAAAAAATCAAGGGCTAAACTGGCAGTGTCACCCTAAGTGACAATTTATGTCCATTATCGAGTCCATGGACTCTTTGTTTGATCTCCTCTTAGTGATGAGTGTCGTTGAGTCTCATCATTTAATCTCAATGATTTATCAATCCGGGGTGGTGTCCAAGGCTGTCTACGATAGAAGGTTAGGGCAGAGTACAATTCATGCATTCAGATTTCAAGCAATTATTGGTGAAGCAGATTTTGGTTTAGCCTTTTGGTGTCACACTAAACCTAGTCTAAAGAATGGAAACTGAAATAAAGTACAAGAATTGAAAACTAAATCTAAGTTTGCAAGAATTGAAATCTAACTACAATTGCATGAATTGAAATTGCTAAATTGAAATCCTAAGTTACTTTTGCAGAATTGAAATCTAGTTACTCTTGCATAATTGAAATTGCTAAATTGAAATCTAATCTACTTTTGCAGAATTGAAATCTAATCTACTTTTGCAGAATTGAAATTGAAACTTATTCTAAAACACCTGTCAATGCCCTGCCACAAAAGGTTGTCAAGCTTCGCACATAGGAATTGACAAAGAAAATGAAATATGCTGAAAATGGAAAGTTGCTAAAATAGAAAGCAGGGAAAACATAAAGGAAAAATGCTTAATATAATTTGTCAGCTGACATACACACAAATGTTGTACATAAACATAATAGGAAACATAAATCACACAACACAAAACAAAAACAAGAAAATGAAATCTGGCAAGCAATCTATTAATTCTGTCGTAGCAAAATTACAGATTAAAACCTACCATAAAATCCCTCCTTATAGATCTGAAAGTGGGCCCATACTTCCTGATCTAGAAGGAGGTGAAAAGCACTCCTTAACTAATTAACACTCGTAACATAAAATGATAAAATACCGCACTTTTATTGATGACAAAACATGCTGAAAACTCATTACAGAAAATCACCGTACAATCCTAATTGCTGCTACTGAAAAATCTCCTCTATTCTAATTCCTAACTCGCTCAACCAAGGAGGGAGCTATGTTATTTATATAAATATTTACAATATATCCCATGCTCAAATCAGCCTATGTGCTATTTTACACTCATTTGCCAATAATTCTGGATCTGAAATAAATGCAAATCTGGACAGTTTGTGTTGCAGCAGTAGTCATTGGCCCTTAGAAAGCATCTTCAGTGGTGGGAGTACGTGGGAGGAGTCTAGAAATATCTCACACATAATTCTCCACTTCAGAATATGCCATTCCTATCTTGCAAACAACTTTCTATTATGCTGCAGTTTTTCTGGGTTTATCCTAGAAGAGGATCAAATTGATCTTTTCCATGCATGGTGGCTTTGGACGGCAAGGACAACAAAATTAGATGGAAGATATTTTCCTTTAACTTTATCAACCTTCTTATCCCCTTTTCCACCGCCAAAATTCAGTCAACAAGTCAAAAAGTACATTATGTTTTCATTTCGAAGATAAGTGGCTCATTCTGAAGATACTGCAATTCTCATTCCGAAGACATTGTGTTCATTCCGAAGATCTTTAGAATGACCAACTGTGTTGACTCCAAATGGTTTTGGCTGCATTTCTAAGGTGGATTAGCCTTCAGGATCAGATTGCAATAGTCTTCATTCTTCCTTGGATGTGAATTTCATGCCTTGCCATTCATTGGTAGCTTGCTGGAATTTACATGGTAAATTACTCGCATTTTCCAGTTCTGCTGCATAGGTTGTAGAATATTGGCATTTCTTGCAAATTCAATCAAATTAGAACATGGAAAACTTATTAAAATATCAACATGAAGGAGTACATCAAGCTGCTACTAAATTTATACACTTCATTCACCAAGTAACCATGCTGAAATAGTGCAACAGTGCTGCACAATTGCCCCTGCTCTGTTATACCCTATTGCTGCCTATTTAGACCATGTGGGAATGCTTCTAAATAGGTCAGATGTCTTCTGTAGTCCTTCTGAACTCATTCCATCCATATCCTCATGCTTTGCTTGACAACTTCAAGGTGTTCCTATAAAGTGAAAACTTGCTGATTTTTATATGGCTGTTTTTTCCAGATTTTCAGATTTATGACAATCCTAAACTTTTGTCTTCAATGTGGATTTGAAACAAGTTGAAGGGCAGGAAAACATTCAAAAACCATTGAGAAGTTAATGGATATCAGCATACCACATTTGGTTAATTGAAATGCATGTTATTACTTGCTACTTAATCATGCAAAATCAGTCATAAAATGCTGAAAATAGTCAAAAATAGAGATATAGTATTCCTAACATAAAATCATGCAAACACTTAACAAATAGTATATTCTAGTCAACTATTTGGCAATTAACTTATCATATGGTAGTCAAACATTGTGCAATAATGAGTCAAACATTGTGCAATAATGAGGCATTTTTGGGCCTCATCATCCCCCCCAACTTGAACTGATGCATGCCCTCATGCATCTTAGTAGGCCATAGTAATATGCAGGTTTTATTCTTATGAACAACATCTTTTGCTACCTGCTAACCGAGAAATTCCTCCTTGCCGCACTATATCAAGTATTTTGCAATTAAGCACATGTATGACTTTTTTTCTATTTTTCTACAAGTTTTAGTGTTGCAAGGTACCTCTTAAAGGCTTGATATCATATGATTCATCTTGCAATAGTCTTATTGTGGAACCGTATTTTGCAGATGCACTACTACTGATGGAATTTTCTGTTCTTAACAACATTTCAGCCCGAATGCTTATTTTTGTTGTTTGCACCTTTTGAACAAAATTGATTTTTTTTTTTTATTTGAAATGCTTGAGGGATGTACTTACTTGTGGTAGAGCCTTATAAACCTCAATATTTGATGTACCCTACTCTTTTTGCTATTCTGTAGCATTTTCAACAATTTTGGTACAGTTTTTGCTCATTCCGAAGATATCCTGCTCATTTCGAAGATACTGCAATTCTCATTTCGAAGATCCGCTCATTTCGAAGATACTGCAATTCTCATTCCGAAGATCCGCTCATTCCAAAGATACTGCAATTCTCATTTCGAAGATCCGCTCATTTCGAAGATACTGCAATTCTCATTTCGAAGATCCGCTCATTTCGAAGATACTGCAATTCTCATTTTGAAGATCCGCTCATTTCGAAGATACTGCAATTCTCATTTCGAAGATGTCTGTTCATTCCGAAGAGACTGCATTTCTCATTTCGAAGATGTCTGTTCATTCCGAAGAGACTGCATTTCTCATTCCGAAGATGTCTGTTCATTCCGAAGAGACTGCATTTCTCATTCCGAAGATCTTCAAAAAATGCAAAAATGACCTCCTATGCAAAAGTTAGCTACAGATTCTATTGTGGGTCCATATCTAGAGTGTATAAGCCTTCCATAACATCAAAAAATCCCTTCTTCATCCTTTTGTTTAGATGCTATTCTTTGTTTTGTATGTTGTTGTTTTATTCCAGTAGTACTAAAATAGAACCTTCAGGTGCATTTTGTTGATTATCCTCCTTCAATTTATCATACAATTATGAGATATAAACTTGCAGTTCTCCTTCTAAAATTTGCCCTACAAATTGAAATAGAATTGCTGCCATGTCTGTCCCAAAATCAGGTTTTTGCATAGTTTTGGAATTTCTATGCAATTAAGGGCATAAGGGGGTGTTTCTTGACATCTTGAACATGTTCCTTTTTCAACTTGTCAATATTGTATGAATAGTTTATGCCAAATACCGACTATCATACACTAAATGCTAAATGTTTACTATGAATTAAATGCAAGAAACACATACCTTACCGTCCTGAAAATTGGTCATGCACCTTACAAGCCACTTTTGATGATTGTTAGCAGAGCTATCTCGAAAACATAAACATAACACATGTGCAGTGTGAGATTTGTACAATGGTGGAACAATGATGAGTAGATCAACAAGGCAATGCATGCCGAAAAATCGGTTTTCATGCAAGCCAACTCAGTAGCGCCTCCAAGAAGGTTTTCACTACTGAATTATTCATTTTTTTTTTTTCATCTCTTTTTTTCATTTTTTCATCAGAAGAGGCTGCCATTTCTGGTTTTCAACCAACTTCTGTCCTTTTTTTTTTTTTTCAAGTGCTTCAATGAGAGAGAAAATCTCTCACTCTTATTTGGATAAGACCAATCCTTATTCTACAAAAACATGTCAATTGTTGTATGAAAACACCATCTCTTTCTGTTGAAACCTGCAACATTGATGCAACCTTCCTTACTAGATGACCAGTAAGAATCTTCTTACATCATCATTGCCTCCTTATTGCTGGAAATGAAGTATTGGCTCCATTGTTCCTATTTCTTGCTGAAATTGATGCTTGTCCTCATGTATCCCATTTTGTGGGACATGCCTTTGCTGCAATTTTTTTTTTTTTTTTCAAATTTTCTTGTCTTGCTTGTACCCAAAAAGGAAGTTCACAAACAAGACTATTCTTCTTTTTGCTTTTCTTGTATTTTTTTCTCTTTTTTTTTTCTTTTGTCAGACTTTTTATCATCACTCTGAATCTGATATTGAAGAGAAATTCTCTTCCATTATGTGTACATCCAATGGAATCTCCTTCAAGAACTCCTCCTTAGTTAATGGTGCATGGTATACCCGAAGGCAATGTCCATTCACCACTAACATCCTCCATGAATTACCAATGGGAGAAAGAAGCACCGCTCCATATCTGAAAACTTCTTCAATCAAGTGTTGTCCATGCCTCCTAGTCTGCAAAATCTTGTCAATCTATTCTTGAAACAATTAAATACCAATTCCCAAAAGATGTTAAGTTCTTACATCAAGATAAAATCTTGATATACCCTTGTAATTCCATGTAAAGGGATTGAAATATTGTTTCAAAATAGCAACAATTTTGCTTTTTGTTTATAAGTCAGCCAGCTTAATAATGTGCAAGAATTTTCTTGGCTGCACTTCAATTTGTTTCATTCCTAGGAGGACATAATTTACCCCTTTGTAAAATGGAAGTAAATTTTCTATGTGCAGTTTTTCTAGTTTTTCTCCTTTATCCAAAGCTAATTTCTGTGTGTTTGGACTAAAGGTTTTCTCTGTATCTCCATTGATTTTTGTCTCTTCAAGCTCAGGTAAGTTCTTATTTTAGCACAGTTGGATGTTGTCGCAGTCAATAACATTTTCTGCAGGTTTTTTTTCTTTTTATACCAGATTCACCTACATAGACAGGGGTTGCCTATCCCGTATTATTCGAATGATCATAAGTTGTGCTAAAAAATATTATTTTTAGTTTGCACAATAAGACAAGAAGTGTACAACTTTAGCAGATCAACTACTTGTCAAGTAGGATCACCTCTAATGAGATCAACTATTGTCTGTGTAGGCTAAGAATTGCTAGGTTGCGGTTTAGCACGGTAAAATCCAAACAATCTTTAAGTAATAATGAAAAACTCTAGGATCATCATTAAGTTGTAAACTCCTATTTTGATTGTGCAAAAGTTTTTGTGATTTTTTTTTTTAATAGATTCAGCTTACATAGACAGGGGTTGCTGTCCAGGTTGGGTCGAAGGTGGTGGTTGCTTGTTTTCTAAATGGACTGAAATGCAACTATCAATAATTATTATTTATACCAACTATTACATTCAGATTTAACTCTAAACTTCATAACTTAGCACAATAATAATTATTTGACTGCTTTTACCCTCTAACAACACCATGTTCCCCGACAACGATGCCAAAATGATGAGTGTCGTTGAGTCTCATCATTTAATCTCAATGATTTATCAATCCGGGGTGGTGTCCAAGGTCGTCTACGATAGAAGGTTAGGGCAGAGTACAATTCAGGCATTCAAATTTCAAGCAATTATTGGTGAAGCAGATTTTGGTTTAGCCTTTTGGTGTCACACTAAACCTAGTCTAAAGAATGGAAACTAAAATAAAGTACAAGAATTGAAAACTAAATCTAAGTTTGCAAGAATTGAAATCTAACTACAATTGCATGAATTGAAATTGCTAAATTGAAATCCTAAGTTACTTTTGCAGAATTGAAATCTAGTTACTCTTGCATAATTGAAATTGCTAAATTGAAATCTAATCTACTTTTGTATAATTGAAATCTAATCTACTTTTGCAGAATTGAAAATGAACTTATTCTAAAACACCCGCCAATGCCCTCGCCACAAAAGGTCGTCAAGCTTCGCTATAGGAATTGACAAAGAAAATGAAATATGCTGAAAAATGGAAAGTTGCTAAAATAGAAAGCAGGGAAAACATAAAGGAAAATGCTTAATATAATTTGTCAGCTGACATACACACAAATGTTGTACATAAACATAATAGGAAACATAAATCACACAATACAAAATAAAAACAAGAAAATGAAATCTGGCAAGCAATCTATTAATTCTGCTGCAGCAAAATTATAGATTAAAACCTGCCATAAAATCCCTCCTTCTAGATCTGAAAGTGGGCCCATACTTCCTGATCTAGAAGGAGGTGAAAAGCACTCCTTAACTAATTAACACTCAGAACATAAAATGATAAAATACCGCACTTTTATTGATGACAAAACATGCTGAAAACTCATTATAGAAAATCACCGTACAAATCCTAATTGCTGCTACTAAAAACTCTCCTCTATTCTAATTCCTAACTGGCTCAACCAAGGAGGGAGCTATGTTATTTATATAAATATTTACAATATATCCCATGCTCAAATCAGCCTATGTGCTATTTTACAATCATTTGCCAATAATTCTGGATCTGAAATAAATGCAAATCTGGATAGTTTGTGTTGCAGCAGTAGTCATTGGCCCTTAGAAAGCATCTTCAGTGGTGGGAGTACGTGGGAGGAGTCTAGAAATATCTCACACATAATTCTCCACTTCAGAATATGCCATTCCTATCTTGCAAACAACTTTCTATTATGCCGCAGTTTTTCTGGGTTTATCCTAGAAGAGGATCAAATTGATCTTTTCCATGCATGGTGGCTTTGGACGGCAAGGACAACAAAATTAGATGGAAGATATTTTTCTTTAACTTTATCAACCTTCTTATCCCCTTTTCCACCACCAAAATTCAGTCAACAAGTCAAAAAGTACATTCTGTTTTCATTTCGAAGATAAGTGGCTCATTCTGAAGATACTGCAATTCTCATTCCGAAGACATTGTGTTCATTCCGAAGATCTTTAGAATGACCAACTGTGTTGACTCCAAATGGTTTTGGCTGCATTTCTAAGGTGGATTAGCCTTCAGGATCAGATTGCAATAGTCTTCATTCTTCCTTGGATGTGAATTTCATGCCTTGCCATTCATTGGTAGCTTGCTGGAATTTACATGGTAAATTACTGCATTTTCCAGTTCTGATTGCACAGTTGTAGAATATTGGCATTTCTTGCAAATTCAATCAAATTAGAACATGGAAAACTTATTAAAATATCAACATGAAGGAGTACATCAAGCTGCTACTAAATTTATACACTTCATTCACCAAGTAACCATGCTGAAATAGTGCAACAATGCTCGCACAATTGCCCCTGCTCTGTTATACCCTATTGCTGCCTATTTAGACCATGTGGGAATGCTTCTAAATAGGTCAGATGTCTTCTGTAGTCCTTCTGAACTCATTCCATCCATATCCTCATGCTTTGCTTGACAACTTCAAGGTGTTCCTATAAAGTGACAACTTGCTGATTTTTATATGGCTGTTTTTTCCAGATTTTCAGATTTATGACAATCCTAAACTTTTGTCTTCAATGTGGATTTGAAACAAGTTGAAGGGCAGGAAAACATTCAAAAACCATTGAGAAGTTAATGGATATCAGCATACCACATTTGGTTAATTGAAATGCATGTTATTACTTGCTACTTAATCATGCAAAATCAGTCATAAAATGCTGAAAATAGTCAAAAATAGAGATATAGTATTCCTAACATAAAATCATGCAAACACTTAACAAATAGTATATTCTAGTCAACTATTTGGCAATTAACTTATCATATGGTAGTCAAACATTGTGCAATAATGAGTCAAACATTGTGCAATAATGAGGCATTTTTGGGCCTCATCATCCCCCCCAACTTGAACTGATGCATGCCCTCATGCATCTTAGTAGGCCATAGTAATATGCAGGTTTTATTCTTATGAACAACATCTTTTGCTACCTGCTAACTGAGAAATTCCTCCTTGCCGCACTATATCAAGTATTTTGCAATTAAGCACATGTATGACTTTTTTTCTATTTTTCTACAAGTTTTAGTGTTGCAAGGTACCTCTTAAAGGCTTGATATCATATGATTCATCTTGCAATAGTCTTATTGTGGAACCGTATTTGGCATATGCACTACTACTGATGGAATTTTCTGTTCTTAACAACATTTCAGCCTGAATGCTTATTTTTGTTGTTTGCACCTTTTGAACAAAATTGAATTTTTTTTTTTTTTATTTGAAATGCTTGAGGGATGTACTTACTTGTGGTAGAGCCTTATAAACCTCAATATTTGATGTACCCTACTCTTTTTGCTATTCTGTAGCATTTTCAACAATTCTGGTATAATTTTTGCTCATTTCGAAGATATCCTGCTCATTCCGAAGATACTACAATTCTCATTCCGAAGATCCACTCATTCTGAAGATACTGCAATTCTCATTCCAAAGATCCGCTCATTTCAAAGATACTGCAATTCTCATTTTGAAGATCCGCTCATTTCAAGATAAATTCTCATTAAGATATTAAGATAAATTCTCATTGAAGATCCGCTCATTTCGAAGATACTGCAATTCTCATTTCGAAGATGTCTATTCATTTCGAAGAGACTACATTTCTCATTTCAAAGATGTCTGTTCATTTCGAAGAGACTGCATTTCTCATTTCGAAGATGTCTGTTCATTTCGAAGAGACTGCATTTCTCATTCTGAAGATCTTCAAAAAATGTAGAAATGACCTCCTATGCAAAAGTTAGCTACAGATTCTATTGTGGGTCCATATCTAGAGTGTATAAGCCTTCCATAACATCAAAAAATCCCTTCTTCATCCTTTTGTTTAGATGCTATTCTTTGTTTTGTATGTTGTTGTTTTATTCCAGTAGTACTAAAATAGAACCTTCGGTGCATTTTGTTGATTATCCTCCTTCAATTTATCAGACAATTATGAGATATAAACTTGCAGTTTTCCTTCTAAAATTTGCCCTACAAATTGAAATAGAATTGCTGCCATGTCTGTCCCAAAATCAGGTTTTTGCATAGTTTTGGAATTTCTATGCAATTAAGGGCATAAGGGGGTGTTTCTTGACATCTTGAACATGTTCCTTTTTCAACTTGTCAATATTGTATGAATAGTTTATGCCAAATACCGACTATCATACACTAAATGCTAAATGTTTACTATGAATTAAATGCAAGAAACACATACCTTACTGTCCTGAAAATTGGTCATGCACCTTACAAGCTGCTTTTGATGATTGTTAGCAGGCTATCTGAAAACATAAACATAACACATGTGCAGTGTGAGATTTGTACAATGGTGGAACAATGATGAGTAGATCAACAAGGCAATGCATGCCGAAAAATCGGTTTTCATGCAAGCCAACTCAGTAGCGCCTCCAAGAAGGTTTTCACTACTGAATTATTCATTTTTTTTTTTCATCTCTTTTTTTCATTTTTTCATCAGAAGAGGCTGCCATTTCTGGTTTTCAACCAACTTCTGTCCTTTTTTTTTTTTTCAAGTGTTTCAATGAGAGAGAAAATCTCTCTTATTTGGATAAGACCAATCCTTATTCTGCAAAAACATGTCAATTGTTGTATGAAAACACCATCTCTTTCTGTTGAAACCTGCAACATTGATGCAACCTTCCTTACTAGATGACCAATAAGAATCTTCTTACATCATCATTGCCTCCTTATTGCTGGAAATGAAGTATTGGCTCCATTGTTCCTATTTCTTGCTGAAATTGATGCTTGTCCTCATGTATCCCCATTTTGTGGGACATGCCTTTGCTGCAAATTTTTTTTTTTTTTCAAATTTTCTTGTCTTGCTTGTACCCAAAAAGGAAGTTCACAAACAAGACTATTCTTCTTTTTTCTTTTCTTGTATTTTTTTCTCTTTTTTTCTTTTTGTCAAACTTTTTATCATCACTCTGAATCTGATATTGAAGAGAAATTCTCTTCCATTATGTGTACATCCAATGGAATCTCCTTCAAGAACTCCTCCTTAGTTAATGGTGCATGGTATACCCGAAGGCAATGTCCATTCACCACTAACATCCTCCATGAATTACCAATGGGAGAAAGAAGCACTCGCTCCATATCCGAAAACTTCTTCAATCAAGTGTTGTCCATGCCTCCTAGTCTGCAAAATCTTGTCAATCTATTCTTGAAACAATTAAATACCAATTCCCAAAAGATGTTAAGTTCTTACATCAAGATAAAATCTTGATATACCCTTGTAATTCCATGTAAAGGGATTGAAATATTGTTTCAAAATAGCAACAATTTTGCTTTTTGTTTATAATTCAGCAAGCTTAATAATGTGCAAGAATTTTCTTGGCTGCACTTCAATTTGTTTCATTCCTAGGAGGACATAATTTACCCCTTTGTAAAATGGAAGTAAATTTTCTATGTGCAGTTTTTCTAGTTTTTCCTCCTTTATCCAAGGCTAATTTCTGTGTGTTTGGACTAAAGGTTTTCTGTGTATCTCCATTGATTTTTGTCTCTTCAAGCTCAGGTAAGTTCTTGTTTGAGCACAGTTGGATGTTGCTGCAGTCAATAACATTTCCTGTAGGTTTTTTTTTTTTATACTAGATTCAGCTACATAGACAGGGGTTGCCTATCCTGTATTATTCAGACTGATCACAGGTTGTGCTAAAAAAATATTTTTGGTTTGCACAATAAGACAAGAAGTGTACAACTTTAGCAGATCAACTACTTGTCAGGTAGGATCACCTCTAATGAAATCAACTATTGTCCGTGTAGGCTAAGAATTGCTAGGTTGCGGTTTAGCACGGTAAAATCCAAACAATCTTTAAGTAATAATGAAAAACTCTAGGATCATCATTAAGTTGTAAACTCCTATTTTGATTGTGCAAAAGTTTTTGTGATTTTTTTTTTTTTAATAGATTCAGCTTACATAGACAGGGGTTGCTGTCCAGGTTGGGCTAAAGGTGGTGGTTGCTTGTTTTCTAAATGGACTGAAATGCAACTATCAATAATTATTATTTATACCAACTATTACATTCAGATTTAACTCTGAACTTCATAACTTAGCACAATAATAATTATTTGACTGCTTTTACCCTCTAACAACACCATGTTCCCCGACAACGATGCCAAAATGATGAGTGTCATTGAGTCTCATCATTTAATCTCAATGATTTATCAATCCGGGGTGGTGTCCAAGGCTGTCTACGATAGAAGGTTAGGGCAGAGTACAATTCAGGCATTCAGATTTCAAGCAATTATTGGTGAAGCAAATTTTGGTTTAGCCTTTTGGTGTCACACTAAACCTAGTCTGAAGAATGGAAACTAAAATAAAGTACAAGAATTGAAAACTAAATCTAAGTTTGCAAGAATTGAAATCTAACTACAATTGCATGAATTGAAATTGCTAAATTGAAATCCTAAGTTACTTTTGTAGAATTGAAATCTAGTTACTCTTGCATAATTGAAATTGCTAAATTGAAATCTAATCTACTTTTGTAGAATTGAAATCTAATCTACTTTTTTAGAAATGAAACTTATTCTAAAACACCTGTCAATGCCCTGCCACAAAAGGTCGTCAAGCTTCTACTACAGGAATTGACAGCAAAATGAAATATGCTGAAAATGGAAAGTTGCTAAAATAGAAAGCAGGGAAAACATAAAGGAAAATGCTTAATATAATTTGTCAGCTGACATACACACAAATGCTGTACATAAACATAATAGGAAACATAAATCACACAACACAAAATAAAAACAAGAAAATGAAATCTGGCAAGCAATCTATTAATTCTGCTGCAGCAAAATTATAGATTAAAACCTGCCATAAAATCCCTCCTTCTAGATCTGAAAGTGGGCCCATACTTCCTGATCTAGAAGGAGGTGAAAAGCACTCCTTAACTAATTAACACTCGTAACATAAAATGATAAAATACTCGCACTTTTATTGATGACAAAACATGCTGAAAACTGTTACAGAAAATCACTGTACAGTCCTAATTGCTGCTATTGAAAACTCTCCTCTATTCTAATTCCTAACTGGCTCAACCAAGGAGGGAGCTATGTTATTTATATAAATATTTACAATATATCCCATGCTCAAATCAGCCTATGTGCTATTTTACAGTCATTTGCCAATAATTCTGGATCTGAAATAAATGCAAATCTGGACAGTTTGTGTTGCAATAAGTAGTCATTGGCCCTTAGAAAGCATCTTCAGTGGTGGGAGTACGTGGGAGGAGTCTAGAAATATCTCACACATAATTCTCCACTTCAGAATATGCCATTCCTATCTTGCAAACAACTTTCTATTATGCTCGCAGTTTTTCTGGGTTTATCCTAGAAGAGGATCAAATTGATCTTTTCCATGCATGGTGGCTTTGGACGGCAAGGACAACAAAATTAGATGGAAGATATTTTCCTTTAACTTTATCAACCTTCTTATCCCCTTTTCCACCGCCAAAATTCAGTCAACAAGTCAAAAAGTACATTCTGTTTTCATTCCGAAGATAAGTGGCTCATTCTCGAAGATACTGCAATTCTCATTCCGAAGACATTGTGTTCATTCCGAAGATCTTTAGAATGACCAACCGTGTTGACTCCAAATGGTTTTGGCTGCATTTCTAAGGTGGATTAGCCTTCAGGATCAGATTGCAATAGTCTTCATTCTTCCTTGGATGTGAATTTCATGCCTTGCCATTCATTGGTAGCTTGCTGGAATTTACATGGTAAATTACCGCATTTTCCAGCTTCGCTGCACAGGTTGTAGAATATTGGCATTTCTTGCAAATTCAATCAAATTAGAACATGGAAAACTTATTAAAATATCAACATGAAGGAGTACATCAAGCTGCTACTAAATTTATACACTTCATTCACCAAGTAACCATGCTGAAATAGTGCAACAATGCTGCACAATTGCCCCCGCTCTCGTTATACCCTATTGCCGCCTATTTAGACCATGTGGGAATGCTTCTAAATAGGTCAGATGTCTTCTGTAGTCCTTCTGAACTCATTCCATCCATATCCTCATGCTTTGCTTGACAACTTCAAGGTGTTCCTATAAAGTGACAGCTTGCTGATTTTTATATGGCTGTTTTTTCCAGATTTTCAGATTTATGACAGTCCTAAACTTTTGTCTTCAATGTGGATTTGAAACAAGTTGAAGGGCAGGAAAACATTCAAAAACCATTGAGAAGTTAATGGATATCAGCATACCACATTTGGTTAATTGAAATGCATGTTATTACTTGCTACTTAATCACGCAAAATCAGTCATAAAATGCTGAAAATAGTCAAAAACAGAGATATAGTATTCCTAACATAAAATCATGCAAACACTTAACAAATAGTATATTCTAGTCAACTATTTGGCAATTAACTTATCATATGGTAGTCAAACATTGTGCAATAATGAGGCATTTTTGGGCCTCATCACTTAGTAGCTAATGTGATCAACCTACCTGAGTGTCGACCTATTAATCAAAATGCACCAAAGCCCAAAACATATCGTAAAGACCTATATTGCAAGTACCATAGGCAAAATGGGTATGAAATCCATAGGTGATTCATGTTCAAACACCTAGTATAGGATATAATCGATAGGAATGATCCTCAGGTCCAATATCTCATTGATGAGGGAGCTTTATCCATGAGTGGAGAACTCATTTCACCCCATCAAAACATGGGCATTACCCAAAATTCCCTAGCACAATTGGGGGGATCAATTTTTATTTCTCCTTCTAGCCAAGACAATAACATTACACCAATCATAGTACATACTGGGGGTATCCAAGGTGTAACACCTTCCCACTATTTACATCACAAGCAATGAAACAAACTGGGGATTCTAAAGGTATCACACCTTGCTTCCTTTGATCACCATAAATGTTGGGGGTATACAAGGTATTGCACCTTCCTCCTAAGAACACAAAGTAAGCAAAGTTACAAAAGGCTCCAAGGGTATCTACATACCACTTGGTCAACTCATAGCACCCCTAGGCGGTCTATAACTATCTAGGTGACCCCAAAAGGCTCCAAGGGTATCTACATACCGCTTGGTCAACCCATAGCACCCCTAGGTGGTCTATAACTATCTAGGTGACCCCAAAAGGCTCCAAGGGTATCTACATATTGCTTGGTCAACCCATAGCACCCCTAGGTAGTCTATAACTATCTAGGTGACCCCAAAAAGCTCCAAGGGTATCTACATACTGTTTGGTCAACCCACAAGACCCATATGCAATCTATAACTGTCTAGGTGACCCCAAAAGGCTCCAAAAGTATCTACATACTGCTTAGTAAACCCATAGCATCCCTAGGTGGTCTATAACTATCTAGGTGATCCCAAAAGGCTCCAAGGGTATCTACATACCACTTGGTCAACCCATAGCACCCCTAGGCAGTCTATAACTATCTAGGTGACCCCAAAAGGCTCCAAGGGTATCTACATACCGCTTGGTCAACCCATAGCACCCCTAGGTGGTCTATAACTATCTAGGTGACCCCAAAAGGCTCCAAGGGTATCTACATACCACTTGGTCAACCCATAGCACCCCTAGGCAGTCTATAACTATCTAGGTAATCCCAAAAGGCTCCAAGGGTATCTACATATCGCTTGGTTAACCCATAACACCCATAGGTGGTCTATAACTATCTAGGTGACCCCAAAAGGCTCCAAGGGTATCTATATACTGCTTGGTCAACCCATAGCATCCCTAGGTAGTCTATAACTATCTAGGTGACCCTAAAAGGCTCCAAGAGTATCTACATACCGCTTGGTCAACCCATAGCACCCCTAGATAGTCTATAACTATCTAGGTGACCCCAAAAGGCTCCAATGGTATCTACATATTGCTTGGTCAACCCATAGCACCCCTAAGTAATCTATAACTATCTAGGTAACCCTAAAAGGATCCAAGGGTATCTACATACTGCTTTGTCAACCCATAGCATCCCTAGGTGGTCTATAACTATCTAGGTGACCCCAAAAGGCTCCAAGGGTATCTACATATCGCTTGGTCAACCCATAGCACCCCTAGGTGGTCTATAACTATCTAGGTGACCCAAAAAGGCTCCAAGAGTATCTATATATTGCTTGGTCAACCCATAGCACCCATAGGTGGTCTATAACTATCTAGGTGATCCCAAAATACTCCAAGGGTATCTACATACCACTTGGTCAATCCATAGCACCCCTAGGTGGTCTATAACTATCTAAGTGACCCCAAAAGGCTCCAAGGGTATATACATACTGCTTGGTCAACCCATAGAACCCCTAGGTAGTCTATAACTATCTAGGTGATCCTAAAATGCTCCAAGGGTATCTACATACCACTTGGTCAACCCATAATATCCCTAGGTGGTCTATGATTGTTTAGGTGACCCCAAAAGGCTCCTAATAGGTTTTCATCATCTAGGTCAAGTAAAAAAACTCTTAGACTATCTATGATCATCTAGGTCAATCCTAAAAGCCCTAAAGGAATCCATAAGCCCTTTGGTCACAACCAAATGCCCCTGGGTAGTCATAGACACTTTTTAAGTGCTGCTGAACACCTAGGTCACCTAAAATGCTCCTAACAAGTTTTCACCATCTAGGTTAAGTAAAAATGCTCCTATACTATCTACAATCATCTAGGTCAACCCTAAAAGTCCCAAAGGCATCCCTAAGCCCTTTGGTCACAACCAAATTCCCCTGGGTAGTCATAGACACTTTTTAAGTGCTATTGAATGCCTAGGTCACCCAAAAGGCTCCTAGAGGGTTTTCACCATCTAGGTCAAGTAAAAATGCTCCTAGATTGTCTATAATCATCTAGGTCAACCTTAAAATCCCCAAAGGCATCCATAAGCCCTTTCATATAGATATATCAATCAAAATTTCAAAAAGAGAAAAAAAAACATCATCAAAATTTGAAAAAAATATTGCGTTCCCATCAAGTTGCATACCATTGCATTATCATTTACATTTGACATAATCATCATTGGCACTTTGAATTTTTAGAGTGGCTTAGACATGTCTAGCATTAAAGTAGTACACTAAGTATAATGCACAATCAATGGTGTCAAGATTATCACTCAACTCATTCCATAGTAACTTATCATTTCCATATACAATTCATACATTTCCATGGTCGTGTCCCTTCCCTCCACTTAGTCATTTATTTTTATAATGTCATTAAGGTTTTTTGTCACTTAGTCATATCTAGTTTCTTCTCAAATTTTGTAGAAGGCTAGTGATATTTTTAGGAGGTAGAGTCTTGTTGAGATCATGCCTCATATACATCAAATCCCAACATATTTCACACTAATAAATCAAAGTTTATGAAATGAAATATGAAACCCACAAAGTGGTCTAGGGTACCTTGAGCAAAAAAATTATCCTGCTCATCCCCCTGTGCAAATGGTTCAAGAATGTTGAGAATTGGCAAAAGGACAAGTTCTTCCCTACCCAATTCCCCAAAATAAACTATGGTTTTCACCACTATAAAAATTTCCAAACACCCTTGATCCCTAAATTTGTAAGGATTCATACTACATGCCCCTACGAAGGAGGGGTAGTCATCCCTAAGGCCAAAAATATCAACACCATTCCACAACAAAATCTCAAAATCTTCCCATCAACATTTCCAAACATATTTTATCCCTAAAGTCATAAGGATTCGTACTACACGCCCCTGTGAAGTATGGGTACTCATCCCCAAGGCCTAAAGGATCAATGCCATCCACAAGCCAAAAATCCCACAAGTTCAAATTTGAAATCAAAATCCTCAAAAAGAAACAATAAAAAATAATAGTGGTTATCACCACTACTCAAACCCCTTGCTCAAGAGAAAAAAAAAAACTCAAAATAAACAGTGATTTTTAACACTATATATGAGAGCAAGTAATACCAATAAATTGAATAACCAAAAGACACCTGAGCTTGAATCCCTAGAATTCTTAGCATTTGAAAAACCATTTAGGTGATCCTCATTACAGGTTTAGTGGATAGCCTACTTGTCAATGGAAGTATCCTAAATGCATGATGATATGTCTATCACATTAGCTTTACGTGTGTATAGACCAATTTTTGGATGTGGACGAGCTAGATTTTGGTCATCTATACTACCTATTGGTCTAATCCAATCGAGTACAGAACTTTGGATTGTGGCATTCATAGAGTGATCCTCATTATAGGTTTGGTGGATAGCCTACTTGTTAATGGCGGTATATTTATGCATATTGCGGGAATGAAATCACTTGCACACATAGGGATATTGAGTATCTTGGTCATCCTAACAGATTCATACCTTGTTAAAAAGTCTTGCACAGTTAGTATACAACTTTTGATAAATTTACTAGAGTGTTTGAGTTTCATGGAAACCTCATGATCTTCTAAACATCATATCACTTCACCACATTCTTTTTAATTACATTATTAACAAATCCATTATATATTCTCAAGACAACATTACACATGAATTGATGCATTCTATATCATCTATGGTACTAGCATAATACGACATATAGTCATCCATTTCATCATACATCCATACATGTACAAAATCAAATCAAATCACATTAAAACATATGCATACATTATAGAAATCCATCGTCATATCATAGATCAAATAAAAATATTGCATATCATCAAATGACATCGTAGCACAACACATACATCCATTAATGCATCATAACACCTAATGCACCTAATGGTCCACAATCGCACAATTGCACATCACACAAATGTTGCATCAACTTGAGCATTATTGGTACCATACCTCCCCTAATCATCGATCAAACAATTAAGCAATCAATTTTAAAAAGCCCCAAAGGTATCCATCAACCCTTTGGTCACCCAAAAAAGCCCCAAAGGTATCCATCAACCCTTTGGTCACCCAAAAAAGCCCCAAAGGTATCCATAAATGCTTTGGTCACCCCCAAAAAGGCCCAAAGATGTCCATAAACCCTTTGGTCAATCCCAAAAATCCCCAAAGGTATCCATAAACCCTTTGGTCAACCGAAAAAGCCCCAAAGGTATCCATAAATCCTTTGGTCAACCCAAAAAGCCCAAAAGGTATCCCTAAACCCTTTGGTCAATCCCAAAAAGCCCCAAAGGTATCCATAAATCCTTTGGTTACTCAAAATGCCCCAATGGCATCCAATAAGCCCATGGGTCAAATGCATATACATATATTAATAAAAAAAAAAACAAAACAACACAAAAGCTAAAGAAAAGGGTTCAACACCCATTAAAACAAGCCAAATCTGATGGAATTCATTTAGGGTCAAGATGGAATGCAAACTTCTCATGCATTCATGGACAAGTTACTAATTCACTCCCCAAGAAGGCCATTATGGCTAGATCACCCCACGGGAAGGAGGTTTTCAAATATTTTCCTCCATGGAATCTCCATAGCATCGTACAAATCCTTTCAAAACTATGCTATTTTTCAATGAGAACAACTGAAGGCAACCTTAACAAATGTCATTTGGGTCAAGTGACTCGTCGCTTTTCTCACTAGTCATTCCCTCATCGACTCATCACTTGAGGGGGTAGTCATGCTTAGCAAATTCATAATAAAAAATCAACAATTAAAAACTCAATCATGCAAGTTGCGTTTGTCCAAAAAATATTTGACAAAGACAATCATGCCCCTACTTAGGGCAGAAAACAAATAAATATCTCAATTAAGCACATAACAGTGCAGATGAACCTACCTATTGGTAACCTCAAAAGTTACCAAAATACTTGGTTTTCTCTAAACGCCTAGGGTTATAAGTCCCTTGAGCATACCTAGAAGTTGAAGAGAAACCAAGACCAATGTCTTTACCAAGTCAGAAGCAAGGATTCAATAACACATGTCCTTTCCATGATTGGGGCATCTAAAGTTGGTTAGGTTATCAAGTAACCTTAATCATTCCACATTTTGGTCATCTATTTTTACTTAGTGTTATGCTACACACAATGCATATCAAAAATGGGCATCTATAGACACTAAAATGTGGTCAACCTGATTAAGAACCTACAAACCAGGATCAAATTGACATCATATGGACCCTTGGGCAGCCCTCAAAAGGCTCACAGTGGTTCTAGCCACTCCAGAAGGGTTTTTGAGGCTACCGATCCAATTCTGGGAGGTTTTGGCCCAAATTTCACCACCATCCCACCCTGGGATGGTGGAATATTCCCATCGTCTCACCCTGGGATGGTGGTGAGCCCTCATCCCAGGGTGGGAAGGTGGTGAATTTTGACCCAAAAAAGTCAAATCTGGGCCAAATGGCACCCAGAAATTGCCATTTAACATGCCATATGGAGCATGCAGGTCAGAGGGAACTGAAGCCTTATGACACACTTCTTAATGGAGGCCCAAAATGGATATTCTCTTCTCCATATAGTGCATGCATTCGTTTTGACAAGTGGCACCTCCTGCCATGCATGCCCTTGCATGCCTTTTTGCACATAAGCCCCCTTGGGCTATAAAATGGATACAATTTCCACAAAAAAACACACATATAATAGATAGAGAAGTTCTAGGATATGCAATAGAGTGCTTCCAAGATTTCCCCTCACCTTATTGCACATTTTTGCCCTCATAATCTCCCTTTTGCCAAGGAGGTTACAGGGTGACTTCAAGAAGGTAATAGGAGCATAACTTTTCCATCCGGGTAAATTTCTTCACCAAATTTATTGATAAAACACCTTAGGTTGTTTAGGAAAATATTCTAGTGATTTTGTAACAAAAAGTGGTCATATTTGGTGGGTATTCCCTCCTAGGGTGCCCTCCAAATAGTTGCAGTCACCATCGTCCCCCCAGGATGAGGTTAAATTATTAAACAATTTCATTACTATTTTTAATTACTAATTTTCTATATTGTATCATGATGCTACAATTCAAATTTTAAGTGATTTGTAGTTAAAATGAAGGATTTATGCTATTTTTAAGTTTTCGCAGGCTTGTAGGGCCCATCCGGGCACCCCAATTTGATGCATGTGGATCCGGGCTCCAATTGGAAAATATTATCATATGGGTTGTCTTGAAATGCAACTTTATGCTTAATGACAAAATTTCATGAGTTTTTTATAAGTGCAGGTTTGATATTTTGTTGTCTTCCTTTTTGTAGGTTGCAAGCAGGCGACGCTAAATCGAGGAGTCTACGAATGCAATTTTTGATCTATTTTGGGTGATGTAACCACCAAAGAGGTTCACACCTGATCTAACTATTGTAATCAAAGAAAAATACACAAATAGGCATGCATAATTTGCTAACAAGAAATAACGTGAATACAAGGAATCCTTTATTAATTTTAATGAAGTCAAATTATAGATTCGTCCCTCTTAGGGATACCCATTTGATACATTAATTACAATAGTGTTTAATCCCTATCAAGGGTAGGTATGAACAAAATGCCCCCTAGGTTGACACAAACTACTCTAGGGTGTCGATGACCCTCTTGTTCACAATGGGGAAGGGATTGAATGCTTTATGTCTCCTTTGGAACTGTTCCTTGTGGTCAAGAAACAACAAGAATGTCAAAAATATAGGCAGCCTCTTGTGATGAGGCCCTTTTAGGTAAAATGCAGAATGACACCATTAACATGCATAATCAAGAAATCATAAAGAAAGTTGTTAAACTATGCAAAGTGAATCAAGATTAATGTAATAGCATAAAGTAAAATAGCATCTACACTATGCATGGATCAAATTTAAAAATTGAAACATAAACATGCATAAAGAAAGCATTTTAGCCCTAATTGAAACATAAGCATAAGATGTGAATCTAGCCTAGTTCTATGGTCAGAAGTCTTCTAAAATGCTATTCAATCATAAAAATAACTAATCTAACCTAAATAGCTGGACATAAAAGAAAAGAGTAAGGTGATATGTCACCTGTTGCAAACCGTAGCTCTGGTGAGCGGTCTGCACTATGAACCATGGTTGACAGCCACGGTTTAACCTTTGATAAGTTTTCCCTCAAAATTAGGGGTAGTGGGCTCAATCTCCTTATCCAAATTAATGTTCAAGGGTTGCCTTTGGTGTCCTCAGGCTGATTTTGTGGTCAATTCGATGTGAAGGGTCTTTGTTTTCCCGGATTTGTGTTTCTTGATCCTCCTAATAACTAGGGCATCCATAATGCAATTCATCATGAATGGTGGCAAAAGGGTAAGGGATTAAGTGCAATAGCTCTATCTCTTAGTATACTCAATTTGAGTGTACAATTCACTAGGGCTTCACTACTCAAATATCCAATGCTTGCTCTCCCTTTCTCCCCATTTGGAGGGGGTATTTATAGCATGCCCCTAGGGCTAGGGGTGGCTTCATGGAGAAGCCAAGACCAAGAAGGTTGGTTAGGATAGTTGGGATGAAATCCTCTAGAATATTCTTTCCTTCAACTGCCTCCTTCTAGATATTTTGGCCATTCCAACCGATTTGGTTCAGATGGAAGGTCTAACTAAACTTCAGTTAAGACCGTAGGTCATAGTTGCAGTCCATACTTTAGACCGCATATGTCAACCATGGTTTAGAATGGATACCACAGGTCTAGGCTGCGGTTCAGACTGCTTAGACCAAAATGCCTAAATTAAGTGGTTAGAACCACTACTCTATCTTGGAGTCTATCTAAGATCCTCCATATGGTCTTGTAGCATGTCCATATGAGTAGTCACTCTTGACATGATGCATTTTAGGTGTCTACAAATACCCCTTTTGAGATGCGTTGTGATATTGAACAACGCTGAGCAAAAATATACATCCTAAAATTATATCTAAGGTTCTATGATGATCATTAGTCAGATCAACATTAGATACCCCAGGTCCAGCAAAAGGATGCACATCTTGGAATCATTGCTTCTAGTTTATGAAAGGCTTACATTTTGACAAGTCTGCCCTCATCATCAGACATTCGGATAGCACCAATGCCAAATATGGGTATCTTCTAACCCATAAATTTGAAGGATGAGAGTTACAAACCAATTATCATATTTGTTGTTTACCCCAAGAAAAGGGGAAAGCTTATGATAGTTGTTGATAATGATTGACAAGAATGAACACAATTTTGATAAGATCAAGGGATCTACGATCTTAGGGATCTTCTACTAACTTTGATTATGATTATGAAATTATGACTACCCCCTCAAGTGATGAGTCAATGAGGGTAATGACAATGTATGAAGCGATGAAATCGCTTGACCATAATGAATGATCATGAACAAATTAAGATTTGAGTCTTTTAATGCCTTGGCTAGGCCTAGTTTAGCTTATGATTGCAACTCTTAGTAATATTGGCACATTTCTATCCCCTGGAGTAGTCAGGCTACAATATCTGTCTTAAGGAATCAAAATGATACAAAAACAATTAGACTTGTGTTGAATCATATTTGTCGATGATTTGCTGAAAGATGTCATAAAAGAAATGTCAATTTTACCCCAAATGTCCTTATGGTGATTTACTCATCTTGTTGGATTGCATGGATCGCAACTCCCTACAACTGCCAAGTGTATAGGATAAATCACTAAATATGAGGCACATTTGGTTTTTAATTATTATTTTTTTTTGTTTTGTTGTTTTAATTTTGCATGTATTTGATTGGTCCTTGTGCTTTTAATATCACCAAATTTGTAATTTTAATCATTGATTTTGAATTTTTATCCAGTGGAAGTCATTAATTTGCTCTTTTAGACCTTCCCACGATGGGTTTTGAGTGCATTTAATTCTATTTACGGATCATAGGTACGGTCTACGGTTTACATTTCCAAATTTTAGGAACCACAAGTCAGACCTACGGGTGGAAAACCTTAGTTTCGGAACCACATGTGTCAGCTACGGTTCGTTGAGACTAGGAAAACCTATAAATTGAATTCCCATTTGAATTTTTTTATTATTTCCTAGAAAACATTAGCAATCTGAGAGCTTTGAGAGTGAGGAGACCCTTCCTGATCTAAAATGCTACCACACTCTACTATGATTACACTCCTTGACCTCAATGGTGGATCTTGAGTATCCATCTACTAGCCGGGGCTAGGGTGCAGGCAAGGTAACTCAAAACTGATACCACACACTCAATACCAGTAAAAAAAATACATTAAGTAATGCAGATAATGAACCTCACTAAACTACTAGTAATGAACCCCACTAGTCTAGGCTAGCTTTAGGAATTTAATTTTATGCTTTAGTGGTATAGGAGGGTACTAAAAATGGGTGCCACTCCTAAACCATAGCTAGTAGTTACAGTTACCAGTTGGAAAATTGGGGACTACAAGTTTTAGCTACGATTCCCAATTTGCAAAATTGGGGACCACAGGTTTCAGCTGTGGTTCCCAATTTGCAAATTGGGGACCACAGGTTTTAGTTGCGGTTTGTTGTTACTATTTTTTTTTTAAGCTCTAGTTAGCTAGATATTTTGTCTTAAATTATGTTTTTTATTCCAGAGATTGACTTCTAGAGCCCGGGAGCTGGATATTCTGAAGACTCTTTGCAAGGCTTTATCTGATGACGATCGGGATTGGTTCTGAGCTATCGGGTTTGGATACGTCATGGATCTACCCACTATTAGGGTAGATCAATCCTACCTAACTACATTGGCCCAGTGTTGGAATGCATGGAACAACACATTTCACCTACCTACATGTGAAATAACTATTACTTTAGAAGATGTTTACATAATATTTAGGATCCTCATTGATGGCGAGGACATCGTCTCCTTTACCTCTAGGGTAAAGGAGGCTATTTTTGATACTATATTCAACGACCAGAGCAAGGATGATCATGATGCGATTGACCATAGAGGGGTGCACATTGGTGAGTGGTACCATGAGGATGTATTCTCTACATAGGAAGCCCTCTTTATGCACCTCATAGTACATATTGTGCTTCTAGAATCCTCGGGTGCGAGGATTCCCTAGAACCTCCTGTCCACCTCCTATAGGGTACTGCAGAGCACTACAGAGGCACCTCTACTTATAGCTTGGGGGAGTACCCTACTATGTTAGCTCTACAGGGAGCTCTACCAGATTATGGAGCATAGCCATAAGAGCCTCAACTATAGTCTTCTATTGCAAATTTGGGGGTGGCAACGCATTTGGATCGAGCGTCCTATAGATATGCCACTATGAATCAATACTATTACTGACGATCATCAGTGTTATGCTGCCTACTAGCCTCATTAGGAGGAGGGTACCCATAGTAGGATCCATTTTGGTGACATCTAGCACTATATCACTTAGTTTGTGGCACTTGGCCTAAATGATGTTCAATGGTGTCCCTATATGGATTGCCTTGCGTGGCTAGAGGAGAGCCAGCGACTAAGATAGGCACATCATTATAGATGGTTGATCGAATGTAAGGCCAAGATTTGAGAGTACCAGTTCTACTCTTGTGTCCTATAGTATTTTAAGCTCATGCAGGATATTCCAGATATCCCCCTCAGGTACCGATGCTTGGTCACAGAGCACGATCTATAGTGGGTCATTCTAGAGCCTCTGGGAGATGTTGACAACTACCAAGATACTGCAATCAAGACTACTAGGACCACTCCAGAGTATGATGGGTGGTGGTCCATTTTCATATGGTATGACACAAGGCCTCTAGGCTGAGAGCCAAACCAGGTAGAGAAAGAGGCAGATCCTAATGGGCATAGGGTGCGCTAATGAACAAAAGGCAATTGGTGCATAGTGGCCACCACTGAGGAGGCTCCCAAGGTTGACCCCGATGAGGAGGCTCTAGAGGAGGGTGAGGTCCCTCTCGACAATATAGAGGGTCAACTCTTAGCTCAAGTGGTTGACTTGCAGAGTTAGCTAGGACGATTCCACACATAGCAGCTAGAGTGAGATACTACTATCGCCACTCTAAAGGAGATATTAGCTGACATGGATAGGTTACTTATTGAGGTGCAATATCAGATACAGGATCTAACTATGTGGGCCACATATGTAGAGGCCCAAGCTTAGAGATTGTAGACTACTCTAGAGTTAGCGTAGGCATAATGAATGGTAGAAGAGGCATAGAGGGATCTCCTTTGGGTATCGAGGGGGCTATGCCACATCATTAGGCTTTTATGGGGCTTCCAACAACACCAATAGCAACACTAGTTGCTGCATAGGATTCGATGACCAAGGTAGAGCGATTGCATAGTATGGTCATAAGGACCAATGAGATGCACACAGCTCAGCTTGCTCGCATTGATCAACTAGTTAGTTATATTGAGATGCATGGGCTACAAGTTTTTGAGAATCCTTTCTCATCAAAGTCACAACGTACCAGGTTTATGACCTCAGGGTAGTCTATGGAAAGCTCAGGTCATAGGACTCATAGGACTGAAAGAACACACAGATCCTCTAGCACACATGGGGTGACATCATGTGCCAGGCCTAAAGATGCAGGGTATACTTTAGGGACCACTAGTCAGGGGACTAGCCTGCTGTAGTTACCAATTTATTATGTGCTAGGCACCTTAGGATTTGGAGGCAGGCATGACCCACAGTAGGACCCACCATAGGTGCCAGCATAGACAGGAGAGTAGGCTCCAGAGCACAGTGCTGAGGGAGGTGATGAGAGCTCTGGTACAGGGGGAGCAGACTAGAACTAGGCTTTGCTAGATGCAGACTATACTTTTGCTATGCTGTATTCATTTTGAGTGTAAGGTCGAGGACCTACATGCTTTGTAGCCTATGGGCATTTATACTCATTATATGTACTCTTTTTGCACATATATATATGACTTGGTATTTTTGGCTCATTATGTGTATCTGATGTTTAATTTTGATTTTATGTTTATTTGATACACATGGATGCAATGCTTATGTGATGCCATGTTGATATGATGCAATGTTTATATGATGAAATTTTTATATGATGCAATGTATGGATGACATGCACTAGATAGCTATCTATTTTATGATGATGATGTTATGAAGTGATCTATATTATTAGATGTGCCATATATAATGGATGTAGTATTTATTTTGAATGCATATTTATTTTTTCTTTGTGGGCATGCATTTATTTTTATGAAGTTATGGCATGCTATGCAATGTATGGTAATGCATTATGTACATAATCGTAATCTAATGGGAATGAACCTATATGATTTAATCACTTAAAACATAAATAATGAATGTAAACTATGTATATCAATTTTAAAATGTGACACCACAGAATGTATGACAATCATGCAAAATAATTGATAATTCTCATTACAAGAACTTAATCAATTAATCACCCATATATGAAATGCAATGAAATGGATTGGTGTAATTCTAATGAATGAATATGTCATTTTGTATATTTTTCTTTGCTGCACTATATAGTCAATGGCTATATAAACATCATTTCTGATATTCATGCAGTATCTATCCCATATGTTTGATTGTGCTTTGTAAAAATGCATTCTGATGAATGAATGACTCTTATTTTTTATGTTTAATGATATTTGGTATCTTGTTGCTATTAGAGAATGTTTTGGGGGTTTTCATTGAAACTCAAACACCCTAGTAGACTTATCCAAAAATCACATACTAACTATACAAGGCTTTTATTGGATAAGGCTTTTGCCATGACAGACCCAACTATTCATTATCACTATGCGTGCATGTGAGTATTTTCAAAAAGATCATAAGAATACCCGGTATGTTAGTCAAGACTCTTTCAACCCATATGTGATATAGGGTTCCTCATACAATCATACCATCCTTGTTTTAGGTTTGATTAGACTTATACAACTAGACAATCCTAGTACCTAGAGCTAGCTCATCTTGTAAATTGATTAGGGCTACCCCTCCAAATGTAGGTGGGACACTTTCAGCCCATTGCTACGTTTGAGGATCACCCAATAGAACTACCCCTCCGATTGCAGGCAGGACTCTTCCAACCCATTGCTATGATCGGGGATCACTCTATGGATTTCAAAAGGTGGACAATCCAAGGATTCAAGTTCTCACCCTTCTTACTTGCTCATATGTAGTGATAAAAATCACTATTAGTCCACGTGTTATCGTTTTATTTGAGCAAGGTATTTTTATATTGCTTTTGATTCACTATTTCAATTTACATTTTGAACTTGAAATTTGTACTTTTGCACTTTGTAACTTGGGATTTAAACTTTGTGACTTTGGGATTTATAGGGGAAATTTTTGTCCTTTTGCCAAAGTTCACATTTCTAAACCGACTATTTGCAAGATAAGCAAGTCATGAAACCCATCTCTCTAGATACTTAAGACTGCTTTCGTAGCTTTCATCATCTCTTGTATTAGCAAGATTTTATATTGTTTTGCTTAGTGAAGGGATTTTGATATGCTGAAGCACTATCCCAACTAATGACCTTGTATATAATAGCAAAGCAAGCTTTCTACAATATCTAAAGAACCCACTAGGTATGGCTGAGTTACTGGAAAACTTAATATACATATTTCTCTACAACAGGTATCGTGTATGAATACAATGAATTATGATAAATGTAAGGGTGCATGATTGAAATACAAATGTGCGATCGTTTGTAAGATTTTGATAGACACATTACACTCTACTGTGGAATGCAACGGATGAAAAATGCCTAAATGCAATATGATGATGTGAATGCATATATGAAAATGCAAACTGCAAAAGCAAATGTTTTTGGATTTTATGCTTTACCAATTTTTTTGGAATTTTATATATTTTCAAATTTTTATACATTTTTGAGCTTTCATATTTGACCAAATTATGAGTATATATGCTTTTGGAGCTTTTTAGGGTTGACCAAGCGATTTTTAAAAATCCTTGGAGCTTTTTGAATAGACCAAAGGTCTTACAGACACCTTTGGAATCTTTTAGTTGACCAAAATCTTAGCAATAGGGCATGGAGCCTTTTAGGATGATTGATAAGCTACAGGAACTCTCAGAGACTTTGGGTTGACCAAGCGATTTTAGAAATCCTTGGTGCCTTTTTGGGATGACCGAGTGGCTTTAAGGAACCCTCAAAGCCTTTGGGTTGCCCAAGAAATTTTTAGAAATCCTTGGTGCCTTTTTGACTGAACAAAGGGCTTACAGATATCTTTGGAGCTTTTTATGACATGACCAAATCACTCGAATGAGAACTCGAAGCCTTTTGGGATGACCTAGTAGTTATAGGAACTCCCAGAGCCTTTGGGTTGACCAAGAGATTTTTAAAAATTCTTGGTGCCTTTTTGATTGACCAAAGGGCTTACATATGCCTTTGGATATTTTTTTGACATGACCAAATCACTCGAATGAGATCTTGGAGCCTTTTGGGATGATCGAGTAGTTATAGGAACTCTCGGAGCCTTTGGGTTGACCAAGCGATTTTAGAAATCCTTGGTGCCTTTTTGACTAACAAAAGGGCTTACAGATGCCTTTGGAGCTCTTTTTGCTATGCTCTCTAAGCTTAGAATGCCTTAATATGGATGATGTTCAGAGGTTCAGGCTCTTCAACACCCCTTAGCGACATCAAGCAATAGATACCTGGACCAATATTTTTGATACGATATAGGGTCCTAGCCAATTAGCCATAAATTTGTCTCACATATCGGGCAACAAATTCGAGTTCTTTTGGTCTTCTTTTAACATAAGATCCCCAAATTCAAAGTCTCTTTGGTGGACTTTGATATTGTAAGCTTGTTTGAGTCACTTTTGATAAACATGGAGATGTTAAAGGGCATTCACGCGATGTTCATCGAGCTACGTCAGTTGATCTAGGTGAGCTTGTCGTTCGGTGTCGTCATCGATGAAATCTTTCAATATGATGCATAGCATTGGAGTTTCCAACTCTAAGGGCATAATAGTCTCAACACCATATACTAGTGAAAATAGAGTTGCCCCAGTGGGAGTCCGAATGCTATTTCTATAAACCCATAATGCAAGGGGCAGCTGTATATGCCAATCCTTGTGTATTATTGCACTATATTTTCAAGATGGCTACCACAGTATTGTTTGAGGCCTCAAATTACCCATTTTCCTATGGATAATATGGAGTTACAAAACTATGTTTGATGCGGTACTTAGAGGTTAAAGCTCACACAATTTTGTTCTTAAAAGTTCCATTATCCAAAACTATTTTGGATGGTACCCTAAAACAACTTATGATATGCTCCATTATGAACTCTGTTATGTGAGCTCTCATGGTTGTTGTTAATGGAATGGCTTCCACCCACTTTATAAAATACTTAGTAGCCATAATGATGAATGTATGTCGGCCTGATGACAGAGGAGAGATCTTGCCAATTAGATCAAACCCCCACTAAGCAAATGGCCAAGCTGCTTGGATGGGCTGTAAGGCTTGTGATGGCAGGTGTGTAAGATTAGCATGATGCTAAAATTTGATGCATTTCTTGATATACACATTACAATCCTTCTCCATAGTGGGCCAATAATAACCCATTAGAATGATGCACTTGATGATGGCCATGCTATTGAAATGGCCATCGCATGTACCATCATGAACTTCTAAAATTTCCTAAGATGACTCTTGGGGATCAAGATAATGAAGGAGAACTCCATCGTAACTCCGGAGGTACTAAATTTCTCCTATAAAGATAAATTTAGTCACTTTCTATTTAAATGCGTGTCTTACGACACGCGACAGTCCCTCCAAGACAAAACCAAGTCTTAGGAAGTCTTGAATTTGTGACATCCAATTCTGATGAGCCTCAGCTTTGACCACTAAGACAACCTTTACCCTCTACGTATTTACTTTTGCAAATGCATACTAGGACAAAACCTTGTGGTGAATGATGGTGCCACTCCCCATAGGACTCTAGAAGGTTAAAGACCCCTAGGGTGCTTTCTTGAGAAAGTCTTCAGCTTAGTAGAACCAATCAACTTTGGGTTCCACACTAATAATGTTGACTGATTATTTATTAGCAAAGGTTGCACGCTCTGTTGTAGGATGCGAGAGCATCTTGACATGGATGGTAGTGAAGTCAAAAAATGAATTTTGAGGGATTAAGGATCCCAAAGAAGCCATGGTGTCTACAAATCTATTTGACGAATGAGGTATTGTCTTGATGTCGTACCATTCTAGTTTAGCCAGATATATGGAAAAAATATCTTTATAGGCTTTCATTACCAAACATCGACACTGAAATAGTCCCTTCACTTGGTTAATTATGATTAGGGAATCACCAAAGATGTTTAATCTCTTGATATTCATGGCAATGGCTATATGAAGACCCAAAAGTAGGGCTTCATATTCAACATTATTATTGGTGTATGAGAAGTCTAGTTTGAATGACAAGGGCATTGGAGCTCCTTACAGCATGAAAAATACTATCTCTATGCCAAATACTTGCTCCCACTTTGAACCATCAAAGAACATAGTCATATTAGCATTTTTATATGGTTCTTCAGGTTTGGGAGCTTTGGATACTACAAAAAATGCATCATCCAGAAGATTGATTGTCAGAGGCCTACTGTTGGATAGTGGCACCTCAGCTAACTGATCTGCTATGACTTGTTCCTTAATGGAATTCTAGCTTACGAATTCCATATCGAATTTTGTCAATAGCATGATCCACTTTGTAGTACGTGTATTATGATATGTCTTGCTCATCATATACTGCAAAGGATTTTGTTTTGATATCACATATGTCGTGTGACTTAACATGTAGTGCCACAATTTCTTGGTAGCAAACACTACTACTAAACATAGCTTTTCCACATATGCATATCCTAGCTCGTAACTCACCAAGGTTTGGCTAATGTAATATATGGCTTGCTCTTTGCCTTGTACATTCTTTTGGGCCAACATGGTCCCTAACGTAAATTTTTTTGCTGATATATAGCAGAAAAGGATCTTCTAGCCTTGGTGGAGCTAACATTGGCAACATTACCAGGTATTGCTTTATATCCTTGAAGGCTATCTTGCAGTTCTCATCCCAGTTGAATGGGACACCCTTATGTAGTAGTTGATTCATGGATTGACATTTATCCGATAGTTGGGTGATAAATCACTTTATCGAAGCTACCTTGCCTTGGAGGCTCCTTAATTCCTTAATATTGGTGGGAGGACGCATTTCCAAAATGGCCTTGACCTTCATTGGGTCTACTTCAATGCATCTCTTGGAGACAATGAACCCTAACAATTTTCTAGAAGTTATGCCAAATACACACTTCTTAGGATTCAACCTGATGTTTTGCTCTATCAGGTGATAGAAGACTTTTCTCAAGACCTCAGTGTGCTCTTCTCATAGCAATGACTTGGCTAGCAAATCATCGATACAATATTCCAAAATTTTGTGCATATAGTCATGAAAAATGTATGTCATGGCCCGTTGGTATGCAGCACCAGCATTTTTGAGACCAAATGGTATAACTTTGTAGCAAAATATTTCCCATGGTGTTATAAACATGGTTTTGTGTTGGTCTTCGGGCTTAATCTGAATTTTATTATAACCAAAAAAATCATCCATTAAGGAGAGCATTTCATGATCGACAGTAGAGTCTACTAGAGCATCGATATTGGGCAATGAAAATGAATCTTGGGTGTTGCCTTGTTGAGATCTCTAAAATCCATACAAATATGGATCCTTCCATCTGGTTTTCCTATAGGCACCATATTGGATACCCATTTTGGATAGTTTATGGAAATGACAAATTCTACATCCAAAAATTTTTGCAATTCGTCTTTCACCATTAAGGCTACTATTGGACGCATCTTTTTGAGCTTATGCTTGATGGGATTCTTAGACGAGTCTAGCGAAAGGTTATGAGTAACCAACTTTGGGTCTAGATCGAGCATATCTTTGTATGTCCAAGAAAAAATATTAGGTCTCTATTTCAATAGAGGGATGATGCTAGCGTGCTCATCTGAAGTAAACTCATTCCAAATTTAACCTTCTTTGGATTTGTGGGGTCATTATCGATATCCACTTTGAAGGTTTCCTCTACTGACATATGGGATCCCTCCTCAATATGATGGGGCATAGGGATCAAATGGATGTCATCCATTGGATTTATATGTTCTTTGTTGGAAGAATTTTTAGCGTTATAGAAATCATAAGCGTAGCCTGGTCCAAAATGAAATGGTTCCAGCATCTGTTCATTCAGGAAGAAATATTCAGGCTCTACTAGCGAATCAGTGCAATCCCAATCGATAGCATCCATGTTTAGATGTAATGGCTTGGACATATCTACTATATTGTATAATGGAGTGGTAAAATCAATGGAGACCATGCTAATGGAATCAAATTGATCTCCAGGACCACATGGACTACACTCTACATCATTTGTGTAGCTTTCGTGCCCAAGATCTGGCTTGGATGGCATAGGGATGAAAGGGTCCTCCCTGTGGGATGCCTAGACAACTGGATCCTCTCTGTACACTAACTACAAAATGGGATCTCTTGGCTCAAGTAGCTTGGCATAAGTAGGTGGATGGGGAAAGAGCCTTTGATATTCATCTTCTAGATTTATTCTTTCCCTGAGGTGGCACTGGAGATTAATATTTTGATGCAAAACCATAGCTGTAATAGGTGGTGAATCCCTATGTGGATTCCAATTACGTAGGTGATGAGGCCCCAAATAGGCCATCTCCAATGAATGTTCATCATCACTATAAAAATATAATATTTCAATTCCCCCCATATGCAAGGGGTGATCTACCAGATGTGGCCCCATGTATCTGATTCTATGATCACTATCATCACTATCTAGATAGACCGGATAAAATGATTGTATATACGACACCAACACAAAAACTAGCTTTGCTTCCTCTTTAGAATGATCTGTGCTAAGAGGCACCTCTTCTATAACATACTCTGACTCTACAGGTAATAGATGTAGCGGATATACTAGCCTCGGATTGGTCATCTCAACCTCATCACTATGATTGCTACTATGAGCAGGCCACTCTATCATGTCCATGAATATTGGGAGATTAGTTGGATGAGGCCTTAAGTAGGCCTACTCTATCTCATATTCATAATCACTATCAACCATGAAATGCTCTTGTATCTCATCTAATTTATCTCTAGGCTACAAATGTTGTAGAAATATCGAAACCACGAAGGCTCAGTCAATTTCCTCTTCGAATTGATCATCATTTGAGGACTCGCCATTTGCATCATAACTCGGTCTGCTAATTTTGGAGGTGGAATCCTCTACATATTCACTACAAAGATCTTCTAAATCGAGATCACCTAGAATGATGAGGTTGTGCCCCTGCATATCAGTATCATCGGTTGTGATACGATTTTGATGACCTAGGTTGCCTTTGGGGTTCTTCTTCGAGAACTATTCATGTTAACTCTTCGGTATCTCAATGGTGATGACTAACACCATTGGGTTGTTACCCCAAAGGCTAGACATGTTAGGATGATATAGATTAAAATCCATGTTGTCCCCCAGACCCAGTACAAATGATCCAATGATGCAGCAAGTAAATCATCATGTCCCTGAATCTACAATCCCAATCCAAACCTATCAGTTGCCAACTGATAACGTGGTTCAATAGGGGCTCTTCGTCCTTGTTTAAAAATACCAAGGCTATATCCATGCAAATTATAGAGCTCAAAAATATGCATGGCGTACTTAGGGTTGGACAAGTACCGAATGTTCACCATGAACCATTCATCATCATCCACCTCCATGGGTGCCCACGTTGGAACTTGATAAAACCCAACATAAATGAAGTTTATTTGGTTGGTTGGCTCACCCAAAGGTACTATGGATCCAACTAGGTATCTATGGGCTATCGACCAGCCCATGTCTCGTGTAGTCTCTAAAATAGGATTGAAGGTCACATTTTGCACAAGATATTCACCCAAACCTATGTTGGCCAGGTGAATAGTCACCTGGGATACAGATGACCCTATTGGCGATGCAGGAAAAGTAGGCTGAGGAGTATCTTCGACTTGATCCTAGGCTTCATCCACTTCCATGGGAGTGGCAACCTTAGTGGCGACTGGTTTGGGCATGTTCTTTGCTTATTTCTTGTCCAATTTCATCTTTAATTTAATTTCTTATCATTATGATGCATTGCCTATGCACTCAATCTCAGAGAAGTTACAATGGTATGTTCAAATCTGTTTGATATAGATACCGATGGTTGAACATGCACCACTTGTTTATCTCTTGGAACCCTCATCGGTGATGTGGGTCGTATGTCCAAGTGCATTGATGGGATCACAAAACCCCCTGGAAAATCTGCTAAGTTCACGAACTTGAATGGTTCTTCATCTGATGAAACCATGTGAACTTGTCCCTCGTGTATATACTTGACACACTGATGCAATATCAAGGGAACATAATACATTTCATGAATCTAAGGCCTCCTCAGTAGGATGTTATACTACAAGGAACCTTCTATCATGTGATACATTACAAGAATGATCTTTAGTACCACCTGAATAGGTAGGACAATCATGCCAATCGTAGAGCATAGTGCGTTGTTAAATTCTCTCAATGTAAAGGTGGTTGGTATGACAAGTGATTTAGGCAATTTAAAATGGTGTAGTGCCTTAGTCGTGATTATATTGATTGACAAACTAGTGTTAATCAAGACCCTTTTGAATGAAAAATTGTTAACACATGCAATGATATGTAGTTGCGGGTCAGCCACGCTTGCAGAAATCATTTTCACTTCATGATCGTAGAATTGGATCATTGGTTCCTAGCACTATTTTACGTACTCCACGAAGTTTGTGAATGCCTGTGCATCCTAGGACTGTACCTTAATGGACCTTATAATATCCATAAGAGTCTCCCTATTCCTAGGGGACTACTGTATAATCTCATATATCGACAACTTCATAGGAGTCATCTATAGGTTTTGAACCAACCTACTCCTAATGGTCACCACCGGTATCGTTGGTGGGCTTGGAATATTTTGTGCCTACCACTACTAGGGCGTGGCTTGTATTTGAATGGGAGCATAAGATTGATTTTGTCGTTAGTTCCTCCTATTTTTGGTAATAACATTGACCATGTCGATGAACCCCTGGGTAGGTGGTTTGAATCATACTTGATTGACGTGGCCAGCATGGTTATGGGGTGCCTCATGGTTTGGTAATGGATTTTTAAAAAACCCCATGTTTTGGTTGTCTGGCACCTAGGGATTTCCTGGTACTACAAGCTCTCCCTTTTCTATCATATTTTGCACAATGTTTTTGAAGGACCAACACACCTTGATGTCATGGCCTTTCGCTCTATGAAATATGCAAAATAACTCTTCCTAATAGTCTTTGGACTTGGGATGATTTGGATCAACCATCTTGACTTCGGGTAATATTATTGCCTTGGCCTCATAGAGCTGACAAAGATCAATGTCATTGATTCCATCAATGGCGTAAATATGCGAGGTGGGCATTGCTATTTTTTCTTACCCTTATAGTTATTTGTGTGTCGGTCGTATTGCGCAGGAGGAGGATGGGCTTGATAATTCTATTTCTTTTGCCCCTTATCGTCATTTTGGAGATTCAGTACCACCTAATTCACTTGGGCCTGCTTGCCCTATTTCTTTGAGGTGCTCTTCTTATATCCCTCTTTCTTAGTTTTTAGCTTCAAGTTACCTTCCTACAACTTGATATCCTCAATTACCTTGGCTTGCACCCAAGCTTCTTCGAATATGACATAATTTTGCAGCTGCAACAATAGTGAGATATGCTTGCACAACTCTTTGTAAACATTCAAGTTAATTATTTGGTAGGAATCTAGAATGGCAACTTTGCCATTAATATCCTCCACCTCTTCCTGTACTGTTCTATTGGCTCATCGTCGCATTGATCTAGTGCAGCAAAATCAGAAAGGTTGGCCTATTTATTGATGTCGAAGGAATAGAATTCAATAAAGGAATAAGCTAATTGCTCAAAATTTGTTATGTTGTATTTCTTTAGCTGATTAAACCACTCTTGGGCTAGCCCAGAGAGTGTCATGACAAACATATGCAACAACAGTACATCGTTGTTCTCTATCTGGAAGCAAGCGTCCAAAAATCTCATGACATGTTCTTGCACCTCTTCATAACCCTTGAATTTGTCCAACCTGAGCATCTCAAAATGCTTAGGGTATGGGGGCATAGGCACCAAGGGATCTAAAGGTTCATTATGAATTTTTCTCAATGTCGAATTTTGGACAACCGCACCTTCTTTCTCAATTTCTTTGAACTTCTCAACCAAAGCTTTGTAAGCCTCAGAAGACAAAAAGTCCTCCTCCCTAAGTTGGCATAGAGGCAATTTGGGAGGAATATTCCTCTTCTATCAAGGTGGAGGGCATTGCTCTTCCTCCTCCTTAGCTCAGGAACTCTCAGGATATTCTTGGTTGCATTTGTTCCCCTCTTGTTCCTCATAATGTTGTTGCCTCTAATTTTTGACCGAGGGTGATCACTCTCTGTGATGGGCAGTGATATGAGTGTGAACACTTGCACGCTCATGGTGCATGTCGGCTTGCGAAAAATCCTTCATGTGTACCTACTCTCTATGCTCATCTTGAGAGTATAGGTCGGTCCTAGCCAACCTTTCTTCCTACTCTATATGCTCCTTCTGGATGAGGATGCACTCATCACGCAAGTGCTACTCATACAGCCTTTTTCTAGTAAGCCTCTACACCTGAATATATTCATATTAGATGCATTGCCTCTCTATGCAAGCATCCTCCAATTGATATTGGAGGAGTTGGCATTTTTTCTCAAAGGCCAGTCGATATGATCTTTCAACCTAGGTAGCTGTCGGAGGCCTTTGATATGCTTGCTCTGTACAAGTGACCTTGTGGGTTCTGTACCCATCGAACTAATGTGTTGTGCTTTTTTCTCTGTCTATGAAGATGGCATCAACATCGTACTATGTTCCATGCTATGTTCCACCATACGTGGATGGTGGACACGAGACATGAGGGTGTTTAGAGGCTTCTCCATGCTCTCTAGTAGTTCTAATGGTGCTCTCGCTATGATCACTTAGAGTACGAGTGGGCGAAGTCGAAGGCTTGCAACCTAGCTACTCTAGCACACTACCTAGACCATCTAGCTGTCTAGACCTCCACCTCTCATGGGGTGGTATCCCATTAGCTCCCACCTTCGACATATCGATGGTAATATTGCATGCTATAGTATGTGTGGGAGTATGGATAGAATTGCACTCAGTAGGGAGCTCGTCTACTTGCCCTTGAATGGGTGGACCTCTATTCCTTCTATACTCATAAGGTGGGGGTATAGTACACCATGTAGACTTAGTGTGGATGGGTACCAATCTAGTCCCCTACATGACATACTCTTCGGTCGATCTCATGGATGCATATGGACTGCGGTATCGATAATGGCTTCCAAGTGGAGCACCCTCAGTCTAAGAAGCCCCATGATCTAATCTATATCCAACAGTATGCACTAATGCTAGTCTATCAGGGGTATGCTCAATAGGATCCTCTCGTGTCAAGTTGTCTTCTTTAATGCTCATCGAACATCGTTCAAATTGATCATTTGGTTGAGGATTAGATACGTGTAATTGTGAATCAGTTGGGGCTTGGTCATCGATCTCAGACTTACGCCTTTGCTGACCAGCCTGTGTATCCACCATAGTGTGCCTAACGTCTAGATGTATTTTTTATTATCAAAAAAGGTATACAATGATGCTTATCTTATTTTTAAATTTTAAAATACATCCTAAACTGTTTGATGTTGTTTCAAAATGTGTTGTATCAGTATGAGAAACTCTCGCATGTTTTGCAAAATCATTGGATTTTATTATCAATTTAATTGGCTTTCACCTATATACTCACACAAGTCAAATATGGTAATGAATTCCATACTCAACTAAGTAACATAGGTACTACCAACCCTCACCCAGCACAACGTGCACAACGATACACCCTTCCAAAGATGAGTGTGTGCTATTTTGCATGGATAGGATAGTTCTTGGGTCAGTCTTGACAACGAGTGGGTCCCAATAATACAATTTCAAATGAGCCAACCAAGTGGTAATGACATCCACTATTGGTCTCAACCAAATGGGTTGGATGTGAGAGCCCAATGCCACTGATGTTTAAAATGAAACGTGGTGTGTGTGGTTCATTTTACTTTTCACAAAGACAAATGCATAAAATAGCATTCATATGATCATTCCTACATGATATGCATAAGAAGTAACATTTAAAATTCACATAGGTATGCATGATATGCCATACATGATGTTATGACAATGCAATTACGATGACATGGCCTCTAATTGGGCCTCACGCATGCAAACGACCACACAATTTTATCAAGATCATTGTATTCTAGGGTGGACTACAATCAGAGGTCCACTCTTCCTAGTAGTGCCTTTCTAATGAAAAGAATACGAAATAAAATTAGGACCTATTCATTGATCATTTTCCTTTAATGTACTTAATTTACCATCGATTTGCTTCTTACTATAAAAATAAAGAGGAGAAAATGAAAAACAGAGAATGAAAATAGAACCTACCTCAACTCCTGATCTATTGCCAAGTGGTTTCTCTGCTGTATGCTCATTTTACTCCTTTATTAATTTCAATGAAGTCAAATTACAAAATTATCCCTCTTAGGAATACCCATTTGATACATTAATTACAAAAGTGTTTAATCCCTATCAAGTGTAGGTGTGATCAAAATGCCCCTCAGGGTGACACAAACTGCTCTAGGATGTCGATGACCCTCTTATTCATAATGGGGAAGGGATTGGATGCTTTATCTCTCCTTTGGAACTATTCCCTATGGTCAAGAAACAACAAGAATATAAAAAATATAGGCAACCTCTCGTGATGAAGCCCTTTAAGGTAAAATGTAGAATGACACCATTAACATACATAATCAAGAAAGCATAAAGAAAGTTGTTAAACTATGTAAAGTGAATCAAGATTTATGTAATAGCATAAAGTAAAATAACATCTACACTATGCATAGATCAAATATAGAAAATGAAACATAAAGTGAATCAAGATTCATGTAATAGCCCTAATTTAAACATAAGCATGAGATGTGAATCTAGCCTAGTTCTATGATTAGAATTCTTCTAAATTGCTATTCAATCACAAAAAATAACTAGTCTAACCTAACTAGACGGACATAAAAGAAAAGAGTAAGGTGATATGTCACCTGTTGCAAACCACAGCTCTGGTGAGTGGTCTACACTATGAACCATGGCTGACAGCCACAGTTTGATCTCTAATAAGTTTATGTTCAAAATTAGGTGCAGTGGGCTGAATCTCCTTGTCAAAATTGATGTTCAAGGGTTGCCTTTGGTGTCCTCAGACTGATTTGATGGTAAATTCGATGTGAAGGGCCTTCTTTTACCTGAATTTGCATTTCTTGATCCTCCTAAGCTCCTAGGGCATCCATAATGCAATTCATCATGAATGGTGGCAACAGGATCAGGGATTAAGTGCAATAGCTCTATCTCTTAGTATACTCAGTTTGAGTGTACAATTTTCTCGGGCTTCATTACTCAAATCTCCAATGCTTGCTCTCCCTTCGTCTCTCCATTTGGAGGGGGTATTTATACCTAGGGCTAGGGGTGGCTTCATGGAGAAGCCAAGACCAAGAAGGTTGGTTAGGATAGTTGGGATGGAAGCCTCTAGAATATTCCATCCTTCAACTACCCCTTCTAGATATTTTGGTCATTCCAACCAATTTGTATCGGATGGAATGCCTAACTAAACTTTAGTTAAGATCGTAGGTCATAGTTGTAGTCCAGACTGCAGACCGTAGGTGTCAACCATGGTTTAGACTAGATACCACAGGTCTAGGCTACGGTTCATACTGCTTAGGCCAAAATGCCTAAATTGAGTGGTTATAACCACTACTCTATCTTGGAGTCTATCCAAGATCCTCCATATGGTCTTATAGCATGTCCATATGAGTAGTCACCCTCGACATGACACATTTTAGGTGTCTATAGGTGATATCCTCCCAAAACCTCCTCTTTAACATCTTTGCAAATATTTAAGTCATTTGGATATCATTTGATGCACTTTTAATTCATATGTCATTTTGCCCTTGTGGGGATTGCATGTTTTCATCATACACCCTTGCTATTTGACCTCTTTTTTTTCCTTTTATGTAGGTGTAGGTCCTCAAAAGGATTTGGGAAGCAATATCAAACATCAAAGAACCTAGATACAAGTAGCAACAACATTGGCTCGCCCACCTCGATTGTGGGTATGCGGAGAAACATTGGATGTGCACCAGGATTTTGTGAAAGAATTGTTCTTTGGGCACCCAATATTGTAACAATTATATCAACCTTTTGGAGCCCTCAAGGGGACTATTGTAACATTGGATTGGATCCAACAAATTAATGAGAAAAGACTTGCTTTGATTCACTTTCCTTTGTTGGTTTTCTTGTACTTTTGCATGCATGCTTCCTTTTTGATGCTCATTAGTGAGATGGGGTAGATACACTTATTGTTACACATCATTTTGTGCACAATTTCTCTACTTTAGATGATTATCATTAGTCTGATCAACATTAGATGCCCCTAGGTCCTACAAAAGGATGTGCATCCTAGAATCATTGCTTCCAACTAGATGGAAGGCTTAAATTTGCAAGAGCTTGCACTAATCATCAAACATTTGGGTAGCTTTGGTGCTACAATAGAAGTTAGAGCCTATATAACCAAAATTAAGAGAGCTACAAACTAAACTATAATATTTTATTTTTGCCCCAGCAAAATGGTAAGCTTATGATAGTCATTGGCAATGATTTGTAATATGAACACAATTTTGACAAGATCAAGGGATCTACGATCAAGGGATCTTTTGTTGACTTTGATTATGATTATGATATTATGAATACCCCCTCAAGGTATGAGTCGATGAGGGTAATTACATTTAAATGAAGTGACAAGTTGCTTGACCACTATGAATGACTTTGAACAAAATAAGATTTAGCATTTGATAATTGATTAGGCTTAATCAACTATGATTGCAACTATTAAGACTAATTGTACATCTCTATCCCATGGAGTGGTCTAGCCTCAATGGCCTTCTTAGGAAATCAAGATGATAGAAATTCCAATTAGGCATGTGTTGAATCATATTATTCGATGATCTGATAAAAATATCATAGAATAATTGACATGAATACCTCGTTCTTGTGGAGCAGTTCGACCTTCTAGGCCTTCGTAGGGATTGAAATGAAGCATAAAAATTCAGTGATGACTAATTTTCCCCAAATGTCCTTATGGTAATTTCCTCATCTTGCCAGATTGTATGGATAGTAAGTCACTGCAACCGCCAAGTGTATAGGGTAAATTAATAAGTACAAGGTGCATTTGGATTTTTAGTTTATCTGATTTTTTTGTTATTTTAAATATTTTTGATAATTCTGGTTAGGTGGGTATTTCTTATTTAACATTTTTCAACTCCTCACAGTAGGATTTTTGAGCATTTATTATGGTTTTATAGCCACATTAAATAGTAGCTAGGTTTTCAAATTTTGCTAGCCATGGTTGACATCCACTGTCAAAAAACCCTAGTTTTGCACCTGTGGGTGTCAACCACGGTCAAGAAAAAATAGGAAATATTTAAAAAAATTGTTGTCATTTTCAACTTGACAGCTTGCAAAACCTAAATGCTCTGAGAGGTGTTTGAACAATTCTGATTCGAAGTGCTGCTACAAACTTGACCTCACTACCACTTGAACCGATGGCAGCCCAACTTGGAGGAGCCGATGCGACTAAGGTAGAAGCACACAAAACCCTCGACCATTATTTATTTTTACCAGTTTAAAATTAACCTCATTAGTTAATGGGTCAAATGAAATTCATTAAATTACTAGTAATTAACCTCACCCTAGTTAGGTTTAGCTTAGGTTAGCTTAAGGGGAGGGGTTTTAATTATTGAAATTTTTTATTTTTGTTTTCTTATTTTTATTTTTTATTTTGGGGGGGTCTCGAGGTGAGGAAGGACCCTAAAAAAGCCTTCCCTCCTGACCGTGACTGGCAGGCGCAGTCCCCAATTGGTAAATTAGGGGCTACAACTATTAGCCGCGATGGGATTTAAATCCCAACGGTCATAAAATTGACCGCCATCTCGGCCGTGGGTCTGAGCCGTAGTTCGAAACCATTAGAAATTTATTTTATTATTTTTTAATTATTTATTATTATTATTATTTATTTTGCAAGGATTTAATTGATTTTTTTTTATTTTTGAATTACTTTGTCTATTTTTTCAATTTTCTTAGTGCATTTTTTTATTTTTATGTGCTTTTATGATTTTATGATTTTGTTTGTTGTTTTTAAGTCATTTTTTGATGTTTTTGATTTATTTTTAGTTATTTTAGCCTTATTATTATTCTGATCTCGACCAAAATCTAACTTTAAGGGTGAGGGAATCAGAAACCCTTTGCAACTTGCGTAGTGCCTTGACCAAGGTAGAGTAGGATTGGTTTGGGACTATGGTATTTGGCTACGTCTTGTGCCTCCCCACCATTAGGGCCGATCAGGCCTACGTGACTACATTGGCCCAACACTATAACACGTGGATCAATACATTTCACCTACCGATAGGTGAGATGACAGTAACCCTTGAGGATGTATATCGCATCTTTCGACTACCTTTGGATGGCAAGGCCATCACATCTTTGTCGATGGAGGTGAAGTATGTAGTATTCACGATGATCTTTGATGGTCACAATGAGGCAGCGCAGTGACACTCGGACCATGGAGGGGTCCACATTGATCACTGGTACACCCAACGGGTCTTCTCCCAATGAGTAGCTATTTTGATGCACCTAATAATGCAGGTTATCTTTCCCAAATATTCTAGAGTGAGGTTCCCTTAGAACCTCCTAGCTAGGATGCAGGATGTCCTGGTGAGAAACACTGATCAACCTCTGATCCTGTCCTGGGGGAGTGCCCTACTAGCGCAGCTCTATAATGAGCTATATCATATTACATAGAGGAGCCGAGTAGGCATCGGCTGTAGCCTACTACTTCATATTTGGGGGTCACAGTTGTAGACACCTAAAACATGTCATGTCGAAGTGACTACTCATCTGGGACATGCTAGAAGACCATATGGAAGACCTTGGACAAATACCTAGGTATAGCAATGGTTTTTACAACTCATTTGGGTATCTTTTCCTAGTAAGTGCTAGCCACTAATGACACCCATAGTTAGTAAATTTGATCATGCTTGTCAGCCATGGTTAGGCCTCAAAATTAGTTAGCCTTTGACCAAGTCAAATTTGGCTCCAAACGGTCAATTGGTTGCGGATTGGAGTAGTTTAAGCGAGGAAGATTCTAGATCTTTCCATCCAACAAACTCTAACTATCCAATATTGATCTTGGCTTCCTCATGAAGCTAGGACATAACCCTCCTAGGTGCTATAAGAACCCCATACAAATTGGGTAAAAGAGAGAGAAGTTTTCAATTGTATGTGGTGAAGCCCTGTCGAGATAGACACTCACTTATGTTCCTTGAGAGAAATATTTGTTATTGCAATTGAGAGATTAAGATGAAAACTCAAGCCATGGAGGCCCTATGAGGCTAGGAGATCCAAGAAACTCAATTACCTCCATTTCACAAGAAATCAGAGCAAGTCAATCACCAAATCTATCATAGGATACAGATGTGACCCTTGACCATCAATTTGGCAAGAGGATTCAGTGATTTAGCCCTTGAATTGGAAGACAAGCACACTTTAAGTTCAGTCACGACTATCAGCCATGACTAATAGTGCTCACCATGCCACAAAGCTATGGTTAGGATTTCATCCCTTATTTCCTTACTTTCTCATCGTAGGATTTACTAATGACAGTATATTAAGCATAATTTAGGTTTAATTGCATGCTTGGAGACTTCTGACCAGTAGAATTAGCTTGTTTAATTGTCTTGCTTTCAATATTGTAACTAGGATACTAATCGATATTTTTCATGTTTCCATGCTTTCAACTTCATAATTAGACCATTAGATAGATACATATTCTTTTCATTTACATGATTCATAACATATTTTCATGTTTTTCATAGGTTTATTAGCTTTCTTGCATTTTCTTGATTATGTGCTAGTAATGTCATGTATTCATATGATTTCCTCAAAAAGCCTCATCAAGAGAGGCCTCATTTATTACTAATGCTTCTTGTTGTTTATTGCATGCAAGATCAATAGGGTTTTGGGATGCAAGGAAATAAATACCTATAATCATGGAGAAGAAGGTCATCGACACCTTGGAGCTGTTCGTGTCATTTTAAAAGGCATTTGGAAATGCACCTACCCTTGAGGGGGATTTCAAACTATTGTAATTGTTATATCAAATGGGTATCCCTAAGAGGGATGGATATGTAACTTGACTTAATTCGAAATTAATAAAAGATCTTTGTATTTTGTTCTTTTCATTCTTGTCAATTTGTGCATGCCTATTTGTATCATTTTTAGCAATTGCAATATTAGGTGTAAGCCTTTTTGGATGTTACATAAGGTGATCACAATGGGAAATCCTTATTAAATGCCACAAAAAACTAATTTTTGGGTTTTGTGATGACAGGTGCTAATCACGGTTGATAGTCACGATCAAAAGTTATCATCGCGGTTGAAACCCATAGGAAACAATCTCAACCACACCATAGAGCCACGATCAGCATCTTATAGGTCATACAATAGGGAGAAAAAGCTTAATTGGATGAGGATCTGAGGTAGGATCCATTTTTCTTTGATTTTCCCTATTCTCTATCTATGTTTTTTCCAGAATGATCAAAATACTAGCATAATTAGGGAATGCGACAAAAAGATAAAATGCATTGAGTCCCTAGGTCTTTTCTTAGGTTCTACTAGTCACTGCTAGGAACAGTGGACCTCTAAGTGCAGTCCACCCTAGTCTCCAGTGGTCTAGGCCCTTCTTGTATGGTAGTTTTCTTGCATGAGGTCCATCTAGTGGCCACTTTGTCATTGTCATTAGTGTGCATTTTCTTTGAAAGTCATATAGCTTAATCATGCATACTTTTGAAAGTTAAAATGTTCTTTTTAATTTGCATAAGCATGTAGAAGAGTCATGAGTGTTGTTTTATGCATTTAATTTATATGCAAAATAAAAGGAACCCCACACACCATGACACACTTAAACGCTAGTGAGTTGGAAGTCACATCCAACCACTAGTAGGGTTCAACAAAAGTGGTAGTGATTTCCATTCATTGGCCCAAATCCTTCGAACCCTTTTGTTAGTAGATCAATACCGGACCCAAGAACCATTTGTAGCCTAGAAAATTTGCATGTACTTCTCTTTGGAGGGTATAATACTGACTAGGTGAGATTGGGTGAGGGTCTCGCAGTACCTGTGCTCCCTTCCCAGGTGTGGACTTTCATTGCCATATTTTGGGGGGATTACGTGACCTAGAGTTCATAGCCAGTTTGTCGAGCTACGAGCATACAGGTGAAAGCCCTTTAAAAATTGAGTATATCATCAACATATTGAAAACACAATGAGAGTTACTTATTGATACAAAAAATTGTAAAACACATCAAATAGTTTAGGGTTCACTTTAAACTTTAAAAGAGATAATCACCATTGTTTACTTTGTTCACCTTAAAACTTACATAAGAGATAATATAATACCATGGTGTGTACATGGAGAGGCCGAACCAAGCATAGATCCGAGGTCAAGGCCAAATATCCACCCAATGCACAACAAGATGCGCAACACCCTCAATCATAGAATCCTCTTAGATGTCGTTCGACGAGTATTAGAGGGGATAATTCTACATGTGAGGATCCTATTGATAATACCCCGATACGAGGAACTACTAAACACTCCTCAAGAAATATATTAGAGCATGGACCTTTCCAACATGGGGGTTTCAGACATGTCAGCATTTACGATGACCGCACTTCGAGTGCATCTATGAGATCTGCTGAAGAGTTTGTCATTAAGAAATCTAGATTGGTATCCCTTAATCCTCTAACTAAGGGAGATGTGAGGCCCAAAAAATATGAGTATAGATGAGCTTAGGATCCACCCATATAGGGGCAAAGTGAGGCCCACCCAAAAAGTGGGTCCCTTTTTAAAGGGGGAGTCCCCGTGAGTAGTTAGATGGTCTATACATGGTCTTAGGATAGTTAGGTTACAAGCCTACTCTAATGCCTTATCATCCTACGAGTGTGCGTAGTTGTAGTACCATTAGAAATGTCAGAGAACCTGGAGAGTGCTCCAAGTATTCTCGAGATATGCATGCCCCTACATTTCATGTAGGTACATTGTATGAGAAATAGCTAGATGTAAATGCCATATTCATAGAAAATAGCAAGAGCATGGCAAATCAGTCCATTGGGGGATACACCCACAAATCCACTCAAACAGAGTTTACACACCAGAGGCCACAAACGGCTGATCATATGGATAGATCTCATAAGTTGATGTCTAAGAAATGATGTCAGATCCTCTAATACCAATTGGAAGATGTTTGCACAAAGCGAGAATACCTCAAAAATGAAAATACTCAGAAGCAAAGGTTCATGAGACAATGCTTATATGAACAACACATGCATGAACAATGCATCCTTGATCAAAAGGAGCATGTTGAGAGGGAGGATCGACTGGCTAGTGTCGGTTTGCATCCCCATAGTGAGCATAGGGAGCCCCTTGATAGATGAGCTACTTCATAGCCTAATTTGCACCATGAGCATATAGACATTCATACTCGCCATGTAGCCCAGCACAAAGATGGGTGCCCTCCGCCCAAGCATCGTGGGCATAGGCAGTACGAAGAAGAAGTGGGAGAGGAATTAGATCAAGAGTATCCTAAAATATCCCAAGTCAAGGAGGATGATGAGCCTATTCCTTCGCCCTTATCAAAGAGGAATCTACCTCCGAGGGTGCCTCCAAGGCATTCCATAGAAGAGGAGTTCTTATCTTCGCAGGCTTATAAAGTCTTGGTAGAAAAGGTCAAAGCTATAGAAAAGCAAGGGATAACTTATCAAAATCCAACCTTGAATAAAATTCATAATGAACCTTTATGTTTGTCAGTGCCTACTCCACCTTATCCTGAGAATTTTGAAATGCCTAAACTAGATAAGTTTAGAGGAGATGAGGATGCTCAGGAGCACATCACAAGCTTTTTAGATGTATGCTTTCATATTGGAAGCAATGATACCCTGCTCTTGCGGACCTTTGTCATGACCCTCTCAGGCCCATCTCGAGAGTGGTTTAATCAACTCAAGAGGTATAGTATCACCAATTTTGAGCAATTGGCTGATGCATTTCTTGAATGCTTCTCCTTTGGCATCAAGAAGAAGGTGAACTTATCTAATATGGCTCTTTTAATGCAACATGATGATGAACCAGTTATGGATTATGGGAAATTATGGAGAAATATGATGGCAAAGCTATCATTCTCCATCCTTGCTTCTGAATTAACTCGTATGTTTACGAAAAGTTGCACCAAGCACATTTTGTTATTATTATAGTTGCAGCAATACCAAACCTTCGAAGAGGATTTGGTGCAAGCCAAAGTGATTGAGGATATCAAGTTACAGGAGGGTAACTTGAAGCTTAGGAATAAGAAGGAATGGAACAAGAGAAGCACTGAGAAACAACCGACCAAGTTGGCCCACATCAATAAGGTGGCTTTGAACCTTCAAAAATGGGATAAGGGGTAACAAAAATGAAATTATCAAGCCCAACCTCCTCCTGTGTAGTATGAGTAGTGCAAAAACTATCAAAATGGTAAGAATAAGGAACAACACCCACCTCGCCAGTTCACACCATTGTTGAGATCGATGACTATGATATTTAATCAACTGTGTGAGGCCAAGGCCATATGCTTTCCAAAGATCAAACTGTTGGACCCTAATCAACCCAAACCAAAGGGGTATAGGGATGAGTTGTATTGCATCTTCCACAGATCAAAGGGACACGACATTGAAGTATGTTGGAGTTTCAAACATTTAGTACAAAATATGATAGAAAGAGGTGAGCTAACTGTGGATAACCCTCAGGAACCAGATAATCAAAATATGGGAATTTACAAAAATCCTCTACCTAATCATGAGGTACCCAAGAACAATATTGGCTAGGTCAATCAAGTGTGAATCAAACCACCAACCCATGGGTTCATAGAAATGGTCAATGTTGTTACGAGACATGCAAGGTATGAGAGACCAAATCAACCTCCAACTCCCATTAGAGTACAAGTTATGCCTCCTCCAAGGCCAGCCCAAAATGTTCCAGGCCCACCAACTAGACCGATGGTGACAATCAAGAGTAGGTTAGTTCAGAACCTGCAGACAACTCCAACAAAGTTGTCAATTTATGAGCTAATTCAATAGTCTCCCAAGCACAGGGAGATGCTTATGGAAATTCTAATGTCCATAGAAGTACGATCATAGGATCTACAAGTGTTCACATACTTCGTGGAACATGTACAAAAGTTCCAAGTATCGGTAATACAATTTTATGATCATGAATTCAAGATGATTTCCACTGTCATAGCAGACCCACCGCTCCATATAATTGCATGTGTAAACCACAAACCTTTCAAGTAGGTATTGATTGATACAGGATCATCAATCAACATTATCATGACCAAGGTATTGACACATTTGAAGTCATCAAAATCACATATTGTACCTTCTGCTTTTACCTTGAGAGCATTCAATGATGCGTTATGCTCAATGGTAGGTACCATAGTTCTCCCGATCTAGGTTGGACTAAAGACCATCCCTATGATGTGTCACGTGATTGAAGGTGCCATGCAATACAACATCCTTTTAGGGAGGCCTTGGATACGAGAAATGCGTTGTGTCCCCTCTATTCTCCATCAATGTATCAAATATGTACATGAGGGGTAGGTTCACATGGTGCCTTTCGATGAGGAACCATTTAAATATGTGAATCTAGCAGACTTGTCAAGACATTTGTGCTCCCCTCAACATACCTAGAAATACAACCTACATCACTAATCAAAGAGTTGAGAGGCAAAATAAGATAATTATATGCTAAATCAATAAAGTATGCATCTTGACAATCAGAGCACACAACAGATGCATCTACCAGACCATCTGCATCTATAATGTGTCGATATGATGAGAATATAAAAGCTAAAGTGGGAAAAAGAGAAGAATTTGACACCCAAACTAGTTGTGATTGAGGTTCCTACTCCCATGGAAGTAGAGAATGCTCCAATAGGAGTCAAAGAGGCACCTCAACCTACTTTGCCTACATCTTCAATAGGGTCATCTGCACCCCAGGTGACCATTCACTTGGTTAATCCCATATTGGGGGAATATATTGTGTATAATGTGACATTTACTTTGATCATAAAGATTGCACAAGATATGGGCTGACCACAAGCCCATAGTTTTCCTATAGGGATGGTGGTACCACTAGGGGTACCCCCTAACCAAACTAATTTTATCTATGGAGGGCTCGACCAGCTTGCATATTGCACTTCCATGGATGAAGATGATGATGAGCCATTCATCATGAATGTTCATTATATTTCTAACCTAGAGTATGCCTTGTGATATTTTGAGCGTTACCATTGGCATGGTTACGGGCTCGGATTGTTTGAGCAGGGGCATAAGAGGTCGTATGAACCTCAGTATCAGTTGCCTATGGATAGGTTTGGGTTAGGATACCATATTGGAGGACAGGCTAAACTCCTCATGACATATTTAGACCACCTGTACCTTAGTCTGGGGGGTGAAGTCAACTTCAATCCTTATCACCCTAATCCCACCTCTTTTCGGAGGGATAACTAGATAGTGTCTTATGTCACTATAGGACCACCCGAGACATATCACGAAGATATCTTGGTGGAGACCGGTCCAGAGCATATACCAAGAGAAAACTTGGGTGAAAAAATCCATGTAGTGGCCAATGACATAGGCCTATAGATGCAGATCGCTAGTATAGCGATAGATGCTGAGTCAGAGGATCACTCTAATGAAGAGAGTGCAGAGTCCATATTTGAGATAGGTGGACCAAGTTGCATATATGAGAGTGGTGACGATGGTGAGTCCTCAGATGATGAGCAATTTGAGGATGAGACTGAGTTGGCTTATCTAGGCCCTCTTAATTTATGTCATATGTTACCTTCAAATATAGTCATTGAGGATAATCAATCCTTCACGAACGATAGCAGTTATCAAGAGTGGGCTTTCATGGGGCCCCACCTTCCCAATCACCCAATTCTAGTTAGTAGCGATGAAGGTCTCTATTATGATAGTGATGATGAAGATGAAATAGAGAGAGCCTATCTAGGGCCTCCCTACTTACGTCATCGTAATGCACCATACACTACAACGAATATGCGTAGAGATATCAATCTTCATCCTCACCTCATAGGAAGACCACCTAGTTTGGATAGGATTTATCATATGGTCTTTCCTACTCTTCCAAAATTTAGAGAGCTCCTTGAGCCTAGCGATCCTGTTCTTGAGTCTGTTCATAGACCGGATCTAGATATCCCCATACCCCCAGAGCCACATCTTGGGGATGGAAGTTTTATCAATATAGAGTCACATGCACGTGGTCCTGGAGACATGATCCATTCCATAAATATGATCTCCATTGATTTGACCACTCCACTTCACAATCCAGCCAATCCTTCCAAATCATTGCACCTAAATGTAGATGCTATTGATTGGGATCGCGTTGACTCACCACTAGAGCCTGGAGATTTCTTCCCTAATGAATAAATGTTGCAACCTTTTCATTTTGCACCAGGTTGTGCACATGATGTTTATCATGTTGAGGATGCTTCCAATGCGGAACCCATAAACCCAGTGGATGACATCCACTTGATCCCTACACCTCATCATATTGAGGAGGGATCCCACATGTCAATAGAGGAAACCTTCAAAGTGGATATCAGTGATGATCCCACCAATCCAAGGAAGGTCAATTTTGGAGAAATTTTATCTCTTGATGAGTGTGCCAACCTCATCCCTCTACTGAGAGAGAGACCTACTCTCTTTTCTTGGACTTACAAGGACATGCCAGGTCTAGATCCAAAATTGGTTACTCATAACCTTTTGCTAGATCTATCAAAGAATCCAGTCAAGCAAAAACTCAGGAAGATGCATCTGATAGTAGCCTTAATGGTAAAATATGAATTGCAGAAGCTATTGGATGTAGAGTTTGTCATTTCCATCGACTATCTAGAATGGGTATCAAACATGGTACCTGTAGGAAAACCTGATGGAAGGATTCGTATTTGTACAGATTTTAGAGACCTCAATAAGGCAACACCAAAGGATTTATTCTTGTTGCCAAACATAGATGCTCTCATAGATGCAACTATGGGTCATGAAATGCTCTCCCTAATGGATGGTTTTTCTGGTTACAACCAAATTTAGATTAAGCCCGAAGACCAACATAAAACCACGTTCATAATGCCATTAGGGAATTTTATTATAAGGTTATGCCATTTGGTCTTAAAAATTTTGGTGCTACATATCAGCGGGCTATGACATATATCTTTCATGACTACATGCATAATATCTTAGAAGATTACATCGATGACTTATTGGCGAAGTCATTTCTGCGTTCATAGCATGCTGAGGTCTTGAGAAAAGTCTTTGATCACCTGATAGAGCATAATGTCAGGTTGAATCCTAAGAAGTGCGTATTTGGCGTAACTTCAGGAAAGCTCTTGGGATTCATCATTTCAAAGTGAGGCATCGAAGTTGATCCAGCAAAGGTAAAGGTAATTTTAGAAATGCATCCACCCATGAATATCAAATAATTAAGAAGCCTACAGGGCAAAGTAGCATCCATAAAGTGATTTATCACACAGTTATCGGATAAATGTCGACCCATGAATCGACTACTACACAAGGGGGTCCCATTTAATTGGGACAAGGACTATCAAGCAACCTTTGCTGAGATTAAGCAATACCTAGTGACACCACTAGTACTAGCTCCACCAAGACTAGATGAGCCATTTCTACTATATATCAATGACTGATTTTGCATTAGGGACCATGTTAGCCCAAAATAACATGCAAAACAAAGAACAAGCCATATATTACATTAGCTGAACCTTGGTGAGTTATGAGCTAGGATATGCATATGTGGAAAAATTATGTTTAGCAGTAGTGTTCACTACAAAGAAATTGTGACATTATATGTTAAGTCATACGACATATGTCATATCAAAACAAAATCCTTTGTAGTATATGATGAGCAAGACATATCATAATACATGTACTGCAAAGTGGATCATGCTATTGATAGAATTTGATCTAGAATTCATTAGCCAAAAGTCCATTAAGGGATAGGTCATAGCTGATCAACTGGTTGAGGCACCTCTTGAAAATAGTAGGCCCCTCACCATTGAGCTTCCTGATGACGCATTTTTTGCCTTATCAAAAGCACCTAAACCCAAAGAACTAGATAATAAAGCTGATATGACCTTGTTCTTTGATGGTTCGAAGTGTGAGCAAGGGGGTGGTGTAGGAATAGTGTTGTTCATACCGCAAGGTGCTCCTATGCCCTTGTCGTTCAAGTTGGAATTTCCTTGCACTAACAATAATGTTGAATATGAAGCCCTAATTTTGGGCCTCCAAATAGTTATCACCATGAAGATTAAAAGGTTAAATATCTTTGGTGACTCCCTTCTCATTGTTAACCAGGTGAAGGGACTTTTTCAATGTCGATGTCCCATTCTGAAGTCTTACAAAGATCTTGTTGATACATATTTAGCTCAGTTGGAATGGTACGACATCGAGGCAATCCCTCATTCATCAAATAGATTCATAGACACTATGGCATATTTGGGATCCTTAATCCCTCAGAATCTATCTACTGATTTTACTACCATCCATGTAAAAATATTGTCACACTCTATTGTGCAACGTGAAGCTTTGGATAACAAAGAGTCGATCAACATGATTCATGTAGAACCAAACCATGAGTGGTTCTACAGAGCCAGAGACTTTCTCAAGAGAGTGCCTTGGGGGTCATTGATCTCGCAAGGTCCTACAGGGAATGGTACCACCATTCACCATAAGGTTATTTCCCAGTCTGCATTTGTGAATGTTAAACCATAGGGGGAGCATGTTGTCTTGTCAGTTGAGGTCGAGGTTTATCAAAACTGGATGTCATAGATATACGACTTCCTTAAGCTTGGTGTAATCCCTCAGGGATTGTCGTGTACTACGAAGCACACATTTAAATAGAAAGTAACAAAATATGTCTTGTTAGGAGATATTTTGTATCGTCGAAGCTATGATGGAGTTCTCCTTCGTTGTCTTGAGCCCCAAGAATCATCTTGGGTAATTTTGCAAGCTCACAATGGTACATGTGGTGGCCATTTCAGTGGCATGGCTATCGTCAAGTGCATCCTTCGCATGGGTTATTACTGGCCCACTATGGAGAAGGATTGCAATGTGTATGTCAAGAAATACGTTAAATGCCAACATCATGCTAATCTTGCACACCTGCCATCATAGGCCTTATAGCCCATTCAAGCGGCTTGGCCATTTGCTCAGTGGGGTTTAGATCTCATCGGTAAGATCTCTCCTCCATCATCAGGCTGACATACATTTATTATTACGGCTATTGAGTACTTTACTAAGTGGGTGGAAGTAGTCCCATTAACGATGACAACTAGAGCACGTATTGCTGAGTTCATACTCACCAATATCATAAGTCATTTTGGGATTCCATCCAAGATAATTTTGGATAATGGAATATCATTCAAAAACAAAACTGTGAGAGCTTTGACATTTAAGTACAAGATCAAACACAGTTTTGTGACTCCATATTATCCGCAAGAAAATGGGTAGGCTGAGGCCTCAAACAAGATAGTGGTATCCATATTGAAAAATATGGTACAAGAACATCATAAATATTGGCACATCCAGCTGCCCCTTGCATTATGGGCTTACAGGACTAGTATTCGGACTCCCACTAGGGCAACTCCATTTTCACTAGTATATGGCGCTGAGGCCATTATGCCCTTAGAGTTGGAAATTCCAATGTTGCGCATCGCATTGAAAGAGTTCATCGATGATGACACTATGCGGCAAGCTCACCTAGATCAACTGACGCTACTTGATGAACATCACGTGAATGCCCTGGAGCATCTCCGCATTTATCAAGAGCATTTAAAATGAGATTACAATGACAAATTCCATCTAAGAGACTTTGAGGTTGGTGATCTTGTGCTGAAAGAGAACCAACAGAACTCGAATTTACTGCCAAAAATATGAGATAAATTTATGGCTAATTGGTTAGGTCCATATATCATCTCTGAGAAGATTGGACCTGGGACATACCGCTTGACATCGCTGGAAGGGGTTGAAGAGCTTGAACCTCTCAACATCCTTCATCTTAAAGTGTTTTATGCCTAAAACCATAAAAAGGCCCCAAAGGCATCTGTAAGCCCTTTGGTCATTCAAAAAAGGCTCCAAAGGCATCTGTAAGCCCTTTGGTCAAATCAAAAAGTTATAAAATCCATAAAAAAATGGAAAAATATCAAAAATTCAAAAACATAGCATTTCATTGCATTTGCATCATCGCATTCCATTTACCGCATGCATTTCATATTGCATTACATTAGGCATATCCATCCATTGCACTTGCATTAGGATAGTTGTGTTTGCAATCTTACAAATGACACCACGTTTGTGTTTCAATCATGCATATATGCACTATCTTTTTCATCCATCACCCTTGTGAGTAATTGTGTTTTTCAACACAACCCTTCTTGTTGCTATGAAGAATATACTAAGGTTTTTCGGTCATTCAACCATACTTAGTGGTCTTCTCAAGAGTTGATAGAAATCTTGCTTTGCTTTTGTAGATGAGGTCTAGTTTGTATAGCCCTTAGCATATCATAATCCTATCACTAATCAAACACATTTAACAATCCTAATTAGGGTAAGGAAGGATGAACACTACAAAAGTGGTCCGGGTCACCTTAGGTGAAAGGTTTTGTTACTTGCTTATTTTGTGAGGCGCAATGGTCTAGGGTAGTGGTCATTGGCAAAAGGACAAGTTTACCCCCTACCCAAATAAATCCCTTGCTTACAAATGAAGGAGCAAAATCCCTGAGTGAAATTCTAAAGTTAAATCCTCAAAAATGAAATCAAATCAGTATCAAATCCCTTGCTCAAGAAAAAGAAAATAAATAGTGATTTTCATCACTATACAAAATAAACAATGATTTTTGTCACTATATATGAGCAAGTATCCCATTAAATTGAATAAAATAAGGGGGTGAGCTTGAATCCCTAGAATGATCAATGCTTGAAAGCCATAGAGTGAGCCTCAATCTCAGCAATGGGTTGAAAGAGTCCCGCCTGTCATTGAAGGGGTAGTTCTAAGCAATTTATGAGTGAGCTAGCTTTAGGTGGCCCGAATTGCCTAGTAGTCTAGTCCAACTAAAATCTAAACCTAGGATTGGATAGACATTTGAGGATCCCCAATCTTAGAAATGGGCTGAAAGAATCCCGCCTGACATCGGGGTATGCTTATGCCTTATCTAAATATACTCATTTGCACACACAGGAATAATGAATAGTTAGGGTCTATCCTAGTGAAAGCCTTATGTTTCAGAAGCCTAGTATGGTCAGTATACAACTTTTGATAAGTCAACTAGGGTGTTTGAGTCTCATGGAAGACCTCAAAAATTCCCAAATAGCAACAATCAATTTTTAAATGCAATCATCAAAATCAATTTTCTTTTATGGGAGTTTGTTTATTAGAAATTATTTGTAATGTAGGTTAGATACCGGGTGGATGTCAGAAATGATATTTAAATGGCCACTGACTATGTTATTCATATTATTTTAATTTACAAAAACTCATGAATGGAAACCATTCATCATTGCATCTCACATAGGGGTGTACGATTTATCAATTTTCATAAAAAGATATAGCAATTATATTCATGATTGTTATACATTCTGTGGTGTCATCCATTAATATTGTTAAACCCATATTGCATTCATACATTATGTTTTAAGTGATTAAAGCATACATGTTCATTTACATAGAATTTATCATAGAAAAATCTATGCAATTCATACATGGCATAAATTATGTCATAACAACATAAATTAAATGCATACAAGTATAGTAAATCAAACATGCATTTTAAACAACAAATATTGCATTTATACACATTCATCGTAAGTAGTCCATCTACACATGTATATCATTGCATTTAAAATCATACATCCATCATACAACTAATGCATGTCATACATACATCACATCATATAGCATAAAATAAACATCACATCTAAACATTGCATCCATATGCATCTCATAAAATCTAAACATAAAACAATAAAAATAATAAGTGCACATATAATGAGTCTCAAAGATAGATCATATATATATATATATATATATTTTTTGTGTGTGTGTGTGTGTGTGTGTGTGTGTGTGTGTGTATCAAAAATATACATCATAATGAGCAGTACACTGGCATGTGTCAAAAATACCTATAGGCTACATATGTGTAGGTCCTCGACCTTACACTAAAAAATGGTACAATAACATCTATGATATATGTACTAAGTAGCAGGGCCTGCGCCCCCACCCTGAGAGGCTCCACTGTCGCCTCTACCATCTCTGTGAGTCCTCCTCGAGCTAGCACCAGAAGTCCTCTATGACCTGTGTGATCTATGACTAGAGCTCACTAAGGATTGGCCTGTCTCTCGAGTGTGAGTCCTCTGAGACCCTAAAGTTGTGGGCATCTCTAGAATCTCACCCTTGAGTAATCCAATCGCTCCTCTCAGAGTGGATATGTAGGCAACACTTTGTGTGCCATCATCAATGTGCATCTGTACCAGGACTCGGAGTCTCTTGATCTCTGCTCCTAGATCCAACCCTACTGATCCCTACTTTGCTGGTTCTACTAGCATTATTAGTACTATTGGAGCAGCTAGAGGCACTAGAGCCACCTATGATGATGAGGGAGCTCCACTCCTAGACCTGAGTGCAATAATCTATGTCATCATCATGTCAACCTGAGACTATAGAAGAGTGCACTACCCTGTAAGCCATTGTATCTCTATATCTATAGATGCAACCTTCACCTCTAAGGTGGTCTTCTCCTCCTCATAGCTACACCACTAAGTCTACCCTACTATCAGTCTAGACTAGATATCCCCCACATTTGCCTCAAGAGTGGCAATGGTGGTATCTCGATGTAGCAGTTGCATCTATAGAGAGCCTACCTGAGTCTATAGGCTAGCAATCTAGGCCCTAAGCTACCCAATCTCACTTTCTAGGTGTAGCCTCACCCTCCTCAAGAGTGTCACCCTCCTCCTCAACTGGTGGTGCCTCCTCTACTACTCCCTCACCCCATCCACCCTTAGTCCTCTATCGAACTCGATGCCCTATGAGGATCTACCTCTACACCCTCACCACCCTCTACTGCATCATCTGGGACCCTACCCAAGGGGCCCTCAAAACCCTACCATACCTAGAGTGTCCACCATGTGTCATAGTCAGGAGTGGTCCCTGCATCTGTCTACCCTGACTCCTGGAAGTCATCATCCTCCTCACCTAGTGGAGTAATCCTAGGCCAGGTCAAGTCCCTCTCTAGGTGGAGGTGATGGTAGATGGTCGACAACTCTGGTATATCCTGTCTGATGCTAAACTATCTTAGGATGCGAGAGTAGTAGAAGAACTCTCATACCTCGAACTTACGTCTGAAGAGCCATCTATCCCTACATGCCCGACATAGTCGATCCTCGACCTCCCACCATGGAGGGTAGTCTAAGTAGGGGTGCCACTCGATCTGGTTGGCCTATAGTGCTACAAACCATCCAATATAGTGTGTCAGGTCCCCTACACATGATCTGCTCCTAAAGCCCTCCTGCTCATGAGGCTAGCATGTAGCATAACATTGATACCTCTCCTCAATGGTGCTAATCTCTAATGGTAGGTTAGTGGGATGCTTGATCCTGATATGCTGCCACCCCTAGATCTATAGTAATAAGCTACATCCAATGTTGACTCTACTCCTCTAGGTAATCTGGTACAACTCATTATAGAGCTACACCAATAATGCACTACCCCAAGATAGGATCAGGGGATGATCTGTAGGACTCATAAGGACGTCTAGAGTCCTAGATAGGAGGTTCTAGGGGAACCTCATGCTAGAAGAGTTGGGCAAGATGACCTGCATGATCAGGTGCATGAAGATGGCTACTCATTGGGAGAAGACCCGTTGTGTATGCTAGTACTCAATGTGGACCCCTCCATGGTCCGAGTCTCGCTCTGCCTCCTCGCTGTGATGACCAAATATTTGAGTGAATATAGTCCTCTTCACCTCATTCGATGATGATGTGATGGCCTCGCCATCCAGAGGGATACGAAATATGTGGTAGACATCCTCCAAGGTCACTATCATCTCACCTATCGATAGGTGAAAGGTATTGGTCTGTGCATCCCAATATCGGGCCAATGTAGTCATATAGGCCTGGTCGGCCATGATAGTGGGGAGGCATAAAACATAGCCGAATCCCACAGCCTCGAACCACTCCTGGTCCGCCTAAGAGAGGGTGTCACATAGGTTGTGAAGGATCTCAAACTCCCTCACCCTCGTAGTCAAGGTCTAACATAAAGAATAATAAGGCAAAAACAATTAAAAATCAAACCAAAACAATCAAAAACAATTTAAAAATGACAAACAAAAGTAAAAATCTCGAAAACATCAAAAACAATGGAATAATGCACTTCAAAAAATCAAAAAGATCAATTAATTCTGCTAAAAATAAAAAAAATTGAAAAAAAATTAAAATTTTTGCTAAGGTTGTCGAACCACGGTTCAGACCCACGGTCGGGATGGCGGTCAAAATTTTGACCATTTGAATTTGAATCCCGTCATGGCTAACAGTCGCGGTCCCCAAATTGATAATTGGGAACCGCACCTGCCAACCATGGCTAGGAAAAATGACCTTTTTAGGGTCACTTTCCATCCCGAGACACCCCAAAAATTAAAAATCCCTCCCCTCTAAGCTAACCTAAGCTAATCCTAACTAGGGTGAGGTTCATTACCGGTAGTTTAATGAGGTTAATTTAGCCCATTACTTAATGAGGTTTATTTTAAAAACTGGTAAAAGCAAATAATGAGCGAGGATGCGTGCTTCTACCTTAATAGCATCGGCTCCTCCAGGTTGGTCCGCCATCGGTGTGGATAAGGGTGAGGTCAAAATGTGGTAGTGTTCCGTATCAATTTTGTCTTCTTCCCTCTTAGAGCTCTCAAATTTGCAAATGCTATAGGAAATAATGAAATTTTTAAATTGTGAAAAATCCTTAAATATTTCCAATTTCGGCCCTGACCATGCTTGACAACCGTGGTCCCCGAATTAGGGTTTTCTTCCCGTGGGTTTGACCCATGGTTAAGAAATTTAAATTTTTTAGCTGTTGTTGTCAAACGTGGTTAGAAAACTACAATAAAAGATCAAAAATCCCACCATGGAGAGCTGTTAAATGATAAATTAAAAATACCCACCTGACCAGAATTGTAAAAAAATCACAAAATAACAAAAAAATCAGATAAAATCAAAGCCAAATGTGCCTTGTATCTAGTCATTTACCCTATACACTTGGTGGTTGCAGTGACTTGCGATCCATGCAATCCGAAAAGATGAGTAAATTACCATAAGGACATTTGGGGCAAAATCTATCGTTGGTGAAGTTGTGCTAGGGAGGACTGCGAAGGCACCGCATCTCCTAGCATTAAAATTTTGATAGAAGGAAGTTCGCATTGTGATTCAACTCATGCCTAATTGGAATTGTTATCATTTTGACTCCCTAAGAAGGCCTTCATGGCTGGACCACTCCATGGGATAGAGATGTACAATTACTCTTAACAGTTGCAATCATAGCTGATTAGGCCTAATCAATTATCAAATGCTAAATCTTATTTTGTTTCAAAGTCATTCATTGTGGTCAAGCGACTCGTCGCTTCATTTAATTGTCCTACCCTCATCGACTCGTCGCTTGAGGGGGTAGTCATAATATCAATTGTCATAATCAAAGTCAATAGAAGATCCCTTGATCGTAGATCTCTTGATCTTGTCAAAATTGTGTTCGTCTTACGAATCATTGCCAACGACTATCATAAGCTTACCCTTTGTTGGGGAAAATAGCAAATATGATAGTTTAGTTTGTAGCTCTCTTCCTTTCGGTTATATAGGCTCGAACTCCTATTGTAGCACCAAAGCTACCCGAATGTCTGATGATGAGTGCAAACTCCTACAAATTTAAGCCTTCCATCCAGTTGGAAGCAATGATTCTAGGATGCACGTCCTTTTGTTGGACCCTGAGCATCTAATGTTGATCAGACTAATGATCATCATCCAACCTACGACATCATTTTAGGAGGTCTATTTTTTCTCAATATTGTTTGATATCACAATGCATCTCAAAAGGGGCATCTGTAGACACCTAAAACGTGTCATGTCGAGGTGACTACTCATATGGGACATGCTAGAAGACCATATGGAAGACCTTGGACAAATACCAAGGTATAGCAATGGTTTTTACCACTCATTTGGGCACCTTTGCCTAGTCAGTGCTAGCCACTGTTGACACCCATAGTTAGTAGAGCTGACCATGCTTGTCAGTCGTGGTCAGGCCTCAGAATCAGTTGGCCTTTGACCAAGTCAAATTTAGTTCCAAACGGCCAATTGGTTGTGTATTGGAGCAGTTTGAGCGAGGAAGGTTCTGGATCTTTCCATCCAACAAACTCTAACTACCCAATATTGATCTTGGCTTCCTCATGAAGCTAGGACATAGCCCTCTTGGGTGCTATAAGAACCCCCTCCAAATTGGGGAAAAGTCTAGAGAAGTTTTCAATTGTATGCGACGAAGCCCTATCGAGATAGACACTCACTTGTGTTCCTTGAGAGAAAGCTTTGTTATTGCAATTGAGAGATCAAGATGACAATTCAAGCCATGGAGGCCCTAGGAGGCTAGGAGAGCCAAGAAACACAATTACACCCATTTCACATGCAATCGGAGCAATTCAACCACCAAATATATCAGAGGACACAGAGGTGACCCTTGACCATCAATTTGGCAAGAGGATTTAGTGATTTAGCCCTTGAATTGGAGGACAAGCACACTTCAAGCTTAACCAGCCATGGCTAAAAGTGCTCACCATGCCATAGAGCCACGGTTAGGGTATCATCCCTGATTTCCTTGCTTTCTCATCGTAGGATTTACTAATGGCAGTAGATTAAGCATAATTTAGGTTTAATTGCATTCTTAGAGACTTCTGACCGATAGAATTAGCTTGTTTAGTTGTCTTGCTTTCAATATTGTAACTAGGATACTAATGGATCTTTTTCATGCTTCCATGCTTTCAAATTCATAATTAGACCATTAGATAGATACATATGCTTTTCCTTTACATGATTCATAGCATCTTTTCATGTTTTTCATAGGTTTATTAGCTTTCTTGCATTTTCTTGATTATATGCTAGTAATGTCATGTATTCATATGATTTCCTCAAAAAGCCTCATCAAGAGAGGCCTCCTTTATTACTGATGCTTCTTGTTGTTTATTGCATGTAGGATCAATAGGGTTTTGGGATGCAAGGCAACAAATGCCTCTAATCATGGAGAAGAATGTCATCGACACCTTGGAGCAGTTCGTGTCATTTTGAAAGGCATTTGGAAATGCACCTACCCTTGAGGGGGATTTCAAACTATTGTAATTGTTGTATCAAATGGGTATCCCTAAGAGGGACGAATATGTAACTTGACTTGATTCGAAATTAATAAAAGATATTTGTATTTTGTTATTTTCATTCTTGTCAATTTGTGCATGCCTATTTGTATCATTTTCAGCAATTGCAATATTAGGTGTAAGCCTTTTTGGATGTTACAACAACATATCCAGATTGAGCACCTCATCAGCTTACCACTTAAGATTGGCACCATTGAGGAGGTGTGCCAGTTCTATGCAACATGTTGGCCTCATGAGTAGGAGGGCTTCCAGAGCAGATCTCATGTAGGGGATCTAGACTACTACATTGGGTAGTTCTCACAAATGCAGGTAAACTAGATTGAGTGGCACTCATACCTAGACTAACCTTCATGGATGGAGGCCAATGATTAGCTACACTAGGTATGCAGATACAAATTTCTCCTTAGACATAATTTCAAGGTATGAGAGTTATTTTACTTATCTTGTGTCATTAGATAGTTCAAGATTAGGTAGGATGTTCTAGAGCTACCTACCATCTACCGTCATATCACTATAGAGAGGGACTTGGCATGGCCCATGGTGACTCCACTAGGCAATGAGGATTATGAATTTCAATATTTAGGTTTGACCAATGCAAGGACTACTCCTGACTATGACACTTGGTGGACACTCAAGGTATGGTAGGGCTTCGAGGGCCCCTTGGACAGGATAGCAGATAACACAATCGAGGGTGCAGAGGAAGTAGAGGTTGACCCTCATAGTTGTTGAGTACATTAGAGGACTAAGGGAGTATGGGATGAGGGAGGATCTATAGAGGATGCACCTCTAGCTGAGGAGGAGGGTGACACTCTTGAGGAGGGCGAGGTTGCACCTGACAGTGAGGTTGGATAGCTCAGGGTCTAGGCTGCTAGCCTATAGACTCAGGTAGTCTCTTTGTAGACACAAATTCTATATTGGGACACCTCCATTACCACCTTATAGGCAAATTTTTGGGATCTACAGTATCGACTCACAATAGGACAGTCTTAGTGGTGCGACTACGAGGAAGAGAAGACCACTCTATAGGCTAGGATTACCTTGATAGATATAGAGATACAACGAGTTACATACCAGTGCATCCTCCTATAGTCTTATCTATATGCTCCTAGGGCACAACATTATGTGCTCAAGGTTGATAGGGGAGATCCCTATGCTTCATAGGTTTCTCTAGTGCCACCATATTATCCAATAGCTCAAGTAGTACAGGGTTTAGCAGGGCTGGATCAAGGGGCAGATATCAATAGACTCCGGGCTCTAGTGTAGTAGCACATTTATGATAGAGCACAACATTCTGACTACATTACTTCCTTAAGAGGATTAATTTAGCTACTCAAGGGTGAGGTTCTAGAGAAGCCCATGGATTTAAGCTCTCAGAGGACTCACACTTGAGAGACATACCAATCTTCATCGCACTCTAGCTACATGAGTCATAGATCAGAGAGGAACTTTGGTGCCAGTTCCATATGCAGGTATGGTGGAGGTGATGGTGAAGCCTCAAATACTAGGGGTATAGGTGCTACTTAGTATGAATCTATGTTAGATGCGTGTACCATTTTTGTGTGTAAGGTCGAGGATCTACACAGCTATAGCCTATAGGCATTTTTGACACATACCGATATACTGCTTATTATGTATATATTTTTTATATACATATATATATATATATATATGATCATACCATTTAGACTTATTATATCTATAGTTTATTTGTTTTATTTTTTTTAGATTTATGATATGCATATGGATGCAATGCTTAGATGTGATGTTTATTTTACACTATATGATGTGATGTATGGATGACATGCACTAGCTGTATAATGGATGTATGATTTTAAATGCAATGATATATATGTATATATGAACTACTTATAATGAATGTATATGAATGCAATGTTTGTTGTTAAATGCATGTGTAATTTCCTATACTTGTATGCATTTAATTTATGCTGCTATGACATAATCTATGCCATATATGTATTGCATAATTTTCCTATGATGATGTTTTACTATAAATGGACATGTATGCTTTAATCACTTAAAACATAATGTATGATAGCAATATGAGTTTGAAAAATATAATGGATGACACCACAGAATGTATAACAATCATGAAATGTAATTGCTATATCCTTTTATGAAAATTGATAAATTGTACACCCCTATGTGAGATGTAATGATGAATTGTTTCTATTCATGAGCTTTTGTAAATTAAAAGAATATGAATAACATAGCAAATGGCCATTTAAATATCATTTCTAGCATCCATATGGTATCTAACCTATATTACAAATATTTTTAATAAACAAACTCTCATAAAAGGAATTGATTTTTGATGATTGCATTGAAAATTGGTTGTTGCTATTTGGTAATTTTTGAGGTTTACCATGAGACTCAAACACCCTAGTTGACTTATCAAAAGTTGTATACTGGACATACTATACTTTTGAAACATAAGGCTTTCTCTAGGATAGACCCTAATTGTTTATTATCTTTGTGTGTGCAAATGAGTATATTAGATAATGCATAAGCATACCCCAATGTCAGGTGGGATTCTTTTAGCCCATTGCTAAGATTTGGGATCCTCAAATGTCTATTCAATCCTAAGTTTAGATTTCAGTTAGACTAGACCACTAAGTGATATAGGACACCTGAAGCTAGCTCTTCCACATTCAAATATTGGTCTACACAAAAGTGAAATGCTAATGTATTCGATATATCATCATGCGTAAGGTACGGTAGTGCTAAAAATTCTAGGGATTCAAGCTCACCCCCTTATTTTCTTCAATTTATCAGGATACTTGCTCATGTAAAGTGATAAGAATCACTATTTATTTTGTACTATAATGATAAAAACCATTGTTTATTTTATATTGTTATTTTCTTTTCTCTTGAGCAAGGGATTTGATACTAATTTGATTTTTTGTAAACTTGAACTTGATTTAACTTGATTTGGAATTTCACTTTGGGATTTTTGCTCCTTCATTTGTAATAAAAGGATTTATTTGGGTAAGGAGAAAGCTTGTCCTTTTGTAAATTTCAAATATTTCTTGGATCATCCGCACAGGGGGATAAGCAAGATAAAATTTTCATCTCAAGATACCTTGTGCTACTTCATAGCTTTCATATGTCCCTCGTCCTAATTAGGATTGTTTAATTTGGATATTAGTGATAGGATTTTGATATGATAAGTGATATCAAAACTAGACCTCATCTACAAAAGCAAAGTAGGATTTCTACAAAACTCTTGAGAATACCACTAGGTATGGTTGAATGATCAGAAAACCTTAGTATATTATTCATAGCAATAGGAAGGGATGTGTTGAAAAACATAATTACTCACACGGGTGATGAATAATGATGATAGTGCAAAGATGCATGATTGAAATACAAACATGGTGTCATTTGTAAGACAATCAATACAAACTATCCTAATGTAAGTGCAATGGATGGAAATACCTAATGCAATGCAAAATGAAATGCATACGATAAATGGAATGCGATGATGCAAATGAAATGCAATGTGCAACTATTTTTGAAATTTTGATATTTTCCAAAAAAAAATTTTAAAACTTTTTGATTTAACCAGAGGGCTTACAAACACCTTTGGAGCCTTTTACTGAATGACCAAAGGGCTTATAGATGCCTTTGGAGCTTTTTTATGGTTTTAGGCATAAAAATGTTTTAAGGTGAAGGATTTTGAGAGGTTTACGCTCTTCAACCCCTTCCAAAAATGTCAAGCGGTATGTCCTAGGTCCAATCTTCTCAAAGATGATATAAAGACCTAACCAATTAGCTGTAAATTTATCTTGCAATTTTGGCGATAGATTTAAGTTTTGTTGGTTCTCTTTCAGTACAAGATCACCAACCTCAAAGTATCTCAGGTGGAATTTGTCATTGTAAGCTCATTTTAAGCACTCCTGATAAACACAAAGATGCTTAAGGGCATTCACATGATATTCATAAAGTAGCACCAATTGACCTAGGTGAGCTTGTCATGCGGTGTCATCATCGATGAACTCTTTCAATGTGACATGCAACATTGGAATTTTCAACTCTAAGGGCATAACAGCCTCAATGCCATATACTATTGAAAATGGAGTTGCCCCAATGGGTGTCCGAATTCTAGTCCTATAAGCCCATAATACAAGGGGCAGCTAGATGTGCCAATATTTATGATGCTATTGTACCATATTTTTCAATATGGATACCATTGTCTTGTTTGAGGCCTTAGTATGCTCGTTTGCCTATGGATAATATGGAGATAAAATTATGTTTGATCTTGTACTTGAACATCAAAGCTTTCACAATTTTTTTTTTGAATGAAGTTCCATTATCTGAGATTATCTTGGATGGTATCCCAAAATGACTTATGATATTAGTGAGTATGAACTCAGCAATACGTGCTCCGGTTGTCATTGTTAATGGGAATACTTCCACCCAATTAGTAAAGTACTCAATAGCCATAATAATGAATGTATGTCAATCCGATGATGGAGGAGAGATCTTACTGATGAGATCCAAACCCTACTGAGCAAATGGCTAAGCCACTTGAATGGGCTATAATGCCTATGATGATAGGTGCGTGATATTAGCATGATGTTGGCATTTACTACATTTCTTGACATACACATTGTAATCCTTCTCCATAGCAGGCAAATAATAGCCCATGTGAAGGATGCACTTGATGATAGCCATGCCACTGAAATTGCCACCGCACGTACCATCATGAACTTGCAAGATTACCCAAGATAATTCTTGGGGCTCAAGACAAAAAATAAGAACTCCATCATAGCTTCGATGATATAAAATATCTCTTAATAAGACATACTTTATCACTTTTTGTTTAAATGTGTGCTTCATGGCATGCAACAATCCCTAAGGTATTACACCAAGCTTAAGGAAGTCATATATCTGTGACATCTAGTTATGATAGTTCTCAGCCTCAATTGACAAGATAGCATGTTCCCCATGTGGTTTAACATTCACAAATGCAGACTAGGAAACTACCTTATGGTGAATGGTGGTACCATTTCTCATAGGACTTTGTGAGATCAATGACCCCCAGGGCTCTCTCTTGAGAAAGTATTTGTCTCTATAGAACCACTCATGGTTTGGTTCTATGTGAATCATGTTGATTGACTCTTTGTTATCCAAAGCTTCATGTTGCATAGCAAAGTGTGACAAAAAATTTTCATGGATGGTAGTAAAGTCGAAAGACATATTCTGAGGGATTAAGGATCCCAAAGATGCCATAGTGTCTGTGAATATGTTTAACAAATGAGGGATTGCCTCGATGTCATACCATTCCAACAAAGCTAAATAGGTATCAATAATATCTTTGTAAGACTTTAGAATAGGACATCGACACTAAAAAAGTCCCTTCACTTGGTTAACAATGAGAAGGAAATCACCAAAGATATTTAACCTTTTAATCTTCATGGCAATAGCTTTTTGGAGGCCCAAAATTAGGGATTCATATTCAATGTTATTATTAGTGCAAGGAAAGTCTAACTTAAACGACAAGGGCATAGGAGCACCTTGCGGTGTGAACAACACTATTCTTGCACCACCCTCTTGCTCACACTTCAAATAATCGAATAACAAGGTCATATTAGCTTTTTTATCTAGTTCTTCAAGTTTGGGTGATTTTGATAAGGCAAAAATTGCATCATCAAGAAGCTCAATGGTGAGGGGCTTGCTATTTTCAAGCAACACCTCAACCAGCTGATCAACTATGACTTGTCCCTTAATGGAATCTTGGATAATAAATTCCAAATCAAATTTTGTCAATAGCATGATCCACTTTGCAATATGTGTATTATGATATGTCTTGATCATCATATACTACAAATGATTTTGTTTTGATATGCCATACATTGTATGACTTAACATATAATATTGTAATTTCTTTGTAGCGAACACTACTACTAAGCATAGTTTTTCCATGTATGCATATCATAGCTCATAACTTATCAAGGTTCGGCTAATGTAATATACGTCTTGCTCTTTATTTTATTCATTTTTTTGGGCTAACATGGTCCCTAATGCAAAGTCAATTGCTGATATATATAGCAAAAAAGGCTCCATCTGGTCTTGGTGGAGCTAGCACTGTTGGACATTTTGAGTAGTTGACACTAATGTCCAAAGTCAGTTTTCATTGATGTCAAGATGCCAATGATAGCTCTTCTCCAGTTTGAGTGCAATGTTTAATGGAAGTCATAATGGATCAAAATATCTTCAGTGAACACCCAAGAGAATGGGTCAAAAAGTGGTTTTACTTCTTCCAAGGAAGCATTTATCCGAGATAGCGAAAAGGTATAATATTATAATTATTATTATAATATTATTAAAGTGACTTTGAGAAAACCCAAATAAAATATTTATAATTTTGATTATAATATTTTATAAATAAAAGGGTTTAAGTATTCTTCATAAACCCAAGGATGGGTTCGAGGTGCAAGTATTCGAAGCACGTGAGATAAAATATAATTTGTTTTTTATAAAACCCAAGGTTAGGTTTAAGGCAAACGTTTCAAAGCTTGGTGGCAATTTTATTTACCCAAACCTAAAGTTGGGTTGGTTTTAATGAAAGCGCTCGAAGCACTTCATAACGCCGACATCGAGGGAAGTAAAGGCATCGACGTATTCCATAAAGGAGGAAAACATTATAAATATCATCGCTCGAATACCTTTCATTTATCCTTGCTCTCGATTTGATATGATTGCATGCGAAGAGGAAATAGAGCTCGTGAGAACTGGTTTATGCAAAAACATGATTTGCTTAAGAGAACAAGTGTTGAGTTATTGGTGCCAACCAGGTAGCGTGTCCTAGTGGCAAGTGGGTAAGAGCAAAGGCGATGTTTGGCTGCAGGTTCTACATTCAAAATGCAGGGACTGCATTCAAGGTAGTGTTGAGTGGAAGCACTCAAGGCGCACACGTTTTGGCCAAAGCAAAGGAGAACATGCATATTTCAAGCACATGACGCACTGTTGATTGTGAACGAGTGTGGTAGCCTGTGTGGTGATTAAGGTCACAATTAAGGCACTTGGCGTGTGGACAAAGTGGGGGTTCAATTCTCCCAAAGGTAAGGTACAAAGTTTTAATTAAATTTTTTATTTACTTAGACTAAAGATAGGAGTTTTTTTTTTTTTTTTTGCATTTACATGGTGGAATCGGTAGCCACCACGAATTCGGGCAGGCTATCTAGTTTTATGGTCACCACATTATTCTATTCTTTCTACCTCAGAAGTTGCCACACAGATATTCATGCAGTATGCCCCTATAACCACCATGCCACAATCATTTAAAACCTTTTACGCTGCTGAAAGCACCAGGAAAGGGACAAGCGTTCAGTCCGACGAGGCCCGAGATTTGAACCTTAGACCTCTGCCCCCCTTATGGGTTTGGATAAACCAATTGGTCTACACCTCAGACCTAAATATCGGAGTTATAAGGGTAATTAAATTTATTTAATTTACCAAATTATGGAGGCATAAGGGTGTTAAAGAATTATGTGTATTTCCATGTGTTGAAATTTAGTAAGGGTTATTAGTGAGTTTTTGAAAGGTTGATTATTCTCAAGTGGTGTTAATTGATTTTTCCATTAGGAGAAATAAGGTGATATTTAAGTCTTAATTGAAATATTTTTATATTGATATATTAAGGCTTTTGACATTGATTTTATTTGGATAAGGGTTTTTCATGAAATAAGATTATGGTGAATGTTATTTCTAAGTTGGAGTAATAAGGTGTATTTCAATCACCATTTTGCATTGTGTTGTTATTGAAATATTCTAACCCTTATTGATGTGAGACAAGCAAAGTCTCCCCAAGATCGAAGAATGCTCCACAAGATCAATCACACACAAAAGAGGAAAACCCACAACACCAATATTAAGTGGTAAAACCCTACTTCAAATGAAGAAGGGAAACATCCACTATGAAGCTCACTATATTACTCATTTGATTCAACAATACAAGAATGCTTCAATGTTATGCAACAATATGCATCAACATGATATTACAACACAAGTCAATATGACAAGATATGTTAAGATGTAGTAGACAACACCCCTATTTAAAGAGAAGCTTTTCTACTACAACCCTAAATCTTATCACAATATAATATTATCACAATCTAATATTGAGATGTGTGACAAGTGGCATCTATAAAATATTAGAAAGTGCTTAGTTACTTTCTAATCTTATCACAATCTAATCTTTGAGATGTGTGATAAGTGGCATCTATCAAATATTAGAAAGTGATTAGTTACTTTCTAATATTTGCTAGAAAAGGGGAAATAACTTTTTCCCACAAATTAAATATTCCTAGCACCCTTATTTTATTTATTAATTGGGTGGGAATATTTTTACATAAAATAGAATTATTTTCTAATTCAAATATTATTCTTTAGACTTTATATTTTAGTCTAAGAATAATTTACACAATGTTGCATTACATATTCCAACACTCCCCCTTAATGCAATATTGGGGAAAGGAATTATGAAACAAAGAAACATTCTCCCCCTAAAGATACAAATGGGGATGAGAATCAAATGAGTAATATAGTTACAATGAGCTTCTATGACCAAGAATGGTCTACAATAAGGCACCAATACAAAATGGGCCAAAATGAGACTGCAAGCCCCCAACGGAGTAGCTTCAGATACAAGCAGCTTACAAAGCCATCCATCAACCACAAGTGGTTGCAAATGACAAGAAGAAAACATCACAAGGGTGTCTTCAGTAAGCCTGCAAAACCCCAAACGAAAGTACCTGCAAGCTACAAGTAGCTCAACATAAGATCAGTTAGATACATCATCATAAATATATTCACCACAACATATATGAATATCCAAAGATGATAACAAAACTGATCTAACAAATAGTGAACTATAAGTCATCACAAAAATATGCCAAGCCATACTTATAGTCACGTGCTATATAGTTGATCAAAAAATATCATGATCAAAGTTGCATAAAGCAAACAAGGAGTACCATGATAATGCAAACTCTAAAGTACCATGTACAAAATTTGCATAAGGTATATGAAAATAATAAAGTGTGCACACCGGTTGCATAAAGCCAACCATAAAATATCATGTACAAAAGTAGCATAAATGCTAACAAGAAAGTACCATGATAAACCAATTGCATAATGCCAACTACATAAAAACATGTACAAAGTTGCACAAGGCAACAAGAAAGTACCATGTAAAAGAGTCGCATAAAGCAATTGCATCATATACCATAATTGCACAATGCCATCTACAAAGTAACATGTACAAAAGTTGCACAAGGCAAACAAGAAAGTACCATGTTCAAAAGAGATGCAAAAAGCAATTATACCACCAAATATCAACTCATATATATAGCACAAAAAACCTCATAAGGATGAAGTTGTCATCACACAAGTGTAACTACACTTCATTCCCCCTTGAGGACAACTTCACCAAACCAAGTGAGTCCCTCAACTTACAAAATTGCTCCTTGGGAAGAGGTTTGGTGAACAAATCAGCAGAATTAGAAGATGATGGGCAATACTCCATCTGAATAGTCCCATCCAATACCTTCTCTCTGATAAAGTGGGCTTGGATTTCAACATGCTTTGTCCTTTGATGCATTACAAGATTTTTAGCCAAGGCAATAGCTGATTGATTATCGAAGAGCAAACATGAAGGACCAAATTGCTCAAAGCCAATTTCCTTCATGAGGGTACGAAGCCAAACCGCTTCCTGTGTAGCTGCTATCGTAGCCTTATACTCTGCTTCCATTGTAGAAAGAGCAATTGTATCTTGCTTCTTGGAAGACCAAGAGATAGCTGTAGACCCAATACTAAAAATATATGTTGTGGTAGACTTTTTGTCTATTCTATCCCCTCCAAAATCAGAATCAACATAGCCAGAAAGAGCAAAGGAAGGAAGCCTAGAATACTTGAGTGCCAAATATCTAGTACCTGAAAGGTACTTTAGAATCTTCTTGGTAGCTTGTAAGTGCTCAATATAAGGTTTTTGCATGAACCTAGCCATCATACCAACTACAAAAGCAATATCTGGCCTTGTGATGGTAACATAAAGAAGACTACCAATGAGCTACCTATACAATGTAGCATCAACCAACTGAGATTTTGTACTTACTTCCAACTTAACCCCTGTAGAAATAGGAATGGAAGTAGGATTGCCATCCTCCAAATCAAACCTCTTAAGAAGATCTCCAATATACTTGGATTGACTCAAAAAGGTACAATCCTCATGCTGATAAACTTGCATGCCAAGATAGTAGTGTAGAAGACCAAGGTCAGTCATTTCATACTCTGAATTTAATTTGGAGATGAAATAAAAAATGGCCTCATTCTCATTTCCAGTCACAACAAGGTCATCAACAAATAGAGCAATTAAAATGACCAAGTTATCCTTCCTAAGCACATAGATATCTGTATCTGAATAGCATTTATCAAAACCAAGAGATAAGAAGTAACCTAAAATCTTCATGTACCATGCTCTAGGTGCTTGCTTCAGACCGTACAAGGTTTTCTTTAGTTTACACACAAGTGTTTCCTTACCTTGTACAACAAATCCTTGTGGTTGACTCATGTAGATATCCACATCCAAATCACCATTTAGAAAGGCACTTTTCACATCAAGCTGAAAAATTTGCCAACCTTGAGCAGCAACAATAGCAATGAGAAGTCGAATGGTGGGCATTTTGGCAATTGGTGCAAAGGTTTCATCATAGTCAATGCCATATTTTTGAGCATAACCCTTAGCAACCAATCTAGCCTTATACTTTTCTATCTCTCCATTAGAATTGTACTTGATTCTATAGACCCACTTGTTCCCAATAACATTTCTCTTATTAGGATAAGGCACTAGATCCCAAGTTTTATTCTTTAGAAGAGAATCCATCTCAACCTTCATGGCATCAACCCAACAAGAGTGTTGTGAAGCTTCTTGGTAAGAAGTAGGCTCATGATCATTCTCTATCTTAGCTAGAAGAGACATGTTAAGGGTCATACTTCTAGTTATCCTTTGGCTAACTAAATTCTGCTCTTTAGGACCCCTAGAATGATCCAACCACTTGGTCCTTTTGACACAAGGCCCACCCTTTTCTAACTCAAGAAGGTCTTCATTGAATTTGACATCTCTTGAAACAAATACAATGCGTGAAGAAGGTGAGTATAACCTGTAGCCCCTATGTTCTGCATCATAGCCAACAAAGATGCATTTTTGAGACTTTTTGTCCAATTTCTTCCTCTTTTCTGAAGGAATATATGAAAATGCATCACATCCAAACACTCTTAAGTGTGACAAATTCAGCTTCTTACCATTCCAAACCTCATAAGGAGTCTTCCCCTCAACTGATTTTGAAGGACACCTGTTAAGAATGTAGATTGTTGTATTGGTTGCTTCACCCCAAAGAAATTGAGGTAAGTGGTCACCAAGCATGCATCTTACCATCTCCATGATTGTCCTATTTTTCCTCTCTGCAACACCATTTTGTTGAGGAGTGTATGGACAAGTAAACTGCCTTTTGATCCCATGAGAAGAACAAAACTCATTGAAATAATTGCTATTGTACTCCCCTCCATTGTCACTTCTAATCATTTTGATCTTTGCTCCCTTTTGATTTTCTACCAAAGCTTTGAACTCCTTGAATGTCTCAAAACAATCTGATTTATTCTTAAGTAGATACCCAAAGATCATTCTTGAATAATCATCTATAAAGGTGAGAATATAGGATGCACCACCAAGTGATCTAACATGTAATGGACCCATAATATCTGTATGAATGAGTTGAAGAATTTGTGTGGCCCTTGTTGACTTGTCCTTTGCAAACTTTTGTTTGCTCATCTTGCCTAAGATGCATGTTTCACACAAACCATGAATAGGTGAAATGTTAGGCAAGCCTTCAACCAAATTTTTGGACTTCATCATTTGAATATTTTGATAGTTTGTATGGCCTAACCTTAAGTGCCAAAGCTTTCTACTAGGAGAAACATTAGTTGCTAAACACACTTTAGGAGGAGCATCACCTAACACATAAATATTATTCTTCACATAACCTGTAATGATTGGTAGCATGCCTTTCCTAATGCTCCATGAAGTTGCATTGAACTCAATAGTGTGACCACTTCTAGCAACTTGCAAAACTGAAATTAAATTTCTCCTAAGGTTAGGCACATATAGGACATTATCAAGTAATTTCCCTTCAATTACAACATTGCCAACACCTTCTACTTGAAGTCTAGTATTATCACCAATGACAACCGAATCTGAAGAGTGCTTATGAAAGTCCACAAACTTATCCTTTTCAAAACACATATGGTTAGTGCATCCAGAATCTAACACCCATTCATTAGAAGTAGATGAGTCAATGGAGTAGAGGGCACAAACAAAGGCATTTTTATTAGAATTTTGCTTTACATTGTTGTTCTTTTTCTTTTCCTTGCCAAACCATTTCTTAGGTCCTTGTCCCTTAGCCTTTTCTTGCTCTTCCTTTTCTGCAATCTTCTTCTTCTTGAAACAATTTTGTTCCTTGTGGCCTTTCTTGCCACAAAAGTTGCAAGTGAAATCAACTCTAGGCTTGTTGGGTTGGAAATTTTGATTTTTCCTTCCCTTGTATTTCTTCTTGAAGGAAGCCTTAGTGGCACTCAAGGCAACATTCTTCTCCTTGACAACTTGACCATTCACTTTGTCTCTATTAAGAGACTCTTCATGTTGAATCAATAATTGTGAAAGAGTGTTGAGAGGAATGCCATCCTCTTCTTGCTCTAGCCTAGTCTCAATAATGGTGACAAAATTCTTGAACTTGCTTGACAAGTTCCTCAAAATGATAAAGCTTAAGAGCTTCTCACTTATCCAATCACAATTACAAGCCAATAGTTGAGTTCTCATGTCTTTCATCTTTGAGAGGAAGATCAAGGCACTTTCTTCTTCACCTTGCATAGTGCTAAGAATTTTGGACAATAAAGTGAATTTCCTTGATGTGTTGGACCCTAGATGGACTTGTTTTAGCAAATCCCATGCATCTTTAGCATGCTCACAATGGCTTATAGTGAGCAATATCTCATCACTCACACTATTGATAATCATGGAAAGTGCAAGGTGACTCTTGTTGTTGTATGTCTCAAGTGCCCTTGCCTGGGTTGGGATTGCTTCATCTCCATTCACAATGGGCCATAACTTTCTTGCTTGAAATTCAGCCCTCATCCTTGGTTCCCATATTCCAAAATTTGATCCATCAAGGATGTGCTTAGGTGTGAAGGAGATTCCATGATCAGCCATTCTAGAAAGTGAACATAATCAAAACATAAGATGCATTGACAAAGGAAATAAATGATGCAATAAGAAAGTAGATAAACATACTTGCATATATAAAAAAAAACATAACTTTCAAGTAATCTACTTTTCAATCATCAAAGATAATCATCATGAAATATAAACATCATGAAAGATAATTAAAATTAAGCATCATCAAGAGAGATAAGCATCATCATGAAAGATAATCAACATTATCATGAACTACTATAACCATATTGCAATTGAATAAAGGAAATAAACCAAGATCAACTTGCAATAGATTAACTTGCAATAAGAAGGTAACTAATCATAACAACCATCTTGCAACAAAATAAACTAACTTGAATTGAACCATAAAACATTTGTTAAATGTTAGATAGTCAATAAGTTAGTAAGTTAGTGTTCATTTTAAGGTTTTGCTATAGCCTAATGAATTGCCAATTCATCTCACCCAAGGTCAACCAAGCTACCCAAAAGGGTACGGGTACGAGGACCCGAAAAGGACTTGCTACCGATAGAGCGGATTCTTTTGGATTCAATAGGTGTTTAGCAAATATAAATTGTGTTGCAAGATTAAGTAAATTTTAATCAAATACTAAAGTTGTGGTTAGTAAGTTGATTCATTTTTAACCTTCTTGATTAATATGAAAATTAGTAAATTGCAAGTTAGTTGGTTAGTAGATTGTTTAGTAGCAAGTTAGTAAGTTAGTAGTTAGATTAGTTGAGATGCAAAATGCAAAAGATGCAAAAAATAATGTAAGAAAGATGAACAAGAGATAGTGGAGACACAAAGCAAAACACAAATACACACTCTCTCTCTCTCTCTCTCTCTCTCTCTCTCTCTCTCTCTCTCACTTTCATTCTCTTTTACTTTCATTATGAGAGATACAAGTTACATTAATTTACATTATGCTTCAAGCAAATGCTTGAGAGAGATTAGAAGAAATTAATAAAAATAGGGGAAGAGAGTGAAAAAGTTGATCCGAAATTGCCTTGTATACTCCAAAACATACTTGGATAACCTTGCAAAACAAGCAAACTCACAAACAACCATTGTTAATGTGAGACAAAAAAATATTGCATTTTAAGGAAAATAATAATAATTTTTTAATACAAAAATTGCTTAAAAAAATGCAATTAAATTAATAAAATTTATTTTATTAAATAATTAATAAAAAAAATCGCATGAAAAAGTTTAAAGATTTTTATAAAGCAAAACTTAAAAAAAAAATTTAAAAGTTTTTCAGACTATATAGCCGACTGTTTATATATATATATATATATATATATATAGCCGACTGTTTTTTATATATATATAGCTGACTATTTTTTTATATATAATTTTTTTTTTAAATGACTATATATGGAAATAGGGGTTTTTGGGTCTTCCGGACGCAACCATGGGGTCCGTTTGGCTCCAAAACCCTTCCAGCAAAAGCTCAATGCCAAAAAAAAATTATAGATTTAAAATGAAAATACTATTTGCAAAAGATCTAACAACTAGATCTAAAAACACAATAAATCTATAAACCCTAATGGCAGATTTGCAAAATAAGTTTGCATAAAATACCCAAATATCAAATGCATGCAAAAAAATATATATACCTTAATGGGTTTTTCACCTCAAAGGATTGAAGACACTTGATGGAGATCCCAACCGCTCTGATACCAAATGTGAGACAAGCAAAGTCTCCCCAAGATCGAAGAATGCTCCACAAGATCAATCACACACAAAAGAGGAAAACCCACAACACCAATATTAAGTGGTAAAACCCTACTTCAAATGAAGAAGGGAAACATCCACTATGAAGCTCACTATATTACTCATTTGATTCAACAATACAAGAATGCTTCAATGTTATGCAACAATATGCATCAACATGATATTACAACACAAGTCAATATGACAAGATATGTTAAGATGTAGTAGACAACACCCCTATTTAAAGAGAAGCTTTTCTACTACAACCCTAAATCTTATCACAATCTAATCTTGAGATGTGTGACAAGTGGCATCTATCAAATATTAGAAAGTGCTTAGTTACTTTCTAATATTATCACAATCTAATCTTTGAGATGTGTGATAAGTGGCATCTATCAAATATTAGAAAGTGATTAGTTACTTTCTAATATTTGCTAGAAAAGGGAAAATAACTTTTTCCCACAAATTAAATATTCCTAGCACCCTTATTTTATTTATTAATTGGGTGGGAATATTTTTACATAAAATAGAATTATTTTCTAATTCAAATATTATTCTTTAGACTTTATATTTTAGTCTAAGAATAATTTACACAATGTTGCATTACATATTCCAACAATTGAGATTGACAAAGAGAATTTTTGTGAGTGTGGTAGATTTATGAGAGCAACTTCTTATCAAGAAAAAGGTATGGGTAATATTCTTCCTAAATGATTTGAGTGGCTGATTGCTTTCTTAAAAATTAATTTTGGAGTGAAAAGGATTTGATTAGGGTTTCCTTTTATAAAGTGTTTGAGTTAATGCTTCAAGGTTTTTCTAGAATTAAGAGTTGTGATTAAAACCTTATTTTATTAGCATTGGTGTTGAATCCATTGGATTGTGCAAAGAAGTTGAACTAGAGTTTGAAAAGAATATGAGTATCATTGTTATGTGATATTTGTTGTTAAGAATTATTGGAAATATTTTGAGTTGGGGTTACATGCTTGGACTAGGGTTTTTGAGTTAGAGTTGTTTCTTTGAGTGATTGGTTGAGTAGAGTTGATTGAAGCCTAGTCAAGTTGATGTATGAAGTGATTATTCAAGTTCCATAAAACAAACTATCCTATATTATGATTTGAGTTGAGAAAGTGATTGAGCTTTGAGTATAGAACATATTGAGTCTCTAACAATTCTATTTATGATTCTATGAGATTGATTTGAGTTGAGAAAGTGATTGAGATTTGAGTATAGAACATATTGAGTCTCTAACAATTCTCTTTATGATTCTATAATATTTATTCGAGTTGAGAGAGTTATTGAGTATAGAACATATTGAGTCTCTATCAATTCTCTTTATGTTTCTATGAGATTGGACAAGTTCCGTGTGGACTTGTTAAGCAGATTTGAGATAAGTCTTTGAGAAGACTTGTGGACTGATTTTGTGTGAGCTTTTGTGGAAGCTTACAATACAAATTTGAACAAGTTCTAGAGAGGACTTGTAGAGCAGATTTGAGCAAGTTCTAGAGAGGACTTATAGAGCAAATTTGAGAAAGTTCTAGAGAGGACTTGTGGACATATTAGTGTGAGCTTTTGTGGAAGCTTACAAGGCAGATTTGAGACAAGTCTTTGAGAAGAATTGAGAGCAGAGTTGATTTATTTGCTCAAATCTTGAGTTAAGATTTGGGGTAGATACAGTAGAGTTGAGTCAAGTCTTGAGTTAAGGTGTGAGGATAGAGATCGAGGAGAGATTTGTGCTAGATTGAATGGACTGTGTTTAGTGCAGATTTGAGAGTAGATTTTGGTACAAATTTGAGTATAGGTTTATGCCAGACTAGAGATAGATATTTGAGCAGGTTTTAAGTGGACCTGTTGAGCAGATTTGAGCAGGTTCTGAGTGGACCTATTAAGAATTTTTGAGTAGGTTTTGAGTGGACCTATTGAGTAGACTTGTGCTAGACCGACTAGACTATGTTTAGTACAGAATTGAGATAGAGCTTTGGAGGTGACAGATAAGAGAGGACAGAGTCTCCAGTGGATAGAGATCGATCAACCAAAATATTGAGGATAGGTATTTTGAGTGAGAAAAAGAGTCTTCAAGTGGAGAGAGACCCACCAATCAGTGTAGTGGAGGTAGTGTCTTCTAGAGGATCACCAGCCAGAGTAGAGGATAAGGATTTCTCCAATGGATAGAGATCCACAAACCTGATTTAGGGGATCAACATCTCCTTTGGAAAGAGATCCATAAACATTTTAATCGGGAAAGGATTCCCAAGATATGAACTAATAAAGTTTTACTAAAATATTTTCTCTATGGAGTAGCCCGCATTGGGTGAACCACATAAATTATGGTGTCTCTATTGTGTGTGGTGTTGTGTATATTATTTTGATTACTATTTTTGTTATTGCTATATTTCCATTGCATATATTGGTTTGAGATAAAAAGTAAAATGTGGTCTTATATTGTTCACTCCCCCTCTCAGTATAAGATTGTGTTCTTCAATTGGTATTAGAGCGAGTTCCTTCAAAAGAGTTTCATAGCTTGAAGGAAAATCGGTCAAGAACACAATGGATCAAAAGAATCAAAGGGACGGGTCCTCAAATAATACAACACCAATATTTTATGGAAGTGACTTCTTGTATTGGTGTATGCTGATGAAATTTCACCTGATGACACTTGGAAATGAAGTTTGGGATGTAGTGGAACTTGGATATGATTCAACAACCAATCCTCCTATAGATAAGGAATGTAAGCTTCTAATTCATGTAAATTCAAGAGCTATGAATGTAATTATAAAAGGGTTGTGTAGATCAGAATCTATGAAGGTTATGGATTGTAAAAAAACAAAAGAAATGTGGAAATTACTACATAACATATATGAAGGGGATAAAGGTATTAGGAAATCCAATATCAAAAATCTCAAAGGAGAATTTGAAAACTTAAGAATGCAGCATTATGAGAACATGTGTAACTATCTCATAAATATTGATGAACTTGTACATGAGATGAGAGGACTTGGAATGAAGGTCGATGAATCTAATGCTTGTGATATGATCTTGAGAACTCTTCCAAAAAAATACAGTGAAAAATCTCTGCTATAGAAACATCAATTGATAGTGATTGTCTGACAAGAAATTCTTTGCTTGGCATGCTCACAAATTTTGATATAAGAACAAAATATCCTATCCCTCCGAAGGAGACAACATTCAAAAAAATAAAAAAGACAAAGTACAAACAACAATAATAAAGAAATGAGTCATCTAGTGATGAAGAAGCTAATTATGGTAGAAGAAATAAAGGTTCCAGAAGACCCATAGATCTAAGATCTGTTAAGTGTTTCAATTGTGGAAAGTATGAACATTTTGCAATAGATTGTAAAGAGGCCAAGAATAACAATGATGAGGAAAGACAAGATCACAGGAATAGAGAATCAGATAAATATAGGCACCAGAAGAAAAGTAGGGATGAACAAAGCAGACCAGGAAATAAGTTCTTTCAAAGGTAAAATAGGAGCTACTATGTGGACAAGGCAAGTAAGTACTCAAGTCATAGTGATGATAGTTATTCAAATAATGATAGAGATGAAATTCTATTTATAATTCAAGAAAAGAAACCCGTTAAGAATAAGACTTTAGTTATTCTCAAATGCCTTAGATGTGGTGGCTTTGGACATCTTGAAGATAGTTGTAAAAATAATGGTTATAGTTTTAGTGATGATGAGTATGAAGACACACTAGAAGGATCAAATGAAAATATTATAATGGCATTAGAAGATAAAGAGGATGATTATGTAGAAGATAAGTTAAAAGAAAGTGAAAATACAGACAAAGGCAAACAAATAGAAGAATATTCAGAAGAGAATGGATATGATATCAAGGGAGAACTTATATATTCCCTTGACATAGTAAAGAAGGTAAAAAAATTCTAAGCTTGAGATTCAGTTATAGGAATATGATGAAGAAAGAAGACTACTCATAGAGGATTTATAAAAATCCAAAGCTAAGGCAAACAAGTTCAAGGACAAGTTAGAAGCAAAGATCTTGGAATGTGAGAAGTTAGCACAAGAAGTGGCACTATTAAAAGAAGACTTAGAGGACTCCAAGATCAATATGAAGGGATTTAAAAATAGCTCAAAGAACATGGATAAGTTCATCAAGACATAAAAGCCTACATAAATTAATACAGGTCTTGGATTTGATAAGGCTCAAAAGAAATAGGAAGGAAAGTTAACTTCAAGTTCTGAAGAGGAAACTTCAAATGAAGATACTTTGGAAGAAGAAAATATAAAATAAAGTCAGACATCAGATGAATATTTGAATAATAGAGAGTTCAACGGAGATAGGAACAATTCACAAAGAAGATACAGATGGTATAACAATCAAAACAAGAGACCAATGAGGTAAAGACAAGGAAGCTTTAATGGAAGATGTTTTTCATGTCACAAGTTTGGGCACATGGCTTCACAGTGCATGACACATGAAAGATAGGAATATGGGAATAGACAACTTTTTCATGGGTATTGCTACTCATGTAATCAGTTTGGTCACAAGGCAATGAATTATAGGATTCATGATAGAAGAAGATATGGCTTCACTAGGAGAAATCCTAAGGCATTTTCACCTCCAAGGAATAATAACATTAAGTGTTATAATTGCAATAAGTATGGTCACACAACAAAATGGTGTAGAGTGGATATTCTAAAAATAGGTATGAATAGGAACAGGAACATGAATAAGAAAATAAACATGAACATGAATAGAAACATGAACAGGAACAGGAATAGGAACAACATCAGGAACAAGAATATGGATGTGAACAAGAATAGGAATAGGAACAAGAATGATGATAGGAATAGGGATGATGACATAGATAGAAATAGTTAGAGGAATCAAAAAAATTAGAAAATAAGAGAAAAGGATAAAGGTATATAACAGTGCTTTCAGGGAGTAGAAATACTCCCACACTAGAATTAATCACCTTAATAGAATGTGGGGGAGGGGCTAAGCTAAGAGGCTCATTCTTAGCCCCGAGCCCCAAAGGTGACCCTTTGCTATTGATGTCAAAGGGGGAGAGATTTGTGTAATGGAGAGAGATTTTATATTTGAGAGAGCATTGAGCTAGAGGGAGCAATGTCCTAGGGGGAGCAGAGCGAAAGAGAGTTAAAAATTCAGTAAAATAAATTTGGGTTGCCATCAATGACAAAGGGGGAGATTTTTGGATATTTAGAGCAGTTGACACTGATGTCCAAAGTAAGTTGTCATTGATGTCAAGATGCCAGTGATAGCTCTTCTCAAGTTCAAGTGCAAAGTTTAATGGAAGTCATAATGGGTCAAAATATCTTCAGTGAACACCCAAGAGAATGGGTTAGAAAGTGGTTTTACTTCTTTCAAGGAAGCATTTATGTGAGACAGTGAAAAGGTATAATATTATAATGTTATTAAAGTGAATTTGAGAAAAACCAAATAAAAAATTTATAATTTTGATTATAATATTTTATAAATAAAAGGGTATTAGTATTCTTCATAAACCCAAGGTTGGGTTTGAGGTGCAATTATTCGAAGCATGTGAGCTAAAATATAATTTGTTTCTTATAAAACCCAAGGTTGGGTTTAAGGCAAATGTTTAAAAGCTTGGTGGCAATTTCATTTACCCAAACCTAAGGTTGGGTTGGTTTTAATGAAAGCACTCGAAGCACTTCATAACACCGATGTCAAGGGAAGTAAAGGTATCGATGTATTCCATAAAGGAGGAAAACATTATAAATATCATTGCCCAAATACCTCTCAATTATCATTGATGTAGATTTGATATGATTGCATGTGAATAAGATACAAAGCTCGTGAGAACTGGTTATGCAAAAATGTGATTTTCTTAAGAGAACAAGTGTTGAGTTAGGTTATATGTTCAAAATGCAGGGATGTGTTCGAGGTAGTGTTGAGTGGAAGCGCTCAAGGTGCACACATTTTGGCCAAAGCAAAGGAGAACATGCATATTTCAAGCACATGATGCACTTTTTATTGTGAACGAGCATGGTAGCTCGTGCAGCGGTTGAGGCTACGGTTAAGGCACTTGGCGTGTGGGCAGAGTGGGGGTTCGATTCTCCCAAAGGCAAGGTACAAAGTTTTAATTAATTTTTTATTTAATCAGCCTAAAGATAGGAGTTATAAGGGTAATTAAATTTATTTAATTTACCAAAGTATGGAGGCATAAGGGTGTTAAAGAATTATGTGTATTTGCATGTGTTGAAAGTTAGTAAGGGTTATTAGTGAGTTTTTGAAAGGTTGATTATTGTCAAGTGGTGTTAATTGATTTTGCCATTAGGAGAAATAAGGTGATATTTAAGTCTTAATTGAAATATTGTTATATTGATATATTAAGGCTTTTGGGCATTGATTTTATTTGAATAAGGGTTTTTCATGAAAGAAGATTATGGTGAATGTTATTTTTGAGTTGGAGTAATAAGGTGTATTTCAGTCACCATTTTGCATTGTGTTGTTATTGAAATCTTCTAACCCTTATTGAGATTGGCAAAGAGAATTTTTGTGAGTGTGACAGATTTATGAGAGCAACTTCTTATCAAGAAAAAGGTATGGGCAATATTCTTCCTAATTGATTTGAGTGGTTGATTGCTTTCTTGAAAATTAAGTTTGGAGTGAAAAGGATTTGATTAGGGTTTCCTTTTCGAAAGTGTTTGAGTTAATGCTTCAAGGTTTTTATAGAATTAAGAGTTGTGATTAAAACCTTGTTTTATTAGCATTGTTTTTTGAAGCCATTGGATTGTACAAAGAACTTGAACTCGAGTTTAAAAATAACATGAGTATCATTTTTATGTGAGATTTTTTGTTAAGCATTGTTGGAAACATTTTGAGTTGGGGTTACATGCTTGGACTAGGGTTTGTGAGTGAGAGTTTTTTCTTTGAGTGTTTGGTTGAGTAGAGTTGATTGAAGCATAGTAAAATGGATGTATGAAGTTATTGTTCAAGTTCCATAAAACAAACTATCATATATTTTGATTTGAGTTGAGAAAATTATTGAGATTTGAATATAGAACATATTGAGTCTCTAATAATTCTCTTCATGATTCTATGAGATTTATTTGAGTTGAGAAAGTGATTGACCTTTGAGTATAGAACATATTGAGCCTCTAAAAATTCTCTTTATGCTTCTATGATATTGATTTGAGTTGAGAGAGTGATTAAGTATAGAACATATTGAGTATCTAACAATTCTCTTTATGTTTCTATGAGATTGAACAAGTTCTATATGGACTTGTTAAGTAGATTTGAGGCAAGTATTTGAGAAAACTTGTGGACTAATTTTATGTGAGCTTTTATGGAAGCTTACAATACATATTTGAGAAAGTTTTATAGAGGACTTGTAGAGCATATTTGAGCAAGTTCTAGAGAGAACTTGTAGAGCATAATTGAGCAAGTTTTAGAGAGCACTTGTCGACAGATTGGTGTGAGCTTTTGTGGAATATTATAAGGTAGATTTGAGACAAGTATTTGAGAAGACTTGAGAGCATATTTGATTTATTTGTTCAAACTTTGAGTTAAGGTTTGGGGCAGATCCAGTAGATTTGAGTCAAGCCTTGAGTTAAGTCTTGAGGATAGAGATCGGGGACATATTTGTGCTAGACTAACTAGACTATGTTTAGTGCAGATTTGAGAGTAGAGGTTGGTGCAAATTTGAGGATAGGTTTGTGCCAAACTAGAGATAGATATTTGAGGAGGTTCTAAGTGGACCTATTGAGTAGATTTAAGTAGGTTATGAGTGGACCAATTGAGTAGATTTGAGTAGGTTTTGAGTAGACCTATTGAGTAGACTTGTGCTAGACCGAATGGATTGTGTTTAGCACATAATTGAGATAGAGTTTTGGAGGTGACAAAGTAGAGAGGATAGAGTCTCCAGTGGATAGAGATTCATCATCCAGAACATTTAGGATAGGTATTCTGAGTGAGGACAATAGTATTCAAGTGGAGAGAGACCTACCAATCAGTGCAGTGGAGGCAATGTCTTCTAGAAGATCACCAGCCAGAGCAGAGGAGAAGGAGATCTCCTATGGATAGAGATCCACAAACTAGATTTAGGGGATCATCATATCCTTTGGATAAAGATCAATAAACATTGTAATCGAGAAAGGATTCTCGAGAGATTAACTGAGAAATTTTTAGTAAAATATTTTTTTTGTGGAGTACCCTGCATTGGGTTAACCACGTAAATTTTGGTGTCTCTATTGTGTGTGGTGTTGTGTACATTGTTTTTATTACTACTATTGATATTGCTATATTTCCATTGCATATATTGGTTTTATAGAAAAATTAAAATGTGGTCTTATACTGTTCACTCCCCCTCTCAGTATAATATTGTGTTCTTCAATTGGTATCAGAGTAATTTCCTTCAAAATAGTTTGATAGCTTGAAGAAAAATCGGTCAAGAACACAATGGATCAAAAGGATCAAAGGGACGGGTCCTCAAATAATACAAAACTAGTATTTTATGGATGTGGCTTCTTGTATTGGTGTATGCTAATGAAATTTCACCCGATGGCACTTGGCAATGAAGTTTGTGATGCAGTGGAACTTGGATATGATTCAGCAACCAATTCTCTTATAGATAAGGAAGGTAAGCTTCTAATGCATGTAAATTCAAGAGCTATGAATGCAATTATAAAAGGTTTGTGTAGATCATAATCTATGAAGGTTATGGATTGTAAAACAACAAAAGAAATGTGGGAATTACTACATAACATTTATGAAGGAGATAAAGGTATCAGGAAAGCCAATATTAGAAATCTCAAAGGAGAATTTGAAAACTTAAGAATGTAGGATTATGAGAACATTTGTAACTATCTTAGAAATATTGATGAACTTGTACATGAGATGTGAGGACTTGGAATGAAGGTCGATGAATCTGATGCTTGTGATATGATATTGATAACTCTTCCAAAAAGGTATAGTGAAAAGGTCTATGCTATAGAAATATCAATTGATAGTGATTATCTGACAAGAAATTCTTTGCTTGGCATGCTTACAAATTTTGATATAAGAACAAAATATCCTATCCCTCCGAAGGAGGCTGCATTCAAAGTGAACAAGAAGACAAAGGATAAACAACAAGAATCAAGCAATGAGTCATCTAGTGAGGAAGAAGCTAATTATGGTAGAAGAAATAAAGGTTATAGAAGACCCATAGAGCTAAGATCTATTAATTTTTTCAATTGTGGAAAGTATAGACATTTTGCAATAGACTGTAAAGAGTCCAAGAATAAAAATGATGAGGACATACAAGATCACAAGAATAGAGAATCAGATAAATATATGCACCATAAGAAAAATAGGGATGAACAAAGCAGACCAGGAAATAAGTTTTTCAAAGGTAAAATAGGAGCTACTATGTGGAAAAGGCAAGTAAGTACTCAATTCATAGTGATGATAGTTCTTCAGATAATGATAGAGATGAAGTTCTATTTATGATTCAATAAAAGGAACCAGTTAAGAATAGGACTCTAGTTATTCTCAAATGCTTTAGATGTGGTGGCTTTGGACATCTTGAAGATAGTTGTACAAATAATGGTTATAGTTTCAGTGATGATGAGTATGAAGACACACTAGAAGGACCAGATGAAAATATTCTAATGGCATTGGAAGATAAAGAGGATGATTCTATAGAAGACAAGTCAAAAGAAAGTGAAAATATGGACAAAGGCAAACAAATAGAAGAATATTCAGAAGAGAATGGATATGATCTCAAGGGAGAACTTATCTATGCCCTTGACATAGTAAATAAGGTAAGAAAACAAAAATCTAAGTGTAATATTCAATTACAATAATATGATGAAGAAATAAGACTACTCATAGAGGATTTAGAAAAATCCAAAGCTAAGGCAAACGAGTTCAAGGACAAGTTAGAAACAAAGATCTTGGAATGTGAGAAGTTAGCACAAGAAGTGGCACTATTAAAAGAAGACTTAGAGGACTCCAAGATAAATATGAAGGGATTTAAAAATAGCTCAAAGAACTTGGATAAGTTCATAAAGACACAAAAGCCTACATCAAGTAATACAGGTCTTGGATTTGAGAAGGCTCAAAAGAAACAAGAAGGAGAGTTAACTTCAAGTTCTAAAGAGGAAACTTCAGATGAAGATACTTTAGAAGAAGACAGTGTAAAAGAAAGTCAAACATTAGAGGAAGATTTGAACAATAGAGAATTCAATGGAGATAGGAACAATGCACATATAAGTTACATATGGAACGACAATCAGAATAGGAGACCAATGAGGTCAATACAAGGAAGCTATAATGGAAGATGTTTTTCATATCACTAGTTTGGGCACATGGCTTCACAGTGTAGGACACATGAAAGAAAATAATATGGGAATAGATAGCTTTTTCATGGGTATTTCTACTCATGTAATTAGTTTATTCACAAGGCAATTAATTGTAGGGTTCATGACAGAAGAAGATATGGCTTCACTAGGAGAAATCCTAATGCATTTGCACCTCCAAGGAATAATAACATTAAGTGTTATAAGTGTAATAATGATGGTCATACAACAAAATAGTGTAGAGCAGACATTCTATAAATAGGTATGAATAGGAATAGGAACATGAATAAGAACATGAACATAAACATGAATAGGAATAGGAACATGAACAACAACAGGAACAAGAATATGGATGTGAATACGAATAGGAACATGGATAGGAATGATGACATAGATAGAAAAAATCAGAGGAATCAAAAAATTTAGAAAAGAAGAGAAAAGGATAAAGGTAAAGAACAGTGCTTTTGGGGAGTAGAAATACTCCCACCCAAAAATTAATCACCTTAATAGAAGATGGGGGAGGGGCTAAGCTAAGAGGCTCATTATTAGCCCCGAGCCCCAAAGGTGACCCTTTGCAATTGATGTCAAATGGGGAGAGATTTATGTAATGGGGAGATATTTGATATTTGAGAGAGCATTGAGCCAGGGGGAGCAATTTCCTAGGGGGAGTAGAGAAAAATATAGTTAAACATTAAATAAAGAAATTTGGGTTGCCATCAAGGACAAAGGGGGAGATTGTTGGATATTTTGAGTAGTTGACACTAATGTCCAAAGTCAGTTGTCATTGATGTCAAGATGCCAGTGTTAGTTCTTCTCCAATTCGAGTGCAAAGTTTAATGGAAGTCATAATGGGTCAAAATATCTTCAGTGAACACCCAAGAGAATGGGTTAGAAAGTGGTTTTACTTATTTCAAGGAAGAATTTATCCGAGACAGCGAAAAGTTATAATATTATAATTATTATTATAATATTATTAAAGTGACTTTGAGAAAACCCAAATAAAATATTTATAATTTTGATTATAATATTTTATAAATAAAAGGGTTTAAGTATTCTTCATAAACCCAAGGATGGGTTCGAGGTGCAAGTATTCGAAGCACGTGAGATAAAATATAATTTGTTTTTTATAAAACCCAAGGTTAGGTTTAAGGCAAACGTTTCAAAGCTTGGTGGCAATTTTATTTACCCAAACCTAAAGTTGGGTTGGTTTTAATGAAAGTGCTTGAAGCACTTCATAATGTCGATGTCAAGGGAAGTAAAGGTGCCGATGTATTCCATAAAGGAGGAAAATATTATAAATATCATTGTACGTATAATTTTCAATTATTCTTGCTCTCGATTTCATATGATTACATGTGAAGAGGATACAGAGCTTGTGAGAACTAGTTTATGCAAAAACATGATTTTCTTAAGAGAACAAGTGTTGAGGTATTAATACCAAAAAGGCAGTGTGTCCTAGTGATGAGTGGGCAAGAGCAAAGGTGGTGTTTGGCTCCAGGTTCTGCATTCAAAATGTAGGGACTATGTTCATGGTAGTGTTGAGTGGAAGCGCTAAAGGCACACAAATTTTGGCTAAAGAAAAGGAGAACGTGCTTATTTTAAGCACATGACACACTGTTGATTGTGAACGAGCGTGGTAGCCTATGTGGTGGTTAAGGTAGTGGTTAAGGCTCTTGGTGCATGGGCATAGTGGGGGTTTGATTCTCCCAAAGGCAAGGTACAAAGTTTTAATTAAATTTTTATTTAATCAGCCTAAATATAGGAGTTATAAGGGTAATTAAATTTATTTAATTTACCAAAGTATGGAGGCATAAGGGTGTTAAAGAATTATGTGTATTTGCATGTGTTGAAACTTAGTAAGGGTTATTGGTGAGATTTTGAAAGGTTGATTATTGTCAACTGGTGTTAATTGATTTTGCCATTAGGATAAATAAGGTGATATTTAAGTCTTAATTGAAATATTGTTATATTGATATATTAAGGCTTTTGACATTGATTTTATTTGAATAAGGGTTTTTCATGAAAGAAGATTATGGTGAATGTTATTTCTAAGTTGGAGTAATAAGGTGTATTTCAGTCACTATTTTGCATTGTGTTGTTATTGAAATATTCTAACCCCTATTGAGATTGGCAAAGAGAATTTTTGTGAGTGTGGCAGATTTATGAGAGCAACTTATTATCAAGAAAAAGGTATGGGTAATATTCTTCCTAATTGATTTGAGTGGTTGATTACTTTCTTGAAAATTAAGTTTGGAGTGAAAAGGATTTGATTAGGGTTTCCTTTTTGAAATTTTTTGAGTTAATGCTTCAAGGTTTTTTTGGAATTAAGAGTTGTGATTAAAACCTTATTTTATTAGCATTGTTGTTGAAGCCATTAGATTGTGCAAAGAACTTGAACTAGAGTTTGAAAAGAACATGATTATCATTGTTATGTGAGATTTTTTGTTAAGCATTGTTGGAAACATTTTGAGTTGGGGTTACATGCTTGGACTAGAGTTTGTAAGTGAGAGTTGTTTCTTTGAGTGATTGGTTGAGTAGAGTTGATTGAAGCCTAGTCAAGTGGATGTATGAAGTGATTTTTCAAGTTCCATAAAACAAACTATCCTATATTCTGATTTGAGTTGAGAAAGTGATTGAGCTTTGAGTATAGAACATATTGAGTCTCTAACAATTCTCTTTATGATTATATGAGATTGATTTGAGTTGAGAAAGTGATCGAGCTTTAAGTATAGAACATATTGAGTCTCTAACAATTCTCTTTATGCTTCCATGAGATTTATTTGAGTTGAGAGAGTTATTGAGTATATAACATATTGATTCTCTAGCAATTATCTTTATGTTTCTATGATATTGGACAAGTTCTGTGAGGACTTGTTAAGCAGTTTTGAGGTAAGTCTTTGAGAAGACTTGTGGATTAATTTTGTGTGAGCTTTTATGGAAGTTTACAATACAAATTTGAGCAAGTTATAGAGAGGACTTGTAGAGCATATTTGAGCAAGTTCTAGAGAGGACTTTTAGAGAAAAGTTGAGCAAGTTCTAGAGAGAAATTGTGGACATATGGGTGTGAGATTTTGCAGAAGCTTACAAGGTAGACTTGAGACAAGTCTTTGAGAAGACTTGAGAGTAGATTTGATTGATTTGTTAAAACCTTGAGTTAAGGTTTGGGGCAGATCTAGTATATTTGAGTCAAGTCTTAAGTTAAGGCTTGAGGACAGAGATCAAGGACAAATTTGTGCTAGATCGACTGGATTATTTTTAGTGCATATTTGGGAGTAGATTTGGGTGCAAATTTGAGGATAGGTTTGTTACAGACTAGAGATAGAGATTTGAGCAGGTTATGAGTGGACCTGTTGAGTAGATTTGAGAAGGTTCTGAGTGGACCTATTGAGCAGATTTGAGTAGGTTTTGAGTGGACCTATTGACCAGACTTGTGCTAGACCGATTGGACTATGTTTAGTATAGAATTGAGACAAAGATTTGGAGGTGACAGAGTAGAGAGGATAGAGTCTCCATTGGATATAGATTCATCAGCTAGAACATTTAGGATAGGTATTCTGAGTGAGGACAATAGTATTCAAGTGGAGAGAGACCCACCAATCAGTGCAGTGGAGGCAATGTCTTCTACAGGATCACAATCTAGAGTAGAGGAGAAGGATTTATCCTATGGATAGAGATCCACAAACTAGATTTAGGGGATCAACATCTCCTTTGGATAGATATCCATAAACATTGTATTCAAGAATGGATTCCCAAGAGATGAACTGAGAAATTTTTAATAAAATATTTTCTTCGTGGAGCAGCCTGCATTGGGTGAACCACATAAATTGTGGTGTGTCTATTGTGTGTGGTGTTTTGTACATTGTTTTGAAAATTTCTATTGATATTTCTATCTTTACATTACATATATTGGTTTGAGAGAAAAATTAAAAAGTGGTCTTACACTATTCATCCCCCCTTTCAGTATAAGCTTGTGTTCTTCAAGCACCAGCAACATTGCTAGGTATTGCTTAATCTCAGCAAAGGTTGTTTGATAGTATTTGTCCCAATTGAATGGGATCCCCTTGTGTAGTAGTCAATTCATGGGTTGACATTTATCCAATAACTATGTGATAAATCACTTTATGGATGCTACTTTGCCTTGTAGGCTTCTTAATTCCTTGATATTCACGGGGGGACACATTTCTAAAATTGCCTTGACATTTTTTGGGTCAACTTTGATGCCTCGCTTTGAAATGATGAATCCCAAGATTTTTCCTAAAGTTACGCCAAATATGCACTTATTATAATTCAACCTACCATTATGCTCTATCAGGTGATTGAAGACCTTTCTTAGGGCCTTAGCATGATCTGAACATAGTAATGACTTTGCCAATAAGTCATCGATGTAATCTTCCAAGATCTTATGCATATAGTCATGAAAGATATATGTCATAGCCCGCTGATATGTGGCACCAATATTTTTAAGACCGAATGGCATAACCTTATAGTAAAATATCCCCCATGGTGTTATGAACGTGGTTTTATGCTAGTCTTTGAGCTTAATATGAATTTGGTTGTAACCAAAAAAACCATCCATTAGGGAGAGCATTTCATGACCCACATGAGAGCATCTAAGTTTAGCAACGGGAATGAATCCTTTGGTGTTACCTTATTGAGGTCTCTAAAATCTATACAAATATGGATCCTTCCATCAGTTTTTCCTACAGGTACCATGTTTGATACCCATTCTAGATAGTCGATGGAAATGACAAACTCTACATCCAACAACTTCTACAATTCATCTTTAACCATTAGGGCTACTATTGGATGCATATTCCTAAGTTTCTTCTTGATTGGATTATTTGATAGATATAGCGAAAGGTTATGAGTAACCAATTTTGGATCTAGACCTGGCATATCCTTATAAGTCTAATCAAAGAGATTAGTTATCTCTTTCATCAGAGGTATGAGGTTGGCATGCTCATCAGGAGATAAAATTTCTCTAAATTTGACCTTCCTTGGATTGGTAGGATTATTATTGATATCCACTTCAAAGTTTTCCTCTACTGACATGTGGGATCTCTCCTTAAGCTGATGAGGCATAGGGATCAAGTGGATGTCATCTGCTGGGTTTATGTATTCTACATTGGAAGCATCCTTAACATGATAAACATCATGTGCATATCCTAGAATAAAATGAAAAGGTTGCAATATTTCTTCATTGGGGAAGAAGTTTTTAGGATCTAGTGGTGAGTCAAAACAATCCCAATCAATAACATCTACATCAAGATACAATGGTTTGAAAGGATCGGCTGGGTTGTGAAGTGGAGTGGTCAAATCAATGGAGATCATATTGATGGAATGAATCATGTCTCTAGGACCACGTGCATGTGATTCTATATTGATATAACTTCCATCCCTAAGATGTGGTTCTGGAGGTATGGGGATCTCTAGATTTAGTATATGAACAGACTTAAAAATAGGATCACTAGGCTCGAGGAGCTCTCTAAATGTTAGCGGGTCAAGGAAGACCATATGATAAATCCTATCCAAACTAGGTGGTCTTCCTCTGAGACAAGGATGAAGATTTATATCTTTGCATATATCTACTATAGTGTATGGTGCATTACAATGATGTAAGTAGGGAGGACCTAAATAGGCTCTCTCTATTTCATATTTGGCATCACTATAATCATAGAGACTTTCACCACTATCGATTGGAATTAGGTGATTGGTAAGGTAGGACCCCATGAAAGCCCACTCTCAATAACTGCTATCATCCATGAAGGATTGATCATCCTAAACGACTGTCTCTGTAGGTAATAGATGATATAAATTAAGAGGACCTAGATAAGCCAACTCAATATCATCCTCATATTTTGCACTATTTGAGGACTCATCATCATCACCACACTCATATATGCAACTCGATCCACCTATCTCAAATATGGACTCTACACTCTCCTCATTAGAGTGATCCTCTGAATCAGAATATATCACTATGCTAGCGATCTAAACCTGTAGACCTATATCATCGACCAGTTCATAGATTTTTCACCCAAGTTTTCTCTTGGTATAGGCTCTAGATCAGTCTCCACCAATATATCTTCATGATATGTCTCAGGTGTTCCTATAGTGACATACGACACTAGCCAAGTATCCCTCTAAAAAGAGATGATATTGGGGCAATAAGGATTGACATCGACTTCACCCCCCAAACTAAGGTAAAAGAGGTCTAAAGATACCATGAGGAGTTCATTCTATCCTCCAATATAGTATCCTAACATGAACCTGTTAGTAGGAAACTAATACTGAGGTTCATGCAGCCTCTTACACCCCTATTCAAATAATTTGAGACCGTAACCATGCCAATGGTGATGCTTGAAATATCACAAGGAATACTTTGGGTTAGAAAGATAATGAAAATTCATGGTGAATGGTTCATCATCATCATCATCCATGGAAGTGTGAGATGCAAGCTAGTCGATCCATCCATAGATAAAATTAGTTTTTTTAGGAGGTACCCCCAATGGTACCACTGTCCCTACAATAAAATGATGGGCTTGTGGTCAGCCCATGTCTTGTGTAGTCTCGATGATCTATGTAAATGTCTCATTCTACATGATATATTACCCCAATATAGGATTAACTAAATGAATGGTCACCTATGGTGCAGATTGTAGGTAACAAATCCACCTCCTAGAAGAAGAAAATGTGATTTTTTAGATTTTTATAGTTTTGGGAATAATTTGCTCAAGTTTTGTAAAATCGTATAGTTGGAGCAAATCATATAGTGGAAGGCAATATTGTACAAATATATTGGCAAACCGTACAAAGTAGTATCAAATCATACAAGGCACACAAAAATTCACTCAAATGCAAAGGAAATGTAATTTCAAGATGAAATGTTGCATGGATTTGCTAAACTAAGGTGTAAACTTAGGAAAATGCTAAAATAAGATATTTAGTTGTATATGGGTAGTTGTGAATAATGTATTGTATTAAGAACCACTTTGGAACATCCTGGGCAATGCTATATAAGGCTCCATTTTTGAATTTGTAGGTCTGGCTACTAGTTTACTGGTTATTAGTTGCTAGAATAGAGATATAGACATAATTCTAAGTTATTGCAATTACCTTGGGAAATTTTTCCACATTGTACTGAGTTCACAGCCATTAATGAGAATAACAAACATTGTGGATGATAGTGTAGGATATTTTTTGTGAATGGATAATGCATTATGGATTAACATTGTGTAATTGAGTTTCTACCTTACTGTTATATGTTAGTTTAGCTTTGTTGTAGCTTTATGGATAATATGATCACTGGTGAATCATGGGGAATGATTTAGGAGCTTAGTGACATTGGTGAAGGTATGTTGAATTAGACTATATGATTCCTGGATGACATTGCTTGTATGGAATCTCTCCTCAGCCTGGTTTGAATGCTTTGTTGGTGAAAGAGATTGTCTTGTTTAGGTTGTTAAACCTTTACAAAACATCTCGAAGAGAGATTGGAGTAGAAGAGCATAACAATTAACACATTTTTGTACCTTTATTTCATACAGATTGTACATCATACAAATCATACAAATAGTTGTTACCTGATTTGGTAAAACAGGTGATTGATAGGAATTTACCTGATTTGGCAGTTTTGGTGAATCAGCTTGAATGATTACAAAACTATGTATGACAACCTCCAAAATAGCATCTATCAGTTTTACTAAGTGTAATATCATACCATATTGGTCACTGTATGATCTAGGATTGTAAAGTGTATGTAACTTGGGTCCGTACAAGGAATTGATAGTTCATACAAGGGTAGTTTGGGTGACTAGAAGACTGTCCGATTTGGTCATTGAGATAAGCTTGGTCTAGGAATCATTATTACCTCTAGAAAAAACCTCTCCACTGGGAATAATCCACCATTTTTTTACATTTTGCACCATTGTCTTATCGAATCTAGCATTCTTGTTAAAATAGGTCGAATTTGACTAAATACTGGAGGTGATTTTTTTATGACAAACACCAGTACATAAAGACATGGGAGAAGCAAACCAAGAGATAAAATTATAGTAAGAAGGAGCACAAGGATTGCTCAAAGAGAAAACATGAGTAACTCATATTATAGTATGCACAAACCAAAGATAGAGCAAGTTTGGACATCTGAAGAGGGAGACTTTGAGACATTGTTGATTGAGATAGAAGACAATAAGGAAGAGCCACTAAACATAGAGGAGACAGGTGATAAAGATAAAGTGCATGACGATGAAGAGTGGATGGTAAGACCTGAGAACATGGTAGTAAGGTTATGAGAGAGTGTAAAGGATGGGATTCAGGCACCAGGGCAATAGGATACGGGGACTCAAGAGGATAGACCAAGATCATATCCATCAAACCAGCGAAGAAGGTCATAGAGTGAGGACACACAAGAATTTGGTCACCGAGTGGAGGGACAAAACAAGATACCTCAAATTGACACTTTTTACAACAACGGGAGTAAGACACCCCCAAGGAGGTATCTGAAAAATATTCCATGGGACACCTTAAGTGAGAGCGATGACTCTTCCAAAATGGCTAACAGAGCAGCCAAACAAAGATGTCCACCATTTTTAGGTGAGAGTAAGGAATACCCCACATGGCACATAGGAACTTGAAAAACCATTTGGAGAGCAAATGGTGTAGATAGTCTAGAGGATTGGGTAGTCCTCTTTCCTACCACCTTGAGAGGATTGGAAATAGATTGGTACCTAAAGAGAGAAAATAACATTTATTTTTAGACTTGGAATCAAATAAAGGAGAAGTTCATTGAGGGATTTTGACCTTTAAAAGATGATGGAGACATAGTCACCGAGATTTGCGTAACAAAATAGAAAGAAGATAAGGATGTAAAATCCTTCAACCGTTGACTAAAATAGTTAGTCAACAAGATGCAAATGCCATTGGTAGATGTACTAATAAAATGGTGGTTTGTAGATGGGTTACTATCGAAGTATAAGAAAAATATGAAGGAAGTACCATCTGACACATATGAGGAAGCATTGAAACATGTAAAGACCTTTGAGAGTGAATCAAAATAGACATACACAATAATATTATCTCATCCCAAGTTGAAATACCAATATAGTAAGGAAGAAGACACTATTTAGAGGACGATAGCATCATTCCGTAGGGAGTTTGATAAGATGGTTAAATAACTAAATATCAAACTAGACAGGAAGGAACTATGGTGCATAGAATGCAAGAGTGAGGGACATACAAATATGAAGTGTCTGAAGAACTACTATTGCCATATTTATAATGTGATGGGGCATGAAGTAATACTATGTCCCTATAATGCAAGAATCCATCCATATATACTATCAATCTAGGAGCAGGAAGAAAAACCACAAGCACAAGGGAGCAGCCAAGAAGCAACGAGTGGCGGTTACAGAAATAGCAGAAGAGGTGGTAGACAGAATCAAGGTAGTCAAAAAGGAGGAAAAATTTTCTTATAGTATGACTCAAAATGTAGATCGATCATACAATGTCACAATTGCCAAGAGTGGGGGCATTTTGCGAAGAATTATCCTGCACCTTCGATGTAAGGAGCACCACAAATGAGCACTACACACATGTGTAGATAGTGTGGTCTAGGGAACCACAAGGAGGAGAATTTTCCAAAGTGAGTTTGAGTAACATGTAGAATGTGAGCTATTTGGACATCAAAGTTCCTCAAGTTAAAGAGGAAACTCAAGAAGTTTTAGTCATGATGAGGAATCAGGCTAAAAAGGATAAGTATCCAGATCCAGCAAAATAAAAGCAACACTGGCAAGCAACAAAGAAAATAGTGCAAGAAGAAATTGAGAAAACTAATCAAGGAGAGTCAAGCACTCGAAATGAATTATGAAGACCATCAGAACATGATAAAGTTATGCAGAATCTGGTAGCACAAGTGTTGGATACCACAGTGGAACTTAAAGTATCCAAATTACTAGAAGCTATCCCAAAATTATAGAAAGCAATTATGGAGGAAATGCAACCACAGAAGGTGATGGAAGTAGAGAGACAACTAGTTGTAGAGGAAGGATGGAAAGACCAATTTATGGATCCCACTATACTCATGATTGATGTGGTAAAGAAGCTTGCATTAATTCATATGGATATTTTGGTGCACAAATTGACGTAAGTGATCATGGACAGAGGATCTAGTGTTAATGTGCTACCAAAAAGAACTTGGCTAGAACTAGGTGTTCCATCCCTAGGGGCATCGAGCTTCTGACTGTATGGGGCTAACTAGAATTATATTAACATCAAAGTATTTTTGACTACACAACAAGTAATGATAGCTGAGCAAGAGTTTGTCTTGGAATTTGTTGTGATTGCAATGTAGAAACCTGCATACGATGCTCTCTTGGGGAGAGGATGGCTATGAGTAGCTAAAGTTAATCACAATTGGGGAAAGAATCACATCACCTTCAATAAGGGACAACATAAATACATGATCAATTTAGCTAATCATAGAGTTAGTGAGGATGTAGCTACAACTGATGAATTAGAAAACTCATTAGGGTATGAAGGACATGAACCTTATGGAGAGGGAATTTCATACATAGATGAATGTAGCGAGGATGAAGCTTGTTCTAATAGTGGACTTATTCATTGGAAAATAGAGGATTACAAGATGTTTCAACCCAACTTCCTCTGTATTGAGTCATAGGAGATCAAGGAAAAACAATATGAACCAAAAGTTAGTAAAGAAACTAAGAAGGAAATAGAATAGAAGTGGACGTTTTCAAAAAGCTTTACGGAGTTTACAATAGGAGATGCAAATATTGATACAAGACCAACACACCCTGAGAATGTAATGAAAGCTATGAGTGAGCCAAAAAATATCAAGTATGAAGGACCCAAGATAGTGGACGTCAATCTAGGAACGGAGGAGGAACCTAGGATGGTCCACTGTGGCGATGATTGGAATCCTGTATTGAAGGCAACAGCCTTCAAGATATTCTTGGAGTACAAGGATGTCTTCACATGGACATATAAGGATTTAAAAGTAATCCCACCTAAATTATGTGTCCATAATATTACACTAATGCCTAGCACCCAAACTATCATGAGGAGGCCATATAGAAAGAATCCAAAGTATGCAACATTGGTAAATACAGAGATAGAAAAGATGTTGGAAGCATGAATTATATTCAGGGTGACTAACAGTGAATGGGTTTCACCTATAGTAATTACCTTGAAGAAGGAAGTCGATAATATAAGGATATGCATAGACTTCAGGAGTCTAAATACGGTAACTATTAAGAATCCCTTTCCTATTCCATTCACAGATTCTATCTTGGAAGAAGTTGCAGGACATGAGATATATTTTTTTTGGATGGATTCTCAGGATACAATCAGATCAAAATCATTGAGGAGGATAAGCTAGAGACCACATTTGTTGTGGAGAATGGCATTTACATGTATAATTGAATGCCATTTAGGCTCTGTAATGCTCCAGCTACGTTTCAGTGAATCATACTATATATTTTTGACCAATTGGCGATGGGGAATTTCAAGGCATTTTTGGATGATTGGTCCATTTATGGGAAGATCAAGGAGCATCTTCCATATCTTAGTGAATGTATGAATAGGTGCAGGAATGCATAGATATCATTAAACCCAACAAAGTGTTTCTTGATGGTACCATATGGAAAATTATTAGGACACATTATGTGCAGTGAAGGATTGAAGACAGATCTTGATAAAATTTGGGTAATATTATACATGGAAGAACCCTTTGATGTGAGTTCACTCAAAACCTTCCTTGGGTCAACATGATATTACCGAAGTTTTATCAAAAATTATGCACATGTATCCTATTCGTTATATTCTTTGATGAAAAATAATATTCCTTTCAGATGGACAGAGAAGCACTAGGGATCCTTTGAGGAGTTAAAGGCTAAGTTGGTAAGCAACCCAATTTTGGTGTTTCCTAGTTGGGATAAGGAATTTCATGTCCATGTTGATGCCTTGAACTTTGCAATTGGATGTGCATTGGCACAAGGATAGTTTAAGTTGGATCAACCGATTTTCTTTGCTAGTAACCTTTTGTCAAGGCTGGAAAGAAATTATAGTACAATAGAAAAGGAAGCCCTAGGGATGACATATGTAGTCCAAAAGTTTAGGCATTACCTACTGGTAAACCCATTTGCATTCTACGTTGATCATCAAGTATTATTGTACTTAATAAACAAACCAGTAATACAAGGACGAGTTAGTCGGTGGCTCATTACGCTCCAAGATTTTGTATTCTGAGTTGTGGTGAGACCTGGCAAGAAGCATGTGATTACAGACCAATTGTAACGAATATGATCAGGAGAGCTAGCAGGAACAAAATTTCCTGATGAATTTTTGGATGCACAATTGTTTGCCATCAATGTTGTTCCATCATGGTCCAAGTTGGTTGGCCAGTACCTATCCATAGGGGAGTTTCCAAAAGATATAACAACAACCAAAAATAAGAGAATAATTATGAATTCAGCACCTTTCCATATAGTAGTAGGACTGCTATACAAGATAGGAAGTGATGGTATCTTGTAGAGATGTGTAATGGAGGAATAAGTTAAGGTGGCATTGAAAGAAGCTCATGTAGGCTTAGCAGGGGGACACATGGGACTAGATGTGACTACACAAAAAATATTGTTAGCAGGTCTATGGTGGCCCACATTGTACAATGATGCAAAAGAATACGTGAAAGCTTGCGATACTTGCCAGAGAGTTGGTAAACTGGTCAAGAGGGAATTTATGCCCTTACACCCATCACAGCCATAGGAATTGTTCGAATGTTGGGGCTTAGAATTCATGGGACCATTGAAGACATCTCAAATATGGAAATGTAGATATATCATAGTGGTAAAATAATACCTCAAAAAATGGGTAGAAGTAAGAGTATTACCTAATAACTCTACTAAAAGTACAACATGATTTTTGTACAAGCAGGTAATCATAAGATTTGGTATTCCACTACATATAATGAGTGATCGAGGAGGACACTTAGTTAATGAGATTATCAAGACACTGACGATAGAGTTTAAGATTTTACACTCATTGTCTAGTTTGTACTACCTAAGAGCAAATGGGTAGGTAGAAGCGACTAATAAAGTCTTAGTATCAACTCTGTATAAAATCTATGGGATAGAAGGAGCATACTGGGAGGAAAGGTTACTGTCCATTTTGTGGGAATATAGAACAACTTACAAACCAACAATGGAACATACTCCTTTCCAATTGATGTATGGTCAAGAAGCGGTGGTGCCAGTTGAGTTCTTGATACCAAGCTTGAGAGTTGTAGTAGAGCATCACTTGGGATATCAAGAAAGTTTGGAGGAATGACTGATGATGCTAACCAAACTATATGAAAGAAGAGTCATGGCATAGTGGGTGATTGATATAGCCCAAAAAATATGAAATGTGTGGCATGGCAAGCATTTGAAAAAGTTGGAACTTAGTCCAAGGGACTTGGTTCTCAAATTTAACGGAAAGAGGGAGATCAAGCCAGGTAAACTGAAGACGTTATGGCTTAGCCCTTATAAAGTTATAGAAGTATTGGATAATGGAGCGGTTAGGATACAGTTTATGAATGATATAGAGGTTCCCAACACTGTAAATGGCTTAAATTTAAATCCTTACAAAGTATAGTGTTTATTCATTACTTTAGAAGAGATTGAACAGAGAAGATGAGTAGATGCTCAATATGAGGCTCATCGTGAGCTAGGTCCACCATAAGAGGAGCTGGATATGGGACTCACAAGGCTATTTGTTGAATGGAAGGAGATGCAACCAATAATTGAACAATAAGAGTTGGCACCTAGACCCAGTTAAATAAGAAGGGTGTGAGTACATATTATACAGGTGGATGGAACCATAAGAGAGGGAGAATAGTGGATCCCTCCAGCAATATAATGCTATCAGTAGAGGGCACTATTACCAAGATATTCAAACATGAGGTACCCATAGATAGAGCATAGGGAACTACCTCACCAGTTAGAAGAATGAATAAGGGTAAGGTTATAGTGTGTAACGAGAATAGAGTGGATACATTTGAGATGGAAATTTTGAAGGATGCTAGGGAAGAAAGGATAGAAATAGAATGAGTGAAACTTTCCCCATTAGCTTAGATAGGGCTATTACAGTAGAGGATGAGAACACAAACTCAACAATTATAGGAATATTATCAAACACTACGAGGTCACAATGCAATATTGAGAGCAAAATTAATCAAGGAATTGGATGGTACCATACAAAGATTGGATGAATAGAGGGAAGTTATATTACAAGATATTGGAAGTGAACCTGAGGAGGTTGAAGACTTAACTCCAAGAAATTGTGGAGGAAATGAAGGTACAAGTACAAGTTCACCATTCCCACCAAGAAAGTAGCCTACGATAAACAAGGACGTAGAAGTACTTTGGCAAGATATAAAGGAGACCACCACATCACCTAAAGTGCACCACAATGTAGTAGGTATGATAGATTCTAGTTATGAAGGAATGTCATGGTTTGTAAGAGAGCGTAGTACAAATGATGATGAACTGGTGAATCCTCATAATCCTTAAAGGGATCGAAGTATTCCAATTAGAGCATTGAGACCAAGATAATTTGGGAGATTTTAGGAGGACAAACTCAAGAATGATACACAGGAAAATGTAATAGCTCACTAGTAGTTGAGAATATAAAGGAGGGAAGTTTGATGACTAGAGAGAGTGATGAATTTACCACATGATTGGGCAAAATAGAGAGAAGAGGGTCGGACTGAATCTAGTTTTGAGATAGACTTTTTTGATTATTATAGGGAAGTATTGGCATTTTCATCCCCCAAATATCCTTTGAGGAAAGAATATGGAGGTGTCGCTTGGTAAGGGCTGATCAAAGAGTCAGAACCTTGCGACAATTTTCACCGAATCGGAGTCCACTGGCTAATATCGAATTGGTAGATATTACTATTGATGATTGAGGAATAATAGGAAGAATTTGAAAAGGACCTATAATACTTCAACAAGGAAGAGGAAGAAGTAGACGACCAGAAAATGATGGTGATGTTGCAATTAGAGTAGGTAGAGGATGAGGAATATTCTAACCCCCTACTCCTAGATGGCCAGGAGATAACCTGCTAGCATGTATGAATTGGATAAGGAACCCACAATATATACCCAGATTAAGAGGCATGTTAAAAAACATGTTACAAAGATGCAGAGGGGGGTAACCACCCCTAAATTGACAGGGACCCAAATGAGAAGGGGGTAATTGGAAATTATCCCGAGTAAGAGAAGAGTCATCAATAGTACGGGGAAGTTTCATGCCTAGCAAGAATGGAAGGGGGAGATACCCATGTGGTCAAAACCTTACTAGTAGAGGAAGAGTACAGTTTGTATATTGGGGAAACCTAGGCCAATGATGAACCCGATCATCAATTTTGGAGCCAAAAATGATTCATGGAGATAGGCAAAGAAGTCGCTAAAATAATAGCAGAGTGGTGAGAACACCACCACCATGGGATCAATAACCTATATGACAAGAAGAAGGCCTATCAAGAGACGACTCCAACTTGCCAATGTACAATTCCAAATTGAACACATTGTAGGAGGGGAAATGAATGGGAAACAACATCACAAGAAGATAACGACCAAGCAGAGGTACAAGAGAATACCACTAATAAAAATGTTATGGTCGAACCTCGAGGCCAATATTGGGATGGGGTCGTACAAGTGAATGTCATTATGTGATTACACAAGAGGTAAGTATAATTAAACTAGAATGAAAAAAAAAAGATAAAGAAAAATGAAAAAAATTGTGCCTTAGTTGTGAAAATCCCTTGGGATGTAATTAGGAAGGACGAGGTTGAAAACTGGAAACGACGGTCTCTCTAGAGAAAAAGAAAGTAAAATTTTCTCTAAGTCATGAAATTGTAAATTGAAAAGGTACAAGATGGAAAACGTACAAAAGAGAGTCATACAAGGCAATAATGACGTGTAAATCGTACATAAAGTCATATTGTATGATTTGGATTGTACAATGTATGATTTGCCAACTAACTAATTAATGGGACATGCCAAAAAGCAGTGGTTGGAGGAAAAGAATTGGGAAAAAGACAAAAATTTAAAACCAGCTGCTGAGTTGGTAGTCATCTAGTAGTGGAGATAGAAAAAGCATGCAACTTGGTGCTTTTTGATTATTTTGACAGTTAGGGTCTTTCAGTTAGGGTTTAGGGTTTTTGAAAACTTGCTTTAAAAGGACAGTAAAGTGACCATAATTTTTCAATCACCAAGGAGAATTCAAAATTTTTAGGAGATTGAAGAGGAAAAGTGTACATTTGATAACAGAGGACTAAATGGGTGAGAATTATTCACCAGCACTCTAAATTTGCAGACCCATTATTAAATTTTTACCAAGGAGTTCTTTTCAGCTTCAAGGAATCAACCCAAAAAAGAAGAATTGGGGTTTTTCTCCATCAAAAGGAGGAATTCAATTTTTTTTAGAAATATTATAGTAGAGTACATCAGAATACGTCATTGTACATATTTTGAACCGATAAATTGTTGATTAGAGTCAGAGGAAGCAGATATTGGTGGTTGAAATTGAGGAAATTATAAGAGACTGGAAGATTGAAACCCTAAGAAGTGGAAAATCTAGCAGAAAATGATCTAGGAATCATAAGGAGAGAAAAATACAAATTGTACAACCATACATTACAGCCATAATTTCTTCAAAGTAAAGAAAATTGTGCTAGGAGTGGAGTGAAAGATTGATTGAGAAAAAGCACTCAAGAGTAGATTGGGACAATCTGGCAACTGGGTCGGTGGAATATTTGGTAAAGAAGGCTAAAATACTGATATTTTGTAGCAGTGAGGGTTAGAGAAGTTGTATTGTACAATTTGGAGGTGGATTGTATGATTTCCAAGGAGAAAAGTGCAGTTTTTATTTTTTTTGCAATTTTTAGAGATCGTATGGAATTGTACAAAATTGTACAAATTTTAAAGGAGAGGGCAGCTAGAAAGAAAAATATTATAGAGTACTGGCACCCTGTATGATTTGGAGGATATTTGACCATTTGCAGATTGACAGGGTAAAAGGAAGAATTACCAAATAGTGTACAATCTGGAAGCGACAAAGGAAGGTAAAACCATACAAGGGACCCAAACCTTACATTGTACGCTTTTACAAGAGTTTGTACAATTTTTGGTATATTTATAATTGTGGAGGAGGAGGTTGAGTTAATTGGTGAGATGTTGGAGGAATGATCTCAACCGAATAATTTGGACACCGATTGAGGTGGATTGCAACAAATAGGGTGGAGATCTCTAGGTCCACTACATAAAAGAGATGTATACTCACGACAGCACTCCAAGCATCAGTTTTAGTCCTGCAAAAAGTGTGGTAATCATTCATGGAGGAGAGGAGGGTATAGGCCATGGAGGAAATAGAGCCATTGGTGAGCACACTTGGATAGAACACCATCAAGGCATAGAGAGGAAAGGATAGCCCAAGCAGCTACCTCATGGAGGGAATTGAGGAGCGAGGTACATGTACCAGAATGGGAAGAACACCTAAGTAGTGAACAGGAGGAATGCTAGGTGGAACTATCAAACATCGCATTTTTACAACACAAAGCAAAAGCATGTAGGAAATGGTGGAGTGATGAGAAGAACAGGTCTCATCCATGGAGGAAGACATTCAAAAATGCACAAGTGGTAGTCATTGCGTAGATTCCACAATTTCATAGGAAATTCTTCTAGAACTATCTTTTGTAGATAGTTCAGGCATATAATGCAGCAACGAGGACAACCTACATCAATGTGGGCAAGAGGTCAATGAATGTGGAGGTTTTGATGGAGGCATTTCGAAGAACATTTGGGTTACCGACGGAAGGCATGGAGATAGTCAAGAAATTGGTAGACCCAATAGAAGCACACCGTTTGGTTACCTCCATGACCACTGCCAAATCGATGACAAACACAAATATTTTTGGTGCAAGAACACATGGAATAAAGTAGAGATAGTTGCAAAGTGATAATTGGACATGTGCGATGAACACAGTCATGGCTCGATTGTTAGGAAATTTAAGGGCAATTGAGATGCCAATGTGGATGGCACAGTATGTAGAAGGTATTACCTAGGGGATTATGTATTATTGGGATACCTTTCTAGAGATAATAATGCATGAGAACTTGATGAAAAGACCGAAGAACTTTGGGATGGCCTTTTAGGAAATAGGATTGCTAATGAATGCAGTCACAAAAGTGGGAATGCAATTACCAGGGTTGACGTTGCCTAGAGAAATTAATCTAGACCAACCGATAATATTGAGATGGGTAAAGGTTGTACCCATAGAAAAGAGTACCCCAAAGAAGCCACGCACGAGGAGTGAGTGACACAGGAGTGAAGCTCAGGGAGATACTTCTCTAGAGAAGGATGCTGATGTACATCATCAGAGAAAGCATTTTAGATGGTTAGAGTCAGAACTATAACAACAATTACCTGCACAAAGGCATTAGGAGTAGCCTCTCGATCAAGAAATAGAGAGTAGTGTAGTAAAAATAAGGACAAGAAGGGAACGAGAAATAATGGTAGATAAACCAGTTCCAGAGGTACAGAGGAAGGAACAGTAAGACTCAAAAGAAATAGAATTGGAAGAGTTATATTGGATAGAGGCAGAGAAGATAGTCCAATCTTTAGACATCTTTGATCATTTTGATAAGATGGATGCCTCTAATTTTTTAAAGGAATTAAGGTAGGGCATGATGGAGTAGCCACTACCCAGGATGAATCAGGAGTTGGATCGAGTACCACGGTAGAAGAACCCAAGAGGAAGATTCATTATAAAATTGTAATAGGATGCTCTAGTAAGCAAGATGTCCCGAAGAATACAAAAGTGCCACAATAGAAAGAAGCACTTGTTACTCAATAGGTCACAGTTGGGAATGCACAATAGATTCTATAAGAAAGCGTGATGAAGGAAAAACAAGTGGACAACACGGAATAGGAAGTAGCTAAGGAAAATACGAACGAGCCATAGGAGGGCTCAACTAAAGCATAAAAGGCTTAGGAACAAGTTGAGTGGTGATATCAGAAGGAGATCATAAACATTATGGACAATGAGGGGGAGGAGAAAATAGTGAAACAATCCCCACCTCAGGAAAATATAGATATCGAGAGAGCACTTAGAGAGCTGGTAGGAAGCTCTAGCAACCTTAGGGAAGAAGAAGACTTAAGAACTCCTACATAGGAAGAACGATGGGGAATGCAATCCAGTTATCTTTTGGAAATACTGTTGTTTTAGAGAATCACAACAGAGGAGGAGGCAAGTGGAATAAAGGCTAAGGTGGAGCACTTATTTGCTTAGTTAGGCCATGTGATGAATAGTTCCAGAATGGAATTTTGCATTGGCCACATGGGAGAACTGAAGTTGTGGGAGCAACAAGTATCTCTCAAGTTGGAGAGGATAATAGAATGGGTGAGTAGTGCAGAGTGCATAGAGAGGATAGTGGATATTCATGCACATAATCCATGGAGGTTACCCAGGGAAGAGGTAACAATGATGTTAGGAAGAGAAGACTTGCCAAAAGGGACGATCACAAATTATAGGAAGGACCCAAGGATATATTTGGATCGAGTAAGTCATCCAACCTACCCCATCAATACAATAGAAGTTGAATATAGGAGGGTCATTACAGGAGTGTCCATTACCCTACGAAAGTTGAACTTCCTAACACACTGGATAGAGTGGTTGAGCATTGTATTGGAAGAAATCCATCTGCTCAAGGAGGCACAGGTGGAAGAGACTATAGCTGCTCAAAACGAAATGGCCGTAATGGAAGAGGAACTACAAAAAAGTAGAACTATGGTAAAATATAAAATAAAGAAACTAGAGGAGGATCTATTAGGCCTTAGAGTAGAATCTTAATCCAGAGTTACCACACTTGAAGAGAAAAAGTGGTAGATTTTCTAGATAGTAGAAGACACGATTAAATAGTTGGAGGCACAACTCAAAGTGAAGGATGAGCATATGACAGCTTAGTCGATCGAAAAGAGTGACCAAATGGCTACACAAGCTAATCATATAGAAGAGCTAACAAGGGACAATAAGAAGTTGAATGACATGGTCATGGAGAAGCAAGCTCAATTAAGGATGAAATAAGACCAAGTTTGAACTTTAGAAGCTGATATTAAACACCACTTGGAGACCATTGATGATAAGAATGAGGAACTCTAGGCGGCTACTCGAGTAGAAGCTCACTAGAAGGAGAAGTTGAAAAAGAGTGCCTCCAATCGAGAAAGAAAAATGATGGACTTTGTGAAAGCCACTGAGGAGAAGGCTAACCTTCACGGAGCCAAAGCCGTCAAAATGGGGAGCTACGCAGCCAAGCTGAGAAATGAATGAGAAATGTATAAGATACAAGTCAAGGACTTGGAGGTTGAAGTAGCTAGACTAGAAGCTCAATAGAAGAATCATAATGAGTCATCGAGGATGCTGACTAAAGTAAAGGGGAGGGCAGATGTAGGCAACAAATCCACCTCCTAGAAGAAGAAAAAGTAATTTTCTATATTTTGACAGTTTTGGGAACAATTTGCTCAAGTTTTATAAAATCCTACATTTGGAGTAAATCGTACAGTGGAAGGCAAGATCATATAATTGGATTGTCAAACCGTACAAAGAAGTAGTAAATCGTACAAGGTGCACCGAAATTCACTCATATGCAAAGGAAATGTAATTTCGGGATGAAATGTCACATGGATTTGCTAAACTAAGGTGTAAACTTAGGAAAATGCTAAAATAAGATATTTAGTTGTATATGGGCAGTTGTGAATAATGGATTGTCTTAGGAACCACTTTGGAATGGCCTGGGAAATGTTATATAAGGCTCCATTTTTAAATTAGTAGGTCTGGCTACTAGTTTACTAGTTATTAGTTGCTAGAGTAAAGATATAGACATAATTCTGAGTTATTGCATTTACCTTGGGAAATTTTTCCACATTGTACTGAGTTCATAGTCATTAATGATAATAACAAATGTTTTGGATGATAATGTACAATCTTATTGTGAATGGATAATGCATTATGGATTAACATTATGTAATTGAGTTTCTACCTTACTGTTATATGTTAGTTTAGCTTTGTTGTAGCTTTGTGAAGAAGATGATAATTGGTGAATCATGGGGAATGATTTAGGAGCTTAGTGACATTGGTGAAGGCATGTTGTAGTAGACTGTATGATTCTTGGTTGTATGGAATCTCTCCTCAACCCAATTTGAATGCTTTGTTGGTGAAAGAGATTGTCTTGTTTAGGCTATTAAACCTTTACAAAACATCCTAGAGAGATATTGGAGTAGAATAGCATAACAATTAACACCTTTTTGTACTTGTATTTCATACATATCATACATCGTACATCGTACAAATCATACAAACAATTTTTATCCAATTTGGTAAAATAGGCGATTGACAAGAATTTACCTAATTTGGCAGTTTTGGTGAATCGGCTTGAATGATTACAAAACTATGTATGACAACCTCAAAAACAAAATCTATCAGTTTTTTTGAGTGCAATATCATACCATCTTGGTCACTGTATGATCTAGGATCGTACAGTGTATGTAACTTGGGTCCGTACAAGGAATTGATAGTTGGGACAAGCATAGTTTAGGTGACTAGAAGACTGCCCAATTTGGTCATTGAGATAAGCTTGGCCTAGGAATCATTCTTACCTCTATAAAACACCTCCCAATTGGGAATACTCCACCTTTGTATTACATAGATGACCCTATTGAAGATGTAGGTAAAGTAAGCTGAGGTACCTCTTCAACTTCTACTTGAGCATTCTCTACTTCCATGGGAATAGGAACCTCGATCACCACTGGTTTGGGTGCCTGCTTCATATTTTTTTCATCCATTTTTTCTTTTAGCTTCCTATCATCCCAATGTATCATGGATGGCATCGGTCTAGTAGAAGCAACTATTGTGTGCTCTGATCATTGAGATGCGAGCATTGTAAATTTGACACACACTTCTCTTATTTTGCCTTCTAGCTCTTTGATCAATGGCGTAGGCCGTATGTCTAGGTGCATTGATAGGAGCACAAAATTCCATAGAAAATATTCTAGATTCATGTATTTAAATGGTTCTTCATTGGAAAGCACCACGTGAAACTGTCCCTCATGCACATATTTGATACATTGATGGAGAATAAAGGGGACACAATGTATTTCTCGTGTCCAAGACCTCCCTAAAAGTATGTTGTATTGCATGGCACATTCAATAACATGACACATCATAGGGATGGTCTTGAGTCCAACTTGGATCAAAAGAACTATGGTACCTACTATCGAGCATAACACATCATTGAATGCTCTCAAGGTGAAAGTGGAAGGTACAATATGTGATTTTGGCAACTTCAAATATGTCAACACCTTGGTCATGATAATATTGATTAATGATCTTGTATCAATTAAAAACCACTTGAATGGTATGTGATTTATACATGCTATAATATGGAGCAATAGGTCCACTATGATAGTGGAAACCATCTTGACTTCATGATCATGAAATTGTATAATTGGTTCCTGGCACTGCTACATGTGTCCCACGAAGTGTGTGACCACTTTAGGATCCTGGGACTACATTTCTATGGACCTTATAATGTCCATAAGAATTTCCCTATTCTTAGGATACTGTTGAATCATCTCATAAATAGACAACTTCACTTGAGTAATCTGTAGGTTTTGGACTAACCTACTCTTGATTGTCACCACTGGTCTAGTTGGTGGGCTTGGCACATTTTGAGTTGGCCTTGGAGGAGGCACAACTTGGACTCTAATGGGAGCTAGAGGTTTATTTGGTCTTTCATACCTCGCATGATTTGTGACAACATTAACCATTCTAATGAACCCATGGGTTGGTGTTTTGATGCGTACTTGATTGACCTGTCCAATATTGTTCCTCAATACATCATGGTTAGGTAGAGGATTTTTGCAAATCCCCATATTTTTATTATCTGGTGCCTAAGGTTTATCCACAGTTAGATCACCTATTTATATCATGTTTTGTACTAAAATTTTGAAACTCCAACATAATTCAATGTCATATCCCTTTGCTCTATGGAAAATACAGTATAGCTCATCCCTATACCCCTTTGGTTTGGGTTGATTAGGGTCTAACAGTTTGATCTTTGGTAAGCGTATGGCCTTGGCCTCACATAGTTGATTGAATATCAAAGTCATCAATTCTAAAAAAGGTGTGAATTGGCAAGGTGGGTGTTTTTCCTTATTCTTACCCTTTTGATTGTTGTTGCACTACTCATACTACATAGGAGGAGGTTGGGATTAATAATTTTGTTGTTGTTGCCCCTTATCCTATTTTTGAAGGTTCAAAGCCACCTGATTGATGTGGGCCATCTTGGCTTGTTATTTCTTAGTGCTTCTCTTGTTCCATTCCTTCTTATTCCTGAGCTTCAAGTTACCCTCTTGTAACTTGATATCCTCAATCACTTTGGCCTGTGCCAAAGCCTCCTCAAAGGTATGATATTGTTGCAACTATAATAATAATGAAATGTGTTTGGTGTAACTTTTCATAAACACTCTAGTTAATTCAAAAGTAGGGATGGAGAATGGCAGCTTTGCCATCATATTTCTCCATAATTTCCCATAATCCATATTTGGCTCATCATCATGTTTCATTAAATCAACTAGCTCAGATAAGTTCACCTTTTTATTGATGCCAAAGGAGAAGCGTTCAAGAAATACATCAACCAATTGCTTGAAATTGGTGATGTTGTGCCTCTTGAGTTGATTAAACCACTCTCAAGCTAGGTTTGAGAGGGTTGTGATGAAATTCCATAGGAGCAGGGCATCATTGCTTCCAATCTAAAAGCACATGTCTAGAAAAATCATCACATGCTCCTGAGCATCCTCCTCTCCTCTAAACTTTTCTAGCTTAGGCATTTCAAAATGCTCAGGATAAGCCAGAATAGGCACTGACGGGCATAAAGGTTAATTATGAATTTTATTCAAGGTTGGATTTTTATAAGTTGTTCCTTGATTTTATATAGCTTTGACCTTTTCTACTAAGACTTTATAAGATTGTGAATATAAGAACTCCTCTTCTATGGATTGCCTTGGAGGCACCTTTGAAGGAAGATTCCTCTTCAATTGAGGGGACGGATTAGGATCATCCTCCTCTTTTACTTAGGAGATTTTAGGATATTATTGATCTAGTTCTTCTCCCACTTCTTCCTCATACTTACTATACCCATGATTTTTGGATGCGAGACACCGATATTTGTGTTGGGCTGTATGGCGAGTACAAGTGTCTATGTTCTTAGGGTGCAAATCGGGCTATGGAGAAAATTGCCTATCAATGAAATCCCTATTCTCACTAGGTGGATGCAAACTGACACTGGCCAATTGATCCTCCCTCTCAACATGCTCCTTTTGATCAAGGATGTGTTGTTCATGCATGTGTTGTTCATATAAGCATTGTCTTATGAACCTTTGCCTTTGAGTGTTCTCATTTTTGAGGTATTCCTACTCTTTGCAAACATCCTCTAATTGCTATAGGAGGATTTGATGTCTCTACTCAGACACCAACTTGTGATATCGATCTATGTGATTAGTCATTTGAGACCTCTGGTGTGTGCACTTTGTTCAAGTAGCTTTATGGGTGTGTCCCCCAATTGACTGATTTACCACACTCTTACCCCTATTTATGAATATGGAATTCACATCCAACTATTGCTCATACTCTATGTCTTCATGATATGTAGGAGCATGCATATCTCAAGAATGCTTAGAGCACTCTCTAGGTTCTCTGACAGTCCTAATAGTACTACCGATATGAAAGGCACAGGGGTAGGATTGTAGCATAACCATCCTAATACTTTGTCTAGACCATATAAATATCTACTATGCCATAGATCATGAGGTGGTGTACCATTAGCTCCCACTTTAGATATGTCTATGGTGATACTACAAGGCTCACTTCTATTATGATTTTGAGCAGGCCTACGCTCGAAATTTGCCCTTTGCATTTTTCCCTGGATGGGCAAATCCTAAACTCATCTATACTCAGATGTTGGAGGCCTCAATCCTCCCCTAGACACAGGATAAAGGGATACCAATCTGTATCCCTCAATGAAAAACTCTTCAATAGATCCCGTGGATGCACATAGAGTGTGGTCATGGTAAATACTAACATATTCAAAACCCCCATGTTGGGAAACTGCATGCTATGATCTATATATTGAGGAGTGTCTAGTATCTCCTTGTATCGGGGTATTCTCAATAGGATCCCCACACGTAGAATTATCCCCTCTAATACTCATCGAATGACGTTCGAGAGGATTCTATGATTGAGGGTGTTACATGTCTTATTGTGCATTGGGTGGGGCTTTGGCCTTAACCTCAGATCTATGCCCTGGTTGGCCTCTCCATGTATACACCACGATATTAGATTATCTCTTATGTAAGTTTTAATCCAAACAAAGTAAACAATGGTGATTATATATTTTAAATCTTTAATGTTAATCCCTAAACTATTTGATGTGTTTTGAAATTTGTTGTATCAATAAGTAACTCTCATCATATTTTTAAAATGTTGATGATATACTCAATTGTTAAAGGGCTTTCATCTGTATACTCACAGCTCGACAACCTAGAAATGAACTCCAATTCATGTAATCCAACCTATAATGTGTGGTAGTGAAGTCCACACATGGTTAGGGAGAATAGGTACTACCAGACCCTCACCCAATCTCACCCAGTCAGCATTATACCATCTGAAGAGAAGTACATGTAAATTTTCTAGGCTACATATGGTTCTTGGGTTTGGTATTAGTCTAGTAACACAAGGTTCAAAGGATTTGGGCCAATGGATGGAAATCACTGCCACTATTGTTAAACCCTACTAGTGGTTGGATGTGACTTCCAACTCACTAGTTTTTAATTATGTCATGGTGTGTGGGGTTCCTTTTATTTTACATGAAAATTAAATGCATAAAACAACACTCAAATGATTCTTCTATATGCTATGCAAAAGGAACATTTGATTTCATAAAGTATGCATGATTAAGCTAAAGGACTTTCAAAAAAATCATACTAATGATGATGATGAGATGGGCACTAGATTAGTTCTCATACAAGCAAACCAACACACAAGAAGAGCCTAGACCACTGGAGACTAGGGCGTACTACACTTAGAGGTCCATTGTTTCAAGCAGCGACTAGTGGAACCTAAACAAAATAACCTAGGGACTCAATGCATTTCATATTTTTTGTTGCATTCCCTAATTATGCTAGTATTTTACACATTCTGGAAAAACACAGATAGATGACACAAGAAAACTAGGGATATATGGGCCCTACCTTTAGGTCCACATATGATTAAGCTTTTATTTCCCTGTTGTATGGCCTATCTGCTACTAACCATGGCTCTATGATATAGTTGCAACTGTTACCCGCGGGTGTCAGTCGTGGCTACAACTGTTGATAATGGTTGTCAACAATGGCTAGCACCTATCATCACAAAACACAAATATCAATGGTCTGTGGCATTTAATGCAGATTTTCTGCCATGTTCACCTTCTGTAACATTGTAAAAGGCTAACACCTAATGCTATAATGGTTGTAAAGCATATAAAAATGAACATTCATAAACAAATTGAAAAGAAATGTATATTCCATTAATTTGAATCAATCTGTGTTACAAATCCATCCCTCTAAGGGATACCATTCGATACAACAATTATAGTAGGAAAATATCCCTCATAAGGGTAGGTGTCTTTCAATGCCTTCTATAATGACACGAATTGCTCCAAGGTGTCGATGACCTTCTTCTCCATGATTAGAGGCATTTTTTTGCCTTGCATGTCAAAACCATGTTGATCCTACATGCAATAAAAAACAAGAGGTATATCAGTAATAAAGGAGACCTCTCTTGATGAGTCTTTGAAAGGAAGATTGTACAAAAGATGTCATTGCAACATGAAATCAAGAAAGTGCAAGAAAAATGTTAAACTACATTAAACATGATAATTCTACCATTAATAATGTAAAGGAAACATCAATTAATCTAACTAATGGCCTAATTATGAATTTGAAAGCATGAAAGCATAGAAAATACCATTAGTATATTGATTGCAAGAATGAAAGAAAAGTGATTGAAACACCTAATTCTATCAGTTAGTGTCTCTATTAAATGAAATAAACATGAACTATACTTAATCTAATGGAATTGAAAAGATCCTACAACTAGAAAATAAGGAATTAAAGATAATACCCTAACCACAACTTTGTCACATAGTGAGCACTGTTAGCCATGGTTGACAGTCATGACTAATCCTGAGATATGATTGCCCTCCAATTCAGGTGTTGAATCTCTGAATCTCCCTCACAAATTGATGGTCAAGGGTTGTCTTTGTGTCCTCTAACTAGTTTGGTTGTTGGATTATTTATATTGTGCATGAAGCTGGCGTAATTGAGTTTCTTGGCTCTCCTATCCTCATAAGACCTCCATGGCTTGAATTGCCATTTTAATATCTCAATTTGGGGTAAGAAAGCAATATCACAATTCAATTAGGTGAGTGTTGAATTCAATAGTGCTTTGCTGATCAAATTTTCCTATGCATCTCTCTCTATCTCCCATTTTGGATGGGGTTCTTATAGCACCTAGGAGGGCTATGTCCTAGCTTCTTGAGGAAACCAAAATCAAGAATGTATAACTAAAGTAGTTGGAGGGAAAATTCTAGATATTTTCACCCCTAAACCACTCATATCTACAACCAATTGGTAATTGCAACTAATTTTGGATCGATCAAGGTCCAACTAATTTTTATTGCTAGCCATGAATCTGAGGTGCAGTCATCATTGCTAATCATGGGTGTTAACCATGACTAACACTGATTAGGCCAAACTACCTAAATGAGTGGTTAGAACCACTACTATACCTTGGTATTTGTCCAAGGTCTTCCATGTGGTCTTCTATCATGTCCCATATGAGTAGTGACCTTGACATGACATGTTTTAGGTGTCTACAGTACCGTTTCACTCTTCTCTGCTCTGTGAATGCAATTTTCTACTGAATGAACATTTCTCAAGCTTTTTGGTTCTTTTATTTCTTGGTATGCATGTATCTTCCACCATTAATGTGGCTGCTATTCAATCTAGTCGCTTGCACACTTTCCAACTTCCACTCATTCCTTTTGGTGGCTTAATAGTGGTATTCTAAATTTTCATTGGTCAAAAACTCAAACTGCCCTACCACCTCATTGTATCTCTTTAGCTACTCTTTGGTTCAAGTGCGAGTTTGTTAGCATTGAATGCGGGCTTTTCTTTTCTATCCATGTGGCATGGTCATAAAATCACTACTTGACTCCACATTGGTTTTGAAACCGGTGAATTGAAGGTGCCTTTGATTCCACTGACACTTATTTCATTTCATGTGTGGATTGTTACCATGGTTTCATTTTGCTATGCTTTAGCTTTGAAAATCCCCATATTGGATATGCTTTCACCTCTTTTGATATTTGGTTCTTTTCATCACATGGAAAACAATACTTGCATCATTATTTTTGAACTTTAATGCATTTTGATGTGGATTGGATACATTCACAATTCTGCCACACTTTACGTGTATTTGAGTGTCGGATGGAACCTTACTGAATACTTTGTCAACACAGCCATTTTTTGCAAATGTTTTTCCATGAGCTTGTACAAAGTGTAGAAAGAAACTAAATATAAAGTGCAAAAATAAAGGGAAATATAATACAAGGTATATACATATGTTACAATGAGACCATATTTCAAATATAGTAGAGATTGAGATGAAAACCATTTACTGGAATTGGCTATATGTTCCCCTCTCAATATTATAGTTGAAACACATTGGAATCCTTGGCCTCTACTATTTTGAAAGTGCCATACCAAAAGGAATCACACTTTTCATGTTTTCCTGGATTTGCTCTATCAAAATTCCATTGTGAGACAAGCAAAGTCTCCCCAAGATCAAAGAATGCTCCACAAGATCAATCACACACAAAATAGGAAAACCCACAACACCAATATTAATTATTAAAACCCTACTTCAAATGAAGAAGGGAAACATCCACTATGAAGCTCACTATATTACTCAATGATTCAACAATACAAGAATGCTTCAATGTTATGCAATAATATGCATCAACATGATATATAACAATATGTAGTAGACAAAACCCCTATTTAAAGAAATATTTTCTACAACCCTAAAATTACCCTAATATTATCACAATCTTATCTTGAGATGTGTGAAAAATCTTATCACAATATTATCTTGAGATGTGTGACAAGTGGTATCTATCAAATATTAAAAAGTGATTGGTTACTTTTTAATATTTTCTAGAAAAAGGGGAAATAACTTTTTCCCACAAATTAAATATTCCTAGCACCCTTATTTTATTTATTAATTGGGTGGGAATATTTTTACATAAAATAGAATTATTTTCTAATTCAAATATTATTCTTTAGACTTTATATTTTAGTCTAAGAATAATTTACACAATGTTGCATTACATATTCCAACACTCCCCCTTAATGCAATATTGGGGAAAGGAATTATGAAACAAAGAAACATTCTCTCCCTAAATATACAAACGAGGATGAGAATAAAATGAGTAATATAGTTACAATGAGCTTCTATGACCAAGAATGGTCTACAATAAGGCACCAATACAAAATGGGCCAAAATGAGACTGCAAGCCCCCAATGGAGTAGCTTCAGATACAAGCAACTTACAAAGCCATCCATCAACCACAAGTGGTTGCAAATGACAATAAGAAAACATCACAAGGGTGTCTTCAGTAAGCCTACAAAACCCCAAATGAAAGTACCTACAAGCTACAAGCAGATCAACATAAGATCAGTTAGATACATCATCATAAATATATTCACCATAGCATATATGAATATACAAATATGATAACAAAACTGATCTAACAAATAGTTAACTATAAGTCATCACAAAAAGATGCCAAGCCATACTTATAGTCACATTCTATGTAGTTAATCAAAAAATATCATGATCAAAGTTGCATAAAGCAAACAAGGAGTACCATGATAATGCAAAATCTAAAGTACCATGTAAAAAATTTGCACAAGGCTAACAAAAAAGTACCATGTACAAGAGTTGCATAAGGTATATGAAAATAATAAAGTGTGCACACCGGTTGCATAAAGACAACCATAAAATATCATGTACAAAATTAGCATAAATGCTAACAACAAAGTACCATGATAAACCAATTGCATAATTCCAACTACATAAAAACATGTACAAAGTTGCACAAGGCAACAATAAAGTACCATGTAAAAGAGTCTCATAAAGCAATTGAATTATATACCATAATTGCACAATGCCATCTACAAAGTAACATGTACAAAAGTTGCACAAGGTAAAAAAGAAAGTACCATGTTCAAAAGAGATGTAGAAAGCAATTATACCACCAAATATAAACTCATATATATAGCACAAAACACCTCATAAGGATGAAGTTACCATCACACGAGTGTAACTACACTTCATTCCCCCTTGAGGACAACTTCACCAAACCAAGTGAGTCCCTTAGCTTACAAAATTGCTCCTTGGGAAGAGGTTTGGTTAACAAATTAGAAGAATTAGAAGATGATGGGAAATACTCCAACTGAATAGTCCCATACAATACCTTCTCTCTGATAAAGTGGGCTTGAATTTCAACATGCTTTGTCCTTTGATGAATTACAGTATTTTTAGCCAGGGCAATATCTTATTGATCATGGAAAGGCAAACATGAAGGACCAAATTGCTCAAAGTCAATTTCCTTCATGAGGGTATGAATTCAAACCACTTCCTATGCAACTGTTGTTGTAGCCTTATACTCCACTTCCATTGTAGAAAGAGTAATTGTATCTTGCTTATTGGAAGACCAAGATATAGCTGCAGATCTAATACTAAAAACATATGTTGTGGTAGACTTTCTATCTATTCTATCCCTTCCAAATTTAGAATCAGCATAGTCAGAAAGAGCAAAGGAAGGAAGCCTGGAATACTTGAGTGCCAAATCTCTAGTACCTGAAAGGTACTTAAAAATATTCTTGGTAGCTTGTAAGTGTTCAATATAAGGTTTCTGCATGAACCTAGCCATCATACCAACTGCAAAAGTAATATTTGGCCTTGTGATGGTAACATAAAGAAGACTACCAATAATCTACCTATACAATGTAGCATCAACTAACTAAGATTCTATACTTACTTCCAACTTAACCCCTATAGAAATAGGAATGGAATTAGGATTGCCATCCTCCAAATCAAACCTCTTAAGATGATCTTCAATATACTTGGATTGTCTCAAAAAGGTACAATCCTCATGCTGATAAAATTGCATGCCAAGATAGTAGTGTAGAAGACCAAGGTCAGTCATTTCATACTCTGATTTTAATTTAGAGATGAAATAAATAATGGCCTCATTATCAATTCTATTCATAACAAGGTCATCAAAAAAAAGATCAATTAAAATGACCAAGTTATCCTTCCTAAGCACATAGAGATTTGTATCTGAATAGCATTTATCAAAACCAAGAGACAAGAAGTAACCTGAAATCTTCATGTACCATGCTCTAGGTGCTTGCTTCAGACCGTACAAGGTTTTCTTTAGTTTACACACAAGTGTTTCCTTACCTTGTACAATAAATCCTTGTGGTTGAATCATGTAGATATCCACATCCAAATCACCATTTAGAAAGGCACTTTTCACATCAAGCTGATATAATCTGCCAACCTTTAGCAGCAACAATAGCAATGAGAAGTCAAATGGTGGGCATTTTGGAAACTGGTGCAAAGGTTTCATCATAGTCAATGCCATATTTTTGAGCATAACCCTTAGCAACCAATCTAGCCTTATAATTTTCTATCTCTTCATTAGAATTGTACTTGATTCTATAGACCCACTTGTTCCCAATAACATTTCTCTTATTAGGATAAGGCACTAGATCCCAAGTTTTATTCTTTATAAGATAATCCATCTCAACCTTCATGGCATCAACCCAACAAGAGTGATGTGAAGATTCTTGGTAAGAATTAGGCTCATGATCATTCTCCATATTAGCTAGAAGAGACATGTTAAGGGTCATACTTCTAGTTATCCTTTGGCTAACTAAATTATGCTCTTTAGGACCCACAGAATGATCCAACCACTTGGTCCTTTTGACACAAGGCCCACCCTTTTCTAACTCAATAAGGTTTTCATTGAATTTGACATCTCTTGAAACAAATACAATGCATGAATAATGAGAGTATAACCTGTAGCCCCTATGTTTTGCATCATAGCCAACAATGATGTATTTTTGAGACTTTTTGTCCAATTTCTTCCTCTTTTCTAAAGGAATATATGAAAATGCATCACATCCAAACACTCTTAAGTGTGACAAATTTGGCTTCTTACAATTTCAAACCTCATAAGGAGTCTTCCCCTCAACTGATTTTGAAGGACACCTGTTAAGAATGTAGATTGTTGTACTGGCTGCTTCACCCCAAATAAATTAAGGTAAGTGGTCACCAAGCATTCATATTACCATCTCCATGATTGTCCTATCTTTCCTCTCTACAACACCATTTTTTCTAGGAGATGGACAAGTAAACTACCTTTTGATCCCATGAGAAGAACAAAACTCATTGAAATCATTGCTATTGTACTCCCCTCCATTGTCACTTGTAATCATTTTTATATTTACTCCCTTTTGATTTTCTACCAAAGCTTTGAACTCCTTGAATGTCTCAAAACAATATGATTTATTCTTAAGTAGATACCCAAAGATCATTCTTGAATAATCATCTATAAAGGTGAGAATATAGGATGCACCACCAAGTGATCTAACATGTAATGGACCCATAATATTTGTATGAATGACTTGAAGAATTTGTGTGGCCCTTGTTGACTTGTCTTTTGCAAACTTTTGTTTGCTCATCTTGCCTAAGATGCATGTTTCACACAAACCATGAATAGGTGAAATGTTAGGCAAGCCTTCAACCAAATTTTTGGACTTCATAATTTGAATAATTTAATATTTTGTATGGCCTAACCTTAAGTTCCAAAGCTTGCTACTAGGGGAAATATTAGTTGCTAAACACACTTTAGGAGGAGCATCACCTAACACATAAAGATTATTCTTCACATAACCTGTAATGATTGGTAGCATGCCTTTCCTAATGCTCCATGAAGTTGCATTAAACTCAATAGTGTGACCACTTCTAGCAACTTGTAAAACTAAAATTAAATTTCTCCTAAGGTTAGGCACATATAAGACATTATCAAGTAATTTCCCTTCAATTACAACATTTCCAACACCTTCTACTTGAAGTCTAGTATTATCACCAATGACAACTGAATCTGAAGAGTGCTTATAAAATTCCACAAACTTATCCTTTTCAAAAAACATATGGTTAGTGCATCCATATTCTAACACCCATTCTTTAGAAGTAGATGAGTCAATGGAGTAGAGGGCATAAACAAAGGTATTTTTATTAGAATTTTTCTTTACATTGTTGTTCTTTTTCTTTCCCTTGCCAAACCATTTCTTAGGTCCTTGTACCTTAGACTTTTCTTGCTCTTATTTTTCTGCAATCTTCTTCTTATTGAAATAATTTTTTTCCTTGTGGCATTTCTTGCCACAAAATTTGCAAGTGAAATCAACTCTAGGCTTGTTGGGTTGGGAATTTTAATTTTTCCTTCCCTTGTATTTATTTTTGAAGGAAGCCTTAGTGATACTCAAGGCAACATTCTTCTCTTTAACAACTTGACAATTCACTTTGTCTCTATTAAGATACTCTTCATATTGAACCAATAGTTATGAAAGAGTGTTGAGAGGAATGACATCCTCTTCTTGCTTTAGCCTAGTCTCAATAATGGTGAACAATTCTTGAACTTGCTTGACAAGTTCCTCAAAATGATAAATATTAAGAGCTTCTCACTTATCCAATCATAATTACAAGCCAATAGTTGAGTTCTCATGTCAATCATATTTTAGAGGAATATCAAGGCACTTTCTTCTTCATCTTGCATAGTGCTAAGAATTTTGGACAATAAAGTGAATTTCCTTGATGTTTTGGACCCTAGATGGACTTGTTTTAGCAAATCCCATGCATCTTTAGCATGCTCACAATGTCTTATAGTGAGCAATATCTCATCACTCACACTATTTATAATCATGAAAAGTGCAAGGTGACTCTTGTTGTTGTATGTCTCAAGTGACCTTGCCTGGGTTGGGATTGCTTCATCTCCATTCACAATGGGCCATAAATTTCTTGCTTGAAATTCAGCCCTCATCCTTGGTTCCCATATTCCAAAATTTTATCCATCAAGGATGTGCTTAGGTGTGAAGGATATTCCATGATCAACCATTCTCTAAAGTGAACATAATACAAACTTAAGATGCATTGACAAAGGAAATAAATGATGCAATAAGAAAGGAGATAAACATACTTGCATATATAAAAAAAACATAACTTTCAAGTAATATAATTTTCAATCATCAAAGATAATCATCATGAAACATAAACATCATGAAAGATAAACATCATGAAAGATAATCAAAATTAAGCATCATCATGAAATATAATCAACATCATCATGAACTACTATAACCATCTTGCAATAAACAACTATAACCATATTGCAATTGAATAAAGGAAATAAACCAAGATCAACTTGTAATATATTAACTTGTAATAAGAAGGCAACTAACCATAACAATCATCTTGCAACAAAATAAACTAACTTGAATTGAACCATAAAATATTTGTTAAATGTTAGATATTCAATAAGTTAGTAATTTAGTGTTCATTTTAAGATTTTGCTATAGCCTAATGAATTGCCAATTCATCTCACCCAAGGTCAACCAAGCTACCCAAAAGGGTACGGGTACAAGGACCCAAAAAGGACTTGCTACCGATAGAGTGGATTCTTTTGGATTCAATAGGTGTTTAGCAAATATAAACTGTGTTGCAAGATTAAGTAAATTTTAATCAAATACTAAAGTTGTGGTTAGTAAGTTGATTCATTTTTAACCTTCTTTATTAATATGAAAATTAGTAAATTGCAAGTTAGTTGGTTAGTATATTGTTTAGTAGCAAGTTAGTAAGTTAGTAGTTAGATTAGTTGAGATGCAAAATAGGCAAAACACAAATACTCTCTCTCTCTCTCTCTCTCACTTTTACTTTTAGTAGGTGAGATACAAGTTATATTAATTTACATTATGTTTCAAGAAAATGCTTGAGAGCGATTAGAAGAAATTAATAAAAATAGGGGGAAGAGAGTGAAAATTTTGAACCAAAATTGCCTTGTATTCTCCAAACCATACTTGGATAACCTTGCAAAATAAGCAAACTCACAAACAACCATTGTTAATGTGAGAAAAAAAATGACTATAAGGTCTAAATTATTTGACAATTTGACTAAAAATTTACCAAAAATTGTATAAAAGGATTATAGTTGCATTATACAATAATAAAAAATGCATTTCAATTTATGCAAAAAAAAAATGACTATTAGGTCTTAAAATAAAATAAATGACTATTTTTTTATTAAAAAACAGAATAATAAATGACTGTTTTTTTATTAAATGACTATTTTTTTTATTAAAAAATAGAATAATAAAAAATGACTATTTTTTTTATTAAAAAATAGAATAATAAAAAATGACTATTTTTTTATTAAAAAAACAGAATAATAAAAAAATGACTGTTTTTTTAATTAAATGACTATTTTTTTTATTAAAAAATAGAATAAAAAATGACTATTTTTTATTTATTAAATGACTATTTTTTATTAAAAAATAGAATAATAAAAAAAATCAGACTGTACAGCAAAATGGGTGGGGGGCCATTTGGACCCCAAATAAAAAAAAATTACCTCATATTTATTTTTCACCAAAATAGGGCAAACAATATATGGAAATAGGGTTTTTGGGCCTTCCAGATGCAACCATGGGTCTGTTTGGCTCCAAAACCCTTCCAACAAAAGCTCAATGCTAAAAAAAAAATTATATATTTAAAATGAAAACACCATTTGCAAAAAATCTAACAACTAGATAAAAAAAAAACACAATAAATCTATAAACCTTAATGACAGATTTCAAAATAAGTTTTCCCAAATATCAAATGCATAAAATACCCAAATATCAAATGCATGCATTAAAACAAAAAAAATATATACCTTAATGGGTTTTTCACCTCAAAGGATTGAAGACACTTGATGGAGATCACAATCGCTCTGATACCAAATGTGAGATAAGCAAAGTATCCCCAAGATCGAAGAATGCTTCACAAGATCAATCACACACAAAAGAGGAAAACCCACAACACCAATATTAAGTGGTAAAACCCTACTTCAAATGAAGGGAAACATCCACTATGAAGCTCACTATATTACTCAATGATTCAACAATACAAGAATGTCCAATGTTATGCAACAATATGCATCAACATGATATATAACAAGATGTAGTAGATAACACCCCTATTTAAAGAGAAGCTTTTCTACTACAACCCTAAAATTTCCCTGATCTTATCACAATCTTATTTTGAGATGTGTGACAAATCTTATCACAATATTATCTTGAGATGTGTGACAAGTGGCATCTATCAAATATTAAAAAGTGATTGGTTACTTTTTAATATTTGCTAGAAAATGGGAAATAACTTTTTTCCATAAATTAAATATTCCTAGCACCCTTATTTTATTTATTAATTGAGTGGGAATATTTTTACATAAAATAAAATTATTTTCTAATTCAAATATTATTCTTTAGACTTTATATTTTAGTCTAAGAATAATTTATGCAATGTTGCATTACATATTCCAACATCCACCTAAGAACTACATCTCCAACCTAGAATTTTCTAAATCTGGCCTTCTTATCAAACCATGCCTTGACATCTAAGGAATACTTTTGAAAATTGTCATATGCCTGAGCTCTATTCTCTTCCAGTTGCAACAAGTGGGTCAACCTGGTATTTACCAAATTTTCCTTTGAGTCTTCCTCTACATTGACAAGTTTAAGTGTTGGAAATACCAAATGGACAGGTAGCACTGCCTCTTTGCCATACACCAGAGCATAAGGGGAAGTATTAATAGACTTCTTTATAGTAATCATGTCTACCCAAAAATCTCAGTCTAGTAATAGGGGCCAACTTCTCTTGTTAACTTCAAGTGATCTCCTCAGAATCCTCAACAAGTTTTTATTAGTAGATTTAGAAAGTCTATTCCCTTGAGGGTAATAGTTAGAAGTATTCTTAAGCACAATGCCATACTTTCTAGAAAATTCAATATACTTAGCTCCTATGAAAGTTGGGCCATTTTCACTCACCAAGGCTTCTGGAACTCCAAACCTTGAAATCAAATTTTCCATAAAATTGATCACAAATTCTTGATCTAATTTCTTAGTAGGAATAGCCTCTACCCATTTGGTAAGATAATTTGTGGTAGTCAGGATATATTTGTGCTCTATTGAGGAATTAGGTTTGATGACCCCAATGAAGTCCAGCCTCCATTTTTGAAAGGGCTCTTCAACTTGTATGGGTTTAATGGGGAATGCAACATTTCTTATCCTTCCAACATATCTCTGGTATTTGTCACAGGCCCTAGTAACTCTATAAGTATCAAAAAATATAGTAGGCCAATAATAGCCTGCTCTTATGATTTTCAAATTTATAAATTTGCCTAAGCTATGCCCCCCACCTGGTCCTCCATGAAATTATTCAATGATCCTCTTTTGTTGATCATATTTTAAGCATTTTAGAAAAATTCCATCCAAGTTTCTTTTGTACAGGCCTTCTGGTAGTAGTACATATTTCAAAGCATGAAGCCTGTATCTCCTCCTTTGGGATGCATTTAGATTTGGGGGTCATACTATAATTTGAAAGTACTTGGTCATCTGATAGACTTAATCAGAGTCTACTATCTGTAATCCTTCAACCTGATCCTCTTTTGCTATATGGCAAGCTATCACTTCTACTAAATTTTTAGCCTCTGTTAGACCTTGGAACAGGACTCTACCTCTCACCAGATTGGTGGGATGTATTTCTACATCATACTCTTAGATTTTGGTAATCTAACCAGCTCTTTTATCTCCTAGTTCACCCTAAAGGATAAAAATTCTTACATCTGGATGAACCACATATACTAGGGTTTTACTTTGCACTAAGTACTACTTGAACTTCTTCAGTGAATTCATCATAATGAATAATTATCTTTCAATAAAGTTATATTTTACCTGGTAGTCATGGAGTGGCTGGCTCCAAAATAATATAGGATGCTCTTCACCCTGATCATCCTTATGAGTAAGCACTGAGGCATAACTTTCTTCAGCTCCATAAGCATAAAGGATAAAATACTTACTAAAATTAGGATTTACCAGTAGTGGGGTTGTTGTAATGGATTTTTTGATAATCTCAAAAGCCTATTTTTTGACTTTAGTCCACTTAAACTTGACATTTTTCTTGAGTAACTCAGATATTGGCCTTACTTTTTGTGCAAAGTTAGAAATGAATTTCCTAACAAAATTTATTTGACCCAAAAAATATTGCAAGGCTTTCTTATTTATAGGTAATAGGAGAGCAAGAATGGATCTGATTCTATCTGGATATATGGCCATACCTTCTTCTGAGACCACATGACCTAGCAACTTTCCTTCATGAACTACAAAGAATGACTTTTTAGGATTAAGTGAAATACCAAATTCTCTACATTTTTGAAAAACTTGCTCTAGGTGTGATAGGTGATCTTGCTTATCATGGAAAAACATAGTCATGTCATCCAAATAAATTAGAATGAATTTGTTGATCAATTTTCCAAAGGAATAATCCATAGCTCTCTAAAATGTGGCTCCTGCATTAGACATCCCAAAAGGCATTCTTTGGTAGGCAAATGTGCCCCACTTTGTGGTGAATGCATTTTTATATTGATCTTCATATTTCACCCAAATCTGATTGTATCCAGAGTAAACATCCAATAATGAGAACCTCTTTATCCCTATCACTATCTGTAATATCTGATCAATATGTGGGAGGGGATAGTTATCCTTAAGGGATGCTTGGTTAAGATTTCTGAAATCTACACACAAATGAATATCTCAATTCTTTTTCCTCATGGGTAGCAAGTTGGCTACCCAGGTTGAAAATTTTATTGGATATATGATATTAGCCTTTAATAACTTTAAGAGCTTCTCTCTCATAATGGCTTTGATCCTTGTATTTATAGGCCTTTGCTTCTGCCTAAAATATTTTGCATCATGCTCTAGCTCAATAGTATGTTGGATAACCATTTTGTCATATACCTTGAGGTCTTCATATGACCAATCCATAAATCTTGGTATTTTAGGCATAGGGCTTTGATATCTTTAGCTTCCTCTGGTGAAACTCCAACATTGAGCTTCTTCTCAGTACCAAATTCAACTTCTTTATAGATTTTTCACTGAATTTCATAGCTTTGGTCTTTTTTTTGTCCTCATTACCAAACAAGCTCTCTAGGGTGACCAATACCCAAGGAATATGATTGTTTCTCAATTGAATAACATCTTTTTGGTCAATTTACTCTAAATTTTCCTCTTGGATAGTGGAGAAACATGCTTCTCTTACTATAAAGTCAATTATCTATTCATCACTTTCAAAAACCTACCAAAAAATCTGCTTGTCTAGTACTATAGGTCTGAAAAAATATTTTAATTCATTTGGCTTTCTTGATTCCAAAGTCTATAGAAGGGTTGAAGTTAGCCCCATTTGCTTCTAAGGAATCTACTTGAGTATTATTTTATCTGGGAATAAAATTTAAATTTAGGGCATTAAAGGATTCCATAAAATCCCATACCCTATTTCTGTAAGCTTTTAGGTAATGGTGCTTACTACTACACTTGTTTCTTACTTGATGGACTATTAACTCAAAATCACCATATATGTTCAAAATATTAATGCCTATGCTTTCCACCTATATTAATCCAAGACATAAGACCTCATATTATGCAACATTATTTGTACATGACCATGTTAGTCTGTAGGCAAAATTCTTTGTCCCCTTTTATTGGGATTGTAAAACCACACCAACTCCTGCATCATTTATGCATTTAGCACCATCAAAGTGCATGATCCATGTTTCTTTTTCTCTTAGATACTGGTTGGATATAGCAAGGATTTTATTCTCTGATTCAACTGAGATACTATATTTTCCTATACCAGTTCTAAACTGACTATAATCCTCTTTGAACGAAAACTCATCCTCAATATCCAACTCCTTAATGTTTTAAACCAGCTCAAATTCTTCCAGGGAAGTAATATTGCACATGTTTTCATCAATATTTTCAATGTGATAAGCTACTGGCTTTTTAGGTGTTATTCTTATTCTCTTTCCTTTGAAAGGAATTACCATACTAGAATAATACATGTACATACATCCACCTAGTTTTGTAGTAAATTCTATTGAAAGGCATAATCTAAAATATGGTTCTAGGTCAACCATAACTATTTCTTGTACTATTGTCACCTCAATGGATCTATGTAGCCTCATTAAAACATCCTTAATGACTCCAACTATCTTAACAGGTGTCACATATAGTTGTAACACTCCATGACAAGATCAGGTATACTCCATACCCATTTCTTCATAGACTACTTTAGGCATAACTGTAGTTGATGCTTCTAAATCTATCATACAGTTTCAGACTATACAACATTCTATCCTTAGAGAGATATAGAAATGAGGAGGTTTATTCTTCAAAACCATAGGGAACATTTCTTTCTTTTTTGATGGCATACTAAGGATTATAGTAGACTACTTATCTCATGGATACTTGCTGAGGGAAGCCTTAAGTAGATCTATCTGACTAGGAATGAACATAGTGTCATATAGGCTGGCTTTTTATGGAATATTTTTCATCTCTTCAATAATATTATACTCAGATTTAGTCAGGGCAGGTCTTTATAGCCTTCTTTCTGGCTCACCATATTTTATTTTGTACTACTGAGTGGCCTCTATTATTTGTCTCTTGGTAATAGAGGGGAATCTAAGCCTTTATTGAGCCTCATATTTAGATCTCATCCGGTCTCCTTCGGTTTCATTTTATGACCTCTTAGGAAGACTGTTTGTCTTCTCTTTCCCTTTAGCTTGAGGGATGGGGAAAGTATCACTGCTTTGAGGAAGGGGATCAGTTATTTTTTGAGAAGGGACTTGGAATTAACCCATTTTTTGGGGATCTACTTGCAAGGCATTCTTTCCAAACCTTATCATAACAATAATTGAGTTGTATTCATCTGGATATTTCCCAACCATGATTTTATCATGCTGCCATAACATGTTTACTCTTCCTTTTTTATTTATTTCATTTTGATCCATAGATTTTTGGACATGGTGTTGGTCCATAACACAAGAATGTGAGTCATGAGGATCATTACATACCAGACACCATACATTTGCAAGAGTAGTATATGAAGAACACTCAGGATCCTCATATGTTGTGTTCACTCTAACCCTAATATTGTTACTAGGACCAGGTATCTGATATTTATTTACATATGGAAATATCCTTTGTTGTGACCTTTCTTGGTCTCTCTTTTCCATTGAATTCATTCTATTACTCAAAGTTTTTAGAATATTTTTTATACAAATAATAGAGAAAAACTCTTGAGATGGTTGATAAGGAAGGGGAAGGAAAGGAACTACAGAGGATGCTAGTTTGGGTTGAGGAATAGAATTCATTTGTGGAGATGGGGATGATAAAGAAAGGGGATCCATGTAATATGGGCTTGCATTATGGATTTGGCCATTAGTGGCTTCTGAGTAATAAGGCAACACAGTCTTGGGGGGTAGTCTCTCCACATTAATTAGGATATTCTTAGTATAAAATGTTGCATTGTAAACTTGGGGGAAGATTTCTACTCTAAATTGTTGCATCTGCAGGTCTAACTCTGATTCAAGAGCTTTTATATAATACATATAAGAAAAAAATACAGTTGGTCTAGTTGTAGGAGGTATTATCTTCAATGTCCTGCTAAATATCAAATTAAAATCTGAGACAATCTCTTGCTGAGATTTTTGCATGGATGTAAACTTGTTAAGTAGGGAAAAAGGATAGACAAATTCATTAAATTCTTCGACAAACAACTCAGCCAATGCTTACCATGAAGTAATGGTGTTATCCTCTAGAGTTCTAAACCAATGCAATATATTTCCTCTAAAGGACAGGGCTAGAATTCTTACAATGATATCCTCCTCTTTTATGTTGTGAATTTTTGTCAGATTTAAAATATCCTAATAGTGCTCATAAGCTATATTTCCATATCCATCATAAGTGGGGATACTTTTTGATGCAACATGAGGGATGACATTAATTTGGTCTAATATTAGGGGACTAGCTATATTCAAACTAGGTTACTTCTATAATGGCTAATTAGGGGCCATATTTTGTGCCATATTTCTAGGTGCAGATCCTGTTGGAGGAGTTGTTGGGTTAACTATAGGGTTTTCCTTAGGAAGCTCCTCTTCTGAGAGGAGTCTTGATTCAAAATTATGATAATAGTAGATCGTCTATAAGTTAATTCACAATAGAAAAAGGAGTTAGGGTTATTCCTTTCGAAATACCTGGTATACATGTAAGGTCACTGGTCTACAAGGGTAATTATTTTTTTGGGTTAAGGACCAAAGAGTCACCAAGTAAATTTGTTATTCTCCACTTACAAGGTCAAGACAATTCACCAAATCTTGATTTCTCCAGGTTGAGATAAAAAATAACTTATATGATGGGTTTTTGTGTTCCTTATGAACTGGTCCCACTGGGCATGCCAAAAATTTTTGGGCACTAAATTACATCAATATTTACTCAATACTATGGCTTTCTATCTTCCAAATTTCTATCCAGGATTGCACCTGATAGCTACAGCTCAGTACTCAATATTTGATGGACCAAAATAGAGTTTTTGATCCAACCTCCTGAGTAGGTTGGTTCCTTGTCAACTTAAATAGGGTGTTGACACAATTATTATCACTTAGGATTTTAGAGATTAGGGTAAGAAAATTTTAGGGTTAGAAAATGTGAAAAATAGTGGATGGATAGGCTAACAACATTGTAGTATAGCAAAAAGCTCCGAAAATCCAACTTAAAGACACATCACTCATATCAACATTATCTCAAATAAAATGTACTTTCATTCATTAAAGAAAAATAGAGAAATATTGTAGATAGTGATTCCAATATCTAAACAATGATAATCTAAATAGCATAATTTACCAACATTTATATTTTATAGAAATGCACTCCCTAACAATAAATATCAAATTCAAAAGTAGATTTCAATTACCCTAGCAGTTAGTAATCCATTAATTTAGCACAAAATAACCATTCAAGTATTCACAAAAATGCAACTAAATAATTTGAACCTTTGATATCGCAATATGAAGACACAAAATTTGAGGCAAAAACTAATGTAATTCTCCTTTCATTAGCCCTTGGGAATATTTACAGTAGCACAGGAAAACACACTAGAGCCAACCCTTAAAAATGAGGGTTCGATCTCTATTTATAGTTTTGCAAAATTAAAATAATAAGGAACATTACAAAGATGAAATATTGATAGCTCAACAGAGAGTTCTTGCTGGCATTTTCTTATTGGTTCAAACTTCGATAAATCCACTACAAGTGGACCACCATGGCAGCTTGAAAACTTTATAACTTGTTGGTTGTTCAGTGCTAATTGGATTTATGGCCATTGGAGATTGTATATACATCATTGATATTTGTTGGAAGTCTTATGCCACCGTCAATCTGCAATCATATCTAGTTATCATCTTCTTGAAACCTTCAACACTTCAGCTTCCTCCTCCAATTGATAGTTTCAACTTTGATGAGACATTACTTTTATATGCTTCAAAATTCTCTGCAATATCTCGACCATCGATCTCACCCATCGTATGGCTATGATTAAATCTAAAATAAGCTTGATGTAATGGTGGGGGAGAACTATAGACACCTAAAACACATCATGTCAAGGTGATCACTCATATGGAACATGCTAGAAGGCCATATGGAAGACCTTGGATAAATACCAAGGTATAGTAGTGGTTTTAACCAATCATTTAGGTACCTTTTCCTAGTCAGTGCTAGCCACTACAGACACCCACAATTAGTAGATCTGACCATGCTTTTTAGCTATGGTCAGGCCTCAGAATCATTTGGCCTTTGACTAAGTCAAATTTTATTCCAAATGGCCAATTGGTTGCATATTGGATCAGTTTGAGTGAGGAAGGTTCTAGATTTTTTCATCCAACAAACTGTAATTGCCCAATATTGATATTTGCTTCCTCATGAAGCTAGGGCATAACCCTTATGGGTGCTATAAGATCCCCATTCAAATTGGTGAAAATTATAGAGAAGTTTTCAATTGTATATGGTGAAGCCCTATCGAGATAGACACTCACTTGTGTTCCTTGAGAGAAAGCTTTGTCATTGCAATTGAGAGATCAAGATGACAATTCAATCCATGGAGGCCCTAGGAGGATAGGAGAGCCAAGAAACTAAATTACTCCTATTTCATTTAAAATCAGATCAATTAAACTACAAAATCTATCAGAGGACACCGAGGCGACCCTTGAATATCATTTGGCAAGAGGATTCAATGATTTAGCCCTTGAATTGGAGGACAAGCACACTTCAAGATCAGTCACACCTGTTAGTCATGGTTAACAATGCTCACCATGCCACAGAGCTATGGTTAGGGTATCATCCCTGATTTCCTTGCTTTATCACCATAGGATTTACTAATGGCATTAGATTAAGCATAATTTAGGTTTAATTGCATTATTAGAGACTTATGACCGATAGAATTAGCTTGTTTAGTTATCTTGCTTTCAATATTGTAACTAGGATACTAATGGATATTTTTCATGCTTCCATGCTTTCAAATTCATAATTAGACCATTAGATAGATACATATGCTTTTCCTTTACATGATTCATAGAATATTTTCATGTTTTACATGGGTTTACTAGCTTTCTTGCATTTTCTTGATTATATGCTAGTTATGTCATGTGTTCATACAATTTCCTCAAAAAGCCTCATTAAGAGGGGTATTCTTTATTACTGATGCTTCTTGTTTTTTTTTTCATGCAGTATCAATAGGTTTTTGAGATGCAAGGTAAAAAATACCTCTAATCATGAAGAAGAAGGCCATCAACACCTTGGAGCAGTTCATGTCATTTTAAAAGGCATTTGGAATGGACCTACCCTTGAGGGGGATTTCAAACTATTGTAATTGTTGTATCAAATGGGTATCCCTAAGAGGGATGGATATGTAACTTGACTTGATTTGGAATTAATAAAATATATTTGCATTTTGTTCTTTTCATTCTTCTCAATTTGCGCATGCCTATTTGTATCATTTTTAGCAATTGTAATATTAGGTGTAAGCCTTTTTTTATGTACAGAAGGTGATCACAATGGGAGTTCCACATTAAATGCCACATACCATTAATTTTTGGGTTTTGTGATAACATGTGCTAACCTCTTTTGACAACTATGGTCAAAATTTGTCACCATGGTTGACACCCATGGGCAACAGTCGCAGATGTACCATAGAGTCGTGGTCAGCATCTAATAGGTCATACAACAGGGAGACAAAGCTTAATAGGATGAGAATATGAGGTAGAATCAATTTTTCTCTGATTTTCCCTATTCTCTATCTATATTTTTTCCATAATGATCAAATTATTAGCATAATTAGGGAATGCAACAAAAATAGATGAAATGCATTGAGTCCCTAGGTCCTTTTTCTTAGGCTTCACTAGTCACTGCTAGGAATAGTGGACCTCTGAGTGTAGTCTACCCTTGTCTTTAGTGGTCTAGGCCAATTTTGTATGCTGATTTGCTTTCATGAGGCCCAATAGTGGCCACTTCATCATTGTCATTAGTGTACATTTGCTTTGAAAGTCATATAGCTTAATCATGCATACTTTTGAAAGTTAAAACATTCTTTTTAACTTGCATAGCATGTCGAAGAGTCATGAGTGTTGTTTTATACATTTAATTTCATGCAAAATAAAATGAACCCCACACACCATGATAGTGATTTGGAAGTTACATCCAACCACCAGTAGGGTCCAACAACAATGGTAGTGATTTCCATCTGTTGACCTAAATCCCTCGAACCCTTTGTTACTAGACCAATATCGGACCCAAGAACCATCCATAGTCTAAAACATTTACATGTACTTCTCTTTGGAGGGTATAACATTGACTAGGTGAGTTTGTATGACGATCTGGAAGTACATGTGCTCCCTACCTGGGTGTGGACTTTCATTACCATACTTTGGGGGGATTACGCAACCTGGAGTTCATATCTAGGTTGTCGAGCTGTGAGCATACAGGTGAAAGTCCTTTAACAACTGAGTATATCATAAACATATTGAAAATATGATGAGAGTTACTTATTGATACAACAAATTCTAAAATACATCAAATAGTTTAGGGTTCACTTTAAACTTTAAAAGAGATAATCACCATTGTTTACTTTGTTTGCCTTAAAAATTACATAAGAGATAATATAATATCATGGTGTGTAAATGAAGAGACCGACCCAGGCATAGATTTGAGGTTGAGGCTGAAGCTCCACCCAATTCATAACAATACGTGCAGTGCCCTCAATCACAGAATACTCTCAGATGTCATTCGATGAGTATTAGAGGGGATAATTCTATGTGTGAGGATCCTGTTGAGAATACCATGATATGAGGAACTACTAGAAACTCCTTGAGACATAGATTAGAGCATGGAGCTTCCCAAAATGGAGGTTTTAGACATGTCAAAATTTACCATGACCACACTTTGCATGCATCTATGAGATCTGCTAAAGATTTTATCATTGAGGGATCTAGATTGGTACCCCTTCATCTTGTAGCTAAGGTAGGCATGAGATCCCCAACATCTGAGTATAGATGATCTCAAGATCTGCCCATCCAGGGGCAAAGCAAGAGGGAAACTTTTGAGCATAGGCCCACTCAAACTCCCAATAGAAGTGATCCTTGTAGGATCATCATAGACATATCTAAAGTGGGAGTTAATGGTATGTGACCTCATGAGCCATGGTGTGGTAGACATTTATATAGTCTAGACAAAGTATTAGGATATCTAGGTTACAAGCCTACTCTTGTGCCTTCTCATCCTACGAGTGTTCATAGAGGTAGTACCATTAGGACTGTTAGAGAGCATGGAGGGTGCTCCAAGAATTCTCGAGATATGCATACCCCTGAATTACATGTGGGAATAGGGTATAAACAACAACTAGATGTGAATGTCATCTTCATAGAAAAAGGCAAGAGCATGGAAAATCAGTCCATTAGGGGACACCCACAAATATACTCAAACAGAGTGCACACACCAAAGGCCGTAAATGATTGATCACATAGATAGATCTCTTAAGATGATGTCCGAGTAGAGATATCAGATTATCCAAGACCAATTGGAGGATGTTCATGCATAGTAGGAGTGCCTTGAAAATGATAACACTCAGAGGCAAAGGTTCATAACACAATGCTTATATGAACAATGCATGCTTGAACAACATATCCTTTGTTGGCAATTTTGGGTACCTTGGGTACATTGCCTTTGCTCTAAGTGTAGATGTTGTCATTGATGTCAAGAAGGTCTTGAAGCATTTTGGTTTGATGTCAAAGAATGTGTTTTGATGAAGGTTTCAGTTTGGACAGTGAGTTTCCAAGAAGATCGAGGTAGCCCAGTTGCAAAAGATCAAGAAAAAGACAAGTAAGAAAAAGTATGCAGGCGGTTGGAAAAACTGTCACGATTTCGCGACATGTTTTAGGAGAGAGAAAGTGCTGGAAAAACTGTCACGATTTCGCGACATGTTTTAGGAGAGAGAAAGTGTTGGCAAAACTGTCACGATTTCGTGACATGTTTGAGGAGAGAGAAAGTTCTGGCAAAACTGTCACGATTTCATGACATGTTTGAGGAGAGAGAAAGTTAGGCAAAACTGTCGCGATTTCGCGACATGTTGGCAGAGAAGGAGAGCAAGTTGGAAAGTGTCACGATTTCGTGACATGTCGCATTTTCGCGACTCAAAAAGTGCAGGAAGGCAGAGAAGGAAAAGTGTCACGATTTTGCGACACATTGCCAGGAAAGTTGTACGGATAAAAAGGTGTCACGATTTCATGACATAATGCAAAAAGAGAGTCCGTAGTGTGAGCTATCACGATTTCGTGACAAGATCAAAGAGAGAGAAAGTTATTCAGGAACTGTCATGATTTCGTGACATGATGCAAAGTTCCAAGTGAGGACTATCACGTTTTTGCGACATGCTACAGAGGTCAAGTTGAGGACTGTCACGATTTTGCGACATGCTGAAAAGCTCAAAGTGAGAACTGTTGTGATTTCGCGACATGCAGCAAAGGAAAGAGTTTGATATAAGAAGCGTCACGATTTCGTGATAGGCTGAAGAAAAAGCGTACGGACGTAGAGAGTGTCACGATTTCGCGACAGGCAGTAGAGAAAGTGAACGAAAGCTGAAAGCGTCATGATTTCACGACAGGTTGAAGAGAAAGCTTGCGTTAGCAAAAAATGTCACGATTTCACGATAGGTTGAGAAGGCAGCATTGAGTTGGAGAAAGTGTCATGATTTCATGATAGAAACTGGAAGCAGGTCTTCTATAGGAGAAGTGTCATGATTTCATGACAGAAGCAGAGAGGAAGGCTATGAAGACAAAAGCGTCATGATTTTGTGACATGTTCCAGTTTCATGGGCTTAAGGTAGAAAAGAGCTTAAGGTAGCGTAAGTGTCACGATTTCGTGACATGTTCCAGTTTCACGGGTGTAAGGCAAAAAGAAGCTCAAGGCAGCAAAAGTGTCATGATTTCATGACAAAAGCTGAGAGGAAGGCCATGAAGACTAAAGTGTCATGATTTCGCGACAGGAGTGAAGATGACGTCAACAAAAGATAGAAGTGTCACGATTTCATGACAAGGACGTAGTCAAGGCAGACAAAAGCAAAAAGTGTCACGATTTCGTGACAGCAGGCAAAAGAAGGTGTATGGCAGGCAAAGGTGTCATGATATCGTGACATGTTGTAGTTTCATGGTGGAAGCTACAGGGAAGTGACAGAGGCAGCAGAGGCGGTTGAAGCCAACAAAGTTAAATCTGGGCCGACGAAGATTAGGGTTTTGTAGCCGACGATCTTTAGGGTAACAGTCGACTAAAGATTAAGTTTTTGATCATGAATTAATGCTATAAAAGGAGGACTATTTTTGAGTTTCATGGTATTGAATGTGTGTATCAAATTTGTACAAGTGAATTCTACTGTGCACAAGAGAGCGAGTCGAGTCGAATCGATCGAAGTGTGCATTCAAAGTGTGATATTCATAGATAGAGTGCGGGAGAGAAGTGCGATCGTCGAGAGGCAGAGTGTGCAAAGTCTGTGCTGCTGTAATTGCATAGAGGTGCATAAGTTGAGGTTCGATCGAGTGCTGCTGTGGTTGCACGATCAGTGCAAAAGTTGTCTCGACCAAGTGCGGCTGTAACAGAATAGAGAAAGAGGAAGAGGACAGACCTGTGCCAGACCGAAGAACTATGTTTGGTGCAGATCAGATAGAGGACATATGTGCTAGACCGAAGGACTGTGTTTAGTGCATATTCGAGGATCAGCTTTGCGGTGATAGAGTTGAGGACAGAGATCTCCAGCCAAAGCAGGGAAGACAGGTGTCTTCTATGGATAGAGTTCCACTTGCTAAGGGCAGAGGAGGTAGAGGTCTTCTAGAGGATCACCAACCAAAGCAGAATTAGGGGAAGGTATCTCCTTTGAGCAAGAGGCTCATAAACATTGTAATTGGGAAGGTTTCCCAAAGAACTGTGATATAACTTTTAGAGAAAAGTTTTATCCGTGGAGTAGCCCACCTTGGGTGAACCACGTAAATTGTTGTGTCACTTTGTGGATGATGTTTTGTGCATTGCTTGATTACTGTTGTTAATACTGCTATCTATTTTTTGCATAACATTGAATTGAAAGCTGATTTGAAAGAAAAAGTTAAAAGTGGTCTTATACTGTTCACCCCCCCTCTCAGTATAAGCTTGTGTTCTTCAATTGGTATCAGAGCTAGCACCTTCAGAAAAGTTTAACAGCTTGAAGGAAAAGTTTGCAAAGAACACAATGGATTATTCAAGTGGCAATGCAGCACCTATTCTTGATGGATCAGATTTCGGTCTGTGGAGTGCAAGAATGAAAGTCTATCTAATGGCACTTGGTAATGAGGTATGGGAAGTAATTGAAGATGGGTACACTATCCCTGTAAATGGTCCATACACTAAAGAAGATAGGCTCTTACATCACAACAACTCAAAAGCCATGAATGCAATCCTGAAGGGTTTACAGAAGGCTGATCTTACCAAAGTGATTCACCGCAAGACAGCTAGTGAAATGTGGAAACAATTGCGGGTGGTTCATACAGGTGATGCTAATGTCCGAAAGGCCAAATTGAGACACTTTAAAGGTATGTTTGAACAACTCAAAATGAATGATGATGAAAATATTAGTGACTACATGCTTCGTATGGATGAGATTGTTAACTCCATGAAAGACTTAGGTCTTGAACTTGCTGAAAATGATGTGTGTGATAAGATTTTAAGGTCTCTTCCTAATAGATTTAGTGAAAATATTTCTGCCATTGAGGAAGCTAAAGATTTAGATAAATTGAAGAAGGATGAGCTCCATAGTATACTTGCAGCATTTGAGCTGAGAACTCAAGTGAAAGTTGATGTTAAGAAAGAGGCAGCCTTCAAAGCTACCAAGAAATCAAAGGGCAAGCAGATTCAAGAGAGTGATGAGTCTTCTAGTGATGAAGAGGCATATTACAGCAAGAAAGGCAAGTTTTCCAGAAAGCACAAAAGCAAGAAAAATATAAGATGTTTCAACTGTGGGAAGTTCGGTCATTATGCTACTGACTGTACTATTTCCAAGAATGAAAGTGATGAAGATATACAGGATGTTAAGAGCAAGGATTTTGAAAAGCACAGGTATTACAGAAAGAACAAAGATGAGCACAACAATCAAGGAAAGAGGTATTCACACAAGAACAAGAAAAGCTTCTACCTAGACAAAGCAAGTAAGTGTTCTAGCAGTGATAGTGAAAGTTCTTCTAGTGATAATGAAAATGAGATGTTGTTCATTTCAGAAAAGGAGGAAGAACCGAAACATAAATTCATTGTCATGAAATGTTTTAGATGTGGAAATTTTGGGCACCTTGAGGATAATTGCAAAAATAATGATTTGGTTGCTAGTATGTATGAGGATGCTTCAGAAAACTACAATGAAGATGCATGTATGGTTTTTGAAAAGGGTAGCACCTCTAGTGATAAGAAATCTGAAAAAGGCCTTGATAATTCAAAATGCAATCAAATAGAGGATCTTGAATGTGAACTTACTAATGCTCTTAGTGTTTTGAAAAAGGAAAGAAAGAAGAATGCTAGACTCAAGGATAAGTTAGATGAATGTTGTATGGAGAGAGACGAACTTATAGAAAATCTTGAAGTCTCTATGGCTAAGACACAAGAACTCAAGACTGAGTTAGAATCTAAGGTGCTTGAGTATAGTGAATTAGAACAAAAAATGGCTTCTTTGGAAGTGGAAACTAAAGAGTACAAGGATAAGTTGTACAGGTTTCAAGATAGCTCCAAAAGGGTTAAATCTCTCATCAAAGGTCAAAGAAAACCAACAGATAAAACAGGTCTCGGGTTTGTTGAGCCGCACAAGAAACAGGTTGGGGAATCTAGCAAGAGATTACAAAAGGAAGAAAGTTCTGATGTAGAAAGTACTTCAGATCAAGAGTCCGTGAGTGATAAATGCGCAAAAACAGAAAATAGAATTCTGAATGCGAAGAAGAAGTTTACCCGACCTAGAAGGTCATTTACAGGAAAGTTTAATGGCAGATGTTTTGCGTGTCACAGGTTTGGCCACATGGCTTCGCATTGCATGACTCAAGTAAGGAAGATAAATGACAGTTTCAGGGGCCGTAACTTATTTCAAGGATATTGCTACTCTTGTAATCAGTTCGGGCATAAGGCAATGTTCTACAAAACTAACAATAGGAACACGGTTACTCATAACAGACGGATTCAAAAAGGAGGTATGCCGAACAGAAATAACTTTGTTACGTGCTATAAGTGCAACAATGAAGGACACACAGCTAGACAGTGTAGAGCTGATTTTCCAAGGTACAGGAATAGAAAAAGTGATATAAACAGGTCCAAGGATCAAGGTATGAATAAAAACAGGAATGATAAAAGAAACAGGAACAGTAGTATGAACAGGTCCGAGGATCAGAACAGTGACAGGAACAGAAATACAGACAAAGAATTCAAGAGAAGGCCCGACAAGGAAATTGTAGACACTGATGATGATGAGTGTCTAATGGGAGTGTCACTCCCAACCCTGTTTTAAATCACCTCATCAGGAGGTGGGGGAGGGACTAAGCTAAGAGGCTCATTCTTAGTCCCGAGCCCCAAAGGTGACCCTTTGCCATTGATGACAAAGGGGGAGAGATATGAGAAAGGGGGAGAGCTTCAAGTGAAGAAGAAAGCTTCAAGTCAGGGGGAGCAAAAACTTCAATTGCAGATTCTCAGTTGTTGGATCAGTAGGGTTCAGTTTTGGCTCTTGAGATATGTTTTCAGTTAAGGGTTGCCATCAATGACAAAGGGGGAGATTGTTGGCAATTTTGGGTACCTTGGGTACATTGCCTTTGCTCTAAGTGTAGATGTTGTCATTGATGTCAAGAAGGTCTTGAAGCATTTTGGTTTGATGTCAAAGAATGTGTTTTGATGAAGGTTTCAGTTTGGACAGTGAGTTTCCAAGTAGATCGAAGTAGCCCAGTTGCAAAAGATCAAGAAAAAGACAAGTAAGAAAAAGTATGCAGGCGGCGGAAAAACTCTCATGATTTCACGACATGTTTTAGGAGAGAGAAAGTGTTGGCAAAACTGTCATGATTTCACGACATGTTTTAGGAGAGAGAAAGTGTTGGCAAAACTATCACGATTTCATGACATGTTTGAGGAGAGAGAAAGTGCTAGCAAAACTGTCATGATTTCACGACATGTTTGAGGAGAGAGAAAGTTTGGGCAAAACTATCGCGATTTCACGACATGTTGGCAGAGAAGGAGAGCAAGTTGGAAAGTGTCACGATTTCGTGACATGTCGCATTTTTGTGACTCGAAAAGTGCAGGAAGGCAGAGAAGGAAAAGTGTCATGATTTTGTGACACATTGCCAAGAAAGTTGTACGGACAAAAAGGTGTCACGATTTCATGACATAATGCAGAAAAGAGAGTCCATAGTGTGAACTGTCACGATTTCATGACAAGATCAAAGAGAGAGAAAGTTATTCAGGAACTGTCATGATTTTGTGACATGATGCAAAGTTCCAAGTGAGGACTATCACATTTTCGCGACATGCTACAGAGGTCAAGTTGAGGACTGTCACGATTTCGTGACATGCTGAAAAGCTCAAAGTGAGAACTGTTGCGATTTCGTGACATGCAGCAAAGGAAAGAGTTTGATATAAGAAGCGTCACGATTTCACGATAGGCTAAAGAAAAAGTGTACGGATGTAGAGAGTGTCACGATTTCATGATAGGTAGTAGAGAAAGTGAACGGAAGCTGAAAGCATCACGATTTCATGATAGGTTGAAGAGAAAGCTTGCGTTAGCAAAAAATGTCACGATTTCATGACAGGTTGAGAAGGCAGCATTGAGTTGGAGAAAGTGTCACGATTTCACGATAGAAACTGGAAGCAGGTCTTCTATAGGAGAAGTGTCATGATTTCATGATAGAAGCAGAGAGGAAGGCTATGAAGACAAAAGCGTCACGATTTCATGACATGTTCCAGTTTCATGGGCTTAAGGCAGAAAAGAGCTTAAGGCAGCGTAAGTGTCACGATTTCATGACATGTTCCAGTTTCATGGGTGTAAGGCAGAAAGAAGCTCAAGGCAAGAAGTGTCATGATTTCATGACAAAAGATGAGAGGAAGGCAATGAAGACTAAAGTGTCATGATTTCATGACAGGAGTGAAGATGACATCAGCAAAAGATATAAGTGTCATGATTTCATGACAAGGACGCAGTCAAGGCAGACAAAAGCAAAAAGTGTCACGATTTTGTGACAGCGGGCAAAAGAAGGTGTACGACAGGCAAAGGTGTCGTGATATCGTGACATGTTGTAGTTTCACGATGGAAGCTACAGGGAAGTGACAGAGGCAGCAGAGGTGGTTGAAGCCGACAAAGTTAAATCTAGGCCGACGAAGATTAGGGTTTTGCAGTCGATGATCTTTAGGGTAATAGCCGACTAAAGATTAAGTTTTTGATCATGAATTAATGCTATAAAAGGAGGACTATTTTTGAGTTTCATATATCGAATGTGTGTATCAAATTTGTGCAAGTGAATTCTGCTGTGCGTAAGAGAGCGAGTCGAGTCGAATCGATCGAAGTGTGCGTTCGAAGTGTGATATTCATAGATAGAGTGTGGGAGAGAAGTGCGATCGTCGAGAGGTAGAGTGTGCAAAGTTTATGCTACTATAATTGTGCAGAGGTGCATAAGTTGAGGTTCGATCGAGTGCTGCTGTGGTTGCGCGATCAGTGCAAAAGTTGTCTCGACCAAGTGCGGCTGTAATAGAACAGAGAAAGAGGAAGAGGACAGACCTATGCCAGATCGAAGAACTATGTTTGGTGCAGATCAGATAGAGGACATATGTGCTAGACCGAAGGACTGTGTTTAGTGCATATTCGAGGATCAGCTTTGCGGTGATAGAGTTGAGGACAGAGATCTCCAGCCAGAGCGGGAGAAGACAGGTGTCTTCTGTGGATAGAGTTCCACTTGCTAAGGGCAGAGGAGGTAGAGGTCTTCTAGAGGATCACCAGCCAAAGCAGAATTAGGGGAAGGTATCTCCTTTGAGCAAGAGGCTCATAAACATTGTAATTGGGAAGGTTTCCCAAAGAACTGTGATATAACTTTTAGAGAAAAGTTTTATCCGTGGAGTAGCCCACCTTGGGTGAACCACGTAAATTGTTGTGTCACTTTGTGGATGATGTTTTGTGCATTGCTTGATTACTGCTATTAATACTGCTATCTATTTTCTGCATAACATTGAATTGAAAGCTGATTTGAAAGAAAAAGTTAAAAGTGGTCTTATACTGTTCACCCCCCCTCTCAGTATAAGCTTGTGTTCTTCATCCTTAATCAAAAGGAGCATGTTGAGAGGGAGGATTGATTGGCCAATGTCAATTTACATATTTGTAGTGAGCATAGGGAGTGCATTGATAGGTGAGCTACTTCGTAACTCAATTTACATCCTGAGCACATAGACACTCATACTCGCCATGCAACCCAACACAAAGATCAGCACCCCACATCCGAACACCATGGGCATAGGTAGTATGAAGAAGAAGTGGAAGAGGAACTAGATCAAGAATATCCAAAAATATCCCAAGTCGAGGAGGATGATGAGCCTATTCCTTCACCCCAACCAAAGAGAAATCTACCTTCGAGGGTGCCTCCAAGGAATTCCATAGAAGAGAAGTTCTTATCTTCATAGGCTTATAAAGTCTTGGAAGAAAATATCAAAGCTATAGAAAAGTAGGGAATAGCTTATCAAAATCCAACCTTGAATAAAATTCATAATGAACATTTATGCCCATTAGTGCCTAATCCACCTTATCTCAAGCATTTTGAAATGCCTAAATTGGAAAATTTTAAAGGAAAGAATGATGCTCAAGAGCACATCATGAGATTTTTGAATGTATGTTTTTATATTGGAAGCAATGACACCCTAATCCTACAGACCTTTATCACAACCTTCTCAGGCCTATCCTGGGAGTGGTTTAATCAACTCAAGAGGTACAGTATCACCAATTTTGAGAAATTAGTTGATGCATTTCTTGAACACTTCTCCTTTGGCATCAAGAAGAAGGTGAACTTATCCGATTTGGTTGCTTTAATGCAGTATGATGATGAGTAAGTTATGGATTATGGAAAATGATTGAGAAATATGATGGCAAAGATACTGTTCTCCATCCCTGCTACCAAACTAACTCATATGTTTATGAAAAGTTATGCCAAGCACATTTTTTTATTATTATAGTTACAGTAATATAAGACCTTCGAAGAGGCTTTGACACAAGCCAAAGTGATTGAGGATATCAAGTTATAGGAGGATAACTTGAATCTTAGGAACAAGAAAGAATGGAATAATCAAAGCACTAAGAAACAATAGGCCAAGTCGGCCCATATCAATCAGGTAGCTTTGAACCTTTATAAAGGGGATAAGGGATAATAGCAATGAAATTATCAAGCCCAACCTCCTCCTATGCAGTATGAGCAACACAATAACTATAAAAAGGGTAAGAATAAGGAGTAGTTCCCACCTCACAAGTTCACACCATTTTCAGAATCGATGACTTCGATATTCAATCAACTGTGCGAGACCAAGGCCATACGCTTGCCAGAGATCAAACTGTTGGACCCTAATCAACCCAAATCGAAAGAGTATAGGGATAATTTGTACTATATTTTCTATATATCAAAGGGACACGACATTGAAGTATGTTGGAGTTTCAAAAATTTAGTACAAAACATGATAGAAAGAGGTGAGCTAACTGTGGATAACCCTCAAGCACCAGATAATCAAAATATGGAAATTTACAAAAATCCTCTACCTAACCATGAGGTACCGAGGAACAATATTGGCCAGGTAAATTAAGTACGAATCAAACCACCAACCCATGGGTTCATCAAAATGGTCAATGTTATTACGAGAAGACATGCAAGGTATGAGAGATAAAATCAACCTCGAGCTCCCATTAGTGTCCAAGTTGTGCCTCCTCCAAGGCCAACCCAAAATGTGTAAGGACCACCAACTAGATCGGTGGTGACGATCAAAAGTAGGTTAGTTTAGAACCTACAGACAACTCCAGTGAAGTTGTCAATTTATGAGCTGATTCAATAATCTCCCAAGCATAGGGAGATGCTTATGGATGTTTTAAATTCCATAGAGGTACAATCCTAGGATCCAAAAACATTCACACACTTTGTAGGACATGTACAACAATGTCAAAAACCGGTCATACAATTTCATGATCATGAAGTCAATATGGTTTCCACTATCATAGCAGGCCCGCCACTCCATATCATAGTATGTTTAAACCACAAAACATTCAAGTGGATATTGATTGATACAATATCATAAATCAACATTATCATGACCAAGGCATTGACATATTTGATGTTTCTAAAATCACATATTGTACCTTTTGTTTTTACCTTGGGAGTATTTAATGATGCATTGTGCTTGACGGTAGGTACCATAGTTCTCCTGATCCAAGTTGGGCTCAAGACCATCCCTATGATGTGTCATGTGATTGAAGACACCATGCAATACAACATCCTTTTAGGGAGGCCTTGGATTTTATAAATGCATTGTGTCCCCTCTATTCTCCATCAGTGTATCAAATACATGCATGAGGGATAGGTTCACGTGGTGCCTTCTGATGAAGAACCATTTAAATATGTGAATATAGTAGACTTACCAAGGGATTTTGTGCTCCCCTAAATGCACATGGACATACAACCTAGATCACTGATCAAAGATCCATGAGGTAAAATAAGATAATTTTATGCTAAACCAACAAATTCTACATCTCAATGATTGGAACGCACAAAATTTGCATCTACCAGACCATCTGCATCTATAATACATCAATATGACGGGAAGCTAAAAGCTAAAATGGGTAAAAAATAGAAGAAGCTAGCACCCAAACCAGTTGTGATCAAGGTTCATACTCCCATGGAAGTAGATAATGCCCAAATAGGAGTCAAAGAGGCATCTCATCCTGCTTCACCTACATCTTCAGAAGGGTCATCAACACTACAGGTGACCATTCACTTGGTTAATCCCAGATTGGGGGAATATATTGTGTTGTATGTGACATTTAATTTGATCATTAAGACTACATAAGACATGGGCTGACCACAAGCCCATAATTTTCTTGTAGATATGGTGGTACTGCTAGGGGTACCTCCTAACCAAACTAATTTTATTTATGGAGGTCTCAACCAACTTGCATCTCACACTTCCATGGATGAAGATGATGATGAACCATTCACCGTGAATGTTCATTATATTTCTAACCCAGAGTATGCCTTACGATATTTTGAGTGTTACCATTGGCATGGTTACGGTATCAAATTATTTGAGCAGTGGTGTAAGAGGTCATATGAACCTCAATATCAGTTGCCTATGGATAGGTTTGGATTAGGATACCATATTGGAGGATAGGCTGAAATCCTCAAGGCATCTTTAGACCGCCTGTACCTCAGTTTGGGGGGTGAAGTTGAATTCAATACTTATCACCCTAATCCCAACTCTTTTTAGAGGGATAACTGGATAGTATATTATATCACTATAGGACCACCCAAGACATATCACAAAGATATCTTGGTGGAGACCGGTCCAAAGCACATACCAAGAGAAAACTTGTATGAACAAATCTGTGCAACGGCCAATGACATAGGTCTGTAGGTTTAGATTGCTAGCACAAAATTAGATTTAGAGTTAGAGGATCACTCTAATGAGGAGAAAGTAGAGTCCATATTTGAGATAGGTGGATCGAGTTGCATATATGAGAGTGATGACGATGGTGAGTCCTCAAATGATGAACAATATGAGGACGAGATTGAGTTGGCTTATTTTGGCCCTTTTAATTTACATCATCTATTACCTTCAGAGATAGTCATTAAGGATAATCAATCCTTCATGGATGATAGCAATTATCGAGATTGGACTTTTGTGGGGCCCCACCTTCCTAATCGCCCAATTCCAGTTGGTAGCGATGAAGGTCTCCATTATGATAGTGATGATGAAGATGAAACAGAGAGAGTCTATCTGGTGCATCCTTACTTACATCATCATAATGTGTCATACACTACAAAGGATATGCACAGGGATACCAATATTCATCTGTGCATCATAGGAAGACCACCTAGTTTGGATAGGATTTATCGTATGGTCTTTCCTAGTCTATCAGAATTCATAGAGCTCCTTGAGCCTAGTGATCCTATTCTTGAGTCTATTCATAGATCAAATCCAAAAATCCCCATACCCCCAGAGCCACATCTTAGGGATGGAAGTTATATCAATATAGAGTCACATGCACATGGTCTTGGAGACATGATCCATTCCATAAATATGATCTCCATTGATTTGACCACTCCACTTCACAACCTAGCCGATCCTTCCAAATCGTTGCATCTAAATGTAGATGCTATTGATTGAGATCGTGCTCACTCACCACTAGATCCTGAAGATTTCTTCCCCAATGAATAAATGTTGCAACCTTTTCATTTTGCATCAAGCTATGCACATGATGTTTATCATACTGAGGGTGCTTCCAATGCGAAACCCATAAATCCAGTAGATGAAATCTACTTGATCCCTATACCTCATCATTTTGAGGAGGGATCCCATATGTTAGTAGAGGAAACCTTTGAAGTAATAATCCCACCAATCTAAGGAAGGTTAAATTTAAATAAATTTTATCTCCTGATGAGTGTTCTAGCCTCATCCCTATACTAAGAGAGAGACTTGCTCTCTTTTCTTGGATTTACAGGGACATGTCGGTTCTAGATCTAAAATTAGTTACTCATAACCTTTAGCTAGATCTATCAAAGAATCCAGTCAAGAAAAAACTTAGGGAGATGCATTTGACAGTAGCCTTAATGGTCAAATATGAATTGCAGAAGCTATTGGATGTAGATTTTGTCATTTCCATTGACTATTCGAAATGGGTATCTGTTGGTCACGAATCTGCCACAGGAAAGGATTTTTACAATTGCGCCCTAGACTCGGCCAACATTGAAAGGCTGGAAGCAAGAAATGGCTCCCAGACCAATCTCCAGAGTGGGTTGGTTCCCTCTACTATTCTAAAATTGGGTTTAAGATAAGGGTTGCTGGAAAGATATTTAAAATGTTGTAGAAAGAAATGGGAAATATGGCCACAGGCCAAAGTGATGGGATCAAAAAATAACAGCAGGAAATTTAAAGTGCAGTAACAGCAAGCAATAAAAGTTATCAACCTAACTTTCGCACGATGTACGCAGAGAAACCCTCCAAAATCACATTCCAGGAATCATACTCTCACGGAAGTGCATAAATCCAATATGCAGAATTTAAATGCAACAACCATTAAAACATACAAATGCTATTAGAAATGCAACATAAACAGAAAGGAAATCACTAATGCAAACGCTTGAAAAATAAAAGCCAATCCTTTATTCCTGCAAATGCACTTCAGTTTCTAGCAGCAAGTTTTTCCAACCTTTGCAAATGAAAATTACATTGGTTTTTATAGAGGTCCGTCCTCTTTGCAGCATTAAATAATTAAAACCAACTTCCTCGTGATCTACAATCATGCGAAGGAAACGAGGAACATGATCCCCTTAATCGCAGTCTCGAAGAAATAAAAATTAAATTCCATGAAACGCTTGCGGCCCTTCATTAAATTTGATTCTTTGAATATGTGCATGAAAAACCGTTGAATTAATCCACGAACGACAACTTCGAACCAATAAACCCTTTAATTTTGGTAGCCTGGGCACTCTTTGACCTTAACCGCATTGGAAATCTGCAAATTATTAAATTCAGGTCAGCATTAAATCATCGAAAATCGAAAAAACCCTCTCGGCCGTTCATACTGCACTTGGCGGGAAAACTGCGCAGGTCGCGAAATCGCGACGGGTCGCGAAATCGCGACGTCTTATAATGTCGTATGCTTTGACCACCGTTGACCCGCGAAAATGGCACATGTAGCGATTTCGCTACGTCTCCGGCTTCCTCTTCGCCATCGCAAGCTTGCTCCGCGAAAACGGAACATGTAGCGATTTCGCTACATGTTTCATCGTTAGCTCCTCCCTGCGCTCTGCCCCGCGAAATCGGAACATGTAGCGATTTCGCTACATGTTTCCGTCGTCGTACCAATCGCTTTTTTCGGTCACGATTCGCTGACATGTCAGCGACACGCTGCAAATTTTGACTTAACGCCTTCGACGCTGCCCGAGTCGCGATTCACTGACATGTCAGCGAATCGCTGCATGTTTTCAACTTAATGCTTTTTTTGCCCGCCGACCCGCGATTCCGGAACACGTCGCGATATCGCGACGGTTCCGCCAACCTGCCTGCGTTGACTGAGTTGACCGCGATTCTGCAACATGTCAGCGCGTCGCTGCAGTTTTCAGACTTAACCATTTTTTGCTCAATTTTTCTCCTTTTTTCGCCCAAGCTGCATCAATCAAAGGTCAGATCCCCAACAATACATCAATGCATTCATCAATGAGAATCAATGTGGCAAAAATGCCAACAGTATCAAACATGGTACCCATAGGAAAACCTTATGGAAGGATCCATATTTTTATGGATTTCAGAGACCTCAATAAGGCAACACCAAAGGATTCATTCCCATTGTCAAACATAGATGCTCTCGTAGATGCAACTACGGGTCATGAAATGCTCTCCCTAATGGATGGTTTTTTTGGTTACAACCATATTCGAATTAAGCCCGAAGACCAGCATAAAACCGCGTTTATAACATCGTGGGGGATATTTTGCTATAAATTTATGCCATTTGGTATTAAAAATTTTGGTGCCACATATCAGTGGGATATGACATATATTTTCATGATTATATGCATAATATTTTAGAATATTACATCGATGACTTATTGGAAAAGTCATTACTACATTTAGAGCATACTGAGGTCTTGAGAAAAGTCTTCGATCACCTGAGAGAGCATAACATCAGGTTGAATTCTAAGAAGTGTGTATTTGGTATAACTTCAAGAAAACTCTTGGGACTCATCATTTCAAAGTCAGGCATCAAAGTTGATCCAGCAAAGGTAAAGGCAATTTTGGAAATGTGTTCCCCCATGAATATCAAGGAATTAAGAAGCCTACAAGGAAAAGTAGCATCCATAAAATGATTTATCACAGAGTTATCGGATAAATATCGACCCATGAATCAACTACTACACAATGGGTCCCATTCAATTAGTATGAGGACTGTCAAGTAGCCTTTGCTAAGATTAAGCAATATTTGGTGATGCCGCCAGTGATAGCTCCACCAAGACCAGATGAGTCTTTTCTGCTATATATATCGGTGAATGACATTGCTTTAGGGACCATGTTAGCCCAAAATAATGTGTAAAATAAATAACAAGCCATATATTACATTAGCCAAACCTTGGTGAGTTATGAGCTAGGATATGCATATGTTGAAATACTGTGTTTAGCAGTAGTGTTCGCTAAAAATAAATTGTGACATTATATGTTAAGTCATACGACGTATGTCATATCAAACCAAAATCCTTTGTAGTATATGATGATCAATACATATCATAATACACATATTTTAAAGTGGATCATGTTATTGATATAATTCAATCTAGAATTCATTAGCTAGAAGTCCATTAAGGAACATGTCATAGCTGATCAACTAGCTGAGGTGCCTCTTGAAAATAGCAAGCCCCTCACTATTGAGCTTCCTGATGACATAGTTTTTACCTTATAAAAAGCACCCAAGCCCAAATAACTAGATAACAAAGCTGACATGACCTTGTTCTTCGATGGTTCGAAGTGTGAGAAAGGGGGTGGTGCAGGAATAGTTTTGTTCACACCGTAAGGTGCTACTATGTCCTTGTTGTTGAAGTTGGAACTTCCTTGCACTAACAATAACACTGAATACAAAGACCTAATTTTAGGCCTCCAAACAACTATCACCATGAATATTAAAAGGTTAAATATATTTGGTGATTCCCTTCTCATTGTTAACTAGGGGAAGGGACTTTTTCAATGTCGATTTCCTATTTTGAAGTCTTACAAAGATCTTGTTAACACATATTTAGCTCAGTTAGAATGGTATGACATCGAGGTAATTTATCATTCATCAAACATATTCGTAAATACTATGGCATATTTGGGATCCTTAATCCCTTAGAATTTATCCACCAATTTTACTACCATCCATGTAAAAATGTTATCACACTCTGTTGTGCAACGTGAAGCTTTGGATAACAAAGAATCAATCAACATGATTTAGGTAAAACTAAACCATGAATGGTTCTACAGAGCAAAAGACTTTCTCAAGAGAGAACCTTGGGGGTTATTGATCTCGTAAGGTCCTACAGGGAATGGTACCACCATTCACTATAAGGTTATTTCCCAGTCTACATTTGTGAATGTTAAACCATAGGGGGAGCATATTGTCTTGTTAGTTGAGGCTAAGGTTTATTAGAACTGGATGTCATGGATATACAACTTCCTTAATATTGGTATAATCCCTTAGGATTATCATGTGTCATAAAGTGTACATTTAAATAGAAAGAGATAAAGTATGTCTTGTTAGGAGATATTTGTATTGTCAAAGCTATGATGGAGTTCTCCTTTGTTGTCTTGAGCCCCAAGAATCATCTTGGGTAATTTCACAAGCTCATGATGGTACGTGCGATGGCCATTTCAGTGGCATGGCTATCATCAAGTGCATCCTTTGCATGGATTATTATTGGCCGACTATAGAGAAGGATTGCAATGTGTATGTCTATAAATGTGTTAAATGCTAGCAGCATGCTAATATTGCACACCTGCCATCATAGGGATTACAACCCATTCAAGCGGCTTGGCCATTTGCTCAGTGGGATTTGGATATTATCAATAATATCTCTCCTCTATCATTGGGTCAAAATACATTCATTATTATGACTAATGAGTACTTTACTAAGTGGGTGGAACCAGTCCCCTTAACAACGACAACTGGAGCACATATTGCTGAGTTCATACTCACCAATATCATGTCATTTTGGGATTCCATCCAAGATAATTTTAGATAATGAAAAATTATTCAAAAATAAAATTGTGAGAGCTTTGACATTTAAGTACAAGATTAAACATAGTTTTGTGACTCCATATTATCCATAGGCAAACAGGTAGGTTGAATCCTCGAATAAGATAATGGTATCCATCTTGAAAAATATGGCACAAGAACATCATAAATATTAGCACATCTAGTTGCCCCTTGCTTTATGGGCTTATAGGACTAGTATTCGAACACCCATTGGGGCAACTCCATTTTCACTAGTATATGGTACTAAGTCTATTATGCCCTTAGAGTTGGAAATTCCAATGTTGCATGTCACATTGAAAGAGTTCATCGATGATGACACCGTACATCAAGCTTGCCTAGATCAGTTGATGCTACTTGATGAACGTCTTGTGAATGCCCTTGAGCATATTTGCATTTATCAAGAGTGCTTAAAATGAGCTTACAATAACAAATTCCATCTGAGAGACTTTGAGGTTGGTGATCTCATACTGAAAGAAAAACAACAGAACTCAAATTTACTATCAAAAATATGAGATAAATTTACGACTAATTGGTTAGGTCCTTATATCATCTCTGAGAAGATTGGACCTGGGACATACCGCTTGACATCGTTGGAAGGGGTTGAAGAGCCTGAACCTCTCAACATCCTTCATATTAAAGTGTCCCATGCCTAAAACCATCAAAAGGCCCCAAAGGCATTTGTAAGCCCTTTGGTCAGTCATGAAAAGTCCCCAAATGCATCTATAAGCCCTTTGGTCATTCAGTAAAATGTTCCAAAGGCATCTGTAAGCCCTTTGGTCAAATCAAAAAGTTATAAAATATAGGAAAATATCAAAATTAGAAAACAACAATTGCATTTCATTTGCATCATGCATTTAATTTTGCATTTGTATTTCATTTAATTGCATTGCATTATGCATATCCTTATGTCGTACTTGAATTAGTATATTTTATGTTTGTAATATTACAAATGACACCACATTTGTATTTCAATCATGCATATTTGCACTATCATTATCATTTATCACCTATGTGAATAATTTTATTTTTCAATATAACCCTTCCTATTGCTATGAAGAATATACTAGGGTTTTTTGGTCATTCAGCCATACCTAGTGATCTTCTCAGGAGTTTGGTAGAAAGCTTGCTTTGATTTTGTATATGATGTCTAGTTTTGATAGCCCTTAGCATATCGGAATCCTATCACTAATATCAATACACTAAACAATCCTAATTAGGACTAGGGGAATATGAACACTATGAAGCGAGACCAAGTATCCTGAGGCAAAAAGTCTATTCTTGCTTATCCCCCTATGCGGATGATCTAGGAAATTTTGGAAATTGGTAAAAGGATGAGATTGCCCCTTACTCGAATAAATCCCTTGCTTATAAATGAAGGAGCAAAATCCTAAAATTAATTCAAATCGATCAAATTCAAAGTGAAATTAAATTAGTATCAAATCTCTTGCTCAAGAAAAAAAAATAGTATAAAATAAATAGTGGTTTTTATCACTATAGTAAAAAATAAATAGTGATTTTTATCACTTTACATGAGCAAGTATCCCAATAAATTGACAAAAATAAGGGGGTGAGGTTGAATCCCTAGAATTGTTAGCACTACTGTATCTTACGTATGATGATATGTTTGATACATTAGCCTTTCACTTTTGTGCAAATCAATTTTTGAATGTGGAAGAGCTAGCTTCAAGTGTCCTGTATCGCCTAGTAGTCTAGTCCAACTGAAATCTAAACCTAGGATTGAATAGATATTTGAGGATCTCCAATATTAGCAATGGGCTAAAATAATCCCCCCTGACATTGGGGTATGCTTATGCCTTAACTAATATACTCATTTGCACACACAAAGATAATGAATAGTTAGGGTCTATCCTAGCAAAAGGCTTATGTTTTAGAAGTCTTAGTATACAAATTTTGATAAGTCAAATAGGGTGTTTGAGTCTCATGGAAGACCTCAAAAATTCCCAATAGCAACAACCAATTTTTAATGCAATCATCAAATTTCAATTTCTTTTAGGAGAGTGTTTATTAGAGATATTTTTAATATAGGTTAGATATTGAGTGGATGTCAGAAATGATATTTAAATGGCCACTAACTATGTTATTCATATTCTTTAATTTACAAAATCTCATGAATAGAAACCATTCATCATTGCATCTCACATAGGGGTGTACAATTTATCAATTTTCATAAAAAGATATAGCAATTACATTCATGATTGTTATACATTCAGTGGTGTCATCCATTAGATTGTTAAACCCATATTGCATTCATACATTATGTTTTAAGTGATTAAAACATACAGGTTCATTTACATAGAATTCATCATAGAAAAAGTTATGCAATACATACATGGCATAAATTATATCATAACAATCAAGTTACATATCCATCCCTATTAGGGATACCTATTAGAGTGCTAACTGGAGCTGGAGTTCTGGCCATTAGATATTGTATATACATAATTAATATTTCTTGGAAGCCTTATGCCACCATCGATATACAAGCGTATCTGGTTCTCGTCTTCTTGAAACCCTCAACACTTTGGCTTACTCCTCCAACTGACTGTTTCAACTTTGGTGAGACATTACTTTTATATGCTTTAGAATTCTCAGCAAGGTCTCGACCGTTGATCTCCCCCATCGTATGGCTACGATTAAATTTGAAATAAGCTTGATGTAATGGTGGGGGAGAACACAACACCATTTCACTTTTAAAATAATGACATCACCTTTAATGCTTCAAAAATAGTTGAACACCACTGCGGCACTAAAATGCTTTGAAAATGAAGTGGGATGAAATTCGTTCCCTATCCTTCGTTTCTCTTCATTGGCAATAAAGCATTCACCAATTTGCACAAAAAAGTTGATGATGTCATATCTCCTTCAAAACTTCTATGGATTTTATTCCAAATCTAAGCAAGTGCATTGTCCTGTGAACATTATTCTTGACCTGTTACAGTGTAAAGTGACTTCTATCCATTTTGTATTGGCTTTAGAGTAAAATTTTGCTTGTCGCCATTCTGGAAGAAAGTGAAAATTGTCCTTCATCATGAATCTGCATCACTTACACTTAGCATTCCTCCTTCTATTACCATTTCAGTAAAAAATGTTCAATGTGCTCTAAAAAATCAAGCTTTCCAACACTTAGCCACTCATAAGGTATTCAAAATATCAAGCGGTCACCAATCCACACTTATTTTATGTTGACGTCATCCTTCTTAAAAAAAATTTATGGATTCGGGATGCGTCACTAGTCCGAAGTCAAAAAAATAAGAAACTATGCGGAACTGCTCCAAGTGTGAAAATTCACTAAGTATTGGGAGGGTTTGTGGCCTTTGTTACGGATCCACTCCAAAATACACTACAAAGTGTGTGGAATGAGAACTTCATGACTTAGGCAAAATTTTCAAAATTTTCCTAATTATGTGGCCATTTTGGACCTAAAGGGAGTCATAAGGTATAGTTTTGAGATTAAATTTTGCAAATGATAAATGTGATTTAATTTTTGCAAAAGGGTTCTTGATGTTAATAAAGCTTTATATTGTGAGTTTTACAAGGGAGATATAAGGTGCTATTTTTAAGCTTTATTGTGAATGTTTTGATAAGGATTTCTGAAGTGGTTGATTTGATATTTGATCAAAAAGGGAAAAAGAAAATTGCTAACCTGTTTTGAAGTGGCAAAAAGGAAAATTATTTTGTGTTAAGACAGGTTTTGAAAGCACATCATCATCAAGGTAGTTTTAGAGGTATGGTGATTTAATCCTTTACTCAAGGTGTGTTTTTGATGAAGAAAATATTTTGATGTCATATGGTTGGAGGTATAAGGATTGATTGAGTGTGCATTGCTTTGATAGAAATTGGAAATAAAAGTGAAAGGGTTTGAAAGTAAATTTGATGTGCATTAGTGTTTGATTGAAGATGAGAGTAATGGTGAATTATTGTTGAATGAATTTGAAAATATACTAGCAAGGGTTTGAGAGAAAAGTGGTGCATTTACTTTGAGTCATATTGGAAATGAAATTGCAAGGGTTATAGACCAATTTTGTGAAGCAAATATATGCATTATTTTTTATTGATGTTGGAAGTAAATGTGCAAGGGTTATAGTATAGATTTGAAGCAAATTTGTGCATCATCATGATTGATTTTAGGAGTAGATGAAAAATATAAACTTGTGCATTATGATTTTTTTTGGACTGAAGGTGCAAATAAATAATTACCAAGTCAGTTATCAAGTGCTAGACTAGAGCTACCTTTAAAATAAAATAAATGTGAGATATGTGAAAGCAATAAACTTAATGAATGTTAAGAACATATTGAGCATTTGTTAGTGCATATCATTATCTATATGTTCAAGAGGTTAAATGAATTATGAGTAGAATATGTCTAAACTACTTTAGTTGAAGAAAGTACATTGAAGGTTAGATAAAGCACTTGATGACATCATTATGCAAGATTTGGAAATATATGAACATTGTTTGTATACAAGATTTGAGTAGGTTTTTTTGAGCAGATTTGAGCAAGCCTTGTGTGTAGGCTTGGAGCATATTTGAGTAGGTTTTGGTGAGTATATTTGAGAAATCCTTATGTGTAATATTTGAGCATATTTGAGCAGAGTTGAGAGTAGGTTTTAGAGTAGATTTGAGTAGATTTGAGAGTAAATTTTGGAGTAGATTTGAGCAGAGTTGAGAGCAAGTTTTGGAGTAGATTTGAGAAGAGTTGAGAGCAGGTTTTGTAGTAGATTTATGCAATCCTTGTGTAGGCTTGGAGAAGGTTTGAGCAAGCCTTGTGTAAAGGCTTGGAGCATATTATAGTATATGGGATTGGTGTCTCTTATGGATAGAGGTCCACAAACCAGAGTAGAGGGGATTGGTATCTCCTATGGATAGAGGTCCAAAAACCAGAGCAAAGGGGATTGGTGTCTCTTATGGATAGAGTTCCATGAACCAGAGCAGAGGGGATTAGTGTCTCCTATGGATAGAGGTCCACAAACATTGTAATAGGGAATTGGTTCTCAATAAATTTTTTGAGAAAATTTATAAGAAATATTTTCTTTATGGATGTAGCCCACATTGGATGAACCATGTTAAATATATGTCTCTCATGTGCAAGGGTTATAGTACAGATTTGAAGTAAATTTATGCATCATCATGATTGATTTTGGGAGTAGATGAAAAAGATAAACTTGTGCATTGTGATTGGTTTTGGAGTGAAGGTGCAAATCAGCAATTACTAGGTTAGTTATCAAGTGCTAGACTAGAGCTACCTTTAAAATGAAATAAATGTGAGATATGTGAAAGTGATAGACTTAATGAATGTTAAGAACATATTGAGCATTTGTTAGTCCATATCATTCTTTATATTTTCAAGAGTTTAAATTTTTTTTGAGTAGAATATGTCCAAACTACTTTAGTTACAGAAAGCACATTGAAGGTTAGATAAAGCACTTGATGACATCATTATGCAAGATTTGGAAATAGATGAATATTGCTTTCTACAATATTTGAGTAGGTTTTGTGAGTAGATTTGAGCAAGCCTTATGTAGGCTTGGAGAATATTTGAGCAAGTATTGGTGATCATATTTGAGCAAGCCTCATGTGTAGGCTTGGGGCAAATTTGAGCAAGCCTTATGTGTAGGATTGGAGCATATTTGAGCAGAGTTGAGAGCAAGTTTTGGAACATATTTGAGTAGAGTTAAGAGCAGGTTTTGGAGTAGATTTGAGAATATTTGAGAGCATGTTTTGGAGCAGATTTGAGTAGAGTTGGGAGCAAGTTTTAGAGAAAATTTAAGAAGAGTTGAGAGCAAGTTTTGGAGTAAATTTGAGCATAGTTGAGAGCAAGTTTTGGAGCATATTTATGCAAGCCTTTTGTAGGCTTGGGGTAGGTTTGATAAAGCCTTGTGTGAAGGCTTGGAGTGGATTATAGTAGAGGGGATTGGTATCTTCTATGGATAGAGTTCCACAAACCAGAGCAGAGGGCATTGGTGTCTCCTATGGATAGAGGTTCATGAACCAAAGTAGAGGGGATTGGTGTCTCTTGTGGATAAAGGTCCACAAACTAGAATAAAGGATATTGGTGTCTACTATGGATAGTGGTCCACAAAAATTATAATAGGCAATTGGTTCCCAAGAAATTTGTGGAGAAAATTTATAAGAAATATTTTCTTCATGGATGTAGCCCATATTGGGTGAACCATGTTAAATTTGTGTCTCTCATGTGTGTGATGATTTGTGCATTTTTCATTTACTGCATTGATATTATTGTTGTTATCATTTGGAAAGAAAAGTAAAAGTTTTATCTTATATTGTTCACCCCCCCTCTTAGTATAAGCTCGTGTTATTCAGAACAAGGTATATCAAAAAACCCAACCAAGTTGAATGCCTTAGGGTTTATCCACATAAAGGCTATGTAGAGCTTATCTTGAGTAGGAAAAAAGTTGAATCAAAAAGTGATCTCTAAATTGACACTATCCCAACTCTAAATTCAAGTTAAACACATAAAACATATGAGTAATTTTGAAATAATACTTAATGGAGAGAAATAAACACATTCATTCCATCATAATTTATAAAAATGATGCTAAATGCACCAACAAATAAAATTGAAAGAACCTTAAAAAAAATTCATTATTATTTCTTCATTTCCTTCAATAAAAATACCCCATTCATTTTAATACAAATAAGCTATAAAAAGCTTAAAAAAAAAAAAAAAGAGTCATTATTTTATGTAGACACTAAAATCATGTAAATTGGATAATATTGCCAATGTGCCACTCTTATCGACATCATATGGCCCCATTGGAAAACCCTCAAGGGTTAATTAGGGCTCCCAACTAATTTTTGGAAGGTCTACCCCACTTTTGGAAGGTTTTGGGGCATGTATATGTGCGACCCTGGGATGCGCGCACCTCGACTACCCTACTTGCAATATTGATTTATTATGTATGCTATCACTTGTACAAAATGAAAATGCTGAAAGTACATGCAACACAAATAATAAATAACAAATAAAGATGTTTTATTTATTGATATATTGGATCCTCGATTACAAGTTCATCCCTCTGAGGGATACCCATCATTTTGATACAAATATTTACACAAGTATAGAGTAGAGATCAAATATATTCCCCACAAGGGAATGATGCATCTACGTAGACCTCCTTGTCCCACACATGAAACTGTACAAGGGCTTAAAAATGCCTCCTTCTCCAAACATACTATTGGAGGGATATTTATGCTCCTGTTGCTTCAATATGGTCCTGATGATCTACACCTACGTTCATGAAAATAACAAAGCACACTCAGTAGGATGGGTAGCCTCTTCGAATGAGGCCTTTGTTAGTGGATCTAAATACTCATGATACTAATAATGAAATATAAGCTTGAATAGAATAAGAAATGTGTGATAAGCTAAAGAAATATAGAATAAAGGTGTAAATGAAACCAAACCTAAAATATGATCAAGCCATAAATCAAGCAATAATAAAGCTAAGCTAACAGAAAGAGGAAATAATGCTTATGCCCTAATATATGCCTACAGACCACTATTCAAGATAGTGGCCATGATGTGAAGCTCCCCTCCTTGTGATCCAAGGATTTGTACGCTATGGTCTTTGCCGAAATTGATGTTCAAGGGTTGCCAAATGTTTCTCCTACACTGATTGGCGATTGGAAATGGTGACTATGACAACTAATGCATGAGTGTAGCTCAACCGAAAGGTACTCCTATGCTCCTCAAAGTGTTGAATATTGTTCCTCCATTTTGACAAGGCTTCACTGGTTAACTCTAAAACTTCATGAATACTTTTATTTTTCATGGGAGAGTCTATATGTAGACTTCCATCTTAGATCTAGAACTTTGGCTTCCTAGAGAAGCTTTAGTCCAGGTTTCATGCGACTGACCATCTTGGGTGAGGAGAATCAGTCCCAAACTGGCATGGAATGGGTAGTTAGGAGGATATCAGGGAGTTCCTCACCAAAATCCACTTGTTATCCATGAAAAAGTGTAGTCAGACTGCGTGATATGGGCTTGTATTTACGACCAAACTATGTGTGACCCTGGCCACTATCAGGTTTAGTGGCTAGCTATGGCCATTGTAGTCTTAAGCAATAAGATGTTCTAGCCACTCTTCTTGAGAGCGGCCAAGCCTAGATGGGGTATAACTACCCTTTTTGAGTGGTTAGGACCACTACTTGATCTTGAAGAGATCTAAGGGGGTTCATATGGTTTGTGGATGTGCCCATATGGGTAGTCTCCTAAACATGATGTATTTTAGGTGTCTACAAATGCCCCTTTTTGGGATGCACTGTGAGAAAAATACAACATGGAGAAGAAAAGTAGACCAGTCCTCTTTTTTCTAGAGATAATATCGGAGCAACGAGATCCTATTTTTTTGAATATATTATCGAAGCTATTTTCAGAGGTGTTGGTGGGATTACCATGATTGGTGGGTATGGGTGGTTTTAGCCCATGGTATTGTGCCCATGGTATTCTAATACCACATTGTGGTTTAGGGTTGTAAGAGTTTCTTTTATATTGATTGTAATGTCCCATTACGGGTAAGGTGAATAATAATAGAAAAGGAGGTGTGGCTCTTGTTTGCTGGACGTAGCCCATATTGGGTGAACCAAGATAAATATCTTGTGTTCTATGTGCATGATTTATTATGAGCTGTTATTTTCTTTTGAGTTATTTATTTTTGCTTCATTATTCTAGAATAATTCTATGTATAACTAATGCAGGAGCATCCAGCAGCACCTGATGCAAAAGCATCTAGTGGCAGGAGGGCCACTTCTGAAAAGTTGCCTAAGGAGGAAAAACGTCATGATTTCATGATGTGTCATGAAATCGTGATGAAAAAAGGCAAAGAGGGCGAGGAGAAAAACTTGTCGCGATATCGTGATAGAAAAAGTGTCACGATATCGCGACATGTAGAGGAGAGAGGAGCGAACAGAGAAAGCTATCACGATATTGTGACAAAAAATGTGTCACGATATCGCGACACAAATAGAGAACGAAGCCAATAGGAAGAAGATGTCATGATTTCATGGCATGTCACGATTTCACGACCCAAGCAGGAAGGAGAAGGCTGCAAGCAAAGATGTCACGATTTCATGACCCAGGAGCAGAAGGAGAGTACGGAAGGAGCAGATGTCATGATTTTATGACATGTCATGGTTTCACGACCTAAGGGCGAAGAAGGAGCTGAAGGAGAAGGAGACGTCGCGATTTCATGACAGTTCGCAGTTTCGTGGCCAGAAGGCGAAGAAGGAGCCAAGGAAGAAGTCACGATTTTGCAACATGTCACATTTTCGTTATGAAGGGGCGAGCGAAGGAGCCAAAGGAGGGAGATGTCGTGATTTCATGACATGTCATGATTTCGTGACCCGATGGAGAAAAGAAGGCAAGGGAGCCGAAAAGTCATGATTTTGTGACTTGTCGTGATGTCATGACCCAAAGGAGAAGAAAGGATGCAAGGAAGGAAGATGTCGTGATAGCGCAACATGTCACGATTTCATGACGTGAAGGAGAGAGAGAAGACGATATGGGAAGATGTCACGATTTCATGACATGTCACGAAATCATGACCTAAAGGAGTGAGAGGAGGCAAGAAGAAAAGATCTCACAAAATCGTGACATGTCACGATTTCATGACCCAAAGTGGAAAAGAGGAGCGAGGAATAGAAATGTCATGATAGCACGACATGTCGTGATATCACAACCAAAAAAGAGAAAGAAGGGCAAGATGAGGAAGATTTCATGATATCGCGACCCCTGCTATAGTGCAACTAGAGGAAGAAGACGACAGAGGTCAAGTGGTGGTTGTAGAGCAAGGATGACACATGGCACCAAGGTGCAGTTAAAGTGGATGAGTACCAAGAAGCACGGGAAATGAAAAGGATGGGTCGCGCAGAGTAATCTGACAGGAAGCGACGGTCAGACGGTGGTGATAGGGGCCATGCGGAGTGGAGCCATAAATTGGGTTGGTGGACCAATTTTTGTGAAGGATGTTTCAGAGGGTCGGGGCCTCTATAAAAACCTAGTTTCTGTAATAGACTAGGATGGTGGATTAGGAAGATCACACGCAGAGTGTGGTAGAGAAAACCAAGCCGAGCGCTGGTTATTGTAAATCCTACGGGCTATTTCTGTATGTATTTCTAGATTAATAGAAGAAAATTTGGAATATTGTGAGTGTGATTTTCTCGTCCCCCATCAGTGGTATCAGAGCTAGAAGTTCTTGAGTGTGTAACATATCGTCGGACGTGAGGCAGTTACACTAGGATATGTGGTAGGGTTCTGAGAGAGAAGAAAGAGTTTAGGATCTTTGGGAGATATGATGACAATGAAAGACTTCAAATATTTGTAGAGGCAATTGAAAGCCCTGCAAGAGGAGTGGCTTAGAATAAAATTGTGGAAGCAAGAGGAGTAGCGCATAAGGCGTGAGGAGAAACAAAAAAGGAGAAAATATGGAGTTCATCAGAAGATGAAGCCATTGAAGGCTACAGATGAGGAAGTGTGCAGCAGTGGGAGAATCTGTCTGGAGGAAGGCAGAAGTTGTTTGGGCCAGGAGAAGGGGTTGGAATAGGCTGCAGAGGCAGATGAATGTCTGGAGGTACTACAGAAGGTAGTAACCAGATAGCATAGAAGTGAAGAGCACTTCTCCACCAACCCTGGGTGTCTAATGCAGGAGCATACAACAGCACCTGATGTAGAAGCATCCAGTGGCAGGAGGGTCACTTTTGAAAAGTTGCCTAAGGAGGAAAAACATTGCGATTTCACAATGTGTCATGAAATCATGACAAAAAAAGGTAAAGAGGGCAATGAGAGAGGAGCAGACAGAGAAAGCTATCATGATATCATGATAGAAAATGTGTCACAATATCATGACACAAACAGATAATAGAGCCAACAGGAAGAAGATGTCACGATTTCATGGCATCTCGCGATTTCGCAACCCAAGCAGGAAGGAGAAGGCTGCAAGCAAAGATGTCATGATTTCATGACATGTCGTGATTTCATGACCCAGGAGCAGAAGGAGAGTACGAAAGGAGCAGATGTCATGATTTTGTGACATGTCATGGTTTCATGACCTGAGGGCAAAGAAGGAGCCGAAGGAGAAGGAGACGTCGTGATTTCATGACAGGTCATAGTTTCGCGACTAGAAGGCGAAGAAGGAGCCAAGGAAGAAAGATGTCATGATTTCGTGACATGTCACATTTTCATGATGAAGGGACGAGTGAAGGAGCCAAAGGAGGGAGATGTCATGATTTCATGACATGTCATGATTTCATGACCTAATGGAGAAAAGAAGGCAAGGGAGCCGAAAAGTCACAATTTCGTGACTTGTCATGATGTTGCGACCCGAAGGAGAAGAAAGGATGCAAGGAAGGAAGATGTCGCGATAGCGCGACATGTCATGATTTCACGATGTGAAGGAGAGAGAGAAGAAGAGATGGGAAGATGTTGTAATTTCATGACATGTCATGAAATCATGACTCGAAGGAGCGAGAGGAGGCAAGAAGAAAAGATGTGAAATCGTGATATGTCACGATTTCGTGACTCAAAGTGGAAAAGAGGAGCGAGGAAGAGAAATGTCACAATAGCATGACATGTCGTAATATTGCGACCAAAAAAGAGAAAGAAGTTCAGGATGAGGAAGATGTCATGATATCAGGACATGTCGTGATATTGCGACCCCTGCTACAGTGTAGCTGGAGGAAGAAGATGACAGAGGTCAGGCGATGGTTGCAGAGCAAGGATGACACATGGCACCAAGGTGTAGTTAAAGCGAACGAGTACCAAGAAGCACGAGAAACAAAAAGGATGGGTCACATAGAGTAATATGATAGGAAGCGATGGTCAGACGACGATGATAGGGGCCGTGCGGAGTGGAGCCATAAATCGGGTTGGTGGACCGATTTTCATGAAGGATGTTTCAGAGGGTCGGGGCCTCTATAAAAACCTAGTTTATGTAATAGACTAGGGTGGTGGATTAGGAAGATTGCACGCAGAGTGTGGTAGAGAAAACCAAGCCGAGCGCTGGTTATTGTAAAGCCTACGAGCTGTTTCTGTATGTATTTCTAGATTAATAGAAGAAAATTTGGAATATTGTGAGTGCGATTTTCCCGTCCCCCATTAATAACTCTTCACATGGTATCAGAACCAAGTTGTTAGCCATATAAGGATGCCTTTATTGCTAGGGTTTCAATTCATTTGAAGAGGATATAGGGTTTATAGGAGTTATAGAAAACCTATTTTAGAGTGGGAGTTTTACGCAGAAGGAGCTTGAAGAAAAATGATGTCAAATAATTCAAGGATAGAGATTGAGAAATTTGATGGAAATTTTTTTGAGCTATGTAAGTTAAATATGGAGGATCTGCTCGTGGACATAGATCAGTGGTCTATTATCTCTAAAATGAAACCTACCAGTACATTTGATGAATATTGGGAAAAGTTGAATTGGAAAGTGAGGAGTCTAATTCGACTGTGCCTTGTAGATTCAGTATTAATAAATATTTCTAGAGAAGCTACTACAAAGGATCTCTATGAGAATTTAGGGGCTTTGTATCAATATAAGTCCCTATTGAACAAATTATTCCTCTAAAATAAATTGTATAATATGAGGATGAATGAAGGGGATTCAGTAGTAGATCATCTTAATGCATTCAATACGGTGGTAAGTCAACTTGCATTTATTGAAATAAAATTGAGTGAGGAATATAAATATATTACTTTGATATGCCCTTTACCATATTCATGGGATAACCTAGCTGTAGCAATTGGTAGTACAACTTCATCAACATTAAAGTTTGAAGATGTTGTGGCATCTCTATTATTAGAGGATATGAGAAGAAAAGCCATGGATGGCACATAAAAGGATGCCCTAATAGTGAGAGGGTGTGCCAAGGAAAAATATAAAATGAGATCTAGTGATAGATCTAAGTCTAGAAGTAGATCTAAGTCTCGGGGAAGGTTTGAGAGAAAATATCAAAAATGTGGTAAGCTTGGACACATGAAGAAGGATTGTAGATCAAATAATATTGATTCTATAAAGATATATAATTAATCTACTTCCATAGAGATAAATAAATCCACTGATGAAGGAGGGGATGTATATCTGGCATCTTGCTCCACACGTTCAGATAGAAATGATTGGTTGATCGATATTGGTGCCTCTTTTCATATGACTCCTCATAGGGTGGTTCAATGAATATGAAAGATATGATGGAGGGGAGGTACTATTAGGAGATGATTCACTACTTAGAATAATGGGTCATGGAAGGGTGAAAATATTGTTGTAGGATGATAGGGTTAAACCCTCCCAGGTGTGATGCATATTCCTGGCCTTGCTAGAAATTAAATTTCTATAAGCAAAATGGATGATGTAGCAGTAAAAATTAGTTTCAGTAAGGATTCATGTAAAATGGTTCATGGATATATGGTGTTAACAAGAGGAGTTTGGATTGGAACCTTGTATAAGCTATTGGGAAGCACTATAAAAAATGATTGCAATAGCTCAACTATTCCTAAGGCTGAATAAGACAAAATTTCAATGCTCTGGCATCAAAGAATGGGACATATTGAAGAAAACTGATTGTGTACCCTGTACACAAAAGGTATGGTCCAAGGTATCCCTAATTGTTCAATGGTTTTTGATTTCTATGAAAATTGTATTTATGGCAAGCAGAATCGTGTGAGTTTTCCATTTGGTGCTGCAAGATCAAAAGAGATATTAGATCTAATTCATAGTGATATTTTTGCTCCTGTTCCTATTCCATATCTTGGACAATCATGGTACTATGCTTCTTTCATTGATTATTTTTTAATATATGCATGGATTTATTTCCTTAAAAGTAAATATGAAGTGTTTGATAAGTTTAGATAATTTAAAGCACTTGTTGAAAAGCAAACTGAGAAAAAGTTAAGGTGTTGAGGTATGATAATGGAGGAGAATATTGTTCAAATAAATTTGAGGCTTGTTGTAAGCAATGTGGTATTTCAAGATAGAATACTACTCCATATACACCACAACAAAATGGAGTTGCTGAGAGATTGAAAAGATCACTGATGGAAAATGCTATAAGTATGCTCAGTGGTGCTGGTCTAGAACATGAATTCTAGGCAAAGGCAGTGAATGTGGCATGTTACTTGTGGAATCAATCTCCTACATAAGCATTGGTGAATCAAACTCCATTTTAAGTATGGTCTGGTAAGAAACCCTCTCTTTCACATCTTAGAGTTTTTTGCTGTGATGCATACATGCATATTCCAAAGGACAAGAAGAAGTAAGATTGATAATAAGGCTATTAAATGTATCTTTATTGGTTATAAATATGGTTTTAAAGGATATAAAATTTAGAATCTAGAAACTAAAAGGATAGTTTACGATAGATGTGTGGTGTTTAGAGAGATGAAAAATGATCACAAGAGTTAAGTAACAGAAGAAGAACCTAAAAATATGCAATTTGATCTCATGGAAGAAGAATCCTACTCAGAATAAGAAGAATAGGATGAACCAGAGGTTCATACACCTGTGGTAAAGAGATCAACACGAGAAATAAGGTAACCTGATAGGTATAGTCCATCTACTTTTCCTTCTTCCTTTGTTTTATCTGTTACTGATGAATATCCTAGAACAGTTAGAGAAGCTATTAATTCTGAAGAGGTAAATATTTGGGAAGAATCCATGAATGAGGAAATGATGGCCCTAAAAAATAACAAGATATGGGATCCAGTAAAATTACCTGGTGGAAGAAAAGTAATAGGTTGTAAATGGATATTCAAGAAGAAGTAGAATGTTGAAGGTAAAGTGGAAAAATATAAAGCTTGCCTGGTTTCTAAAGGTTATTCTCAGGTAGAGGGAATTGATTATGGTAAAGTATTTTCTCCTGTTGCAAAGCTAACATCAATAAGATTTATTTTATTTATGGTTATGCATTTAATATTGAAATAGAGAAAATGAATGTAAAAACTACATTCCTTCATGGAGATTTGGAGGAAGAAAAATATATGAGATAGCCTGAAGGATTCATTGCTGAAGGAAAGGAGGATTTTGTATGTAAGTTAAAGAAATCTCTGTACGGATTAAAACAGTCACCTAGAATTTGGTATCAATAATTTGATACTTATGTTTTAGGATTTGATTTTGTTCATAGTAATTTTTATCATTGTGTATACTTAAAGCAAATTGGTAATGAACTCATCATTATAGTTTTGTATGTTGATGATATGTTACTAATTGGAAAAAGTAAGAAAATGATCAGGGAAGTGAAGTCTCAGTTAGCATCATAGTTTGACATGAAATATCTTGGCCCTAAAAATTTTATTTTGGGAATGCAAATAAATAGAGATCATTCAAATAGAAAGCTATGGCTGAATCAGAACAAATATGTTGAGACAATATTGAAGAGATTCAGTATGTAGGATTGCAAACCAATGAAGGTACCTATTCCTTTGGGTGAAATTTTTTTTGCTGAACAATGTCCAAAAATAGAAGAAGAGGTAGAATATATATCCCATGTTCCATATGCAAATATTGTAGGGAGTTTAATGTATGCCATGGTGTGTACTAGACTAGATATTGCCCATGCAGTGGGAGTTTTGAGAAGATACATGTCTAAACATGGTAAAAAGTATTGGACTACTGTAAAAATGGTTATTAGATATTTACGTGGTACATCTAATTTTTCAATATATTATAAAGGTGTAGGTAATAAAAATATATCCTTGGATATAGAAGGTTTTTTTGATGTCGATTGGGCTGGAGATCTTGACAATAGAAGATCTACTAGTGCTTATGTATTCAACTTGTTTGGAGGGGCTATTATTTGGATGAGCAAAAGGTAAACTGTTGTTGCTCTCTCAACCACTGAAGCTTAATACATGGTAGTCATTGATGCATGTAAGGAAACAATATGGATACAAAGACTATGTGCTGAGATTGGGTTCTTTCAAGGAGCTGTGAAAATAAATTGTGATAGCCAAAGTGCTATATTTCTGGCAAAGAACCTTGCTTACCATTCAAGAATAAAACACATTGATACAAAGTATCACTTCAGTAGGGACATGATTGAACAAAATAAAGTGTTGCTGGAAAAAGTGGATACCAAGGAAAATGTTGTAGATGCTTTAACCAAGGTAGTTAGCACAAAAAAGTTCATGTTTTGTACAGTTGAAATAGGTTTGGCTAGACTGAGTGTTTGAACTAACATTGATTATAGCCTTTATGCAAAGTATTAAACAAGTTGGAGAATTTTGGATGTGTCTCATCCTTTGCAAAGGAAGTATTGTATGGTAGGCCCCTGCTTCGAAGGTATTTCAAAATATATGAGTAATTTTGAAATACTACTTAATGGAGAGAAATCAACACATTCATTCCATTATAATTTTTAAAAGGATGCTAAATGCACCAACAAATAAAATTGAAATAATATTAACAAAAATAATTATTTTTTCTTCATTTCCTTCAAAAAAAATACTCCATTAATTTTAATATCAAATAAGCTATCAAAATTTTAAAATTTCAAAAAAAAAATAGCTGCCTAAAATCATTATTTTATGTAGACACTAAAATTGTGTAAATCAGATAAGATTTCCAAGGCGTCACTCTTATCAACATCATATGGCCACATTGGGCAACCCTCAAGGGTTAATTAGGATTCCCAACTACTTTGGATAGTTGTGCGACCCTAGTACGCGCATGCCCCAATTTTTCTACTTGCAATATTGATTTATTATGTATGCTACCACTTGCACAAAATGAAAATACTGAAAGCACATGCAACATGAAGAATAAGAAACAAATAAAGATGTTTTATTTATTGATATATTGGATCCCTGGTTATAAGTTTATCCCTCTAAGGGATACCGATCATTTTGATACAAAAATTTACACAAATATAGAATAGCGATCGGATATATTCCCCGTAAGGGAACGTTGCATCTACGTAGGCTTGTTGGTCCTGCACACGAAACTGTACGAGGGATTATAAATGCCTCCTTCTCTATATCTAGTCCTAGAGGGATATTTATGCTCCTACTACTTTAATATAGTCATAATTATCTACACCTGCGTTCATGAAAACAACAAAGCACGCTCAGTAGGATGGGTCGCCTCTTCAGATGAGGCATTTTTTAGTAGATCTGAATACTCATGATACTAATAATGAAATATAAGCATGAATAGAATAATAAATGCATGATAAGATAAAGAAATATAGAATAGAGGCATAAATGAAACTAGACCTAAACTATGATCAAGCCATAAATCAAGCAATAATAAAGCTAAGCTAACAGAAATAGAAAATAACGCTTATGCCCTAATATGTGCCTACGGGCCACTATCTGAGAAAATTGCCATGATGTGAAGCTCCCCTCCTTGTGATCCAGGTATTTGTGTGCTATCCTCTTTGCCAAAATTTATGTTCAAGGGTCACTGAATGTATCTCCTACACTGATTGGTGGTTGGGAATGGTGAATCTAACAACTGATGCATGGGCATAGATCAACTGAATGGTGCTCCAATGCTCCTCAAAGTGTTGAATATTGGTCCTCCATTTCGATAGGGCTTCGCTACTTAACTCTAAAACTTCATGGATCCTTTGATTTTTTTGGGAGAGTCTATATGTAGACTTCCCTATTAGATTTGTAAATTTGGCTTCTTGGAGAAGATTTAGTCTAGGTTGCATGCGACTAAACATCCTGAGTGAGGAGCATCAGTCCCATACTAGCATGGAAGGGGCAGTTAGGAGGAGCTTAGGGAGCTCCTCACAAAAATATACCCATTATCCATGCAAAAGTGCAGTCATACTGAATGATCTGGTCCCGTATTTATGGCTAAACTGTGTGTGACCCTGACCATTGTTAGGTTCAGTGGCTAGGTGTGGTCATTGTAGTCTTTAGCAACCAGGTGTTTTGGCCACTCTTCTTGAGAGCGGACAAGCCTAGATGGGGTAGAACTGCCTTGTTTGAGTGGTTAGGACCACTGCTTACTCTTGGAGGAATCCAAGAGGGTTCATATGGTTTGTGGATGTGCCCATATGGGTAGTCTCCTAAACATGATGCATTTTAGGTTTCTACAGATGTCTCTTTTTGGGATACGCTGTGAGAAAAAACACAATGTAGAGCAAAAAAATAGACTGCTCCTCTTTTTTTGGAGATATTATCGGAGAAACGAGCTCCTCTTTTTCTAAAGATATTATCAGAGCTATTTTCAGATGCATTGGTGGGATTCCCGTGATTGGTGGGTATGGGTGGTTTTAGCTCATGGTATTGTGCGAATGATATTCTAATACCACATTATGGTTTAGGGTTGTAAGAGTTTCTTTTATATTGATTGTAATGTCCCATTACGAGAAAGGTGAATAATAATAGAAAAGGAGGTGTGGCTCTTGTTTGCTGGATGTAGCCCATATTGGGTGAAAAAGGATAAATCTCTTATGTTTTATGTGCATGATTTATTGTGAGTTGTTATTTTCTTTTGAGTTATTTATTTTTGCTTCATTATTTTGGAATAAGTCAATGTATAACTTTTCACTAGGACCATATTGTAGGTTGGATTATGATCATTGATCTGATCAACATAGGATGCCCCAGTCATGCAGGAGGGCACGAATCCTAGAATTATTGCTTCCAACAAAATGGAAGGCTTAAATTTGTGGAAGTTTGCACTTGCTCATCAAGCAATCGGGTAGCTTAAATACTACTATAGGTCCTAAGGGAGGGGAGCTACAAACTTAACTATCATATTTGATTTTTTTCCCTAACAAAGGGTAAGCTTATGATAGTTGTTGGCAATTATTTGTAATATGAACACACTCTAGCATGATCGAGATGATCTTTTGTTGACTTTGATTATGATTGTTGAAAATTTTGACTACCCCCTCAAGCGATGAGTCAATGAGGAAAGAGAAATTAATGAAGTGATGAGTCGCTTGACCAAAATGAAATATTTGGACCTCTTTAGAGGGTTTCTCTATTGTTATAGAGTAGTTCCCATCCAAGTGTGACTTCAAACCTATTTGGTAACTACACACCTTTATCCCATGGGGCGGTCCAACCACAATGGCCTTCTTAGGGAATCAAGATAATAGCACTTTTTATTTAGCTTGTGTTGACTCACTATTTTTCTTATAGGAGAATTGAGATGCATCCTCGCTCTCATGGGGTAGTCCAACTATTATGGCCTTCTTCGGGTTTAAATGGAGACGTATCAATTTTTCCATAATTATTTTATCCCAAGTGGTCTTATGGCAATTTTTCCATATTGTAGAGTTGCATGGAGCGCTAGTCATTGCAATCACCAATTGTATAGAACAAATAGCTTAGTACGAGGCTCATTTGGGTTTTGATTTTTTATTTGACTTTGGATTTTGAATTTATGATAATTTTGGATTTTGAATTTTATGATGTTTTTGGATTTTGAATTTTTTGAAATTTTTGGATTTTGATGTATGCAAATTTCTTTGGCATTTGTTGAAAATTTGGATGCCTTAGACCTAAATTCTCTAGATTGAGGTTCCCATGGAACCTCTTAGTGATGGTACAGGACCTGATTGATAGTGAGCAACCCATTATCTATGCCTGAGGGAGTGCACTACTAGCATAGTGCTATTATGAGCTATACCATATTCAACATTGTGGATAGCCAGTATTGCATGTAGCTTGCTCCTTCATGTCTAGGGATGAGAGCACATTAGGATTGAATACCCTAGAGGACTCCTAATGGAGACTGCTGATTTGGATAAGGATTTCCAGTGTTACGAATCTAGGTGGCCAAGGGCAATTGAGGAGCGCAAGAGCTGGCATCACACAGGGGAGCTTTCCCACTATAGGGTATCTCTGATAGGTTTACAGGCTTCTAATAGCATATGGAGACCATATCATGAGTGTCCCACTTGGGATAATCCCTCCAATTTTACAGTGAGGACTCACCATGATCGATGGTTGATTCGATGTAAGGTTAGTATCAAGGAGTTATTCTATTATTCTAGGGTACCTTGATAGTTTAGGATCTAGTAGGATGTTCCTCTCAAGCTAGTTTTCTATCATCGAATTACTATCGAGAAGAACCTTCCACCACCCTAAGTTACAGTAATGCTTGAGGATTATGACCCTCCCACAGTTGATCCTGGTGTGGATGATGCTAGAGTGATAGAGGTGTACACCCTCGAGTGGGGTACATGACTATAGCATGGAGATAGCTACCTAAGGTGATCTCTAGAGGAGGCTAAGGTAGAGGATCCCTATGGGCACTGAGTGCAGGATCATACAGATGAGTAGGGGTAGGTAGGGTAGTAGGTGTAGGAGGTAGTGGAGTAGGTTATAGAGGAGTAGGTTGCCCCTGAGGAGGAGTAGGAGTTAGTTCCTAAGGAGTAGGATTCTCTCCTTTAGTCTCAGTTGCACTGGGTCGATGCTGAGCTTCAAACATCCTAGATTTAGGTCTGGCAGCAGGATGCCACTATTGTAGAGATTCAAAGATAACTTACCCAGGTTACTACTGAGCGCAATAAGGCTCAAAGCCAAATTGCACCACCTCTTGTAAAGCCACAGGGACCTGGTGGTCTAGATCTAGGTGTGGAGATCTGGTACTTACATGGATTTATGGTAGATGATTTTGCGAATCACACCTGAGATGTTGCCTATATCTTGGCATTGAAGTACGAGATCAAAATCTTAGGAGGTCATCTACCAGAGAGGCCTGGAGTAGGAGGGTCCCAGAGGACCGATCGAAGCACATCATAAAAATCATCAAATTGATCAATCCACATGACCAGGTCTAGTACAGAGTAGACTAGGGGTGGAAATTCTATGCTACCTCCTAGAGGGGGATGCGAGGACATAGTTGATACCAGTGGTGCAGGCCATTCTTGAGTGTTGTGGATCTTGTGATACTTGGTACTTTTTTTTTGGGTGTAAGGTCAGCTGACCTACACAATTGTAGCCTTATTGGCACTTTTTGTACCTACATGTACTTATTTGGATATATTTTTATGTGATATCTAGACTTTGAGACTCACCATGTGTGTATATTTTATGATTATTCTTTTATTTTTATGGATGTAGTATATGATTTTATGTGATGTGATGCTTTAGATGTTATGATGTGTATGATGATGATGGATGCACTTATGAATGTTATGTTGTGTATGATGATGATGTATGCACTTATGGATGTTATGTTGTGTATGATGATTATGGATGCACTTATGGATGCAATGCTTATTATTAAATGCATGTTTGCTTTTGATGTGTCTGTATGCATCTAACCTTATTTTGTTATGATATGGAAAAAAAAATGTTTTATGTTATACTAATGATCTAATGGAATTAACCTGTATGCTTTAACCATTTAAAACATAAGGTATGCAAGTGATATGAGTTTAATAATCTAATGGGCAACACCACAAAATGTAAATCAATCATGAATAAATAATAACTCTTATAATAATAATTAATCATTTACACCTTCCAATGTTAGATGATATGATGTGATATATATCTTTCTTTATAATCTTCTGTAAATTAAAAGATATCCCCAACATAGTGAGTGGTCATCTAAATGTTATTGTTGACTTTCATATGGTATCTATCCTATTTCATGAACACCCTTTAATGAACAAAACCTCATAAATAAATTTTATTATTTGTTTGATGGCATGATTTATTGCTATGAGGGTATTTTTGAGGTTTTCCATGAGACTCAAAAACCCTAGTTACTTTATCAAAAAGTTGTATACTGACCATATAGAGCTTCTGAAGGATAAAGCTTTGTTATGCAGACCTAGATACTCATTATCTCTATGTGTTCATATGAATATATAAGATAGAACATAAGAATACCCCAGTGCCATGTGGGATTTATTCAACCCATTATTGTATTGGGGATCCTCAAATGTTTATCCTGATCCTATGTTGGACTTAGTTGGATTAGACCACTAGGCAATACATGACACCTAAGGCTAGCTCTTCCACATGTAAATATTGGTTTGTACAAAAGTGAGATGCTAATGTGATAGACATATCATCATGTGTAAGGATACCTTACGGCTTGTTTATACTGAGAATTCTAGGGATTCAAGTTCATAATCCCTTCTTTTATTCATATTCATTTGGGATACTTGCTCATGATTTAGTGATGAAAATCACTGTTTATTTTGATTTTTTTTGTTTTAGCTTTGAGAAATGGATTTATGTCATGGTGATAATCACTTGTTTGTTTTGTTTTTAAATTTTTCTTTGTTTATAATTTTGCTTGTTTTTATTTAAGCAAGGGATTTCCTTGGGTAGTGGTGAACTTGTCCTTTTGCCAATTCTTAGCATTTCCAAACCGGTCACATAGGGGGATGAGCAAGATAAAAAATTTCACCTTATGATACCTAATACCACTTTTTAGCATTCATATTTCCCTTGTTTCAACTAGGATTTTAATATTTTGATTAGTGATAGGATTATGAAATATACCAGGTGCTATCAAACTAAACCTCACCTATCAAAAGCAAATATAACTTTCTACATAGTTTGATAAATGCACTAGGTATGTCTGAGTGACCAGAAAATCCTAGTATATCCCTTATAGAAACAGGAGGGGTTGTGTTGAAAAACATAGTTACACACATGGGTGATGGATGATGATGGATTTTTAAGATGCATGATTGAAGTATAAATATGGTGTTGTTTGTAAGATTGCAAACATAAATGTATATATTGTAAATGTAATGGATGCAAATGCCTAATGCAATGCAACCAAGTGAATGCAAAATGTGGAATGCTAATGCAAATATTTTTGTATTTTTGATGCTTTCACTTATTTTTGAGATTTTTATTATTTTGAATGTTTTTGATATTTTGATTTTAAATTATTTTTGTGCTTTTCACATTTTGACTTTGACCAAAGGGCTTGAAGATGCCTTTGGAGATTTTTGTGATTTTACCAAAGGGCTTTAAGATGCCTTTGGAGCTTTTTGTGATTTGACCAAAGGGCTTTAAGATGCATTTGGATATTTTGAGATTGGATCAAAGGGCTTTAAGATGCCTTTGGAGATTTTTGTGATTTGAATGAAGGGCTTTAAGATATTTTTGGAAATTTTTGTGATTTGACCAAAGGGCTTGAAGATGCCTTTTGAGATTTTTGTGATTTGACCAAAGGGATTTAAGATACCTTTGGATATATATTTTTTTGCTTTTAATATTTTTTTATTTTTTTGGATTTTATGATTTCTATTGTTTTTGAAATTTTTGAATTTATTTGAATATTTTTGATATTTTGTTGTTTTATGTATGGAAAGCCTTAAAATTGAATTATATTGAGGGGTTATGGCTCCTCAACACCTTCTAGCGTTGTTAGGTGATATGCCCTAGTTCCCATATTTTCTAAAATGATGTAGGGACCTACCCAATTAGCCATAAATTTGTCTTGTAGATGCAGTGGTAAATTTGAGTTCTACTGGTTTTCTTTCAGCACAAGATCTCCAACTTTAAAGTCTCTCAAATGGACTCTACTGTTATAATCTCATGTTATATGGTCTTGGTAAACATGAAGGTGTTCAAAGGGTGTTGATGCATCGTTCATCCAAGAGGGTCAATTGATCCAGGTGAGCTTGTCGTGCAGTGTCATCATTGATGAACTCTCTCAATACGATGTGTAATTTCAGAATCTCCAACTCTAAGGGCATAATGGCCTCAACACCATATACAAGTGAAAATGGTGTTGCCCTAGTGGACATCCGTACACTAGTCCTATAATTCCATAATGCTAAAGGTAATTACAGATGCCAATCCTTATGATTTTTTTGTCACCATCTTCTTTAAGATGGCTACTATTGTCTTGTTTGAGGCTTGTTCTTGCTTGTTTACCTATGAATAGTATGGTGTTGCAAAACTATGCTGAATGTTGTATCTGGTTGTTAGAGCTCACACATTTTTATTTTTGAATGATGGATCATTATTTGAGATTATCTTGAAAGGTACCCTGAAATGACAAATGATATTGTGAAGTATGAACTCCAAAATCTGAGGACCAATTTTTGAGGTTAAGAGGATCACTTCCACCCATTTGGTGAAGTACTCAGTGCCCATTAATATGAATGTGTGCCAGCCTAAATATGGGGGAGAAATATTTCCAATCAGATCAAAACCCCATTGAGAAAATGGCCAAGATGCCTGAATGGGATGTAAGGCCTGAGTTGGCAAGTGCATCAGGTTTGTATGATGTTGATATTTTATGCATTTCTTGACATACTCACAACAATACTTCTCCATTGTGGGCTAGTAGTAGCCCATTTGAATGATGCACTTGGAAATGGCCATGCCACTAAAGTGGCCACCACACATACCATTATGAGATTGCAAAATCATCCAAGCTAATTCTTAGGGCTCTAAGCAATGTAGGAGAACTCCATCGTAGCTTCAACAATACAATATGCCTCATAGAAAGATATATCTAGTCACCTTATTGAATGCTCATCTCTCAGCATGTAATAGTCCTTGTGGGACAACTCCTAGTCTAAGGAAATATTGCAATCGAGATAGCCAATCCTGATAGGCTATAGCCATAATAGCTAAGATGAATTTTTCCTCCTGCAACTTGATTTGTACAAACACAGATTGAGAAACAACCTTATGGATAATAGTGGTACCATTCCCCATAGGACCTTTGAGAGATGACCCCCAAGGTGCCTTTTTTAAGAAGTATTTGGCTCTATAGAACTAGTCATGGTCTCACTCTATATGGATCATGTTAACTGATTCCTTGTTATCAAAGGCCTCACATTGGATCACTGAATGCGAGAGCATTTTGACATGAATGGTAGTGAAATCGGTAGATGGATTCTGAGGGATCAAGGATCCCAAATATGCCATGGTGTCTATGAATCTATTTGATGAATGAGGGATTGCCTCAATGCCGTACCATTTTATTTTGGCTAGATATGTGTCAAAAAGCTCCTTGTAAGCTTTCAATATTATATCCCAACATTGAAACAGTACTTTGACCTATTTGACTATGATGAGGGAGTCATCAAAGATATTTAGCCTCTTGATTTTCATGGTGATGGTTGTTTGGAGACCCAATATTAGGGCCTTGTATTCGGTGTTGTTATTGGTACAAGGGATGTCTAGCTTGAATTACAAGGGAATTGGAGCACCTTGTGGTGTGAAAAAGACAATCCCCACACCACCTCCTTGCTCACCTTTCAAACCATCGAAGAACAAAGTCATGTCTGCTTTGTTTTCCAATTTTTCAAGTTCAGGTGCTTCTAATAGTGCAAATACTGCATCATCAAGAATTTCTATGGTAAGGGGCCTACTATTCTAAAGAGGAACCTTAGCCAACTGATCAGCTATGACTTATCCCTTGATGGAATTTTGTATTATGAATTCAAAATTGAATTCTATCAGTAGCATGATCCACTTTGCAGCATGTATATTATGATATGTCTTTCTCATCATATACTACAAATGATTTTGCTTGAATATTACATATGTCGTATGACTCAGCATGTAGTGGCATAATTTCTTGGTTGCAAAGACCACTACTAAGCATAGATTATCTACATATGCATATCCAATTTTGTAGCTCACTAGGGTGTGGCTAATGTAATATATCTCTTGCTCTTTATCTTGCACATTCTTTTGAGCCAACATGGTTCCTAAATAAAAACATGTAGTGGATATATATAACAAGAATGGCACATCTGGACTTGGTACTCTTTGATATCAGTAAAGGCTTGCTGACATTATTTGTACCATTGTAATGGAACTCCCTTGTGTAGTAGTTGATTCATGGGTCGATATTTGTTTGATAGTTGTGCAATAAATCATTTTATGGATGCTACTTTGCCCTATAAGCTTCTTAGTTCTTTGATTTTTATGGGCGGAGCCATTTCCAGGATAGCCTTTACCTTTTTTGGGTCTACATTGATGCCTCGTTTAGAAATGATGAATCCCAAGAGTTTTTTAGAAGTCACGTCAAAGATGCATTTCTTAGGATTCAACTTGAAATTGTGTTCAATTAGGCGATCAAATACCTTTGTGAGGGTCTCAGCATGCTCTTAATGCAACAATGACTTGGCTACCAAATCATCAATGTAGTCTTCCAAAATCGTGTGCATGTAGTCATGGAAAATATATGTCATAAATCACTAATATGTGGTACCAATATTTTTAAGGCCAAAAAATATCACTTTGTAGAAGAATATCCCCCATGGAATGATGAACATGGTTTTATTTTGGTCTTCAATTTTAATCCAAATCTTATTTTAATGAGAAAAACCATCCATTAGGGAGAGCATCTCATGACTTGCAGTTGCATCTACAAGAGCATATATGTTGGGCAACGGGAATGAATCCTTTGGGGTTGCCTTGTTGAGATCCTTGAAGTGTGTGCAAATGTGGACTCTTCCATCAGGTTTTCCTATGGGCACCATGTTTTATACCCACTCTAGATAGTCAATGGGAATAATAAAGAATACATCCAATAGTTTTTGCAACTTGTTTTTAACCATCAAAGTTATGGTTGGATGCATATTTCTAAGTTTTTTCTTGACCAGCCTCCTCGTGGGGTTTATCGATAGGTTGTGGAAAACCAACTTTAGATCTAGACTTGACATTTCTTTGTAGGTCCAAGCAAATATATTTGGTCTTTCTCTCAGTAGAGGAACTATGATGGCTTGTTATTCTAGATATAGACTTTCTATGAACCTAAATTTATTTAGTTGAGAGGGATCATTGCTAATGTATACCTCAAAAGTCTCCTCTATTTCCATATGGGATCCATCCTCAATATGGTGAGGAGTGGGGATTAAATGAATTTTATTTGCTGGATTTATAGTTCCTAATAACTCAAGGTCGAGACCAATAAGATAGACATCATGGGCATAGCCTGATGCAAAATGGAATGGTTGCAACATATTTTCATCAAGGAATAAATCCTTAGGGTCTAAGGGTGAATCAGCGTGATCCTAATCAATAGCACCTAGATTAAGACACAATAGTTTTTCAAGATCTACTAGGTTATGGAGTGGAGTGGTCAAATAAATGGAGATCATGTTGATGGATGGAATGGGATCTCCAAGACCACATGGGTGGAACTCTATATCTAGGGTGTGCTTTCCATAATTGTGATGAGGCTATAGGGGCATAGGGATATCAGTACCTGGTCTATGGATAGATGATATGATGGGGTTATTTAGTAGTATCTACTCTCTAAAGGTTGATGGATTCAGATTGACCATGTGAAGGATGGCATCTAGGTTTACTGGTCTCCCTAGGAAGCAAAGGTTGCGGTCTATGGTGTGAAGTAACACTTCTTGTTCAACAAGAATATTGAATTTTTGGAGGTGAAGCTCAAGGTAGGACCTTTTAGATTCATTCCCAAGGTCATCATTTCTTGTGGGAGAACCCTCATTCCTACCTATAGGGGTTGGGAACTAATTTTTTGGCTAATGCCTAAGATAAGCCATTTTAGTTTTGTATTCAAAGTCATCATCACTTATCCAAAAGCCATTGGCATTAGTTTTTGGTCCTAGGATGGGCTAATGGTTGGCTTACTGATGCCCTAGGGAGGCCATATTAGTATCATATTCATAGTTATAATCACTTATGAAGAAACCATTGGCATTTATTATGGGACCTACCATTTGGTCATCCCATGTCTTATGCAGACTCAATGCTTGACATGAATGCTATGTTCTACATAAGATATTCACCTAGTGTTGTGTTGGCTAGATGAATTATCACTTATGGTGTAGATGATGTTGTTGATGATGTAGGTGAGGTAGGCTGAGGTACCTCCTTGGTGGTTTTCTAGGAGTGCTCCTCCTCTATGGGAGTAGATATCCCTATAGTTGTTATGTGTAGACACCAAAACAACACCAATCCAATTATGTGACTATAAGAACTGACCAGATTGGCATACATACCCCCTAGGGCAGCCTCCAGAGGTTAAACAGTGGTACTAACCACTCCCAAATCAGTTTTGGAAGGTCAAAGGTTAGTTTTGCACCTTTTAAGAACTTTTCTCCCTATTCATCCCACCCAGGGACAATTAGAATTCTATTTGCCCCACCTCAGGATGATTAGCAGCAATCGCTCTAGGGTGGGAGGATTGGCAGGTTTGACTGGAAAAAGGTCAAACCTTGACAAATGGCAGCCCAAATCCACAACCTAACTCTACCTTCAAGGCATGGGAGTGCGAGGGAATGTTTAAAATCATGGATTCCTCAATAAAGGAGCCCCTAATCAAGGAGGAATATTCTCTCCCCCTAAAAGGCATAATGAGCCAAGTGGTGCCCTCACATGCACATGCAAAGGATACCCTTAGGTATATAAAAAGGAGAGCCTCCTCACCCCAAGAAGATAATAGAGCTGAAGCATTTGGAGCAATGAAGTGTTGTCGAACTATACCCCCATTCCTATTTGTGCTTCCTACATCCCTAATTTCTCTTTTGGAAGAGAGGTTATCGAGTGAACACTAGGAACGCAATATAGATCCAAAAACCCAAGAAATCGGCCACAATCCCACCCCAAACTCTTCAACACAACCCCCTAGGAATTTTTGGACCCATCATACTTGGATTGGTGTCAAAACTAAGCCCTAAACAGTGGGTGCCCCACCCCCGGGTGCCCCCCAAACTGCTGTAGTCCTAATCGCCCCATACCAATGTGATTAGAAATATATGCATGGTTTTGTTACTATTATTTTTTAATTATTTTATATTTAATGTACTTATGTTGTTGTCAAATTTTCATTGCTTTCTGACATGATTTGACCTGGTTTTTGTCATTTTATGAGTCTACTAACCTATAGGGAGTGCCTTAGGATATAGGACAACCTGGGAAGAATATTCCAAATATGACCTTTTGGGTCATCTCAAAATTATTTTTTTAGTATAACCACAAGTTTGCAAGAGTTTTGGAGGCCTCTGGGTAGGACATTTGGAAGGTCACTTTTTACAAGTTTTACGATAGTCCCCAGCGTCCCACCCCAGAGTGATTAGAAATATGTGCATGATTTCCTTACTATTATTTTTAAAATATGTCCTAGATGACATATTAATGCCTCTATTAAAGTTTGAACTCATTATGACATGATTTGACTATCGTTTCATTATTTTATGTATTAACTAGCTCGTAGGGCGCCCCTGTCATGTATAGGGAAATATGTGTAGGATGTGTAAATTATGAGCATCTGGGTAGTCTTATAATCACATATAATTACTAAACTATGATTTTCAAATGATTTGGAAGAGCATAGGCAAGACATTGGAGCACTCACTTGGGAGAGGCCCTCGACAGGCAAACGAGCATAACGGAGTTGTCTGATGCTGCTTCGATGCAAAATTAGGTGATACCAATTATAGATATTGTAATTTACATTTATATATCATTATGTAATCAATTTATCAATATTATCACTAATATCCCACAAGAGGCCTTGGGGATTGCATGTTTTTCTAGATATGCATATGCTATTAACAATTTGTTGTCTTTTTTTGTGTAGGATCTCACTTCCAATAATACTAGAGGGGCATCAAAGAACAAAAAATGCATGGACACAAGCAACGACAACTTTTAGCCCACACACTTCAAATGTGGGCACGTGGAAGACATTGGAAGCGTGCCATCTGATCTTGGAAGCGTAGCTTCTTTCGAGCATCCATTGATGTAAAAAATTGTATAAAATATTCTAAGCCCTAAAAAGGGGATGTATTTTAATAATATTAAAAGCAATATCAATAAATGAGGCCCCGCTTTGTTTGCTCACATCTCATTTCTACATCATTTCCTTCATGTATTCGTAGGACTTAGCATCTGTATCTATTTTTTGTTTGCATAATATCAGTACTCCATTATTTTGCATTTATTTCAGTGGCGATCATGGTGGGACCCTATCCCCTACTGTTAGGATCAAGTTTCTGATCCAAATTTTGTGGTTTTTCTTTATAGGTGTTACTCATTCAGGCACTGGATTGCTACTCGTGCCACTCTGGTACGAATGCTTATTTGTCCCACCCTATGATGAATGCAGACCTACTATTCATCCCACCCTAGGAATATTAGAGGTCTGTGCATTTTTTGAGCAAAAGCTCAGAGGCATCTGGTTTAGATAGAGAAGAGGTAGGCTTTCTGAACATCCTCTGTGTTTTTCTACTTTCTGTTTCTACAATTTTTTGTTTTCTTTGCTTTATTTTTAGACACTTGCATAGAAAAGTTAAGTAGTTTGTTTTCATTTCTTGCAATAAAGAAAAAAAATAAAAATAAAAACATAGATTAAATTAAATGGAAGGAACTTGATTAGGAATGCATTGTTCTCTGGTTTGCTTGCATGATACTTGCACAAATGGCAAGTCCTCATTATAGGTTTCAGTTTTAGTTAGGTTTTGTGATTTCCTTTTTGCTACTAATTGTATTTGAAAGGTGAAACGTACTTTAAAGCATTGCATTAGTGAAAATCATTTTTTGTTGTATGTTTTCTTTCTTTACACAATTAAAAGGAACCACACACACCACCTAATAAAATTAACATCAAGGAGTTGGTCTTAATACCCCAACACTTGATCAAGACCAACGATGGGTTTCATAACCACCTTAGCTTGGATTTTGCATACATATACCCTGATCGTGACTGTTGCTATACATAAATCCTAACAAAATTTGACCAAGTGTAGCAAGGGTGATTCCTCGTGCATGAGGATAAGTTTTCTAAGGTAGGTGTCAAAAATAGAGTGATCCCCCTTCCGTACCGCCTATGTTCCACTTACTGTTCTACTCTCACATACCAATAGTTTCCAATATTTAAGGGCGGGAATATTGAGAGATTTGGTATAACAGTCTGGCAATGGTATATTGAATGGGTGACTATTTTGGAGATACAAGAGCCCTCATTATGCATGTATAACAAATTTTTCTTTGCAAGAGTTACATAACAAAAATCAAACACACCAAACCGGATCTAGGAAACATTTAATCTATAAATAAGATAATCATTTCTTTGTTTGTGTGGTCCCATTTTGTTTGGTATAGCATAAAAATTGTAAAGGAGATAATTATATACATATATTTTTAGAAAAACCACCACCATGGTGTATACCCGTAGCCAAGCCCAATCATGGGTAGAAGCTACTAAAAGTATGCAAGGAGGCATGATTTGCCTTAGTTATAGCCCCAAGGACTTGGTTATACCACCTTGGCAGCTTGACCCACAACATAGTCCACACAATACCACTACAGAATAGGACTATAGAGGCAGCCCTTTGAGGGGCATTCCCATTCAACATAGACCCTCTCAGGAGGAGTACACACATGGGAAGGCCCCCTTAGACACTCATTATGAGTGGCCACTATGCGATGAAGTGCTAGAGTAGCATAGGGTTCATAAGGAGGGTCCACATGATTACAACATTCCTCCTCCATGCCTCATTAATATTAGAACTAATAGGCCAAATATAGAGTGCAAGGCTCTTCAAATAGGGTCAGCAAACTCTGCCTGTACCTTTCACATATAAAAAATATAGCACAAGGAAAACTAGTATATTCCTCAAGAGCAATACATTGTGTGGAAGCAATGCGCCTTCGCACCTGCTGATTATCAAGATCAATTATTGAGGCCAAAGCCTCGGGTGAATGCTGCTAACCTTGATAGAGGAAAGCAACCCATAGAGATCTCGGATCACCACGATCGAGATAGATATGTAGGGGAGGCATCTAGGCCTCCTAGACCTAGGATGGCAGAACAAATCGACTTGGCATTTGCCAAACATGCCACCCGCCAAGCGCAAATCATGCAGCTTAGGCAAGATCAACAGCAGTTAGAACAACTGTATCATCTTAACAAAGAGCACATTCAATGCCATATGGATGAGTTGTTCCAAAATACTATGCATGAGAAGATTCCAACCCCTCGTACGCATAAGACAAAAATTTATGAGAGGCACAACCCCTTAGTACGAGATAGGTCTCCATGACCTTATCAAGAATTACCTCCAAGACATCCTAGACTTGAGTGGGAGGCCACTCCTAGAACCAATGATGGGTGCCTTCCTCGGGCACCCATCCATGTGAGGTCATGCCTAGAAACTCCTCATGAGGCTTATGAGGAATTTGAGTGAGAAGAAGAGCGGACTGAAACACCCTACCAAGGTAGGGGGGCGCTATCCGACCACCCCTCCATAGGCCGCAAGTTCCTCGTAATTCACAATGGGAACAAACCAAAGAAGAGGAAATAAAATCCTATGATGCATACAAAGCACTGCTAGAGCGCTTAGAGTCTATGGAGACTAAGACTTTGGGGCCCCAAAAGCCCACCTTATGCCAGCTCCACAGTCACCCTGTGCATCCTTCAGTTCTGGCACCCCCATACCCCAAACACTTCAAAGTGCCTCAGTTGGAAATTTTTAGAGGGGATGAGGATGCCCAAGAGCACGTAACAAGGTTCCTGAGTCAATGCTTTGGAATTCAAGACAACGATGCATTTCTTCTAAGAATGTTTATAACCATGTTTGTAGGCCCTACCTCAAATTGGTTTACCCAATTGTCGAAGCATAGCATCAATAATCTAGACTAGCTAGTGGACGCATTCCTTGAACATTTTTCCTTCAACACCAAGAAGAAGGCATCCTTAAGTGACCTAGCTGGCCTTAAGCAGTATGATGATGAGACCATGACTGCTTATGGGAATCGGTGGAGGACATTGCTTTCAAAGCTGCCTTACCTCCCTCCCATGGTCGACATGACTCAAATGTTTTCAAAGAGTTGCTTAAGGTCGATCTTCATGCTATTATAGCTACAACAATATGCCACCCTCGAAGAAGCCCTGGCGCAAGATAGGATAATTGAGGAGATCAAAATACAAGATGGCAAGATTTCCAAGCCATGCATGAAAGAGTGGCCAAAAAATGCTAAAACTGAGCCCACATAATCAAAACTCGTCACGGTCAATCAGGTTGCCATAACTATACCAAATCCTGCACAAATGACACAGCCCCCAAAGGCTAATTATCAGGTAGTTCCTCTTGATAACTATGAAAAGGAAAATCATAAACAAGAGCAAAATTAGTAGCGTCACCCTAGGTGACAATTCACATAATTCACGAAGTCTAGAGACTCCTTGTTTGACCTCTTGTTCACGAAAAACCTGATAAACTTACCAAAAATTTGACCCATAGACCCCAACACACAAAAACCCAAGGGCTATAGGGAAGACTTATATTGTAGATTTCATCGACAGAAAGGACACGAAATCTCCACTTGTTGGAAATTCAAACACTTAGTGTAGGACTTGATAGACAATAAAACACTCGAGGTAGATAATCCCATAGCGCTGAGCAACCAACAAATGGAGGTCTTCAAATACCCCTTACCTGCCCATGATGCGCAAGAAAATACTTTACAAGTGAATGAGGTAACACAAAACTACCCCATGCAAGGATATGTAAGGATGATAAGCATCGTGACACGAAATAAAAGATACCCAAATATGGCTGCCCCCGCTGCAGCTACAGGAGATGTTTCGTCAACATAACAACCTCCACAACACCCTACACAACCTCCCTCGCCTAGACCAGTGGCCACGATTTGGACTAAACTTACTCAATGTTTAAGGACCACGTCGACTAGGCTCTCCATTTATGAGCTCATCCAACAATCACCACCCCATCAGGAGGCTCTGATGGAGATACTCAAAGCCATTGATCTACAACCCCACGAAGCCAATTCTTTCAATAATTTTGTGGGACATGTGAAATAGTACATAGAACTAGTCATAACCTTTAGGGAAGACAAACTAAAACTGGTGATTGGTGATATGGTGGATCCACCCCTGCACATCATTGCATGGGTCGACAGGATTCCAGTCAAGAGGATGTTGTGGAACACTGGCTCGTCCAGCAACATAATCATGACAATGACATTAAAACACCTTAAGTTGCCAGCATCCCACATTATGGTGTCCACTTATACTCTTCGAGCATTCAACGACGCAATATGCTCAACGGTTGGCACAATTTTCCTGCCCATCCAAGTAGGACGAAAGACCATTCCTACATTGTGTCACATCCTTGAGGGTGAGATGGCCTACAATATCTTGCTAGGACAGCCTTGGATCAGGGACATGAAGTGTGTCCCTTCGATATCCCGTCAATGCCTCAAATATACATACAAAGGGCAAGTACATGTAGTCCCAACAAACTTAGAGCCCTTTAAGATCTGCAATGTGGTGCAACTGATGCCACAATCGACCCTCCCATCGACACATTTGGACTTTCAATTGAATTCATCCACATAGGGTCCGATTCTGCCTACATCATCATTGTTGAGTTCCTCATCCCACCAACCTGGCCCATCTTCATCATCTATTCCTTCACCAATGATGCCACCTATGGTGGCCATGCCAAATGACAATGGGAAGAAGCCCCTAGAGGAGGTACCACCATTAGTCTCAGTCACCTCTATCAAAGAGGTGCCTAGCCGAATGTAAGTCGAGACACCTAGTTCACCCAACATGGAGTGGACTCAGGGAGAACTCCCATTCCCTCCCCCTCAACCATCGATAATTACCATTGAGATGGCCAACACGGGCTTGGAGGAGTACCTAGTGAAGAATGTTGTAGCAACACCCATGCTTGAATCCATGCAAGACATGCGGAGTGTAGCACCATAAAATTGGTGCAGTTAAACCATCAGTAAAAAGTAAAAAATTTAATTTTAACCCCGAAACCGCCCGTTAATCGCTCACCTCATTTTTTGTGCCATTTTTAGAAGTTTTTTTGACCGTTGGACGATATCATCGCTGATCTGAAAATATCATCCCAAATTAGACGAATTCGTCTGGAACAGAACGTCCAGATGATTTCATCCCAAAACCAAATTTTCATAATTAGCTTATGTTCCAACGACCTCTCCAACTTGGGCATAAGTGTGTCTACATGGTTGGAGATTACCACATTGAGGATCTCCTAGATTGGGATGATCCCCAACCTCCTAACCTCTCCCTAATCCTATATAAACTAGGATTTTTCCAGTTTATCCCCCTGATTCCCTAACTGCCTTCTTCCCCTGCCTCCCCTAAATCTCTCCCTGCCTACTCTCCCTAACTCCCTGTAGGATTTTATATTCGTGTTTTCAAGTTTTTGTTGTAGGATTTCACTGTGTTTTAATCGGAGAAATCTTGGATCGTCATAGGTGATTCAACCACAATTTCGGGCGATCCTATCAAGATCAGTGATGATCTCGTACGATTGCAGACGATCTTGACTGCAATTCATCTTGGGGGCGATTAGAGTCCCGAGTTTGCATTTTATACCTTGTTTCTTTATTTATTGGCGCATTAGATTAATTTACTTCTATTTTGCATCTTGGAGTTCACCTCATTTAGCATAATTGCGTGATAAAATTCAAAATAAGTTACCAAAACATTGCATCTCATTCAATTTGATATTTGGATTTGTTATTTAAGCATCTACACTCTAATTTCTATCACTTTGCATCATTCTTGCAATAGTATTTTTGGTTTTTGGTGTCTGTTTTCTTGATTGCAGGTTTCTAACAAATTATTTTGAGGAATTCGTCAGGTCGCTGATGATCATGGGTGATCTCATATGATCAACTATGATGTGGGACGATTCTAAACAATTACAGATGATCCTATCATATCCGAGATGATCTAGACTCCTACAATCTTTAGAATCTTCATCAGAAATCAAAAATTAGGTGTACTCTTCTCCATTTAACATATTCTCTATATTTAATCACATCAGGATTCATTTAATTTTCATATATAATAGCTTAGCTTCATTTTGGCCAACCTAGGAATCTAAATGATTGAACATAAAATGAAAAAATCAAACCCATTCTCAACCTAGGCATGGAAATTGCCACTCAAAGTTTCCTGGTGAACCCCACCATCCATCAAAAATTCACCTTTATACCCCTCCACCGAAAGGCATGACCTTCAAAGGGCCTCTCTGTCCGAGGTATTGTTCCATCCTTTTCGCATACCCCTTTCGGGCATGGATCCTTTAGCCTGAAGGTAAGGGTGCAAAAAAATTGGGTGATACAGGGAGACCTCGCCTCCCCATCGGCACTATCATCCCTTTAGGCTACCCACCAAATCAGACCAATTTTGTATATAGTGGCCTCGAGAATGGTATTGAACCCTACCTACAAGAGGAAGAGGATGAAGAGCCATTTGCTGAGAATGTTGACTATCTGTCCAACCCAGAATTTGCCTTAAAATACCTAGACCGATGTAATTGGCATGGATATGGATTGGGCAGGTATAAACAAGGAATGCACATTCTTTGTCAACCAAGATACCATATGCCATATGATAAATTAGGAGTAGGGTCCAACCACCATTTGACCCTTGAAATCTTGGTAGAAACCATGCAAAGCCTAGGTCTAGACAACAAGGATGGGTTGGCACAAGATCCATATGCCAATCCCAACACAACATACACATTGGGGAATTATCTCTCATTGTTAACAACAAACCTTGTTGACCTCAACAACGCATCCCCTTTGATCGAGGAAGGGGAAATTTCAAGAAGTAACCTCCAAGAGGGATATGAGCAACAAGGGGGGTCTTTTGAAGATGAGTCAAATTATGAGGTAGTACCTTGGGACCCTTTTGAGTCTGATAGCAATCACTCATAGGTGACACCCATTAACGACTACCAGGAGAACTTTATGGCAATGTTCCCCTTTAATGTTTTGATCGGGCAATTGCTACCTCCAAAGAATCCAACCCTCCTACAGAGAGCGAAACAACCCAGAAGGGACCAAATCAACTTGCTCAAAAAAAATGAGCCTCCCATGCCGGCCATAAGGCCAAGTGATCCACCAGAGGAAGAAGATCCAAATATCTTCTTCAACATCGACTACCTGCATGCTAGAGTTCCAATTTTCGTAGAGAGTGAGGATAGTGATCAAGAAACACCTAGTGGGAGGCTATACTAGCTAGAAGAGCACATAGTTGTCAGAGCCAATGAAGGCCTATGGATATCTGATAGCGACTATGAGGATGAGACTGAAATGGCATATCTCAACCATATGAGGCAATAGGAATACCCCATAGACATTTATGATATGTTTGAACATCTAAATATGGGACCAAGGCATAGGTGGAATTTAAACCAAGTATAGTTAAACCAAGTGCATCATCCACCACTTTGGGCATATAGGGAGCACCTCCCACCTAAATACCCTATAGGGCCATCAGCACCAAGTGTAGACCCTATACTTCTATCCACACATAGGGCCGATCCTTTTGTGCCAGTACCCACAGAGCCAGATCTGGGGTACAAGGATCACCAAGGATGTCTGAATCAACACCCACACAGAAATGGATACCAAATTCATTCCATCAACATGATATCCATTGATTTAACCACCCCCATCCACAATCCATCCAATCCAACATGACCATTGTATCTAGACTTAGATGCCATAGACTGGGATCACGCTAACTCACCACCATCCCCATTAGAGTACTAGCCTTGCGGTGAGATATTTCATTTCACCACATGACAGACTCAAGATATCTTCTATGTTGAAGAGGAACCTGAAATTCCCAATGTAGATCTAAATTCAACAAATGATATCCACCTAATCCCAACTCCACACTAGTTGGAGGATGGATCCCACATGTTAGTCAAAGAAATGATTGATGTAGACATCGGTTCTGATCCAATGAATCCATAAATCATCAAGCTGGGGGTTAGTTTATCCCCCGAAGAGCAAGCTGATTACATTGCTCTTCTCAAAGAGAAGAAGGAGGATTTTGTATGGTCCTATAAAGATATGTCGAGGCTAGACCCGTAGCTAGTCACACATAATCTAACACTTGATCAGACAGTCAGGTCAGTCAAGCAAAAGCTATGTAATATGCACCCAATAGTGGCCTTAATGGTCAAAGACAAGCTATAAAAGCTATTGGATGCACAGTTTGTCATCTACGTAGATTACCCACCATGGCTATCCAACATGGTACCCATCAAAAATCTTGACGAGAGGATTCACATATGCATCGATTTTTGAGATTTAAACAAAGCGAGTCCCAAGGATGATTTCCCCTTGCCTAGCATCGATGCATTGGTAGATGCTACATCAGGCCACAAAATTCTTTCCCTCATGGATGGTTTCTTAGGATAAAACCAGATTCGTATCAATCCCGATGATCAACTAAAAATGGTGTTCACAATGCCTTGGGGGACATTTTGTTATAAGGTCATGCCCTTTGGCCTTAAAAATGTTGGTGCCACCTACCACCACGCTATGACACACATATTCCATGATCACATGCATGAAACTTTGGAAGATTATATGGATGATTTGTTGGCCAAATCTCTTTTGCGCCAAAATCATCTCGATGACTTACACAATATCCTTGATCACCTCATCGAACACAAGGTTAGGCTAAACCCCAAGAAGTGTGTATTTGGTGTCACATCTGGAAAACTCTTGGGTTTCATAGTCTCAAAATGAGGCATCGAGGTAGAACCAAATAAAGTCAAGGCAATCCTTGAAATACTTCCCCCAACCACCATAAGCCAGCTCAAAATCTTGTTGGGTAAGGTCACGTCGATCAAGTGCTTCATAGTGTAGTTATCTAACAAGTGTCAATACATGAATAAATTATTACACAAGGGGGTAGCATTTCATTGGGATGACGAGTGCCAGTCAGCCTTCGACGACATCAAACAATACTTGGTCTTGCTGCCAGTATTGGCACCACCTAGACTAGGAGTGTCATTCTATTTATACATCTCAACTACTGAGGTGGCACTAGGCACCATGCTAGCCCAGAAAAATGAATTACATAAAGAACAGGCTAATTATTATCTTAGCTGCACCCTGGTCTATTATGAACTTAACTATGCATACATTGAGAAGCTATTCTTGGTGGTGGTATTTGCCACAAAAAATCTATGCCATTACATGCCAATCAATACGACGTATTTTGTGTCTAAGGAGAATCCATTGTAGTACATGATGAGTCATACTTATCACAGTAGTCGCATGGTGAAATGGATCATATTGTTGATGGAGTTTGACATCAAATTCATTGGAAAAAAGTCCATAAAAGGTCAAATTATCGCCAATCAACTAGTAGAGCATCCTCTCAAAGACGATCAGCCTCTGACCATAGAGCTGCCCGATGATGGGGTCTTCCATGTCTCTGAATTGCCCCTTATTGGACGGGATCGCCCCTATTTCTCTGATTTTGTCCTTAGACGAAATCGACGATATAGGGACGATTTCAATGAAATTGGGACGATTTCATCCCGATGTCATCGATGGCCTAAAAATGGGTGTGACACCCAAAAAAATTAAAATTCAAATAAAAAAATCAAGTAAATCAAGTTAAAAATATAGTACACTAGGTTTAGATCCTTACCTGCAACCCGTGCCGGACCTCTGTCGATCTGTGCGCTGTTTCCACCATTTCGATTGTAGAGCTCTGAAACAGCAAAAGTGAACAGTAAAAATGAATTAGGGTTTTATCCTATTTTTCTTATTTTTATTTTAAAATAACATTTTTCAATTTTTGTTTTTCCGTGCTTTTACCTCAAACGTTCGATTTGGATAAAAACTCGGAGGGGGCACCATAGAAAACAGTCGTACGATTCGACCTAGAATCATCATCTAAAAAATGGAATAAATTTTTGCTTTCTCATAAAGCATAATGAACTTGTATTTAACGCATTTTCTTTGGAAAATTTGCTAAAGAGGGGGCAAAATGTAGCACCCTAAAATTGGCACAGTTAAACCATCAGTAAAAAGTAAAAAATTGAATCTTAACCCCAAAACTGCCCGTTAATCGCTCACCTCATTTTTGTGCCTTTTTTAGAAGTTTTTTTGACCGTTGGATGATATCGTTTCTGATCTAACGATATCATCCCAAACCAGATGAATTCGTCTAGAATAGAACGTCCATATGATTTCGTCCCAAATCAAATTTTCATAATTAGCTTCTATTCCAATGACCTCTCCAACTTGGATAATCCCAAACTTCCTAACCTCCCCCTAATCCTATATAAACTAGGATTTTTCTAGTTTATCCCCCTGATTCCCTAACTACCTTCTTCCCCTGCCTCCCCTGACTCTCTCCCTGCCTGCTCTCCTTGACTCCCTACAGGATTTTATATTCGTGTTTTCAAGTTTTTGTTGTAGGATTTCACTGTGTTTCATTCAGAGATAGCTCGGATCATTGCAGGTGATTCAACCACAATTTTGAGCAATCCTGTCAAGATCGGTGATGATATCGTACGATTATAGATGATCTTGACTACAATTCAGCTTGGGGGAAATCAGTCTTGAGTTTGCATTTTCTACCTCGTTTCTTTATTTATTGGTGCATTAGATTAATTTACTCCTATTTTGCATCTTGGAGTTCACCTCTTTTAGCATTATTGCATGATAAAATTCAAAATAAGTTACCAAAACATTGCATCTCATTCAATTTGATACACTTTCATTTCTATCACTTTGCATCATTCTTGCAATAGTATTTTTGGTTTTTGGTGTCTATTTTCTTGATTATAGGTTTCTGACAAATTCGTCAGGTTGTTGATGATCCTGTGTGATCTCAGATGAATGACTATGATGTGGTATGATTTTGTACAATTATATATGATCCTGTCATATCCAAGATGATCTAGACTCCTACAAGCTTCAAAATCTTCAGCAGACATCAAAAATCAGGTGTAATCTTCTCCATTTAACATATTCTTTGTATTTAATCGCATCAGGATTCATTTATGTCTATTGTCTTCATATAAATCAAAATTTTCATATAGAATAGCTTAGCTTCATTTTGGCCAACCTAGGAATCTGAATGATTGAACATAAAATGAACAAATAAAACCCATTCTCAACCTAGGCATTGAAACTACCACTTAAAGTTTCTTGGTGAACCCCACCATCCGTCTAAAATTCACCTTTATACCCCTCCCCTAAGAGGCGTGACCTTCAAAGGGCCTCTCCATCCGAGGTATTGTTCCATCCTTTTTGCATCCCCCTTTCGGGCATGGATCCTTTAGCCTGGAGGTAAGGGTGCAAAAAATTTGGGTGATACAAGGAGACCTCACCTCCCCATCGGCACTATCATCCCTTTAGGCTACCCACCAAATTAGACAAAGTTTGTATATGGGGGCCTTCAGAACAGCATTGAAACCTACCTACAAGAGGAAGAGGATGAAGAGCCATTTTTTGAGAATGTTGACTATCTGTCCAACCTAGAATTTGCCTTGAAATACCTAGACCGATGTAATTGGCATGGATATGGATTGGGCAAGTACAAACAAGGAATGCACATTCTTGGTCAACCGAGATACCAGATGCCATATGATAAATCATGAGTAGGGTTCAACCACCCTTTGCCCCTCGACATCTTGGTAGAAACCATGCAAGGCCTAGGTCTAGGCAATAGGGATGGGTCGACACAAGATCCATATGCCAATCCCAACACAACATACACATTGGGGAATTATCTCCCATTGTTAACAACAAACCTTGTTGACCTCAACAACACCTCCCCTTTGATCAAGGAAGGGGAAAGGTCAAAAAGTAACCTCCAAGAGGGATATGAGCAACAAGGAGGGTCTTCTAAAGATGATTCATATTATGAGGTAGCACCTTGGGACACTTCTGAGTCTGATAGCAATCACTCACAGGTGACACCCATTGACGACTACCAGGAGAACTTTGTTGCAATGTTCCCATTTAATGTTTTGATCGAGCAATTGCTACGTCCAGAGAATCCAGCCCTCCCGTAGAGAGCAAAACAATCTAGAAGGGACCAAATCAACTTGCTCAAACAAAATGAGCGTCTCATGCCCATCATAAGGCCAAGTGATCCACCGGAGGAAGAACATCCAAATATCTTCTTCAACATCGACTACTTGCATGCCAGAATTCCAGTTTTTATAGAGAGCGAGGATAGTGATCAAGAAACGCCTAGTGGGAGGCTATACCAGCTAGAAGAGAACATAGTTATCAGAGCCAATGAAGGCCTATGGATCATTGATAGTGACTATGAGGATGAGATTGAAATGGCACATCTCAACCATATGAGGCAACATGAATGCCCCATAGACATCAATGATATGTTTGAACATCTAAATATGGGACCAATGCATAGGTAGAATTTAAACCAAGTATAGTTAAACTAAGTGCTTCATCCACCACTTTGAGCATATAGGGAGCACGTCCCACCTAGATACCCTATAGGGCCATCAGTGCCAAGGGTAGACCCTGTCCTTCTATCTGCACATAGGGCCGATCCTTTTGTGCCAGTACCCATAGAGCCAGATCTGGGGTACAAGGATCACTAAGGACATCTGAATCAACACCCATGTGGCAATGGAGACCAAATTCATTCCATCAACATGATCTCCATTTATTTAACCGCCCCCATTCACAATCCAGCTGATCCAACATGACCATTGTATCTAGACTTAGATGCCATAGACTGGGATCGTGCTAACTCACCACCATCCCCATTAGAGTACTGGCCTTGCAGTGAGATGTTTCATTTCACCATAGGATAGACTCAAGATATCTTCCATGCTGAAGAGGAACTCAACATTCCCAACGTACATCTAAATTCAACAAATGATATCCACCTAATCCCAACTCCACACCAGTTGGAGGATGGATCCCACATGTTAGTTGAAGAGATGATTGACGTAGACATCGGTTCTGATCTAATGAATCTACAAATCATCAAGCTAGGGGTAATTTTATCCCTTGAAGAGCAAGCCGATTACATTGCTCTTCTCAAGGAGAAGGAGGATTTTGCATGGTCCTATAAAGATATGCTAGGGCTAGACCCAGAGCTAGTCATGCATAATCTAACACTTGATCAGATAGTCAGGCCAGTAAAGCAAAAGCTATGTAAGATGCACCCAATAGTGGTCTTAATGGTCAAATATGAGCTACAAAAGCTATTGGATGCACATTTTGTCATCTGCATAGATTATCCACCATGGCTGTCCAACATGGTACCCGTCAAAAATCCTAACGGGAGGATTCGTATATTCATCGATTTTTGAGATTTAAACAAAGCAAGTCCCAAGGATGATTTCCCCTTGCCTAGCATCAACACATTGGTAGATGCTACAACAAGCCACGAAATGCTTTCCCTCATGGATGGTTTCTTGGGATACAACCAGATTCGTATCAATCCCGATGATCAACTAAAAATGGCATTCACAACACCTTGGGGGAAATTTTGTTATAAGGTCATGCCATTTGGCCTTAAAAATGATGGTGCCACCTACCAACGCACTATGACATACATCTTCCATGATCACATGCATAAAATTTTTGAATATTATATGGATGATTTTTTGGCCAAATATCTTTTGCACCAAAATCATCTCGATGACTTATGCAAGATCCTTGATTGCCTCATTGAACACAAGGTTAGGATAAACCCCAAGAAGTGTGTATTTGGCATCACATATAGAAAACTCTTGGGTTTCATAGTCTCAAAATGAGGCATCGAGGTAGAACCAAATAAATTCAAGGCTACCCTTGAAATGCTTCCCTCAACCACCATCAGGTAGCTCAGAAGCTTGCAGGGTAAGGTCACATTGATCAAGTGCTTCATAGTGTAGTTATCTAACAAGTGTCAATACATGAATAAATTATTACACAAGGGGGTAGCATTTCATTGGGATGACGAGTTCCAGTCAGCCTTCGACGACATCAAACAATACTTGGCTTCACTGCTAGTATTGGCACCACCTAGACCAGGAGTTTCGTTCTATTTATACATCTCAACTACTGAGGTGGCACTGTGTATCATGCTAGACTAGAAAAATAAATTACATAAAGAATAGGATAATTATTATCTTAGCTGCACCCTGGTCAGTTATGAACTTAACTATGCATACGTTGAGAAGCTATTCCTTGTGGTGGTATTTGCCACAAAAAATCTATGCCATTACATGCTGAGCAATACGATGTATGTTGTGTCTAAGGAGAATTCATTGTAGTACATGATGAGTCATACTTATCACAGTAGTCACACAAAAAAATGGATCATGTTGGTGATGGAGTTTGACATCGAATTCATTGGACAAAATTCCATAAAAGGTCAAGTTATCACTGATCAACTAGCAGAGGCTCCTCTCAAAGACGATTAGCCTATGACCGTAGAGCTACCCGATGATGGGGTCTTCCATGTCTCAAAATTTCTAGATTCTGATGAACCTGAGTCACAGGCTGACATAACCTTATTTTTTGATGGTTCTAAATGTGAGCAAAGGGGTGGTGCAACATCGAGGCACTTCCTCGATCATCGAATCATTTTGCATACACTATGGCTTCCTTGGGGTCACTAATCCCGTAAGACATTTCTAGTGAGATGACAACCATTCAAGTCAAAATGTTATCGCAATTCACGATGGAGCGTGCAATATCTGACATAACACCAAGAATCCACCTAATCTAGATTGAACCATCTCAAGATAGGTTCTCTTGAATCCATGATAGTCTAAATCATGCCAACTAGGGGTCTTTATTCTCTCCAACCCCTATTAATAGCAACACAACACTATTTTTACAAGTTATTTCCCGCTCAACTTTTTCTAGGGATGAACTTCAAGAGGGATCGACCATTCATACCATCGAGGTTTCTAATCAGTAGGATTGGTACACACCCATAAGATACTATCTCAAGTTAGGTAGCCTCCCACTTGGATTGTCACACACCACAAAAATATCATTCAAATAGAAAGCGGCAAAACATGTCTTGCTAGGAGACATTTTATACCGTCGAAGCTATGAAGGAATCCTCCTCCATTGCTTGGACCAACAGGAGTCCACTTGGGTGATCATCCAAGCGCATGATGGTACATGCAGTGGCCACTTTAGTGGTATGGCCATCGCAAAGTGCATTCTTTGCATGGGCTATTATTGGCCATATTTAGAGCAAGATTATTGCGCACATGTGCGGAAGTGCATGAAGTGTCAACACCATGCTAACTTGACACACGTACCTTCTCAGGCCTTGCAGTCGATCCAATCGGCTTGGCCATTTTTGTAGTGGGGCTTAGATCTCATCGGAAAGATCTCCCCTACATCATCAGGTCGTCACATGTTTATCATAACGGACACAGAGTACTTCACTAAGTGGGTGGAAGCAATTCCACTTACCTCTATGATTGGGCCCCACATTGCGGAGTTCGTTTTACATAACATCATATGTCATTTTGGTATTCCATCCAATATCATCTCGGATAATGGGATGTCATTTAAAAACAAATATGTGTGTGCTTTGATAACAAAGTACAAAATTCAGCATAGTTTTTTGACACCCTATTATCCGTAGGAAAATGGACAAGTAGAGGCATCAAACAAAATGCTAGTTGCCATCCTTAAAAATGCGGTCATAGATAGTCATAAGGATTCACACATCCAAATACCACTTGCCCTATGGGCTTATTGAACTAGCATTTGGACGCCCACTGGGGCAAATCCATTTTCGCTAGTGTATGGCTCTGATGCAGTCATGCCTCTTAAGTTAGAAATACCCTCCCTGTGCATATCAATGCAAGAGTTCATCGATTATGACACTGCATGGTAGGCTTGGTTAGACCAGCTTATGTTACTCGACGAATGATGCGTCAATGCTCTTGAGCATTTACGTATCTATCAAGAGCGACTTAAGAAAGCATACAACATGAAAGTTCACCTGATGGACTTTTAGGTCGATGACCTAGTCTTAAAAGAGAACCAAAAAAATTATAACTTTCTACCCCATTTAAGGTACAAGTTCAAGGCAAATTGGTTAGGTCCTTATGTAATCGATAGTAAAATAGGACCTGGAACATACCGGCTCACCTCTCTTGAAGGAATCAAGGAACTAGAACCCTTGAACATTAGTCATTTGAGGCCATTCAAAATTTAGAGAGCCATGGCCCACTCTAAAAGCCCCAAGGGTTCTCACCATTGCTTGGTCACCCAAACGCCCCAAAGGTATCTATAATCCCTTTGGTCAAACCAAAAGCTCCAAGGGTTCTCACCATCGCTTGGTCACCCAAACACCCCAAAGGTATCTATAATCCCTTTGGTCAAACCAAAAGCCCCAATGATTCCTGCAATTGCTTGGTCAACCTAAAATACCCCAAAGGTATCTATAATCCCTTTAGTCAAACCAAAAGCTCCAAGGATTCCCGCAACCGCTTGGTCACCCAAAATGCCCCAAAGGTATCTATAATCCCTTCGATCAAACCAAAAGCTCCAAGGATTCTCGCAATCGCTTGGTCAACCAAATGCCACAAAGGTATCTATAATCTCTTTGGTCAAACAAAAAGCTCCAAGGGTTCCCACAATTGCTTGGTCAACCTAAAATGCCCCAAAGGTATCTATAATCCCTTTTGTCAAACCAAAAGTTCCAAGGATTCCCGCAACCGCTTGGTCACCCAAAATTCCCCAAAGGTATCTATAATCCCTTTGGTCAAACCAAAAGCTCCAAGGATTCCTACAATTGCTTGGTCAACCAAATGCCCCAAAGGTATCTATAATCCCTTTGGTCAAACCAAAAGCTCCAAGGGTTCACACAATCGCTTGGTCAACCTAAAATGCCCCAAAGGTATCTATAAAACCTTTGGTCAAAAAAAAGCTCCAAGGATTATCGCAATTGCTTGGTCAACCTAAAATGCCCCAAAGGTATCTATAATCCTTTTGGTCAAACCAAAATCTCCAAGGATTCCCACAATCACTTGGTCAACAAAACACCCCAAAGGTATCTATAATGCCTTTGGTCAAACCAAAAGCTCCAAGGGTTCTCGCCATCGCTTGGTCAACAAAAAATGCCCCAAAGGTATCCATAATCTCTTTGGTCAAACCAAAAGCTCCAAGGATTCCCACAATCGCTTGGTCAACCTAAAACACCCCAAAGGTATCAATAATTCCTTTGGTTAAACCAAAAGCTCCAAGTGTTATCTCCACTGCTTGGTCACCCAAAATGCCCCAAAGGTATCTATAATCCCCTTTGGTCAAAACCTCCAAAGATCCCTTGGTCCACACCCATTTGGGTTAAACCGTCCATAACGAATATTCAAAAACAACAGATAATCAAAAATAACACAAAAAAGCTGCATTAGGCATCACATACATACATGTATTTGCTGGTCATACATGTCAAATGCACCATAGACTATCATTACTTGGAAATTCCATCATTTTCCACATTTTTCCATTTTGTAAATGATCCAACAAGAATAAAATCATCACATTTTTGCCATATCATAGTCAGTTGTCTTCTAATGTCTTTAGGGTTTTCGTCATTCAGCTGTCTTTAGATTTCTAGTCAAATGATGTACAAAGTCAGACCGATTTTTACAAGGTAGATTTTTACTTGGATCACGCCTTGTTACATAGCATCCCAACACAAGCTTAAAACACATAAAAATTCCTAAGTTGTGTGAATGAAAGATGAAACCTACAAAGTGGTCTAGGGTACCTTGAGCAAAAATTTTATCCTACTCATCCCCATGTGCGAATGGTTCAAGAATGCTGAGAATTGAAAAAATGACAAGCTCTTCCCCATCCAATTACCCAAAATAAATAGTGGCTTTCACCACTATCAAAACTCCCAAACACCCTTGATCCCTAAATTTGTAAGGATTCGTATTACACATCCCGGAGAAGGATGGGTAGTCATCCCTAAGGCCTAAAGGATCAATACCATTCCAAATAAAAATCCAAAAATTTCACCATCAAAATTCCCAAAAAAATTTAATCCCCAAAGTCATAAGGATTCATACTACACGCCCCTGAGAAGGATGGGTAGTCATCCCCAAGGCCTAAGGGATCAATACCATTCCAAAGAAAAATCCCAAAAGTTCACCATCAGAATTCCCAAACACCTTTGATCCCCAAAGTCATAAGGATTTGTACTACACGCCCCTAATAAGGATGGGTAGTCATCCCCAAGGCCTAAAGGATCAATGCCATTCACAAGCCAAAAATCCCACAAGCTCAATTTTGAAATCAAAATTCAAAATCTAAATCCTCAAAAAGCAACAATAAAAAAATAACAGTGGTTATCACCATTACTCAAACCCCTTGCTCAAGAAAAGAAGAAAAAACTCAAAATAAATAGTGATTTTCATCACTATATGTGAGAGCAAGTATCCCAACAAATTGAACAATCGAAATACATCTGAGCTTGAATCCTTGGAATTCTTAGCATTTGAAAAACCATTTAGGTGATCCTCATTATGGGTTTGGTGGATAGCCTACTTGGAAATGGCGGTATCCTAAATACATGACGATATGTCTATCACATTAGCTTTGCGTGTGTGTAGAAGAATGTTTGCATGTGTACGAGCTAGCTTATGGTATCCTAGATTGCATCGTAGACTAATCCTACTACATACAACAAAGGATTTAGTAGAGCTAATTAGGTGATCCTTAGTATAGGTTTGGTGGAAAGCCTACCTGGCACTGGCGGTATCCTTACGAATACCACATCAATGAACTCAATCGCACACACAGGGATGTGAAATAACTTGGTCAAAATCAAGTTTGATTCGTACCTTGTTCAAAAGTCTTGTAAGATAATGTACAATATTCTTGAATCCAATTTAATTCTCAATGTCATACCCTTGTCTTCTATGGTATGGTCAATATTGCTCTTCCCTGTATCCCCTTGTCTTAGGATGGTTAGAGTCAAGAATTTGTACATCAAGAAACCTTATCCTCTGTGCCTCATTCAACTGATTAAACACTGACTGCATAGATTCATTCAAATGTGTATAGTAGCAAGGTGGCTATCACTCCTTATTCTAGCCCTAGTTGTTCTTCATATCATAGTTGATTAGCGGGGGGTGATCTTGGAAATTCTAGGGTTGTTGTCCATTCTCCTCCTTTAGTGCGGACAATACAACCTAATTAAATTGAGTAGGCGTGGCCTAATTCTGCTTGTTCTTATTGTTCTTGCTCCATTATTTCTTATTGCAGAGCTTAAGGTCTCCCTCATAAACCTTAATGTCTTCAATAAGCTTGGCTTGGGCCAACGCTTCTTTGAATGATTCATATTGTTGCAGCTGCAAGAGTAGGGAAATGTGTTTTGTGCAGCTCTTTGTGAACATCCATACAATTTCCTCTGTGGGGATGGAGAATGATAGTTTTGCCATGATTTTTCCTCCACCTATCACCATAGTCCATCACTGGCTCATAATAATATTGTTTCAAATTAGCCAGGTCAGATAATTTCACCTTCTTCTTAGCACCAAAGGAGAAACATTCTAGGAACACATTCACTAGTTGCTCAAAGTTGGTGATGCTAAGCTTGGGAAATTGGTTGAACCATTGCATTGTTGCACTTTAGAACATCATTATGAATGTTCTCAGCATTAGGGCATAATATTTTTTAATTTGGAAGCATGTGTTCATGAAGTTGATCACATGTTCCTATGCATCTCCCTCTCCCTTAAACTTATCCAATCTGGGCATCTCAAAGTTCCTAGGATATGCGGGACTTGGGAATGATGGGCATAGAGGTTGGTTGTGTATCTTGTCTAATGTTGGATTTTTTCCACTTGTGTCCTTATCGAGAGACTTGACTCTCTTGGTGAGCATATAGGATGCCTTCAAGGAAATAATATCATGCTTCTGAAGGTTTGCTTGTGGTGGTAAAGGAGATAGCCTAATGTTTGCCCCAATTGGATGTCTGCACTCATCTCCTATGACCATGTTTGGAGGTTCAAGATGGGTTTGTTCCTGATCCTCCATCCTAGTCTGGTCCTCATTGCATTGCATTTGCTCAGGTTACAGGTGTTGTTGATGTTACAGAGCATGATGGGTGTGTTCATATCTTTTCCTAGTGCCTCTCTCTTGTGGAGAATCAACATGCATTCCATGTTGACACCTCTCACCAGCTATGTGTTTGTCTATTCAAGCAAGCATTTCTACTAGAACCTCACACTCCTCTCTTTCTCTCTTGATAGTTGTTCTTGTAAGTGTAGGAAAATTTTCCTGTGCTCTTCTTTCTCAAGATCTTCCATGCATTCACATTCCATGCGTAGATATTATTCCAACCTATGTAGGTGGTCAAAGTGAATTGCTATTGAGGGTTCATGTCTTTTTACCTCTTTGCGAGGAGTTCTAATACTGCAACCTCTCAGGGAGACTCTTGTTGTGTGTCTACCCCTTTCTGCTAGGGAAATTTACTCTGTGTACTGTATTAAGGGTTGAGTATGCTCATGATATAAAGCAGTGTATGTGCTGTGGGGTCATTCAAAATATTCCCTTGGTTCATTGGTGTTTCTAGTGGCTACACTACATGAGCTTCCTAAAGAAAAATGTGTGATAGTGATGCTTCTCGAAGCTGGTCTCGAGGGAACTCGATCCAACTCATCAAGTTGTCAGGTTCTCCATGGCTACTCCCATAGATTCCCATTGGCACCAATGATCTCATGGTCTAAGGGTACTCTCCCATATGTGGGGAAGCTGTATGATGTCTGGGGTCTAAGTGTAGACACCAAAATAGCACCAATCCGATTACGTGGTAATGAGTGCTGATCGCATTGACACAAACAATCCCTAGGGTAGCCCCCAGAGGTTAAACAGTGGTCCTAACCACTTCTAAAAGCAGTTCTAGAGGTCAAAGGTAAATTTGGCACCTTTTAGGCACTTTGCTAATTATTCGCTCCACCCTGAAATGAGTACATACTGGTACTTGTTCCACCTAGGGATGAATTCCAGTGCTTGTTTTGGGGTGGGACGAATACCAGGTTTGATCGGCAAAAAGTCACACCTCAACATAGGACAACTCAGAACTACCACTAAGCTCTCCCTTCATGGCATAGGAGTACGAGTGATTTCTTTTGACAACTCAGATCTACCACTTGACTCTCCATTCACTACATGGGAATAAGAGTGAGCTTTTCAGGACAACTCAGATTTGCCACTTGACCCTCCCTTCATTTCATGGGAGTGAGAGTGGGCTTTTTCATGACAACTCAAATTAGCTACTTAACTCTCCCTTCATTTCATGGGAGTGTGAGTGAGCTCTTTTGAGCATGCGTAAAGCGATTCTGAAGTAGTTATGAAGTCCTTGATCAGGGAGAAGTCTTCTCTTCACGAAAAAAACATTCATGCAAAATAGCACTTTTGCATGTTAATTCAAGAGACCCCTTGGGTCTATAAAATGGTGAGTTTCCTCACCTAAAGAATATACAGAGAAGGAGCATTTTGAGCAATGAAGTGCTGCTATTTTGCTGACTTACGATTTGTGCCTTTACATCCATAATCTCTTAATCGAAAGGGAGGTTATTGGGTGACTTTTGGAGGCACGAATCAAGACCCAAAACCTGATTTTTCTAGACACAATATCCTACCAATTTGTTGACAAAACATCACAACAGGTTTCAGACTCATCCCAAGTGGATTGGTATCGAAACAAAGTCTCAACTGGTGGGTGGATTGCCTCCAGGCACCCCTTGCCTTATTGCAGGTTTACTCATTTCACCCTGGAACAAATACCAGTTTGCTACAGGTTTACTCGTTTCACCTCGAAATGAATACTAGTCTGTTGCAGGTTTATTCGTCCTTCCCCAGAATTAATACTAATCTACATCAAATTTGGTGACTATTTCTTTTGTAGTATTTTTCTAGTTACATGTTTATGCTTCTGCCAAATTTTCAATCTATTCAGATTTATTTTAATCATCATTATATTTATCTTTTATATTCCTTAACAATACTCTTTTAGATTTGCGAGTTTCATTATCATACACAGGTGCTACTGACGATTTGTTGTTTCTTTGAATGCAGGAGGAGCAGCAAGGATTAAATATTCATCAATACCAGTGACGGAAACACTTTGGCCAACCCATTTCACATGTGGGCATGCGGAAGGAGGAACACTAAATCCATGATTGTAATTGAAACTATGTTAACGCTCCTACACCCTAAAATGGAGGAGACGTCTTTGTAACCGAATTGGTAGAGTATAAATAAAAATGGTTGTGCTTTTTATACTTCCTTTTATCTCATTTAAATTCGTCTCTTTTCTTTCATGTCATGCATTTCACTTTATAGGACCTTAAGCGTTAACTTTGGGTTTCAAATACATCGCATTAGTTTTCCTTTCAAACTTCCAAAATCTCGTGCTTTCACTAAGATTGGGTGTAGCCCTATGGTCTTGCCCTTCAATGGGAAGATCCATCCTATGTGTTTCCTATGAAGCTCTGGGTCTTGTAGCCCTTGCAGGACTATGTGATGAGGATGGTCTTGATGATTCCTCATGCCGGTGCAATATTAGAGGTCTTGCAGCATTTGTATGTTTATGAGATGAGGGAGGTCGAGATGCCTCTGCATGTCAGTGTAAAGAGGGAGGTTGTGATGATCCTTCTTGTCTATATGATGATAGGAATCATGAATAATCCTCATCCTTGCATGTCGAGGAGGGCCTTGAGGCCTCCTCATGTCTAATATGTGTATCTCTTGCTAGGGTTTCTCATGGAGTTCTCCCAAGGGTTGAATTATCACCCCTAAGACTTATCAAACTTCATTTGGATACACTAAGGATAGGCAGCTCCACACCAGTGTGACTGTGAATGTTAGTAACATTAGTCTTCCCCTCAGTGTTGGACCGGGGGCAGCTACTCCATGTGTTCACCATTATGATTATGCGTTATATTTTTGATTAGTTTCCAAATTACACAAACAAAACAAGCAAGTGTTTGTATTTTTTTAAATATTTTGTGTGTTCCATAAACTGTTTGGTGTGTTTGGATTTGTATTTGATATTGAATTCTTTTTTTTACTGTGGACTTAGAATGAGGAAATTCAATCAAAGTGGAGGCTAGGAATGCTAGTGCTAAACATGATTTCTCAAAAGAGTCTAGGGTACACCACTTAAATCCCAGTGGGAGATTCACCTAGCTCTTCCACTATGAAATAGTGGGAGATATTTTGAACACAAGTGACCAGCACCAACTAAAAAAAATCTCTCTATTCTATCTAAGGATGTCTAGGGGGCAATTCGGTGGAGGGAGATGAATTCCAACATCATCGGTATGAATTGGGGGTCGATGATGAAATCCAACCTTACCAATGTTATTGTGGAATGTGCAAGTGTGTGGGGTTATTTTTTAATATTTGAAATGTAAAACGATGCATAAAATAGCATGAATGCTTTACCTCACTACTATAGGCCCAAAATTGCCACATAATTAGTAAAATTTTGTATAATTTTAACTAAGTGATAAAATCATCATTCCACAAACCTTGCAGTATGATTTGAAGGAGAACTGGATTAGAAGATATGAATACGCTCAACAGCTAGTGAAGTTTTCATGTTTGGAGCGATTTCAGGTGATTTCACTCTGACTCCAGAATGATGGTAGATCTCAAATCCACAAAATTTCCTAAGAGACGATGACTTCAGTGGCAGAAAAGTGTAGAATGGCATCTTTATATATTGAATATATGATTCTAGGAAAGTCCTTTGTTTTCGGATCCGAATTAATTCTATCTTCAAATCTGCAAAAGTTTCAAGGAGATGATGACATCACTGGTAGAAAAGTGTGGATTGGTGATTCGGGGAATGAACAAGTCTTTCCTTTCTGCAATGTATATAAGACGGGGTGGTGGAATAGCAAAAGTGCAGATTCATGATGGAAGAAGTATGTGACTAGCTCTAGACCCAGATTGAATAATATAATGTAGATTAAATAATATAATGCTAAATATAATAGATCCTATAGCGAATTCGATGTTCAGATATCAAAGATTTGGATTGGATATTCTACTACTTCTGATTAAAAGATGACATCATCAATTTTAAAGCAAAATGGTGTTTATCTTGTGTTGGATTGAATTTGAATCATATGATGAAGATAATCAATGATGGAGGTTACGCTACCAAATCTTGGTGGTTTAAAATATGTTGCTACATCAAAATTTGTAAAAATCAGTTGGAAGATGAAGCGTCAAGGGTTTCCAAGAAGATCAAACCAAAGGCAATTATAGATCGACGATGGTGATTCACTCCCAAGAAGGATTGACGGAGATGCATGATCTTTAACGATATGAACTTCAGTTCCACTGGGTCATCAACAAGTTGCAGAGGCCCCGAGGTACCATGGCAAAATTTTCTTCAGTGGAATTCTTGAATGATGGACCGATGAGCTAATGCCAGCTAAATATCTTTGTTGTGTTGTTGTAACAAGATCTTTGGTATTTTTTCTTATTTATTATAATAAGAAAACTATAAATAGAGGTTGAACCCTCATTTTTAAGGGTCGACTCTAGTGTGTTTGCCTATACCATTGTAAATATTCCTGAAGAGCTAAATGAAAGGAGCAATACATTGATCTTCATCTCAAATTCACATTCTCATGCTTGATGTTAGAGGTTTGTATTTCTTAGTTACATTTTTGTAAATACTTTGATGGTTAGTTTGTGCCGAATTTTGGATTACTAGCTATTATAAGTAATTGAAATCTACTTTTGAATTCGTTCTATGTGGTTAGGAAGTACATTTCTATGAAATCTAATTTTTTGGCAAAAAAAAAAAATTTGGATTATCATTCCCTGGATATTGAAATTGCTTGTTGCAACATTTCTCTATTGTGCTTTAATATATGAAATAATATATTTTGGGATAAATTTTGATATGTGTATATGTCCTTAGCATGGTTTTTTGGGATCTTTTTATGGTAGTGCAATGTTTTTAACCTATCTGTCCACTATTATCCACATCTCTCTAACCCTAACCTTCTCTTACCCTAAAATCCAAACCATAATTGAACATAATTGTGTCAAAAACTTGCTAAGTTGACAAGGAACCAACCTACTCTAGAGGTTGGATCGTAAACCCCTATTTTTGTCCATCCCAAGTGCTGAGTTGTAGCTATTAGATGCAAATATAGACAAAAATTAGGAATATAGACAACCACAGTATCGAGTGAAAACTTGGTGTAATTTAGTGCCCAACAGTTTTTGGCATGCTCGGTGGGACAGTTCACAAGGAACACGAAACCCATATAAATATTTATTGTTATCTCAACCTGAAGGAATCAAGATTTTGTGAATTTTATTGACCTTATTAGTAGAGAAAATAAAGTTCACCTGGCGACTCCCTAGTCATAAGATCTTGAAAAAGTATTGTAGACCAGTACATTTTCATGTATACCATGTATTTCAAGAGGAACAACCCTGATTATTTCTTTCATTATGAGTTACCTCAAAGAGGGGTTGTTGTTATCAGAAGTTTAGATCAAGATTTTATTGAAGAAGAAGAGCTTATGGAATAAAACCCAATAGTTCCCCCAAGAAGTCCTGCAGCTAGAAATATGACACAAAATGTGGTTCCTAATAAGCCACTACAAAAGTACCCTAACTGGGATTCAACCAGACCCCTTAGATTAGCCCAAATGGATGCCATCCCCCAGGCTATATCTAAGGAAACCCCCATATACGATGGATTTGGGAAAACAACTTATGAGCACTGCAAAGATATCTTGAACCTGGCAACAATCCACAACATAAAAGAGGAAAATATTATTGTCATAATTCTAGCCCTATCCTTTCATGGAAATATATTGCATTGGTTTAGAACTCTAGAAGATAATTCTATCACTTCATGGAAATAATTGGCTGATCCATTAATAGAAGAATTTAATGAATCTTTCGATCCATTTTCTCTGTTGAATCAATTTACAACCATGCAAAAAACCCAGTAAGAAACTATCTCAGATTTTAATTTGATATTTAGCAGAACATGGAAGAGAATTCCCCCCACTACTAGACCAGCTGCATGTTTGGCTTACATGTATTATATTCGAGCCCTAGGATCAGAGCTAGGTTTGCAAACACAACAATCTGGAGTAGAAACCTTCCCCCAAGTTTATAATGCAGCCATCCATGCTAAAAATATCCTGATTAATGTGGGAATAATTCCCCCAAAACCATGTTGCCCTATAACTCAAAAATCGATAGTGACCATGAGAAATCCACAAAGCCCTCCTACATGGACCCCATTTCTTTACCATATCCATATTCATAAATGAATCTAATTCCTTGGTCTAAACCTATATCCTCTACACCTCCTTTTCCTCCCCTTCCTTCTCAACCTTCCCAAGAATTATCTGCTATTCTGGATATAAAAATACCATTTAAATGTTGAGTAATAGAATGAATTCGATGGAAAATAGAGGTTAGGAAAGGTTACAACAGAGGATATTCCCATATGTAAACAAATATCAAAGGCTTGGTCCTAGTAATAGTATTGGGGTTAGGGTGAATGCAATATATGAGGAGCCGGAGTGTTCTGTAGATACCACTCTTGAAAATATTTGGTGTTTGGTATGCAATGACCCCCATGACTCACAATCTTGTGTGATGTATCAACACCATGTTCAACAAGATATGGATCAATCTAAAAGGAATTAGAAGGGGAGGGTTAATATGTTATGGCACCCTGATCAGATCATGGCCAAAAAAGAGTTAGAGGAAGAAAATCTAATTTCTATTATGACAAGGTCTGGAAAGAAAGCTTTACAAGTAGACCCCCATAAAATGGGACAATTCCAGGTCCCTTCGCAAAATAAAGTTGACTCCCCCCATCAAAGCGGTAACACTTTTCCTATTCCTCAAGATAGAGGGAAATAGAAGACATATAGTCTCCCTAGACATCTTGAAAGATAAATAGAAGGAGACAAAATGATATCCAAGGGTGAGGATTAATAAAGGCTCAAGTTCCCCTCTATTACCAAAATATAAATATTAGAGGCAACCCAATAATACAAAAGGAAATATGGTGAACCAAAAAGAGCACTAGAAACACTATCCCTGACCAAGTCTGAGTATAACATTGTTGAGGAGATGAAAAGGATTCCATCAAAAGCTAGCTTGTATGAAACTCTTTTCATTCCAGGCCATATTGACCTAGTTAAAGCTTCCCTCAGCAAAAATCCCTAGAATAGACCAACCACCACAATCCTCACTATACCACCAAAAAATAAAGAAATGACACCTATTGTTCTAAAAAATAAACCTCCCCCTTTCTACATATCCTGAAGAATGAAAGGATGGGTAGTCCAAAATTGTATGATTGATTCAGGAGCATCAACCATAGTTATGCCTAAGGTGGTATATGAATAAATGGGTATGGAATATACCCGATCTTGTCCTGGAGTGTTGCAATTATATGGGACACTTGTCAAGATAGTTGGGGTTATTAAATATGTACTTATGAGGTTTCACAAAGCTCCCGAGGTAATGGTGGTGCATGAAATAGTGGTGGTGGACTTATAACCCTATTTCGGGTTATGCCTCTCAAGAGAATTTACTACAAAGATAGGGAGATGTATGTACATGGATTATTATAGCATGGTAATCCCTTTCAAAGGAAAAAGGATAAGGATAACAATAACACCTGAGAAACAAATTGCTTATCATATTGAAAATATTAAAGAGAATATGTGCAATATTAATCCTTTGGATGAATTTGAGCTAGTGGAAAATATTGAGGAGCTAGACATTGAAGATGAGTTGCCTTTCAGAGAAGACTATAGTCATCACAACTGAATTGGAAAATAAACTCCCTACTATTTCTAATCAATCCCTAAGAAAAAAGGAAACATGGGTTATGCATTTTTATGGTGCTAAATGTAGAAATGGTGCAAGGGTTGGTGTGGTTCTACAATCACAATCAGAAGGGATAAAGAACTTTGCTTATATATTGACATGGTCATGTACTAACAATAATGTAGAGTACGAGGCTTTGTGCCTCGGATTGATGCAAGCAGAAAGCATGGGCATCAATATTTTGAACATATATGGTAATTTTGAGTTGATAGTCCATCAGGTAAGGAATAAGTGTAGCAATAAGCACCATTACTTAAAAGCTTACAAAAATAGGGTATGGGACCTAATGCATTCATTTAATGCCCTAAATCTAAGTTTTGTGCCTAGAGAAGAAAATCACCTGGTAGATTCATTGGAAACGAAGGGAGCTAATTTCAATCCTCTTGTATATTTTGGGACTAAGAAGACAAAGGGAATTAAAAAAAAATTTCAGACCTGTAATGCCAGACAAGTAGATATTTTGGCAGGTTTTTGAAAGTGATGAACAAATTCTAGATTTTATGATAAGAGAATCATGCTTCTCAGCTATCCAAGAGGAATACTTGGAGGAAATAGATTAGCAAGACTTTATCCAACTAAGAAACAATCATATTCCAAGGGGATTGGTCACCCTTAAAATTCTATTTGAAAATGAAGATAGAAAAAAGGTTGGATCCATGAAGGTCGGTAAAAAATTCTATAAAGAAGTGGAGGTCAGAAGAGGAAAGAAGCTCAATATTGGGATCCAGTGTTCACCTGAGGAAGTAAAAGATATTAAAAATTTATGCTTAAAATACCAAGACGTTGTGTCTTGGTCATATGAAGACCTTAAGGTGTATGAAAAAAGGATTATCCAACATACTATTGAGTTAGAACCTGATGCTAAAAAATTCTGACAAAAATAGAGGCTTGTCAATATGAGGATAGAAACCATTATGATAGAGGAACTCTTAAAGCTATTAAAGTCTAGGATAATATATCCAATAAAACATTCCACTTGGGTAGCCAATTTGGTACCCATAACAAAGAATATTGGGATAGACGCCTATGCATAGATTTTAGAAATATGAATCAAGCATCCCTCAAGGATCACTACCCCCTCCCTCAGATTGACCAGATCTTACAAGTGGTAGTTGGAGCAACAATATTCTCACTATTGGATGGTTACTCTGGATATAACCAAATTTGGGTAAAATACAAAGACCAATATAAAATAATATTCACCACAAAATGGGGTTAATTTGCCTATCAGAGAATGCTCTTTGGGTTTTCTAATGCTGGAGCTACATTTCAGAGGGCCATGGACTATGCCTTTGGTACACTTATAAACAAATTTATTCTAATTTACCTAGACGACATGACGATGTTTTCTCATGATAAAAATGATCATCTATCTCATTTGGAATAGGTTTTTCAAAAATGTAAAGAATTTGGTATCTCATTGAATCCTAAGAAGTCATTTTTTGCAGTACATGAGGAAAAAATATTAGGCCATGTGGTCTCAAATGAATTTATGGCCATAGATATAAAAATAATTAGAGCAATTCTAGCTATTCCTTTGCCTACTAATCAGAAGACCTTGCAGTACTTCGTAGGTCAAACCAATTTCGTTAGGAAATTCATTTCTGATTTTGCACAGAAAGTGAGGTCTATATCTAAACTACTCAAGAAAAATGTAGAGTTTAAGTGGACTAAGGTTAGGAAGCAACATTTTAAGGTCATCAAGCAATCCATTGCAACAAACCCAGTCTTGATAAATCTTGATTTCACTAAAGATTTTATTCTCTATGCTTATGGAGCTGAAGAGAGTTATGCCTCGATACTCACCCATAAAGATAATAAAGGGGATGAACACCCTATGTTATTTTGGAGTCAAACTTTACATGATTATCAGGTAAAGTATAACTTTATTGAAATACAAGTGTTCACTATGATGAAGTCACTAAAAAATTTTAGACAATATCTGGTACAAAGCAAAACCCTGGTATATGTAGTTCATCCAGATGTAAGAAGTTTTATTTTACAAGGTGACCTAGGTGATAAAAGGGCTGGTTGGATTACTAATATCTAGGAATATAATGTAGAAATACATCCCACCAAGTTGGGAAGAGGTAGAGCCTTGTGCCAAGGATTGACAAATGCTTTAGTATTTGCAAAAATGACAACTTTTTAGATAATAGAAGAGGATCAAATAGAGATTGTACACACTCCAGATTCCGATTGGATCAAGCAAATGACCAGGTATTTCCAAACTGGGATCTACCCACCTGATCTGAATCCTTCCCAAATAAGGAGGTATATACTTCATGCTATAAAATATGTATTACTACCTGAAGGGTTGTTCAAAAGAAACTTGGATGGTATTCTCCTGAAATGTTTGAAGGAGGATACAAAAAAAAGATTCATAGAAGAATTTCATGGAGGGTCAGTAGGTGGTCATAGCTTGGTCAGATTTACATATTTTAAGATAATAAGAGTAGGCTATTATTGGCCTTATGTGTTCAATGATGCTTTTAAAGTTATCAAGGCTTGTGATAAATGTCAGAGGTATGTTGGAAGAACCAGAAATGCTTCATATCCTCTGAAACCTATTCAAGTTTAGGAGCCTTTTCAACAATGGGGATTAGATTTCATAGGATTTATAAATCCTAATTCTTCAACAGAGCATAATTTTATCTTGACAGCTACATATTATCTTATCAGATGGGTGGAGGCCATTCCTACAATGAAGGTAGACCAAGAAGTTGTGATCAATTTTATGGATAATTTGATTTCCATATTTGGATTCCCAAAAGATTTGGTGAGTGATAATGGCCCTGATTTCATAGGAGCCAAGTACATTGAGTTTTCCAGCAAGTATGGCATCACTCTTAAAAATACTTCAAATTATTACCCACAAGGTAATAGACTTGCAGAATCTACCAACAAAAACGTATTAAGGATTTTGAAAAAATCTCTAGAAGGTAACAAAAGGAGTTGGCACCTATTGCTCAACCATGATCTATGTGTAAACATGATTACTATTAAAAATTCCATCAAAAATTCTCCTTATGCACTGGTATATGGAAAAGAGACGGTATTGCCAATTCACTTAGAGATCCTAGTGCTTAAGCTTGTCAGTATAGAGGAAGAATTAGAGGATGATCCAGTAAAAACCAGGTTGACACACTTGTTATGATTGGAAGAGAGCATAACTCAAGCATATGATAATTTTCAAAAGCATTCATTAGACATTAAAGCATGGTTTGATAAAAAATCCAGGTTCAAAAAAATCCAAGTTGGAGACTCAGTTCTTAGATGGAATGTTGACAAGGCAAAACTAGGCAAGCATGAAAATTTTGATTCCTTTTGGGATGGTCCTTTTGAAATAGTAGAAGCTAAAGAGTCTAATGTATTTCAGTTGAAGGATCCAGAGGGAAACATACAACCAATTATGGTGAATGGTTTCCACCTCAAGCTCTACTATATGTAAGAAGTGAGTTCATTGTAACATATGTATATACATTGTACAAATATTTCCCCTTCCTTTCTGCACTTTGTATTTGATTTCTTTTTTGCACTTTGTAATTAGTTCTTTTCAAAGAAATTCTAAAAAAAAAGAGAAGAAAATTTGCAAGAAATAACTAAGTGTTGGCCAAATGCATGGTGATGTTCCATTCTACACACGATGTTATGTAAAACTCTCCAGAATGGCATTCCACACTCAAGTCCGCATGGTTAATTACGGATTTATATGAAATGGTCTATTAGTTTCTATACCACATAGAGAAGGACAAATAATAGTGCTAATATAGGAACCTCTCAAATATGGAGATAGCTGGAGTGGAATCGAGGTAGAGTGCCATGCGTGTAAGCTTCAAGTACCAAAGCGGACTCATAAGGTTTTTAAGACACCATAGCAGAATCAAGCTAAAGCTAAAAAGTAAGTTCCAATCTTACATGTGGAGGCTAAAGAGTGCTCCCGCATTCAATTCTAATGAACTTGCAGATGGACCAAAGAGTTGTTGAAGGGATGTGATGAGCTGGTAGTATAATTTCAAAATATGACCAATAAGAAGATAAGACACCACCTTTGAGCTGCCAAAGAAATAATGAAAAGGATTGGAATGTGTGCCAACAAAGATATCGTGTAGCATCTACATTAATGGTGAAAGATACACGGGATCCAAAGGAAAGAAGTAATGAAAAGCATAGACAAAATCTATTTGGAAAACCCTTGCATCTATAGGAAGGTAGAAAAGTACAACGATACCTTGGATAATTTACTGCGAATCGGGAGGACGAAGTTTACTACTGTTAGGATGGCACCCAAAAAGTCATCCATTAAACCATCGAATATAGTGATAAGATTATAGGTTCATGTACATCGGACCAGTCGAGTCACAGATACAGTGATGACAAGAGTGAGAAGGACCCGCCTCAGGACAGGTTTTGAATTTTTGTATTTCGAAGGAAAGCTAATGCGGTGACAAGGTATGATAGCCATAAAATCCTTTTTTTCTCTTATATCTATGATTTTATGCATCATTGCCCCGAACTAGTCTCTGCTATGATTCAATTCTATGATTCTAAAAATAGAATAGTCAGAACCCTTGAGGGCACTCCCCTATTTTCAATCATAATAGAGACTTGCTATGATTTATTCGTCGTAGGGGTAGGTCCATTCTCAAAGCTCATACCATTTAGCATAGCAGATCTAGATAGGGCTTACACTAACATGATAGCCTCAGAAGAAAAAAAGGAGGCACTAGAAAAATGGCTTCATTTTAATTTCATAAGGATAAGTAATCAAGATGAAATACTCGAAGTCCCAATTCACATTGATGAATTTACAAGACCATAATTATTTTCTATGTTGGCTTGTATGGATGGTTTGGACTCTGATAGGATGGTTCATGGTTGGCAAATTACCACGGTATATTGTCTTTCTAATGAGAGGATGTACAAGAAATATGTGAGAGAGAGAGGGGTACCAGAGTAATTTACTTTGACTGGCCAACTTTTCTCACTTAGAGGATTCATGAGCATTTGGTAAACATGAAGAAGGGTGTTGGTGCTCCTAGTTTTAGATATTTCTCAAGTTTGATGTGGATGTTCTACACAGCTATCAAAAGTAGAATGTCATGGATTTTGGCTAAGGATAAAACCAGTAATGGAGAACCCTTGTCAATCTATTATTGGATGGATTTTTTGAAGAGCAATGAGTCCTATTACAGATTCAACTTGGAATTTTTGGAACTTGCCCTAAAAATAATGTACAATGAGTGCCCTAGGTTGCCCTCCTTAGCTAAGCATATTATGAGGAAGGAATACACTAAGGAAGGAGATTGGTATCTACTAACAGAGGGTACAGTAATTAGGTTATATGGTTTCATAGGTAAACCCTTTCTCCTACCTCACTTTATCACAAAAAGGCTATTCGCCCTATAGTATCTAAGGCAGGTGGTGTACATTGACGTAAGCTATGGTTTGGGAAGGAAGAAGAAGTCTTTAATCACTTATAGAACTAAAGATAATATTATTGTATCTGAGTGTCAGAGCCAAAAAATTGATCAATACATTGGCATGTTAGGTTTGTTTTGTGTTCCTTGGATATGGAGTTATGATCCTAACGGTGTTTTCACTATGAGAAATAAAACCCTAAATGGAGACAAGGCCTATAAATTTGAACAAAGGCCTAGGGCTACTTTTTAATAGGTAATGAATAATTATGAAACTACTCTTTTTGAGTGGAACATCTCAAAGATGGATTAGTTACCTCCATGGTTGGATTTCTATGAATAGGTTGTGGATTTCAATCTGAAGCATGAGCTTAGCCATCGACTTACAAAGGATACAATTAATAAAGTGAGGTTTGAATCTATCAATATGAAAGACACTCCTCATAAAGAAGAGGTAGCAGAGAGAGGAATACAAAGGAGAAAGGACCATGGAAGATAACAAAGATTGCAGATTAGTAGCGTATGAGGGTCGAAATTGGAAAACCCAAATCAAATTTTGGAATGAAAATTGATAAGGAATTTTCAAGGATTTATAATAAGAACGTTGAAGCTTGGAGACCAAAGGATGTCAAAAATATAGTATTTATTGGTGAAAAACCCCAAAATTATTCGGAGTCCCTCCTTCCTCTTACGATTCAAAAGATTCAGATAGAGATGCAAAAATTTTTGTTGACCATAGCTGAAGTACTCAAAATATCCAACCCTACTTCTAAGCAGGTAGAGAAGTTTCCCTAGAAGGATAAATTGGTGAATGAAACACAATTCTCCAAAGAAAGAGTTGTCAATATTCCACTAATTGAAATAAGATCCCCACATTTTTCCATCGTCTCTACAACATTAGTTAAATTACGACCCTTATCTGAGTAGTATCTACTTTCAAGAGTAGTACAAGAAGATGAAGAGGGAGAAAATTCTAAAGGAGATATGGCTACTTTTTAATTAGTTTATAGGAGGACTAAGAGGGCCCCAAAAATAGAGGAGAGAGAGGTTTCCAAGAAGTAGAAAATGAGTATGGAAGAAATTGCTAAAGAGGGGGCTATTTTTAATACAGAAGGGTTAGCTGAAAAAGAACACCCTACATCTATAGGTGAAGGTATGGTTTCTAATCCCTCTTCTCCTTTTCATATCCATGAATCCCCAAAAGGATTTCCTTTCCTTTCTAGTCAATAAAATATGGTAAATTTGCCTCCTCCACCTCACAATTCTTCCCTCGTCTCATCAGTAGCTATGGAGGTACCAGTTAGTTCCGTTGTGTCACAACCTCCTCAATACCCACCTTCCACTTCGGAGATGTCCACTTCAATATCCACCATTATTGCACCCTCATTTTTTTCATTACCACCATCCATGGGACACTGCATTCCGACTTCATCCACCCCTTCTACTATTAGTTATGTTCCTATTTCTCTAAATTTACCTATATCCACAGTAGCGGTAATCATAGAGTCTACCATTGTAACAGAGGTTGTTGTCAATATATCTTCACCCCCACCAACAGCAAGTCAGTCTGCCCTCATGTTTTTTATGCCATTATCTCCTTTGGCTGCTAATTTTTCAAAGTATGTTACTATATCAAAATAACAGGCAACCACTCAGAGCATAAATGACTATTGAACAGATATTCTTACATAGCCTTCTAATAGGACAATCATGACAAGAAAAATTATGTATGTTAACCTTGTCTCTAGGCAAAGGGTTTCAAGGTCTATGATTTTGCAAGTGAGAAAACCTGAAAATGAAATGACTTCTCAGGATTATAGAGCGAAGGAAATCATAGAAGATATTGACAAGATTCTTGTTGAGGATGAGTTAGGGATTGCCAAGGCTCACTTAGATACCTTTTATGTGAAAACTGATATAGCTAAAGAGAAGGTAGATAAGCTAAAATAACAGGTTTATAAGCTTAAGAGGAGCCTCAATGATCAAAAGGAAATAGAGAAATCTTTACAAAAAGAGGCTAAGAGTTGGTAGGAAATATTTCAAAAGGCTAATGAGTGGAAATACCAGTTAGAAGAAAAAAAGAAGCTAAATGAGTATCAGACAAAAGAAATTCAAATTTTAAAGCATAATCTTCATATTGAGAAAGTCAAGTCCTCAATTTTCCAAAAATTATTTGAAAAGGATAAAGCAGGAGTTGCTTTATGAATTTAAATAAAATATTTAGGTCTTCAACTCATAATCGACTACCTAAAAGATGCTAGCCAGTTGCTCTCTACTATTCATAAGGATTTATATCAAATCACTGGAGATTTATAGCCTATGGTTATTCTAGTGGAACAAATGTATAGTTTGGTTAGAAGTAAGCTCAATGATCCTACTAAATAAATTTCCAATAGGGAATGGAATCTGGCCAGGGTAGTTGCCAAAATAGTGGTGAAGAAGTATAGGGTAGTTTAGAGAGCCTCACTATTTTTTGACAGAATGGAAAGAGGAATTAAAGACATCATTGAAATAAATAAGGAAATAATTCATGTTGGTTTCAAAGGAATTTGGAAGGAGGATCACAACTTGTTATATGTGGAAGAAGCCCAACAAAGCATTAAGGATAACTTACAGGATGAGGCTGGCATTGATTCACTAGAAGAGCCACTATCCCAAGAACAAGCTATTAAACTAATTATGGATTACACCTGATTAAGAGATATCATGGAGGATATGGTGACTAGAGGGAATGCTACTAATTATGAGGATGTTGGGGAACATCAATATATTTATAAGCAACTTAAAGAAACATCAAATCCTTCTAAGGAAGCATGGAAATAGGCTCTTCAGTCTTTGGAACAATGGTCCAATTGTTTGGAGACACCTCCAATGAGGATAACCAGAGAGTACATGCTCCAGAAGAATAGGGAGAAGATGAAAGAGAAGATGACGATGAAGAGGTTGTAGAAGAATGAGGATAATATTGAGTAGCTACGGTGTTGGCAATTTTGGGTACTTTGGGTACATTGCCTTTGCTCAAGTGTATAAGTTGTCATTGATGTCAAGAAGCTCTTGAAGGAATTTGATTTGATGTCAAACAACTTGTTTTGATGAAGGTTACGACATGACAGTTTCAAAGGTCTTTTGTAAACCCCAAGTTGGCAGGTTTAAAGATTACAAGTGGGTGCATTAGTTTAATGCATTTGGGTCCAGAGGAAGTATTTATTTAATAATATTTTAAAATAAATATTAATTTATTTTTTGCATTGGGTTCTCCTAACCCATGGCGCAAATGTCTTAACTTTGATGGCGCTATGTTCTAATATTATGGGCGCTAGCCAAGACCTCCACCGACGTGTTAAACTCCTCCGTCGATGTGTTAAACTCCTCGTCGACGTCAAGAGTTTATGGGAAATATGCATATAAATCTCCCATGATGAAGATCAAAGATTATCCCATCTGCATTTTCGAAAAGTGTTGCTTGCTGTGAATTCATGATCTGATAGTCGATTTCTTCCTAGCTATGATTTTGTGATCCGCTGTTCGGATATCCACTGTTCATTTTATGTATCCACCGTAAGGTTTCGTCATCATCATTTGTGTCAGAATACAGGGAGGCTTGTTGTTTATTTTAGCATTGGTGCAGAAGGTACAAGGGAAATAGAGTGAGGTTTAAACCTCACCGGATGCCTTTGGCACACCGATAGCGGCTAGGCTATTGGCGCGCTACCCGAATGGGAGGTTCCACGTTCGAATAACGTGAAAGCATTTTTTCTTCGTTGAAGTGGACATAGCGGGTGGTGTTAGAGTTCGTGCACAATTTCTCCATAGCACGATTTTTGGTGTTGGCCAAGGTATTTTCGAAATTAATTTTTTCTAGTGTATTTTGCGGATGGAAGAAGTTTTATTAGAGAGAAAAATAGCTTAGGAGTTATAATGAGTTTGAAGCTTGCTTTATTTTGATAAAAGACTCTTTTGAAGGTGTTGTTTGCATTATCTTATTGCATTCTTATGAGAGATAAAGTTTATTGTTGATAAGACTATAAGGGAGAAATAAGGTGTATAAGGGATAAATATTTCTTGTAATGTTGAGAGTGTTTTTGATTGATTATGGAAATGAAAGCATGATGTTTTAGGGTTAGAATTGCTTCTTGTGTGAAAGTGTGAAACCTTAAGTGGGCAGCTTTGAGATTGACATTAGCTTTCATTAAATTGGTTATAATCAAGCTATTCTTTACTTGGTTAAAGTGTTGGGCTTACTCCTTTGTTGATGATTTGAAAAGTTGTTTTGTGCTTTTGAGATTTGAGTTGGTGGATGCTTTTTGTTCAAATAATGTTGGAGAGAAAAGGAGTTCTACTTGGTTCCTTTTCTAATGTTGATTGTGAAATGCTTCAAGGTTGTGTTTTGAGTTGAATGGTGTTGATTGAACCTTGGTTGATGAGCATTGTTGTTGAAGCCCTAATTGATGGTGAAAATAACATGAGTATCATTGTTATGTGATTCTTTGCATAGTTGGCAATTGTTGGGGTTTCATGTTCTTGAAAGAAAACATTCTATCCTATCCATTTCAGATATTGAGTTGAGTTTTCAGATTTGAGATTGAGATTGAGCTGAGTTGATTTGAGTTGAGTTTTGAGATTGGGAGTTGAGTATAGAACATATTGAGTCTCTAACAATTCTCTTTATGCTTCTATGAGTTTGAAAAATCACATTGGGTCTCTAACAATTCACTTTGTGATTTCCTACTAAGAAAGTTTTCTTGGTGAGCTTGCTGAGTTTTTGGATAGGTTCCAGTGGGGACTTGTGAGCAGATTTGGATAGGTCCTAGCAGAGGACTTGTGAGCTGAGTTTGATAGTTCTATCAGAGAACTTGAGGACAGAGGTGCACTGGTTCTATGAGAAGAACCCGAGGACAGATTTGGCAAGTATTTGAGAAGGCTTGTATGCAGAGGATTGATTTGTTCAAGAGTTGGACAGATCTGACAGAGAGAGGAAGACTTGTACTAGATCGACTGACTGTGTTTGGTACAGGTTTCTAAGCTGTTGTGGATGTGATCATAGAAGGCAGAGGTTTCTTAGGCTAAGCATTGAGGACAGGAGGTTTTCTATGGAAAGGAGTTCCATGTGCTAGCAAGAGGTAGAGGCAGTTGATCTTCTGAGGGATCATTTCCAGAGCAGAGGGGAAGGTATCTCCTTTGAGCAGAGGCTCATAAATTCTTATTGGGGGAAGGTATCTCCTTTGGGCCGAGGCTCATAAAAATTGTAATTGGGAAGGATTCCCAAATAACTTTGAGATAACTTTTAGAGAAAATTTTTGTGGACGTAGCCCAAACATTTTGGTTGAACCACATTAAAAATTGGTCTTCAATGTGTGATGCTTTCTATCTTGATTAATGTTGTGTTGATGCCACTTCTATCTAAAGTTAAAATTATTAATTGGTTAAGTCTTATACTGTTCACCCCCCCTCTCAGTATAAGTCCATGTTCTTCAATTGGTATCAAAGCAAGTCTCTCTAGAAAGAGCCTAATAGCTTGGAGAAGGATCTATCAGAGGAACATACAAATTTAGAAAGACATGAAGAGGTTGAGTTCGATCTCAAAGGTGAATTCTTCTTGGCTTTAAGAAAGCTTGAGAAATTCAAGGAAGAGAATTCTGTTCTCAAGCATCAATGTTAGGAAGAAGAGATAGCAAGATCATAATTGTCTCAAAGTGTTATAGACTTCAAAATTCTAGCTGAAGAAGGGAAGAAGGTTGAACAGGTTCTGACAGAGGCTTTCAAAGGAAAGGAAGTTGATTGCAAGAAACTAAAAGAAGAGGTTATGTATCTTAGAGTGAAGTTGGAACAGTTGGCTCTCAGACAGAATACTCCGTGTGAAAAGCAAAAGAAGGATGGTATCACCATTCATGAAACAGGGTCTTCGAGCAAGATCAATCTTCATCCTGAAGAGCGGTGGATTCTAGTTGGTCACAAGAAGAACAATCATCCAAGGCATCAAAATAGGTTACATAATACTTTCCATGGCTATTGTTTTTCCTGCAAGAAATTTGGTCACAAAGCTATGAATTGCAATAATTCTTTGAATAGCGATAGTAAGGAAAATTTTAACTCTTTTGCACCTCTTATGAATAAAAATGTCATGTGTTACAAGTGTAAGAATTTTGGGCATATAGCAAGGATGTGCAGTTTGGATAGATCTAGCCTTGCGTTCACTAAAAAGAGAAATGAGATCAAATCTAAGTCAATGATAGTTCAAACTACTTTTCATGCTCAAGACAAAGTAGAAAAATGGTATCTTGATAGTGGTTGTTCAAAACATATGACTGGTGAAAAGGAAAAGTTTTTGGTCTTAAAAGAAACAAACAGAGGAATAGTCGGTTTTGGAGATAAGAGGTCGACTAAAATCTGTGGTAAAGGGACTCTTAGTTTGGATGGGAAATTCAAAATAGAAAATGTGCTTTATGTAGAAGGCCTAAGACATAATCTTCTAAGTGTGAGTCAACTTTGTGATCAAGGGCACATAATATCTTTCTTTTTAGATAGATGTGAGATAAGTAAAGAAAAAAATGGAAAACTCATTGCTAGTGCTACAAGGACTCCAAACAATCTTTACATGCTAAGTGAGATAAAAAAGAAAAAGTGTTCTCTAAATCAAGAATATGAGATTTGGTTATGGAATAAAATATTGGGGCATTTGAGCTTTGATAATCTTGTCAATATTAGTAACAAGGAAGCAGTTAGAGACTTGCCCAAAATAAAAAGGCCCCATAACATCATTTGCGGTCCTTGTCAACATGGAAAACAGACCAGAACCAGTTTCAAATAAAAAGGGTATACTTCTTAAAAACCATTGGATCTTATTCATAATGATTTATGTGGCCCTACCAGAACTCAGAGCATTCAGGGAGAAAGCTACTTCATGTTGTTTATAGATGATTATTCTAGAATGACTTGGGTTACTTTTCTCAAAGAAAAATCTGAAGCTTTTGAAAAATTTAAAGCTTTCAAATAAATGATTAAAAATGAGACTAACAAGAGAATCAAATGCTTAAGATCAGATAGAGGAGAAGAGTTCACTTCAAATGAATTTGTGGAATACTGTGAGCAACAAGGAATCAAAAGACAATATTCAGCAGCAAGAACTCCTCAACAAAATGGAGTAGTTGAAAGGAAAAATAGAACTATTGAAAATATGGCTAGAGCTATGTTAAATGAGTCAAAACTTTCAAATGGATTTTGGAAAGAGGCAGTCAGTACAGTAGTCTACATTATCACCAGGGCCCAACTTAGTGTCAATCATCATAAAACTCCTTATGAGTTGTGGAAAGGAAGACCAGCTATAGTAAAATACTTCAAAGTGTTTGGGAGTAAGTGCTTCATCATAAGGGAAGATCAGAATTTGGGTAAGTTTGATCCTAGGTGTGATGAGGGAATCTTTCTTGGATATTTCAGCAGAAGTAAGGCCTACAGATGCTTCAACAAAAGAACTCATATAGTTGTAGAGAGCATAAATGTAATAGTTGATGAAAAGACAGGGATAAGAGAACCAGTCAAGGAACTCAGTGATGAAATTTTTCAAGAAGAATTTAGAGAGGTTTCAGATAAGGAAGAGGAAAGACAACAACTGCTTCCCAAAACTCCTTCATGATATGTTCAGAAACATCATCCCAAATATTTGATAATTGGTGATCCAAATAGCAGGAAAACAAGAAGAAGAGTCATTCCTTCACATGATTCTACAAATGTTTCATTATTATCTTAGATTGATCCAAAAGATTTCAGTGAAGCATGTGTAGATAAGTTTTGGGTAAAAGCAATGGATGAAGAGCTAAATCAAATAGAGAAAAGTGAAACTTAGGAATTGGTTCCAAGACCTAAGGACAAGAATGTCATTGGCACAAAATGGATATTCAGAAATAAACTCAATTAGGATGGAAAGATTGTCAGAAACAAAGCTAGGTTAGTCTGCAAATGTTATGCTCAAGTAGAAGGTGTTGATTTTGAAGAGACGTTTGCTCCTGTTGCTCTTCTTGAAGCTATCAGAATGTTTTTGGCCCTTTCAAGCTTCAAATCATTCAAGGTATATCAAATGGATGTAAAGTCAGCTTTTCTAAACAGGGTGTTGGAAGAAGAAGTCTACATAGAACAGCCAGAAGGAGTGTCTCTCTCAGAACAGTCAGACTATATGTGTAAACTGAAAAAGGCCTTGTATGGGTTAAAGCAAGCACCTAGGGCTTGATACTCAAGACTTGATAGGTATCTTCATGAGCAAGGCTTCAAGAAAGGCGTGGTAGATAGCAATTTGTATATTAAGAATGAAGATGATGATATGTTGATTATGGTTTTCTATGTTGATGATATTATTTTTGGGGGAAATAATACTTAGATGTGCAAAGTTTTTGCTAACACCATGCAAAAGGAATTTGATATGTCTATGATTGGAGAGCTGTCATTCTTTTTAGGTCTTCAGATTGTTCAATAAAAATATGGTATATTTCTCTCTCAAGGAAAGTATATCAAATAAATGTTGAAGAAATTTGGGATGATGGATAGCAAACTAGTGTGTACTCCAATGATTACAGGGTGCAAGATGAGTAAATATGATGAATCTCCAGTGGCAGATCAAAGGTTGTACAGATCTATGATTGGAAGTTTATTATATATTATAGCTACCAGACCAGATATCATGCAGGCAGTTGGGTTAGTAGCAAGATTTCAAGAAGCTCCAAAAGATTCTCATGTTATAGCAGTTAAGAGGATATTCAGATATCTGAAGGGCACTATGGACTTTGGGTTTTGGTATCCCAAAGGTGATGATTTCACCCTCACAGCTTATACAGATGCAGATTGGGCATGTAGTATTGATGATAGGAAAAACACTAGTGGTGGAGCATTCTTTCTGGGAAAGAGTTTGGTTTCTTGGCTAAGTAAGAAATAACCTTTATTTTCCTTATCTACAGTAGAGGCTGAATACATAGCAGCAGTGGCTAGGTGTACACAAGTTTTATGGATGAAAACCACCTTGGAGGATTTCAAAGTCAAGCATGAACAACCCATATACATACTTTGTGATAATACAGGTGCCATAAGTATTTCCAAAAATCCAATAATGCACTCAAGGCATATTTCCATCAAGTATCACTTTCTAAGGGAGAAAGTACAAGACAAGCAGGTCAAGGTAGAGTATGTGTCTACTAAAGAGCAGATTGCAGATATCTTCACCAAACCTCTTCCAAGAGATACGTTTGAGTATCTAAGGGAGAAATTGTGAGTTGTACTCCCACCCCAAATTTAATCACCTCATCAGGAGGTGGGGGAGGGACCAAGCTAAGAGGCTCATTCTTAGTCTTGAGCCCCAAAGGTGACCCTTTGCCATTGATGACAAAGGGGGAGAGATATGAGTAAGGGGGAGAATTTCAAAGTGAAGAGGAGAGTTTCAAGTCAAGGGGAGAAAAACTTCAAAGGAAGATTCTCAGTTGTGGGCACAGTTGGTCAGTTGTTAGCATAGTTGGTTTCAGTTTTTGCTCTTGAGAAGTGTTTTCAATAAAGGTTTGCCATCAATGACAAAGGGGGAGATTGTTGGAAATTTTGGGTACTTTGGGTACATTGCCTTTGCTCAAGTGTATAAGTTGTCATTGATGTCAAGAAGCTCTTGAAGGAATTTGATTTGATGTCAAACAACTTGTTTTGATGAAGGTTACGACATGATAGTTTCAAAGGTCTTTTGTAAACCCCAAGTTGGCAGGTTTAAAGATTACAGGTGGATGCATTAGTTTAATGCATTTGGGTCCAGAGGAAGTATTTATTTAATAATTATTTTTAAATAAATATTAATTTATTGTTTGCATTGGGTTCTCCTAACCCATGGCACAAATGTCTTAACTTTGATGGTGCTATGTTCTAAGATTGTGGGCACTAGCCAAGACCTCCGCCGATGTGTTAAACTCCTCCACCAACGTGTTAAACTCCTCGTCGACATCAAGATTTTATGGGAAATATGCATATAAATCTCCCATGATGAAGATCAAAGATTATCCCATCCGCATTTTCGAAAAGTGTTGCTCACTGTGAATTCGTGATCTGATGTTCGATTTCTTCCTCGCTGTGATTTCGTGATCCGTTGTTTGGATATCCGTCATTCATTTTTTGTATCCTCCATAAGGTTTCATCGTCATCATTCACATCAGAAGACAGGGAGGCCTGTTTTTTATTTTAGCCCTGGCATAGAAGGTACAAGGGAAACAGAGTGAGGTTTAAGCCTCACAGGACGCCTTTGGTGCACCGGTAGCGGCTAGGCTGTTGACGTGCTACCCGAATGGGAGGTTCTGCATTTGAATAATGCAAAAGGGTTTTTTATTCATTGAAGTGGACGCAACGGGTGGTGTTAGAGTTCGTGCGCAATTTCTCCATAGTGCAATTTTTGGTGTTGGCCAAGGTATTTTCAAAATTAATTTTTGCTAGTGTATTTTGCGGATGGAGGAAGTTTATTAGAGAGAAAAATAGCTTAGGAGTTATAATGAGTTTGAAGCTTGCTTTATTTTGATAAAAGACTCTTTTGAAGATGTTTTTTGCATTATCTTATTGCATTCTTATGAGAGATAAAGTTTATTGTTGATAAGACTATAAGGGAGAAATAAGGTGTATAAGGGATAAATATTTCTTGTAATGTTGAGAGTGTTTTTGATTGATTATGGAAATGAAAGCATGATGTTTTAAGGTTAGAATTGCTTCTTGTGTGAAAGTGTGAAACCTTAAGTGGGCAGCTTTGAGATTGACATTAGCTTTCATTAAATTGGTTATAATCAAGCTATTCTTTACTTGGTTAAAGTGTTGGGCTTACTCCTTTGTTGATGATTTGAAAAGTTGTTTTGTGCTATTGAGATTTGAGTTGGTGGATGCTTTTTGTTCAAATAATGTTGGAGAGAAAAGGAGTTCTACTTGTTTCCTTTTTTGATGTTGATTGTGAAATGCTTCAAGGTTGTGTTTTGAGTTGAATGGTGTTGATTGAACCTTGGTTGATGAGCATTGTTGTTGAAGCCCTAATTGATGGTGAAAAGAACATGAGTATCATTGTTATGTGATTCTTTGCATAGTTGGCAACTGTTGGGGTTTCATGTTCTTGAAAGAAAACATTCTATCCTATCCATTTTAGATATTGAGTTGAGTTTTTAGATTTGAGATTGAGATTGAGCTGAGTTGATTTGAGTTGAGTTTTGAGATTGGGAGTTGATTATAGAACATATTGAGTCTCTAAAAATTCTCTTTATGCTTCTATAAGTTTGACAAATCACATTGGGTCTCTAACAATTCACTTTGTGATTTCCTACTACAAAATTTTTCTTGGTGTGCTTGCTGAGTTTTTGGACAGGTTTCGATGGGGACTTGTGAGCAGATTTGGACAGGCCCTAGCAGAGGACTTGTGAGCTGAGTTTGATAGTTCTATCAGAGAACTTGAGGACAAAGGTGCACTCGGTTCTATGAGAAGAACCTGAGGACAGATTTGGCAAGTCTTTGAGAAGGCTTGTATGCGAGAGGATTGATTTGTTCAAGAGTTGGACAGATCTAACAGATAGAGGAAGACTTGTACTAGACTAACTGACTGTGTTTGGTACAGGTTGCTGAGCTGCTATGGACATGATCATAGAATGCAGAGGTCTCTTAGGCTAAGCATTAAGGACAGGAGGTCTTCGGTGGAAAGGAGTTCCACATGCTAGCAAGAGGTAGAGGCAGTTGATCTTCTGAGGGATCATTTCCAGAGCAGAGGGGAAGGTATCTCCTTTGAGTAGAGGCTCATAAATTTTGATTGGGGGAAGGTATCTCCTTTGGGCCGAGGCTCATAAAAATTGTAATTGGGAAGGATTCCCAAAGAACTTTGAGATAACTTTTAGAGAAAAGTTTTGTGGACGTAGCCCAACCATTTTGGGTGAACCACGTTAAAAATGGGTCTTCAATGTGTGATGCTTTCTATCTTGATTAATGTTGTGTTGATGCCACTACTATCTAAAATTAAAATTATTAATTGGTTAAGTCTTATAATTTTCACCCCCCCCTCTTAGTATAAGTCCATGTTCTTCATACAGGACCAAGAGGGGCCCACACTTAAATCATTTTATTTTTGTTTGTACATATACATAAGTTTTATGTTTCTATACATCAGTTTTGTATTTCTGTTTTTACTCTAACAATTATCATAAATAAGCAATAAAGGTATGAAGTCTACAGCGTAACATTTTTGTGTGAAGGTATTTTTGAAATGAAGCCTTATAAAGGAGGTAGAGTTATGTATAGTTTTTGAAGGCAATAGTAATACTGATATTATGATTCAGTCTCTAGTTGAACAAGTGAGTTCTAGGATGTTTTTGACATGGTTTCTATATGAACCTTTACCCTCTAGGTAGAATTTGAGCTTTTAGAGGGTAGTGTTTGTATGGAAATTATTCCTTAAAACATATATTCAAAGATAGGTATTGTTTTGACTCCTAAGTCCCAATGGATAAGACTCTGGATTTGATCGGATTTGCAAGAAAATCCACCTGGGAGGCACCAGAATGTAGGCCCAAAATGTCCACATACTTAGTAAAATTTTGTATAATTTTTACTGAATGAAAAAATCATCATTCTGCAAACTTTGCAGTATGCTTTGAAGTGGAACCAGGTCAGAAGATATGAATCTTCTCAAAATTTAGTGAAGTTTTCATGTTTGGAGCAATTCTGGGTGATTTCACTCTAGCTCCAGAATGATGGCAGATCTCAAATCCATAAAATTTCCTAAGAGACGATGAAGTCAACAATGTAAAATTGTGGAATGGCATATTTATATATTGAATATCCTATTCTAGGAAAGTCCTTTGTTTCTGGCTTCGGATTAATGCTACATTCAAATCTACAAAAGTTTCAAGGAGATGATGATGTCACTGGTAAAAAAGTACAGATTGGTGATTTGGGGAATGAACAAGTCTTTCCTTTCCAGAATGAAGATAATATGGGGTAGCAGAATAATGAAAGTGAGAATTTGTGATAGAAGAAGTATGTGACTAGCTTCGGACCTGGATTAAAGAATATAATGCTGAATATAATAGATCCTAGAGCAAATTCGATGTTCATATATCAAAGATCCAGATTGGATATTCTGTTGCTTCTGATTAAAATATGACATCATCAATTTTAAAGTAGAATGGCATTTAGCTTATGTCAGATTGAATCTGAATCATGTGATGAAGAGAATCAATGGTGGAGGTTAGGCTGCCAAATCTTGGTGGTTTAAAAGGTGTTACTACATTAGAATTTGTAATAGTTGGCTTGAAGATGAAGCATCGAGGGTTTTCCAGGAAGATAAAACTAGAGGTGGTTACATATCGGCGGTGGTGATTCACTCCCAAGAAGGATCGATGGAGATGCATGATCTTTAATGATCTGAACTTCAGTTCCACTAAGTGATCAGTAAGTCATAGAGGCCTTGAGTTGCCATGGTGGAATTTTCTTCAATGGAATTCCTAGAGGATGGACCAATGAGCTAATTCCATCTAAATATCTTTGTTGTGTTGTTGTAACAAGATCTTTGGTATTGTTTCTTGTTTATTGTAATAAGAAAACTATAAGTAGAGGTCGAACCCTCATTTTTAAGGTTTGGCTCTAGCGTGTTTGCCTATACCATTGTAAATATTCTTGAAGAGATAAATTAAAGGAGCAATACATTGATATTTGCCTTAAATTTGTGTTCTCATTCTTGATGTTAGAGGTTCAGATTTCTTAGTTGCATTTCTATAAATACTTTTATGGTTAGTTTGTGCCGAATTTTGGATTACTAGTTGTTATAAGTAATTGAAATATGCTTTTGAATTAATTCTATGTGGTTAGGAAGTACATTTCTATGAAATATAAGTGTTTTGTGAATTTTGTTATTTGGATTATCATTCCCTGGATATTGAAATTGCTTGTTGCAACATTTTTCTGTTGTGCTTTAATATATGAAACAATCTATTTTGGGATAAATGTTGATCTGAGTATATGTCCTTAGCATGGTTTTTTGGGATCTTTTTATGGTAGTGCAATGTTGTTAACCTATCCATCCACTATTATCCACATATCTCTAACCCTAACCTTCTCTTACCCTAAAATCCAAACCCTAAGTGAGCATAATTGTGTCAACAACTTGCTAAGTTGACAAGAAACCAGCCTACTCTGGAGGTTGGATCGAAAACCCCTATTTTGGTCCATCCAATGTTGAGTGTTGAGATGCAGCTATCGGATGCAAGCCTAGATAGAAAGTATGAATATAGACAGCTACAGTATCAAGTGAAAACTTGGTGCAATTTAGTTCCCAACAACTACATTCCTAGAAAAGAATATTTTGCTTTTATAGAGATGCATATCTAGTCTATTCTAGATGATTTTTATTTAATGTACCTCCTACTTTATGAATTGGTGGCCTACTGATTGGGCCACATGAAAGAAGATTGATTACAAAGAAGCCTAGCATCCTGGATACTAGGGCAGACCTTACAAGTAGAGGCCCACTGTTCCTAGCAGTGCATAGAGGAAACTAGAGAAATCTAAGAAATGTACAATGCAATTTTCTTTTTATTTTCTTCACTTTTCCCTAATTAGACTATGTTTTTGCTTGTTTTTTCTAGAACATAAATGCATACAAAAGATCACAAAGAATAAAAAATATGTACTAACCTCAATTCCTTGCCTGATGATGACCTAGCTAACCCCTATCTCTATTTTCCTACTAGCTACTGTTGACTAGAGTGGTTGATTCTGGCCTTGACAACTATAGCAGCTAAGATCTTCTGGCCACTGTTGACAAAAGTGGCTAGACTTGCATAGAGAAAAATGCTTGAATCATTAGTAAATAGGCCAAAAAGAAAAAACATGGTGGGGGTACAACCATGATTACCATCTATATGACCCTGAGGCATGTACAAATATTGATTTATTATGTATGCTACCACTTGCACAAAATGAAAATATTGAAAGCACATGCAACATGAAGAATAAGAAATAAATAAATATGCTTTATTTATTGATATCTTGGATCCCCGGTTACAAGTTCATCCCTCTAAGGGATACCCATAATTTTGATACAAATATTTACACAAATATAGAGAAGTGATCAGATATATTCCTCGCATGGGAATGATGCATCTACACAGGCCTCTTGGTCCTGCACATGAAACTATACGAGGGCTTACAAATGCCTCCTTATCTAGATCTAGTCTTGGAGGGATCTTTATGCACCTGCTACTTCAATCTAGTCCTGATGATCTGCACCTACATTCATGAAAACAACAAAGCACACTCAGTAGGATGGGCTGCCTCTCTAAACAAGGCCTTTGTTAGCATATCTGAATACTCATGATATTAATGATGAAATATAAGCCATAAATGAAACTAGAATAGAAATAAGAAATAATAAATGCATTATAAGCTAAATAGATATAGAATAGAGGCGTAAATGAAAATAGACCTAAACTATGATCAAGCCATAAATCAAGCAATAATAAAGCTAAGCTAATAGAAGGAAGAAATAATGCTTATGCCTTAATATGTTCCTGTGGGCCACTATCTAAGAAAATGACCATGATGTGAAGCTCCCCTCCTTGTCATCCAAGGATTTTTATGCTATCCTATTTGCTAAAATTGATGTTCAAGGGTCACCAAATGTGTCTCCTATACTGATTGGTAGTTGGGAATGGTGAATCTAACAACTAATGCATGGGTGTAGCTCAACTGAATGGTGCTGCAATGCTCCTTAAAGTGTTGAAGATTGGTCCTCCATTTCAACAAGGCTTCACTACTTAAAACTAAAACTTTGTATATCATTTGCTTTTTCATGGGAGATTCTATATGTATACTCCCCTCTCAGATCTAGAACTTTGGCTTCCTGAAGAAGCTTCAATCCAGGTTGCATGCGACTGACCATCCTGGGTGAAGAGCATAAATCCCAAACTAGCATGGAAGGGGTAGTTAGGAGGAGCTTAGGGAGTTCCTTACCAAAATATGCCTGTTATCCATGCAAAATTGTAGTTAGAATGCATGATTTAGGCCTGTATTTATGGCCATACTATGTGTGACCTTGGATGATATCAGGTTCAGTAGCCAGGTGTGGTTGCTGTAGTCTTCAGTAGCTAGGTGTTCTAGCCACTCTTCTTGAGAGCGTCCAAGCTTGGATATGGTAGAACTACCTTGTTTGAGTGTTTTAGATCACTGCTTGCTCTTGGAGAGACCCAAGAGGGTTCATATGGTTTGCATATGTGCCCATATGGGTAGTATCCTAAAAAATAACATATTTTAGGTGTCTACAGTAGCCATGACTGTCCCACCTAGGGATGGTCACAGTCCATGACAATCCCACCCAGGGATGACCACAAGCAACCATCCTAGGGTGGGATGGACATGTTCCAGACCCTTTAAAATTCAAAGGGTGAGATAGATGGCAACAAAATTCTACAATTTATCCCATAAAATCAATTATGATAGATTGGGAGGCTATCATGGCCATTAGGGCCTATAAATTGTAGTCCCAAATGGGAAGCCTCTTCCAACCTATGCATGGCAAAGGTATTGCCAAGTGGTAGAACTTGCATTGCATGCCTAAAATTACCCATTTACCCACTTTGCCCTATTAGGCTATAAATTGAGGTATTTTCACCCAATTAAAAAAATGAGACTCTACAATTATTGACCATGAAGTGCTACCAATATTTGCCATAAACATTTACCCACCTATTAGCCTTGGAGGGAAATGTCCCTTTTTGTTTTATTTTTTTGGTGACCCCACTTTTTCCTTAAGGGTGCACAAGGTGGTGCATCCAAGTCTGAGCCTATGCACTCCACTCTCCAATGGAGTGCATGAAAAATTCCAAGGGCACACAAGGTCATGCACCCCAAGTTGATCTAATGTGCTCCACAAGTGGAGCATGCAAAAGTCCCTTCGGGTGCATGAAGCCATGCACCCAACCTTGGCCTATGCACTCCATTTTGGAATGGAGTGCACAAAAGTGTCTAAGGGGTGCACGAATGTGTGCACATCACTTTGAGTCTACATGCTCCATGGGAGTGTGGAGCACATAAGGTGTCTAAGCTAGGTAAAGTTTGTGCACTCCACTCCAATGGATCATGCGAAGGTCCTTACGGGTGAACAAGGTCATGCACCCATCTAGAGTTCATGCACTCCACTCTAATGGAGTGCACAAAAAATCCTAAGGGCATGTGCCTTCACACGCCCTGATCCCACACGTGCACTCCATCCCAATGGAGTGTGCAAGAGCCTCTAGGGTGTACAAGGTTGTACGCCCAACCTCTAGCCCATGTACTCCACTTTTATGGAGTGCACAAATTCCCAAAGGGTGCACAAATCTATGCACATCAAGTTGTGTCCATGTGCTCCACTCCAATGGAGCACACAAGGGTCTAGTTGGTTGTACGAAGCCATGCACCTACCTCTGAGTTCATGCGCTCCACTAGAGGGTGGAGCACATGAGGTTCTTGAGGGTGCATGGTCTCATGCACCCCATTATGGTCTGCATGCTCCACTCCCTTGGAGCACATGAGGTTTTTGCAGGTGCACAAGGTCATGCACCCACATTGAGTCTGTGCACTCCACTTCCCCATTGGAGTGCATGAAGTTTTTCTAGGTGCATGAGTCTATGCACCCAGTTCTATTTGAGGTGTACAAAGAGTTAATGAGGCATGTTTTCTATGTGCTTTTCCCAAAAGTTCCAGTGAATGAAAGAGCGAACACCCCAGCTACACAAATTTAATGCTAGTTCTTTAAATGCAAGATGGCGAACCTTCCCCCATGCCATTAACATAATTGTGCATGCAAATATATTTCTTGATGAGGTCAATAATAGAGGCTACAAAACCCTTTTCTATTCATGAAGACACATTGCAATGGCTTCTACCAGTGCAGTCGTAATGGGAGTGCCCAATGTTAAGACCTATATTGGGAGAATTACTGGGGCATGGCTGATAACTAGAAAGGTAGGGAGATCCTAGGACCCGAAGGCACTAACCAGTCCTCCTAATTCAAGTAGATATATTATGGTATATCAGTAGTATGATGTGGAAGGAGTAATAATATATAGTTTTTATCCTACAGAGGAGGATAACCAGTGCCATCCAACACTATTGAGGAGCCTATTTATGAGGAGACATTGGGATAACAATGAGCCAGACCCAGTTTGTAATAAATGGAACACTAACCTAGGTCGGTTAACCTATCCAAATATTTACCACTCTTTAGACCTTCTAGAGTGGCTAGCTGTTGCCTATGACCATAAGAACAAGACCATTCGTGACCATAAAAATTAGGTTGTGGCCCGATTAACATCAAATAGGATCAAACAAGTGTTCGGGCTCACCACAGCTTTGTGGTTCCTAGGCTTTAAAACACTCACTTTTCAAGAAAATTTTATGTTGAACACCACATTCCTGTAGATTCTCCTAAAGATATGAAATAATAGGCCTTTGGGTTTTCCAATCTAAAAGTTCTTACTTCGTCCTTGGATGCAAGACTATGTAGATATGATTAACCTAGACCTAGGCATCAAATATTTGGATCTTATCATGAAGGAGGTTATGTTCCTCATAATCCAGTACTATAGAACAAACATGATGACCCTCTACTAGTGGGAGGATGTGATAAGCTATAATATGGACAAGGAATTAAAAAAATTATAGGAGGCCATACTGGCCAATAAGGAAGAACTCCCATTTTCATATTATTCATTTTTAATTATTTTAGTGATAGCACAATTAAACAAATTTCTAGTGGCTCAATTGGGAGGGGTTACCACCATCATGATTCAATATTCATTGCTATGTATACAAGAGGTTTATTTAATTTATAAAGTCTTTTTTGAGAATGTTCTCCTAGTGGTACACACCTGATTGTGCGGTGAAGAGCCCGATAAACTTGTATTTGGGGTGAGGAAATTTTTGCATGAAGCTAGGGTAGGATATTTCTTCTATACAAAATAATTATCTTATATTAGGGTATATGGTTCTAAGTTACCCCCAAAGGCATTGCCAAAACACTGCCCAACCTCAATTGCCATCCTAGAGATAACTCGATAGATTGTTGAAGAGGTGAAAATTAGATACCTAAAAAAGAAGGGGAATGTGTCATGGTTGCCTATCCCTTGCTTGATGGGCCATTATACGTATTTAGGCCACTTTGAAATGTTATGGGCCATATGTAGCATGGATACATATTTCTTCACCAAATTTACGTGAAGACCCTATGACCCCGAGGGCCACCATAGGTAGGCTATTGTTGGTAAGATTGCTCTGCTGCAAGTTAATCATAGAGGAGATGATTTTGAAGATGATATACTAAATGCCATAAAGTAAAACTAATCATTGGAAGGGGTGTGGAAAATAGATATAAGGCCTTATAGAAGGTTAGAGGTGGTTGGGGACTATGGCTTAGAGCTACGATTGCATAGATAATTATTGGTAGATAAGGTGGTGCCACTGGTCCCAACCACTCTCCCAGAATAATTCGAGGACCCCACTTTCTAGATTGTCCATCAGGATACTAACCTGTTTGAGGTCATGATGAAAATAGTGGGTGAAGCATAGCAATAATAGGAAATACTCACCTCTTCTTCTAGTTCTCAAATTTCTATCTCAAAATGGAAGGAGTTGGTCACTTGCTCCTCACAGCAATCATAAGACTTCACATCATCAGCTCTAACATTGATGTCCCCATCAGAGCAAACTGATGTGGTAGTGGGTCAGACTTCTTTATTCTCTACCACCTTGGTAGTTAAACAAGAGGAGCATCCCATTCCTCCCAAGATTTTAAAGAAAATAACAGAAGCGGGAGGATTTTCTAGTATACTTAGAGAATATGAAGTGCAAGAAAGAAGCCCCATGCAGTCCCCACCATAAAGAAAACTAGAACTGAGTCTACTGCTGAGAACACAAAAAATATTACTCTAGCAAAATTGAGGGACACACTCTAGTTTACTATTGATGAAGAAGATAAAATACAATATATTGAGGAGTAGAGATCCCCTAGTAAAGGGGTAAGTAGGCCCCAAAGGATAGCTATTCAGGAGACTGATGGTGTGTCCATCGCTATATTCGATATCCCTCTACCACCAAGTTTAAAATAAGCCACCATCAATGTCAGCAAAGGTATCATACGAGTGGAAGCTATCCCAATGAACATGATGAAGTCCCATGTAGCCTCTCAGGTGTAGGTGGTAGTAGTAGTAGAGAAAGAGATGGAAGATTTAAAGGCTAAGGTTGTGAAGGCAGGGTAACCATATCTCAAAGTGTAGTAGCTTCAGGCTAAGGTCGATCAGTTGAAGCAGATGCCAACTCCTTCCTAAGTTAGTGCTACATAGGCTAGTGATCAATTTGGGTCTATAGAAGAATTCAAATAGGAAATGAAGGAGAAAATGATGAAAAAAATGAAGGAATTTGAGTCCATATTTTATGAAATATATGCCACCAGGTACATTATCAGCCACTTGCGTGATCACCTACAACAAGCAGTTCAGAGAGTGAAAGACATATTTCCTATATATAATATATTCAAGGATAATTACATAGCAATTGATAGGATGACAACTACATTGGCAAATGGTTCTATCTATTTCTTTTTCGAGGAGTATGCCAAAGTTTTTGTCTTCTTTTGCAGAACATAAAATATTGGCTCCTGTGGAACCAAGAGGTGATCGACGCCAAATGAGAGGTCAAGGATGAACTTGAATATTGTGGTTTTAAACTTGATGAGTTTATTCAAGCTCTTTATATCAAGGATTTTGTGCTTCACAAAATACAAAATTTTGACTTTGGTCCTAATGAAAATTATCAAAACAATTTACAACCTTAGTACAAATGGTGGATCGCCTATGTGTCTTCACTGAGAACACCATGGAATGGGCCATAGAAAGGGTGAATAAAGACACACAAGATCTTAACTTGTTATTATTCACTTTAACATTCCATGATGAGGCATGAAACCACATTGACCAAAGTATACAAGGCCTCAAAAGAGGAGGGGTGGGACCCAGTTCACCAGGAGCACACGAGTCGAGTGCAGCCCAACAGCTAGCCCATGGTAGTAGGGGAGATAATGCACAACCACCACCTATGTAGATAGAGAGGCATGGGTTATATTCCCATTTTTTATGACATCCTATTTTTGGAGGGATCAAGATTGATCCATTTAGAGGAAATGGTTATAGCCCCACTTGATCAACTCGTGCTATATAAGGAGACCACTGTAGCAATAGAGTTTTTTATCAAAATTTGAGAGAGAAAGCTCAAGTCCAGGTAAAATTGTGTCTAGGATTTAGTCATATTTTCCCTGTGTGTGTTTTCTATCTTCCTTATCTTACTCTTTCTTCTACCATTTTCCAGAGCCTGTCTAGGAAGCACTGTTCATTGAGATCATTTCCTATGGAACGTGCTAGAGTTGGAGACTATTGCATCACTACAATAAATATGGAGAGAAGTATCCCCAATGTTATGATATTTAAATTGGGTTTTATTGTAACCATTATCATATAAGAACCGATAACTCTATTGGTTTCTCCATATGTAAATCATTATATATTAATATAAACTCCAACTCTATTCCTAGCATCCTTTGTGTATGTGGTTTATGTCTCTCACTCATTTATATATTATAGCAATATAAATGTATGAATGATGACTTCTATCACTGGTTGAATCATTTTTATTGATTACATCATTTTAATGAATGAAAATGAACTAGTTCTTATTTCCTTTTATGTTATGAGTCATTAAAATAAATCTGCTACGACTGCCCAATGGACATGGCACCTATCTTATCTTGATGTGTTTTAATTGTGCATGGTTTGGTCATAAATAATAAAAATAATACAATATAATTTAATCCAGTAATACATGGGTGATTGCATTAAAATGGCAAATATATGAACCCACTGTCTAGGGTTTTCTTACCCGGCATAGTATTTCTAGAGTCATTCTAATAATCTATTCCTAGGTCAAAGGGGTAGATCTACCAAAGTCTACAATACTCATTGTGATCTTCAGGATTCCTGTGATATGACAAAGCTTTAAGAAGGTAAGTAGGAAATCCCCACAACACCACCTATTTACCTTAAAAACCTCTTTAATCCAAGGCATTTTTAGGGTATTCTAGGATACGTTCATTTGTTCCAAAACCCATCAATTTAGATATTTAATTTACCAAATTTGATGATAATACTTATATAATGATTATTGACCAAATCCAAGTGGAATTGGTGGCAAAAACCACCCTATTTTGTGGTCATCCCCCTGGGATGGTTAGCAAGTGTAGTTGGAACTCCTAGATATGGCCATTAATTGGCCCATAATTTTGATCTGATTTCTATGTAGTTCCATTCTATAGCATTATATTAACATCATATCCAAATTTGGTGATGTTTTGAGTAGATTTGATAGGTCAATTAATGTTTTTGTGATGGTAGTCCTAGTTGTCCCTCCTCAGAATGACCATAGGTTATGCTAATAATATCACTGTGATTTATGCTTAGATCCTTACTAAATCATATAATAGACATCATACTAAATTTTCAAGTCATTTGGAATAGTTTAGATTGGTCGTAAATAATTTTTATATTCAATACTACATACTTTTCATGGTTTTCATTACAAAATGCATATGCTATTAACATCTTTCAATCTCTTGTGCGTAGGTATAGGTATTCCATGCATGAGGGAGGAGATAAGGAGCTTAATAAATGTAGCCCAAAGATAGCTCTATATTGTGAGTGCAATAGTAATACTGGAAGCGTGTCATTAAGTTCATGGAGGGATTTTATCCCTCAAGCTTTGTAACTTGAAATGTATCAAACTGAAAAGTCCTGAAGGGGATGTATAGTAACCATTTATTTGATGAATTAATAAATACAAGGAGAACCCCCCCTTTTTACTTAACATATTTGTCATTTTATTCACTTAATTTATTGTCTTTCTTTTGCATGCTTTAATTAATAATTACATTAGATGCATTTCAATTCAATATTCTATGCGAGCCATTTTTCTTTCTGCTTCAGTTGTGATCATGGTGGAACCTTTGTCCGTTTCCCTTTTTTACATTTTTACTAATCTTTGTCTTGTTTTTGCACTTTGGATACTGTAGGTTTTGATCGTTATGAGCTAAAACGATCCCTAAATTCCTAGTTGGAACTACTAAGGATAGCCATAGGAACCATCCCACCTAGGGATGGCCACAAAAATAGGGGTTGTATGTAGAAATTTCCAAAAATAGCAGCTTCTAGAATAGACAAGGTAAGTCCCTAAACAGTCAATTTGCAAAAAGTTTGTTCAGAAAAGAATAAATTGGTGTTTTTCATATTTTTTATTTGGTGATTGAAAGTTTGATTTCCCTTTCTTAAATTCCTAAGTAGCAAACAAAAAAAAAAAGGAAAAAGAACAATCTTAAATATGCATTTTGAGTCATTTTCTTGTGTGTGACCTGCGTAAGGGTTAGGTTTTCATATAGGTTAAATATTTATAGGTTCCTTACTTGTTTATGCATCAAATTCTGAAATTAAAATGCTTTTATTGCATTTAGTGAAAATTCATTGAGTGTTATTTTGTTTACTTTCATTTAATCATAAAAGGAACCACACACACCATGTCTCTTTTAAATTTTAGTGAGTTGGAATTCATCCCTAACCACTAATAGAGTTCAACGATGGTGGGTTTCATCTCCATACATTGGCTCAAATCGTACGTACCCTATTTTTAGCAAAGATCAGCTCCAAGAACCATCTTAGCTATGGAAAATTGCATGCACTCCTCTTCATAGGGTGTATCACTTTCCATGGTCAATATATGTAAGGACTAGTAGGACCTATACTCCCTGATTGTGTATGGGCTTCATCTCCATACTTTGGTTGGTTCATGTGACCAGAATTTCATTTTTGGTTATCAAGTTATGAGTGTATAGGTGAAATCCATTTAAACAATTGAGAGTTACATCAACAAACATTCAAAACATGTGAAAGATATTATTTACAAAAGCAAAAAATCAAAAACACACTAAACAGATTAGGAACACATAATATTTAAAAGATATAATCATTTGCATTCTTGTGTGTTTCTATTTTTGTGTGTTTAAATCCATAAAAATTGTAAAGGAGATAATCACATAGAGGTTTATAAAAAGTATTCATGGTATATACTTGTAGCCAAACCCCCTTAAGGGTGGATGCTACGAGGAGTAGGCAAGAATATATAGAACATATTTTATTTGACCCCTAGGACATGGTTATTCCTCCATGGTGGACACCTACTATCCCAAGTCCTAGAAGGTCAGAGAAGGGATCTAGCCTACAAGGGACTCCTACACAGGGCACTCCTACAGGTCATAGTCCCAATCTGGGAAATTATTTCTCAAGTCCCAATATGGGAAATTATTTTCCAAGTATGGATACTTCAAATGCCTTATTTCAAGAAAGGCAACCACACAATAAGGTGCCTAAAAATAGAGTAATACCATGCATTTATTTTTTTGCTTGGTCTACTCCACACACTTGTGTGTAGGAGCAAGATGATACACCTAGGGTGGGGCTAAATGATCATATTATGCTTTCAAATCACCCTTCTCCAAGATATCAAAATCTTAATGAGTATGATACTCATCACACTTGAAAAGTCAATTTTACCCTATCCTTCCTCATTTATGAGGGAAGGCCTGAGGAATATTTTGATTATCCTCAGTCACATCATTCCATGCAAGCACGGTGTGCATTTGTGCTAGTAGAATACCAAGAACATATGTTTAGGAGTGAGCCTCAATTAAATGTGACTTATCTCAATTGAGGGAAAGTCGTAACAAACCTCATGAATCCTATTGAAAAGGATAGGTATCTGGTAAATAATGCTAAGGCACATAGGCCTAACATAACTGATCAAATAAATTAACTAGTCAAAAGGTGTGTTGATCGTCAAGCTAAGTTTAATCAACTTCGATCAGATAAACAATTCTTGGATCTCTTAGAGCATCGACAGTAGTTATAAAGACAAAGACTTTAACAGTAGATTCAAGAGACTTTGCACGATGAAGTTCCTACTTTAAGAACACATAGATACGAGGCTCATCAGAGGCAGCCTACTTTCCATAAAAATAGGTCTCGTAGTCCTAATCAAATGAATTTGTATCAACCTCCTAGACCTGATCAAAACTTACCTACTAGGCCTAATATAGATCACCTTTAGCAAGAATTAGTTCCTCCTTGTAGGCCCATTCTAGAAACACCTTATGGGTATTATGATGATTTGGAACAAAATGAGGAATACTTAGAAGCACCTTTTGGAGGTATGTATGATGACAATCAACCACCTCAACATATACTTAGCATTCCTTGCCCTCCTCTGTGGGTAAAAAATAAAGAAGAGGACATTAAATCCTCTAATGCATATTGAGCATTGCTTGAATGCCTAGAAACTATAGAGAGTAAGACAACTGATACTAGGCTTCAAAATCCCACCTTGCACCAGTTGTGCAATCAACCATTGCATCCATCTATACCTTCCCCTACATACCCTGAGCATTTTAAAATACCCAAATTAGAAAAATTTAAAGGGGAAGAAGATGCTCAAGAACACGTCACCAAGTTCATGAACCAGTGCTTCAACATACAATATAATCATGCATTACTCTTGAGAATATTTCTTATTACCCTCTTTGGCCCAGTTGTTGAGTGGTTTAATCAACTTCCAATGCATAGTGTCTATACCTTTGAAAAATTTGCAGATGAATTCTTGGAACATTTAACCTTCAATACCAAGAGGAAGGTGATCTTAACCAACCTTATAGGGTTAAAACAATATGATGATGAGTCTATCACTGACTATGGAAATAGGTGGTGAACACTCCTAGCTAAGCTACCCTACCTATTACCAATGTCTGAGGTGAATCAGATGTTTTCAAAGATTTATCTAAAACCAATATCTTTATTGTTACAACTCCAATAATATCCCACTCTTGAAGATGCTCTAGCACATGATAGAACCATAGAAGAGATCAAAATCTAATAGGGGGAGATATCAAAACCTCACAAGAAGGAGTGGACTAAAAATCCAAAGAGCAATCCGATGACATCAAAGATGACAATGATCAATCCAGTGGTCATTAATGTCCCAAGGTTTTTACAAAAAAAACCTTCTCAAAAGGTAAATTATTAGGCCCAACCTCCTCTTATGAGTTATAATAATAATAACCAAGCAAATCAGGACCAAAATTAGCAATGTCACCCTAGGAAATAGTATATGCCCTTCACTGAGTCAATGGACTCCCTATTCGATCGTCTATGGGCTACCAAAATGATTACTTTTCAAGAAATCAAGACTATAGACCTAAATACAAGTAAAAAAAAATTATGGGACATTGAGAAGAGCTATTTTTTATATATCATCAGTAGAATGTCCATGAACTGCCTAGGTGCTATGGTTTCAAAAACCTAGTGCAAAATATAATTGAGAGGAATGAACTCCAAGTGGCTAATCCTCTCACACCAAGCAATCAACAAATGGATATTTTAAAAGACCCATTACCTACTCATGAGGTACACGCAGCTCCTACCAAATAAATGAATAAGGTCAAGATGGCACCCCCTCAACAAGGGTACATTGGGATGGTTAGTATTGTGACTAGGAATAGACACTATCCAAGTCAAGTTGCACCATCTGCAACTTCAAGCGATGTTCTATAAACATCATAGCCTCCACCACCTCTAGTACAAGGACTTCCACCTAGGCTAGTAGTGACAATAAAAGGTAATCTTGCACAAATTTCAAGAACAACATTAGCTAGATTTTCCATATACAAGCTAATTCAACAATCTCCACCTCATAGAGAAGCTCTAATGGACATTATTAAGTCGATAGATTTGTAGCCCCAAGAGTCTAAATCATTTATCTATTTTATGGGGCATGTGTAGCAATGTAAGGAACCAGTGATCATGTTCCATGAGCATGAACTCAAACCCATTACAAGTTATGTGGTTGACCCTCCTTTACACATCATTACATGTGTGAAAAAGATATCGTATAAGAGAGTATTTTAGACACTGGTTCATCAAGTAACATAATAACCACTAGTGCTCTTAAACACCTAGGACTTTCTATATCTTATGTTGTTGCATCCACATACAACCTCTAAGCATTCAATGATATGATATGCTCCATATTCGGTACTATAGTCCTACCCATTCAAGTGGAACACAAAATTATATTGACCTTGTGTCATGTTTTAGATGGTACAATGGCCTACAACATATTTTTGGGTAGACCTTGGATCAAGTATATGAAGTGTATCACTTCCATCACTCACCAATATCTAAAGTATACTTATGAAGGGTAGGTACACATAGTATTTGTAGATATTGATATCTTTAAGTACTACAACCTAGTGCAGCAAATCCCCGAGTCAACCTTACCATCAACTCATGTGGAATTCCAACTGAACATATCTATTTAGAGTCCACTTTCTTCTCCATCACCAATATCTAAAGTATACTTATGAAGGGTAGGTACACGTAGTATTTGTAGACCTTGATATCTTTAAGTACTATAACCTGGTGCAGCAAATCCTTGAGTCAACCTTACCATAGACTCATGTGGACTTCCAATTGAACACATCTATTCAGAGTCCACTTCCTTCTCCATCACCTTCCATTACACCATTATCGTCTTCATCCATAGCATCATCATTATTGGCAACATCAGAAATGCCTTCATCATTGACTAATCCTCTATAGAGGAACATGTCAAAGAGGCCAATCTATGAGATCCTTCCCATCATTTCCACCATCTCTATGAAAGAGACTCCTAGTATAGCATATTAGGAACCATCTTAGGAGGTACACATTGATTCATCTCAAGACTTGATTCCATCTCCTCCATCTTCATCATCTCAGGTTATAATACAGATGGCTAGCGTAGGTTTAGGAGAGTACTTAGTCAAGAATATCACAACAGTTTTATCCATAGATACAGTGCAAGATATGGGATGAACGCATATTCCCATAGGTAGAATCGTATCTCTAGGTATACCATCCAATAAAAAAAAAATTATATATGGGGTTATTGACTATGGAACATTGCCAATTCCTCAACAAGAAAAATATGATTAATCTTTCTCTAAGAATATAAATTACATGTTAAATATTGACTACACCATGTAATATCTCCATCGCTACCATTGGAATGGTTATGGTTTATGGTTATATGAATAGGGTACTCATGTTCCTTGGTAGCTACAATATCAGTTATCATATGATAAATCTGTGTTAGGACACAACAAGAAGTACCTTTAGATGTCCTCACAGATATTTTGGAATACCTAGATCTAAATTATAGGGATGATCTTGCATGTGATCCTTATGCCAATATAAATCATGTCCACTCATTGGGATAGTAATTTCCCATAAACATGATAGATCAAGGGTTATCCAGCGATGTCACTCAATTTCATGAAGTGGGAGAGAGTTTGCACACCCTTAAATCTGATAGTGAGGAAAAGGATCAAGGTCCTCCTCACAAATGGACAACATATGATGAATCAAACTATGGCATAACTCCCATAAATTACCCTAGTTTAGATGAGGAATATGAGTAGGTTGTTCCTTTGAATGATAAAGAAGATTTCTATCTGCATATATTCCCATTACAACATCCCATCTGGCAATATATTGTACCACTTGAAGAGCAAGTTTTTTTCCTTGCACATTGACCACCGCCTATCATTCCACCCATCGTAGCCACCCTAGTGAGTCTAGCGATAACCTAAATATAGGGGGTCTATAGACAAGGGGTCCATGCCCTACCTAAAATTCTCCTAGGTGGTCTATGACCATCTAGGTCACCCTAAAATGCTTCTAGGTGGTCTATGATGGTATAGGTCACCCTAAAATACTCCTAGGTGGTCTACAACCATCTAGGTCACCCTAAAACACTCCTAGGTGGTCTATGAATATCTACGTCATCCTAAAATATTGTAGCACCTTAAATTTGACCCATTTACATGAGAACATAAACAAATTGTAAAAACATCATGTTTGCATTAATTACCTCAAAATTTTTGCATATTTGACGAGATCGTATTACGACCACATAAATCATAGTATGATCTCCAAAATTGTAACACGATTTTAATCGTACGATCCCTGTGATTGGTGTACGATATCGTCGATCATCTTATGATCTTGCCCAGAAATAAAAAATTCAAAAATTAAAAAAGACAAAAATTAGTTGAATGGTTTTTGTCCCCACCTGTGTAATTATGCAGGAAATATGAGATCGGATCTGTTCAGCCTCGCCTAGCTTAGAAGAAGTTGTAACAATTCAATCTCCTCCATATTAAGGAAACTCCTCCCTGCTTATTTAACTAGACCTCTCCCTCTGAAATTTCCCCTGACTCCTCACATTTGGAATTCTTTCGCTTGATTGTACAGTTTACTTCTAGATATTTTGTTGTTGTGAGCAAGATCAAAGGATATTGTTGCATATCTAAGGATACAATATCACCATAATTGTATGATCAGGTGAGTTCGATGTACGATCATGTCTTGTAGGCTACGATATTGTCTACAACCCACTTGGGGGCAACCCCAAGATCTGGTTGGCGCATTTTAACTTTATTTCATTGGATTATTCTTTCATTTATCATCCTTTATTTCATAGAATACTATATTTATGCATGCACATTCTTGGAGTTCACTACTCAATCACTTTCAATCATTATTTTAGAAACATATATAGAATTGTTAGAAACTTAATATGCTTTAAATTCAACTCAATACTCAATCACTTTCTCAAATCAATTTAGAATATAGAATAGTTTGTTTTATGGAACTTGAAAAATCACTTCACACATTCACTTGACTAGGCTCAACCGAATCTACTCAACCAATCACTCAATGAAACACTCCTTGCTTACAAACCCTAGTCCAAGTATATGATCCTTCACTCAAAATGTTTCCAACAATGCTTATCAACCAATCTCACATAACAATGATACTCATGTTCTTTTCAAACCCTAGTTCAATTTCTTCACACAATCAATGGCTTCAACAACAATTATTATAATATAATATTCACATAAAAATGATACTCATGTTCTTTGCAAACCCTAGTTCAAGTTCTTCACACAATCAATGGCTTTAACAACAATGCTTATCAAACAAGGTTTTAACCACAACTCTTTATTCGAAAAAACCTTGAAGCATTAACTCAAAACACTCAATAAGAAAACCCTAATCTAGTCCTTTTCACTCCAAACTTATTTTCCATAAAACCAACCAATCACTCAACTATGGAAGAATGTGCTCATACCATTTTCTTGATGATGAAGTAACCTCTAAAATCTGCTACAACCGCAAACACCTCTTTGCAAAGCTCAAAGGAATGTTAGAAGATGATAAAAATATCTCTCAATGCAAATATCAGAACTTACATACACTTTATTACTCTATCTTAAAGAATCCATCCTTAAATATATACACAAATGATTGACCAAATACACCTTATAATCTTCCAATTAAAATAATATTCAATACCAAGAATAATGTCAATAAAATCTCCTTATTAAAATAACTCAATGGCAAGAAGTCCTCTCAACACTTTAAATCTTCAATAAATCAATGTGACACAAATAATTTATTTAAAAATAAAGCTAACTCCTTTTTCCTCTAATTAACAAAAAATAATTATTAATTAAAAACCTTTTTAACTAACAATTTTAACTACCTAGGAACTCATGTCAAACCTTAGGCAACATAAAATATAATCAAAATTTTATTACCTTTGCCTTAGTGGGAATCGAACTCATTATGCCACCTCAACCAATGCCTTATCCGTGACTCCAACCACCATGTGAGCTAGGTGCTCACTTAGGGAGTAAAGAGCACCACATGCTCTATAATGCTCCCCTAATGCACCTAAGCAAAAATCATGCACCGCTTTCCTTCGATGCTTCAAACACAACCAAAAAAACAATGTTATCATTGGGAATCGATCGTGGGTCACTCTGCATCCAAGCACCTTAGCCTTTGACCACTTACCACTAGGCCACACTGCCTAGATGGCTCTTGAATTTTGGTGCTCGTTGACTTTATCCCTTTTTTACTAGCATTTAAGATAATATTCTTGTCTCCTTCGCATGAGTTGTCACAATACACGATTGCACATTTTTCTTATTTTATCAAAAGGATATCTAAATGCCACTAAGGCATATAGTTTATATACCAATTTCCACCTTCAAACTTGAACATTAGCACTTTGATATTTAACTAATTAATTTATAAATTATTTAAATTCTTTAGAATTTAAATTTTATAAATTAACTTTTAAATCCCTTCGGGTTTATTAAAGCCTTATTTGATTTTACCACTTTGTATAAATAATATTTACTTTTTTTTTGTGGAAAACATCCCAAAAGGGATGCCACTTTTGGATAAGACCCAAGGAGGAAGGGGTATCCATTCCAAGAAAAACGCCCAGGACTCGGACCTGGCCTACCACCTTTGACATACTCAAGGAGCAAACAAACACACAAAACCAATTTAAAAATAATTAAATAAATAAATAAATAACAACAAAAATAAAATAAAATAAAATACATACTCCTTGAGTGTGTCAAAAACAAAAGCACAAACAAACACACATACAAAAATATAAAAGAAACCACAACAAGAACCACGCAGAAAAACACAAGAACCACATAACAAAACACAAACATGGCAAAAAAAACAAAACACTACAAAGACATAACACAAAAAACATGAAAAATAAACACAACCAAAACCTAAAATAATAATAAAAAATAAAAATAAAAAACAACCAACAACAGACAATAAACAAAAACAAAAAAATAGAAAACACTCACACATAAAACATGAATTAACATAAACAAAGAGAAACACAAGAATAATAATGACAAAAACACAAGAATAATAACAAAAAACAACACATAGAACACAAAAAAAAAACAAAACAAAAGAACACACACACCTTAAAAACTAAACAAAAAAACAAAAAGAAAAAAGAAAAAAAATTGAACATAACAATGACCTATCTAGACTAGAAGACTTTTAAGGCAAGAATCAATAGAGGAAACAAAAGAAATAATAGTTTGAGCTAGGGAACTAAAATAACCTAAATGAACCAAAGAGAAGCAAAAATAAAGCAAGAAGAAACTAGGTACCTTCAAAACTGGAGCCATCCAAAGAAATGAAAGAAAGAAGAGCTTCCCTAATTTGTGAAGCCCACCATCTAGGAGGGTGGACATAACAAGTAAGATCACCTTTGTCCAAAGCGCAATTAGCTAAATCATGAGCACTTTTGTTTTGATCTTTGACCACATTATTGTAATCAACTTTCAAAAATTCCATCTGGATTAATTGAATCTTCTCAATAATTATTTTTATTCTCCAATAAACCTTATGATTCTTAGAAATAAATAATATTTACTTATAAAATTTAAATTCAATTTGAATTTAAATATTTTATAAAATAAATATTAGAATTTTCCTTGGGCTTTTATTTAAAGCCTTTTATTTTTGCTCAATCATGGTTTTAATAAAAACCCTTCTAACTTATGCTTCCACATAATATTAAAAATATTATGAAGCTCTTTTACCTTTAACCTTTGCATCATTCCTTTTGAACTTTTTACATCAATTGTAGCTTATTCCTTGACATCAATGACAACTTTGTTCCTTGACATCAATGACAACTTTGACTCAAAATGTCCAACATTGCTTAGTAAATATTGGTCTAGGAATTTAAATGGACACATGGCAACCAATTTATCTCACATGTGGTTACCATGGAAATGTGTATCCAATCAAATCAAGATATAAAGATATCCTAGACTATAAAAAAAGTGATAAGTATAACAAGACCAATGAAGTTCTCTATAAAGAGTTAGAATTAGGAGTATATACTCTGGAATCTAAACAAATCAATAACAAATCTAAAATAGAGAGTTCACTAGAAAAACAAGTAAAATATGAAAATTCAATTTGGACATTAAAATTTTATGGATCAAAATCTAAACAAGGTAGTGGAGAAGGCATAAAATTGATTAATCCAAAATTTAAGTCCCATTTGGCTGCTTACTGACAACAATTCCCTTGTATTTGTAACACTATAAACTATGAAGCTCTGATTTTTGGTTTATAATTAGCATTGAAAGAAAATGTCAAGTGTTTAAAGGTGTTAGGAGATTATGAATTAGTAGTCAAACATATTAAAATTCAATATTCTTGCCATGATAAAATTTTAATCCATTATAGAAATAAATTAAGAGATTTGATTGATGAATTTCATGCTTTTAACATTAAACTAGTTTCTAGAAGAAACAATAGAATTGTAGATTTTTTTGCAGTGGCATCAAGTACACTAAAACCTATGGATAATAGAAAAATTGAGAATTTTTCTATTGAATTAGTAGCCTATCTATCCATACCTGATATTGTAAAAAATCTCCAAGTTTTTGAATATGATAAACATATTTTTAATTTTGTTACTAACTTCGATATATTTGAAAATCAAGTTATTTATGAATATAAAATGGTACCAGATGAAGAATAGGAAGACCAAGAGGTAAAACTAAAAACAAATTCAATCCATAAAGGTATAGTCTCTCTTGAAAAACTGTTTGATATTAATTATAAAAATAGGAAATGCAGTATAGTTTCATTTCAAAATGATGCATGTAATACTGTCAATATAGGGACTAGTGAAAATTCACAAAATGTGTTTATAGAAAAAGTTTGCACTAGTTAGGAAAAATAAGAAATTATACAAGCTCTTAAATATTATGAAGATGTCATAGCTTGGATCTATGAAGATCTAAAAACATATAATCATTACTAGGCACAAAGTTATTTAGGTAGAAACAAAGGCCTGCTAATCCATTACTAGAATCACTTATTTAGAAGGAAGTTCAAAAGCTCCTATATGCACACATTATCTTTCCCATTAGGCATTCAACCTTGGTAGCTAATATAATACATGTTCAAAAGAAAACTAGAGAAATTCACCTATGCATTAATTTTAGAAATCTTAGTAAGGATTCTCAAAAAGATAATTATCCTTTGCCCTCCATAGATCACATTTTACAAATGGTAAATGGATATGAAATTATGTCATTTTTCGATGTATATTTTAGATATAACCATATTATGATTTATTTGAAAGATAGAATGAAGACAACATTTACCACTAAATGGGGAACCTTCACTTATAGGACAATACCTTTTGGATTTATTAATGTAGGTGCTACTTTTCAAAGAGCAATGGATTATGATTTTAAAGACCTAATTGGAAAATGCATAGTCATTTATGTTGATGGTATTCCTATGTTTTCAAAGAAATGTGCTAATCATGTTAATAATTTAAGATATTCTAGAAATGTAGAGAACACAGTATCTCATTAAATCCTAAGAAATTCATTTTTGGAGTAACTAAAGGAAAAATATTAGATCATGTTGTTTCTAAAGATGGTATTTCAATTGACCCTAAAAGAGTAGAGGCAATACAGAAAATTCCTCTCCCAAGTAGTAAGAAATAATTGAGATTATTTTTTGGAAATATTGATTTTGTTAGAAAATTCATCTCAATATTTGCAAAGATAGTCAGGCCACTGAATTTCATGCTTAAGAAAGACGCTAAATTACTTGGACTTATGAAGCCCAAGTAGAATTTTAAGGAATTAAATATGCTATATCAAATACCCTAGTCTTAGCGAGTCTTGATTATACACAACCATTTTACATCTATTCATTTTCTTCTTAACATTCAACTGCTAGTGTCTTAGTAGCATAGAAAATTGAAAATAATGAAGAAAATCCAATAGACTTTAAGAGCTCTACATTAAAATATGCCCAACTAAAATATAATATAATAGATAAATAGGCATATACTTTAGTAAAGGTAATGAAGAAATTCAGGCATTATATTCTACACAGTAGAATCTTTGCAATTGTGCTAGACCTAGTTGTTAAAACCGTGTTAATGCAAAATTTAGGAGAAAGAAGAGGTAAATGGATAACCATTTCATAAGAATTTTATTTAAATATCCAACCTATGAAATTGGTCAGAGGCCAAGGATTAAGTAAAACTTTAGTAGAGATTGACCCTCAAATAATTTTCCAGTAATATTTTATAGATAATATCACAACTAATGAGTGGTACCAAGATATTGTGTATTACTTATTGAATAAAAATTGTTTAGATAACTTCAATGCTACTCAAATAAGAGCATTACATCCAAATACTGTCAACTTCATGGTCAAAGTAAGTGTTTTGTATAGAAGAAACCATGAAGGGATCTATCTGTAGACACCTAAAAGTCACACATTGCTATACCTACATACTTGTAGATCCTTATAGACACTTGTAGGTTCACATAGGCAATCCTAGGTACCCCTAGGCTATTTTAGACCAGTGTAGACTATTTTAGATCATCCTATACAAGCGTATATTGTTGTAGTCATGCGTAGTCATGTGTAGACGACCGTAGTCATGCGTAGATCACTGTAGATTATCATAGCATTATGTAGACTTCCACATATCACTTTTATCATTATTAGATCTAAAACCCTAATAATCTAGAAAAATCACATCACAAACATTTCCCATGCATCGTGATACCTTCAATCAACTTCCCAAGATGATACAAATTCTATTTGCACTCAATTGAGGCCCCCATGGGCTATTAATTGGCAAAAGTAATTATCAAGTCAATTCTTAAAATCTAATTTAATGTTGACTTCACTTAAGTCACCTTTTTAGGGCAAAATTGATTAATTAAACTCTTAATCCCTAATTAACACTAATTGCACCCTCCCACATGTGTGTAATTAGTGTTAGCTAGGATATTTTCCTAAGAACCCTAATTAAGACCTAATTTGACTTAGGAACTCCTAATCCTGATTAGACCTAATGCTTCCTCACACATGTGTGAGGATAGGATATTTCCTATGGAGAATGTGAGGCTTCCACCTCACAAAACCTAATCCAACTCTAGTGAAAATTCATCCTAGGGTTAGTTTCCTTAACTCTCCCCCCTGCACCTTGCCATTTTCTATATATAGTGGGCCCAAACCCTCATTTAGATCTCTCTCCATCTTATGTCCAAAGTACAAAAACTCTGCCAAAATATGTATTGAAGTACATCAAAGTAGATTTGAATATGCACATCAACATTTCAACATCAAAGGAACCTCTCCATAAAAATATTTCTACAGAACATCACTTAGGGTCTGATTCACCCCTGCCCCATGAATCCGGTACCAGTTTACCCCTTAGGTGGTTAATTGGTCCTACAGGTCCCAAATCAGCTCATATTTGGGAGGTAAGCTTTGTTTTGTCATTTTATGAGCTTCTACACAATTTATTTTAGTTTTTATCATGTTTTTACAGTCAATTTGTTTTTCTAAATATGGGTCTTGACTAAGGCAAGCCCCCCAATGAACTAACCCCTTTTTGTAGGTTTGGCCTAGAACCAAGGAGGAAAAAAACTACAAACTACAACCCCACGGTACTATGCAAGCCCATATACACTGAGGAACACAAAAGGATGACATCAAGCCTACTTTATCATTTGTGGAAAGAAAGGATAAAGGGGAATTTTCTCCCATTGTAACCTATGCACTATTTACATGAATAAAAAATATATTTTCCTAAATAACATGTGTCATTAATATGTTGTTAGATCAAATGCTATATTTTGGTTGTTTCATTCTGGCACGCCCGATGGGACCCCCACAATGGATAGTGTCAAGATAACTTTTTCTTGTGAATCTAATAATATCCTCTATTTTTGTGTCTTCTAGGTACCAAGTTTGAGTGTCACAGAGACCTACAAAGCCTTGGGAACCACCTCAGGCCTTCAGAATAGATATTTGGGGTCTCCAAACCCAATTTACCCCTCACCCCATGAATTAGATCTCAATTCACCCCCCGGGTGGCAAAGTAAACCTAATAGCCTCAAAACCCCCAAAATTTCTAGGGTGAGTAGTACAAGATCTAATTAGACCACTCACAACATCAGAGACCAGGTATTCTTTTGTATTTGCTCTATTTGCTAATTTTTGGGTATAGGTAAAATGTTTACTAGTTAATACATAATAGCTAGTAACATATTTCCCTTTCTTCACATTTCCATTTAGTTTAAGTATCGTTGTGATTATAAAACCTATCAAAATTCTAGCAACTTCAAATTTAAAAATCTCAAGTAAATTTTACTTTCTCTTTTTCTAATTTCCATGTATAAAGTTCTTGTACTAGGCTTCACACAATGCTTCATTTATTTATTCTTATACTAGGCATAATCGATTCCACACCATGCTGGGGTTATTCCTAAACCCCTTCACACACTACACATAGAATTACGGGTTTTTATTTCTACGTAGTTTTAAACCCTCATGACACTACACATGTTGTCATGCCTATTGTCACCCGTAGTAGAGCATGCAAGAAAGCACACCTTATAAAGGAGGTACCTACCACTTATTCTAGTTAGACTACTCCCACTCCTTAAATAATGAATGGGAAGACCATAGACACATCAAATTTACTCATAGGATCTGATCTATAGTTTACACACATGGTGCCTCAACATGGGACGTCCACTTTAAGTGCAGCCTTAGCTACTTCACTCGTAGAAGATTATCCACTTCTTGCATCCCCATATTTGCCTAATCCATCCACCACATTCTATGACCATGTGATCTACACAGTGCCAGGACAACCCCATCCATTCTTCACTATAGATGAGAAGGTCATACCTACTTTCCCTACCTTTGCACACCCATTTTTGCAAAGTCTATCTCAATCCTTATTTGAGAATGACTCCTCCATCTTGAACCATACCTGCTTGTAGGTTACATCATTTTCCCTTAATGTAGGAATGGTTTATGATCCTTCCTCCTCTACCACAGGTACCCAAAGGCCAGATTCCAAACTGTACAATAGCAACCTCCTCTACAGGAACAACAAACACCCTATCAAATATCATATCCACACTCTTCCCAAGAGTCCCAACCATCATCATCCCAGTAGCCATTTTTCACAATGTTTGAAGACCTAACACAAGAACCTCTCCAAACCCAAAACAATCAAGTTCAACAATGACAACCAACAACCCAAATTCATTCAAGAGGGGACACAAGCACCACCTCCTATTCCCAAGATCCTACTTTGGAAGCTTACCCCTCTTTTTCCATTGCATTTCCACCTACGTCTCAAGTTCCTAGAGTTTACAATACCCAATATTTCACTCTACCTTCACCTTCACCAACCTTTAGGATATTGCCTCCTCCTTTCCAAGCCCCTACCACTAATCTTCCTCCTACCTATGAATCAAAACCCATAGCTCATACGTCTGCTCCCCTAGGCCATTCCACATAGTTTAGCCTCACCACAACTCATCCTTTAGGATAGAGGCAGGTCTCATATTTTGACACCTTACCTCGACCATCACTAGCACCAATAGTGTTGATACCTCCACTCTCATAGACTGGTGCTACATTATTCACACCCTCTCCTTCATGGTCATCACCTCCTATGGCCCAACCATTATAATAGGCTCCTACCCAATAGGAACCCATGCCACAACAACAAACATCCCAATCACAGTATTACTATCCCCAACAAAAATCCATTTCGTAGCCTAGTATCCAACTTTCTCCTACATCATATGCCAAAAAATACCCAACATACCAAGACCAGTTCGAATAGTTTCCCTCACAATATTGGGATGAACAAATGTAACCTCACTATCCACCACACTCATAGGCTCAGCCAACCCTAGCTCAATTTCCTACACCCTTAATACCTAAAATTCAAATCCTACAAGATGAAGTCAAGATGTTGAACCTGCAAGCTACGGGCCACAAAAACCATCCTACGATGAACTCTGCAACAAGCTAGTTCATCCATCCATCCCTATCCCACCTTACCCCTACTACTTTGAGATCCTAAAGTTTGATAAGTATAGAGGTAAGTAGGACACTAGAGAGCATGTCAGTAACTATCACTCAACTTGCTACCAACTTCACAGTAGCAACCCCCTAATATTGTGAACCTTCTCCCTCTCCCTTGTAGGACAAGCCTTAGATTGGTATAACATGCTACCATGACATAGCCTTTATACCTTCGAGCAATTAGCAAACACCTTCTTAGAAAATTTCCCAATTAACATCAAGAAGAAGATAACCTTTTTAGATGTTTAAGCTTTATGACAAACTAATGATGAACCTATCATTGAGTTTGTATCTATATGGAGAGTGATCATCCATGACCTCACCTGTAGCCTTCCTACTATAGAGCTAGTGCCACTTTTTTCCAAGAGTTGCCACAGACATATTTCTACCTCTCTACAACTTCACCAAAGCTGCACCATAGAGGAATCCATTTCACAAGCAAAGGTTATCGAAGACATTAAAGTCCAATACAAAAAAATTATGTTAATATCAAAGCCTAACTACAATTCCAACTTTTGTTTTAACAAGAATACACCTAACCAATTATATCCTCGACCTCCATAAACCAACCAAGTGGCAGCTGCTACCTTAGCACCAACACCAAGCCCACCACCTTATGCTCCACAACAATAAGTATTCCAAACCAATGCACCTTCTCCACCTAGGCCTCAACATTCTTGAGGTATTCATCTATAGGGTCCACAATGTAACCTCACATCATTATCCAAACCTTTACCTACCCTATTTCATAGGTTACAAGATGATGGACATCTTCTTCTACCCAAAATCTAACCATTAGATCCAAATGCACCTAATATTTGTGGATACAATGAGTAACTCTATTGTCCATACCATAGATAACATGACCATGAAATCGAGTAATGTCTCTCCTTCCATGCTCAAGTACAAGACCTAATAGATAGGGGTACCATTCAGGTATCAAACCCTTTAGCCTTGTAAAACCAAAACCTAGGAATATTCCATAATCCTCTACTGGACCATACAGGAACCAATCCCCAAAGACCTCCAACCAATCCACTAGGACCACCTCACCAAGTGAATAATTTCCAACGTGATCCTCCATCATGTGGAGTACTAGGTATGATAAACCTTACCACACGGAACTGAAAATACCCATCGTGACAGACCACACCTATTGTATCTCTACCTAACCAATTTACATCACCATAGGTTTCCCAAATTCCTATCTCTGGACCACCTCCACCTCAAAATGTGATTACCATTCATGGTAGCCTCACCCATCAATTACGTAATGCCCCTACATGATTATCCATCTTTGACATTTTACAACAATCTCAACCCTATTGCGAGGCTTTGAATGACATTTTACGGTCTATATATTTAGAAACACATGGTATCAATGCCTTTGTAAACTTTATAGGGAACATCCCGTGATGCCTTTAGCCATCCATTAGCTTCCATGACCATGAGATAATAGAAATAATAGGAGAAGGAGTGGATCCCCCTCTCCATGTACACCCACCCATTATCCAATCCACCCAATACTTTGGGTGCCCTTCATCTTTGATCCTAACTATCAGGACAGTCGTACAATTAGGATCCCCTAAGAATCATACCAACTTTGTATACACTGGAATTGATTCCTCACTCCCACTTATAGTATCTCCACCACCACAATCTAGCTTGTGTGGTACAATAGATCACTTAGCTAATCCTTACTTTACCTTACATTACCTTCAATGCTTCCATTGACATAGATTTAGACTAGGCCATTACGAGCAAGGGTTGCATGCACCTATTAACCCTCATGTCCAATCCCCTATTGAAAAATATGTCTTAGGTTATCACCCAACCACCATCCATACATTAGAAGATGAGCTCCAAGACTTGTCCCTACATCCTTACCCACTTCCGACACACACTTTGGAAGAATATATTGATATGGACATCTTAGAGGATACCCCCTCACCCAACTCCACTATTATAGTCCCTAGCAATTTATTCCAAGAGTCATCCATATCCAACACCACCTTGTCATGTTGTGTTGAAGATTTGACAAACCAATTCACTGTGCTATCCTTAAACATGCACTACCTAGAGCACGACATGGTATCTCCACCACCATCACCAACATATTTAGCTCTATTTCTGCCTATACATTGATAACTTTAATGAGCTACCACTCGAACATGACCTCCACCAATCATCTTGTGCCCTCATCTAAGCCTTCTAATATGCTCATAGGTTGTCAATATGTCACCATTGGAATCTTCACCACCTACGTCCCCCATAACATCGATTAATATGGTAGAAGTGGATCTCTTCTCTCAACTATGATACACATGCCCATCGACATGATATTATACACCAAACCCTAATTTCATCGATATTTCCCACATCTCACCCATACCGGCACCCAAATACTTCCTACTCTTGCCACATGTTCTAAATACTACAAACACTCCATCATCTATGCCACCTCATATACTACAGGTCCATCACACAGACATCTAACTAGATGATGAATATGAACTTACCGAGGCCATCGATGACCTCCATATTATCTCAATTCTAGAACAATTGTGTGATGGTTCTGATAAGTCCTAGATAAGCCTCATTTATAGCATGTTTTAAATAGTTAAAATTGCCTAAAACTCTTGTGAATTATCTTATATGCTAGTTAAGTTGATTTAATATGTTGTGTATTAACTGTTTGCATGATTGAAGTGTTAAGGACATTATATTTTGATTTTTAACAGTTATTGTATAGTTTTATGTTATCTTGTCATGCTTAGGTTGAAAGTAGCACTTCAGTAGTCTTATTTTGATGATCATTAAGCATTAGTTTCTCTAAATTCAGCAAATAGTACAAAGACTTATTACTGTGCAGCAGAAAACTGGTTTTTCCATATAAATTCTAGCCATTTGCCAATGAATGGCAAGGCATGGAATTCACATCCAAGGAAGAATGAAGACTATTGCAATCTGATCCTGAGGGCTAATCCACCTGAGAAATGCAGCCAAAACCATTTGGAGTCAACACAGTTGGTCATTCTAAAGATCTTCGAAATGAACACAGTGTCTTTGGAATGAACACAATGTCTTCGAAATGAACAAATATCTTCGAAATGAGAAAACATAGTGTCTTCGAAATGAGTGGATATTCGGAATGAAAATTATAGTATATTTAGAATGAGCGGATCTTTGGAATGAGAATTACAGTATCTTCGAAATGAGCGGATCTTCGAAATGAGAATTGTAGTATCTTCGAAATGAGCCACTTCGGAATGAAAACAAAATGTACTTTTTGACTTGTTAAATGACTTTTTGCTGTGGAAAATGGGATAAGAAGGTTGAGAAAGTTAAGGAAAAATATCTCCCATATAACTTTGTCATCCTTGCCATCCAAATCCACCATTTATGGAAAATATCAAATTGATCTTCTTCTAGGATAAACCCAGGAAATTCTACAGGATATCAAGAACAACATATTTTATGTTTGTAATTAGATTTTAGGCATCTATAAAAGATAGCTACCATCCAGGTTGAGCTATAAAAACATATTAGGATATATTATATTAGATAGAGGAGATAGAAAATAAATAGGGAGATAATAGAATAGTGATTTTAGACCTGTAACAAATTTCAGCAGAATTGTAATTATGTTTTTGAAGTAATAAAAGTGCAGTTTCATTCCATTTATTTTGTTATGTCTGAGTGTAAGAATTAAAGAAGAATTTAAACCTTCTTTTGAGAAAGGAGGCTAGCCACTTCCAGACCTAGGAGGAGGACTGACAGACAGGTTTTATTTTGATTTTACTGCAAAAGAATAAGTCCTGAACTTGTCATTTTCATTCTTTTGCACAGCTAACATTCCTAGTTGTTTAATTCTTGTTCATAATGTTTTTGTGATATGATTAGTGGTAGATTTGGTTATTATTTTCATTCCCAACAACTTTCCAATGCACTAAAAATTTCTATTTCCAGCAATTTACAAGTTTTTTGTAATTTCCCTGCATTCTTGTTTTTGCTGTCAAAACCCTACACAAAAGATTGACGATCTTCTGTTACAGAGCATTGACAGGATCTAGTTTTTATGCTTCATTTCAACAAGATTAAATAGACTTTCAATTCTGCAAATGTAACTAGAGTTTCAATTCTGCAATTTAATTAGATTTCATTCTTGTAACTGTAACTAGGGTTTCATTTATGCAATTAGCAATTAGTTTTCATTCTTGCAAATAGATTAAAGTTCAATTTATGCAATTTAGGGGTAGAAGTGACACAAAACCCCCACACAATCAATTCCACCAATAAGACCTACTACTTCCAAATGAACTGAACTACAACCCTGTTTGAACTTTCTCTTGTAAATAGCCTTGGACACCACCCTAGATTGACAAATTCATTGAGAATTAATGATGTGCTTAATGATAGCCCATAATTTTGGCACCGTTTTTGGGGAACATGGTGTTGTTAGAAGGTGAAAAGCAGTCCAATAATTATTAAATATGCTAAGTTGTGAATTTTAGAGTAAAATCTAAATGTAATGACTGGTATAAGTAATTTTTATTGGTAAATTGTATTTCAGTCCATTTAGGAAATAAGCAAGAAACCACAAGAAGAAAAATTTCACAAGAGGTTGAAATTATGTCAAAAATGTCTAAATTTTTTATTTCCAAAAATGTTGGAATTTTCAAAGAATCCCAATCATCCACTTCCAGCACTGCAATATCCTTTGAGAAATCATTACAAGGAGGAAAATTAAGTAGTTCAACACCATTTTCTCTTGAAAAATCCATACAATTAGGAAAATTTGACAAGATTTATAATTGTTTTTGGGAACCTACAATGGAAGGCTCACAAGAGAATCAAGGTAGAGCCAACAATGTGCTCCACCCTAGTGCAACTAGTGCACCTGCCAGAACTTTTCAAAATCTCATCCAACTAGATCTTAATCAAAATGCTCCCATGAAGGTCATTTCACCTGCAGTATTACCAAATTTCAAGGGAATTACATCTAAAGATCCTGATATGTTTTTGTTTGAGTTTAAAATTGTATGTCAAGCTCATGATTACACTAATGACAATCAAAAGCTCAAACTATTTCCTTCCACTCTTAAAGAGTTAGCTCTACGATGGTTTATCACCTTAGCACCTGACTCAATTAGAACTTGGGATGAGATGGAAAACATATTCTTGGAGAGATACCAAGAATATTGTCAAGTCAAGAATCAAAATGATGAAATTCTTACAATGAAACAAGAGGAAAATGAAATCTTAGAAGATTATATAGACAGATTTTCTTTTGTTCATAAGAGATGTGGAAGTGTTGAACCTGAAATTTGCAAAGTCCTATTCTTAAGGGAACTACAAGATGAATCTAGGGATGCATTGGATATCTTGGGAAGAGGATATACATATGCACTTAAATTTCAGGAAATTATTAAACTTTGTAAAAATTACTCTCATTCAAGGCATAGAAAACACAAAATTGGTAATGAAAAATGTGATTTGAAAGAATACATGAAAGAGGCTGATATTTTAGTACATGATAGAAAATTAGATGAAAAAAATGAATCTACTGAATCTTCAACCATCTATTGTTCAGAATGTAAAAAACAACACTCTCTTCATGATTGTCCTTTGAACAAAATATTTATACCTGCTACATGTAGCATTTGTCAATTAGGACACCCCATAGATCAATGTAGTTTATTTCCAGAACTTAAAAGTGTCTTTGAAAAATAGTCTCAACCTATGAAAAAATCAATTTTGTAGGACAAGGACAAGGGAATAATTTTCATAAATTTCCATATCAGAATGCTTCTCAATTTCCTCCACATTGGGGAAATAATCCTTGGTATATGCCATGGTTTGCTTCAGGTCCACTTCAACAATGTTGGATTCAACCACCATGGGCATACTCCCAAGCATGGTCTCAACATGGTTGGATGCAACAACAATGGAATCAACAACATCCACCATGGTTGCAACCAAAATTATAGGGATATCAATGGGTACAACATCAAAATCTATACAAAGGGCAGCAACATTGTCAAAAACAAAAATCAAATTTGTTGCCTAATTATATCCATAATTTCTATCATGGAAAACAACAAAAAAAACTAAAACAACCTCTGTTTTCAACTCAACCTATGGTCAATCCAAATCATGTTAAATAGGTAACCCCTATCTCTATGGTTGAATAAAAAAATACAGCCCTAATAAATGTTAGTGACTATGTTAAAACTCAGTTGTGTTCAGGTGAACCACTGCTTGAACCTATTCCACTTATCAATGTAGAAAGTGAAGTTAAAAAGAATGCACATGAAAATAAATCCACACTAAAACAACATCAAGAAGAACAAGATACTCATAAAATAAAGTATCATATTTTGAATAGTTTGAGATATCAAAAACATCTTCACAATCAGATTTGATAAAGGAATTAGAACATTTAACTATTACAATCCCTTTACCTCAAGCTGTACCAATCATTAATAGGATTTTTCAAGAAATGTGTTTTAGAAAACGAAGAAAAAAAAGAAATTATATCCTAAAACCATACAAAAAGGTGAAAAATTAGTTAACTTGCTTTCAGGTAAACTTATTACACCTAAGTATGATTGTACAGAAAGCCCATAGTTTCTTAGAACACATAAGGAAAATGAAAATAATACTTTAGTTTTGGCCTCCATTGTTGTAAATAAAAATTTTTCTCCAAGAACCAATTCAATCAGCTTAGTACAAAACAAACTGAAATACAACCAAAATAACCTTTGAACAACAATGGTTGGTTGACTAAAAACCAGGGAGCAAATTTGTTTGATATATTGGTGCAACATCCTAATGCTTTATTAAAATTTTATGCATCTTTAGCAGTTGGCATTGAGTTGTTGTAGGTACAGAAAAAACAAATTTTGTAGTTGAATGCATTTGATGAACTTTGGTTGGAAGCACTTCACCAAATAGAGTTCACTCAACAAAAATGGAAAATGTGGCATGATGATCACATTAAGAGCAGCAAGGATGAACCAGGGGAGTTTGAGAATGAAGTTGTTCAACTTTCTTTAGTTGATGATTTAAGGAGGATATTAGTGGTAAATGGACATCTTTTATAGTTGTACCATAAACCACTAACAAAGGTGGAATTTGCTCGGTATTTCACATAGTTACATTTGACAGAAGAGGCTTCTTATTTTGATGAATATTCCAAATGATCATATATTTGAATATTAAAAGAAAAGAAAAAAAAAAAATCAGAAAAAGTAGAAAACAAAAAGATGAATAAATTCTGATTATGAATTCCTTCATGGGCATGATTTCAGGGAAATCATGAAATCCTTCATGGGCATAATCAAAATCAAGAAAAAAGAGAGAGAAAAGGAGAGGAAAAAAAAAAGGAAACCAAGAAAAAAAAAAGAGAAAAATGAATAACTCAGCAGTGAAAACCTTTTCTAAGGCACTACTGAGTTGGTATGCATGAAAACCAGTTTTTTGGCATGCATAACCTTGAAAGTTCTGAGTCACCATTGTACAAATTCACCAACTACACTTGTTTTTGAAGTGTTGCAGGAAGCCTTAGCAGAATATCAACAGAAGCAGTTATCTTTCAAAACTTGCATTTACTTGTTTTAACTAGGTATATATGTTTCTTGCACTTTTCTCATTGTAAATATTTGATATATAGTATATGAAAATTAACCATTAGTATAAAAGTGTTCATAAGAGTTGGCATAAACAAAACATGCTTGGAGAAAGAGAAAAATGTTGGTTTTTGATGTCTTCAGAATGACTGTTGTATCTTCAATAATCGGGTTATCTTCGGATTAAATGCCCAACTTAGTCTTCGGAATGAAACATAATCTTCAGAATGAAGATTTAACAGTCTGTTTCCATGTGGCATCCAAGGAGGGAGAAAAATACATAGTCAGCAGAATTGTTTTTACTCCATGTGATCATTGACACATGTCAGCTGGCTTGCGGTTAGATTCATCTCATATTTTGCACCCATCAAGGAAGTACAAGAATCACAGGGAAAATAACCAACAAACATGCCACCACCATTCATTGCTAATAACCACTCATGTGGGAAAATTTACATGTAGAATGGACGAGCTAAAAATAGTAAAGAAAATTTGATGGAAAGGATGTCCAATGATTGATGGCCAAGTGTTCAGACTACAGAATAAGGAAGTGTGCCATATTTTCTTTCTGAAGACATGTTTGCTAGTGATTACAAGGAAAAGTAAAAAAATTAAAAGTTCTTTCTAAAGAAGAACAAGAGCAAACCCTGTAATTCTATAGAAACCAAAAATCAGTGACCTAGCAGCAAAAGAGAGCAGTCTTCTCAGCATCAAAACAGAGAAATGAAGTGAAAAATGAAAAAAGGGCTAGCCTACAAGAACCCTGGAATAACGTAACCACATGAGTTACTAGATTTTTCAACCTGTGAAGGGTAGTATGTAATTTTGTCAGGGCATCATTTCAAACTTTTAAACCACCCCAGGCATGGCAGGCAACAGCCTAAATTTAGAGTGAATTTTCAAGCATACCTGCACTGAGAACTACAGAGCATGGCAAAACATTATCAAGAGAAAAAAATGAGCCCTCATCATCATGGTCTTATTAAACTGGTGTGCCAACATCATTTTATGGGAAACCTTAGAAGATTTAATAGGTTTTATTCTACCCTGACTAACATAGTTTTTGAAGAAGAAGATGAAGGATAAGAGGATACAAATGTTGCTATAAAAAATATGCTATTGAGGAAGAAGAAAAGGCTAAAAAAAATGCTATTACAGAGAAGGAAACACACCAAGCAAAAGAAACAAAGCATTTTTATCTAGAACCATCAACCTCACAACTAAGAAGAGAAGGGCTGAAACTGACAAGAAAAAATAAAATAGAAGAGGGTTCATTTTTCTAAAGATGTTATTTATCTGTCAGAATAGGAGAGTGAAGTTCCCAATGAAGATCCTGAAGCTATCCCTACAGCCCCTGTTACCCCAATAAAATAGGGCAAGAAGAGAAAATATGCATTAAGGACTAGGAGGTCTGCAAGACTCCAACAAAAAGAGATAAAAGAACAAATGATTGAAGAGAAGACCAGATATTGTTGAGCAGCAAACTGCAGTTGATTTTTCAGTATTAGGTTCTGAGTTGAACAAAGAAGAGGAGGTGGACATCACAAAACAACTAAGAGCAGCCAAGAGTGTTATAAAAATACAAATGAGATGGATTGAGGAAAGAAAAGATGTTATTGAAAAACATGAAAAGAAAATTAGAGAATTATAGCAGAAAGTGGAGAAACTAAAAAGCAGGCTGTCACAAGTTGAAAAATAATCCACTACATCAGATAAAGAGGAGGATTTGGTTTAGTTACTGCTTGGATTATCTAGGGAATATGAATACATAGGTGCTCATTCTGAAGTAGTGCCCCTCCATTTTGAAGCAATGCCCTTCCATTTTGAGGCATTGCCTTCTCAATCCAAAGAAATACCTTTATGCAACATTATTGGGTAGGTCTCAGATTCAGGCCTCCAACCATCATTACTCTGGTTCCCTCCTATTTTGAAGAGGATTCCCAACCATATGATCAGTTTGAAGAATGACTGAGAAACCTTCATGAGAAATTACATAGGCACTAAATTGTTCTATGAAATATGGAATATGAGTATGGACATTTGTGACTCCATAGCCCACTGCAATGCATGAGGGCATGCATTAATATAAGTTGGGGAGGAATGATGAGGCCTGGATAAGCCTCATTTATAGCATGTTTTAAATAGTTAAAATTGCCTAAAACTCTTGTGAATTATCTTATATGCTAGTTAAGTTGATTTAATATGCTATGTATTAACTGTTTGCATGATTGAAGTGTTAAGGACATTATATTCTGATTTTTAACAGTTCTTGTATAGTTTTATGTTATCTTGTCATGATTAGGTTGAAATAAACACTTTAGTAGTCTTAGTTTGATAATAATTAAGCATTAGTTTCTCTAAATTTAGCAAATAGTACAAAGACTTATTACTGTGTAGCAAAAAACTGGTTTTTCCATATAAATTTCAGCCAGCTGCCAATGAATGGCAAGGCATGGAATTCACATCCAAGGAAGAATGAAGACTATTGCAATATGATCCTGAGGGCTAATCCACCTGAGAAATGCAGCCAAAACCATTTGGAGTCAACACAGTTGGTCATTCTAAAGATCTTCGAAATGAACACAGTGTCTTCGGAATGAACATAGTGTCTTCAGAATGAACAAATATCTTCGGAATGAGAAAACATAGTGTCTTCGGAATGAGTGGATCTTTGGAATGAAAATTGTAGTATCTTCAGAATGAGTGGATCTTCGGAATGAGAATTGCAGTATCTTCGGAATGAGTGGATCTTCGAAATGAGAATTGCAGTATCTTCGGAATGAGCCACTTATCTTCGGAATGAAAACAAAATGTACTTTTTGACTTGTTGACTGAATTTTGGTGATGGAAAAGGGGATAAGAAGGTTGAGAAAGTTAAGAAAAAATATCTCCCATCTAACTTTGTCATCCTTGTCGTCCAAAGACACAATTTATGGAAAAGATCAAATTGATCCTCTTCTAGGATAAACCTAGGAAATTCTACAGGATATCAGGAACAACATATTTTATGTTTATAATTAGATTTTAGGCATCTATAAAAGATATCTCCTATCCAGTTTGAGCTATAAGAACATATTAGGATATATTAGATTAGATAGAGGAGATAGAAAATAAATAGGGAGATAATAGAATAGTGATTTCAGACCTATAACAGATTCCAGCAGAATTGTAATTATGTTTCTGAAGTAATAAAAGTGTAGTTTCATTCCATTTATTTTGTTATGTCTGAGTGTTAGTAATACTTAAAGAATAATTCAAACCTTCTTCTTAGAAATGAGGTTGGCCACTTTCAGACCTAGGAGGAGGACTGATAGACAAGTTTTATTCTGATTTTGCTATAGCATAATAAGTTCTGAACTTGTCATTTTCATTCTTTTGCACAGCTAACATTCCTAGTTGTTTAATTATTGTTCATAATGTTTTTGTGATATGATTAGTGGTAGATCTGGTTATTCTTTTCATTCCCAGCAACTTTCCAATGCACTACAAATTTCCATTTCTAGCAATTTACAAGTTTTTTGTAATTTCCCTACATTCTTATTTTTGCTGTCAAAACCCTGCACAGAAGATTGACGACCTTCTGTTATAGAGCATTGATAGGATCTATTTTTTATGCTTCATTTCAATTATTGCAAGATTAAATAGACTTTCAATTCTACAACTATAACTAGAGTTTCAATTTTGTAATTTAATTAGATTTCATTCTTGCAACTGTAACTAGGGTTTCATTTATGCAATTAGTAATTAGTTTTCATTCTTGCAAATAGATTAAAGTTCAATTTATGCAATTTATGGGTATAAGTGACACAAAACCCCCACACAATCAATTCCACCAATAAGACCTACTGCTTCCAAATGAACTGAACTACAACCCTGTTTAAAATTTCTCTCATAAATAGCCTTAGACACCACCCTGGATTGACAAATTCATTGAGAATTAATGATGTGCTTAATGATAGCCCATCAGGTTCCCACATGATTATTAAGGAAACCATAAATTTTGACATAGGTGACGATCTTGAAAATCTTCACATAGTCAAATTAATCACTAGCCTCTCTCTTGAGAAGCACATCCTATTCACAAATTTCCTTTGTAAGTATTTCAGAGTCTTCGCATGGGCATACAAGGATATGCCAGGACTCAATCTTGCCCTAGTCATTCACAACCTTACACTCGACCAAAATGCCAAACTAGTAAGCAAAAGTTACAATGCATGCACCCAACCATTGTCTTATTAGTAAAAACTGAGCTCCAAAATATTTTAGATGTAGATTTCATAGTACACATTGACTATCTTGAATGGGTCTATAACATGGTCCTCGTACCCAAGCCATCTAGTGAAGTTCGCATCTACATAGACTTTCATTATCTAAAAAAATCTTGTTCCAAAGATAACTTTCCCTTACCTAACATCGACTCCCTTGTCGATTCCATTACATGCCATAAAATGATATCCCTTATGGATGGATTTTCAAGTTATAACCAAATAAAAATCAATCCTGTTGATCAACACAAGACATCATTCACAACCCCCTGGGGGACCTTCTACTACAAGGTCATGTTGTTTGGCCTTAAAAATGTTGGGGAAACCTATTAGTATGCCATGACCTACATTTTCCATGATTACATGCATAAAATTGTGGAATATTACATAGACAATCTCATTGCTAAATCCAAAAAACACTTAGAACATATCAAGGATCTTCGTCAAATCTTTGACTGCCTACTACAACACAATGTCCACCTCAATCCAAAGAAGTGTGTCTTTATTGTTACCTCAGGTAAAATCCTACCCAACGAGGCATTGAAGTCGACCCTAACAAGGTAAAAGCCATCATCGAGATGCCTACACCTACTACCCTAAAACAATTATGCATTCTCCAACGTAAAATCACCTCTATCCGTCGATTTATAACACAACTATCAGACAAGTGCAAACCCTTAAACCACCTCATACAAAAGGGAGTAAAATTTAAATGGGACCATAACTACCAGTAAGCTTTTGATGACATCAAAACTTATCTTACTTCATCGCCAGTTATGTCACCCCCACATCCATAGTTACCACTCATCCTGTACATTTTTGCTATAGATTTCATGCTAGGTACAATTCTACCCCAAAAGAATGCACTCGAAAAAGAGAAAACCATTTACTACATCAGTCGCATGCTAGTTAACTACAAAGCTAGATACGGATAAATGGAGAAACTATGCCTAACTATAGTATTTTCCACCTAGAAGTTACACCACTACATGCTTAACCATACCACTTTTGTCATTGCCTGAGACAATCCCCTCCATTATGTGATGAACAAGATCTACCATAATTCCCACATAGCTAAATGGATAATGCTCCTAATCAAATTTGACCTTGAATTTATGTCACAAAAATCCATCAAAGGGTAAGTCATAGTGGACCAACTAGTGGAAGCTACCTTGTTCGATGACCAACCCCTCCTCATTCAGCTCTTGGATGAATCCATATTTCACATAATAGAATACGAATAATATGTGGAACCAGAAGTGATAGCTAACTTACCACTATTATTTAACGGCTCCCAATGCATGCATGCTGGGGGTACAGGCTTTGTATTTTTCACACCTAAAGGTGAACCATTTTATTTTTCATTCAAGTTGGATTTCCCTTGCATGAACAACAACACAAAATATGAAGCCCTAATACTCGAATTGAAATAGGTGCATTCCATGCATATTAAATGCCTCCATATCATAAGTAATTTCCTTTTAATAGTAAACCAAGTACAAGAGATATGGCAATGCAATTGTCCAGTTCTCCAACAATACAAGCACATTGCACAACTCCTCTATTGATTCAAATGGTATGAAATCCAAGCCGCACCATGATCCTCTAACCATTTTTTGGATACAATGGCTTCCTTAGGATCATTAATCCCACAAAATCCAACATCAAAAACCACATTAGTAAAAATTCATATACTCACTCAATCTGCCATATCACCTACATATCCTAAAGATGATGGTGGCATTCATGTGGTTGATATCGAACCACATGACCCATGGTTTGTGCAGATCAAATATTACATTAAACTTGGATTTCTACCATGTGACTTACCCCATGCTCAAAGCTATACATTTAAACAAAAAGCAATATGCTACAAATTGTTGGGGGACATCCTCTATTGCTACATCTATGATGGCATGCTCTTGCATTACTTAGAACTATAGGAATATCAGTGGGTTGTGAAAGAAATCCATGATGATACTTGTGGTGGCCATTTTAGTGGCATGACAATCACAAAATACATTCTTCACATGGGACACTATTGGCTAAAGATGGAACATAACTATTGTGAATACATGAAGCATTGCATTAAGTGCCAATAACATGCAAACCTCACACATATTCTATCTCAAACACTTCAACCAATTCAATCCATGTGGTATTTCTCCTAATGGGGCGTTGATCTTATTGGAAAAATTACACATACTTCCTCCAACAATCATAAGTTCATCATCACTTCTATAGAATACTTTACAAAATGGGTCGAAGCCATCCCACTTGTCCAAACTACAAGGGAAAAAATAGCAGCATTAATCACAGATCATATCGTTTGCCACTTTGGAATCCCTTCCATAATCATATCTAATAATGGGAAATACTTCAAAAACAAAACCATCCAAGCACTTTGTAGCAAATTCCACATTCACCATAGCTTCTCTACCCCATACTACCCATAGGGTAATGGCCAAACAGAAGCCACAAACAAAACAATTTTCTCCATCCTACACAAAATCGTAGCATAATCACATTGTGACTGGCATACCCAAATATCCCTAGGCTTGTGGGCCTATCATACAAGCATTCATACTCCCACTAGGGAAACCCCATTCTCACTCATCTACGGGGTAGAATCCATCACACCCCTCGAGCTTGAAATACCTTCCCTAAGGATATCCATTAAATAATTCATAGACGATGACACTGCTCATCAAGCCCACTTATATCAGCTCACACTCCTTGATGAACATCGCATCCATACCATTGAGCACACACGAGTCTACCAATATTTCCTTCACCATGCCTACAATAGTAAGGTACATCAACACAAGTTCCAAATCAATGATTTAGTCCTTAAAGAAAACCAACAGATCATAATTCAGCCTCACCAACATCGAGATAAGTTTACCCTGAACTGGCTGGGCCCATTCATCGTCACACACAAATACATTTTACGTGCCTATCACTTTGCTAATCTTTAAGGCCTCGATGACCTTGATCCCATTAACATTTTGCACCTTCATGCATTCAATGCCTAACACAAATAGTCGTTCACTATCACAAGTGATACACACCGACACATACAAACACATCACTCACTAGGCACATCACGATAAATGCATGTCTTTTTATTTTTACTTTACATATTTCACATGTACTTTCTCCTTTATGTCATTTTTATGTTACTGGTATCTATTTTCCTTCTTTTAGGGCCTACATCACTTACAACTACACCAACAACAATAATACACACCAGCATTTACATACATCACCATGCAAGACCATCCACCACCGTAGACTGTACCAATCACGTTGACTGACCTAGCCTGACCACCAGTCACTCATCACACTAGGTGATCTTCCAATTCCTCTAATTTATACCATAACACTTCACCCTCATGCCTCTCACCTCAACATCGAGGTTCATCTTACTCACCCTATTCGGGATACAGTTAGGTCACCCTATCCTCTTTTGATGAAAAGGAGGAAACATCCCATCCATGAACACAAGGTTCCCCTTATCATTTAACCAAATATACTATGAATCCTTATTCACCAAATAATTCCTTACATCACCCTCTAGGAGTATACCACCCTCCTAACTGAGGATACACTCCTCATCCATCTTGTCCTTCATGCCTACAGACCCCACTTCCTAGTGGAGAATATTATTATGCCCAAAACTTGCAAGCCCACATGGCTCAAGCCACTCAAGATGGTCATACAAACATGCCCCCATCCCATTTGCATCACCAATAAAAACCATTTCCTATACCACCTATTCTTAAGATGCCACCGTCACCACTATGAGACCTACCTTCCCAAAAAGCTTACCAATCCCCAATGCCATTCCACTCTTCCCTCTCATCCATTATCCTATGCATACCAGGCCACTCCATACACATTGGATTCTTGATCACAACCTTCCCTAATTTTATCACTTTAGACAATGACATACAACATATCCTTTACCGTATCGAGGCTCTCGAGCTATAGATGAGCCATTGCCATTGTCATGTTCATCCACGTTAGCCTCCCATGGCTTGTGTATCATTGCATCTATGTAGATCCATTCCTCGATCTAGGATTCAATCCACATCAAATTATTGACCTACACTTCCACTATTAGATACCCCTTCATCCACCCCCCGTTCATCTCCACCCAAACCATACATTTGCCATATGCATGTGCCATTCACGCCATTATTAGAAACATTTTATCATCTCATGCATCAAGTTCTTATTGATTTACCTGAGATTTGATCTATAGACCCCTCGCATCCTAAACCATGTAACTACCATGAGAACCAATATTGTATCTATCATCACCAACCAGGTCATGACATTGAGGAATTTTGAATATTCAAAAACCTAGTCCACAACATGTTGCATGGCACTAAAACACCATCACCTAAATTTTCCATCCCGTATAGTCGACTCATGAGTCCTCCACACCGCATCATCCCCAGAACTTTGCTACCTCATGAAACATTTACAGTGCCAACCTGCTACATTCATAACATATCCAACTATACCATCCACTAAAGTCCAAGTTGTACCATCACTTCACCACTTCATTCCCTACCTAACCCATGACCCTTTTCCTGTCAATAGTTCACATATTTTCCTCCTTATTTCCTTCCCTTCTTCTTATTTCCTCACATAGTTGTATGGTCATGCTTTGAGCGGCTACTACGTTGATCTACCCCCCCTTCTTCTATTATCCTTTTGACTCTGGCAATCCCCTTTTCTTGTTGGTTGCTAAAGACTACTCCTTCTAATGTTCTTCTAGTTGTACATTCCACCTTCATTCATTTTCTCCTTTCGATATTACCGCATGCATCTAACATACTACAACTTATACACCTACTACACACACATCCCACATGCTGGGGCAACTATTACTACAACATCGTGCTTCTTGGTCATTATGATACACCATACTCATCTGTAAATAAGTTTTCTAAACTTCTCCTACACATCATAAATTTCCTCTTGTAGATTTTGCATTTTTCCACTTGCATCATTTACATTAAACCCATTGCACATATCCATATGTTTTCATGTTAATTTCATTTTAAGTTTGTACATTCTTCCTCCCAAAATTAAAAATAAAATGTGCCTTCAATAGGAATAATACATGCACTTGTTAGCATCATCACTTGGATGTCCATTCCCCATTTTTAGGATTAGGATATACATTGGTGTCGTGTTAAGCTTTGACTACTTACTAGTTCAGTCAATCAAATGTCAACCCTAGCTGATAGTTTTTACATTCTTCTTATGGTTCTTTAGGCTGGTTCAACTTCTCTCATGGACTATTCACAACAGGTTACACATTAAACACATTTTAAGTCTAGGAAATATGACACCTTGAGTAGATGTCACCATATAGTGAATGGTTTCCCCTGCTCGTCCTATCACTTACATGGTCAACATATGACCTGGGAATAAACAAAGGGATAAGCATAAGAAAAATTAAAATAACAGGGTAGAAAATAAAAGCCAACATCAGTAGAATAGATAAACAAAAAAAAAATGAAAAAGAGCATCACAATAAATAGGTCAACAGTAGATGAGGGGCAGAAAACAAAAGGAAACATCTCTTGATATCACCCATGTTATGCTTCATAACATTTGATCCTTAGGTTTAACATAACACCATGGGATGATTTCTATTGCTAGAAATAGGCTCCAAGAGCCTGCCTACTAGTGGAATAGTCTTATAAGTGGTGATATATCTATTACATTAGCTACCCACTTTTGTATAGATCACTGTTCGCGTATGGATGAGATAGCTAGTTCAGTCATGTCTACAATGGGTTAATCCTACCTCCCTCAAAATGGGTAAATTAACCTCATTCATTTACACACACAGGTCCATGACATATTCTGAACCAGTCCGACTAGTTATGAATTGCCACATAAACTCACATAGTTGGGAGTCTAAGATTTGATTATCAAAACTACATTGGTCAAAGCCATTACATGTCTCCTATACCATCCTCCATATCTGAGTTAAAAAAATGGATAACATCCACATAGGTACATGTAATGATACAAGTGCTTCCTTTGTACATTTTAACATCCCCATACATACATACAAGCATATATGTTACATAGATTTATTACACAGATTACATCATCGCATTTACATTACATGCATTCACTACAAATATCATTTCACATGTTATTACTTCACACTGCATTCAAAATACTCTACAACATATTCACACTATAGTGTGATAATAGATCTAAACCACAATACACATGAATATCCATTCATCATACATACTTACAAATCATGTTATGATATCTATGCAAACATAAAAAATACACATTGCAAAACCATAACACATGTATATATAACATCCAAAATCAAAATGTATATATATATCATCCATAAAAAATTCTTGTATGCTACAAACTAGGACCATGCCCATTGTCTATCATCCAAAATATCCATAGGCTATAATCATAAATAAACCAAAATACCACCATAAGTCTCCCCACATACCTCATAGCTCACCCTCATCTCGATAGCTCTGCTTGACTCTGCCCTAACTCCTACAGCCTAAACCATAGCAGGTGGATCTCGCATCTCAACTCTAGCACCCACTCGCTACATTGAAGCAGCACTTTGTTGGTTATGATGAGAAGGTGCCTACACTTGTGATACTAAATATTCTTGAGTTATCACATTGCTATAGTCATAAAGCGAGATCTTACACACCATTAGAGTAGACTCACACAATGACCTATTTGCTGACTCTATAGCCAACAGACCCATTAGTCGCTCAATACCTCAAGCAGCCTCCTCTTGTACTTACTATTGGCTAAGCATATCGACCCTCATTTGCTCTATATCTACCCTATGCCTCTCCTCCTATAGGTGAAGCATAGTCTCCAACTATCAAACTCTATCTCACAGTCCTCAAGCCTCCTCCTCTGCATCCTACCTCTCTTGCACCTCGAAGGGAATCTCCTCCATATCCTCAAAAATACCAATATTAATGGTGTCATCCACACCATCCCTAGCGGTAGACCCACCAACCTCCTCTACACCACCCATAGTAGTAACACTTCATCTCTCCTCTTCTACTCCACCTATCTACTCCATAGCCATGTCAACATCTACACGCACCTCCTCCACCCCCACTCACTTAGTACTCAACATGCCACCTAAGCGTCATCATGACTGCCATAAATTAACCTCTCTCTTACCACCAACTACATCCTTAGACCTAGCCTGAGTCCCCCTACCTACTCTCCTCTATTTTGGAGGCACCCCATCATATGGTGACACCCATCAATCAATCATGCCCTTGCCAGGCCCCCAACCCTGCATTGCCCACCAGACATCAAACTCGGGTGTTGTCCCAGTATTATCCACATTTGGGATAGTCATAGGTAGATCCCTCTCCCAAACCTAGGGCAAAACCATAGGATGCTCTCCCCTATCACCTCATCACCTAAAATATATGACAAGAACCCCTAGAATATCCAATCGTAACCCAAATTGCCGCCTCACCTAATCAAACTAGAAATACTCAGTCTACCGAGTATATCTCCCCACTAGCCATCTACCCTGATGAATGATGCACAACTGCTCATAATCCTCATCCCAATTTATCCCACCCAACCAAGGACTCCACTTAATATCATTAGATGTCAAGTCTCTAAACATGACCCTCCACAACAAAGGATCACCCTCATGCGGTCTCTAAATACCCATCTCTACCTTTGTACTCCACCTCAAATCATAGGGTAAATACTTCTTACCCCTAACATGAATAGGATGAGGCAATAATGATGGCCTCTCAATGGCTATGTGCTCCCAAGACCATACCTACAACAAGGGAGTCTAACTCAAACCTGTCCATCCATCACACACATCGTGCAAATCTCTATACACTTGGTACAATAGTGTAGGTGCCCACGCAAATACAACCCTACACTCCACCATGTCACTCACCACATCCAACATATTCCAAGTGAACAATACCCCATAAGTATCAAGTAAGGCATAGGTAGATATCATCATCATAGCTACACATTGATTCTTAGATATCTTCTCCTGCAATCATAACAACTCATAATCCATCTCCGAAGCATTGATATCCTACCATACCTCACCAAAGAACTACTCCAACACTGCCACCCTACTATCATTCGATGTTGCTCTAACTGGTACATCCTTAATTTGTAGCTTATGAATATGATAAATATCCTCCAATGTGATCGTCATTTCCCTAGTAGGAAAATGAAAGGTGTTCCTATCCGCGTCCCATCACTCACATAATGTGGATATATATGCCCGGTTGGCATGTATACTCTTACACTCCCATACACCCCGAAACCATATATCATCCAACCACTTGAGATCATCCTCATTGTTCATTGATTTATCAAAAGTACTCTTCATATTTTGAACATGATGACGGGGCTCAAGCATCTTCACCTATTCATCCAAAAACAAACACAACAAAACATACATTAGTCATCAATACAATGATGCAATCCAATAAAAATTCATAAATCAAATTTATAAATTAAACTTTTTAACTTGACACACACTTCGAGACACAAATAGTACAAAATTCACATATCAAAACATATCAACAAAACAGTCACATATTTGGATACCCATTTTGTCATTTCATGGCAAAAGTTTGAACAAATGTGAAAATAGTACATATTTGACTTCCAAAATTCAAAAATAAAATTACCCACATACCCATTATGGCATGAAATTCAAAACACAATCAATTCATCCAACATAAAAAAATATATATATTTTTGAATATCTATTTGCCCACTTTACGATAAAAATATCAACAAAATTAAAAAACAATGTGCCAATCAACACGGATTTTAAGACCCACCTTACCATACCCAGGTGTTGTAGGTGAGTTGGAGAGGAGAAGGCAATCCTCCAAGGGAGGTCCTAGGTTCGAATATACACCCTACCAAAAAGTTGAATTGGGTACCCAAAATCCAATTGATAATATTGGTGCAGGCAGGGCTGGGTGTGACTCCTGAGTGAATTTGATGGTGTAGAACCCCCTTTTCGTTGTCTCTCATACCAAGGCGGCCCCACAAGTGGTTTTTTGCTTTAAAAAAAAAAAAAGATCCACCTTACCATACATACACCAAAACGGAACATACACCAGTCAAAATAACATTCACACTTTTGAACACCCTTTTGCCCACTTCACGGTGAAAGTTCAAACAGATGTGGAAAACATTACAAATCGGGATCCCAAAAATTCATTTTCAATTTAACACTACCTATATCTTGGCACACAAATCAAAGATAGACCAAATGAAATCATCTACAAAAATAAAACACATTTTTGGATACCCATTTTGCCCTTCTATGGTGAAGTATCATTGGTTTCTACAAATACTATCCCTTAGGTGGCAAATCTAACAGTAAAAGTTTACTACCTTACACCCAAAAACAACACATTAAAAAAACATGCTAAATGAAGGAACAAAAATATAACAGTCGCATAATGGGATACCCATTTCCTAATTTTCTGGATAAAATTCAATAACATTCCAATAACAGTACCCCACTCCTCCAAAAATGGACGGTCAAAATTTACATCTACTCTACCCATTACCCAATAAAATTGGCATAAAAACAGGTCAAAATTAGAAACAAATCACGTTTTTGGGTACCCATTTGGCTAGTTTTACACTACATGTTCAAATTTCAATGAAAAATTACAAAAAAAATTAAAACAAAATGAAAACCTCCCCTCCCTAATTTACTTTTCTCTGGAAAATTAAAAACACAACAAACGAGGTAAAGAAGAGCACTTACCACTGGATCCCCATGCCTATTGTCGGCTCTAACTCATCCTCTCACCATCCTTGCGTCTAAACTTTTTAATCACCTCATCTACACCTCATCAAATACTTCTCTCGAATTCTCCATGCAACCTGTCGTCATCCAAATGAGCCCCTTCTGACTTAAAATTGCCTTAAAAATACCTAAAACCCTAATTCACCCCTCGCCCCATGAATTAGGGTTCAATTCACCCCCTGCCTCGCGAATTGAGCATATGATCCCTAAATCTAGTAAAATTCATTCCAAAACCCTAGGAAATCATGCAAATGTCCTCCAAAAACCTAGGAACCTTCCTAAACTATCCTCTCACTTGCTTTTTCACCAATTTTCATCATGTATTGGTAGTCTATCAATCGTTGCATTACCAAATCACCACATTTCATTTACCTCAGTACTGATTCTTCATTTGAGGGGGTATTCATATCCAACGTCAGATTTGCATGCAAAAGTGCGAATATCACATCGGCCTACAAATTTTTTTGCTGAATATTATCTTATGATCATAATATCAATCCCAACTAGATATTTGTTATATCACGAGAGCTGTGTTTTGATGAAGAAGTCAATCTACCATTCATGTATGTCAAATAGAGAATGAATGATACGTTTGACGTAATCTTAGCGCAACATTTGGAAAAGGATTTCTGGCATTCATGATGCATAATGAATGACACATTTGAATAATCCAAATGTCCCTTTAGCTCAAATGGTTTGATACTTGTTGCCATGTGCTCATCAATCAATCAACAACAAATATTTGAATAGGCATTTGTTCTATTTGTACTTTTGGACCACGTTGAACTGGTTTTAAAAGCAAAGTAGTCAAAATTTGTCCACCCCAAGAAACTAGTATAACATCAAAAATGTCATACAGACTCATAAAAACCACCACATTACATCCACAATCATCTATTTCCATTTACCAGTATTGTTTTCATTCCATTTTATCTCTTTCCTCTTCTCCTCTTCTTCCTTCTTCCTTTACTATCGATCAAGTTGGTATGGTCACGCTTCGAGAAAGTACATACTTTTGATTGGATTTCATTCTCCTTCTATCACTTCTCTTCTATACAAACCCTTCACATTTTTGTATTAAACTATGTTTCACATAGTATAGTACAAAAAAGGGTAAAATGTAGACACCTAAAAGTTGCACATTGTTATACCTACGTACTTGTAGATCCTTCTGGAAACTTGTAGGTTCACATAGGCCATCCTAGGTACCCCTAGGCTATTTTAGACTAGTGTAGACTATTGTAGATTATCCTAGACATGTGTATATTGTTGTAGTCATGCGTAGATCATCATATATTATCGTAGAATTGTGTAGACTTCCACATACCACTTCGCTAGTTATTATGTCCAAAACCCTAATAAGCTAGAAAAATCACATCACAAGCATTTACCATGCATCGGGATACCTTCCATCAGCTTCCCAAGATGATACAAAGCCTATTTACACTCAATTGAGGCCTCACAGGCTATTAATTGGCAAAAGTAATTATCAAGTCAATTCTTAAAATCTAATTTAATGTTGACTTCACTTAAGTCACCTTTTTAGGGAAAAATTAATTAGTTAAACTCTTAATCCCTAATTAACACTAATTGCACCCTCCCATATGTGTGTAATTAGGGTTAGCTAGGATGTTTTCCTAAGAACCCTAATCAATCTCTAATTTGAATTAGGACCTCCTAATCCTAATTAGACCTAATCCTTCCTCACACATGTGTGAGGATAGGATATTTCATATGGGGAATGTGAGGCTTCCACCTCACAAACCCTAACTTAACTCTAGTCAGAATTCAACCTAGGATTATTTTCCTTAAATCTCCCCCCTACACATTGCCATTTTCTATATATAGTGGTCCCAAACTCTCAAGTACAACAAAGCAGATCTAAATTTGCACATTGATATTTCAACAGCAAATAAATCTCTCCATCGAAGGATTTTTGTAGAACATCACTCAAGGTCTGATTCACCCCCCGTCCCACGAATCTAACACCAGTTCACCCCCCGGTTAGTGAATTGGTTCTACAAGTCCTAAATCAGCTTAGATTTGGGAGGTAAGCTTTGTTTTGTCATTTTATGAGCCTCTCCATAATTTATTTTAGTTTTTATCATGTTTTTATAGTTGATTTATCTTTCTAAATATGGGGCCTGACTAAGGCAAGCCCCTAAAAGAACTAACCCCTTTTTGCAGGTTTGGCCTAGAACCAAGGAGGGAAAACAACTACAAACTACAACCCTACAGTGGTACGCAAGCCCATCTACACTGAGGAACACAAAAGGATGACATCAATCCTATTGTATCATTTTTGGAAAGAAAGTATAAAGGGGAATTTGTCCCCATTGTAATCTATGCACTCTTTACATGAATAAAAAAATATATTTTCCTGAATAACATGTGTCATTAATATGTTGTTAGATCAAATGCAATATTTTGGCCATTTCACTATCTTATATGCTTAAATAAATATGAAACTACTCAATTCATTAATGACTTTCATGGCAAATATGAAACTAGATATGGTTTAGCCATTGCCACTGCACATCAAATATTGAGAGTCAAATACTACTGGTATCATATCTTTAAGGATGCTCATACCCATTTTAGAACCTGTCATACTTGCCATATTGCTACCAATTGGGAAATATTCTACTATGTCCTTATAACTAATATTTGAGGCCGTTACTTTTTCCTAATGGGGATTATACTTTGTAGGAGTCATTAATTTAAATTCTTCAACCAATCATAAATACATTTTGACTGCAATAGATTACTGCACTCGCTAGCTTGAAGCTCAAGCTACTAAGAAATGTACTACAAAAGTTATGATTAAATTTCTTGAAGAACACATTGTAACTAGGTTTGGAATACCTTACTCTTTAGTGTGTGATAATGGTTCAGCATTTACCTGACTCCAATTTGCATAATGGCCATATTATAACAAAGTAACTATAAAATTTTCTTCTAACTACTATCCATAGGGCAATGGTTTAGCCGAGTCTACCAATATAAATTTGTTGATAATAATCAATAAATTGCTAGAAATAAATCATATGGATTGGCACAATAAACTCAAATATGCTTTGTGGGTATATAGGATAAGAATCAAAGCTTCAATAGGTACATCCCCTTATCATTTGGTATATGGTGAAGATCCTATTTTCCCCACCAATTTGAAGCTATTGATATTACAATTTATGAAATATTACTTAGAAGTTGATGACAAGATAGAAGCAAGGTTGATAAACCTAATTAACTTAGATGAAAAGAGACAGGATGCTCTACAACACTTTAATAAACATCAAGGGATAATCAAAAGATGTTTTGATAAAAGAGCCAAAATTAAATCCTTCAAAATTATTGATCTAGTTTTACCATGGGATAAAGAACATGAAAAGAAAGGATACCATGATAAATTTGACAATGTTTGGCTAGGTCCCTACCAAATTTTATAGATACTTGGATAAAATTATTTTAGACTAAAGAATTTAAATGAAGAAGACATCTCGTTGTCTGCTAAAGGGCAATTCCTAAAGCACTACTTTCATACCTGAGATAGAGTAGTAAAACAATCATTGTACCATAGTTTCCAATTTTTTTCTTTGTTTTGATGTAGTTTTCATTTTGTTCATATTTGGCTTTGTTTTCTCTAATTTGTAAAGTATTTTTTTTCTTTTCATTGTTTAGCATTCTAGGTGTTTGTCTGATTTTATCTATTTAAAGTAGTTCATTTCCTTTCGTCAAAGTTATTTTTTGTTTCATGTTTTAGTTTCAATTTCATGTTGTCTTTTCTTTCCTTAAATTTTGACAAGTGAATTCAAATTGCAATCAAATTTTGGTTCCTCTTAAGGAAATATTCCTTATTAATTGATAATGAATTACTTTTTTTGAAATTAGGTGAAGTTAAGGATTAATGAATGAGATTATTTGGTTTTGTGTTTTGATTATGAGGCTATACAGATGAAACTGAAAATAATGTAACATAATGCTAAAGCTTCATATTATTTAATGACATTAAATAATTTGTAGATCATAAGAATGAAGTCATCTTGGTTTGATGATTAGTTGAAAGTTCATACACTCTACCTTTAGCCTTATATATCCCTAAACCAAAAGCACACTCAATATTTACAATTGGTCAAAACACTTCTTAAATAAGAAGAAAAATATTAATAATGCAATAAACTAAAGTGCTTGGGTGATTCGAATAAACTTTACTAGGGCTATAGATGCATGACTGGTAGTAGAAAAATATCTAGAAGGGATTGAGGTCATCTCCACCAAAGCTATGAATGCTTGACTGGCAATAGAGCAATGCAAAGGCAAATAATTTTTATGGGTAACATCTTTAGTAGCCTAACTTCAAATTAAGTGATAAATCCTAATGGATCTACAAGATATAAATGAATGCACTAGGACACACTTTGATCTAAAGAAAATGGAACATTAATTTCAAGTAAATTTTGTTTAACCCCATTTTCTTAGAATATTACCAAGTGATTTGCAATTCAATAGTTAAAATTTCATCTTATTTCAATCTGGGTTCTTCATTAAAAATACTCAAGAGTATTTTCCAATAGAGTCACCATTTGTTGTTGCTATTACACAACTCGCCCAATTGGGGACCCACTTGAGACTTTGGTTTTTAATTTTTTTAATTTTTTGTTTACATCAATAGGATGAAATTGCTTATATTTCTCATAATAAGGTTTTTAACTTGCTTGCATTTAAGTATTTCGAGAACTTGTAATTTAGTTCCATTTAGATTGAATATTTTGAATATTTGCATTTCAATGGTATTATTTTAGATTGAATATTTCAAAAAATTGAATTTCAAAGGTTTTAACCCTAAAGTTCAAAAATTAAATTTCATTTTAGGGTTATGCAAATCTCATCACTTTTGCCCTACAATTTGGTGTAAAATTAAAATGGCCATAACTTTTGCCTTAAAAATTCATTTGAGCTGATTCAAAACCTGGTGGGCATATCTTGAGCCCATCTATACAATGATACCAAGTTTATAGAATATTGGACATTAATTTTATCCATAAATAGTAGTTTTTTGAAATAGCCTATAAAATTCTACTTAGGATATCTCATGATACACAATGAATTTATTTTTCTCAATGGATTTGTGTACCCATTTAGCCTATTTAGGGGTGTGTAAAATTTTGTGAAAACATGAACACTTCAAAATTTTGTCTATTTTCTTGACTACGAGAAAAATCAAGCTTATCGAAGCAAGAAATCTTGCCCGAGAAATGTTGGAAGCAATAAATATCACTCAAAAGTTATTTTTAATTGTTAATATCAGTTTACCCAATTTATTTTTAGCCATTATTCTTATTTTGGCCAAATAAATTCCATCACTTATGTTGTCTGCTCCAATGGTAAGCTTTCTCTAAGTTCACCCGCTTCAATGGGAGGACATCATTTGTGTTACCCAATCTAATTGGATGTTAGCACTCCATTAAACTACTCCAATAGGAATCCAACACTTGAGTCACCTGATTCATTCCACTTTATTTGATGTCCCCCACATAATTTTATCCACCCACTTTGTTATAAATAAAGCTTAGGTAAATATTTCTAGTGTTTCGGGAGTGAATATCTATGCCATGAAAACCTAACCTTTAGGTGGGCAATGGATTCAATTAATTGAAATAGCTCTAATTTTGGATATTCTAATAAAACCTTAGGTAATGGTCTAGTTAATTCGAATAATTTTTGATACTCGACCTTAGGTATTTTAATTAATTAAATAATATTGTTGATTCGATTAAGGTCGAGTAAAATTAAATGAAAATGGGTAAATAATTTTATCCAATGATATGTCATCGCTCATGTTGGCCACTCCAATAGAAATAATTCACTCATGCTAGCCACTCCAATAAGGGAGCTTTCACCTCATTCGCCTGCTCTAATAGGAATATAGAACTTGAGTTATCTAATTCATTTTATATGAGGCAAAACTTAGGTAGGGTTTTAATTACATTCTAAAATTTTGGGCATGAATAAAAAAACTTTGGGACCTAAGTATTAATACTTCATGGAAAAGGGAAATATTTGTACCATGATAATATAATCCTTAGGCGGGCACTTACGTAGATCCAATTAATAATCCTAACATTGAACATTTTACTTGAACCTCGGTCATTTTAATTAATCAAAATAATACCGTGAAAGCATTCGTAATGGAACTTTAGCACAATGATGAATAATTTTGGCTAATTAGATGTGATCACCTTGTTCACATGCACCAATAAAAAGCCATCACTTGATTTTATCCATTCAACCCACTCTATCTAATTTATCTACCATAATGTGAGCCCTCCAATTTTTAGGAAGAAACATTAGGTTTGATATTGTAATGCTTTGATTAATTAAAATAATCAAGTCTAGCTTTAGCATTGAGTTAAATTCCTAGATGCCTACATATTTTTTGATAAAAAATTATGAATGTTTTAATTTTCTTGAGGAACACACATTTTTACAAAGGTTAGATTTTGTTGTATAAAGTCTAAGTCTAAATGATGTACAAAGAATATTAAAGGTTTGAATAAATATTAATAATAATTCATCACCCATTTTTAACCCAATTTTTAACCAATAATAATTCATCACCCAAGTCACTCGTGCTAATAAAAATTGATCACCTAAGTCACACGCTCTAATAAGAAGCCATCGACTCTCTCAGTTGAGTGGAGTTTAAGTGGAGTTGAAAGTTAATTAAAAATCATTAAATTGAGTTGAGCGAGAAGTAATTTAATCAGGAGATTTTTAGTTTGAAGCTGAAATATAATTACAAATAATTTAATCAAGTCGAATGAGAAGTCATTTAACTGGGAGAGTTTTGATTTTAGAAACAAAACTTTATTAAAAATCTTTTAATATTTTTGGGTGAATTTGAATTCTGGAACTAAAGATATTATTAAAAGTCACTCAATTGGGAAAATTTGAATTTTGGATGCTATTTTAGTGAAAATGTTTTAGGAGTTATCTATTTGCTTTGATAGTTTCATGGTCATCTGTACCCTTGGCATTGTACTTGGAAAGTTGTATTTGCAATCATTTGCAGTAAGCAATTTTGATATTGTAATCATTGAACATATTTTTTAATGCAAAGGCTTAAGATTCTTGGTGTAATATATGCATGATGATGGTGATTTCATCTGAGTCAATCCCTTTATTTTTTACCTTATTGGATCCCAAAATGATCCAAAATGACAGTACCCCTCATTTTACAATTTTAGAAGGCTATACCCATCCTCGGGTTAGGTTGTTTTTGTCAAATCAAAAGGGCTTCCAATTTTTATGCTAAAATGTTAAATGAAATGGTGTACAAAATTTTTCATTAAGCTTGCATGTCACTCAGAAGTTACCCCAAAGGACCTGAACAAAGCTATTTAGTCTTAAAGAATAGGTATTTTCTATCATAAAAAGCAGAAGGTTTTGGTCTTTGAAGAACAAGTCACGTTTTAACAGTTGTTGAACTTTTCAAGGGATATATGGTTTTTTAATAAAGCTTGAATATATTTTCTAAAGCCATTCACCATGCATAAATAATATTATTCTCTAACCATATCCTTGTAAATTAAAATCCAAAGAAAATAATTTCCTAAGGTATTTCCTAAAGCTACAAAAGGCTTCCCATGTCAACACACTCCTTTTTAAGGCTAAAATCCATGCATCTTGCATCATGCATACCATGATAATAATATGGAGTACATCATGTAGTGAAGTGGGTAACTTGTTCAAATTTTAATCCTTGATCATTTCACTCTAAGCCTAATTCCCTTGACAAAAACTGAAATATTAAAATTCCCTTTGGCTAAATCCCCTCCAAGCTAAATCCCATGCATATATTTGAAGGAAGACAAAGTACACTTACCTTTAGCCTGATCCAAGGGTGCATGTAATATAAGTTACCAAACATTTACCAAAAAAATTCAAAGTCATTTGATCGAGGCCTTAATTAAAATTATTTCCTAAAGATTCAGTCTTAAAGATCAAACAACTTTGATTGAAATGAATGATGTACATGAATTAAAGATTAAATCTAATGGCACACGTGTATCAACCTAAGTGGTGTTTAATATAAAATTTTAATTTTCACCATAAGACTAAAGTATTTCTAAAAGTATAAGGTTTAAAAGGGCTAAAAATTACCTAAATAAGTCCATGCATCCCATTAATATTAAAAACCCTCACATATTCCCAACATACGATGATGTGCATGCTCCCAACTGATATCCAAGGGTGCACGTGCATCAAACCCACTAATACTTTGATGTCAATGTTTTAATTATGAAGGGCCATGGTCTAAGCTTCTTATTATGCTCCTTTCGAAAAAATCCCTAAATGTTCCATGACCTATTTCTGTGTACCCTCTTTGTTATATATTGAGCATCTCCTCCAAAGCTAACAAAGCGTGCACATCTTTAATATAATCTAGCAGGGTGCATTATCCAAGTAAAGGTTAAACTACCCAACTTTTGAAAAATAGGTCTTTCGCATTTCATAAATGATTTAACTGTAATTCAAAGAAGAGAAATAATCATCAAAATCCATAAAAGCCCAAGTTTAAGTCAATTTATGTCTAATGCGTCCCCTTATTTAAACATAAAACACTTTAACAAATGTAATGGGAATGCATACGCTTATAGATCTATCCTAAGGTGTACATGTGTATAAGTTATCCAAAATATAATGACACAAATAAATAAATAAAGTTCATGAAGTGTTTGCCCAAGTATAATGCACCCCCTCTTTATATATAAATATCATGCACCTTTATGGAAATTAACTATGCCCATGAATTGTTGTATTAATCTAAGGGTGCACATGTATGAAGAGAGAGTTGACTTGACCAAATTTTAAGAGCTACAAGCTTCCAAGTTTAAACTTAAATATGAAAAAGGGCTAATAATAATAAGGATCCTAAAGGTTTTAAATCCCAAATTATTTTATGTTTCAACGTGCCCTCTTTGACGTAAATATCATACACCTTTATTAATATGGATAGTGCTCATGTAGCATCACTTTGATCTGAAGGTACACTTGTAATAGAACTGCACGACCTTTAGAAAAAGTCACCTTACAGGGTCTTAATTAAAATCTTCCCTAAAGTTTGAATTTAAAAATAAAAAAATTTGGTTCAAATCTTGGGCCCGTCAGACTGAACGCTTGTCACTTTCCTGGTGCTTTCAGCGACATAAAAGGTTTAAATTGATTTTGGCATGGTTGTTATAGGAGCAGATTGCACAAATATCTATGTGGTAGCTTTTGGGTCAGACAACGCAAAACACTATGGCAGCCATAAAAGTTGGACAGCCTGCCTGGATTCATGGTGGCTATCGATTCCACCATGTAAATTCAAAAAAAAAAAATCAAAAAATTCTCACTAGGTGAATGGCATGCATGAATTTAAACTAAATAAGATGGTGTCCATGACCTAAATTTCTTGAGCTTTAAACAAGGGTTCATGAAATAATTAAAACCTTTCAAAAATTAAAGTTGCTCACCCATCCTCTTGTGTTTAAAACCCTTGCACTTTGGTTGAATCTAATGGTGCACATCGATCTAAGGAAGATCTAACGACACGTGTGGCTCCTCCAAAAGAGTTGTTTACATGCCATTAACAAAATATATAATATATTATAAAATATATAATATTTGTCCCTCTTCTGCTTAAGAATCATGCATATTTACAAATATGAGTGGTGCGCATGCTTTTCCAAGCTCCATCCAAGGGGGTGCACTCATAAATTTGCATGAAGAATAATGGCCCGAGATAAATGAAAAATTATAAAACCATTTTTTCTTGGTTTAAAAGTCAAACTTGATTAAATGTTCCTAAAGGTTTAATTTCCCCCTTTCATTTTGTGTGTTATGCATCCCATTCTCTTAACTCTTAAGCATCATTTGAAAAGTTAAGGATGCATGTATACCCTTGAGTTAATCTGATGATGTGTGCATGGTCAAAAGAAGCTAAAGTTGCTCAATATTTAAAGGGAAAAGTAAGTGGTATATCATTATTCTTGAAGCATTAGGGGAAATGTTTAAAATGAGATATTTTTGTAGGTCTATTACATGATTTCCCCCCTTCCTTTCACTTAAATAATGAAATTTTTTTGTCCTAAAGAGTGTTGTGCACATATGAAATATTAATCTAAAAATGTGCATGAATTAAAATGTGCTAAATTTTAAGGTAATGCTGAACATTAATTTAACCTTTGTGTGCCATGAATTTTCATTATTGTACATAAAGATACAAAAAATAGACTTTAGTACTAAGGTTTTATTAAGTTCATATTACCTCCATAAAATTCCCACTTCTTTCTTCCTCCTTTCTAACTAACATGCATGCATCTAGCAAAGATCTTACAGTTCTCATACGATCTGGTCATAACTAACGGTGCACTTAAATTCAAGCTAGAAGTACCTTATCCTAATTATCACAGTACCTAAAGAAGAATATTTTTTCTTATTATAAGAAATATCTAATGACACACCTGAGCCTTAGGATAATTTCTGATGGTGCATGCTTAATTTCGAATAATGAAAAAGAGGAAATTTAAGAAAGAGAATATGGAAAATATAAATACCATCCATTAAAGATACAGTCACCACTCTCATAAGATCCAAGACAGATAAAATATATGAAGAGGAAGTAGTGTATAGTACATATGATTAAAAATATGTGAATATTAAAACTCCTCAGTAATGAACATGCATTAAGCAAGTCATTCTCTAGTGAAACATTGTAGCAAAAATTTAGCTAACATTGACTCCATAAGCTATGAAATTAGCTCAGAGAACTCATAGTAAATGAATTAAAAGGTACTTATAGATTTTTGGATAGGGGAAGTAAAAAATTTTTTAAAACACATGGGAAATATCGATATATAAGATAAAAAATCATAAGTTATATAGATAAAAGGTTGACTCATGAGTTGATTAACATGAGTAAAAGGACTAAGCTAATGCACAAATGCCAATTCAAGCAATACAAATATTTTTTAGATCAAAGAAACATGATTCTATATTCATCAGAGAATGAAAGACTTTCAATAAATTCAATCCTATATAAAAAATTCCACTCACCTGAGATCATGGTAGAGATTTTAGCATAAAGGATGGATTAAAACATGTAAGCAAAAGGTTCTAGAAGAAGGTATGAATCACTCAAGAAGTTCCTACTCACTAGTGCTATAAAAAGTAGGAGATGCAGATCAGATAAACGACTGCATAAGTTGGTAGTACAATTACCTCTAAAATATCCTCACACCCCGATGGAATATAGTTATGGAAATATCACACCGATGGAATATAGTTATGGAGGTATTATGTTATCGATGATTCACTTATGTTGTGTACCTCTAATCCTCATTTTTATCTCCTTCTATTCCTCAACGTAGTAGTGTTTCTTATTCTTTCTTTCTTATAAGGATACTATATATCAAATTTTGGAATGACCCCTTGCTTATTTCTTGTCATGCTAATTAAGCCCTCAATTTAGGTAAAGAATACACCAACACTTAGGTGAAGTCATTTGAAGTTGAAATAAACTTTTTAGGTAAAAGGCTAGAGGATTTAATATGTATGTCCAAGAGATAAGGTGTCCAACCATCAAGAACAAAGTCATGACAACGTTCTTTTCATGGTTAAGTTTAGATTTAGAACCATAAAACAATTTAGTAAGGGACCCACTACAGGAATAGAAAAGGAAAAAAAAAAAAAAGTTAAAGACACAGGGATAAGCCAACAGTAAAATCTAGGTAATTTTAAGAAATTAACAATATTTAAAAAAAAAATTGAGATAGCTAATATTATACTATAATTGGGACCACTCCATAATAAAGTGTCGTACAACTGTATATCACCTTTTGTAAGAAAATCTGAAAACTTAGTAAAAGGTAATTTTGTAAAAAAAATAAGATATAGGCAAGTTACTATGTATTCAGCTGACCAGATACAAAGGATCATGATAGGTGGATGGATCAAATTTAATTAGTTATAACAAATTCAAAAACTAGAGGCTATAAATAAAATAGTTGTTGCTAGAATCTATTTCAAGATTTCACATAGCATATTTTTTCTAAGAGGTATACTTGAGTTCCCTATTCTTTGTTGTTGTTCCCTTATGTATTTTCTTCTTTTCCATCTCTTATTATTCCCAATACTGTGCAGGTTCTAAGAGAGAAGTGATCAAGAAACTAATATTATTTTCAGATATTGAGCCAGAGGTCTAGAGACTCAATTGTTACCATATTAGAATGATAGAGTGAAAAGTTCTTGTTACATTATTTAAATGAGGATTTTTATTGTATTAATATTTAAAGAGTTAAATGGTAATTTCAGGTCAAATATTCATGTAATAACTCTTGAAATTAATAAAATTTTAGGCTTCTTATCTATCATATCTTATGTTATGTCTTGTGTGTCTCCATTATATGTTACATTATTTGAATGTATGGATGGATGCTTCCTTCATTGGTCAACAATTATGTTTATTATGATATTCAAATGAATTTAATTGAACCAATTTTTTCTTTTCCATTTATTTCTATTACATTGAATTGTTCTAAAATCTTGCTACAATAGCCCAAAGTATTAAGGCACCAATCATACACATAAGGCATAATTGAACTGTTATAAGAAAATATTCGTCAAATAAACATAATTTAAATTTTTTTTATTAAATCTGGAAGAGCATGAACATAAATTGATAAATTTTTAAGTTCACCTCAAGGGTTTCCTTACCATACTTGGTCTATTTAGAAATATATAAAAATATATTCCTAGGTTAAAGAGGTAGGTCTACTAGAGCCTATAATTGTTGCTTGACAATTATAAATTTTATAGCATGACAAGCAAATCCCAAGGATGTAATAAAATCTCCAATAGTTTAATGGTATCATTTTTAGGGATCAAATCTTTACGATTATTTCCAACGATGAAATTTTGTATCTTTAATTGGCAATAGTCGACCTCTAGGGGACAGAAAATACCGAGTCTTCAATTTTGAATCAATCTAAGTTTTTTCCCATCTATGTCCATAATTTCTAGTGCTTTCAAGAAACCGATGGTCATAAGATTTTCCTAGTTTTCTTGATCTTGATTTCATTTCTTGAAAAAGTTACATCCCAAGAAACATACCCTATGAGGTTGAGAGTGATACAAGTTGAGAAATCTTGACAAGGAGTCTATTATTTCTACACATTCCATGTTGGTGACTCTGATTGGCTGAAACTTAGAAATCAAAAAATTAAAAATGAGCAGATCATGCTAGCGCAAACAAGAAAAACTACTTGAGAGCTGTATCTAAAATTTTCAAACCCAGAGGTACGTTTTAGGACCCGTAATTCTAGTTCATCACCAAAAATTCTTGATTCTAGAGAAAATATAGATATTATTACTGTAGAAAATATATTTCATACACCCTCTACTATTGCTAGTGGAATTATTACTACACCACCCACTTTTATTGTTGTAAAACCCATTAAAACTCCCTCAGTAGTTAATATGGCCAACATTCCTCCCCAAAATAATTAGAACATCCAACTATGGAGAACCAATAGATAATGGCATTTTCAATTACCTCCTATTCTCCATGACCTCCCAAGTAAATTCCATAAGTATTTACCAAAATTTCAAGGAAATAAAGCAATCACATGAGAAGACAATGTTAAGAATTTCTTGTATCCTCTGGATAGCCTCAAGGTTGAATATGAGGATATAATTTTAAGATTATTCCTTCAGAACTTAGAGAAGGATTCTAGATAATGGTTTAACACCCTCCCGAATAATGAAATTACTAATTTTTCCAAATGAAAACTATCTTTCTAAAAATGTTCGAAGAGAAGAAAAATGAGCAGTCACTACTAATAGAATTGGAAACTATAAAAAAGAAATTAAATAATATGGTGAGTGATTTTGATAGAATATTTTCTAAAAAAATAAATAAGATCCATACTGAATTAAGGTCAAATGATATACAATCTATTTATTTTTATAAAAATACCTTCCCAAGAGAATTAAACTATGAACTAAGGTAGGAAAAACTAACTACTATAGATTTGTGTATGGATAAAGCAATATAAATTGAAAGAAATATGTTAGATAGTGGAAAAATGAAATCATACTCTCTAGAGGTCAATAAACCTGATAGAAAGCCTAATAAAGCAGGATTCAATTTAAAAATATGAACAAAATAGGATCCTATGGAAAAACTATCAAACCAAATGACTGAAATGTTTAACACAATGAACAATAGGCTAGCCATGATAGAAATAAGTAAATATAGTATCGATGAACCTTCACACCCTCAAGCTGAAAAATAGTAGAGTGATAATAGGCCACCATTTAGGAGGAATTTTAATAGAAAATAGGGTAATAATAATTTTTATGAAGGAAATATAAGCAAAAACAATGGAAATAATTGGAGGAAGGGAGAAGTTGAGAAATATCAAGACTTTATTCCAAATACTATACCTTCTATTTAATATTACAAAAAAATTATCTTATTACTACTCATCCTATGATGCTCTCATAACCTAGATTATTTTGGAATATATCTAGGTATGCATAATAACATAGATTTAGATTATGAATCTGAAGAAGACATATGAATTAATGCATGTTGGACTCAAGAGGATGAATCTTGAAAGAGGCTATTTGAAGAAACATAGACTTGTATACCTCAAACCATCATCCTAAAATCCTAGTAGAGAAAATACTAAGATCTTGCAAAGACCAAAAGAATCTAGATATGAAAAATGAAACAAGTAAAATTAATCCCAATAGCACAAGAGGTGGAAGATCTTGAGGCCACCCATGCCTTAAATCTAAGAAATAAAATTAACCAAATAGGATTGATAAAACACCAACTAGTGAAACTAGAGGACGGTCTATTATAAATAAAAATATTTATAAAAAAAAAAACTAAAAAGAATAAAAAGGGAGTTACTCCTAAAAAAATAGAAATAGAAGAATAAGTACAGAGAGAGGACAGTGTAAAAACACTTTATGTCAAGAAAATAAGATTTGATGCTAGCTCAAAATTAAGTACACAAAAAATCAATGTAAATTTTGGTGAGCTGATGAAAGTCTAAAAATACAGAGAATAATTTTGTAAAGCTTTTGGCTTGATATAACAAAAGAAAAATCAATATTGTAATGCAATTAAACCCACTACTCATGAGACTAGAACACCCTCATCAGTGAGACCATTATATATATCTCTTAGATACAATTTAGATAAAGGAGAAAGGTATGTCAGTAATTGTATGTTAGATAGTGGTGCTTCCCATAATATCATGCCTAAACAAATAATAGATCAACTAGGGTTGATTTACACAAGAGATTCTCCATCCATGTCAATAATGGATAATAGGCAGATACCTTGTGTAGGGATAATTACTGTCTTACTTGTTTATCTAGATTATTAGCCTAAAAAAGGTATAGCAATGGATGTTATAGTAGTAGATATATATACCTTCTTCTTCTTACTAATGAGTAGACATTGGGTAGAATATTTGAGTGGTTCTATTCAATTAGATTGGTCTTATGCAAATATCTCCATATCTAGAAAAAAAACGGTATGCTTAGGAGAGAACCATTTAACAAGTGTTCAGTTAAATTTATAAAATTAGGTGATACTATGGTTAATTTGGTGAACTCTATAGAAGAAAAAGAAATAGGGGTATACTCAATTTGGCATTCTCCATTCCTATTGGAAGTTCCTAATGTAAAACATATGGATACCAAAACTAGAGAACTAGTAGATGTTAAATCTACCAAGTTCTAACCCAAGAGATGTAGATCATGACATTGAATGGGGTAAAGTCTCAAACTGGAGCCAATGTAGGTATCAATTTAATAGACATTAAGGATAACTATCTAGGAATCTAAAGAACACAAGCTTATACTGAGAGGGGGGTGAACAGTGTAAGATCAACTTTCAATTTTATTTTCCAAATAATATTATCCAATATTATCAATAGCAGTAATCAAATAAATGCACAAATCATCACACACACTGAAGACACCAATTTAACATGGTTCACCCAATATGGACTACTCCATAGAGAAAATATTTCTACTAAAATATTCTCAACAAATATCTTGGGAATCAATTCCCTATTACAATATTTATGGACCTCTATAAAAAGGAGACACCAATCTCCTATGATCTAATTTTTGGATCTCTCTTCATAGGAGAACTCTTTCCCATTTTTTTTGGTTCATGGAACTTGATCCAGGAGAACTCTATCTCCTCAACTAGTTTTTGGATCTCTCTCCATAGAATAACTTTATCTTCTGAACTGGTTCACAGATCACACTCCACAGGATAACTCTTTCACCTCTACTCTAGTTCATAAAACTCTATCCACAAGAGAAAAATTTTCCCTCTACTCTGGTTCATGGATCTCTATCCATAGAACTGTTTCCCATCTGCTCTGGTTGGTGATCTTCTAGAAAACTTCTACCCCCACTTCTTTGGCTTGTGTATCTCTCTCCATAAAATACCTTTGTCCTAACTATCCTAGCTAATGGATCTATATACACTAGAGACTATTGTCCTCTACTCTGTCACATCCAAATCTTGCTCTCAGCTCTATCTCAAGTCTACACAAAAATCCATCCCAAGTCCAGTATAAATATGCTCTATATCTTCTCGCAAATCTGCACTAACTTTTGTCTCAAATATGTCCTCAAGCCTTAACACAAAGCTTGATCAAATCACCAATAAAATCTGCTTAGATCTACCCCAAGCCTTAACACAAAGCTTGAAAAATTTGATCAATCAAATCTTCTTAGATCTATCCCAAGCCTTAACACAAAGCTTAAAAAAATTAATCAATCAACTCTACTTAGATCTGCCCTAAGCCTTAACACATAGCTTTAACAAATCAATCAATCAACTCTGCTTAGATCTGCCCCAAGCCTTAAAACAAAGTTTAAATAAATCAATCAATCAACTCTGCTTAGATATGACCTAAGACTTAACACAAATATTGAATAAATTAATCTTTATCTTAATGTTGTTTCAAGTCTTCACAAGAATTGCTCAAATCTACCTTCAAGTCCTCTCAATAACTTGCTCAATCTGTTCTCAATTATTCACCAAGACTTGTTCAAATCTGCCTTCAAGTCCTCTCAAGAACTTTCTTAATATGCTCTTAAGCCTTCACAAATACTTGCTCAAATATTCTCTAGCACATGCTTAAAATTGATCTAACACATGCTCAAAACAACTCACAAAATATGCTCAAATAATTTCAAATATTCCTCATAATGCTATCAAATGCTTTGTCTAATCCTCAAAGTAATTCCTTTAACTTGAAGCAATTTAGACATATTCTATTCAAAATTCATTTAACCTCTGTAACATATAAAGAATGATGTGCTCTATCAAAAACTCAATATGTTCTACTCAATAATTAAGTTTGTTTCTTTCACAAATCTAATTTCTAATTTTTGCACATTCACTTTCAATATCACACAAAACCAATGCTCAAGAATTTCGCTCAATCATTCAACCAATGAAACACAACTTGCTCACTAACCATAAAAAAGTGTTTTCATACTTCTTCAAACAATGAGCACAATGTAGGTGTCAAATCCTAGCTCAAATCATTCTCAATATCTATCTCAAATGTTCTCTAAACATTCAACACTGAATCATATAGAACTCACTCAAATATTTCCAACAATGCTTATCAAACAATCCTTTTCACTCCACCTTATGTTTCACAACATTTATTTCAACAAACACTTCAAATAAAGGATGATGTGCCCATACCTTTTTGCTTTGATGGAGATATATCTTCAAAACCTATCTTATAACCAACCAATCCTCCTTGTGCCACTCCAAGGGTTAGATAGCAACAATCTATTTCAAAACATCCATAAAATATTCCTTCCAAAATGTGCTTAGTGAAATATGAAAAATATACTCTAGAACCCTTCTTTTGATCTCAAGGAAAATGCATTAAAGTTTCATCATAATCCCACAAATACTCTTCTTCATAGTGTAAAAGGTACAATAAAATTCAAACTGATTTTACACCTTATAACTCTTAATATTACAAATTAAATCAACCCAACAAGATCACAAATTACACAAATATATTTTCATTTACACCTTATATATGCTAATTGTCATTAACACATTTCCAAAAGAAATATAACCACCATTCAAAATAATATTCCAAGGCACTTAACAACTTCACTAGATCAAAAGCCAAATTATTTTAAACCCCTTTTTATGGTAAAAATAAAAATAATTTTAAAACCTTATATCTCCCAAGTTAGGCACATACATTGTAACATAGGACCTTATGCATCAATTTAATTAAATAAAAATTAATGCCTTGCGTACTTCCTCCCATAGGAATTGAAACCTTGCTACCTCTACCTTTGTGCCTTAGTTGTGGCTTGACCATTGTGTGATCTAAGCACTCACATGATATCACTGTTGTGCCTACTCTCCTTTGTCCATTTATCTGGCACCAAAAACTCTTTAAAATAAAACTTCACTCTCTGTTGCCACCACATATCAAACCTGAGACCTCCATGTTGCTATGACCTAGCACCAAGGGAAACACCAATTGGGCTATCTACCTGGATGGAATCAAACTACAAAGCCACTTGTCCATATCCCTTTCCTACCTCGGAAACTAAACCAAAATATTTTTCCTTCTCTCTCTACAGCGATTTAATCGACAAACAGGGAAAATGATATATCGATTATTGAAAACACTTTCCACCTTAGTCTTTGCACTATTAATATGCAATTGAAGGCATTCACATCCAATGTCGACGCATTTATAATCAAACTTTAGCTTTTGATTTATATTATATTTTAGTTATAATAATTTAAATTCAATGAATTTAAATATCAAAAATATTTTTTGGCCTTTTCTTAAGGATAACATTTTGCCATATTTTAACCTTTGTCCCATATATTATAATGCAGATCATTATAATATTATTTATTTTAAACTTGCTTTCTTTTCCTTTTGAAAGGCCATGTTGGCTAGCTATTATAATATTAAAATATTATTCTTTTTCACTTGCTCTCTTTTTCCACATAGTCTCAAACTTGGCCTTCAAACTTTTCCTTGTCATTCTTTCATAGCCCATGCCATTTTGACATCAATGCCAACCTAATATGCTCAAATTTCCAACAATATCCCACTTTATCATTGATTGCAACCACTTTCCAAAACAATTGATTTCAAATCTGGTCCCCCTGACTCAATGCTCTCCCCCTTACTCAAATCTCTCTCCCTTTGACATCAATGGCAAAGGGACTCCTTTGGGGCTAAAGATAAGACTATTAGCTTAGCCCCCTCCCTACCTCATCTCCTTGAGGTGATTAATTTTGAGGTGGGAGTAAAATTACTCCCAACATACAATGCTCTTTTCCTTTGTCAACATTCTTTCTCAACATACCATTTTGATCCCTTTGAGGATCCTCTTTCTTGCATGTCATTTCTTGTATAAGATTTTCTTTCTCTTCATCATATTCTTGAAATTGAGCCTTGAATCTTGAATTATGCTTTCTAACAATTTTTAAATTATTTTAGAGCAAAAATAAGTTCAGCTTCTAGATCTACTACTCCTTCATTTTCTAATTCTTTCTCTACTTCTTTATCTTCGAGAGCATCTTCATATTTTTCAGATTTATCTTCAACATGATCACTTCCTTCATCTTATATTTCCAAAAATAGAATTTCTTATTATTCAGTATCTAAGGATATTTCATCACTATCACTTGAAACCTTGCCAGTCTTGTCCACATAAAAATTCTTATTATGCCTTTGAAAAAACTTATTTTCATGCTTGCTTTGTCCATACCTGTTTCTCTTTTCAAACCTAGATTTTATTGCTTCCTTTCTCTTATAATATTGTTTCTCTTCACTACTACTACTTCCAGTTTCAGGACAATTAGATGCATAGTGATCATATTTACCACAATTGAAACACTTAACTATTTTTGTACCTTTGTGCTTTCTTGAGTCCTTGTTTCTTCTACCATAATTTGCTTCTTCATCACTAGATGACTCATCACTTGAATCTAGCTTCTTATATTTTGTATTATTTGCTAATTAGAAGGCTACCTCTTTCTTGGGAATAGGATCCTTTCCTATTCTCATCTCATAAGCTGTGAGAGTTTCATGTAACTCATCCATAGTAAAAGTTTAAATATCTCTTGTTTATTCTATGGCTAAAATATTTTCATTATACCTCATAGGGAGTGACCTTAAAATATTTTGAGCAACATCAAATTCTTCTATTTTAAATACAAGTACTTGCATGGTGTTAACAACCTCATCCACACAAAGTAAGTATGTAGCAATGTCTTCCTCTTATTTCATCTTCTAGTCTTCAAATGTCTTATTGTGATTTTGTAATTTTTCCATTTCGACTTTTTTGTCTCCCTCATATGTTTGCTTCAGTTTTTCCTAAATTTCCTTTGTTGATTTGCAATGCATAATTTTTACAAACTCTGCTTCACATAGACCACTTAATATTGCATTCATAGCCTTGGCATTATTCACATGCAAGAGCTTACCATATTTATTTGTGGGGGATTAGCTGTAGGTGTAAATACATCCTCAATTGCTTGCCATGTCTCATAGCCTTGTGCCATCAAGTAAGTCTTCATTCTTATGCTCCAAAAAGCATAATTGTTCCCATCGAACAATGGTGCATTATTTGCTGAAGATCCACTCTGATATGCCATCTGTTTTCTTGTACACTTTTCCTTCAAGATTTTAAACTCTTTTGAAGGAATCCACTTTGATACCAATTGAAGAATAGAAGCTTATACTGAGAAGGGAGGTGAACAATATAAGATCAACTTTCACTTTTCTTTCCCAATCAATATTATCTAATATTATCAATAGCAATATCAATAGTAGCATCCAAGTGTTGATGGTGAGTTGGAGAGGAGAGGGAAATCCTCCCAGGAAGGTCCCAGGTTCGAATCTCCACCCTACCAAAAATTTTAATTGGGTAACCAAAATCCAATTGATAATGTTGGTGCGGGTAGGGTTGGGCATGACTCCTGGGTGATTTTTATGGTGTATAACTCCCTGGTCGTGGTCTCTCAGACCAAGGAGGCCCCATAAGGGGTTTTTCACTTTAAAAAAATATCAATAGTAGTAATCAAAGCAATGCACAAATCATCACACACAATGGGTACTAATTTAACGTGGTTCACCCAATGTGGGCTACTCCATGGAGAAAATATTTCTACTAAAATTTTCTTAACAAATATCTTGGGAATCAATTCCCTAATACATTTTTTATGGAACTTTGTCCAAAGGATACACCAATCCCCTATTCTATGATTTGTAGATCTCTCTTCACAGGAGAACTCTTTCCCTTTTTCTCTGGTTCATGAAAATTGATCCAGGAGAACTCTATCTCCTCAACTAGTTCATGTATCTCTCTCCATAGAAGAACTCTATCATCCCATTTGGTTCATAGATCACACTACATAGGAGAAGTCTTTTCTCTCTATTCTATTTCATGGATCTCTATCTATAGTAAAATTCTTTCCCCTCTACTCTAGTTCATGGATCTCTATTTATAGGATAACTCTTTACCCTCTGCTCTAGCTAGTGATCTTCTAGAAGACTTATGCCTCCACTAATCTGGCTTGTGGATCTCTCTCCACATAAGACCTTTGTCTTCACTACCCTAGATAATGGATCTCTATCAAATAGAAACTACTATCATCTACTATATCACCTCCAAAAATTGATCTCAGTTCTATCTCAAGTCTGCACTAAACTTTATTCTAAGTCTAGTACAAATCTGCTCTATCTCTTCTTATAAATTTGCACTAACTTCTATCTCAAATCTATAATCAGGCCTTAACACAAATCTTGATCAAATAACTAATCAACTCTACTCATATTTACCCCAAGCCTTAACATAAATCTTGAACAAATCAATCAATCAACTATACTTATATATGCCCCAATACTTAACACAAAGCTTGAACAAATCAATCAATCAACTCTGCTTAGATCTACCCCAAGCCTTAACACAAATCTTGAAAAAATTAATTAATCAACTCTACTTAGATCTACCCCAAGCCTTAATACAAAGCTTGAAAAAATAAATCAATCAAATCTACTTATATCTTCCCCAAGAATTAATACAAAGCTTCAATCAAATCTGATTTGATCTGCCCCAAGCCTTAAAATAAAGTTTGAACAAATCAATCAATCAACTATACTTAGATATGCCCCAAGAATTGACAAAAATCTTGAACAAATCAATCCTGCTCTTAATGTTATTTCAAGTATTCACAAGAATTTCTCAAATCTAACTTCAAGTCCTCTCAAGAACTTGCTCAATATATTCTCAAGTCTTCACCAAGACTTGCTCAAATATGCTTTCAAGTCCTCTCAAGAACTTGCTCAATCTGCTCTTAAGCCTTCACAAAGACTTGCTCAAATATGCTCTAGCACATTCTCAAACCTGATCTAACACATGCTCAAAATAGCTCACAAAATATGCTCAAATAATTTCAAATATTCCTCACAATGCTATCAAATGCTTTTTCTAATCTTCAAAGTAATTCCTTTAAATTGAAGCAGTTTAGACATATTCTATTCAGAATTTGTTAAACTCTGGAACATATAGAGAATGATGTGCTCTGTCAAAAACTAAATATGTTCTACTCAATAATTAAGTCTATCACTTTCACAAATTTGATTTCTAATTTTTGCACATTCACTTTCAATATCACACAAAACCAATTCTCAAGAATTTCATTCAATCATTCAACTAATGAAACACAACTTACTCACAAATCCTAAACAAGTGTTTTCATACTTCTTCAAACAATGAGCACAATGTGGGTGTCAAATTTTAACTCAAATAATTCTCAATATCTATCTCAAATGTTATCTAAACATTCAACACTGAAGCATATAGAACTCACTCAAATATTTTCAACAATGCTTATCAAACAATCCTTTTCACTCCACCTTATGTTTCACAAAATTTATTTCAACAAACAATTCAAACAAAGGACGATGTGCCCATACCTTTTTTCTTTGATGGATATATATCTTCAAAACCTATTTTATAACCAACCAATATTTCGTGTGCCACTCCAAGGGTTATATAGAAACAATCTATTTCAAAACATCCACAAAATATTCCTTCCAAAATGTGCTCAGTGAAATCTAAAAAATATACTCTAGAATCCTTTTTTTATCTCAAGAAAAATGCATTAAAGTTTCATCATAATCCCACAAATAATCTTCTTCATAGTGCAAAAGGTACAATAAAATTCAAACTGATTTTACACCTTATAACTCCTAATCTTGCAAATTAAATCAACCCAACAAGATCACAAATTACACAAATAATTTTTCATTTACACCTTATATCTGCTACTTGTCATTAATGCATTTCCAAAATAAATATAACCACCATTCAAAATAATATTCCAAGGCACTTAAAAATTTCACTAGATCAAAAGCCAAATTATTTCAAACCCCTTTTTATGGTAAAAATAAAAATAATTTTAAAACCTTATACCTCCCAAGTTAGGCACATACCTTGTAACATAGGACCTTAGGCATCAATTTAATTAAATAAAAATTAATGCCTTGTGCACTGCCTTCCCCAGGAATTGAACCCTCGCTATATCTACTATTGTGCCTTAGCTATGACTTGATCATTGTGTGAGCTAAGCGCTCACACAAGATCACTATTATGCCCACTCTCCTTTGTCCCTTTCACTGGTACCAAAAACTCTTTAAAACAAAACTTCACTCTTTGCTACCACCGCATCTCGAACCCGAGACATCTCTGCTTCTATGACCTAGCACCAAGGGAAAATAAATATGGGCTATCCACCCAGATGGAATCAAACTCCAAATCCACTTGTCCTTATCCATTTCCTGCCTCAAAAACTAAACCAAAATATTTTCCCTTCTCTCTCTACCATGATTTGATCGACGAATAGGGCGAATGATATATCGATTATTGAACACACTTTCCACCTTAGTATTTGCACTATTAATATGACTTTGAAGGCATTCACCTCCAATGTCGACACATTTAAAATCAAACTTTGGTTTTTGATTTATATTATATTTTAATTATAATAATTTAATTTCAATGAATTTAAATATTAAAATTTAAATATCAAATTTCTTTTTGGGCAATTTCTTAAGGATAATATTTTACCACCTTTTAACCCTTGTCCCATACTATAGATCATTATAATATTATTTCTTTTAAACTTGCTTTCTTTTCCTTTTGAAAGGCCCTGTTGGCTAGCTATTATAATATTAAAATATTATTCTTTTTCACTTGCTCTCTTTTTGCATAGTATCAAACTTGATCTTCAAAATTTTCCTTACCGTGCTTTCATAGCCAATGCATTTTTCACATCAATGACAACCTAATATGCTCAAATTTCCAATATAATCCCTTATAGACTAGAATTCCCTTGCACCAATAATGTGGCCAAATACAAAGCATTACTATTGGGAATAATAAAATCCAAAGAGCTAGGCATAAATTACCCGTCTATCACTTGAGATGCAAAATTGATTATCCAACAAGTCAAAGGTAAATATCAGATCAAATATCCAAGGTTAAAGCAATATAAATTAGTCATCTTAGATAAAATTGATAAATTCTTGGTATTTAACAATTCTTACATTCCTTGACATTCATTACGGACTCTAATAAACCTTAACGCGATTTTTGAGCTCTGGCGATTTGGCGGGAAACCTTCTGAACTACCGACGGCCGAGCCTCTAGGGTTTCTGATCGGAAGCCTCTTCCAAGGTCTTGGGGGGTTTCTTGCTTGGTCTTTATTGTAGGCTCTTTCGGTGCCCGGGAGGGCCAATGGGGTCTCCTCCAGGTTTTCTCGAGGGGAAGAAGACCTCTTATGCGGAGATATTACGAGAAAATCCTGCGTCTTCCTCCGATGATGCTCGGCGGAGTGCTTTCCATCTGCTATCCGGGGAATGCGGGCAAGGGTTCTCCTGTGCATAGAGTCAATGGATGTCTCCCGCAATCTGCGTCCAGAACGAAGATAGTCATTGAACCGGAGCTGGTCGAAGACATGATAAACTATCGTGCTACTCATGATCTGATCTGCAAATTCATGGGCATTCGACCCACCACTGCACTTTTTGCATTCTGGGTGAGACAAAGCGGGAGCCTATCGGTGAGTACTCCTTATGGCCCATAAGCAATGGGTATTTTATTATTAGTTTTTCTTCCTTATTGGATAGAAACAGAGCATTTGAATCAGAGAAGAGGAGCCATGGCCCGGCCGGGTTATTTGTCCAACCGTGGAGAGCGGGTTTCGACCCTCGCATTGAGCCCACGGCTGTCCCGGTTTGGATCCGGCTGTATGCTCTCCCGATGGAGTTTTGGGGTGAGCAGATTCTTGAACTGATAGGCAACTCTCTAGGTAGATATTTGGGAGTTTCCAAGGATACCATTGAAGGAAACACTGCTGTTTATGCGAGAATTTGTGTTGAACTGGATATTAGCCAACCGCTACCAACTGAGATGGAACTAGAGTTAGCAGGACATTCCTGGATACAGCAGTTAGACTATGAAGCCCTACCTTTCCGATGTAGAGTCTGTCATTTGCATGGCCATTTGGCAAGGCTCTGCCCAAATATCTTGAGCACCAAAGCGGATGCTCCACAGGGAATGTCAAATCGCCCCCGAGAGGGTAAGTCCACTTCGGTCAAGGAACCACCCATCATTCCCCCCGGTTACGAGGGCACGAAAGATGGCTTTGAACAGCGAGAAGAGAAGAAGAAACAAAAAGAGAAATGGCAAGGAGCAAGCTCTTCCCAAGCCAACCAACCGGTATGAAATCTTCAAATCTCTTGTGGATCAAGAAGACCAAATTATGGAAGGAGCGAGATGGGAACCTTGAGGATAATATCATCCTTACTCATGCTCCTCCCTCATCAAGCCCTGTCCTTGAGCAGGTGATTGACTCCTACGAGACTTTGCGGCAAGAAAACCCGGGGACTACGGTAATCCACTCCCCGGTCCGACCGGCTATCAAAGATGTTACCATGGGAATTGCAGAAAAGCTCGAGAGAAAGACCGGCTCTTGGAATTTCCCGAGGTGGAGAAGAGGTCGAAAAATAGTAATTCCCAAGGGGTGGGCGGGGAAATCCAATAAGGATCTAATTGCGGTGCAAGGAGATAAGCTAATCAATGGAGGATTGGCGAGAACAATTGATTCGTATTGCTCCCAAGGTTTCCAATGATTATTCAATCTTGGAATGTGAGGGGTTTAAACGGTAGAACCCATCAATCTGCTTGTTCAAAGACTTTTAGAGAGAAGTAAAACAGACTTTCTGCTCATTCGGGAGACAAAAATGTCATTAGACCTTATGAGTAAAACTATCGGCCGAATCTGGAGGGGTGCTTGGCCATATGGCGGTGGCTGCTCTAGGTGCCTCGGGAGGGATTGCTACTCTTTGGAATCCTCTGGCGTGGATAGCAATAGAACATATAGCCTGGAGAGGTGTCCTCACATCTCTTTTTAAGAATATTGTTACAGCTGAACAAGTCTTAATTACAAATTTCTATGGGGCTCAGAACATCGATGGTCAGCGGTTTCAATGGAAAGTTGTTCAAAACATGAGGTCCTCCCGGGAAGATTTTGATTGGATTATTTTTGGGGACTTCAATGCTAAATTATCTGCCAGGGATCGGGGAAGGTGGCATCCCGAGTTTTGGATACGAGGGGACCGGTTGTTTATTGCCCAAGTCCGGGCCTTTAACCTTGTTGATATCAAAGGCACTGGTACAAACTTTACCTGGACTAATAAGAGAAGAGAGCCATACAATAGGAGGGTTAAGCTTGACCGGTTTATGGTCTCGGAGGAAGCTTATGTTAGATGGAATATCAAATTCCAGATTTTGGAGGGCCCAGTCTCAGATCACTCTCCCATTTTGTTGGAGGGAGGGACTATGTCAGGGAAGTATTACAAACCTTTTAAATTTGAAAATTTTTGGTTGCAAAAAGAGGACCTACGAAGGAAAATTCCACAAGTGGTGGGAAGAAGGTCGTCTCCCTTTTGGAACAGCTATGTTCAAATTTCATAAACAACTTCTTTTTGTTAAGAGTAAACTAAAACAGTGGAAGCAAACTAACAAATCTGATTTCCGGCTCCAACGGGATCCCATGTTGGCTAGATGGAATGAGGTGCAAAAACAATTCGAGAGAAGGAAGTATTTACGAGCATCTTAAATTCGAGGATGACGCTTTACGCAAAGCGGTTGAGGACATTGATAATCAAGAAGAGATCTCTTGGAGACGAGAGAGCAAGAAATACTTGGCTATTAGAAGGAGGCGAGAAATACAAAATTTTTCCATCGCTCTGTCTGTGCTAGAAGGCAATTGAATAACATGGAATTCCTTCAAGACGAGAATGGAAACTCTTTTGACACTCTCCATGATATGCACTCCCTCTCTATGGAGTACTTCTCAAACCTCTTCAAGGAAAGTATGCGGCATGATGTGGAAGCCCAAAATGAAGTCATTGAGGGCATTCCCTCTATTATTTCTCATGAAGAGAATGAGGCCCTTCTTAAGCCCATTGATCGTGATGAACTCAAGAAGGTGGTCTTTGGGATGTGCACAGGAAAATCGCTTGGTCCGGACGGTTTCCCTATTGAGTTCTTTCAGGCCTTTTGGGATATCTTGGAGGAGGATGTGTTGGCTGTCATTGAGGAGTCCCGAACTAACAAAAGAATGCTCAAGGCTCTAAATCACACCTTTATCACCTTAATTCCTAAAGGAGAGGGGGGGGCTCACATTTCTGATTTCAGACCTATTGCCTTATGTAATGTGATTTACAAAATTATCACTAAAATTATGGCTGAAAGACTAAAACCCCTTCTTCAGAATATAATCTCCCCTGAGCAAGGGGGTTTTGTTGAAGGAAGACAGATCTTGGATGGAGTGATATTGGCTCGGGAGGCTATCCATTCTATGCATAATTCGGGTAACAAGGGAATGTTCATCAAAGCTGGATATGTCTAAGGCTTATGACAGAGTAGAGTGGGGCTTCTTGGTCAAGATGTTGGCAGCCTTTGGTTTTTCTCAGGACTGGATTGCCTGGGTCATGAGCTGTATCTCAACGCCATCCTACTCTGTTTTAATTAAGGGACTTCCCTCGCCACCTTTTGGAGCCTCTCGGGGTCTCCGCCAAGGAGATCCTTGCTCTCCTTATCTCTTTCTCATCTTGGCTGAAGGATTAGGCAGACTCCTCTTGAGAAGAAGACGTCAAGGACAGATAACAGGAATTAAAATCGGGGCTGAAGTTTTGACTCATTTACGGTTTGTGGATGATCTTGGTTTGGTGGGAGTTGCCGGCCTCAGGGAAGCAAGAGGAATCAAAGATTCTCTTAACGTCTACCTCCGGGCTTCTAATCAAGTCATCAATGAAACAAAATCAAAAGTGGTCTTCTTTAACCTTGATCAAAGGTCACAAGAGAGAGTTATGGAGATCCTGGGTTTCACTAGGACCTCTCTTCCTGTTGTTTATCTGGGGGTTCCTCTGCATTTCAAAAAACTGAAAGCTGATTTTTGGAAGGACCTTTTGGATGGCATCAAAGAGAGAATGAATCACTGGTCTCATAGATGGTTAAGCTATGGGGGCCGACTAACTTTCCTGAAGTCTGTTATTCAGGCCATGCCAATTTATAAATTCTCTATTACAGCCGCCCCTCCATCAATTTGGAAAGAGGCTGGACAAAGTGGCTAGAAGTTTTCTCCGGGAAGGTGCCAAAGGAGAGAGGAAATGGGCCTTGGTTGGTTGGGATAAGGTCACCCGGCCCAAGGAAAAAGGTGGGTTGGGTTTAAGAAGCTCCAAGTTTAACAATCGGGCCCTGGTCGGTAAATTGTATTGGAGGTGGATTTCCCGACCCTACGTCCCTCTGCTGACGAGAATCCTTTCTAATAAATACTTGGGTCTTGTTCATCCCAACGACTTGGGCCGCTATCCTTTGGAGGGTAATGGATCTCTTGTGTGGCGGGCGCTCAAGCTTGGATCTCGCATTATCAAAGATCAATTGTTCTGGAAAGTTGGGAGAGGGGAGAAGGCCCGGTTTTGGACTGATTCTTGGGATCAGAATCCTCCTATCCTTGTTGTGTTTCCTGATTTGCATCCGTTAAAATCAGCTCTTGAAGATAAGGGATGGATTAATATTGAGAGCTACTTCAATACCAGCCAATTGGGGGAGTATAAGGTTCAAAAGTTTAAGCGGCTGGGTGAATGGCCTATTCCAATCCCTCCGGAGCAGGCTCCAACTCTGGAAAAACTATTGTCAGAAAGGTTTCTTCTTGGGAGAGATGAGGAGGATGAGCTTGCCTGGGGCTTTGGGAACCTAGGGGTTTATTACGTGAAGGAGGGCTATGATTCGATCCTTCCTGAGCCCCCCCACACTCTTTTCCAGTTCAAGAATGGAGGAAGATATGGCATCCCAAGGGCTGGCCGAAAGTGAACTTCTTTGCTTGGCAGCTGATGCATAATGGTATCTTGACCTTTGACAACCTTAGAATTAGAGGCATCATTGGTCCTTCCCGGTGTGTTTTATGTTATAGGAATGAGGAAGCTGCGGATCATCTTACGTTTGATTGTCCTTTCACACGACAGATTTGGCATCGTTGGTTCTCCCACTTTAAACTTCGGGCTCTTGGAGACTTGTCTCGGACCAATTTATGGGAAAGATGGAAGAGAGGTAGATTTATATCTAAAGCTCTTCGATCTTGGTTGGGAGCTTGGTTTCCTTTTTATTTGGTGGCGGGTGTGGTTGGAAAGAAATGCTCGTATTTTTCGTGAAACCTTCTCTTTGGTGGATGGGATATGGCAGGTCATACGGAGCAAAGTTGTGGAAACCGTTGCCATCTATGCTGAGGAGGAAAATCAGCCTGCTTCTAAGCCTTTGGAAGGGAGAGCTGCTGATCTTGAGAGACAGGTAAGAAGTTGTTGGAAACCTCCCCCAGAAGGCTGGGTCAAAATCAATACTGATGGAGCTGCAAAAGGCAATCCGGGCAATGCTGGTAGTGGAGTTATCTGCCGTGATCATCCTTGGGACTTGTGCTCTATTGGGAATTGCAAGGTCTGGGTTATGCCACAAACAATGAAAGCTGAGGCCTTTGCTATTAAATCTGCCTCCATACGGGCCGTCAAGCAAGGTCATAGAAAGATAATCATTGAGTCTGATTCCCAAATCCTGGTTGGTGCTCTTGATTGCATGAGGAACTTTGCCTTAAAAGCTTGGAGGCTGCGGATTTTGGTCTCCCAAATTACAGAGCTTTGGAAGGAATTAGAGGATGTGATACCTGTTTATGCTAGTAGATCTCTCAATAAAGCGGCTGATTTCCTTGCTAAGATGGGTGCTGAGAGAGAGGTTGGGATGCATCTGCATAGTAATATGTCTGTGGAGGATGCAGAGATTAGACAAGGCCTTGAACAATTTTTGAAATAATGTGCAAAGTTTTTTTTGCTAAGGATCTTTTTTGTCGCGATATCGCGACATGTAGTGCTGTCGCGGCCTCTGGCTGGTTGTTGTCGCGATATCGCGACAGGTTGTGCCTTCGTGGCCTCTGGTGGGTTTCTGTCGCGATATCGCGATAGGAACCGCTTTCGTGGTCCGTGTGGAGTTCTTGCCGCGATTTCGTACCCTTTATGAAGTTGAAAAGCAAAGTTAAAATTTCGTCGCGTTTTCGTGACAAGTTTGAGAATTGGAAGCTGCAAGGTTTTCCTGTCGCGATTTCGCGACACGTTTGGCACTTAGGCGGCTGGGTGGAAAATTGTCGCGATATCGCGACCTGTAGCGCTGTCGCGGCCTCGAGTTGGTTTTTGTCGCGATTTCGCGACAGGTTGTGCCTTTCCGGCCTTTGGCGAATTTCTTGCGCGATATCGCGACATGTAGCGCTGTCGCGGCTCTTGTTGGGTTTTTCTAGCAATATTGCGCCTCTTTTGAAGATGCAGTACAAAGGTGGTATTGTGTCGCGATTTCGCGACAGGTTGGTTAATTGGTTGCAGCTTGGCATTTTTGTCGCGATTTCGCGGCACGTTTGGCTCTTAAGTGTTTGGTTGGTTTTTTGTCGCGATATCGCGACCCTTTTGTGGCATGAGTGTCGTTTAGTTTTTTCGTCGCGTTTTCGCGACGCCTTCTGCGGGCGGCTGTCGAGGGCCCTTCCTGTCGCGATTTTGTGACATGTCGCGATATCGCGACATGTCGCGATTTCGCGACATGTCGCGTTATCGCGACTGTTGGCGCCGAAGCGGCCGTGACGGGGGTGCCTGTCGCGATTTCGCGACATGTCGCGTTTTCGCGACATGTCGCCTTTTCGCGCCGTTTGTTCTCTTTGCCCTGTGGCTGCTAGTGTTGCCTTTGTGCGTTGCCCTTGTTGTGTTGCTCTTGGCTCTGGGTCGGGATGTGCTCTCTCCCGCTTGTATCTGGTCTTTGTATTAATACAAGTTTTCATTTTTTTCAAAAAAAAACAATTCTTACATTCCTAGAGAACATAATCACATTGCCAATTTATTAGCAATAAATGCATTAGGTGCATATTATCCTGAGATTGACACATAATACATGGATAGATTCCCCACTATTTCTTTCTACAAACCCTTAGTTCCTAATAAGGTTGTCTATATGCAAGTTTTTCAAGATGATATAGATATTATAAATTTCATGACAATCCAAAACCAATATGTTGATGTGCTATGTGAGGAGGAGGATGAACAAAAGTTGAAATATGTCATTGGAGAACCTGCAGAAGTAATTCAACTTAAAAAAAATAGAATTCCAAAGGATTTAGTTTCTTTAGAAAGCCTATTTGATGATTTTGATAAGGCATATAAACCACTTCTCAAAGAGATAGAGGCTGATGATATAAAAATTGGGAAAAAAGAAGAGCCTATATTGGTTAAAATTGATAAAGCTTTGCTAAGAGAAGAGAAAGAAAAATATATCAACTTTCTAAAGAAAAATAAAGAATATTTTGTTTGGAGTTATGAATATTTAAAGACATTAAAAACTAATGCCATGAATCTCATTATTCCTCTCAAAGAAGATGTAAAACCATTCAGGCAAAAGAAAAGGAAATTCAACCCCACTTTGCATCAAGTCATGTAAAAAGAAGTTCAAAAGCTATTGGATGAAAAAATAGTTAGAAAAATAAGATTTTCTTCCTATATAGCAAATTTGGTACCAATGAGGAAGAAAAATGGAGAAATTAGACTTTGTGTTGATTTTCGAAACTTGAGTAAAATTTCACTTAAATATAACTACCCTCTTCTCAATATGGAACAATTGTTATAAGCAGTAGTTGGATCAGTCAAGATGTCATTATTGGATGGATTCTCGAGGTATAACTAGATTCAGGTTAATCCTGAAGATAGATATAAAACTACCTTTACTACTCCTTGGGGAACCTTTGAATACCTAAGAATTCTATTTGGGTTAATGAATGTAGGTGCAAAATTTTAGAGGGCCATGGAATTTACATTTAAAGATTCAATGTTCAAGACAGTTGTTGTCTACCTACATAACTATTGGCAATTTTGTTGGAATATTTTGGTACAATATTTTGATTATGATGGCATTATTTTGAAGACAATTTCATATGTTCTTGATTTCTTTACATGTGTGTGTTGTATTAATTTTTGCGTTGATTTGGGTTTGCCCCACTATGAATACATTAAAAATGAAGGTGTCTATGAACTTGTGAAAAATAGAAAATAAAATAATGAAAGGCCTAGTTACAAACTTGAAGGGCTTGAAAATGTATTTATATTTACCCCAAAGGTGGGGCAAACACCCCAATCGCCCTATGGAAGGGCGAATTTTTTTTTAAAAGGAGTGCAAAGCTTCAAGGATCGGGCAAATATGAAATTGTTCGTGTCGCTCCTGTTGTGGGGTGAACGTGTCGTTAATCCCTTCCATGGGCGAACGTGCCCCATACCAGAGCACAATCATGATCCCTTGAAATGAGCTACAATTTACATTTATCTCATACATGGGGTGAATGTCCCGTTCGCCCCTCCCATGTGTGAACGCACCTTGGTAATGCCTTGTAATCACGTTCACCCCAAAGGTGGGGAGAATGCCCCGTTTGCCCCTCCCATGGATGAACAAACCATAAGAGTAAAATAATGTTGCATTCATATCGGTTGAGGGGTGAACATATTTTAAAATGAAGGCTCATGCATGCACAAAGGGAAAATCAAGCGAGGTAGTTTTGCTTGAGGTAAACGCAATTTTTGGGCAAAAAAATAAGAGTTATGGTCAAAGTTTCAAGGGTGCCAAATTTGTGAACATTGAATAATTGTGGCATTAAGTGACTCATATCGTGAATCCCAAGCATAGAATAATTTGAATGAGAAGAGCAGAGGAATATTCATGATTTCCAAAGCATAAGGATATTTCTGAGGCATTTAATGTTTTCCAAATTATCTATGCACCGACACCCAAGATGTTGCTTTCTTGGAAATTATTCCCTGAAAGATGGATCACTATTTCTTAAAAGAAGATTTTGGATAATTCCAAGGAGGGAGTTTCTCATTCTTTTTTTTTTATCTAGGATCATTTTATTCTTTTGTGCATTTAATGAAAGAGGCAAAAACCTCTATAAATACTAATCAAATTTCTATTGTAAAAGGAGTTTAGACACTTTACGAGAATACTCCCCAAGTTCTTTGCATTTATACAAGGCATCGGGATTCTGAATTTGCAAGTGATCTTGTGTGTAATTTCTCTGTATCAAGCACTTATATATTACATTCACATTTCTTGTTTAATGTTAGATTTAAATTCTATATTTGGATTTAAATGTTTCTAGTAAGGGAGTGAATGTTGGAGTGTTATTTTGGAGGATGTTACTGCAAGTTTACAAGTAAATTTTGTCATTTTTTCCTCTGTTAAATGCTATTTCATGCTTTGGTGATTTTCTTGATGTTAGTCTACCTCAAATAATGCACTTAGGCCTATGGCAATATTTCTCATTTCTTTCCACATTTTTCCAATTCCTTTCCTATATCCCTAGTCTTCTACCAATGTAGGATTTAGTTCATGAACCAGCCCTCTTTGGAGATTGGCACTAGGGACATTTATTTCCTCCAACATTTCAATGTTGGCCATATCTAGGGCACACAAATGTAGTGTTTTTTGATTAGGCAAATATTTGACCAAATTTTTTTGGCATGCCTGATGGGATAGATAGTCTCTATCTCAATAAGATCCATAGTCGGTGGGATAAGTATTATCTCAAGTTGACAAACCCACCTGTACCAATATTTTTTGGCATGCCCAGTGGGACCTCAAAGTTTACACTTCCAAAAGTATGAAGTTTTGATGTTTGCCTTCGTGCTATAACATTAGAACATCTGGTGACTCAACTATATTCATAAATCTTTGAATGTGAGGGCAGTGAATGTTGTGTCTCATGAACACAAGATCAAAGACCAAAAATCCAAATCATCAAATTGAGTTCTATGAACTTGATATTCAAAGGTTGGGGGAATATCCTCAATTAGCCATATTTTGGCATACATCCTTGTTACCCCATATATCCCACATTCCATCTATTACATCCTCATGGTTAGCGGGTGTATTCTCTGCTCCTATAAGCCTAGTAAGTACTACCACAAGTTTCCCACAACCTCCGCCCCATACAACCACTAGTGTTCCTCAGCCTACATCACATATACCAGTCCATATGGCTCAAAATCCTCTACCAAGGTAGTTCCCAACATGGAATAGCTCAAGAGCTTTGAATCTACAAGCATAGAATCTTGTCCCACAAGCTGCTTTGAAAGCTTTTTTGACCTATGATGGTACTGGTAAAATTGGATATGAACATATTCAAGATGTGGCTTCTTTGGTGACTATACATGACATAACATATGAATATGTGATGATAAATTTTTTGGTATTGTCGCTAAGAGACAAATTGATTTATTGGTACTAATTGCTACAACCTGGTACCATTACATCATGGGACCAGTTGGCAGAGTTGCTGATTGAAAACTTTCATGAACAAGTTGATCCATACTCTTTGCTACACCAGTTTATGATGATTCAAAGACATCCACAAGAATATATAGTTGACTTCAATGTCAGGTTTGCATGAAGCTGGCAGAGAGTCCCTAATGGATTACAACCCACACATGATAAAGTTGCATTCTACTATCTTGTGGCTCATAATAAGGTTTTTAACTTGCTTGCATTTGAGTATTTTGAGGACTTGGACTTTAGTTCCATTGATTTAGATTGAATATTTTGAATATTTGCATTTCAATGGTATTATTTTAGATTGAATATTTCATAAAATTGAATTTCAAAGGTTTTAACCCTAAAGTTCAAAAATTAAATTTCATTTTAGGGTTATTCAAATTTCATCACTTTTGCCCTACAATTTGATGTAAAATTAAAATGGCCATAACTTTTGCCTTAAAACTCCATTTGAGTTGATTCAAAACCTGGTGGGCATATATTGAACCCATCTATACAATGATACCAAGTTTATAGAATATTGGACATTAATTTTATCCATAAATAGTAGTTTTTTGAAATAGCCTATAAAATTCTACTTAGGATATCTCATGATAAACAATGAATTTATTTTTCTCAATGGATTTGGGTACCCATTTAGCCTATTTAGAGGTGTGTAAAATTTTGTGAAAACATGAACACTTTCAATTTTTGTCTATTTTCTTGACTACAAGATAAAATCAAGCTTCTCGAAGCAAGAAATATTGCTCAAGAAATGTTGGAAGCAATAAATATCACTCAAAAGTTATTTTTAATTGTTAATATCAGTTTGCCCAATTTAGTTTTAGCCATTATTCTCATTTTGGCCAAATAAATTCCATCACTTATGTTGTCTTCTCCAATAGTAAGCTTTCGCTAAGTTCACCTGCTTTAATGGGAAGACATCATTTGTGTTACCCAATCTAATTGGATGTGAGCACTCCATTAAACTACTCCAATAGGAATCCAACACTTGAGTCACCTGATTCATTCCACTTTATTTGATGTCCCCCACATAATTTGATCCACCCACTTTGTTATAAATAAAGCTTAGGTAAATATTTCTAGTTTTTCGGGAGTGAATATCTACACCATGAAAACCTAACATTTAGGTGGGCAATGGTTTCAATTAATTGAAATACCTCTAATTTTGGATATTCTAATAAAAACTTAGGTAATGGTCTAGTTAATTCGAATAATTTTTGACATTTGACCTTAGGTATTTTAATTAATTTAATAATATTGTTGATTCGATTAAGGTCTAGTAAAATTAAATGAAAATGGGTAAATAATTTTATCCAATGATAGGTCATCGCTCATGTTGGCCACTCCAATAGAAAGAATTCGCTCATGCTGGCCACTCCAATAAGGAAGCTTTCATCTCATTCGCCCGCTCTAATAGGAATATAGAACTTGAGTTACCTGATTCATTTTATATGATGAAAAACTTAGGTAGGGTTTTAATCACATTCTAAAATTTTGGGCATGAATCAAAAAACTTTGGGACCTAAGTATTAATACTTCATGGAAAGGAGAAATATTTGTACCATGATAATATAATCCTTAGGCGGGCACTTACATAGATCCAATTAATAATCCTAACATTGAACATTTTACTTGAACCTCGGTCATTTTAATTAATCAAAATAATACCGTGAAAGCATTTGTAATGGAAATTTAGCACAATGATGAATAATTTTGGCTAATTAGATGTGATCACCTTGTTCACATGCACCAATAAAAATTCATCACTTGATTTTATCCATTCAACCCACTCTGTCCAATTTATTTACCATAATGTGAGCCCTCCAATTTTTAGGAAGAAACAATAGGTTTGATATTGTAATGCTTGATTAATTAAAATAATCAAGTCTAGCTTTAGCATTGAGTTAAATTCCTAGATGCCTACATAATATTTTTTGATAAAAATTTATGAATGTTTTAATTTTCTTGAGGAACACACATTTTCCTAAAAGGTTATATTTTGTTGTATAAAGTCTAAGTCTAAATGGTGTACAAAGAATATTAAAGGTTTGAATAAATATTAATAATAATTCATCACCCATTTTTTAACCAATAATAATTCATCACCCAAGTCACTCGTGCTAATAAAAATTGATCACCTGAGTCACACGCTCTAATAAGAAGCCATCGACTCTCTCAGTTGAGTGGAGTTTAAGTGGAGCTGCAAGTTAATTAGAAATCATTAAATCGAGTTGAGCGAGAAGTCATTTAATCAGGAGAGTTTTAGTTTTGGAGCTGAAACATAATTACAAATCATTTAATCAAGTCGAATGAGAAGTCATTTAATTGGGAGAGTTTTGATTTCAAAAATAAAACTTTATTAAAATATTTTAATCTTGTTGGGTGAATCTGAATTCTAGAACTGAAGATATTATTAAAAGTCACTCAATTGGGAAAGTTTGAATTTTGGATGCTATTTTAGTGACAAAATTTTAGGAGTTCTCTATTTGCTTTGATAGTTTCGTGATCATCTGTACCCTTGGCATTGTACTTGGAGAGTTGTATTTGCAATCATTTGTAGTAAGAAATTTTGAGATTGTAATCATTGAACATATTTATTAATGCAAAGTACTATGATTCTTGGTGTAATCTACGCATGATGATGGTGGTTGCATCTGAGTTAATCCCTGTATTTTTTACATTATTGGATCCCAAAATGATCCAACATGAAAGTACCCCTTGTTTTAAAATTTTAGAAGGTTATACCCATCCTAAATGTTCCATGACCTATATCCATGTACCATCTTTGTTATAAATTGAGCATCTCCTCCAAAGCTAACAAAGCATGCACATCTTTAATATAATATAGCAAGGTGCATTATCCAAGTAAAGGTTAAACTACCCAACTTTTGAAAAATGGGTCTTTCGCATTTCATAAATGATTTAACTGTAATTCAAGGAAGAGAAATAATCATCAAAATCCATAAAAGCCCAAGTTTAAGTCAATTTATGTCTAATGCGTCCCCTTATTTAAACATAAAACACTTTAACAAAGGTAATGGGCATGGATACACTTATAGCTCTATCCTAAGGTGTACATGTGTATAAGTTATCCAAAATATAATGACACAAATAAATAAATAAATTTCATGAAGTGTTTGCCCAAGTATAATGCACCCCCTCTTTATATATAAATATCTGCACATTTATGGAAATTAACTATGCTTATGCATCATTGTATTAATATAAGGGTGCACATGTATGAAGAGAGAGTTGACTTGACCAAATTTTAAGAGCTACAGGCTTCCAAGTTTAAACTTAAAGATGAAAGAGGGCTAATAATAATAAGGATCATAAAGGTTTTAAATCCCAAATTATTTTATGTGTCAACGTGCCCCCTTTGACGTAAATATCATACACCTTTATTAAGATGGATAGTGCTCATGTAGCATCACTTTGATCTGAAGGCACACTTGTAATAGAACTGCACGACCTTTAGAAAAAGTCACCTTATAGGGTCTTAATTAAAATCTTCCCTCAAGTTTGAATTTAAAAATAAAAAAATTTGGTTCAAATCTCGGGCCTAGTCGGACTGAACGCTTGTCCATTTCTTGGTGCTTTCAACAATGTAAAAATTTTAAAGTGATTATGGCATGGTGGTTAGGGGCAGACTACATGAATATCTATATGGCAGCATCTAGGGCGGACAATGCAGAATACTATGGCGGCCATAAAAGTTGGACAGCCTACCCGGATTCATGGTGGCTACCAATTACACCATGTAAATTCAAAAAAAAAATCAAAAAATTCTCACTAGGTGAATGGCATGCATGAATTTAAAATAAATAATATGGTGTCCATGACATAACTTGCTTGAGCTTTAAACAAGGGTTCCTTAAATAATTAAAATATTTCAAAAATTAAAGTTGCTCACCCATCCTCTTGTGTTTAAAACCCTTGCACTTTGGTTGAATCTAACGGTGCACATCGATATAAGGAAGATCCGACCACACGTGTGGATCCTCCAAAAGAGTTGTTTACTTGCCATTAACAAAATATATAATATTCCAAAGTACAAAGTTATGGCCTTTGGGGTACACTTAATAAAATCAAGTTTGACGTTTTTGAAAAATTCTTAGCTTTAGTTGCCCCTCTTCTGCTTAAGAATCATGCATCTTTAAAAATATGAGTGGTGTGCATGTTTTTCCAAGCTCCATCCAAGAGGGTGCACTCATAAAGTTGCATGAAGAATAATTGTCCAAGATAAATGAATAATTATAAAACCATTTTTTCCAGTTTTAAAAATCAAACTTGATTAAATGTTCCTAAAGGTTTAATTTCCCCCTTTCATTTTGTGTGTTATGCATCCCCTTAGATTAACTCTTAAGCATAATTTGAAAAGTTAAGGATGCACGTATACCCTTGAGTTAATTTGATGATGTGTGCATGGTCAGAAGAAGCTAAAGTTTCTCAAGATTTAAAGGGAAAGTAAGCAGTATATCATTATTCTTGAAGCATTAGGGGAAAGGTTTAAATTGAGATATTTTTGTAGGTCTATTACATGATTTACCCCCTTCCTTTCACTTAAATAATGAAAATTTTTTGTCCTAAAGAGTGGTGTGCACAAATGAAACATTAATCTAAAAATGTGCATGAATTAAAATGTGCTAAAGTTTAAGGTAATGTTGAACATTAATTTAACCTTTGTGTGCCATGAATTTTCATTATTGTACATAAAGATACAAAAAATAGACTTTAGTAATAAGGTTTTATTAAGTTCATATTACCTCCATAAAAATCCCACTTCTTCCTTCCTCCTTTCTAACTACCATATAAGCATCTAGCAAAGATCTTACAGTGCTCATACGATCTGGTCATAACTAACAGTGCACTTAAATTCAAGCTAGAAGTACCTTATCCAGATTATCATAGTACCTAAAGAAGAATATTTTTTCTTATTATAAGAAATATCTAACAACACACCTGAGCCTCAACCAGATTTGATGGTGCATGCTTAATTTTGAATAATGACAAAGAGGAACTTTAAGAAAGAGAATCTAAAAAAGATAAATACCATCCATAGAAGATACAGTCAACACTCTTATAAGAGCAAAGTCAGATAAAATATATGAAGAGGAAGTAGTGTATAGTGCATATGATTAAAAATATATGAATATTAAAAACTCCTTAGTAATGAGCATGCATTAAGCAAGTCATTCTCTAGTGAAACAATGTAGCAAAAATTCAGCTAACATCGACTCCGTAAGCTATGAAATTAGCTCAGAGAACTCACAGTAAATGAATTAAAAGGCACTTATAGATTTTTGAATAGGGGAAGTAAAAATTTTGTTAAAACACATGGGCAAGATCAGTATATAAGATAACAAATCATAAGTTGTACAGATAAAAGGTTGACTCATGAGTTGATTAACATGAGTAAAAGGACTAAGCTAATGCAAAAATGCCAATTCAAGCAATCCAAGTATTTTTTAGATCAAAGAAACATGATTCTATATTCTTCAGATAATGAAAGACTTTCAATAAATTCAATCCTATATAAAAATACCACTCACCTAAGATCATGGTAGAGATTTTAGAATCAAGGATGGATAAAAACATGTAAGCAAAAGGTTCTAGAAGAAGGTATGAATGACTCAATAAGTTCCTACTCGTCAGTGCTAGAAAAAGTAGGAGATGCAGATCAGATAAACGATTGCATAAGTTGGTAGTACAATTACCTCTAAAATACCCTCACACCTTGATGGAATATAGTTATGGAAGTATCACACTGATGGAATATAGTTATGGAGGTATTATGTTATCGATGATTCACTTATTTTGTGTACCTCCAATCCTCATTTTTATCTCCTTCTATTCCTCAACATAGTAGTGTTGCTTATTCTTGCTTGCTTATAAGGATAATATATATCCAATTTTTGTAATGACCCCCTGCTTCTTTATTGTTGTGCTAATTAAGCCCTCAATTTCGTTAAAGAATACACCAAAACTTAGGTGAAGTCATTTGAAGTTCAAATAAACTTTTTAGGTAAAAGGCTAGAGGATTTAATATGTATGTCCAAGAGATAAGGTGTCCAACCACCAAGCACAAAGTCATGACAACATTATTTTTATGGTTAAGCTTAGATTTAGAACCATAAAACTATTTAGTAAGGGACCCACTACAGGAATAGAAAAGGAAATAAAAAAAATAAAAGACACGAAGATAAGGCAATAGTAAAATCTAGGAAATTTTAAGAAATTAATAGTATTTTTAAAAAGTTTTGAGATAGCTAATATTATACTATAATTGGGACCACTCCATAATAAAGTGTCGTACAACTATATATCACCTTTTGTAAGAAAATCTGAAAACTTAATAAAAGGTAATTTTGTAAACAAAATAAGATATAGGCAAGTTACTATGTATTCAGCTGACCAGATACAGAGGATCATGATAGGTGTATGGATCAAATTTAATTAGTTATAACAAATTCAAAAACTAGAGGCTATAAATAAACTAGTTGTTGCTAGAATCTAGATCAAGCTTTCACATAGCATAGAGTTCCCTATTCTTTGATGTTGTTACCTTATGTATTTTATTATTTTCCATATTTTATTATTCCCAATATTGTGCAGGTTCTAAGAAAGAAGTGCTCAAGAAACTAAGATTATTTTCAGATATTGATCCAAAGGTCTAGAGACTCAATTGTTACCAAATTATAATGATAGAGTGAAAAGTTCTTGTTACATTATTTAAATGAGGATTTTTATTGTATTAATATTTAAAGAGTTAAATGGTAGTTTTAGGTCAAATATTCATGTAATCACTCTTGAAATTAATAAAATTTTAGGCTTCTTATCTATCATATCTTCTGTTATGTCTTGTGTGTCTCCATTATATGTTACATTATTTGAATGTACAAATGGATGCTTCCTTCATTGGTTAACAATTATGTTTATCATGATATTCGAATGAATTTAATTGAACCAATTTTTTCTTTTCCATTTCTTTCTATTACATTGAATTGTTCTAAAATCTTGCTACAATAGCCCAAAGTATTAAGGCACCAATCATACACATAAGGCATAATTGAACTGTTATAAGAAAATATTCGTCAAATAAACATAATTTTAAATTTTTTTTATTAAATCTGGAAGAGCATGAACATAAATTGATAAATTTTTAAGTTCACCTCAAGGGTTTCCTTACCATACCTAGTCTATTTAGAAATATATAAAAATATATTCCTAGGTTAAAGAGGTAGGTCTACTAGAGCCTATAATTGTTGCTTGACAATTATAAATTTTATAGCATGACAAGAAAATCCCAAGGATGTAAGATAATCTCCAATAGTTTAATGGTATCGTTTTTAGGGATAAAATCTTTACGATTCTTTCCAACCATGAAATTTTTTATCTTTAATTGGCAATAGTTTACCTCTAGGGGACACAAAATACCTAGTCTTCAATTTTAAATCTTTCTAAGGTTTTTCCCATCTATGTCCATAATTTCCAATGCTTTCAAGAAACTGATGGTCATAATATTTTCCTAGTTTTCTTGATCTTGATTTCATTTCTTGAAAAAAGTTACATCCCAAGAAACATACCCTATGAGGTTGAGAGTGATACAAGTTGAGAAATATTGACAAGGAGTCTATTATTTCTACACATTCCATGCTGGTGACTCTAACTGGCTGACACCTAGAAATCAAAAAATTAAAAACGAGTAGATCATGCTAGCGCAAACAAGAAAAACTACTCGAGATCTGTATCTAGAATTTTCAAACCCAGAGGTACGTTTTAGGACTCGTAATTCTAGTTAATCACCAAAAAATCATGATTCTTGAGAAAATTTAGATATTCTTACTATAGAAAATATATTTCATACACCCTCTACTACTGCTAGTGTAGTTATTACTACACCACCCACTTTTATTGTTGTAAAACCCATTAAAAATCCTCTAGTAGATAATATGGCCAACATTCCTCCCCAAAATAATTAGAAAATCCATCTATGATGAACCAATAGATAAAGGCCTTTTCAATTACCTCCTATTCTCCATGACCTCCCTAGTAAATTCCAAAATTATTTACCAAAATTTCAAGGAAATAATGCAATCACAAGAGAAGACAATGTTAAGAACTTCTTGTATGCTATGGATAGCCTCAAGGTTGAATATGAGGATATAATTTTAAGATTATTCCTTAGGAACTTAGAGAAGTATTCTAGATAATGGTTTAATACCCTCCCGGATAATGACATTACTAATTTTTCTAAATGAAAACTATCTTTCTAAAAATGTTCGAAGAGAAGAAAAATGAGCAATCACTACTAATAGAATTGGAAACTATAAAAAATAAATAAAATAAGATGGTGAGTGATTTTGATAGAATATTTTCTAAAAAAAGAAATAATATCCCTATTGAATTAAGGTCAAATGATATACAATCTATTTATTTTTATAAAAATACCTTCCCAAAAGAATTCAACTATGAACTAAGGTAGGAACAAGTAACTACTATAGATTTGTGTATGGATAAAGCAATATAAATTTAAATAAATATGTTAGATAGTGGAAAAATGAAATCATACTCTCTAGAGGTCAGTAAAACTGATAGAATGCCTAATAAAGTAAGATTCAATTTAAAAATATGAACAAAATAGGATCCTATGGAAAAACTACCAAACCAAATGATTGAAATGTTTAACACAATGAACAATAGGTTAGCCAGGATAGAAAGAAGTAAATATAGTATCGATGAACCTTCACACCCTCAAGCTAAAAAATAGTAGAGTGATAATAAGCCACCATTTAGGAGGAATTTTAATAGAAACTAGGGTAATAATAATTTTGATGAAAGAAATATAAGCGAAAACAATGGAAATAATTGGAGGAAGGGAGAAGTTGAGAAAGATCAAGAATTTATTCCAAATCCTATACCTTTTATTTAATATTACAAAAAATATATCTTATTACTACTTATCCTATGATTCTCCTCATAACCTAGATTGTTTTGGAATATATCTAGGTATGCATAATAACATAGATTTAGATGACGAATTTGAAGAATATATAGGAATTAATGCATGTTGGACTCAAGAGGATGAATCTCGAAAGAGGCTATTTGAAGAAACATAGACTTGTATACCTCAAACCATCATCCTAAAATCCTAGTAGATAAAATAATAAGATCTTGCAAATACCACAAGAATCTAGATATGAAAAAATGAAACAAGAAAAATTAATCCCAACAACACAAGAGGTTGAAGATCTTGAGGCCACCCATGCCTTAAATCTAAGAAATAAAAATGTACCAAATAGGATTGATAAAACACCAACTAGTGAAACTAGAGGATGGTCTATTATAAATAAAAATATTTATAAAAAAAAAACTAAAAAGAATAAAAAAGGAGTTACTCCTAAAAAAATAGAAATAGAAGAATAAGTACAGAGAGAGGACAGTGTAAAAACACTTTATGTCAGGAAAATAGGATTTGATGCTAGCTCAAAATTAAGTAGACAAAAAGTCAATGTAAATTTTGTGAGCTGATGAAAGTCTAAAAATACAGAGAATAACTTTGTAAATATTTTGGCTTGATATAACAAAATAAAAACCAATATTGTAATGCAATTAAACCCATTAGTCATGAGACTAGAATACCCTCATCAGTGATACCATTATATGTATCTCTTAGATACAATTAAGACAAAGGAGAAAGGTATGTCATTCGTAATTGTATGTTAGATAGTGGTGCTTCCCATTATATCATGCCTAAAAAAATAACAAATCAACTAGGGTTGATTTGTACAAGATATTCTCCATCCATGTCGATAATGGATAATAGGCAGATACCTTGTGTAGGGATAATTATTGGCTTACTTTTTAATCTAGACTAGTACCCTAAAAAAGGTATATTAATGGATGTTACAGTAGTAGATATATATACCTTCTTCTTCTTACTCATGAGTAGACATTGGGTAGAACAGTTGAGTGGTTCTATTCAATTAGATTGGTCTTATGAAAATATCTCCATATAAGGAAAAAACATTATGCTTAGGAGAGAACCATTTAACAAGTATTTAGTTAAATTGATAAAATTATATGATACTATTGTTAATTTGGTGAACTCTATAGAAGAAAAGGAAATAGGGGTATACTCAATTTGGCATTCTCAATTCCTATTGGAAGTTCCTAATGTAAAAGATATGGATCCCAAAACTAGAGAACTAGTAGATGTTGAATCTACCAAGTTCTAACCCAAGAGATGTAGATCATGACATTTTATGGGGTAAAGTATCAAACTGGAGCCAGTGTAGGTATCAATTTAACAGACATTAAGGATAATTATCTAGGAATCTGAAGAACACAATCTTATACTGAGAGGGGGGTGAACAGTATAAGTTCAACTTTCACTTTTATTTCCAAAATAATATTATCCAATATTATCAAAAGCAGTAATCAAAGTAATGCACAAATCATAACACACACACTGAAGACACCAATTTAACATGGTTCACCCAATATGGACTACTCCACAGAGAAAATATTTCTACTAAAATGTTCTCAACAAATCTCTTGGGAATCAATTCCCTATTACAATATTTATGGACCTCTGTAAAAAGGATACACTAATCCCTTATGCTCTAAGTTTTGGATATCTCTTCATAAGAAAACTCTTTCCCCTTTTATCTGGTTCATGGAACTTGATCCAAGAGAAATCTATCTCCTCAAATAGTTCGTGGATCTCTCTCCATAGAAGAACTCTATCTTCCCAGTTGGTTCGCAGATCACACTCCACAGGAGAACTCTTTCACCTCTACTCTAGTTCATAAAACTCTATCCACAGGAGAAAATTTTTCCCTCTACTTTGGTTCATGGATTTCTATCCATAGAAGAACTCTTTCCCCTCTACTCTGGTTGGTGATCTTCTAGAATACTTCTACTCCCACTACTCTTGCTTGTGTATCTCTGTCCATAAAAGACCTTTTTCATAACTACCCTAGCTAATGGATCTATATACACTAGAGACTATTGTCCTCTACTCTATCACATCCAAATCTTGCTCTCAGCTTTATCTCAAGTCTACAAAAAAATCTATCCCAAGTATAGTATAAATATGCTCTATCCCTTCTCACAAATTTGCACTAAATTTTGTCTCAAATATGTCCTCAAGCCATAACACAAAGCTTGATCAAATCACTAATAAACTTTACTCAAATCTACCCCAAGACTTAACACAAAGCTTGAACAAATCAATCAATCAAATCTTCCTAGATCTGTCCCAAGCCTTAACACAAAGCTTAAACAAATTAATCAATCAACTCTACTTAGATCTACCCCAAGCCTTAACACACAACTTTAACAAATCAATCAATCAACTCTGCTTAGATCTGCCCCAAGCCTTAAAACAAAGTTTAAACAAATCAATCAATCAACTCTGCTTAGATATTCCCCAATACTTAACACAAATATTGAACAAATTAATCCTAATCTTAATGTTGTTTCAAGTCTTCACAATAATTACTCAAATCTACCTTCAAGTCTTCTCAAGAACTTGCTCAATTTGTTCTCAAGTCTTCACCAAGACTTGTTCAAATTTGCCTTCAAGTCCTCTCAAGAACTTGCTTAATTTGATATTAAGCCTTCAGAAAGACTTGCTCAAATATGCTCTAGCACATGCTCAAAATTGATCTAACACATGCTCAAAACAACTCACAAAATATGCTCAAATAATTTCAAATCTTCCTCACAATGCTATCAAATGCTTTGTCTAATCTTCAAAGTAATTCCTTTAACTTGAAGCAGTTTAGACATATTCTATTCAAAATTCATTTAACCTCTGGAACATATAGATAATGATGTGCTCTATCAAAAAATCAATATGTTCTACTCAATAATTAAGTTTGTTCACAAATATAGTTTCTATTTTTTGCACATTCACTTTAAATATCACACAAAACCAATGCTCAAGAATTTCATTCAATCATTCAACCAATGAAACACAACTTGCTCACAAACCATAAACAAGTGTTTTCATACTTCTTAAAACAATGAGCACAATGTAGGTGTCAAATCCTAGCTCAAATCATTCTCAATATCTATCTCAAATGTTCTCTAAACATTCAAAACTGAATCATATAGAACTCACTCAAATATTTCCAACAATACTTATCAAACAATCCTTTTCACTCCACCTTATGTTTCACAACATTCATTTCAACAAACACTTCAAATAAAGGATGATGTGCCCATACCTTTTTGCTTTTATGGAGATATATCTTCAAAACCTATTTTATAACCAACCAATCCTCCTTGTGCCACTCCAAGGGTTAGATAGCAATAATATATTTCAAAACATCCACAAAATATTCCTTCCAAAATGTGCTCAGTGAAATCTGAAAAATATACTCTAGAACCCTTCTTTTGATCTCAAGGAAAATGCATTAAAGTTTCATCATAATCCCACAAATACTCTTCTTCATAGTGCAAAAGGTACAATAAAATTCAAACCAATTTTACACCTTATAACTCCTAATATTGCAAATTAAATCAACCCAACAAGATCACAAATTACACAAATAATTTTTCATTTACACCTTATATCTCCTACTTGTCATTAATGCATTTCCAAAAGAAATATAACCACCATTCAAAATAATATTCCAAGGCACTTAAAAACTTCACTATATCAAAAGCCAAATTATTTTAAACCCATTTTTATGGTAAAAATAAAAATAATTTTAAAACCTTATATCTCCCAAGTTAGGCGCATACATTGTAACATAGGACCTTAGGCATAATTTTAATTAAATAAAAATTAATCCCTTGCACACTTCCTCCCACAGGAATTGAACCCTTGCTGCCTCTACCTTTGTGCCTTAGTTGTGGCTTGACCATTGTGTGAGCTAAGCACTCACACGATATCACTGTTGAGCCCACTCTCCTTTTTCCCTTTCGCTGGCACCAAAAACTCTTTAAAACAAAACTTCACTCTTTGCTACCACCACATCTTGAACCTGAGACATCCTTGCTTCTATGACCTAGAACCAAGGGAAAAACCATATGTGCTATCCACCCAGATGGAATAAAACTCCAAAGCCACTTGTCCTTATCCCTTTCCTACCTTGAAAACTAAACCAAAATATTTTCATGTAACTCATCCATATTCAAAGTTTCAATATATCTTTTTTCATGTGAGAGTTTCATGTAACTCATCCATAGTCAAAGTTTCAATATCTCTTGTTTCTTCTATGGCTAAAATATTTTCATTATACCTCATAGGGAGTGACCTTAAAAACTTTTGAGCAACATCAAATTCTTCTATTTTAAATACAAGTTCTCGCATGGAGTTAACAACCTCATCCACATGAAGTAAGTATGTAGAAATGTCTTCCTCTTATTTTCCATTTTTACCTTTTTGTCTCCCTCATATGTTTGCTTCAATTTTTTCCAAATTTCCTTTGTTGATTTGCAATGCATAACTTTTACAAACTTTGATTCACATAAACCACTTAAGATTGCACTCATAGCCTTGGCATTATTCACATGCAATAGATTACCATATTTTTTTATGGGGGGATTAGTTGTAGGTGTAAATACATCCTCAATTGCTTGCCATGTCTCATATCCTTGTGCCATCAAGTAAGTATTCATTATTATGCTCCAAAAAGCATAATTGTTCCCATAAAACAATGGTGCCTTATTTGCTGAAGATCCACTTTGAGATGCCATTTGTGTTCTTGTACACTTTTCCTTCAATATGTTAAACTCTTTCAAAGGAACCCGCTTTGATACCAATTGAATAACATAAGCTTATACTGAGAGGGGAGGTTAACAATATAAGATCAACTTTCATTTTTCTTTCCCAAACAATATTATCTAATATTATCAATAGCAATATCAATAGTAGTATCCAGGTGTTGTTAGTGAGTTGGAGAGGAGAGGGCAATCCTCCCAGGAAGGTCCCAGGTTTGAATTTCCACCCTACCAAAAAAATTAATTGGGTAACCAAAATACAATTGATAATGTTGGTGTGGGCAGGGCTGGATGCAACTCCTAGGTGACTTTTATGGTGTAGAACCCCCTGGTCATGGTATCTCAGACCAAGGAGGCCCTATAAGGGGTTTTTCTCTTAAAAAAAATATCAATAGTAGTAATCAAAGCAATGCATAAATCATCACACACAATGGATACACTAATTTAACGTGGTTCACCCAATGTGTGCTACTCTACAGGGAAAATATTTCTACTAAAATTTTCTTAACAAATATCTTGGGAATCAATTCCCTATTCCAATTTTTATGGACCTTTATCCAAAGGAGACACCAATACCCTATTATATTATTTGTAGATCTCTCTCAACAAGAGAACTCTTTCCCTTTTTCTCTGGTTCATTGAAATTTATCCAGGAGAACTCTATCTCCTCAACTGGTTCATGGATCTCTCTATAGAATAACTCTATCTTCCCATCTGGTTCATAGATCACACTCCATAGGAGAAATATTTTCTCTCTATTCTATTTCATGGATCTCTATCTATAGGAAAAATATTTCCCCTCTGCTTTGGCTAGTGATCTTCTAGAAGACTTATGCCCCCACTACTCTGGCTTGTGGATCTCTCTCCACATAAGACCTTTATATTAACTGCCCTATATAATAGATCTCTATCCAATAGAAACTACTATCCTCTACTATATCACCTCCAAACCTTGATATCAATTCTATATCAAGTTTACACTAAACTTTATTCTAAATCTATTACAAATCTGCTCTATCTCTGCTTATAAATCTGCACTAACTTCTATCTCAAATCTATACTCAATACTTAACACAAAGCTTGATCAAATAACCAATCAACTCTACTCATATTTACCCCAAGCCTTAACATAAATCTTGAACAAATCAATCAATCAACTCTACTTAGATATGCCCCAAGCCTTAACACAAAGCTTGAACAAATCAATCAATCAACTCTACTTAGATCTACCCCAAGCCTTAACACAAATCTTGAAAAAATAAATTAATCAAATCTGCTTAGATCTACCCCAAGCCTTAATACAAATATTGAACAAATCAATCAATAAAATCTACTTAGATCTTCCCCAAGCCTTACTAAAAATCTTGAAAAAATTAATCAATCAAATCTGCTTTGATCTTCCCTAAGCCTTAAAACAAATTTTGAACAAATCAATCAATCAACTATACTTAGATCTCCCCAAAGCGTTAAAAAAAATCTTGAACAAATCAATCCTGCTCTTAATGTTATTTCAAGTCTTCACAAGAATTTCTCAAATCTACCTTCAAGTCCTCTCAAGAACTTGCTCAATCTATTCTCAAGTCTTCACCAAGACTTGCTCAAATCTGCTTTCAAGTCCTCTCAAGAACTTGCTCAATCTGCTCTTAAGCCTTCACAAATACTTGTTCAAATATGCTCTAGCATATTCTAAAACCTGCTCTAACACATGCTCAAAATATCTCACAAAATATGCTCAAACAATTTTAAATCTTTCTCACAATGCTATCAAATGCTTTGTCTAATATTCAAAGTAATTTCTTTAACTTGAAGCAGTTTAGTCATATTCTATTCAGAATTTGTTAAACTATGGAACACATAGAGAATGATGTGCTCTATCCAAAACTAAATATGTTCTACTCAATCATTAAGTCTATCACTTTCACAAATCTGATTTCTAATTTTTGCACATTCACTTTCAATATCACACAAAACCAATGCTCAAGAATTTCACTCAATCATTCAACCAATGAAACACAACTTGCTCACAAATCCTAAATAAGTCTTTTCATACTTCTTAAAACAATGATCATAATGTGGGTGTCAAATTCTAACTCAAATCATTCTCAATCTCTATCTCAATTGTTATCTAAACATTCAACACTGAAGCATATAGAACTCACTCAAATATTTCCAACAATGCTTATCAAACAATCCTTTTCACTCCACCTTATGTTTCACAAAATTCATTTTAACAAACACTTCATAAAAAGGACGATGTGCCCATACCTTTTTGCTTTGATGGATATATATCTTCGAAACCTATTTTATAACCAACCAATCTTCTGTGTGCCACTCTAAGGGTTAGATAGCAATAATCTATTTCAAAACATCCATAAAATATTCCTTCCAAAATGTGCTCAGTGAAATTTGAAAAATATACTCTAGAACCCTTTTTTTTATCTCAAGGAAAATGTATTAAAGTTTCATCATAATCCTACAAATACTCTTCTTCATAGTACAAAAGGTACAATAAAATTCAAAATGATTTTACACCTTATGATTCCTAATCTTGAAAATTAAATCAACCCAACAAGATCACAAATTACACAAATAATTTTTCATTTACACCTTATATCTCCTACTTGTCATTAATGCATTTCCAAAATAAATATAACCACCATTCAAAATAATATTCCAAGGCACTTAACAACTTCACTAGATCAAAATCCAAATTATTTCAAACCCCTTTTTATGGCAAAAATAAAAATAATTTTAAAACCTTATACCTCCCAAGTTAGGCGCATACCTTGTAACATAGGACCTTAGGCATCAATTTAATTAAATAAAAATTAATGCCTTGTGCACTGCCTCCCCTAGGAATTGAACCCTCGCTATCTCTACCATTGTGACTTAGCCACCACTTGATCATTGTGTGATCTAAGCGCTCACACGAGATCACTATTGCACCCACTCTCATTTGTCCCTTTCATTGGTACCAAAAACTCTTTAAAACAAAACTTTACTCTTTGCTACCACCACATCTCGAACCCGAGACCTCCCTGCTGCTATGACCTAGCACCAAGGGAAACACCATCTGGGCTATCCACCCGGATGGAATCAAACTACAAAGCCACTTGTCCTTATCCCTTTCCTACCTCGAAAACTAAACCAAAATATTTATCCTTCTCTCTCTACCATGATTTTATCGACGAACAGGGTGAATGATATATCGATTATTGAACATACTTTCCACCTTAGTCTTTGCACTATTAATATACCTTTGAAGGTATTCAACTCCAATGTCAACACATTTAAAATCAAACTTTGGTTTTTGATTTATATTATATTTTAATTATAATAATTTAAATTCAATGAATTTAAATATTATAATTTAAATATCAAAATTATTTTTGGGCCTTTTCTTAAGGATAACCTTTTGCCACCTTTTAACCTTTGTCCCATATATTATACTGTATATCATTATAATATTATTTCTTTTAAACTTGCTTTCTTTTCCTTTTGAAAGGCCCTGTTGGCCAACTATTATAATATTAAATATTATTCTTTTTCACTTGCTCTCATTTTGCATAGTGTCAAACTTGATCTTCAAACTTTTCCTTGTTGTGCTTTCATAGCCCATCCATTTTTGACATCAATGACAACCTAATATGCTCAAATTTCTAATAGAATCCCTTATAGACTAGAATTACCTTGTACCAATAATGTGGCTGAATACAAAGTATTACTATTAGGACTAAGAAGATCCAAATAGCTAGGCATAAATTACCCGTCTATCACTTGAGATGCAAAATTGATTATCAAACAAGTCAAAAGTAAATATCAGATCAAACATCCAAGGTTAAAGCAATATAAATTAGTTATCTTAGATGAAATTGATAAATTCTTGGTATTTAACATTTCTTACATTCCTAGAGAACATAATCACATTGCAGATTTATTAGTAATAAATGCATTAGGTGCAGACTATCCTGAGATTGATACAGAATACATGGATATATTCCCCACTATTTCTTTCTAAAAACCCTTAGTGCCTAATAAGGTTGTCTATCTGCAAGTTTTTTTATATGATATAGATATTATAAATTTCATGACCATCCAAAACCAATATTTTGATGTGCTATGTGAGGAGGAGGATGATCAAAAGTTGAAATATGTCATTGGAGAACCTGTAGAAGTAATTCAACTTAAAACAAATAGAATTCCAAAGGATTTAGTTTCTTTAGAAAGCCTATTTAATGATTTTTACAAGGCATATTAACCACTTCTCAAAGAGATAGAGGCTGATGATATAAACATTGGGACAAAATAAGAGCCTATATTGATTAAAATTGATAAAGCTTTTCCAAGATAAGAGAGAAAAATATATCAACTTTCTAAAGAAAAATAAAGAATCTTTTGCTTGGAGTTATGAAGATTTAAAGACATTCAAAACTAATGTCATGAGTCACATTATTCCTCTCAAAGAAGATGCAAAACCATTCAGGTAAACGAAAAGGAAATTCAACCCCACTTTGCATTGAGTCATGCAAAAAGAAGTTCAAAAGCTATTGGATGCAAAAATAGTTAGAAAAATAAGATTTTCTTCCTATATAGGAAATTTGGTACTAGTGAGGAAGAAAAATGGAGAAATTGGACTTTGTGTTGATTTTAAAAACTTGAGTAAAATTTCACTTAAATATAACTACCCTCTTATAAATATGGAATAATTGTTATAATCAGTAGTTGGTTTAGTCAGGATGTCATTGTTGGATGGATTCTCGAGGTATAACTAGATTCAGGTTAATCCTAAAGATAGATATAAAACTACCTTTACTACTCCTTGGGGAACCTTTGAATACCTAAGAATTATATTTGGGTTAATGCATGTAGGTGCAACATTTCAGAGGGCCATGGAATTTAGATTTAAAGATTTAATGTTCAAGATAGTTGTTTTCTACCTAGATAACTGTTGGTAATTTTGCATTTTTCCACATTGGGAATTTTGTTGGAATATTTTGGTACAATATTTTTATTATGATGGCATTATTTTGAAGACAATTTCATATGTTCCTAATTTCTTTACATGTGTGTTGTATTTATTTTTGCGTTGATTCGGGTTTTCCCCACTATGAATACATTAAAAATGAAGGTGTCTGTGAACTTGTGAAAAATAGAAAATAAAATAATGAAAGGCCTAGTTAGAAACTTGAAGGGCTTGAAAATGTATTTATATTCACCCCAAAGGTGGGGCGAACGCCCCAATCGCCCTATGGAAGGGCAAACAAAATTTCAAAAGGAGTGCAAAGCTTCAAGGATCGGGTAAAGATGAAAGCGTTCGTGTCGCTCCTATTGTGGGGCAAACATGTCGTTCACCCCTTCCATGGGTGAACGCGCCCCATACCAGAGCACAATCACGATCGCTCGAAATGAGCTACAATTTGTGTTCACCCCATACATGAGGTGAACGTCCCATTCGCCCCTCCCATGTGTGAACGTACCTTGGGAACACCTTGTAATCGCGTTCACCCCAAAGGTGGGGTGAATGTCTTGTTTGCCCCTCCCATGGGCGAACGAACCATAAGAGTAAAACAATGTTGCATTCATCTTGGTTGAGGGGTGAACGTATTTTAAAATGAAGGCTCATGCACGCACAAAGGGAAAATCAAGCGAGGTAGTTTTGCTTGAGGTAAACGCAAATCTTGGGCAAAAAAGGAAGAGTTATGGTCAAATTTTCAAGGGTGCCATATTTGTGAGCATTGAATAATGGTGGCATTAAGTAACTCATATCATGAATCCCGAGCATAGAAGAAGCTGAATGAGAAGAGTAGAAGAATCTTCATGATTTCCAAAGCATAAGGATATTTTTGAGGCATTTAATATTTTCCAAATTATCTGTGCATCGACGCCCAAGATGTTGCTTTCTTGGAAATTATTCCCTAAAAGATGGATCACTATTTCTAAAAAGAATATTTTGGATGATTCCAAGGAGGGAGTTTCTCATTCTTTTTTTTTATCTGGGATCATTTTATTCTCTTGTGCATTTAATGAAAGAGGAAAAAACCTCTATAAATACTAATCAAATTTCTATTGTAAAAGGAGGTTAGACACTTTGCAAGAATACTCCCCAAGTTCTCTGCATTAATACAAGGCATCAGGCTTCTGAATTTGCAAGTGATATTGTGTGTAATTTCTTTCTGTATCAAGAAATTCTATATTACATTTGCATTTCTTTTTTGATGTTAGATTTTAATTCTACATTTGGATTTGAATATTGCTAGTAAGGAAGTGAATGCTGGAGTGTTATTTTGGAGATGTTCCTGCAAGTTTACAAGTAAATTCTATCGCTTTTTCCTTTTTTAAATGCTATTTCATGCTTTGGTGATTTTCTTGATGTTAGTCTACCTCGAATCCTACACTTCGGCCTGTGGCCATATTTCTCATTTCTTTCCATATTTTTCCAATTCCTTTCCTGCATCCCTAGTCTTCTACCAGTGTAGGATTTAGTTCGGGAACCAGCCCTCTCTGGAGATTGGCACGGGGGACATTTCTTTCCTCCAACATTTCAATGTTGGCCATATCTAGGGCACACAAACATAGTGTTTTTTGATTAGGTAGATATTTGACCAATAGTTTTTGGCACGCCCGATGGGACCTCAAAGTTTCCACTTCCAATAGTATGAATTTTTTATGTTTACCTTCATGCTATAACATTAGAATATCTAGCGAATCAACTATATTCATAAATATTTGAATGCGAGGGTAGTGAATGTTGTATCTCATGAACACAAGATCAAAGGCCAAAAATCCAAATCATCAAATCGAGTTCTATGAACTTGATATTCAAAGGTTGGGAGAACATCCTCAATTGGCCACATTTTGGCATACGTCCTTGTTACCCCATATATCCCACATTCCATCTATTACATCCTCATGGTTAGTAGGTGTATTCTCTACTCCTATAAGCCCAATAAGTACTGCCACAAGTTTCCCACAACCTCCACCCCATACAACCACTAGTGTTCCTCAACCTACATCACATATACCAGTCCATTTGGCTCAAAATATTGTACCAAGGCAGTTCCCAGCATGGAATAGCTCAGGATATTTGAATCTACAAGCACAAAATCTAGTCCCACAAGCTACTTTGAAAGCTTTTCCAACCTATGATGGTACCGGTAAAACTGCATATGAACATATTCAAGATGTGGCTTCTTTGGTGACCATACATGACATAACATATGAAGATGTGATGATAAAATTGTTGGTATTGTCGCTAAGAGGCAAATTGCTTTATTGGTATTTATTGATACAACCTGGTACCATTACATCATGGGATCAGCTAGCGGAGTTGCTGATTAAAAACTTTCATGAACAAGCTGATCCATACTCTTTGCTACACTAGTTTATGATGATTCAAAGACATCCACAAGAAGATATAGTTGACTTCAATGTCAGGTTTGCACGAAGCTGGTAGAGAGTCCCTGATGGATTACAACCCACACATGAGCAAGCTACATTCTACTATCTTAGGGTATTTAGTACCAAAATTGGTATGGTTGTACAATAGACCAATGTGACTACATTTCTAGACTTGTATACGCAAGCTCAAAAGGTTGAATCTAAATTGATTGTCGTAGGTAGGCTTCCCCTAAATATGACTATGAAAATTGTCTCTAACCTTCCATAATATCTGTATTCAAGTGCATTTTTGCAACCCATGCCTTCCATGTACCTAGTTCCCTCATGGAGTTCTAGCCCACCTCATGTTTATCCAATCCCTATCATGGAATGTTCGAAATCAGGTTTTCTCAGTTATCGATGCAATTAATTCCCTAGTTGCCATTTATTTTCCCTTTCGATGGGGCACGGGAAAACACACTTCTGCTAACCCCACTTTTTCATTAAACAAATCTAGAAATTACATGCAGAAATAAACAGCCCGCAGGCTTACAATCACCGGCCCTCGGCTCGGTTCTCTTCTTCCTCACTCCTACGCTCTAAGTGCATTCCCCGATCCACCGTCCCGATAAATACAACCAACTGGGTTTTTATAGAGGCCCCGACCCTCTCAAACATCAACTCCTACCTAAACGGGTTCACCAACCTGATTAATTACATTTTCAAAAAATCGGGACACCAGCCCGATTAAATTCCCGCACTCCGCACGGTCCCGTCAACTCTGAATCCGTCAAAAAATTTTGCGTGCCCATCCTTCTCGTCTCCTGCGCTCCTGGAATTCCCTACTTTGACTCCTGATTCTGCCACGTGTCATTCTCGAATGGTCCTCGAAAATACCATTCCCGCCATCTCTTTCTCTTTCTCCCACGCCTTCTCTCTCCGTCACGATATCGCGACATGTCGCGATATCGCGACGTCCTGGCCTCCCTGCACTTCTTCATCATTTTGGTCATGATATCACGACATGTCATGATATCACGACTATCTCGCCATGCCTTGCCTTTTATAATTTTGTCGTCCTCCCCGGTGCGTTGTGTCCCTACTTCTCCGCCTTCCCTTCGACTTTGTCTCCCCTCCCCCCCCCTCCCTCTTCCATGTCACGATTTTTGATAGTCACGTTCGCCATGTCCCTCCCTCATCCCTCTTTTCCCTCTCTCCTCTTCCCCTCTCCTCCTCCCTCTCTCCTTCTTTCCCCTCTCCTCCCTCTTCCCCCTTTCCCTCCCTCCTTCGTTCATGACATGTCGTGTCTTTCGCCATTTTCTCTCTTTGGGATTGATTTTGCGACATGTCACGAAATCGTAGCCCCTTCTGCTGGACTTTCTCCTTGCCTTCTACTTTTTCTTCCCGAGTTGACTCTTCAGAAGTGGCTCTCTTGCAATTTGATGCTTTTGCTGCTGGTGTTGCTAGATGCTCCTACATCAGACCCCGGGGTACATGGAGAAGTGATCTTCACTTCTACTTGGTCCGGTTGCTACCTCCTGTAACACTCCCAAACCCTTCTCTGCCTCAGCAGTCTACTTCAACCCCGGCTCCCGGTCCATACTTTTGTCTTCTACCAATTTCCTCATTGCTACAAATTTCTTCTGCAGCCTGCTTTAACTCCTCTTTCTTTCTCCGTCTTGCTTCCCACCTTTTTTGCCGCTCCTCTTGCTCCCGTAACTTTATCCTGAGCCATTCTTTTTGCAATGCTTTTAATTGCCGTTGCAAAGCTAAGACTTCTTCCTCCGACACCATATCCTCCTTGCTATCCTGTCTTCTTTGGGAATGCATTTTTCTTGCTTTTCTTATAAATATTTAATGATCTAATGTAGCTGCCTCACGTTCGATGATCTGCTAACATGCTCGGGATCTTAACTCACTCTCTCTCAGAACCCTCCCGTCTGTCCCTCACCTTCGGTGGATCCTGCACACTCGGGACATTTGCTGTCCACGCGGGCGGTAAACACACTTCTACTAACCCCACTTTTTCATTAAACAAATTTTGAAATTACATGCAATAAATGGCCGCTTAATCGCCCTCGGTTCTCTTCTTCCTCACTCCTACGCTCTAAGTGCATTCCCTGATCCACCGTCCTGATAAATACAACCAACTGGGTTTTTATAGAGGTCCCCGACCCTCTCAAACATCAACTCTCCTACGGGTTACCACCCGATTAATTACATTTTAAAAATTGAGCCCCCCGATTAATTCCGACTTCCGGTCCGTCACTCGAATCCGTCAATTTTTCCGCCCTCCTTCTCGTCTCTCGTGCTCTTGGAATTCCTGCTTGATCTGCTTTACCACTTCGTCTGATGGTCCTCGAAAATACCTTTTCTCTTTTTTTCTCCCTTCTTCTTCTTTCTTTCGCTTTTCTCGGCTCCTCGCTTTTCGTTTTTTCTTTCTCTTCCTTTCTCTTCCTGCTTGCTTTTTTTTTTCCTTCCGATTTTTTTTTTTCTCTTCTCTTTTCTTCCTTCGACTTTTGTTTTTTCTTTTTCCTTTGTTTTTTCCCCTTTTTTTTGTCTTTCTTCTTTTCTTCTTCTCATCTCTTCCCTTTGGTTGCTTTGCTTTGTCATGTTTTTTTTTTTCCTCTTTTCTCCTCTTTTTGCTCCTCCTCTTTTCCCCTTTCTTCCCTTGATTCCTTTTTCTTTCCTCTCTTCCTCCTCCTTCTGTTTCTTTCTGTTTTTCTTTTCTTTTTCCTTTTCTCTCTTTTTTTCTTCTCCTTTTTGTTTTGACTTTTCCTTGCTTTTCTTTTTCTTCCTCTTGTGGCTCTCTTTTGATGCTTCTTTTGTTTGGATGCTTCTCACTTTCCCGACATTTCGGTATCTTGAATCCCTTACCTTTACCTGTGCCACAAGCACCCTTACCTTTTCCAGTGCCCACTCCACCATCTAATCTTGATCCCCTCATGGCATTGTTACAGGAAGTAAAATCCAATAACGTCGCCTTAAGGACAATATCTAATGAGCTTACCATAGTAAGGAAGAAGCAAGCGGAGGCTGAGTTTCGGTCTAGGAGATTTCAGACCCCACCTATTACAAGAGAACAAGCTTCTACAAGTAGAGGCCCTGAGAAGAGTCCAATAGTGATAGCAAATGAGGAGGCTAGCACAACAGAAAAGGCCTATTGGTGTTCGACATGTAATGATCCTCATGGAGAAGATACCTGTATGGTGCATATGAACTATGTGCAAACACTAGCAGAAAGTTCTGTTGGCGGACAAGTTAATATGATTAGAGAGGCCGAACACAATTTCATGATGCCATCCTTGGAGCAAGTTTTCATACTCACAAGGTCTAGAAAGAAGCTAGTAACTGTAGATCCGGTTGAGCTCGAACCTTTGAAGGTGCCTGCAGAACCAAAGGTACAAGATGAAAAGTGGCCACCTCCAGTGAAAGCACCTAGTGTGAGAACTAAGGAGCAAGATTCTATCAAATTGAAAGACTTATTGCCCAAGCCAACTCAAGAGAAAGTACAAACTAAGTCATCAACTTTGCAACCTGTAGCAGCTGCTCAAACATAGAATGAAACAAAAGAGCAGGCTAGGGAGCGACTTAAGTACCCATCCTTGATGAAGAGATAAAGAGTGGAAGCTACTCAACAGTATCGGGATAAATATGAATGAGCTCCAGAAGAGAAGGTTTTGGCTGCTTCAAGTTACAACATTGTAGAGGAAATGAAGAAGATCCCAACAAAAGTTAGCTTGTATGATGCACTACAGTTTCCAGGACAAATTGATTTGTTGCAAGAATCCTTGAAGACCACTAAAGATCAAAAGAAATATCATTCCCAAATAGTCCTAGCGCAAGTGCTACCCACTTCTACAATAGGAAAAAATAGGCCTCCCCCATTTTATTTATCTTTGAGAATGGAAGGGTGGATTGTACACAATTGTATGATCGACTCTGGAGCTGCAACTACTATCATGCCAAAGGCAGTATGTGAAGTAATGGGGATGGAATATACCAGAAGTAGCCCAGGAGTGTTGCAATTGGATGGGACTCTAGTCAAGATAGTGGGAGTTATCAAAGACATCCCTATTATCCTTCACAGTATGCCTCAAATCACAGTCATCCAAGAAGTGGTAGTAGTCGATTTGGAGCCATACTTTAGCATGTGCCTCTCAAGGGAGTTCACAGCTAAGCTGGGAGGATACCTTTCCTTGGACTATTCGCATTTGGAGATACCATTCAAAGGAAAATGGATTCATATCCATAATGAAAAACCTTCACCTTTCCACATTGAAAGGTTCGAAGAGGAAGAACAATCTCTAGGCGTAGTGAACATGATGACTGAAGAACTAGAGGAAGTCGACTTGGTGGGAGAGGCATTGGGTGAGCTTCATTTGGAGGATGAATTTTTGCTCATAGATTTCAATGCAATGATCAAAACTGACATTGGTTGTTACACAATAACTAAACCAGAGTAAGCTGAAAAGCAAGCTCTCGATTCATAGGGTTCTGACATAAATCAGTTATGGAAACTATATTTTGATGGCGCTAGATGTAAGAATGGCGTAGGAGCTAGTGTTGTATTGATCTCTCCCGAAGGTATACATAAGACTTATTCTTACAGGTTGACTTGGAGTTGTACCAACAATGCAGCTGAATATGAAGCGTTGTGCCTTGGATTGAAAAAGGCTAAAAAATTAGGCATTAAATAGCTACAGATTTTTGGTGACTCTGAGCTTATTGTCAACCAGACCACTAATAAATGTGTATCAAAGCAGCATTACCTGAAAGCTTATCGTAATAGGGTTTGGGATTTGTTTGAGGCTTTCACAGCTTTGAACATTTAGGCGATTCCTCGGGAGCAGAACAGACATGCTGATATCTTAGCTTCCCTTGGTGCAAATTATTCCCCCGTAGAGCAAGTGGTTCGAAAGCCCAAGACTGTCAGGGTGATTTATAGACCTTCGGTTCTAGATAAGAATCTTTATTGGCAAGTATTCGACAATGATGAACAAATAGTCAATTTTCTGCTCAGAGAGACCGCTAGCGCGGATGACAGAATACTTGTCGAGGAGGAGAAGGAAGGGATGATTCAGTTAAAGAATAATCACATTCCCAGAGGTTTAATCTCACTGGAAAGTTTATTTGATCAAAATGATAGAGCTGATAAGCACAGGATTAAGGTAGATGCCAAGGAGTACAAGGAATTGCAGTTGGAACCAGAAAAGGTTATCAAGATCGGGATCGATTGTGTGTTAGATGAGCTTGAAGGTATTAAAAACCTATGCTACGAGTACCCCGACATTGTGGCATGGAGTTACCAGGATTTAAAGGGATATGACAAGGATGTGATTCAACATACCATAGAACTACAGGAGGGGGTAAAACCTTTTTGACAAAAGCAACGTCCTGTTAATCCTAAGATTGAAGCGCTCATGAAGGCAAAATTGTTGAAGATGTTGGAGGTAAAGATTATTTATCCGATTAAGCATTCAACCTGGGTGGCGAACCTGGTTCCTGTAAGAAAGAAGAATGGAGACATACGGTTGTGTGTTGATTTTTGCAACCTCAACCAGGCATCGCTCAAATATCATTACCCTCTGCCTCAGATAGATCAGATTCTTCATGTGGTCACTGGTGCTCAGAGATTTTCACTATTAGATGGCTTCTCCGGATATAATCAAATCTGGGTAAAGGATGAGGATCAATACAAAACAACATTCACTACTAAGTGGGGTATGTTCGCCTACCAGCGGATGCCCTTTGGGCTCTCGAATGTTGGCGCCACCTTCCAGAGAGCCATGGACGTCGCCTTCGGTGAGTTACTGAATAGAATTATTGTGATATATCTTGATGATATGACTATGTTTTCCCACTGTAGAGAAGATCATGTTGCTCATCTAAGGCAAGTGTTTGAAAAGTGTCGTGAGTTCGGTATCTCCATCAATCCAAAGAAATCAATTTTTGCTATCAAAGAAGGGAAATTGTTGGGTCATGTAATCTCACAAGAGGGATTGGCGATAGACCCTGCAAGAGCCGAAGCGCTCATGAAATTGCCACTGCCCGCTAATAAGAAATATTTGCAGTCCTTCTTCGGTCAAATAAACTTCATCCGCAAGTTTATTGCTGATTTTTCCCAAGTTGTGAAACCCATGACTGAGCTTTTGAAAAATAATGTTGAGTTTAAGTGGATGGAAGTCAGGAGATGAGCTTTTCAAGAGATCAAAGAAAGAATCACCCAAGCTCCAGTTTTGATTAATCCTGACTATTCGAAGGACTTCATTCTTTATGCAGTAGGTGAGCATGAAAGTTATGTTGCAGTATTGACCCAGAAACAAGAAGATGGTGAAGAAAAGCCCATTGCTTTCTTGAGCCAAGTTATTGCACCACATCAGGAGAAGTACAACTTTATTGAAAAACAGGTTTATGCCATGATGAAATCATTGAAAAAGTTTCGACACTTTGTTTCTCAAAGCAAGACTATTGTTTATGTAATTCATCCTGATGTTCGAAACTTCATACTACAAGGGGAACTAGGCGATAAGAGAGCAGGATGGGTATCTAAAATTCAAGAATACGATGTGGAGATCCGATCGACAAAGCTAGTTCATGGGCGCGCTTTATGCCAAGAGTTAGCTAAAAGTGTTGTCACTGAGACATTGGATGTGATTCATGTGGAGGACATAGGTGAAAGAGTTTGCATGAATCATACTGTGAGTGACCGTGATTGGACAGAAGAGTTAATTGACTATTTTACTTCTGGGAGATGTCCAACTCATCTCGATGCCTCACAACATCGGAGGTTCAGACTGCAAGCGCTCAAATATGTATTGTTGCCTAATGGATTATATCATAAGAACATTGATGGAGTTCTTCTGAGGTGTGTAAAAGCATCTAAAAAGGAGAATATTTTGGAGGAATTTCATTCTGGGCTATCTGGAGGCCATTATGCAGGCAGACCCATGGCTTTAAAAATTATCCGAGCAGGTTATTATTGGCCTACTCTGTTCATCGATGCTCATAAAATAAGTCAACGGTGTGATAGTTGCCAATGATATGTGGGCAGAATTAGGAAAGGAGCATTGCCTCTACGCCCAATCCAGGTGGAAGCACCTTTCCAGTAGTGGGGTCTTGATTTCATTGGTGTCATTGATCCACATTCTTCTACAGAGCACAAGTATATCTTGACAATGACAGATTATTTCACCAGATGGGCGGAGGCTATTCCCACTAAGAAGGTTGATCAAGCTACTATTATCTCCTTCCTAGAGGGGCTTATTACTCGATTTGGCATACCAGATTCTATTGTGACTGACAATGGCACTCCATTCATTGGAGCTAAAATTATAGAGTTTGCTAGCAGATATGGCATTTATTTGAAGACATCATCCAACTATTACCCGTAAGGGAATGGGTTGGCCGAATCCACCAACAAGAATTTGCTACGCATCTTGAAAAGAATAATGGGCAGTAACAAGAGAAGCTGGCATTTATTGTTGAATCAAGCGCTTTGGGCAGATCGTATCTCAATTAAAAAATCTATCAAGACTTCCCCATATGCCTTGGTTTATGGAAAAGAAGTTGTTCTTCCCTCTCATATTGAATTACTCATACTCCAAACATTGCAATTGTTCCAGAATGAGGATGAAGAATGCGATGCTTTGAATGCAAGGATAGCACAATTGTTACAGTTAGAAGAGAATAGGGAACAGGCTTATCAAGTATTTGCCAAGCATTCTAAAGAGATGAGTAAGTGGTTTGGAAAGAAAATGATCGATCACAGTTTCTAGGTGGGAGATCTAGTTTTAAAATGGAATGAAAAGAAGTCCAAGCCAGGGAATCACCACAAGTTTGATGCCATATGGGAGGGACCTTTTCAAATTGTTGTGGTAAATTCAATGAATGCTTATTATCTCCATGATATGGAGGGTCTTGATCTTCCTATCCCTGTAAATGGCCTTCATCTGAAGGCTTATATCCAATGATGACATTCCAAGTGAGTTAACATATTGTATATATGTAAATAGTTTTTTGATGTTTTAATGGTTGTTGCTATTTTACTATAGTTATATATATATATATAAAGGAAGAAAAAAAGAGAAAATAAGGACAGGATTTTTCATCCAGAGGACATCTTCATAAAGATAAAGCAATGAATTATAAACATCGCAACCATCCCTGGTGAACTACAGCTTGGCTATTCGGGGTGAATTTAAAGCAGACAATAGGTTTGGGGAAAGAGAACATTGAGTTAACATCGCGTTCACCCTAGGAGTGGGGTGAACGGCCCATTCGCCCATGTTATGGGCGAATACGATGGAAAGGGTGATGAAACTTTTTCTTTTGAAGTTGAAAATTAAAAGTGCATGTTTTATATAAAAAAAAAAAAAAAAGAAGTTAAAAGAAAGACAAAAAAAAAGAAGATGCCCTGAGTTATTTTTAGAAAATTTGATTTTTTCTAGGGTGTATGCAAAGAAAAATAGAAGTAGAGTGAAGGCATCCTTTTAAAGGGACATTTGCCATGAAATTTTAAATAAATTGAAGGTGCCCAATTTTGAAGTCCATAAAGGAATTAAAAAGTTTTGCACTCTAAGTAATTTTATTGTCGTAGTTTTGGAAGCACGTTGTGTAATGAAAAGTGCCCCTGGGTTACGTGTCAAAAATCGGAGGGCGAGAGTGCAGGTAGGAGAGCATTAAATTGGAAATGTGGGTTATGCCAAATTTTTTCCAAGAAGTAGTGAATATTGAATGATTGGTTGTTAAGCGGCTAATTTAGCTTCCCCAACAAGCTTCAGGCATCAGGGCATAATTTACAATGAAATTGCATGGTGAATTAGGCACATTTTTTTAAGAGGATTCGATAGTGAATCAAAAGAGAAGTCGTTAGTGCTTTGAAAATGGTGTTGGGTTAATAATTCGAAATACCTTCCTCCCAAATGTGCTCAACATTAAATTGACATTTACTATGATAGTTGCGGAAGTAGTTCTATATAAACCCAGAGGTAAAATATTACTTTATTTTCTATTTTTAAATTTTTATCGTTGTGTCTTGCATTTTAGTTGTAGAATTTTAGAGGTTGCTCAGAGAATTTGTCAGAGAATAAAATGGGGAAACGTAGTAAAGAACCTAAGGATGTCGCAGAGGCTTTAGAGCCTAAGAAATCAAAGAAAAAGGAGGGAGGCTCTAGAGCCAAAAGGGCTCGAAAAAATGATTATGTAGATTTAGACCCATATGAAGATGCTATGGTAGAGATTGGAGACTGCCTCATCACTCACAAAGGAATTGAAAGGTTAAGGTAGGAGGTAGAAGCTGTGGTGAGTCAAGGAGTATCATAAAATAGTTGGTTGATAGTGCCATATCATTCGTAGCTATCCTGGTATTTGTGTTCACCTGTTCACCCATGCCCTGAGCTGGTGCAGCTCATTGCCTAGTTTTATGACCCTTTCACTAAGGCTGTCAAAAATTCCAGGAGGGAGATTTTGTTTACCATCACTCCGGATGAAATTTGGGAGGCTTTCGCTTGTGGGTTGAAGCCCCCCTCTTATGTAGTTAATAAAAAGTTACATATTGATGAGCAAGAGGACAGGTACGTCTCCATAGTGATGATGCACCAATTTATGGAGATGCAACTTGTTAAAGAGCCATAGATGGGGTAGCTTCCTAGTTTGCCGAAGCCCCTCTCAGAATTCAAAAGCCAAGATATATATTCCATGTTGTCTTGGGTGGTTGGGTTGCCTTCGGATGGAACAATGCATAAGTGGCAGGTGGTTGTTTCGTAGTGTATTTGTAAAGTTGAGTTTTATTCTCCCTCTGCCATGAGGCAAGGTGGCAATCCCATTTTCTTTGATTGGGCTGACTTCATCTCTCGAAGGATAAACTTCCAGTTGGAAAAGATGCAGATCGAGGAGTCCAAGTCATTTTTGCATACATTATTTTTAGTTTGGTATTTCTTTTTCCAGTTGCAATAGTGCTTCTCTTTCATTGTAGTGATGCAGCTGGGCAAAAATAATGAGCCCTTGTTGGTTTATATGTGGACTCCTATTTTGACAAGGAGGGAGTCAGTTTATAGCTTCAATAGTTGGTTTTTGGGGCCAATAATAGAGTTGCTTTGTGGTACCTGTGAGAGAGTACCATGAAATTTGAGGGATGCAGTCATCACGCAAGAGAAGGGTGATATTTTTCTGCTTACCCAAGGCGTAGTTGTACAAATTTTTGGCTTCATGGGTAAGCCATTTTTGTTGCCATATTTCGCTATGGAGCACATGTTTGCCATGGAGGTTGTGCACCAGACTGATCATGTGAATGATATATATGGAGTTGGGTGTGGAAAAAGACTACATGCAACATGCCATTCAAATTCGGTGGCATAGAAGTGAGCCAAGTTGGGAAAAATAGGCTCTTGATGGTGGCGCTGTAGGATTTAGGCTTGATTGAACTACCACAATGCTGGCGATATGACCCTCTGGGTAAGTTCTTGGCTATCGTGAAGGCCAAATCATTCCATTGCTGTCCTCGACCTGATATCTAGAAGAGGAGAAATAATTTTGATGGGCCAGACATGAACTGGCATATCGAGAAGATGATGACCCTCCCACCATGGCATGATTATTATGAGTAGGAGGCAGAATATAATCCCACCAAGTATAAGACCCAGATTCCTCCATCGGGTTTATTTAGTTCTATTAAGGAAGTCAAACCTGATTGGACTAAAGAGAAGATAATGAATTGGTGGATTATGCGGATTCATCATGGAAAGCCCATGGCTCCTTACGGGTTGAAATTAGATGAGCAATTCTTAGATACTTATGATGAGTTTGTAGACTCGTATCAACCCATCACCTTCACCAATATTTTTCCACAAATCTTTCAACATTCTGATAGTGGCAAAGGTGAAACTGAATAGGAGCGCCCAATAGTTGAAGATGAGACCCTAGAGGAAGAAGAACAACAGTATGTATTTAAAATGAGGTCTCAAAGAACGAAGCGGTAAAAAGAGGAGATGCCCATGCCCGAAAAGCAAAATTTACCGCAGGTGCCTCCATTTCCAAAGGTGACAAAGAGGCCAAGAACTAGCATAGTTATGACTTCTATCATTGAGGCTCTAGTAGTTTTGGCCACTACCATTTCTACAATGATAGTTGTAACTATCCCCATGGTTGCTAATGTGGTGGCTGTGGCCAATCCTTCACTTATGAAAGAGCCCCGACCAAAGTCATAGAAGTATTTTTGATGATGCAATCACTGGTGGAAGATCATCAGTCGGAGAGCTCTCATGTTGAAGTTATGGATGAAGACATTGGAGAAAGGGTAGAAGTACAAGAAGAAGAAGCAGTTTCATAGCCACCTCTATCACTGTAGCACTCGATGCTTGCACTCAAAGGTACGTTTCTTCTTCCCTCTTCCTCTTCTTTGGAGCAAGCAGTGATTTCCACTTCACTTCCATCTATTCCATTTTTATCATCCTCGGTCTCCATTTCTCTGCCCTTCGGTATGCCATCCACGTCTATCTCATTTCCATATTCTTCCACTCCTGAAGTCACTGCTGCTCCTTCTTCTATCCCCGTTCCTTCATCTTCCATTTCTTTCAGTTCATATGCGTTAGTGTCGAATCCCTTTTCACATCCTTCCTTTTCTGTTCCCACCTCCACCACCATTGAAGTTGTAAGTACGCAAGCTCCTCCTAGAGTAAGCATAACTACAGCCGAACCCCCTTCCTCCACCAAGACCGCCATTTCCATTCCATCTACTATTTCTATTCTGCCTCTTCTAGTCGTGTCCTCTATTCCTACTGGGCCCAGTCGCTCAGACATTTTGGTTCCATTCACCCCATTCTTGGAGCTACAGATAGTTCCTGATGTATAGGTGGCCCGTAAGCAACCTGACATAGAGAAGATCAATCGGGCACACATGAGCTCTTCATAGTGGTTGAAGAGTATGCGGTGCAAGGAGACCTTGGCTCCAGCTCGACCGATTAAAAAGGTTACCTTTGACCCCATCACGAAGGAAGCCCATATTACAACAATTACGCCATTGGTTCAAAAGCCCCAAGGGGAGTTGTTGTCAGGTGATCTCATTTCTGAGACTATAATAGAAGACCTTACGTGGATAGATCCTATGGAGAATATGGGCAATATTCAAGTCGATATGAGCTCAGTGTACTTACATGGTGAGCATTTTAAGGAGAAATATTTTGAAAGTCAGAACAAAATAATTGAGCTCAAAAATGCCTTGGCAAAAAGTAGAGCCCAAGAGGAGAAGACGACCACTGAAAATGACTACTTGCACCAGTAGGTCAAGGTGCACTTGAAGGAGCGCGATGCCACCAGGATTGAGATGCACAAGCTTCAGCAATAGCTCAAAGAAGTGAAGAAGCAGTTAGCTGAGAAAGTGGCACAGGCCATAGGATTTTTATGTGATAACATCAAAGGAACCCGCCTTCGCTCTACACAAAATTGTGAAAAGTTGGTCATGCAAGCTGTTAAGGTGCTACAATATTTATGGGAGGCATAGATACAAATTCAGCTGGGGCAACAATTAATTGATACTACTGAGGAGATGTTGTCACCCTATATGGAGATGGCAGTAAAGATACAGGCTTTGATTAATACCAATTTGCACATTCACCCCCTTAGCGAGATGGATTACGCCTGGTCTAAGGTGAAAGTTACACTACATAGTTACTTCCAGTGAATGGACCTAGTACGGGAAGGATGGGCCATCCTCAACACTATTGAACGTGAACATACTATTTCCATGTCTCATTTTGAGACCATTGATGAGTTGGGATTTTTGACCTTCATGGATAATTGGGGAGAACCTCTTCCCATAGAATAACTGGAAGTGCTCTGGAAGAAGTTTGTTGAAGATACTTCTAAAATTGATGCCTGGGAAGAACCTCTAATAGAAGCGCAGGTGTTGCCCTTGATGCAGAAGTATACGCGCTTAGATTTATCATTATACGAGTTGGCTCAACGAGCGAAGCACCTCAATTTGATGGATGTTCAGAATATTTGCTTTGTTTATGAGTCTCTCAGTGTCCCTTGCCTATTATCTACTCATGATTGGGGAGAGGTTGTTCATGCTTATGAGGTTATCTCTAAAATAATTCAAGAGTAGGAGGAGCAAGTAGAAGCAAAGTGCATAGCAGTGGAGAAGGCAGCTAGAAGAAGCAAAGCGGGCTGAAGTACTCAAAGTAGCGAAAGAAGCTGAGCAGAAGGAGCATGCAGAGGAAGAGGCGCATCAAAAGGCATCCACAGTATCGATGAGTGTGCCAGCTAAAGACCCTGTTGCCCAATGAATGAAGGCCTGGGATCGCTTGCATCCATGCGAGCTGGATACCCCTTGAGTCGCCAGAAATGTTGGCAATTTTGCATTTTGCCACATTGGGAATTTTGTTGGAATATTTTGATACAATATTTTGATTATGGCGGCATTATTTCGAAGACAATTTCATATGTTCCTAATTTCTTTCCATGTGTGTTGTATTTATTTTTGCGTTGATTCGGGTTTGCCCCACTATGAATACATTGAAAATGAAGGCGTCTGTGAACTTGTGAAAAACAAAAAATAAAATAATGAAAGGCCTAGTTAGAAACTTGAAGGGCTTGAAAATGTATTTATATTCACCCCAAAGGTGGGGTGAACGCCCCAATCGCCCTATGGAAGGGCGAACAAAATTTCAAAAGGAGTGCAAAGCTTCAAGGATCGAGCAAAGATATAAGCGTTCGCATTCGCCCCTATTTTGGGGTGAACGTGTCGTTCGCCCCTTCCATGGGTGAACGTGCCCCATACCAGAGCGCAATCACGATCACCCGAAATGAGCTACAATTTGCGTTCACCCCAAAGGTGGGGTGAACATCCCGTTCGCCCCTCCCATGGGTGAACGTACCTTGGGAACACCTTGTAATCGTGTTCACCCCAAAGGTGGGGCGAACATCCCGTTCGCCCCTCCCATGGGCGAACGAACCATGAGAGTAAAACAATGTCGCGTTCGCCTTGGTTGAGGGGCGAACACATTTTAAAAGGAAGGCTCACGCATGCACAAAGGGAAAATCAGGTGAGGCGGTTTTTCTTGAGGTGAACACAATTCCTGGGCGAAAAAGGAAGAGTTATGGTCAAAGTTTCAAGGGTGCCAGATTTGTGAGCATTGAATAATGGTGGCATTAAGTAACTCATATCGTGAATCCCGAGCATAGAAGAAGTTGAATGAGAAGAGCAGAAGAATATTCATGATTTCCAAAGCGTAAGGATGTTTTCGAGGCATTTAATATTTTCCAAATTATCTATGCACCGACGCCCAAGTTGTTGCTTTCTTGGAAATTATTCCCTGAAATATGGATCATTGTTTCTAAAAAGAAGATTTTGGATGATTCCAAGGAGGGAGTTTCTCATTCTTGTTTTTGATCTGGGATCATTTTGTTCTCTTGTGCATTTAATGAAAGAGGCGAAAACCTCTATAAATACTAATCAAATTTCTATTGTAAAAGGAGGTGAATAAGTGAAATTCACGATATCGCCTTAAGGGCATTTACTTGCAATGTAGTGTAATTATAAAGCATTCAAAGGGGAAATAAGCATGAACATGTAATATACTAAAATGAAGCAAATTAGGCAATAAATGTGATGAAATTATCTCTCTATTTATTTTTCCATAGCTTCAAAACATTATTACAATACATCCCCTTAAGGGCTTCATAAATGTGATACATTTCCATTACAATTTTCCAAGGGATCTAGTCCCTTGGAAGGAGGCCTTTAAGGCGATAAATAATAATGTTGTGAATTCCTACTTCCCACACTCAAGAGCTATTGTTGGGATGATAATATTGTGCCTCCTTAGATACTCATCTTGCCTATAATTCCTATTCTTGAATACAATGGATTGAAACGGTCTTAAAAGCATTTGCGTTATAGAATAAAGCCATTAAACCATGAAAAGGGAGCATATTCTACAACCATAAAAAGTGATCTACATGCATGAAAACTGATCTACATTAAGCATAAACATATTTTAAGCTATTCTAAATGCAAACAAGGAAATTTGGAAGCAAGATCAAAGGTGAAACAATGCAGAAATGGTGACCATTCCTGGGTGAGCTAGATAAACCTGTAATCTTGGGGACCTCAAATACTGCATCAAAACTCCTCCAAATTACCTCAAATTTGGAACAGTGGTTCCTCTAGACATTCCCAAGGTGTCTATGGAGGAATTTCTCTGAAATTCCAATCTATTTTGTGACCATCCCTAGGTGTGACATACACATACTATTCACCATCCCTAGGTGGGACGGTTACAAAACTGCCTTAGTTTTGTCACCTATGCCTATGGAAATTGGTCCAAAACTTGGGTAGGGGTGTTGTCGATAGATGGGGCCAAATAATGCTTCAATTTGGCTGGTTTGGGATTAATGTATTGAGCCTATTGCCCCTGAAATCACCTTAAGATGAAGAGGGTTTCAATACTAAGGAAAGGGCGAGTTTTGGTTTGCAAATAGTGAGGGTTGATTTGTGTAGCACTTTGTTGCATAAATCATCAATCTCTCCTCTGAAATGAGGTTTTGGACCTCCTTTTATAGCCCAAAATGACATCTAGGACAAAATGGCATGTTTGGCCATGCGAGGTAGGTGGTGCCATGTGTCCTAATCTTGTCATTGATTGATGAGGGGAAGGTTGCCCCTTTGGGGCTCCCAATATACTACCTCACTGTCCATTTGCAGGTCCCTAATAAATTTGGGGTGATTGGATGCATTAATGGTAGACTTTGATTGCCATTTAGTGTGTCCTTTAACTTTTTCAAGGGTCCAGTTAGGGGCTGTCCCATCTAGGGATGGTTATTGATGGTCGTCCCTGGGTGGGATGATCACCAACTGTAACTGTCCCTTGGTGGGACGGTCACCAGGAGGTGCCCCGAAACTGCCCTAAACTACTAGGAACCCTCCAAACTAAGTTTTGGAGCCTTTTTTAAGCCTTTTGCTAGCATATAAGGGTGCCCAATAAGGCCATATGTTGTTGATAAGAGGGAATATATAATGCACTGATAGTCTTATCTGATTTACGTGATTTATGTGTCTACAGATACCCCATTTTTGGGATGCATGATTTAAAATAAAGCGTTGAGCAAAAATAGATCACTAAATCATCAAATGATCAAGGTTGTTCATTAACCTAATTAAATTTGTATGCCTCCATTGTGGAAAGAGCATACATTCTTAGAATCCTTTCTATTGACATAGTCGAAGGATCGATTACAGGTATACCTTTTAGCCATGTTGTAATGATAGTCTTATGGGGCTTAGGGCATACTAGGTCTTGGTGCCTTGTATTCTTGTAAACCTTTACATGGGTTAATTATTGAGGTTTCAAGGAGTTCAAGCCTATTTAATTTGCTTCTTATATTATTTTTTTGCCCCAGCATGGGCTTAAAAATTTATCTTTATCCAAGATTCTTTTGAATGCATGGAATTTACACTTTGAGTGTTTAAATGTTGATTCGATTTTTGGATTCATTATTATGACTACCCCCTCAAGCGATGAGTTGATGAGGGTATGAAAAATTTTAAAGTGATGAGTCACTTGATACATATGACCTAATTGGTGTAATTCTTTGTTTCGACGGTACTAAATACTTGTTTGGGGGTGATTTTCGACTATTTTGATGAATAGTTTTGCAAGCAAAAGGCCAAATATATCATTCCCATGGAGCGGTATAGCCATGGAGGCCTTATTGGGGACTAAAATAGACTCTTATGATGCATCTAGAATTATTATAGGTTCATTATTGATCCCTCCAATTTTCTTTCCCATTCTTCCTTATTTTTGGTGGGTGTTTAGCCCTATTTTTGATGTTTTTAAGTTGTTTTTGATTTTTTATTTTTTTGGAGTGTGAGGTTTGAGGACCCACATGATTGTAGCCCATGGGAAGTTTTTGGATTATGATGTATATTTTTGTCCCATACATACATACATTCATACATATATATATATATATATACATACACACACACACACACACACACATATATATATATATATATATATATATATATATATATATATATATATATATATGAGTTTATATTATCATCATATGTTTCCTTATTGCTTTATGATATGTATGCAATGCTTATATTTTCTATATGATTTTATGATGGATGTCTAACATGTATGCATGTATTTATCTTATGATGTGATTTGATGATATGTAGATGTGGATGCTTTATTTATATGCTTTTTTAAATTAAAATATGTGCATAAAATAGTCAGTGGTCGTCTAAATATTATTGCTAATATTTAACCGGTATCTATCCTAGCTCATAAACATCACTTAATGAAAAAAAATTAAATATGTATGATTGGATGTAATGATTTATTGGATTTTAATTTTTTATGATGGATATATGTTGACTATTTTGACGTATTATATGCTAGCACCCTAGACTGTACAAAATGTATCTTTTTATTTTCATGTTATTATAACACTTTATTTAATGGACTTTGTAATTTTGACCAATGTATGACAACATGATGTAAAATGAAATGGATAATGTAATGTGATATGATATTATTTGATAGCTTTTAAGAGACTCAAACACTCTAGTTACCTAATCAAAAGTCATATACTAACTATACAAGATATTTTGATAAAGTATAAACTTATTAAAATAACCAAGATAATAAATATCCCTATGTGTGCACATGATTTCATTACCATTATAACACATAATATTACCCTAGTGAAAATAGGATTTATTCAACCCATCGGCACTAGAGATCATTCTGCGAGTCTCATTATCCTAAGTTTTGTACTTAGTTGTATTAGACCACTATATAACCTAGGTTAAAACAAGCTAGATCATCCACATTAAAACAATGGTATATACCTAAATAAATTGCTTAAGTAGTGGACATATCGTCATGCGAAAGGCTACCACCATTGACAAGTAGGTTATCCACCAAACCTATAATGAGGATCACCTTATGGTTCTCTAATGCTGAGAATTCCAAGGATTCAAGTTCAAGACTCCCTTCTTTTCTTTTAACTTTTGAATTTATCAAGGGATTTACTCGTTTTGATTTGATGAGCAAGGGATTTTAGTAGTGGTGAGAACCACTATTTCTTTTTGTTTTTCCTAGTGATAATAATCATTGTTTCTTTATACATATTTTGAAGTGATGATAATCACTGTTTCTTGTTGGAGTATTTTGAAGGGATGATAATCACTATTGAATTTTCTCTTTGGGATACTTGCCCCAGTGTAGGGCAAGGGATTTTGGGTAAGGAGAAACTTGTCCTTTTGTCAATTCTTAGCATATTTGAACCATTCACATAGGGGGATGAGCAAGATAATATTTTTTCTTGAAAGTAACCTAGACTACTTTACAGTTTTCATATTTCCTTGCACTAGACTTGGATATATTAATGTGAAAATGTGTTGGGATTTTGATGTATACCAAGCATTATCCAAATAGGATTCTACCTTCTAAATATCATGATAGCTTTCTATAAAATCTAAGAATACAACTAGATATGGCTGAGTGACTGAAAACTCTAACTATGTGTTAATAACAATGGCTAAGTGATGGAAAACAGACATATAATGTAAAGTGTAAATGTAAATGGTATATGTAATGTAAATAGGTGATAACATTGATTCATAATGACAATGATTTTAATGGATGCCTAGTGTATATACCTGGTTTTAGACATGTATGATCAATTTGTTATGATGCATAATGCAATGACGAGAATGCCTAATGCAATTTATATGAAGTGCAATGAAGCAAATTTTTTTTTTTTTTTTATGATTTTAATGATGTTTTTGATTTTTTTTTTGATATATATGGATATACAAGTTGAACAATGGGTTTAATAAATGCCATTGGGGATTTTGGGTGACCAAAGGACTTATAGATGCCTTCGGAGCATTTTGGGATGACCTAGTCAATCGTAAACTGCTTAGGAATGTTTTAGTTTGACCTAGATGGTCATAGACCACCTAGGGACATTTTATGCAAACCAAAGGGCTTATAGATATGTATTGTTCCAAATTTTCTGCACCCTTACCTTCAGGCTAAAGGATCCGCGCCCGAAAGGGGGATGCGGGAAGGATGGGACAATACCTCGGACTAAGAGGCCTTTGGAAGGTCCCGCCTCTCGGGGAGGTGTATTAAGGTGATTTTTCGATGGATGGTGGGGTTCACCAGGAAACGTTTAGTGGTAGTCTCCACGCCTAGGTTGGGAATGTGTTTGATGTGTTCATTTTTATCTTTAATCATTCAAATCCTAGGTTTGGCCAAATGAATCTAAGTTGTTCTATTATGAAAATGCAGACTAAATGAATACAGAGAACAAAATTAAACAGAAAACACAGAGAATAAATTAAGTGAAGAAATCCATACCTGGTTTCGGATGTCTGATGGAGGTTCTAATTTTTGAAGCAGTCAAGATCGTCTCTGATCTGACAGGATCATCTGCGATCAGACAGGATCATCTGAGATCTGACGAATTCGTCAGAGACCTGCAAACAGAGAAATAGATACAAAATACAGAAAATGCAGCTATACTGATAATGGAAAATGATGTGAAATAATAATAAGGATGTTAATAAGATAATCCCGAATAGAAATGCAAGTAAATTACGATGCTTTAATAGCTAATCATGATTTTATTATGCAATTAAACTACATGGGTGAACTCCAAGATGCAGAATAACAAGAAATAATAATAAAACTGACTAAATGCAAAATAAAACAATAAATAAATGGAGAAAGAATGCAAACTCAGGGCACTGATTGCCCCCAATGTTGACTGCAGTCAAAATCATCTCGGATTGGTACGAAATCGTCTCGAATTGGACAGGATCGTCTACGATGATCTGAGCTTGCTCCGACTGAAAATCAATGAGGTCCCTGCAAGAAAACTTGGAAAGTACAAATGCAGATGGTAATCCAGGGTATTCTAATGCACGCAAAGGTCAAGTTACAGGAAAATTCAGCCAGGGGAATGTCAAGGGGGGTCCTAAGGTTTAAATAGGCTTAGGAGGGAGGTTAGGAGGTTGGAGATCATCCTAATCTGGAAGATCTCCAATGGGGGAGGTCTCTAACGACGTAGACACGCTTCTGCCCAGATTAGAGACGTCGTTGAAACAGAAGCTAATTATGCACAAATCAGTTTGGGACGAGATCGTCTGGACGTTCTGCTCCAGATGAAATCGTCCGATCTGAGGCGATATCGTCTGATCGATGACGATATCGTCCAATGGACAAAACAAACTCTAAAAATGGCATGGAAAATGAGGAAACAGGCAGCAGGAGTTTGGGAGCGGTTTTGGGGTTGAAATTTGAATTTGAATTATTACTAAGGTAATTGTAATTATTTACTAAAGTTTACTGCGCCAATTTTAGGGTGCTACATTTTGCCCCCTCTTTAGCGAATTTTTTGAGGAAAATGCGTTAAAGATGAGTTCTTCTCGATCTACGAGAAAGCAAAAAATTTATTCCCATTTTTAGGCGATGATTCTAGGTCGAATCGTACGACAGCTTACTATGGTGCCCCCTCCGTGTTTTTACCCAAATCGAACGTTTGAGGTAAAAACGTGGAAAAGCAAAATTTAAAATGTTTTTAATTGTTTTTGAATAAAATTAAGAAAAATAGGGTAAAACCCTAATTCATTTTTACTGTTCATTTTCATTTTCTGGTTTCTGGAGCTCTGCAAACAAAATGGTCGAGACAGCGCACAGATCGACAGAGGTCCGACACGGGCTACGGGTAAGAATCTAAACTTAGTTTAGAATGCTTTAATTTAGAATTTCATGCTTTTTAGATCAATTTTGACTGATTTTTGAGCATCGCGGCCATTTTTGGGCCGTCGACGTCGTCGGGACGAAATCGTCTCGATTTCGCCAAAATCGTCTCGATATCGCCGATTTCGTCCAAGGGCGAAATCGACGAGATGGGGACGATTTCGTCCAATAAGGGACGATTCCCTCATGCAAAATCGGAGACGAAATTGCTCAAATTTGGGACGATATCATCCAATAGTGGACGATATCATCATTTGTATGAAAGTGGACTTATTTTACTTGCATTTTTACTTAATTATTTATTGATTTTTATTGGTTTGTTGTTTATGTTGCAGAGAGGATTACTAAAGAGCAGAGAATGGAAATACGATGGGTTGAGGGATGACTTGGCCGCTCTATCTCAGGCAGAGCGAGATCAGTTGGCGTAAGTCGACTTACGAGCATGTGGCAGATATGCCACAGGTTTCTACAGATATGGGGCTATTGACAGCCCTAGCAGAGAGGTGGTATCCGGGTTCTTCCTATTTTTGGTTATCGACAGGGGAGATGACTCCCACACTGGAGGATGTATGGAGGATTTTGAGGATCCCCATACAAGGACGGCTAATAACTCCCATGGCCAATCAGGGCCACACGATGATGCGACTGTGCAGAGATCCGAGCTTCACCCTGGAGAAGGGCAGAGTGAACATCGAGTCGCTACGCCAGATGCCTGGGGCATCTAGACTGACACAGGTTTTGGCTAGGGTGGTAGGTGGTCTGCTGCTATGCCATCAAAGTGGATGCAGACTACCATGGCTATTGATAGATGTGGTCTACGACATGAGAGACCACGGGTACAGGTTTGCTTGGGGGAGCTATGTACTATGCCGATTGTATAGGATCCTACATGGGGTCGTATACAAGGGCGACCGATGTCTGGTCATGACATCACTACTACAGGTTTGGTGCTGGGAGCACATCATGGTGCGGAGGCCGATAGGGCTCCCACTAATAGGGATTGATGGGGAGAGGCCCCGAGCTTTCTACTGGTGGCTCCGGAGAGGGTCACAATGGCGGATAGATCTGCCAATGTCCCAGAGACTACTTGATGACCTTGTCTCCGACCAGATCACCTCGGAGGCCTTGGAGAGATCATCCAGGGTGGGCCGAGGATGGACAGGAGCTGGCTCACGTTAGGCAAACCTATTGGCTAAGGATGGAGAGGGGAGAGGTGGAGCTCCACCGCTATGACCGAGTTTTGAGGCAGTTCGGTCTACAATAGGGGATCCCATCTCTCAGAGACTACGAGTTTTCCTGGACCATCCGGGATAACACTACAGTTAGCGGGGCTCCAGACATGCAACGCTTCTGGAGTCAGGATGTAGATGATGCCCCGATCCAGCCAATGGATGGGGACGATACTGGGGTAGCCGATGGCTATGATGCCTGGTACATAGGCATCCACCCTCCTCGGATGACGAGGGCTCAGGGTCCGATTCACGTAGTTGTGCATCGGATGGGGAGGCGATGCCAGGCGGCCATTGAGGCGGCACAGGGTCACGACGGGAGAGAGCAGAGGAGGCCACAGGCTCAGCAGAGGCCATGGCAATGGGAGAGGAGGGAGGAGAGACCCCCTTCTCCATGGAGAGAGAGGCCACCATCGCCCGATAAGGGCAAGGGTGTCGAGGCAGGAGAGAGTAGCGAGATGGCTACTCTTCGGGCGGAGACTGTTCATCTCCAAGCTCAGGTGCAGTCCTTGCAGGATGAGGCTGCATGACTCAGGGCTCGAGGCGGAGGGGCGAGCACTCAGGATTTAGCATGAGCTATTGCCCAGGTTACATTCTATCAGGCTCTATATTACCAAGCGGTGCCAGCAGAGCAGAGGGTGCCATTACCAGCTCATATTGCAGAGCCTGTCGTGATGGGGTCATCTAGGACATCATCACGATCGACGTCCAGGACTCATGGCACCACACGGACTGCGATGGGGCCACCTCGTCCACCTCAGGGCAGGGGAGGAGATGAGGCTGAGAGCTCGAGGGCTTCTCGAGGCTAGCTGCTATAGACTGGGCTACACAGATTGATACATAGTGTTGATTATTTTTTGATAGAGGATCGAGTATGCCGAGGTACAGATTGTGGCATACCGATCCAGTTTTGAGATGATGTATATATTATTGATATATATATATATGAGATATTTTTGATCATATGACTTGTCTTATGTGTTTGTTATGATGCTTTAATGTTTGGTGTGATTGATTTGATGATTCATGGAATTATGTCGTTGGAAATATTATGGTTTGAATGTCATGCTTGTAGAATTTAAATGAAATAATCTGATGTAAACAAATTGGTTGTTTGTGATGTGATTTGATAAAAAGAAAAGGGACTTCTAACAATAATTTCAAAGGACATTGTCGCTATTATAGACCATTTCATGGAGTCGCCGCTCACTCGGTCGTCAAGCTAATCCCAGTATAGAAATATTGTTAAAAGTAAAAGAGTGCTTAAGAGACTGTCTTAAGGCTTTGTTGTGATGATGCAAATGAGGATGATGATGGTGATTTGTTTTCAGATTGTCATAAAAATAGTATGCATGAAATATTTTAAAATGATTTGCTAGGCATAAATTCCTAAGTGTGATAAAATTTTGAATAATTCCTTAGAAATTATACCATGGTTGCAAAATTGAAGTTGACATAATGACATGAAAATAGAAACAATGTGCGTTGTTGTTAAAGCATAATTGTGTAACATAATGATTTAAGTCACATGGTTTTTATGATTTGGAATAAATGGGAAAATAAAATTAAAACAATGGTTTGCGCTAGGCATAGAATATTTAGGTATAGACTTATACCATCATCGCGAAATCCAAAAGAAGAAAATAAATAGTTTTATTGCATGGTTGATTTTTAATTTTTGAAAATAAACAAAAAATATGAAGATGAGGACTTGCGCTAGGCATAAGATTCCAATTGTGGTTTTGGAACTATACCATCATCACGAAAGTCGATAATATATATAAATGTAACTTTATTGCATGTTTTTGAAAATGATTTTGATTTTTGATAATGCATGTAGTTGTCTTTATACTAAACAATTGTTCTCAGAGAAGAAAATGAAATTATTCCAGACAATTTTGCAAAAATATTTCAAAGTATCTTAAAGACAAAAGTTAGATTTATAAGGAATCCCATGTGCATATGTGAGTTCATTTCCGATCTTGATTTATCATAATGATACACAAAATCTCTCAAATACAAATGTGTGTGCAATTGTATTGTTCATTTACCAGGTTTGAGCAAGATACTATGATACAAGTGATTTGAATTAACCAAATAAGTGTTCATTAACCATGATTTAGATGCATATAACCATACCAGACTACTATGTAAGTCTGGTTATCAAGAGCTAGCTAATCCATAAGCAGACATAGGTTCGTACAAAATAAGGTCGCTAATGTGACAGACATCACCACGCTAGGAGTTACCCAAGGCCAAGCGAGTTGGGCACAAACCACCTGTTATGGGGCTTACCTCACAGCTTTTCGAATAATTGAGAATTCCAGGGATTCAAGCTCATCAACCCTTCTTTTCTTTTCAATGGGTAGGGAAAGGGATTTTATTGCTTTTGCTTTTGCTTGTTTTGCTTGCTTCGTTCTTTTCCTCTTTTTTTTTTTTTTGTATCTTTTGCTTTGATATTTGAGATAATGCTGAAATAGTGCTAAATGATTTTGCTTGATTCTTCTTTTTCTTTTGCATCCTATTCTAGGGATACTTGCTCGGATTAGCTGTAGAGCAAGGGATTTTTATTCTGGGTAGGGGTGAGCTTGTCCTTTTGCCAATTCTCAAAGATTCTAGACCATGTGCATGATAGGATAGCAGGGGAAACTTTTCGCTCAAGAAACCACTTCTACTATGTAGCATAGCATGGACATTACAAATATAATCATTTTATTGTGAAAGGATATGCTTGGTTTAAGTAAATAACAAGATCAATTCTCTATGCTCAAACTTTATTTAATTGAATTTTGTGGACTTTGATATAAGAGAGATTAGTAATCATACCAAATAAATCAAGATATTTATTCATGTGAATGTGAAAGTGTGGGATTCCAAATAAATGCTAATTTATCCAAAATAATTTGAAAATATAACTGCAATATGTCACAATTTGAGAAGTACAAAAATAAAAGATGTTTTTTTGAAGATTTTTGATGATTTTGAATGTTTTTGGTGTTTTTAATTTTAAGTTATGAATTGAGAGAAATATAAGATAGTGGTTTTTTTTTTTTGAAATATTTTAAACAAATATATACAATGATGAAATGACCAATTTTGTTACGCATAGTAACGTTTAAGATGTAAAATGTTCATGGGTTCTTTAAGTTCTTTACCATCTAAGGTAGCTAATTTGTATGCTCCCGATTCAAATTTAGCAGTGATAATATATGGTCCAAGCCACTTGGGCTCAAATTTACCTTTAAGGTCTTTAGTTGCATTAGTATTCTTTTGATTTTCTTTTAAAACAAGATCGCCGACCTCAAAGGATCGATGACGAACTTTCTTAGCATATGATCTTTTAAGCTTGTTTTGGTAGGCACGAAGATGCTCCAAAGCATTGATGCGCTTTTCATCTAGGAGTTCCAACTGACCGAGTCTGCCAGCTCGATATTCATCTCCTACTTCGGTATCTTGAAGTAGCAGAGCCAAAGAAGGAACTTCTAATTCAAAGGGAAAAATGGCTTCAACGCCATAAACCAAAACAAAAGGTGAAGTTCCAATGGGAGTTCGAACACTAGTTCGATAGGCCCACAAAGCTGGATATAATTGAATGTGCCAGTCACGGCCAGATTTATTGACCAATATTTTGAGAATTTTGATTAAGGTTTTGTTAGAAGCTTCTGCTTGGCCATTACCCTGAGGATAATAGGGAGTGGACCAGCGATGTTGAATCTTATATTTTTGGCATAATTTCTTAACATCTTTATTTTTGAAACAAGTTCCGTTGTCTGAGATGAGATTTGCAAGAATTCCGAACCTACAAATGATTTGATTAAAAATAAATTTAGAGACTTGTGTTCTAGTGCAGGAAGCTAAAGGCATAGCTTCAACCCACTTCGTGAAATACTCAGTGGCGGTTATGATGAATTTGTGTCCATCAGATGACACAGGATTAATTTTGCCAATAATGTCTAAGCCCCATTTTGAGAAGGGCCAAGGAGATGAAATAGCCTGCAGTTCTTGTGCAGGGGCATGGACAAGGTCAGCATGTTTCTGGCACTTGTCGCAATGGCGCACATAATCATGTGCATCATTCTCCATGGTAGGCCAAAAGTATCCTATCCTAAGGAGCTTTTTAGCAATGACACTACCACTGAAGTGTCCTCCACAAGATCCATCGTGGGCTTCACTCAAAGCTGATCTGGACTCTTCTAAATTCAAACATCTCAATAGGATACCTTCAAAAGATCTCCTATATAAAGTATTGCCAATTATTACAAATCGACTTGCTCGTCTACGTAATAACCGACGCTGGTTTCTATTAGAATTGGCAGGGAAAGTCCCATTGTGAAGAAAATCAAATATATCCATATACCAAGGTTCAGGAGTAGTCTCATTGATTAGAAACACATCCAAAGGTTCTAAGCATGACTTATGTGAAGCGGGTTCCTGGAGTCGATGAATAATGATGGTGGCATATTCGTCATCTAACTCCAAGGGCAGAAGAGATGCAGCTGTGGCCATAGCATCAGTCGCACGGTTGCTAGTTCGAGGAATAGCTTCCAAGGTAACTTGATCAAATAGAGACATTAATTGTAAAACATAGGCTTTATATGGGCGCAATTTATCATCTCTGGTCTGATAAACTTCATTAATTTGGTTTATAACAAGTTGAGAATCACCAAAAACTAGCAGATGTTTAATTTTTAATGCCAAGGTAGCTCGTAATCCAAGGATTAGAGCCTCATATTCAGAAGTATTATTGGTGCAAGCAAATGTTAATTTAAAGGACAAAGGTATAATGTGTTTTTGTGGAGATATTAAAATAATACCCGCACCAGCCCCACTCATGCATCGGGCTCCATCAAAGTATAAGGACCATTGTTCAACATGGTCTGCCTCTAATTGAAGGCATTCATCAGGAAACTCAATGATGAGGGGATGGGTAGACTCTAAGGGTGCAGCAGCTAGTTGATCTGCTATGATTTGACCCTTAACAGACTTTTGTCCTATGAACGTGAGTTCAAACTCGCTTAGAGCAAGAACCCACTTCGCTGTACGACCCGATAAATAAGGTCGACTCATGAGATACCGCAAGGGATCATATTTAGCAATGACATATGTTTTTTGACTGAGCATATAATGGCATAATTTCTGCGTAGAAAATATGACTGCTAGACATAGTTTTTCTAATGCTGTGTAGCGAGTTTCATAATTGATGAGGGTTCTGCTAATGTAATAATTAGCACGTTCTTTCTTCTCATCATCAAGCTGAGCTAACATAGCTCCTAAGGCAAAATCTGAAGCTAAAATATACAGGATAAATGGGCGATCAGGTCTAGGCGGTGAAAGCACAGGTGGGTTAAGGAGATATTGTTTGAGAAGTTCAAAAGCTTCCTTACATTCGTCGTCCCAATTAAAAGGGACATCCTTCTTAAGGAGCTTAAGAAAGGGACTGGTTTTGTCCGCCGACTTATCGATGAAGCGACGGATGGCTTGAAGTTTACCTTGTAAACTTCGTAACTCAGATATATTGGTGGGTGCGGGCATATCAGTGATAGCCGCAATCTTGAGAGGGTCAATTTCAATGCCACGTAAAGAAACTATAACCCCTAATAGTTTACCGGACTTAACTCCGAATATGCATTTGGCTGGATTTAATCGAATAAGGTATTCTCTTAACCGATTAAATACTTTTCTCAAATCATCTAAATGATCATCTTCTTTAATAGAGCGAGCTATAATATCATCTACGTAATCATGTAGGATATCATGCATCATATCATGAAAGATATAAGTCATGGCTCGTTGATATGTTGCGCCTGCATTCTTTAAACCAAATGGCATCACTTTCCAAGCAAAAGGTACCCCAAGGGGTAATAAAGGCTATTTTAGCCTGATCTTCAGGAGCTATCCTGATCTGATTATAGCCAGAAAATCCATCCATTAGGGACATCATTCCACTCCCGACAGTAAAGTCAATGATTTGATCCATGTTTGGAAGAGGAAAATCATCTTTAGGGCATGCAACGTTAATATCTCTAAAGTCTATGCAAACCCTAACTTTGGTAGCTTCTTTCTTGGTGACTCGGAACTACATTTGAGATCCATTCAAGTATAATCAATAGCTTGTATAAAAACAACATTCAGGAGTTTTTCTAACTCCCCTTTGACTAGCAAGGCCACTTTGGGATGCATTTTTCTAAGTTTTTGTTTAACAGGTTTAGCATCCGGATGGACTACTAGGTGATGCATGACTACAGAAGGGTCTAAACCTGGCATATCTTCATATGTCCAAGCGAAGACATCTTCATATTCTTTAAGGAATGCAATGTATTGCTCTTGTTTTTCTTGACTTAATTCTGATCCAATACTGATTATGTGAGGATTATCCTCAGTTCCAATGTTAACTTTAATGATGCTTTCTACTTCCATGTGTAGATCTCTTTCAAAATTAGGTGGGGTGGGTGAAACGCCCAATTCTTGTAATTATTTTAAGGTTAACTTGGATAATTCATCTTGAGGAGTCGTGGCCTCAAGTTGGGCTATAGTAGGTATAGAACCATCAAAATAAAAACCATTGTGTAACATCTCTTCAATGGAGACATCATGGAAAATATCTCCTTCCAACTCATCATCGGATTCAACAATCAATTCAGGGTAAACTATGGATAGCATATTGCATGTAAAGGGATTATTCTTTGGACACAAAGAATCTTGTTTATCTAGATAATCTTGATAACATATGAGTTGATCATCATCTTCAAAAGGGAAGGGTTGACCCTTACTAGGAAATAGGCCCACACCACATCGGGCGGGCCATGGTTCTACCTCAATAGGTTCTTTCATACCATTTTGGAAAGGTCCCAAGCCTTTCCCTTTATATCCCATTTTAAGCATTATAGGTTTAGCTTTAATATATTCATTAGCAAAATAGCATCGAGCATATCCATCATGATGAGTTTTGATGTTCCTGGGTATTCTTCCCCAGTCATATCCTTTATAAATGAAGGCGCAACTCCCGACTTGGTAAGTACTCCCCATAGGTTGTGGGAGGCCCAAAGTACGAGGAGATGGCGGCAAATTACTTAAGATAATAGAATTTTGCATAGAAGCATTTGTTTTTTCTGATATAAGGATTTGAGATAAATCGGGTAAGAGTTCATCAGAAAGAGCATAAGATGTAGAAGGATCATTCCCTATATCTTTAGATGTGGAAGGTATGATAGATGTAGATAATGTGGAGGTGTTAATAGATGGGTCTATAGGTTTTGAAATTATAGGGATGGAACATGAAGGATTGGTTGTGGATTTAAGATCTTTTTGAGGTTCTAGAGTGGTTTGTTTAGAAGATTGTTGATCTATATATGAGGGTGAAATTAATGAAGGAGACATAGATGAAGTTATGGGTGTGTGTTTCACACTTTTAGATGAAAAATAAGAATTAGGATGTGTGGATGACAGAGCAGGGCAAAATTGAACTCCAACAGGTTCTGCCAGAGCACACATATCAAAGGGTCTGGGATCACCATGGATAGTGACCAACTAATTTTTAAATTTGAATTTAACACATTGGTGTAAAGTTGATGGGACAGCTCGCATTGCATTGATCCAAGGATGACCCAAGAGTATATTGTACGATGCGGGGCAATGTACAATAAACACGGTCGTATCTAAGGTTCTAGGACCAACTTGCAATGGGATGGTGATAACTCCACACGTTTCTTGTGTTTCGTCATTGAAAGCTTTTATGATCATGTCAGTTTTCTTCATTTCATCACTTCTAAACCCAAATATTTGGTAGAAGTCAAAAGTGCAAATATTTAGAGATGAACCATTATCAATCAAAACCCTTTTGACTGCTACATCTCCTATTAGGGCAGTAATATATAAGGGGTTATCCTTATGTAGACTATGTTGTGGTATATCTTTATCTCGAAAGTCAATACAATCAACTTCTCTAGTGATGATAGTATTGGCCATGGCTTCGGGTTGAATATTTTGAGGTACCATCATTTGGCTTAATGTAAGCATCAATTCATCCCTATGGGTAGGAGAAGATCTTAACAAGTCCAAAAGGGAAATTCTGGCTGTAGTATTGGATAATTGTTCATTAATATTGTAAGGAGGTTTAGGTTGAACATTAGGAGCATAATTCCCTTTATTGGGATTTTTCAAAACAAATGGGGCTGATCCATCGTTCTGATTTGGTTCTTGTTGAAGATTTTGAGCCTGTTGTCTGGTAACGACTCCGATGGTACCTACAATGTTATATTGAAGACGCTGAACTGGTCTTGGTTGAGCGTTTATGGCTTGTTCATTAGGAAGGAACTGATTAGAAGAGGGTCGAGTAGTAACTCTTCTAGGAAATGGTTCTTCTGGAACCATAGCATCTGTGATAGGTTGAATAGGATCTGATTCATTTTCAGAACTATTCGATTGGTTTGAGGTGATGTCTACTTCACTTTCAGTATCCGATTCTACATCACTAGGATCCGGAGTTTGAATATTATGTAGGGGCCTGGTCGTGACTATGGATAAAGTTGTGCCAAATATTTGAGGATCCTGAATAGATAATTGTCCGCTAATAGTCCCTACATATCGGGTAGGAGGGGGAACATTATGATGTTCGATTTGATTGGCCACTTCCTTACCATGTTTTGGTAAAGGATGTTGAAATATATCTAATGATTGATTAGCATTTTGATTCTGATTTTGGGGAATGGTCTTTTGAGCATTATTAGGAGCATTTTGTTTAGGTTGGAAGGCTTGCACCTCCATTTCATTATTATCAATCAGATCTTGTATTTTATGTTTCAATCTTTTACAAGAGTTTGTAGAGTGTCCAGGTCCTCTATGAAAATCACAATGTAAATCAGCTCTGTATCCAGGTATAGTTGGATCAGGTTCCTGGATAGCTGGTAATTGAATCAAACCTCTTTCGAGTAATTGGGGTAGAATAGTTGATAATGGTTGATTGAGTCTAGTAAACTCTCGAGGAGGTTTATCAGGAGGTTTCAATATAAATTTTTCTGTTGTCTTCGTTGTATTGATATTAGCAATGTTTCTACTATCAATGACTCCGTCACCTACAACTTGTTTATTTTTGTACTGATTTTTGGATGTTTTCTCATCATCTTTCTTCCTAAGTTGGCCTCTCCTAATGAGAGCATCTTCCACCCTTCGAGCTAAGTCTATAGCTTGATCGAAGGTGGTCAAGGTAGCAGTTGATAACTCATAGGATATTTGTTCTTGTAAATTATTAATAAAAATATCCAACATTTCCCTATAAGGTAGCACAAAGTGCAGTTTTTCTATCAACTGCCTCCATCTAGCTAAGAAATCAGCAAAACATTCATCTTTATCTTGTTTTAAGTTGTATAAATCTTTAATGGTGACATGCCTCTCGATGTAGGCACTAAATTGATGGACAAAAGATTCAGCTGTTTCTTCAAAATTTCTCAAAGAATGAGTGGGCAATTGATAGTACCACTCTAATGCCATTCCTCCTAAGCTTTTCGGGAACATTTTTAGTAATAGCAAGTCATCATGTGATATATCATGACATGCTATCCTAAACATGCGAAGATGCTCTATGGGATCTTCGGTTCCTTTATATATAGGCAGGACGGGCATGGGAAAGTGTTTAGGGTATGGTTGTGCTACAACTATGGGATCCAAAGGCTGACTACACATCTCTCGATAATTGTACGAGGGACGGTAGGGATCTATCTGGTCCATGCGCGAAGCTAACTGTTTCACCATGGCTTCCAGATTACTGGTTTGCCCACCATATTGATTCGGTAGGGTATTAATATGGGATTTGTGAACATATGATGAAGGGACATGAAGATTAGACGCTATATTGCTATTGTGTAAATTGTTGGTAGGAAGAGTGTTATGAAGAAGTTTTGAAGTTGTATTATGTTGTATCCCGGATTGTTGAAAATTGGTGTTTGGCTTCATTTTAGGTTTTTGTCGATTTGAAGCATATTGATCAATAGTTTGGCGAAATAAAGCAGTGAATGAAGGTTTCTTTTGTGTGGGAATGATTTTAGGCTCAATAACAGGTTCCTTAGGGGGTTGGGTAACCTGTTGTTTTTGCATGTTCTGAATCATAGTGACCATATCTCTATTGGATGGTCCAGCCTTATCACTTTCTTGATCAACAAAGGACAAGGGATTAGTGTGTATGTTAAACATATCTTCCATGGCTGCTTGAGTGTCACTAATTTGTCCTCTATCAATACGAACCGCCATATTAAGAGCACCAATGTTATTATTGAAAAATTTCCAGAAATGATCTAAGTTATCAAAAGCAATAGTTCCATCTGGAGCCATTCTAGGGGATGAGGATCCTTCCTCTTTAAGATTTTCTTCTTGTTCATCTACAACAAGCTCATCTTCTGGCTGTTCTAGAGTTTCTCCTTCCGAAATTGAATCCTCAGGAAGGACATTTGGGTTTTTTGTTTTGTCTCTTAACCAATCTTCTTCTTCTTCTTCAGTTTGTTTACCATTCCTAAGTCTAGGCATTGTGCTTAAATTTAGATTTCAGCAAATATATATATATATATATATATATATATATATATATATGCAACAAGCTTAAGAGGTATATATTTTAATTATATACCTACTATAGGATTTTAAAATAAAATGTTTTGGTTTTGTTATATTTTGGTTTTTCTTGTTTTTTTGTTCTATTTTTTTGTTTTTGTAACAATATTATAAAGATAACAAACAACACACTAAATGCAAGAAATAATAATAATGAAAACAATGATCTAGTTTTCTATAAACAATTTATAAATATCATTAATGGGCTCGAGTTCTTCAGGAGTCATGAAGTGTTCTTCTTCAAATTGAAAATTTTCTTTCAAGAATTTAATGAAAAGTGCTATAGTGATATTATCTGTCTCAGATTCTGGTTGGTAGAAATAAAGTTCGTGGCAATACTCTCGATATAACATAGCCCGAGGAACTCTCCTCCACCTTTCCCTATCTATAAGAACAACCTCTTGATCTTCTACATGACCTAGGAATTGGTGTATAACAGCTGCGTTCTCGAGGTATTCCTCGAAGGTGAACAATTCTGAAGACACAAGAGCTCTCCTATAAGCTAACCACCTATGGCAGGCTCTCTGAAGTTCATGATAAAAAATGAGTTGATGAGGATCCAGGATTCTATCTAGGACAAGCCTCTTGATTTGTTTAAGTTCTGTTGACCTAGATGAAATGACACCTAGCCTCCTATCCAGTTCTTTCCACAAAAGTTGGTTTCTATCTGTTTCAGGCACGCTAAGCACAAAATTAATTTCTATGGTCTGCTAATTGGTTTTCAACATTTATAGTAACTGCTAGTCTTTTCTTAGGAGCTACCATCTAAACATGATATGCAACTTAGTAGTTCTCTAATGATTTTTAAATGCATCTATGTTTTTGTTTTTCTTTGTTTTTTTTGTTTTCAAAAGGTTTTAGTTTCACGTCGGGTTCACCAAAATGTATCGTTCCAAATTTTCCGCACCCTTACCTTCAAGCTAAAGGATCCGCGCCCGGAAGGGGGATGCGGGAAGGATGGGACAATACCTCGGACTGAGAGGCCTTTGGAAGGTCCCGCCTCTCGGGGGAGGTGTATTAAGGTGATTTTTTGACGGATGGTGGGGTTCACCAAGAAACGTTTAGTGGCAGTCTCCACGCCTAGGTTGGGAATGTGTTTGATGTGTTCATTTTTATCTTTAATCATTCAAATCCTAGGTTTGGCCAAATGAATCTAAGTTGTTCTATTATGAAAATGCAGACTAAATGAATACAAAGAACAGAATTAAACAGAAAACATAGAGAATAAATTAAGTGAAGAAATCCATACCTGGTTTCGGATGTCTGATGGAGGTTCTGATTTTTGAAGCAGTCAAGATCGTCTCTGATCTGACAGGATCGTCTGCGATCAGACAGGATCATCTGAGATCTGATGAATTCATCAGACGAATTCGTCAGAGACCTACAAACAGAGAAATAGATACAAAATACAGAAAATGCAGCTATACTGATAATGGAAAATGATGTGAAATAATAATAAGGATGTTAATAAGATAATCCCGAATAGAAATGCAAGTAAATTACGATGCTTTAATAGCTAATCATGATTTTATTATGCAATTAAACTACATGGGTGAACTCCAAGATGCAGAATAACAAGAAATAATAATAAAACTGACTAAATGCAGAATAAAACAATAAATAAATGGAGAAAGAATGCAAACTCAGGGCACTGATTGCCCCCAATGTTGACTGCATTCGAAATCATCTCGGATTGGTACGAAATCGTCTCAAATTGGACAGGATCATCTGCGATGATCTGAGCTTGCTCCGGCTGAAAATCAATGAGGTCCCTGCAAGAAAACTTGGAAAGTACAAATGCAGATGGTAATCCAGGGTATTCTAATGCACGCAAAGGTCAAGTTACAGGAAAATTCAGCCAGGGGAATGTCAAGGGGGGTCCTAAGGTTTAAATAGGCTTAGGAGGGAGGTTAGGAGGTTGGAGATCATCCTAATCTGGAAGATCTCCAATGGGGGAGGTCTCTAACGATGCAGACACGCTTCTGCCCAGATTAGAGACGTCGTTGAAACAGAAGCTAATTATGCACAAATCAGTTTGGGACGAGATCGTCTGGACGTTCTGCTCTAGACGAAATCATCCGATCTGAGGCGATATCGTCTGATCGGCGATGATATCGTCCAACGGACAAAACAAACTCTAAAAATGGCGCAAAAAATGAGGAAACGGGCAGCAGGCGGTTTGGGAGCGATTTTGGGGTTGAAATTTGAATTTGAATTATTACTAAGGTAATTGTAATTATTTACGAAAGTTTACTGCACCAATTTTAGGGTGCTACAAGATATCTTTGGGGCTTTTTGTATTGACCTAGACAATTGTAGATATCCTAGGAACATTTTATTTTGACCTAGATGGTCATTGACTGCCTAGGAGCATTTTGGGTGACCTAGACGATCATTGGCACTAAGGAAATGCCATAGAATACCTAGGGGTATTTGGTTATGACCAAAGGACTTAAATATGCCTTTGGAGCTTTTAAGGTTGACCTAGATGATCATAGATAGTCTAGGGGTTTTTTTATTTGACCTAGATGGTCATTGACCACTAGGAGTATTTTAGGGTGACTTAGAAAGTCAGTGATACTTAGAAAGATTCTACAACTACCTAGGGGCATTTTATTGTGACAAAAGGGATTATAGATACCTTTGGAGATTTTAAGGTTAACCTAGATGATCATAGATAGTATAGGGGTTTTTTATTTGACCTAGATGGTCAAAGACTGCTAGGAGCCTTTTAGGGTGACCTAGATGGTCAGCGACACTTAGAAAGTGTCTACGACTGCCTAGGGGTATTTTATTGTGACCAAACGGTTTATAGATGACTTTGGAGCTTTTAAGGTTGACCTATATTATTGTAGATAGTCTAGGTGCTTTTTTATTTGGCCTAGACAGTCAAAGACCACTAAGAGCCTTCTAGGAGGGCCTAGATGATCAACGACACTTAGAAAGTGTCTAAGACTACCTAGGGGTATTTGATTGTGACCAAAGGGCTTATATATGCCTTTGGGGAATTTAATATTAAGTTAGAGGATCGTAGATAGTCTAGGAGATTTTTTATTTGACCTAGATAGTCAAATACTGCTAGGAGCCTTTTAGGGTGACCTAGATGGTCAACGATACTTATAAAGTGTCTACGACTGCTTAGGGGTATTTTGTTGTGACCAAAGGTATTATAGATGCATTTGGAGATTTTAGGGTTGACCTAGATGATCATAGATAGTCTAGGAGATTTTTTATTTGACCTACATGGTCAAAAACCGTTAGGAGAATTTAGGGTGACCTAGAAAATCAATGATACTTAGAAAGTGTCTACAACTACCTAGGGGTATTTTGTTGTGACCAAAGGGCTTATAGATGCCTTTGAAGCTTTTTGGTAACTCTGATTACTTTGTGATTCTAGGAGGAAGGTGTAATACCTTGTGTACCCCTAGCATTTGTGGTGATCAAAGGAAGCAAGGAAGGTGTAATACCTTTAGGATCCCCAATTTGCTTCATTTTTTGTGATGTTATTAGTGGGGAAGGTGTGACACATTGGATACCCCTAGTATGTACTATGTTTGATGCATTTTTAATTTATTGTCTAGGAGGAGTGATAGAGATCGACTCCCCCTATTGTGGCAAGGGATTAGGGGTAATACCACTATCTTTATGGGATAACATGAGTGACCCACTTGTGGATACAACTTCCCTATCAATAAGATCTTGGACCACATGTCTAAAATTATGACAATTACTAATGTCATGCCCTCTTATTCGATGATAAAGGTAAGAATGATCCTCCCTGTATCGTTTAGATCTAGACCTATTTAGTTTGACCAAGGGTATATCTGGCAAGATGATTTCCTTTGTTTCTTGCAAGTTGTGAAGGATGGTTGACATTGACTCATCTAATGGAGTCCAGGTATGATGTTGAGGTTTTAAACGAGGTTAAAATGGTCACCAAATTTTATGAGGCAACGGGGTTGTATGCATCTTAGTCACCTATTTAGGATTTTCTTCCTGAATCTTGTTTATAGGCAACACATTTTGAACTATGTCAATTTTTTTATTGTTGATTTGAAGATCATTCTTGTCAAGCATATCATGTACCTTATGTAGTGACCCCAAGAATGCACACACCGGTATCCTTTTTGTAACCCTACTTGCAATGTTATTAGAATACCGAAGATGAAATGGAAAGATAAGAGGAAAAAGCATATAACATGAAATAACAAAAATGGATCTCTTTATTGATATTGAAGCTCGGTTACATGTCAATCCCTCTTAGGGATACCCATTTCGATACTATAAATTATAAATGGGCAAGGAGTGCCCCTTCTACAAAGAGGTGGTGCACTTATAAAAGCTTCCTGGTTTCACACACGAAAATGTATGAGGGCTTACAGATGCCTCCTTCTCTAGGTCTATTTCCTAGAGGGATCCCTTTTGCTCTTGTATGTTGCAATATTCATCCAATGTACCTGTGGCCCTGCAAGCAATGAAACAACAATGCACATTTAGGTGTCCGAGATTGCCTCCCTTAATGAGGTTGTTAGTAATAAAATAATGTAACATAAATATGATAAAACTATGCCATGAAATCATGTAAATCTATGCTAATGATATGAAAACATAGAGAAACAGAATAAAAGAAGCTATGTCTAAAACCTAAGCTAAGCTCGTGGGCCACTGTCCAAGACAATGGCTGCTAAGGTAAACCTTGCTCTCTTTACCCCAAAGCTATGGGTCAAAGCCTATATCTGATGTTGAAATAATAGGTGTTATGCTCTTCAATCCGTCAGTGCTTCACCGTACATGTGATCTCAAAGAGAACTCTCCAAGTCTCGAAAGCTCTCCTCAAAAATATGTCTCTCTCTCTCTAATTTTTCTCTCCTATATATCTTTGGTGCTCTTAGGCTTGCACCTTTTATAGTGTGAAACCCTAGGTTTATTTCCAAGCCCTAGGAATGAACTTCTCATGTGTAGTGCAAGTTAGCATGAGAAGCTTTTGTCAATTGTCTATGTTTGAAGGTCAGTTAACTAAAATCTAACTGCACACTTGAGTCTTCTATGCAAACTGGTCATTAGAATGAGAAGATTTGGTCCTTTGTTTATGCTTGGAGTTTAGTTAACTTAAGTATAAATGTAAACTTAAGTCTCCTATGTGAACTGGTTGTGAAAAGGAATGCAAAGTTACTCCCACTCACCCTTATTGCATGCAGACTGCCACTTGTTCCTGTGATTAGACCTATTTGTTGATAAAACTTCTTCTTATGGCTTAGCTGCTATCATCTGCAGTGGCTAAGATCTTGCCACTATCATATACAATGGCTAATTTATGGTCGATCTATGCTTGAGTGGCTAGGATTTGGCCACTCTTGGTTTGAGCAGCCAATATTGAATGGCTTGAAAAGTCCCCAAATGAGTGGTGAGAACCATTTTTGATGCTTGGAAATTCCAATATTATGTCTTATGATCTTATGAGTGTGTCTATGTGAGTAGCTCCCCTAAGCATGACATGATTTAGGTGTCTACAGATTTCCCTTTTTGTGATGCATTGTGTGGAAAACACAATGCTGAGTAAAAACATAGACTAATCTGTTTGTAGGGTGTATGATGATAAATGGTCTGATCAATGCCAAATGGCCCAATCATGCAAGATGATGTGCATTCCTTGAGTCATTGCCTCAACATTCGAAGGACTTAGCTTAATGGATTTTGCATGTTAAATTGCACTCATTCCTCAAACTCAATCGGGTAGCTTCAACTACTACAATAGTTCCAACCGATAGGAGAGCTACAATTGAAGATGTCATGTCTGCTTACATTCCTAGAAAACAAGGGAAATTTGTGATTGTTGTATGCAATGATTCATAGTATGAACACAATTTTTCTATGATCGAGTGATATTTTGCTGATTTTGATTATGATTATGTTGAAGTTTTGAACTACTTCCTCACACAATGAATTGGTGACAAAATGACAATGAATGAAGCAACAAGTCACTTGACCAATATGACTAATCTAGTTCCTTTCTAGCATTTGTTGCTTTTATTGGCAATCCCACATCCAAGTGTGATTCCAATTGTTTATGATATTCATCCATCCTTATATCGAGGAGAGGTTTGGCTATCAATAGCCTTCTTAGGAAGTTAGGATGAGTGATTCTATTTATGCCTAGATTGTATCACGTTGACTTAATATTTTTGATGTCATAGGGGAATTAGAGTGATCATTTCACACCCGTGGAGAAGTCCGACCATCTTGGTCTTCTTCGATATTGAAGGGTGGCACATTGTAATTCCAAAATAAGTTGTTTTTGCCCCAAGTGGCCTTATGGTTGCCTACTCATCTCACCGAAATACATGGAGCACAAATTTTTGTAATAACCGAGTGGATAGAGCAGGTAACTGGATACGGGGCCTACCTAGGATTATGATTTTATGTGATTTTTTATTATTTTGAACATTTTGATGATCCTAAACCACCAAAGTGTGTTTATTTGCTATTTTTATGGGATCCCTCAAGGAGAAAATCCCTTATTATGACATGTGGATGTGGTCGTTGTTAGGTCTAGCAGCCTCTGAGTTTCTGCCTGTGGCCGCTGTTGCCCTAAGCAACTAAGAAGTTTGGGCCACTAACGTCAGCAGCGGCTAAGGCATAATTAAGGAACTATAAAAACTTGCATTTCTAGGGTTTGATCTATTACTTTCACTATTGAATATTCTCTTTGGGAGCTCTAGTGTGACAATGACGGTTGCAACATTGAAACTTGCTAGTGCTGAGGACATGGCTTCGTGGGGTGAGACATCATCTACTGGAGAAGTCAGAGCTTCTTGGGTATTTCTCTCTTCTAAACCATAGCTCTCTTTTCCTTCTCTGAGTAAAATTGAACCTCACTAAGTAATTGGCAAATTGAACCTCACTAAACCTTCTGGCAATGAAAAAACTCCGTAATTAGGCTTAGGTTCCCCTTTGCTATGGTGGGTTAGTACCCAATTTTGCTTTCTACTAGTGGCTCTAGCCTAGTTCTTTTTTTTTTAAATTATTCAGTTATTCACCTACTACCACCATTTTGGGCATTTTTAACTTAACTTAGTTTTTATTCTTGGGTGGGAAATTTTGCTTTCCATTTTTTTTTTCCCTTCCTATGATATTCTTTTGAAATTATTTTGTTAGTTTTGTAATTTTTTTTTATTTTCTATCCAAGGGTTCATGGATTCGCCATGCCGCCCCTTGGCTGCAGTCACTCAGAGCAGCCAAGCTTGAATCCCAATGGCAGCCAGGTTTTAGTCATTGTAGGCGACAGCGGCTAAAGCTTAAGCCTTGTTTTCTTGTATTTTTTTGAATTTTTATGACATTTTTAACTTTTTTTTTTTGGAATTTTTGAATTTTTCTTTTCTTGATTAGGTGTAATTTTATCCTTATTTTTCTTAGACTTAGAATAGTCCATTTTATTTTGCACTATTTTTATGTTTTGTGTGAATTATGCCTTATATGCACTATAATTATATTTTGTTTATGCTTTGCTTAGATCCTTACTGCTCAAGCTTGGGACCCGAAGCTCCTGCTTGACTTACCTCCTAGCTTTAATGATATAGATTGGGCATGGTTCAAATCCTGTGGGTTGCAGTATGTCATCAAGCTGCCTTACATTATGGCATATCAGGCTTACCTTATAGCTTTGGCTCATCACTAGGACCCACAGAGTAATACCTTCCACCTCCCTACCAGTGAGATGACCATTACGTTGGAGGATGTATATAGGATATTTTGGATTCCTTTTGATGGGGTGGCCATTGTCTCTTTGACCACTAATGATCAGGTGGCGGTCTTCACTCGGGTGTTTAGAGAGCACTCTGTGGATGCTCTCAAAGACACTAATTCTGAAGGAGTGTCCATCAGTCGCTGGCTTGGAGAGGGAATTTTTATGGTGAGGCATGATGTATTGTTGATGGTGATCAACAATGTTCTTATCCTGGACTACTCGGGTTTGAGGTTCTCGTGGAACCTCCTGGTGATGGTGCAAGACCTATTGGATAGTGAGGAGCCTATCATCTATGCATGGGGTAGATCATTATTGGCTCAGTGTTATGATGATTTTTACCACATCCATCAGCTAGGATGCATCAGCATTGCTTGTAGCTTGCTCCTACAGGTTTGGGTATGGGAGCACATTGTGGTAGATCACCCTAAGGGGCTTCCAATTGAGATTATAGCTATTGATGCTTATACAAAGTGCTACACTACCAGATGGGCTCGAGAGCATGAGGAGTGTAAGAGCCACACTTTTGTAGGGGAGTTGTCCCACTACACTAATGCTTTCACCAAATTATTTGTCGAAGATGTCATGTGGTGGCCTTACTATAAGTGCCCTGCTTGGGATGATCAAGATAGCTTTCCTGCTAGGACACGGTGTGAGCGATGGCTCATTGGCCGTAAGATTGCCATATGGGAGTATTTCTTCTACTCTCAAGTTCTTTGTTAGTACAAATTTTAGTAGGATGTGCCCTTGATACATTTCTTGTGCATGCACCTTATCGTAGAGAAGGACCTACCTCCATGATAGATTACCCTCTCATATGAGGAGGATGACACAACTATTGTCCCTATAGTGGCTGGGGGAGTTACAGAGGCCTACACTCAATGGTGGGGTGATCATATGTGGAATGGCATCAATAGCTTAGGGTGCGAGGATGATGGCAGGGGTCATGGTGTAGATCTGATAGGACACAGATTCTAAGCTAGGACCGAGTTATGGAGCCAGCTAGCAGAGCAGGTGGCAGTGGAGGATCTTGATATTCTTGAGGAAGAGGAGAAGTTAGAGCCTGAGGAGAGAGACTCTACTTTGAGAGCATAACTACATGAGATCGAGGTTGAGCTTTAGGCCACTAAGATCCAAGTAGAGTGATGAGATGCTACCATTGAGCAGCTCTCAACACAGATACAGGCTCTACAGTCTACTATTGGAGGTGGTGATGTCAGGATGTAGTTTGTTGTTCCTCCTTCCACACCACAAGAGGCTCCAGTGGTAGGTTCATGGACAGATGTGGGACATATCTAGTATTTATTATATGAGCATGAGGTGTAGATCCAGGAACTTGTGGATCATGTTACCCTTCTTCAGATGCATCTCAAGAGGCATGAGATTGTACCTAAGGATCCAGCAGGTGCAGGTGGTTCGCAGGTCAGTGGACACTCTACCTTGGGGTAGTCTTTCTCCCATCCTAGCCAGAGGACCTAGAATTGGATAAAGAGACTGATAGGCTCACATCACTCAACTCATGACACCGCCACAAGGGAAGGTGGCACTGGAGGAGGTGATGCAGGGGGCTCAGGCCCAACATTTGATTGATGCCTTACTTGGTTCTTAATCCATTTTTAAGGTCGACTGACCTAGATGACTGTAGCCCATGGACATTTTTGTATATCCATTGGACTTGACACACATACTTTTATGATAGCTTTTCATTATGACTCAATATTGCTCATGTTTTTGTTGTTATTTTGTTTTATGATATGATGTGATGATGGTATTATGATGATCTGATGGATATGTTAGATGATAGATGATATTTGAATATGCTTAGATGGATGTGTAGATGTTTATATGATTTGATGATATGATGTGATGTATTTTGATGATGAATGATCAATTTATGATTTTGTATGCAAATGGATATTGCCTGTGTTTTATGATGTGGTTTATGGATGATTAATGACTTGTTTTTGTGAATGCGATGTTGTTGTTACATGAATGTCTTAACTTTGATTTAATTATATGCATCTAACTTATGTGGTGGAATGGTATAAATGAACCTGTATGCTCTAATCACTAAAAACATACAGAATGCATATGACATTGACAATATTAATGGGTGATACCACACAAAGTAAAAATAAAAAATAATCATGAATTTAAATAATCACTCTTATCATAAGAATTGATTAAGTATTCATATATGAGATGTAATGGTGCGTAATGCATTTTCTTAATAAGTTTATGTAAATTAAAATATATAAAGTATTCAGTGGATGTCTATATACTATTTCTAATATATATGCGGTATCTATCCTACTATGTTGATACCCCCTAATTTATAGAATCTTATAAAGAAATTTATGGTGTGAATGATGTTATGATTTGTTGATGTGTAAGTTTTTTTGGGGCTTTTCGGAGATTCAAACACTCTAGTTCCCCTATCAACAACTGTCTACTGACCACTTAGACTTTTGAAAAGTAATGCTTTTACCATGGACCTAGTTTTTCATGATCCCTTTGTGTGCAAGTGGTTGTATATGTTTAGGTAGAACTCAAGCATTTCCTTCAATGTCAGGCGAGATTCTTTCAGCCCATTGCTAAGATCAGCTATCCTCAAGTGTTCATCTCATCCTTATGTTGGACTTAGTTGGACTATACCACTAGGCAATATTGAGGTACCTATACTAGCTCATCCACATTCAAACATTGGTCTACATAATGCATGAAGTAATTGTAATAGACATATCATCATACATAAGGATTTCTCCTTCCAGTTTTGTACAATGCTGAGAATTCCAAGGATTCAAGCTTTATTCCCTTCTTTTTGGCTTTGGATTTTTGCTCATATGTAGTGATGAAAATCACTATTTATTTTTCTCATATGTAGTGATGAAAATCACTGTTTATTTTTTATTGATTTTTTTTTTAGCTTGATTTTTTTTTGAATTTTGAATACATGATTTGTGTATCAGATTATTGCTTTGCAATCTTGACTGTATTCTTGGAATTTTTAATATGTACTTGAAGTAGGGAAAAATGGTGCACCAAATTATGTAAAAAAATATGTGTATCTACCCCATCTCGCTCATGAGCATCAAAAAGGAAGCATGCATGTGAAAATGAAAGAATACCAAACAAAAGGAAATGAAGTAAAGCAAGTTTCTTCTCATTAATTTTGTTGGATCAGATCCAAGGTTACATAGAAGTCCCCTTGAGGGCTCAAAATGTGATACAATTGTTACAATTTTGGGTGCCCAAAGACCAAGTCTTTCAAGGAATCAAGGTGCACATCCAATGTTTCTCCGCGTACCCACAATCGAGGTGGGTGAGCCAATGCCACCGCTGCTTGTATATTCAATATCTGATGTCTTATATTCCTTCCCAATTCCTTATAATAACCTGCACCTGCACACAAGGAAGCCAAAGGGGGTCAAATAGCAAGGGTGTATGGTGAAAACATGCAATCCCCACAGGGGAAAAATAGCGCATATATTAAAAATATATCAAAACATGTCCAAATGACTTGAAAATTTTCAGAGATGTTAAAGAGGATGTTTTGAGAGGATATCACCAAAAAAATATCAGAAATTGCATCTGTAGACCCCTCGATTTTGCGTTGCCCGCCTACAACCTACGAAGAAGAAGACAAGCAAATCCCGAACCTAAACATATCCAAAACTCATGAAATTTGGAAAGAATGCATAAATTGACATTTCAAGACAACCCATATGATTATATTTTCAAATTGGGGCCCATATCCACCTGCATCAAACTGGGGTGCCTGGATGGGCCCTACGAGCCTGCAAAAACTTAAAAATGCTATAACTTTGTCAATTTAACTCCAAATAACCTGAAATTTGAACTGTAGCATCATGGGATAATATAGAAAAATACTAATTAAAAATAGTAGTGAAATTGTGTAATAATTTACCCTCGTCCCAGGGGGACGATGGTGACTGCAACTATTTGGGGGCACCCTAGGAAGGGATACCCACCAATTCCGGCCACTTTTTGCTACCAAAATCACTAGAAGATGTTCCTAAACAATATAAGGTGTGTTTTCATCGAATTTGGTGAAGAAATTCACCCGGATGGAAAAGTTATGCTCAAAATACCCTCTTGAAGTCACCCGGTAACCTCCTTCGCTAAGAGGAGATTTCGAGGGCAAGAAAGCTCAATAGGTTGGGGGGAAATCTCGGCAGCACTCCATTGCATATCCTAGAACTCCTCTCTCTATATTTTTTTGTGGACCATGTATCCATTTTATAGCCCAAAGGGGCTCATGTGCAAAAAGGCATGCAAGGGCATGCATGGCAGGAGGTGCCACTTGTCAAATGGGAGGCATGCAATGGGTGTGGAAGAGAATCTCCAATTTGGGCCTCCATTATGAAGCATGTCATAAGGAATCAGTGCCCTCTGACCCGCATGCTCCAAATGGCGTGCTAAATGGTAGTTTTTGGGTGCCATTTGGCCCAGATTTGACTTTTTTTGGGTCAAACTTGCTCACCGTCCCACCCTGGGATGATGGCTCACCACCATCCCAGGGTGGGATGATGGGAATCTACCACCATCCCAGGGTGGGACGGTGGTGAATTTTGGGCCAAAACCTCCCAAAATTGGGCCGGTAGCCTCCAAAAACCCTTATGGAGTGGCTAGAACCACTGTGAGCCTCCTGAGGGCTGCCCAAGGGGCCATATGATGTCAATTTGATCATTGTTTGTGTGTGCTTAATCAGATTAACCACATTTTAGTGTCTATAGATGCCCCTTTTTGAGATGCGTTGTGTGTAGCACAATGCTGAGCAAAAATAGATGACCAAAATGTGGAATGATTAAGGTTACTCGATAACCTAACCAACTTTAGATGCCCCAATCATGGAAAGGGTGTGTGTTCTTGAATCCTTGCTTCTGACTCGGTAAAGACATTGGTCTTGGTTTCTCTTCAGCTTCCAGGTATGCTCAAGGGACTTATAACCCTAGGCATTTAGAGAAAACCAAGTATTTTGGTAACTTTTGAGGTTACCAACAGGCAGGTTCATCTGCACTGTTATGTGCTTAATTGAGATATTTGCTTGTTTTCTACCCCAAGCAGGGGCATGATTGTCTTTGTCAAAGATTCATTGGATGAACACAACTTGCATGATTGAGTGTTTAATTGTTGATTTTTTATTATGAATTTGTTAAGCATGACTACCCCCTCAAGCGATGAGTCGATGAGGGAATGACCAGTGAGAAAAGCAATGAGTCGCTTGACCTAGATGACGTTTGTTAAGGTTGCCTTCAGTTGTCCTCATTGAAAAATGGCACAGTTTTGAAAGGATTTGGATGATGCTATGGAGATTTCATGGAAGCAAAGAGTTGAAAACCTCCTTCCCGTGGGGCGGTCCAGCCATAATGGCCTTCTTGGGGAGTGAAGTAGTAACTTGTCCATGCATCCATGAGAAGTTTGCATTCCATCTTGACCTTGAATGAATTCCATCATATTTGACTTGTTTTGGTGGGTGTTGAACCCTTTTCTTTGGCTTTTGTGTTGTTTTGTTGTTTTTATTAATATATATGTATATACATTTGACCCATGGACTTATTGGATGCCATTGGGGAATTTTGAGTAACCAAAGGGTTTAGGGATACCTTTGGAGCTTTTGGGGTGACCAAAGGGTTTATGGATACCTTTGGGATTTTTTGAGGTGACCAAAGGGTTTATGGATACCTTTGGGGCTTTTTGAAATTGATTGCTTAACTGTTTGATTGATGATTAGGGGAGGTATGGTACCAATAATGCCCTAGTTGATGCTTGAAAATATTTTTGTGATTTGCAATTATGATAATTGTGGACCATTAGGTGCATTAGGTGTTATGATTTATGAATGCATTAATGGATGCATGTGTTGTGCTATGATGTTATTTGATGATATGCAATATGTTTATTTGATCGAAGATGGATGTCTATCATGTATGCATATGTTGTAATGTGACTTGCTCTGATTTTGTACATGTATGGATGTATGATGATATGGATAACTATATGACGTGTTATGCTAGCACCATAGATGATATAGACTACATCAATTCTATGTATTATTTTCTTGAGACTATGTAATGGATTTGTGAATAATGTAAATTGACATACATGTGGTAAAATGGAATGAATAAAATGAATGTTCTAGGATGTCTATGAGGTTTTCATGAGACTCAAACACTCTAGTCAACTGATCAAAAGTTGTATACTAACCATGCAGGACTTTTTGACAAGGTATGAATCTATTAGGATGACCAAGATACTCAATATCCTTATGTGTGCAAGTGAGTTCATTCCTGTGAGATGCATAAAGATACCACCATTGACAAGTAGGCTATCCACCAAACCTGTAATGAGGATCACTCTATGAATGCCACAATCCAAAGTTCTATACTTAGTTGGATTAGACCACTAGGTAGTATAGGTGACCAAAAGCTAGCTCGTCCACATGCAAACATTGGTCTACACACACGCAAAGCTAATGTGGTAGACATATCATCATGCGTTTAGGATACCGCCATTGCCAAGTAGGCTATCCACCAAACCCGTAATGAGGATCACCTAAATGGTTTTTCAAATGCTGAGAATTCCAGGGATTCAAGCTCAGATGTCTTTCGGTTATTCAATTTTTTGGGATACTTGCTCTCATATGTAGTGATGAAAATCACTATTTATTTTGAGTTTTTCTTCTTCTCTTGAGCAAGGGGTTTGGGGAGTGGTGATAACCACTGTTATTTTTGATTGTTGCTTTTTGAGGATTTTGATTTCAAAGTTGAACTTGTGGGATTTTTGGCTTGTGGATGGCATTGATCTTTTAGGCCTTGGGGATGACTACCCATCCTTCTCAGGGCGTGTAGTATGAATCCTTATGACTTTAGGGATCAAGGGTGTTTGGAAATTTGATGGGATTGGGATTTTGTTTGAATGGTATTGATCTTTTAGGCCTTGGGGATGACTACCCATCCTTGCTAGGGATGTGTAGTATGAATCCTTATGACTTTAGGGATCAAGGGTGTTTGGGATTTTTGGTAGTGGTGAAAACCACTATTTATTTTGGGGAATTGGGTAGGGAAGAGCTTGTCCTTTTGCCAATTCTCAGCATCCTTGAACCATTCGCATAGGGGGATGAGCAGGATAAAATTTTCGCTCAAGGTACCCTAGACCACTTTGTGGGTTTCATATTTCCTTTCATAAAACTTGGATTTATTAATGTGAAATGTGTTGGGATTTGATGTATATGAGGCACAATCTCAGCAAGACTCTACCTCCTAAAAATCTCACTAGCCTTCTACAAAATCTGAGAAGAAACTAGATATGGCTAAGTGACCAAAAACCCTAATGACATTCTAAAACAAATGGCTAAGTGAAGGGAATGGACACGACTATGGAAATGTATGAAATGTAGATGGAAATGATAAGTAACTATGGAATGAGGTGAATGATGACCTTGACAACATTGATTGTGAATTGTGACTAGTGTACCATCTTAGTGCTAGACATGTATGAGCCACTCTAAAAATGTAAAGTGCCAATGATGATTATGCCTAATGCAAGTGATAAGATAATGGTATGCAACTTGATGGGATGCAATATTTTTGAAATTTTGAAATTTTGATAATGTTTTTTTTTTTGAAATTTTTATTGATATATATGTATGAAAGTGCAATGTGATGCAATGTTTTTGTATTTTGATGTTTTGATGATGTTTTTGAATTTTTGATTGATATGTATATACATGTGACCAATGGGATTATTTGGGGGCCATTGGGGCATTTAGGTTGGTGACCTAGATGATCGTAGATAGTCTAGGAGCATTTTTACTTGACCTAGGTGGTGAAAACCTGCTAGGAGCCTTTTGGGTGACCTAGGCATTCAACGAAACTTAGAAAGTGTCTATGACTACCTAGGGGTATTTGGTTGTGACCAAAGGGCTTATGGATGCCTTTGGGGATTTTAGGGTTGACCTAGATGATCGTAGATAGTCTAGGAGCATTTTTATTTGACCTAGATGGTGAAAACCCGCTAGGAGCCTTTTGGGTGACCTAGACGTTCAACGACACTTAGAAAGTGTCTACGACTACCTAGGGGTATTTGGTTGTGACCAAAGGGCTTATGGATGCCTTTGGGGATTTTAGGGTTGACCTAGATGATCGTAGATAGTCTAGGAGCATTTTTACTTGACCTAGATGGTGAAAACCTGCTAGGAGCCTTTTGGGTGACCTAGATGTTCAATGACACTTAGAAAGTGTCTATGACTACCTAGGGGTATTTGGTTGTGACCAAAGGGCTTATGGATGCCTTTGGGGATTTTAGGGTTGACCTAGATGATCGTAGATAGTCTAGGAGCATTTTTACTTGACCTAGATGGTGAAACCCGCTAGGAGCCTTTTGGGTGACCTAGGCTATGGACTTATAGTGTCTACTCCTAGGGATGTTGGTTGTGACCAAAGGCTTACGAATACCTTTGGGGCTTTTAGGTTGACCTAGATGATTAGATATTTGTTGATTTTGTACCTAGGTATATACCTAGGGGTGTTATGGGTTGACCAAGCAGTATGTAGATACCCTTGGAGCCTTTTGGGGTCACCTAGACAGTTATAGACCACCTAGGGGTGTTATGGGTTGACCAAGCGGTATGTAGATACCCTTGGAGCCTTTTGTAACTTTGCTTACTTTGTGTTCTTAGGAGGAAGGTGCAATACCTTGTATACCCCCAGCATTTGTGGTGATCAAAGGAAGCGAGGAAGGTGTGATACCTTTAGAATCCCTAGTTTGCTTCATTTCTTGTGATGTAAATAGTGGGGAAGGTGTTACACCTTGGATACCCCTAGTATGTACTATGATTGGTGCAATGTTATTGTCTTGGCTAGAAGGAGCAATAGAAATTGACCCCCCCGATTGTGCTAGGGGATTTTGGGTAATGCCCATGTTTTTATGGGGTGAAATGAGTTCTCCACTCATGGATAAAGCTCCCTCATCAATGAGATCTTGGACTTGAGGATCATTCCTATCGATTATATCTTGTACTAGGTGTTTGAACATGAAGCACCTATGGACGTCATGCCCATTTTGCCTATGGTACTTGCAATATAGGTCTTTGTGATATGTTTTGGGCTTTGGTGTGTTTGGATTGATAGGTCGACACTCAGGTAGGTTGATCACATTAGCTACTAAGAGGCGCTCAAACAAAGAGTCCATGGACTTGAAAATGGGCATAAATTGTTGCTTAGGGTGACGCTGTCGATGATGCTATCGGTTTAGCCCTTGATTTATTTGATACTTAATATTGGATTGCATAGGAGTGGGTTGGTCCAGATACTCAGGGGGTTGAGATCTAAGATTACTCAATTGTACCTCAATGCTTGTGAGTTGACTCAAGATCTATTGTAAATCATTGTGTTGTTGATTCATGTGTAACTCCACATTGGCTAGCCTATCCAAGATATGTTGTGGAACTAGCAGAGGCGATGACTGGATGACTATTGAAGAACTTGGATGGCAACTGATAGTTGGTGGAGGTGAACTAGGTGTGGGAGCTGGGAGATAGTTGATCGAGGGTGGATCAAAAGTCCCTAATATCTGAGTAGATGTGGATACTTCATGATGATTGAGGCTAGTGATTATATCCACATGTTCTTGTTCTTGATTTAGCTCATGCTCATGTTCCAACTCAGAGTTTTCAACTATGGTAGTTGGGTTACCCCCACTTTGGTCTAGGGGGTACACCTACTCTTGATCTTGTGGAGATGTTGAGTGAGATGGAGTAGGTGTGATCAAATCCATCAATGGTATCTCCTATGGTGTGGATGGGATGTTGGATGGAGTCGCAAGTTGCATAGATGGATTCAGAGGACTTTGGTTCTCTGTCATCACATTGATCATTCCCACAAACTCATGAGAAGATGCATTTGCATTTGAACAAGTTATGGCTACCTCATCAACTTGTCCAAGATGATCTGCTTGGCCTCCATGTTCGAAGGGCACATCCAGAATGCTATCAATGGGTGGCAACTTGGTAGGGGGACTACCTAGATCTTTGATCGACTCGATGATAGGTGTGAATGCAGCATTGGGTACTATGCACTCATCGAGTTCTAGGTAGGTCAATTGAATTGTGTCCTCAACTATGGTGGATGAAGATGGTATGATATGATTTGATTCATCTGTATCAGTAGTGGGTTCTTCCTCATTTTTGGTAGGAGTGATAAGATCTTCTATAGGTGTATTGATGATAGCTATGGGAGCTTCTATAGTTGGCTCTTCTGATTCTTCCTTGCTTGAAGAGATAGAGGATGGTACTAGCGGTGGGGAAGGTAGCTTCATGACTAACCGTGGGGTTGAATCTGGACTCTGAATAAGGTCATTGGGTTTAGTATCCAAATGCTTGGGTGACACTGTAGGCCTTTGTGGATGATCTACCTACTTATAATACTTGAAGGGGTCTGGGTCAACATGGACCACATGGACCTTACCTTCATCAATGTATTTAATGCATTGATGCACTATAGATGGAACACATTCCATGTCTCTTATCCATGGCCTTCCAAGTAGTATGCTATATTGTCTCGCACCCTCCAAGATGTAGAACAATGTAGGCATAGTATTTTGTCCAACTTCAACAAGTAGGATTATTGTGCCCATAGTGGAGGATAAAGCATCATTGAATGCTTGTAATGTGAACTTGGAAGGTGCAATGCGCGAGGATGGAAGGTTGAGATGCTTTAGTGAAGCTGTGGTAATAATGTTTATCGAGGAACCTGTGTCAACCAATACTCGCTTATAGGGGACCCTATTGATACTCGTGATGATATGCAAAGTAGGATCTGGTGAATTGGTAGGCACGGGTTTGACCTCATGATTTTGAAAGGATATAGCAGGCTTCTGGTACATTTGTATGTATTCCATAAAGTTGGTGAAAGCATCAGAGTCATGATTTTGTACCTCCATGGAATCCAAGACCCTCATGAAAGGTTCCCAATATTTGGAGGACTGTAGTAGAAGCTCGCTCATGGTCACTTTGGTTGATGGTGCATGCAAACTTCGCATAGGCCTACTCTGGGTTGCTAACACTTGTTGGATGGGAGTTCTAGGTGGTGAAGACCATGATGTAGAGGGAGTGTAGACCTCCCTACTAGGCCCTTTGGAAGGTTGATTATATCTGGTTTGTGATTGGAATCGGTGTTGGCTAACCAAATAATCCACTTGATCATGTGGATAACCCATTGATGTTCTCTTGGTAGAGGTACTTTGGTGATCGGGTCTTCTATGTGAGGAGTGGACCTCACGACGACTTTCAGGGTGTCATGCAGGAATGATGAGATCTTCAGGAGAATAGCAAAGATGACTACTATCAGGGCTCCATGCAGGAGTGAGGAAATCCTCATACCTATAATGATGGTGCTCAAGGCCTCTCCTAAAGTTTTCTACTTCACTAGCTCGTGATCGAGCTCGACCATGCATAGTTGTCATAATGTGCTGACTAGATGAGCCTTGAAGGAAACCCACACTAAAGAAAATTTTGAATTTTGAAAAAGGTTATAAGTGTTATATATAAAAATGATCAGTGCAACAAGCTGATCACAATGGGCTAGGGCTCCAAGATCTGATTTTTGGGTCAAAAATTTGTATTTTTGGAATATTTGGCCAATCGGGGCCTATGGGGAAATGCCCACTTTTAGGATTTTTGGGAAATTTTGAACCGTGAAGAGTTAGGACTCAAAATTTCTAGGAGAGGTGCCCTAGGGGCTAACTAAGACAACAAAACAAATTTGGACTTTTGGAGTTGTCTAGCCCACTTTATGACTATTTTAGTGCAATTTTTTGCTATTTTTGGGGTCAAAAATATAGTAAAAATAAAACCAAAATAGACTTTTTGATTATAGCTCCATTTTGCATGATTCTTGAAGGATTGGATGTATAATAAAAAGTAGATTTTTTTAACCTATTTTTTGAAAAATTAGGGTTAGGGTTTTGTCCCAAATGATCAAAGAAGCACACAAGCAAACAATGTGATTATCTCCTTTAAGTTTTAGATGTGAATCCCTAAGTTGTTTCGTGTGTTTTAGATGTGTTGTTTGTAAATGATGACCTTGTGTCACGTATTTGAAATATTGTTGGATGATGTACTCAAATGTTTAAAGGATTTCACCTATATACTCACACAAGCTGAATATGGTGATGAAATCCATATCCAACGAGGTAGCATAGGTACTACCAACCCTCACCCAACACCCCATGCGAACGATACACCTCTTCGAAGAGAAGTGCATGCTATTTTGCATGGTTAGGATAGATCTTGGGTCGGCCTTGGCCATGGATGGGTCTCGATGATACTATTTCACATGAGCCAATCAAGTGGTAATGACATCCACTATTGGTCTCGATCGACGGGTTGGATGTGAGAGCCCAACGCCACCGATGTTAAGATAAAGCGTGGTGTGTGGGGGTTCCTTTTAATCCCAAGAAAGTAAGCAAAGAAGCATTCGATGATCATTCACTAAATGCATGCAAATAAGTGTGTTTTAATTTCATAAAGTTAGGATAAAGAACCTACAAATGTAACTTATGAATGCAAATCCTAAATGCTAACTTACCCATTGGGTAAGCCACAAGCAATCAAGCCACAAAGATGCATTGCTACTTCAGATTTCTTTTGATTTTTCTTCTTCCTTTTGCTACTTTATGTTATAAGAAAGGTAAAAATGTGACTTTTAACCTTTCTATGCAAACAAATTAAGTAAGAAAACTAATTTTTGACAGTCTCTAAAAATGTAGCAAAAAATCAGAGGGTTTAGGCACCTACCTTGTCCATTTTGAGCTCTCCAAATTCTGAAATTTTGGGCAGAAATCTCTCTGTTTCACCACCTCTCTAGGGTGGGATGATTAGAAGCCTCACCACCATCCCAGGGTGGGATGGTGAAGCCACCATCCCAGGGTGTGCCAGATAAAGGCTCTGCCACCGTTCCAGGGTGGGGAGGGGAGCACCTACAACACAAAAAGGGCAAAAAATGCAAGAAAGAGGTCAAATTTTCACCCAAATAAAAAGGGACAAGGGTCCCACCATGATCGCCACTGAAGTAGGGAAAAATGGTGCACCAAATTATGTAAAAAAATATGTGTATCTACCCCATATCGCTCATGAGCATCAAAAAGGAAGCATGCATGTGAAAATGAAAGAATACCAAACAAAAGGAAATGAAGTAAAGCAAGTTTCTTCTCATTAATTTGTTGGATCAGATCCAAGGTTACATAGAAGTCCCCTTGAGGGCTCAAAATGTGATACAATTGTTACAATTTTGGGTGCCCAAAGACCAAGTCTTTCATGGAATCAAGGTGCACATCCAATGTTTCTCCGCGTACCCACAATCGAGGTGGGCGAGCCAATGCCACCGCTGCTTGTATATCTAATATCTGATGTCTTATATTCCTTCCCAATGCCTTCTAAGAACCTGCACCTGCACACAAGGAAGCCAAAGGGGTCAAATAGCAAGGGTGTATGGTGGAAAACATGCAATCCCCATAGGGGCAAAATAGCGCATATATTAAAAATATATCAAAACATGTCCAAATGACTTGAAAATTTTTAGATATGTTAAAGAGGATGTTTTGAGAGGATATCACCAAAAATAGATCAGAAATTGCATCTGTAGACCCCTCGATTTTGCGTCGCCCGCCTGCAACCTACGAAAAGAAAGACAAGCAAATCCCGAACCTAAACATATCCAAAACTCATGAAATTTGGAAAGAATGCATAAATTGAAATTTCAAGACAACCCATATGATTATATTTTCAAATTGGGGCCCAGATCCACCTGCATCAAACTAGGGTGCCCGGATGGGCCCTACGAGCCTGCAAAAACTTAAAAATGCTATAACTTTGTCAATTTAACTCCAAATAACCTGAAATTTGAACTGTAGAATAATGGGATAATATAGAAAAATACTAATTAAAAATAGTAATGAAATTGTGTAAGAATTTACCCTCATCCTAGGGGGCGATGGTGACTACAACTATTTGGGGGCACCCTAGGAGGGGATACCCACCAATTACGGCCACTTTTTGCTACCAAATCACTATAATATGTTCCTAAATAGTATAAGGTGTGTTTTCATCAAATTTTGTGAAGAAATTCACCCGGATGGAAAAGTTATGCTCAAAAGACCCTCTTGAAGTCACCCGGTAACCTCCTTTGCTAAGAGGAGATTTCGAGGGCAAGAAAGCTCAATAAGTTGGGGGAAAATATCAGAAGCACTCCATTGCATATCCTAGAACTCCTCTCCTATAATTTTGTGTGGACCATGTATCCATTTTATATCTTGTTGTGGTTGATCCACAACACACCCCAAAATTGGGGACCCACCTTTTTGCAGGCTTGCAGAGAAGAATCTCGGTGACCCAGATGCTAAAATTGAAGAAAAGAAAAAAAAATGCCTAAGTGTTGAAAGGTGTCGCGAAATCGCGACTGGTTGCGCCATCGCTGCCGAAAATAGGAAAGTTGTCGCGAAATCGCGACATGTAGCTCCATCGCTGCCAAAGAGGAGAGACGTCGCGATTTCGCGACCGATTGCAGCAAAGGTGTACGGACGGAGAAAATGGTCACGATTTCGCGACGTGTTTTGGGGAGGCGTACGGAAAGAAAAAGCGGTAGCGATATCGTGACAGAAAGCTGCATGAAGGTCCGAGGGGGAAAAATGTCGCGATATCGCGACAGGTTTTGCCAAGGCGTACGGAAGATAAAAGCGGTAGCGATATCGCGACGGTTTGTGGCAAGCAGGTTCGAAAATAAAAGCGGTAGCGATATCGCGACGGTTTGTCGAGAGAGGGCAAGAGAATGATAATGGTCGCGATGTCGCGACGTAAAATTGCCAAGGAGGCCCGACGGAGAAACGGTAGCGATTTCGCTACGCCTTGCGGAAAGAAGACTCAAAGTTCAAAACGGTAGCGAATCGCTGCCATTTCTTGAAGACAAAGGCTCAAAGCCAAAAGGTAGCGAATCGCTGCAAAATTCTCAAAAGAGCCCGACGAAGTCAGAAGGTAGCGATATCGCTACAATTTTTGGGGAAGAAGACTCAAGGTTCAAAGTGGTAGCGATATCGCTACCCTTCGAAGAAGAAGGCCCAAAGCTTTAAAAGAGTAGCGATATCGCTACGAGAAGCGGTCGGGAAGCATGTAGCGATATCGCGACATGTCGCGATTTCGTGACATGTCGCCATATCGCGGCTAAGAAGATGAACAGGCAGACTTGCAGTTTTGTCATTTTTTTTCGCAGTAAGCGTTACACAGGACGCAGGAAAAGCAGGACACGTGGCGCACAGGTGTCAAACTTGCAGAGGCGTTACATGCAGAGATGAATTTCGAAGCGTTTTCAAATTTGAGCGTGAATCAAAGCGGGAAAAAGCAGGAATTTGAGGGGTCATGTGCAGGAAGGTGAAATGAAGCGACAGAGAAGATCGAAGAGCCGCGTCAAACATTATAAGACCAGAATTGCAAATCGAAGAAGGGGTTGGAAATTGCCGAATACGAGTTGCAGAGACAAGAGCTTCGTGCTATTCCGGGCTCGTACTTGGGCAATTTCCTTCTTTTTGTTCGGGAATTTTATACCTGGAACATTTTTGACTGTAATCGAAATATTCTTTAATACAAAATACGAGAGAGTTGGCATCTTTTGGATGAGAAAGAAGGAGTTACTTCTGCATGCATGATTTAATGTCTATCTTTCCTTTCCAGATTTCTTAGGTTTCTAGGTGAAGTTTAATGCAAGATCTCTTGGTTGCTTCATGCGAATGCCTGAATCTGGAATTATAGTAGAAACCCTCGAGACCCGCACCTAGCCTATTTGGATTGTGTGAAAGTGCAGGTTCATTAGGTTAGGTTGTATGTAGAAAGCCTCAGTATCTTCGGTTTCATCAGATTAATGACAGCTTTCTGACTGTAATCTATTCTTATTGTTACTTTTGTTTACTTTTGTCTTTGCTTTTCAAACCCATATTTTATTTTCAGCAGTTTAATTACTGTGTTTGAATAAATCACTAAAAATCCATCAGAATTAAAGATTAAAACAGATTTTATTCATTTTAGAGTCCATTGCACTTTCAGAATTAAATAAACCACAGTGCCCCTTGTTAACATCCACTTGCAAACCCTAAGGTGTTCTTAGCATTTCATTTTAAAAAGCATCCTTGATAATCAATAATTAGCATAATAAGAACCTTGGAGAAATCGTTTTTCTTTGCAAGCAGAGGATTTGGGACTCGGATCCTACAGGAGAGTGTGTTTTCACAATCGGGTTAAAACACCACTCAACATATTGGCGCTAGAAGGAGGGCCGAATCGGTTTATCTATTTCAATTTTTATATCTGAATATTTTGTTTTTGATTTAATTCTAAAATTATTTACGGCTAAACTGCAACACTATTTTTGTGTTTGTTGCAGGTTTTCTTCGAACTAGCCGAGGGTTTCCTCAGGCAGGCTGGACCCACCACGCCGTATTGCGACCAGGTCTCAAACAACCGGAGAAACCATTTTTCACGACCTTACTGGTACTCCCAAGGGTAAAGTCAAGCAAGTCGTAAGCACTCCAGTAGCAAAAGGCCTGTTTTCTCCAGGAACGTCGAGTGGACCTACGCCAGTAATATCCGTTGCCCCTAGTGTGCCTATAGTTTGTAATATTTCTTCTGCTATTGTAGGTCTTTCTACATCAATTCTGAGTCAAATGGCTCAAGCTCCAACAGCTCCTTGGTATGGAGCTAACAATACTCCTTTGAATATTGCTGGGGATATCCATGAAATCCCCAAGAACATTGAAATATTTCTGCCTAAATACAAGCCAGATGGCCTAAGAACAGTAGAAGAACATATCCAAGCCTATAGAGATGTTTTAATTAGGCTGCAAGTTCAGCATGAAGATGTAGCCTGCAGACTTTTCCCCATGAGCTTGGATCCAATAGCATATGAATGGTATATATGCTTGCCAACTGGTTCAATCACCTCTTGGACACAAATGGAAAATGCATTTGTCAATCAATTTAGGTCGCCCTTAGATCCCGCAACTATTTACAATCAGTTTATTACATGCAAACGGGGCCAAGGGGAACCAATCCGAATGTTTAATCAGAGATTCCAAAAGAACTATAACAGAGCAATTAGACATTTTGCCATCGATCCTGCAGTAGCTTTGCAGATATATTTTGGGGCATTGGACCCCATGACAGCCATGTTTGCAAGGCGTAATCCTCAGGTCACCACGCTGGCTTTGGCCTATAATGAAGCCATGACTATTGAGCAGCAATTGACACCGCAAGGCTACGGGTTTACCCAGATGCCTATGTTGGGACAGTGTGCTCCATATGGTCAAGTTCCCCAGGCAAATCAACTCATGGCACCACAAATGCCAAGTATGAACGCCTTCCCATATCAGCAGCTCGTATCCACCAGCACCCGCATATGCACCCATTCCAATCCAACCAATCACAGCCATTCCACCTGTTCCTGCATTTTTGCAAAACAGTCAATCAACTACGCAGGAAACTAGTCAAGTCAATCCTCAAGCCATAGTTCCTGTTCCGAATCCAATCCCAATTCAAGGTATCAATCCATATGGGAATCCAATTCCTCCGAACCCCACCCAAATGTGGAATCAAGACCCCATCAATTATGCAAATCCAATGGGGGTTAACAACAATGTGGTTCCACCGAAGGATGTCTTTTCGGAAGTCGAAGAGCTCAAGAAACTAGTGCATAAACTAAGTAATGACAGGGTTCAACAGCGAGAAGCATGAGTCCCGTGCCCCTCACCCAAGTCAGAATTTTAACAATAGAGGGAGGCACTGGAACACTAAGCCAAACAATGGGGGAGTTCCTGCTCCCATTGCTAATCAATTAGATGCTTCGCAGGCCCTAGCCAATCCAATTCTCTTTTGAATCTTTCAGATTTGGCATGGGAAAGAGGGTGCAGGTTACATAACACAAAAGAACACAATGAGAGGAATTGTCCTGAGATCGCTAGATACACTCATTGTCTTCAGGCACAAGTTGATGATTTGGAACTGGGTATCAAATGAGGATCCATCGTATCAGCAAGATGAAAATATTATGGTGATGGAAATAGGATATCACCAAGAGGGTGAGAGCGAGGAGGAAGAAGACGAAGTTTTGGAACAGGAGGTGCAAGCTTTTCGAGATTTCAGAAAGGGGACTCATGGGTACCATTTGAGGAGTAAGTCTAAAGCCCCTAAAACCTCATCAACACCTCCAAACAGTTCTATTCTTCCTCCAGATACAAAGGCAAGTAACAACCCTCCCCCTCCACTCAGAAGAGAAATGTCTAATGACGTCCAGAAGACAGTCAAATTCGAAAAACCAAATTATGACGTAGTGGAGGATATGAAGAAGTCCAAATCTAGCCTTTCATTCCCGGACGCAGCTAAATTGCCCGGTCAAAAGGAGGCGTTGATAAGAGCTTTGAACTCACCCGATCCGATGTGGAAGGAAAAAAGAGCTGAATCCCATCCGATTTTGCGAAAGGAGAGAAGGGATGTCCCGCCATTCTTATTAACTCTGAGAATTGCGGGTAAGAACTTGCATAACTGTTTGGTAGACACAGGAGCCACGAGCAACCTCATGCCTACGGAGATATGTCAAATGCTGGGTCTACAACCGGTTTCATCCAAATGCACGGTCTTGCAATTGGACCGTTCAGAGGTAAATGTAGTAGGGACCTTATATGATGTCAAGATTCAATTAAATTCTGAACCCAGGGTCAAGCAGGTTGTAGACATTTTGGTGGTTAACATCCCAAGTAGGTATGGAATGTTACTTGCGAGAGATTGGATGAAAACGCTGAATGGCTATTTTGCAACAGACTGCTCGCATATGTGGCTGCCATGGAAGGGCATTGCTAACCAAATCAGAGTGGAAAACGAACCGAGGCTTAAGGAGATTATAACGGATTTTAACAAGCCGAATGAGGTTCAGTTTTCTGAGCCAGACCTAGGGGTCTATGCTCTTGATGTTGAGAAAGCTACTGATGAACTTAAAGAAGAAGTGTGTCATGGTGGTTCTTCTGAGGAGAAGGATTACACGTGGTTGCTCAAGTTTGATGGATCAAAATCTAGACAGGGAGCAGGAGCTGGAGTCGAGCTCACTGGTCCAGGAGGTAAACCATTATTGGCTGCCTACAGATCGCAATTTCCTTGCACAAACAATGTGGCGGAATACGAAGCATTGATCTACGGTTTACGTCTAGCATTGAGCAAACATGTTAAATGCTTGAAGGTTTTGGGTGATTCTGAGTTGGTTGTCAAGCAAATCAAAGGACAGTATACATGCCGCGACAAAAGACTGAGCCTTTATAGGACTAGGGTTATGGACCTCATGGAGGAGTTTGATGCATTCAAAATAGCCCTTATTTCTAAGAGAGGAAATCGAATAGCAGACTCTCTTGCAATCACCGCGGGCATGTTAAACCCGGTGGATATAAAAAGATGTAAAAAGTTTTCCATTGAGCTGGTTCCTTGTCCATCAATACCTGATAATGTGAAGAATTTCCATGTTTTTGAGTGTGACAGGCACATCTTCAAGTTTGTCACAAACTCGGGTATTTTTGAAAATCAGGTGATCGATGAGGAACAAAGGTGGCAGGATGAAACAGAAGAAAGTGAAACCGCGTATCAATCCAAAAAAATTCCTAAAGACGTGGTTTCATTAGAAAAGATGTTCGACATGGAATGCAAGAACAAGAAAAGAAAAAGAGTCCCGCTCCCCAAAGATGCATGCGATTCAATTAATCGGGGAGTGCAGACAATCCAAAGGAGGTGTACATAGCAAAGGCATGTACAGAGGAAGAAAGGAGCAATATAATACAGGCTTTGAAGCATTACATAGATTGTATTGCTTGGAACTACAATGAGTTGAAGACTTACAACCAGAACATTATCACGCATACCATCCCTTTGAAGCCAGACTCCAAGCCTTTTAGGCAAAGACAACGAGTTGTTAACCCGCTATTGGAGCCTTTGATCGAAAAGGAGGTTAAAATATTATTGGAAGCGAAAATCATTTTTCCTGTTAGGCACTCAACCTGGGTGGCCAACCTCGTTCCAAATAAGAAAAAAGAGTGGAGAGATTAGGCTGTGCATAGATTTTCGAAATCTTAATAAAGCCTCTCAAAAAGATAATTATCCATTACCATCAATCGATGAAATTCTGCAAATGGTAAATGGATCTGAAATGATGTCCTTTCTCGATGGATATTCTGGGTACAACCAAGTTCTTATACATCCAGATGACAGGATGAAAACAGCCTTCACTACCAAGTGGGGGACATTTGCATATAAGAGAATGTCGTTCGGACTGTTAAACGCTGGTGCAACTTTTCAACGCGCCATGGATTACGCATTCAAAGGACTAATAGGCAAATGCATCATCGTGTATGTGGATGATATCCCAGTTTTCTCGAAGAAGAGAGAAGATCATGTTAAAGATTTGAAGAAAGTGCTTCAAAGATGCAGAGAACATGGAATTTCCTTAAATCCCAAAAAGTGCATTTTCGGAGTAACGAAAGGGAAATTGTTGGGTCACATCATTTCAAAAGAGGGCATATCCATCGACCCAGAAAGGATACAAGCTATCCAAAACCTACCTCTCCCGAGCAAGAAAAAGAACTGAGATCTTTCTTTGGGCAAGTCAATTTTGTGAGGAAGTTTATCTCTAGCTTTGCTGAGATAGCCAAACCTCTGAACCGGATGCTCAAGAAAGATGTGGATGTAAAATGGAACGAGGAAAGTAGAGTGGCTTTCCGGAATATCAAAGATGCCATTTCCAGAGCCCCTGTCCTTATAAGCCCGGATTACTCCAAGCCTTTTTATATTTACGCTTTTGCATCGGAACACTCCTTTGCGAGTGTCTTAACCCAAAAAGGTGAGGATAGTGCCGAAAAGCCCATTGCATTTTTAAGTGCCCCTCTGAAAGACGCTCAATTAAGGTATTCAATCCTTGATAAGCAAATGTACGCACTTTTTAAAACTATGAAAAAATTTAGGCACTACATAGTGCACAGCAGAATTATCGCCATCGTGCCCGATTCTGCTTGTCAAGACCATGTTTTTACAGAATGAACTAGGTGAGAAGAGAGGAAAATGGATTTCGACCATCCAAGAATTTGATCTCGAAATCCAACCAATGAAACTAGTTCGAGGACAAGGACTGGCAAAGGCGATCGCAGAAAATGATCCGCAAATAACAGGTCAATGCTCAAATACATAATACATGGCTAAGGACGACTGGTATGTTGATATTGTGCATTTTTTATTGACTGGTAAGTATCCTTCTAATCTGAATTCAACACAGAGAAGAGCTTTAAGGCTTAAGTCTGTTAACTATCTAATAAAATCTGGTGTGCTTTACAGGAAGAATCATGAAGGCATCTACCTGAGGTGCTTGAACAAAGAAGAAGCTGCCGGGGTATTGCAGGAATTTCACGGGAAACATGGAACTGGTCATGGTGCAGCCAACGCTACAGCACATCAAATCCTGAGAGCAGGATATTACTGGCCACATATTTTCAAGGATGCGCATACCCATGTACGATCTTGTCACATCTGTCAAGTGGCTGCAAATAGAGAAAGAAATGCAGCCATGCCGTTGCAGCCTGTAGTCGAAATGAGACCGTTTGCGCAGTGGGGACTAGATTTTATTGGGGTTATTAACCCAAATTCTTCTGATTCTCACAAATTCATTTTGACAGCTACAGACTATTGTACAAGGTGGACAGAGGCGATTCCTACTAAACATGCCACCACAGATGTTGTGATTAAATTTCTTGAGGATCAAATTATAACAAGATTTGGGATGCCCGACTCTATTGTCAGTGACAATGGTAAAGCTTTTATTTCTACACAATTTGCAGATTGGGCATATGATAACAAAGTGAGCTTAAAGTTTGCATCCAATTACTATCCTCAAGGAAATGGGTTGGCCGAGTCTTCAAATAAGAATTTGTTGAATACTATTAAGAAGTTGCTGGAAAAGAACCCTCGGGACTGGCACAGTCAACTAAAGTTTGCCCTTTGGGCAGATAGGACCAGAGTGAAAGAATCCATAGGGAATACTCCCTATCATTTGGTCTATGGGCAAGACCCGATATTTCCAGCAAATTTGAAGTTGCAGACCTTACATTTCATACAAGAGTACTTGGGGACAGATGATCAAGTTGAAGCCAGGTTGAGCCAGTTGTTGCACCTTGATGAAAAGAGAGAAGAGGCCGTGAATCACATGAATAAACACCAGGAAGTAATCAAGAGATGGTTTGACAGAAGGGCCAAAGTTAAATCATTCAGAATTTCAGATTTAGTATTACTATGGGACAAAAGACATGAGGAAAAAGGAAACCATCAAAAGTTTGATTGTCTTTGGTTAGGCCCATATCAGATTTCAGAGATTCTTGGGAAGAATACCTTCAGGCTAAAAACCTTAGAAGGGAAATATTTCACGCTGCCGGTTAATGGGCAGATTTTAAAACATTATTTTAGCCCTTAGGTTGTGGGACTTTCATATCATTCTTTGATTTTGGTGGGATTTTCAGATCTTGTTTCATTGTTTAGGATTTTCAGATTTTGTTTGATTTAGGATTGTTAGCTTAGCTAGGATTTTGGTTGTGGATTTGATTTCAATTGTCATGTTGTTAATTTTGATAAAAAAAAAAAAAAAAAACAAAACAAAAAGAAATAAATTGAGATGCCAACTTATGCTTAAGGTTAGGAGAATATGAAATATTGGAATTATCTTGTAAAGGCTCCACCAATAACATAAAACATTTTAAGTTATATTGTTTGATTTTGTGATACATGAAAGAATCAGTTTTGCATGACATATCATTTCATTTGCAAAGATAAGGCATTCATATTCCATCTCACCTCACATACATTTCATTTTAGTTACATATGCATCTTATGTACAAGCCATGAAAGTACGTCAAATTCTCTTAGGGTTATGTTATAACATAAATGTAAGTGAATCCTAAGGTTGGAAACTGAGTCTTGAGGTATCTAGAACCAAGCACGTCTCATAAATTAAAAAGGATCTTGAGCAAAATGATCAAAACCTAGCTTGGAGGAAAAGGTTGAGCGAAAGTGGTTTTCATGTCTATCCTATTATGCAACATGATCCTAAAAACAGTGGTTTTGACCACTTCCATAGAACTTAAAGCCCACATGGAGTAGTAAGGATAGGGTGTAAATTCTCATCTCGGTTGGTTGAGAATCTGATTCCCCAAAGCTCCTATGTTTTCATTTCATAATTAGTCTTGGATTGTAAGGATCGTACTATTTGTCCTCTAGCAAAGGATGGGTAGTCATCCCCAAGGTCTAAGTAATAAAATTAATATTTTCCATTCTCATCGGTCTTGGATTGTAAGGATCGTACTATTTGTCCTCTGCAAAGGATGGGTAGTCATCCCCAAGGTTTAAGCAACAGAATTAATGATTTATATCTAAGGTTTGGATTGTAAGGATCGTACTACTTGTCCCTAACCAGGATGGGTAGTCGTCCCCAAGGTCCAAGAAGTAAAAAGTAAATAAATTTTTCCCATCTCATCTTTATTTTGGATTGTAAGGATCGTACTACTTGTCCTCTGCAAGGGATGGGTAGTCATCCCCAAGGTCCAAAGAAATGGAGATAAGTTTTGGATTGTGGGGTTAGATATGCCCATGCATGGCATCATGTCTTGCCTAAAAAACAAGACCACTGATTGTCTAGAGGGTTAGACTAGCATGACCATTTCTTCCATAACTCGGTTTAATTATTTTGCTTAAAGTGAGGTAATGAACTCTAAATCAGAATAGTAAGGATAAGGTTAAACTCTCATCTCGGTTGGTTGGGAGTCTGATTCCCCAAAGTTCTGATTTCACATTCACTTGCACATGGGTTCTAGATAGTAGGGACTCATAACCAACTTTGGGATACAATAAGGTAATGAATCAGTGGATCCTAAGAGGGTTTGGCAATCTTGAATGCTTGTACATTATGATATAAGAATGACCATGCATCTTATGAAGGCAAGGCCTTCTAGCACGTCCATTAGGGTCACAAATCATTCACCATCCCACATATGCACTCATACAAAACTGATGATGGAGTGTGGATCAAATTCAAATGATAGGGAAGGAATTCATTGCACACACTGAGCTAATACTTGAGGATTCTAATGATTCATGTACTTCTGATCTTTGGGCATTTGTTATTTTGCTTATGTGCTAACATGTATTTGCGAGTTTGTGATATGTTTCAGGTTGGGTTCTTACTAAAATGCTCAAGAGCATTTGACAGCAGAGTCGCCATTTGTTGTGGTTGATCCACAACACACCCCAAAATTGGGGACCCACCTTTTTGCAGGCTTGCAGAGAAGAATCTCGGTGACCCAGATGCTAAAATTGAAGAAAAGAAAAAAAAATGCCTAAGTGTTGAAAGGTGTCGCGAAATCGCGACATGTCGCGAAATCGCGACTGGTTGCGCCATCGCTGCCGAAAACAGGAAAGTTGTCACGAAATCGCGACATGTAGCTCCATCGCTGCCAAAGAGGAGAGACGTCGCGATTTCGCGACCGATTGCAGCAAAGGTGTATGGACGGAGAAAATGGTCACGATTTCGCGACGTGTTTTGGGGAGGCGTACGGAAAGAAAAAGCGGTAGCGATATCGCGATAGAAAGCTGCATGAAGGTCCGAGGGGGAAAAACGTCGCGATATCGCGACAGGTTTTGCCAAGGCGTACGGAAGATAAAAGCGGTAGCGATATCGCGACGGTTTGTGGCAAGCAGGTTCGGAAATAAAAGCGGTAGCGATATCGCGACGGTTTGTCGAGAGAGGGCAAGAGAATGATAATGGTCGCGATGTCGCGACGTAAAATTGCCAAGGAGGCCCGACGGAGAAATGGTAGCGATTTCGCTACGCCTTGGAAAGAAGACTCAAAGTTCAAAACGGTAGCGAATCGCTGCCATTTCTTGAAGACAAAGGCTCAAAGCCAAAAGGTAGCGAATCGCTGCAAAATTCTCAAAAGAGCCCGACGAAGTCAGAAGGTAGCGATATCGCTACAATTTTTGGGGAAGAAGACTCAAGGTTCAAAGTGGTAGCGATATCGCTACCCTTCGAAGAAGAAGGCCCAAAGCTTTAAAAGAGTAGCGATATCGCTACGAGAAGCGGCCGGGAAGCATGTAGCGATATCGCGACATGTCACGATTTCGCGACATGTCGCCATATCGCGGCTAAGAAGATGAACAGGCAGACTTGCAGTTTTGTCATTTTTTTTTCACAGTAAGCGTTACACAGGACGCAGGAAAAGCAGGACACGTGGCGCACAGGTGTCAAACTTGCAGAGGCGTTACATGCAGAGATGAATTTCGAAGCGTTTTCAAATTTGAGCGTGAATCAAAGCGGGAAAAAGCAGGAATTTGAGGGGTCATGTGCAGGAAGGTGAAATGAAGCGACAGAGAAGATCGAAGAGCCGCGTCAAACATTATAAGACCAGAATTGCAAATCGAAGAAGGGGTTGGAAATTGCCGAATACAGAGTTGCAGAGACAAGAGCTTCGTGCTATTCTGGGCCTGTACTTGGGCAATTTCCTTCTTTTTGTTCGGGAATTTTATACCTGGAACATTTTTGAATGTAATCGAAATATTCTTTAATACAAAATACAGAGAGTTGGCATCTTTTGGATGAGAAAGAAGGAGTTACTTCTGCATGCATGATTTAATGTCTATCTTTCCTTTCCAGATTTCTTAGGTTTCTAGGTGAAGTTTAATGCAAGATCTCTTGGTTGCTTCATGCGAATGCCTGAATCTGGAATTATAGTAGAAACCCTCGAGACCCGCACCTAGCCTATTTGGATTGTGTGAAAGTGCAGGTTCATTAGGTTAGGTTGTATGTAGAAAGCCTCAGTATCTTCGGTTTCATCAGATTAATGACAGACTTTCCGATCGTAATCTATTCTTATTGTTACTTTTGTTTACTTTTGTCTTTGCTTTTCAAACCCATATTTTATTTTCAGCAGTTTAATTACTGTGTTTGAATAAATCACTAAAAATCCATCGAATTAAAGATTAAAACAGATTTTATTCATTTTAGAGTCCATTGCACTTTCAGAATTAAATAAACCACGGTGCCCCTTGTTAACATCCACTTGCAAACCCTAAGGTGTTCTTAGCATTTCATTTTAAACAACATCCTTGATAATCAATAATTAGCATAATAAGAACATTGGAGAAATCGTTTTTCTTTGCAAGCAGAGGATTTGGGACTCGGATCCTACAGGAGAGTGTGTTTTCACAATCGGGTTAAAACACCACTCAACATAGCCGAAAGGGACTCATGTGCAAAATGGCATGTAAGGGCGCATGGTAGGAGGCACCACTTGTCAAAACGGAGGCATGCACTAGGTGGGGAAGAGAATTTCCATTTTGGACCTCCATTATGAATCATGTCATAAGGATTCAGTGCCCTCTACCCCGCATGCTCCAAATGGCATGCTAAATGGTAGTTTTTGGGCACCATTTGGCCCAGATTTGACTTTTTCTAGGTCAAACCTGCTCATCATCCCACCCTGGGACGATGGGAATCTACCATCGTCCTAGGATGGGATGGTGGTGAATTGTGGGCCAAAACCTCCCAAAATTGGGCCGATAGCCTACAAAATCCTTTTCGAGTGGCTAGAACCACTGTTAGCCTCCTAAGGGCTGCCCAAGGGGCCATATGATGCCAATTCGATCATTGTTTATGGGTGCTTAATCGGGTTAACCAAATTTTAGTGTCTACAATAATTTGCTTTGGGATTTTTGCTTATTTTGATTTAATCAAGGGATTTTGATAGGGTAAAGCTTGTCCTTTTACCAATTCTCAGCACCTTTAAACTAGTTGCACATGGGGATAAGTAAGGAAAATCCTTTTCGCTTAAGGTAACCTAGATCACTTTGAAGATTTCATGTTTTCCTTGTACCAGCTAGGATTTTAGTATTTCAATTAGTGGTGGGATATTGAATATCCAAGGCTTTATCACAGCTATACCTTAACTTCTACTAATAAAAGTTGTTTTCCACAAAAGTTGATAAGATTACTAGGTGTGGTTGATTAACCGAAAAAACCTTAGTAATTTATGTATAGCAACAATTAATGGTTGTGTTGAAAAACACAATTACACACTGTGTTAATGGAGGTATGGATTTGAATGTTTTGCACAAAAAACTATGGTATCACTTTTAAGGCTCTCATGACATATACAATTGTAGTGGATATGAAAATGCAATGCAATGATGTGGATGCAAATTGCGAAATGCAATTGTTTTTGTGTTTTTTGGTTTTATGTTTTTTTTTTTGTATTTTTGATTAATGTTAACCAAAGGGCTTTATAATGCCTTTGGGGATTTTAGTTATTGATTTTGACCAAGCGGATTGAGTACCCTTGGATGTTTTGAATTGATGTTTGACCAAGCAGTTTGAATTACCCTTGGAGCCTTTGATTGATGTTTGACCAAGCGGTTTGAATTACCCCTGGAGCATTTTCAATGATTGAATTTGACCAAGCAGTTGAATTCCCCTAGGAGCCTTTGATTGATTGGATTTGACCAAGCGATTTGAATACCCTTGGAGTATTTTGAATTGATTGGATTTGACCAAGTGGTTTTAATACCCCTGGAGCATTTTGAATGATTGAATTTGACCAAGCAATTTGAATTACCCTTGGAGCATTTGATTTGATGTTTGACCAAGCGGTATGAATTACCCTTGGAGCCTTTGATTGATTGGTTTTGACCAAGCGGTTTGAATTACCCTTGGAGCCTTTGATTGATTGGATTTGACCAAGTGGTTTGAATTCCCCTTGGATCTTTTTGAATTTATATTTTGACCAAGGGTTTGAATTACCCTTGGAGCCTTTGATTTGATTGTATTTGACCAAGCGGTTTGAATTACCCTTGGAGCCTTTGATTTGATGTTTGACCAAGCGGTTTGAATTACCCTTGGAGCCTTTTGAATTTATTTTGACCAAGCGGTATGAATTACCCTTGGAGCCTTTGATTGTATTTTTGAAATTTTATGTTTTTATGATTTGTTTGTGTTTTTGACATATTTGAATGTTTTTGAATTTTATGAATATTTGAATGTTTTTTTTTTTATGAAATATTTGAATGTTTTTGAATTTTATGAAATATTTGAATGTTTTTTTTGTTTTATGTGTAAAATGCCTTTAAGTGAATGATATTGAGAGGTTCAGGCTCTTCAACACCATCTAATGATATAAGGCGATATGCTCCAGGCCCAACTCTCTATGAAATCATGTATGGACCTATCCAGTTTACTACGAACTTATCTCGTAGATGCGGTGACAAATTTGAATTCTATTGGTTTTCTTTGAGCACTAGATCTCCAACCTTGAATTCCCTTAGGTGGACTTTACTATTGTAAGCTTGCGCAAGGTGATCTTGGTAAATGCAAAGATGCTCTAAAGCATTGACTCGGCGTTCATCAAGAAGCATCAACTGATCAAGGCGGCCTTGCCACGCAGCTTCATCATCTATGAAGTCTTTTAATGCTATGCATAGAGTCAGGATTTCCAACTCTAGAGGCATGATGGCCTCAGTGCCATATACTAGTGAAAATGGTGTTGCCCCAGTGGGCATCCGTATACTAGTCCTGTATGCCCATAGTGCAAGAGGCAACTGCATGTGCCAATCCTTGTGATTTTCTTGCACTATCTTCCTCAAAATGGAGACTATTATTTTGTTTGAGGCTTCTACTTGCCCATTTGCTTGTGGATAATAAGGCATTGAAAAAATATGCTGAATATGGTATTTTTTCATTAAAGCACGCACATTTTTGTTCTTGAAATATGGCCCATTATCCGATATTATCTTAGAAGGGACCCCAAAATGACTTATGATATTGTGGAGTATAAACTCCACAATCCTTGGTCCAGTTGTTGATGTTAAGGGGATCACTTCTACCCATTTAGTGAAGTATTATATGGCTGTTATGATGAATGTGTGTCGGCCTAGAGGATGGGGGTGAGATCTTCCCAATCAAGTCTAGTCCCCATTGCGAGAATGGCCATGCTGCTTGGATGGGCTGCAAAGCTTGCGATGGTAAGTGCGTTAGATTTGCATGATGCTGGCACTTACTACATTTCTTGACATACTCACAGCAGTCCTTTTCCATTGTGGGCCAATAGTAACCCATTCTCAAGATGCGCTTAACGATGGCCATGCCACTAAAATGGCCTCCACATGTTCCATCGTGAGCTTGCAAAATTGCCCAAGATGCTTCCTGGGGCTCAAGACAATGAAGTAATACTCCATCATATCCTCGTCTGTAGAGGATTTCTCCTAGCAATATGTATCTTGTTGCTCTCTGTTTGAATGTTCACCTTTCAGTATGTGACAAACCTTGAGGTACTATTCCAAGCTTCAGGAAGTCCCGTAGTTGGGAAAGCCAATCCTGATAAGCCACAACTTCTATAGAAAAGACAACTTGCTCTTCCTACATTTTTGAGGTAGTGAACACGGATTGAGGAACAACTCTATGGTATATGGTTGCACCACACTCCATAGGTCCTTGGGAGATCAAAGACCCCCAAGGTGTCGTTTGCAAGAAATATCTGGCTATGAAGGACCAATCCTGATTTGGCTCGATGTTGATCATGTTGACTGATTCTTGATTGTCAAAAGCTTCACGATGTATTGTTGAGTGCGAAAGCACCTTCACATGAATGGTTGTAAAATCAGCAGATGGATTCTGAGGGATTAAGGATCCCAAAGAGGCCATAGTGTCTACAAATCTATTCGACGTACGAGGGATTGCCTCGATGTCATACCATTCCAATCGGGCTAGGTAGGTGTCAACAAGTTCCTTGTAAGTCTTCAGGAGTGGGCACCTACATTGGAATAGTCCTTTGACCTGGTTTACTATGAGCAAGGAGTCACCAAAGATATTCAATCTTTTAATGCCCATTGCTATGGTTGTTTGGAGTCCCAGGATCAATGCTTCATATTTTGTATTATTGTTTGTGCATGGGAAGTCTAGTTTGAATGATAAGGGCAATGGAGCGCCCTATGGTGTGATAAAGACAATCCCTGCTCCGCCTCCTTGTTCACACTTCGAACCATCGAAGAACAATGACATGTCTCTTTCTTTCTTAGGTTCTTCGAGTTCTGGTGGATCTGATAATGCAAAGACCGCATCATCAGGAAATTCTATGGTGAGAGGCTTGTTATCCTGAAGAGGCACCTCTGCTAATTGATCTGCTATGACTTGTCCCTTGATGGACTTTTGGCTTATGAACTCTAGATCAAATTCTATCAATAGCATGATCCACTTTGTGGTACGTGTATTGTGATATGTCTTGCTCATCATGTACTACAAAGGATTTTGTTTTGATATGACGTAGGTCATATGGCTCAACATGTAGTGTCGCAACTTTCGAGTTGCAAAGACCACTACTAAACACAACTTTTTGACATACGCATATCCTAGCTCATAACTCACCAAGGTGCGACTAATGTAATATATGGCTTGCTCTTTGTCTTGTGCATTATTTTGGGCTAACATGGTGCCCAATGCAAAATCAGTAGCCGATATATATAGTAAAAATGGTATGTCTGGCCTTGGTGGAGCCAATACTAGTGGTGTTGCCAGATAAGTTTTGATCTCTACAAAGGCTTGATGGCATTCTTCATCCCAATGAAAGGGGACTTCCTTGCATAGCAACCGATTCATAGGTCTACATTTATCTGATAATTGTGCGATGAATATTTTTATGGATGCTATCTTGCCTTGTAGGCTCCTTAACTCCCTAATGTTGGTAGGGGCGGCCATTTCCAGTATAGCCTTTACCTTTGTAGGATCTACTTCGATGCCTCTCTTGGATACGATGAATCCCAAAATCTTGCCAGAAGTTATGCCAAATACACACTTCTTAGGATTCAATCGGACATTGTGTTCTATGAGGTGATCAAAGACTTGTCTAAGGACTTCGGCATGCTCTTGCCACAATAGGGACTTGGCTAGTAAGTCATCCATGTAATATTCTAAGATCTTATGCATATAGTCATGGAATATGTATGTCATGGCTCATTGATATGTGGCACCAACATTTTTGAGACCGAATGGCATTACTTTGTAATAGAATGTTCCCCATGGAGTAATGAAAGCAGTTTTATGTTGATCTTCGGGCTTAATCCAGATCTGGTTGTATCCATAAAAACCATCCATTAGGGAGAGCATTTCATGACCTATGGTTGCATCCACAAGAGCATCTATGTTTGGCAATGGGAATGAATCCTTTGGTGTTGCCCTATTTAAATCTCTAAAATCCATGCAGATACGGACTCTTCCATCAGGTTTCCCCATGGGTACCATGTTCGACACCCACTCAGGGTAGTCTATAGGAACTATGAATACTGCATCCAATAGTTTTTGCAATTTGTTCTTCACCATCAAAGCGATGGTTGGATGCATTTTCCTTAGTTTTTGCTTGATTGGCTTCTTCATGGGATCCAATGAAAGGTTGTGAACGACTAACTTTGGATCTATCCCTGGCATGTCTTTGTAAGTCCAAGCAAAAATATTTGGCCTCTCCTTGAGGAGAGGAATTAGGATGGCTTGTTCCTCTGGAGATAGACTTTCTCCGAACTTGACTTTCCTTGGTTGGGTAGGATCATCATTGATGTCCACCTCGAAAGTCACTTCTATAGCCATATGTGACCCATCCTCTAGCTGATGAGGCATGGGTATCAAATGAATGTCATCGATGGGATTTATAGGACCTAGTGACTCAGGTTCCAAACCAACATGGAAGATGTCATATGCACAACCTGATGCAAAATGGAATGGTTGTAACATCTCTTCATTGGGGAAGAGGTCTTCAGGCTCTATGGGTGAATTAGCATGATCCCAATCAATAGCCTCTACATCAAGATGCAATGATTTGGTAGGATCTACTGGATTATGAAGTGGAGTGGTCAAATCAATGGAGATCATGTTGATGGATGGGATGAAATCTCCAGGACCACATGGGTGCAATCTTGTCTTAGGGGTTTCCCTTCCATACTCACGATGAGGTTCTAGAGGAATGGGAATTTTTGGATCTGGCCCATGAGCAGGGTAGACAATAGGATCATTGGGCTCTAACTGCTCTCTGAATGTAGGTAGAGGGGGATTGACCATCCGATGAATGGCAGCTAGGTCAATAGGTCTCCCCAAAAATTAGAGATGAGGGTCTATGGCATGGAGTGCCACCTCTCTCTCTACTAGCTCGTTGACTTGCCACAAGTGGTGAGGTCCAAGATAAGCCATCTCGATCTCATCCTCAAAGTCATCATCACTTATCTAGAAATCGTTAGCATTGGTATGCGGCCCTAAGACAAGGGGCTCATGTCTTGGCCCCAAGTAGGCCATCTCTATTTCATCTTCATATTCTTCATCACTTATGAAGAACCCATTTGCATTTGTCTCTTGCCCCAAAGTCAGGGGTTGATGGCTTAGGCCTAAGTAGGCTCTTTCTATTGAGTCTTCTGATTCATAGTCACTTTCATCTGATGTATATCCACTCTCATCATGGATGGACCATGTGAATATTTGTAAATAGCGAGGCCCTTGATAGGCTAAGCCAAGTTGCGCCTCATCATCACTTTCTTCATATCCATTCTCCTCATCCCATGAGTTGTACCCTATTGGGGTGGAATCAATTGAGGTGTTTGGATGATAAGTTTTTGGAGGTGGTATGTTTACCATGGCCACTTGTCTATTGCTCAAATTTTCTATTCTTAGGGGGTGATAAGGAATGAAATCAATGTCTTCTCCTAACCCTATGCTTAATATTTCCAATGCTACTACAAGAGAGTCATCTCGACCTCCGCTATAATAGCCTAAGCCAAATCTATCAGAGGGAAGCTGATATAGTGGCTCGTAGGGCCGCCTGCACCCCTACTCATATATGCCAAGGCCATAGCCATGCCAATGGCAATGCTCAAAGTATCTTAGAGAAAACTCGAGGTTAGAGAGGTAATGAACATTGATCGTGAATAATTCATCACCATCCTCTTCTATATCTGAAGACTTATGAGCATAGTCCAGGCCGACATAGACAAAATTGGTTTGGTTGGGAGGGATTCCAAGTGGAACCACTATTCCTACTGGTGGCCTCAAGTCCTTAGGCCTCCCTATGTCTTGTGCAGACTCAATGATAGGTGTAAAGGTAATGTTCTACACAAGGTACTCCCCTATGCCTATGCTTGCCAAGTGTATTGATGCATGCGATGTGGATGACCCCACGGATGATACTGGTGAAGCAGGGTGATAATCACTATCTTCATCTTGATCTTGAGGATCTTCCTCTTCCATAGGACTTGGAATTTCAGCAATGGCTATAGTTGGCACTTCCTTGGGCCTTTATTCCTTAACTAAGGGTACCTTTAGCTTCTGATTATCTTTTGGTTTTGATGTTGATGGTACTTTAGAAGCATTGACTATCTTGAGTGCACCAGGAGGTGTTGATGTGCATGGGTCTTTTCTTACCCCTTTGTCTTCGTTATCCACTTGTGTGGTTGGGGATGAAGGTGCCATGTATAGGTGAGTAGAAGGGATTATGAATTCTCCTAGAATGTCCACCTGATTGATATATTTAAAAGGCTCTTCATCGGCTAGAACCACATAGACTTTGTTCTCGTGCACATACTTGACACACTGGTGCAAGATCGAAGGCACACACTTCATGGCCCTTATCCAAGGGTGCCCTAAGAGGATGTTGTACTGCATAGCTCCTTCCAAGACATGACACATCATGGGGATGGTCTTGTGCCCCACCTTGATGGGTAGGACTATCATTCCCATAGTATTGCATAAAGCATCATTAAAAGCTCTCAATGTGTAAGCTCCTAGAATGATATTTGACTTGGGGATTTTGAGGTGCTCTATTGTAGTTGTTGTGATGATGTTTATTGATGAACCTGTATCGACCAAAACCCTCTTGAAAGGTAAGTCATTGATTGCCACTACAATGTTCAGCGGAGGGTCTGGTAAGGCAACATGAACTATCTTAATCTCATGATCATAGAATCGGATTACAGGTTCCTGGCATTCTTGTACTTGTCCCACAAAGTGAGTGAATGCATTCGCATCTTGTGGTTGGAGCTCAATTGATCTTAAAATCTCCATTAGAGTCTCCCTATGCTTTGGGGACTATTGTATGAGCTCATAGATGGATAACTTAGCTGGAGTCATCTGTAGGTTTTGCTCCAATCTACTTCGAATAGTTACCACAGGTCTCGTTGGTGGACCTGGAAGGTTGTCTTGCCTTTGCCTAGGAGCAGCTGGGATGTTCATGGGAGCTACAGGTGGTTGTGGTTGACCATACCGCCTAGTCCTTGTTGCTATGTTAACAATCTCAACCATCCCAATGCATCCATGGGTAGGTATGTCAGCTCGAACCTGATTGACTTGGGCCCCTTGCTCTCGAGGGGCCTCATGATTGGGCAATGGGTTTCTGTATATGCCCATGTCTCTATTATCGGGAGCCAGTGGGTTGTCAACTTTGAGTTCTCCCACCTCAATCATGTTTTGCACTTGATGCTTAAACCCGATGCAAGCCTCAATGTCATGCCCCGGTATCCTATGATAAGGGTAAAATTGATCTTCCCTATATCCTTTTGGCTTAGGATGGTTGGGATCTATAAGAGGTATATCAAGAAATCTGATCCTCCTAGCCTCGCTCAACTGATTAAAGATTGATTGCATTGATTCTGTCAGAGGCATGAAATAACGAGGTGGCTTGCATTCTCGATTTCTTCCCTGATTGTTCTTTTGGTCGTAGTTGGCTGACGAGGGATGTGCTTGATAGTTCTATGGTTGTTGTGCACCCCCATCCTTGGGTGTAGCCAATACGACTTGATTGACTAGGGTAGGATTGCCCTACTTCTGCTTATACTTGTCATTCTTACCATTCTTGTTCCACTCCTTTTTGTTTTGGAGTTTAATGGTTCCCTCATCTACTTTTATTTCCTCGATGAGCTTGGCCTGTGCCAAAGCTTCCTCAAATGAAGGATACTACTGAAGTTGTAGCAAGAGGGAGATATGTTTAGAACAACTTTTGGTGAACATGCGAATGATCTCTTCTATGGGAATGGAGAATGATAATTTTACCATGACTTTTCTCCATCTATTCCCATAATCCATTACTGGCTCATCATCATACTATTTCAAGTTGGCCAGGTCTGAAAGGTTCACCTTCTTCTTAGCACCAAAGGAGAAATGCTTTAAGAATGCGTTTACTAGTTGTTCAAAGTTGGTTATGCTATGCTTAGGTAGTTGGTTGAACCATTGAGTGGCAGCACCTAAAAATGTCATTATGAATGTTCTTAGCATGAGAGCGTCATTGTCTTCAAGATGAAAATAGGCATTGATAAAATTGGTGACATGCTCTTGTGCATCCTCTTCACCCTTAAAATTTTCTAACCTAGGCATCTCAAAGTGCTTAGGATATGGAGGGCTAGGGATTGATGGGCACAATGGTTGGTTGTGTATTTTGCTCAATGTTGGTGAGTTCCCAACTGCCTCTTGTTTCTCAAAGGTTTTCATATTTTTAGCAAGCTCTTGAAATGCCTTTGATGCATGGATTTCCTCCTCTTGTAAGCCTATTCACATTGGCAATGGAGGTAACTCTCTATCCATTTGATTTGTTCCATTTTCCTCCCTCCTATGAGGGGACCCAGGATTGTGATCCTGGTTTGTTATGTTTGCCCTTCCCCCATTAGTTGGATTTCATTCATGATTTGGTGGGGGATTTCATTGTGGGCTATCTTGTCTAGTGCGCCTCTCCTTAGGTGAGTCAGTGCATCTTGTTCTTTGGTGGTCACCACCATTTGTCTATAAATTGTTAAGAGCTAGCCACTCAACTTGCTCTCTTAAACATTGCTCATGTTGGCGCAAGAGTCTTTCTCTTTGTTTCTCTTGTTTGAGAGCTTCCACTAGCTCTCGCTCTTTACGTAATGCATTTTCTAACCACCTCATTCGGTCAGTTTGTGTTGTCATAGAAGACTCATGTTTATCTAACTCTGTTCTTGTTGTCTTGACTCATAGATTCCTCGAGGGGGTTTCTGTTGTATCTGTACTCTTGCTAGCTAATGTGACTTGTTCAGTGTACTGTTGAGTATCCCTATGGTCAGACTCCATGCATCTACTATGGGGTCACTCTGAGGTACCCCCAGACTGAGAGACGTGTTTAGAAGTCATAGTTCATGAGCTTCCAGATGCAGAGTTCTCAGTAGCTATAGTTCTTTGAGTTGGTTGAGTAGGAAATCGATCCAACCCATCTAGCTATCTTGTTTTCCATGGCTGGTCCCATGGGGTGCCATTCACTCCTATGAGGTCATAGTCTATGGGAATATTTCCTTTTGTGTGAAGGGTTTCTTCTATTTGATTCCCATGGCTAGATGTAGCTCTAGTTTCCTGCCCTTCAGTAGGCAGACCTATCTCATATGTTTCTTGTGAGTCTTGAGGTGTTGCAATTCTTGTTTGCCTTCTTGATGAAGAGGGCTTGGTGGTAACATGTTTTCTCCATGTGGATGGAGATGTAGCAGTCTCGTCATCCCTATGTGAAGAATGAGTCTTAGAACCTTCTTTATGTCCATGTGAGGAGGAAGCCCTTGAAGCTTCCTCACGTCTTTGAGATGTTTCTATGTGTTTAGAGGAGGCCCTTGAGGTCTCCTCATGTCTCCTTGATGAGGATGGTTGTGAAGCCTCTTTTTGTTTATGTGACTTTGTTCCATGATGTGGTTCCTTACTTGGGGTTTCTTGAGGAGATCCCCCAAGGGTTGAATTATCACCCCTTAGGCTCATGGAGCTACGTCTCACGGTCTTATGGGTAGGTCGTTCAATGTTACTATGACTCCGCCTATGGGTATGAGTTGCTTCTATCTCTCCCTCGGTATCAGACCGAGGGTGCTTACTTCTTGTTTTGACCATGTTGTCTTATGAATTGATCTTTTGAGTTGCAATTTAGGAATAACCACACAATACCAAGCAAATGTTTATCTTGATTACCGATTTAAGTGTGCCCTAAACTATTTGATGTGTTTTGATGTGTTGTTCTTTTGATTTCTTTGCTCTTGTTCTTGGATTAAGAATGAGAAGACTCATCCATAGTGACAATCAAGTACACTCGTGCCAAACATGATTTTCTCAAAAGAAGCTAGGGTACACCACTGAAGACCCAATGGAGGGTTCGCCTAGCTCTTCCACTCTGAACCAATGATTGTTCCAATAGTGGGAGACAGTTTGAACACAAGTAACTTAGTGTCACTATAAGTAAGTTTCTCAATCCATTTCTAGGAAGCTCTAGGGGGTAAACCAGTGGAAGGAGATGAATTCCAACGTCACTGGACTGAATTGAAGGTTGGTGATGAAATCCAACTCTCCAATGTTTAAATGAGACGTGCGTGTGTGGTGTTCATTTTAAGCTTGCGTAACATAAAGTGCATCATATAGCAGCAATGAATCTTTCCTATATGCCTAAGTGCAAAAATACGTTTCAATATTCAGAAATATGCATGAACTATTATGATTTGTATGAGCGCACTTTATTTCGTGCAGCTATGGCCTCTAGTAGGGCCTCAAAGCAAGCAAACAACATACAATGTCTAGCACGTTGGATTCTAGGGTGAAATTTTTAGGCATAAGCCATTGTTCCTAGCAACGCCTAGTGGAAAATTTAAAAGAAGATCTAAGATATGCGAAATGCTTAATTCTTTCTTCTTTTATTCCTTCAATTTCCAAACATAAATGTGCTTTAAGTTCTCTTTTTTAGACACACATAAGTAGACAGAAAGCTGTAAAATATCAGAGAAGCTATACCAACCTTTGATCCAACTCAGAGAGTCAATGTTTTGACCTCTGTTGCACTCCAGTTCTAGCCGTTGTTGACCAGAGCGGCTGGTTCTTGGCCATTGTAGCTCAGAGCGGCTAAGCTCTATTGGCCGTTGTAGCTCAGAGCGGCTAGTTTTTGGCCATTGTAGCTCAGAGTGGCTAGACCTGCACACAAAATTAAGTTAGTATTCCGATAGAAAATGAAAAATTAGTGGTGGTCCCACCGTGATCGCCATCTATAGCGACCCCGGGAACGCACGCATCGGTCCCCTTTTCTAACCCTACTTGCAATGTTATTAAAATACCGAAGATGAAATGGAAAGACAAGAGGAAAAAGCATATAACATGAAATAACAAAGATGGATCTCTTTATTGATATTGAAGCTCGGTTACATGTCGGTCCCTCTTAGGGATACCCATTTCGATACTATAAATTACAAATAGGCAAGGAGTGCCCCTTCCGCGAAGAGGTGGTGCACTTATAAAAGCTTCCTAGTTTCGCACACAAAAATGTATGAGGGCTTATAGATGCCTCCTTCTCTAGGTCTATTTCCTAGAGGGATCCCTTTTGCTCTCGTATGTTGCAAACTTCATCCGATGTACCTGTGGCCCTATAAGCAATGAAACAACAACACACGTTTAGGTGTCCGAGATTGCCTCCCTGGATGAGGTTGTTAGTAATCAAAGAATGTAATAGAAATATGGTAAAACTATGCCATGAAATCATGTAAATCTATGCTAATGATATGAAAACATAAAGAAACAGAATAAAAGAAGCTATGTCTAAAACCTAAGCTAAGCCCATGGGCCACTGTCCAAGATAGCGACCACTAAGGTAAACCTTGCTCTCTTTGCCCCAAAGCTATGGGTCAAAGCCTGTATCTGATGTCGAAATAATAGGTGTTATGCTCTTCAATCCATCAATGCTTCACCGTACATGTGATCTCAAAGAGAACTCTCCAAGTCTTGAAAGCTCTCCTCAAAAATATGTCTCTCTCTGATTCTCTCTCATATCTTTGGTGCTCTTAGGCTTGCACCTTTTATAGTGTGAAACCCTAGGTTTATGTCCAAGCCCTAGGAATGAATTTCTCATGCGTAGTGCAAGTTAGCATGAGAAGCTTTTGTCCATTGTCTATGTTTGAAGGCCAGTTAACTGAAATCTAACTACCCACTTGAGTCTTCTATGCGAACTGGTCGTTAGCATGAGAAGCTTTTGTCCTTTTTTTATGCTTGGAGGTCAGTTAACTTAAGTCTAAATGCAAACTCAAGTCTCCTATGTGAACTGGTCATGAAAAGGAATGCAAAGTTACTCCCGCTCACCTTTATTGCATGCAGACTGCCACTTCCACCTGTGATTAGGCCTGTTTGTCGGCAAAATTACTTCTTATGGCTTAGCCACTATCATCTACAGTGGCTAAGATCTGGCCGCTATCATCTATAGCGGCTAAGGTCTGGCCGCTCTAGGCTTGAGCAGCTAGGATCTGGCCACTCTTGGTTTGAGCGGCCAAGCTTGGATGGCTTGAAAAGGCCCCAAATGAGTGGTGAGAACCACTGTTGATGCTTGGAAAGTCCAAGATTATGTCTTATGATCTTATGAGTGTGTCTATGTGAGCAGCTCCCCTAAGCATGACACGATTTAGGTGTCTACACCTTACTCTTGAATGGAATACATGACTTAATGTTATGACCATTCACTTGATGGTAAGGATAGTGTTGGTTTTCTTGATACCACATTGGTTTGTGTCTATGGGGATCCAAAGGATGGATATCTAGAAATGTGATAGCTTTAGCCTCACATAATCAATTAAAGAGTGACACCAAAGATTCAAGAAATGGTGTGTACATGTAAGGTTGACATTGTTGTTGCCTTTTCCCTTGCTTTTGTTGAGCTTTAACATTGGATTGCACAGGAGGAGGTTGGTCCTAACAATCAAGGGGTTGAGATTTTTGAATGACTCAACTATATCTCAATGCTTGTGAGTCAATTCAATATCTGTAGTGAGTCATTATGTTGGTGACTTGCTTGTAACTCAACATTTCCTAGCCTATCCAAAATCATCTAAGTAAATGCAGATGGTTCATGATGATTATGGGTAGTAAGTATATCCACATGCTCGTGTTCTTGATTTAGCTCATGCTCTTGTTTTACCTCATAGTGTTCAATTGTGATAGCTAGATTATCTCCACTTTTTTGTAGTGGATACACCTATTCTTGATTTTGTTGAGATGTTGAGTGAGATGGAGTAGGTGTGCCTAAATCCATCAATGATATCTCTTATGTTATGGATGGAATGTTGGATGGATTCACAAGTGGTTTAGATGGATTTAGAGGGCTTTGGTTCTCTATCATCACATTGATCATTCCCACAAACTAATGAGAAGATGAATTGGCACTTGGACCAACCATAGGCTCATCATAAACTTTTCCAAGGGGATATACTTGGCCCCCATGCTTAGGGGGTGCATCATAAATACTATCAACGAGTGGCAACTCGACAGGAGGACTACCTAGATCCTTGATCAACTCAATGATACGCATAAATTTAACATTAGGTTCTATGCATTCATTGAGTTTAGGATTGGTCAAGTGACTTGTGTCCTCAAGCATGGTGGATGAAGATGATGTGACATGATCTGATTCATCCGTATCCACTTTGGGTTCCTTCTTGTTGGTAGGAGTGGGAAGGTCATCTTCTAATGTGTCAAAAATATCTAAGAGAGCTTTTGCAGTTAGCCTTTTTGACTCTCCCTCGTTTGAAGAAACAGAGGATGGTATTGGTTATGGTGGTGAAGGTAGCTTCATGACTAACCATGGGGTTGAATATGGACTCTAGATAAGGTCATTGATTTTAGTATTGAAATGTGTGGATGGACGAGTAGACTCATGTGGATGATCATCCTTATTGTAATACTTGAAGGGGTCTAGATATGTATCAACCACATGGACCTGACCTTCATGAATGTATTTAAAGGATTGATGTACAATGGAGGGGATGCACTCCATGTCTCATATCCAAGGTACTCCTAACAATATGTTGTATATCCTTTCACCTTCCAATATGTAGAAAAATGTAGGCATGGTCTTTTTTCCAACTTGAACAGGTAGGATTATGGTGCCCCATAGTGGAGGACAAAGCATAATTAAATGCTTTCAAGGTGAAATTGGATCTTGCAATGTGTGAAGATGGGATTTTGATATGCTTTATTGTGGTTCTAGTAATGATGTTTATTTTGGAACCTGTATAAACCAACACTCGCTTATAGGGGATTCTATTGATGCACACGATGATGTGCAAAGGAGAGTCTAATAAATTGGTAGACCTAGGTTTAATATCCCGATTCTAAAAGGATATAACATGTTATTTGTGCATTTGTATGTATCCCACAAATTTGGTGAAATCATCAGAATCATGAGTTTGTACCTCGATGGAATATAAAACCTTCAGGAGAGTTTCCCAATGCTTGGGAGATCTTTGTATTAACTCTTCCATGGTCATTTTGGTTGATGACATATGCGAACTTTGCATAGGCCTCTTCTGGCTTGCTACCACTTGTTGGATGGGAGTTTTAGATGGTATAGAGGGAGTGTAGACTTCCCTACTAGGACTCTTAGTAGGCATATTATCTCTAGTTTGGGCTTGGACTCGGTGTTGGCTAACCGAATAGTCCACTTGATCACATGAATAATCAGTTGGTGTTCTCTTGGCAGAGGTGCCTCATGGTTGCATGGAATAATGTGATCGAGGGTAATTAGGATCTTCCTCAGGTCTTTTTTTATAAGTGAGGAATGGTTGGGCAGAATTGACTTACCCACAACAACGAGTATCATACTCGTCTAGGTTTTTGTACCTTAGGGAAGGGTTCTTTGGAAGCTTAAGATGATCATTTAACCCTACCCTAGGTATATAAGGGCATCGTGTAGGAATGGGGAGATCCTCATACCTATAATGATGATGTCCAGGGCCTCTCCTATAGTTTTCAAATTCATAGGCTAATTATTGAGCTCGGCTATGCATAGTTGCTAGGATGTAGTGACTAGGCAAACCCTAGAGGCAACCCTCACTAAAGAAAAATTTGACTTCCAAAAAATGTTATAAGTTATATATATCAAAATGACCAGTACAATGAGATTATCACAATGGGCTAGGTCTCCAAAATATTATTTTTGGGTCAAAATTTTGTATTTTTGGGATATTTGGCCAACTAGGGCCTGTGGGGAAATGCCCACTTTTGGGATTTTTGGGGGAATTTTGAACCGTGAAGAGTTAGGAATCAAAATTTCTATGGGAGGTGCAAAAGGACCTAACTAGGACAATAAAACAAATTTGGCAAGTTTTGGAGTCGTCTAGACCATTTTATGACAATTTTAGTGTGGGTTTTCTCAAATTTTGGGGTCGAAAATAGAGTAAAAATAAAACCAAAATAAATTTTTCATTATATGCACGATTCTCGATCCATTGTATGTAGAATAAAAAATTAGGGTTTGACTACTAGATCGAGGATCTTGGGTTGATTACTCGAACAACAAAGAAATACCTAACTTATACAACATGATTATTTCTTTTAAGTTTTATCGATTCAAATACACAATCAATAGAAACACACAAGAATACAAATTATTATCTCTTTTAAAGATTTTAAATGTGAATCCTTAAACTTGTTTGATATTTTTCAAGATGTGTTGCTTTGTAAAGAGAATCCTTTTCATGTGTTTGATATTTTTTTGGATGATATACTGAAATGTTTAAAGGATTTCACCTATATACTCGCACAAGCTAAATATGGTGATGAAATCCATATCCAACGAGGTAGCATAGGTACTACCAACCCTCACCCAGTACCCCATGTGTAGTGATACACTCCTATGAAGAGGAATTCATGCTATTTTGCATGGTTTTGATAGATCTTGGATCAGCCTTGGCCATGGATGGGTCCCGATAATACTCTTTCTCATGAGTCAATCGAGTGGTAATTACATCCACTATTGGTCTCGATCAATGGGTTGGATGTGAAATCCCAATGCTATTGATGGTAAATTGAAACTTGGTATGTGTGGGGTTCCTTTTATAAATTTGAAAGGAAATAAAATAACACTTAATGATTATTCACTAAATGCATGAAAGTGTGTTTTTCTTTTAGACTTGTTAGTAGCATAAAAGGAAAGCACAAAAATTGAAAGCCTATATGAACTTTAACCTTTTTGGCAAGTTTCACTCAAGCAAACCAGAAAAAAGTAGCAACTTCTACTATTATTTTCCTCCAAGTTTTCTTAACTAATTAATGCAATATTTTGGGAAGAGATAGTCTAACATTTTCTATGCATCCAAAAAGCAAGAAAACATGAAATTTGATCATTTTAAATAGTAAATTTGCAAATTGACAGTGTAGAAGGGTGTAAATTTGAACCTAAAAGTTGTTGTTTCTACAATTTTTTGTAGAAACCCTCTGGTTTTTTTACCGTCCCACCTAGGGACGGTGACATTTTGGGTGTTGTCCCACCCATTGCCATGTAGCTAGCCCTCTCACCCAGTGCCACCTAGCAGCAAAGGGGTCATTTTTGCTCAAAATGATCAGTACCTAAAAAAAATAAAACCAAAAATAAAGGTACAAAATAGCACAATCCAAGGGTATATTTGAAATAAAATTAGATACCATGATCGCCACTGAAGAAGTGAAATTCATGATATCACCTTAAGGGAATTTAATTGCAATGTAGTGTAATTATAAAACATTCAAAGGGGAAATAAGCATGAACATGTAATATACTAAAATGAAGCAAAGTAGGCAATAAATGTGATGAAATTCTCTCTCTATTCATTTGTCCATAGCTTCAAAACATGATTACAAGACATCCCCTTGAGGGCTTCATAAATGTGATACATTTCCATTACAATTTTCCAAGGGATCTAGCCCCTTGGAAGGAGGCCTTTAAGGCGATAAATAATAATGTTGTGAATTATTACATACCACACTCAAGAGCCATTATTGGACTGATAAGAGTGTGCCTCCTTAGATCCTCCTCTTGCCTAGCATTCCTATTCCTAAAGACAAGGGATTGAAACGGGATTAAAATCATTTGCGTTATAGAATAAAGCCATTAAACCATGAAAAGGGACCATATTATACAACCATAAAAAGTAATCTACATGCATGAAAACTGATCTATATTAAGAATAAACATATTTTAAGATATTATAAATGCAAACAAGGAAATTTGGAATCAAAGGTGAAACAATGCAAAAATGGTGACTATTCCTGGGTGATCCAGATAAACCTATAATCTTGGGGACCTCAAATCCTACATCAAAAATCCTCCAAATTGCCTCAAATTTGGACCAAATGTTCCTCTAGACATTCCCAAGGGGTCTATGGAGGAATTTATTTGAAATTCCAATCTATTTGGTGATCATCCCTAGGTGTGACATACATAGACTGCTCACTATCCCTAGGTGGGATGGTTACAAAACTGCCTTAGTTTTGTCACCTATGCCTATGGAAATTGGTCCAAAAATTGGGTAGGGGTGTTATCGAAATATGGGGCCAAAGAATGCTTCAATTTGACTGGTTTGGGATTAATGGATCGAGTCTGTTGTCCCTAAAATCACCTTTGTATGAAGAGGGTTTCAAGGCTAAGGAAAGGGTGAGTTTTGGTTTGCAAATAATGAGGTTTTATTTGTGTAGCACTTTGTTCCATAAATCATAAATCTCTCCTCCTTTGAAATGAGGTTTTGGACCTCCTTTTATAGCCCAAAAGGGCATCTAGGACAAAATGGCATGTTTGGCCATGTGAGGCAAGTTGTGCCATGTGTCCTAATCTTGTCACTGATTGATGAGGGGAAGGTTACCCCTTTGGGGCTCCCAATATACTACCTCACTGTCCATTTGTAGGTCTCCAATCAATTTGGGGTGATTGGATGCATTAACAACAATCTTTGATTGTCATTTAGTGCGTCCTTTGACTTGTTCAAGGGTCCATTAGGGGTTGTCCCACCTAGGGATGGTTATGGATGACCATCCCTGGGTGGGACGGTCACCAACTATGACCATCCCTTGGTGGGATGGTCACCAAGAGGTGCCCCAAAACTACCCTAAACTACTATGAACCCTCAAAATTAATTTTTGGAACATTTTGGAAGCATTTTTCTAGCCTATAAGGATGCCCAATAAGGCCATATGTTGTCAATAAAAGGGTATATGTAATGCACTGATAGTCTTATCTGATTTACATGATTTATGTGTCTACATGAAGTTAGACACTTTAGGAGAATACTCCCCAAGTTCTCTGTGTTAATGCAAGGCGTCAAACTTCTGAATTTACAAGTGATCTTATGTGTAATTTCTTTTTGTATCAAGCACTTCTATATTACATTCGCCTTTCTTGTTTGCTATTAGATTTAAATTATGAATTTGGATTTAAATATTGCTAGTAAGGGAGTGAATGTTGGAGTGTTATTTTACAAATAAATTCTGTTGCTTTTTCCTTTGTGAAATGCTATTTCATGCTTTTGTGATTTTCTTGCTCTAGTCTATCCTGAATCCTGCACTTCGGCCTATGGCCATATTTCTCATTTATTTCCATGTTTTTCCAATTCCTTTCCTACATCCCTAGTCTTCTACCAGTGTAGGATTTAGTTTGGGAACCAACCCTCTATGGAGATTGGCACGGGGATGTTTCTTTCCTCTGGAATTTCAATGTTGGTTGTATCTAGGGTGCACAAACATAGTTTTTGTTGATTAGGCAAATATTTGACCAACAATAACATAATAGTATTTTCAAAAAATCCAGAAGATCATCTTGAACATTTAGCCATAGTATATGCTAGGTGCAAAGAGTATGGGATATATTTGAAACCAAATAAATATATATTTGGAGCAACGCAAGGGAAGTTATTACGTTATATAGTTTCAAAAAAAGGAATAAGTATTGATTCATTAAGGGTAGAAGCTATTGCAAAAATACCTCCTCCTAAGAATCTGAAAGGAGTCAAATCCTTCTTTGGAAAAATTAACTTTGTAAGAAGGTTTATGCTTGATTTTACTAAGATAGCCAAATAAATAAATGATATGATCAAGCAATATGTTAATATTAAATGGATAGAGGAGAATATGAAATATTTTCAAAAAATAAAAGATGCCATAACTACTACCCCAATACTAAATTGTCCTGATTATGCTAAGAATTTTAATATATACTCATTCACTTCTAATCATACTATTGTTGTGGTACTTTCCCATAAATATGATGGAAATAATAAAACACCCATATTTTTTATGAGTACAAGACTAAAAGTAGCCCAACTAATATTCAATATGATAGAAAAATAATCTTATGTTGTAATACAAGCATTTGAATATTGTAAAGGTATTTTTGACTCAAACAAGGTTATATGTTATATCCCTTTCATAGCTATAAAATATGTTTTCACTCAGTCAGAACCAATAGGTAGTCCTTCTAGGTGGATGGTCAAGCTACTATAATATGATGTAGAATTCAAAGTAGTTAATATCATTAAAGGATAGGTTTTGGAAAATTATTTGGCTAATAAGGAAGGGAAAGACATGAACAACATTGTCACAGTTGATGAAATGCATGAAATCAGAAGAGTTGATAATGTCAAATGAAAGTGGTATGATGACATCTTGATGTATCTTTAGACCTTATCATTACCTAGAGGTATATCTACATATAAAATTAGGTTAGTTAAGCAGCAAGCACATAAGTATTATATCCAAGGAGGCAAACTTTATTGGAAGAATCCAGATGGAGTGTTGTTACTATAGCACCCTAAAATTGGCACAGTGAAATTGTAATAATTACATTCACTCTAGTAAATAATTTAAATTCAAATTTTAACCTCCCAAACCGCCCGTTAACCACCAGGTAATCCGTTTCCCCCTTTTTCATGCCATTTTTAGAGGTTGTTTTGACCGTTTGACGATATCATCGCCGATCAGATGATATCGCCCCAGATCTGACGATTTCGTCTGGGCTAGGATGTCCAAATGATCTTGTCACAAAACTAATTTTGCATAATTAGCTTCTATTCCAACGGGCCTCTAATCCAGGTAGAAGCATGTCTACACCGTTAGAGACCCTTCCCCGTTGGAGATCTCCCAAATAGGGATGATCTCCAACCTCCTAACCTCCCTCCTAAGCCTATTTAATCCTAAGCCCTCCCCTTAGCACCCCCCTAGCTGAAATTCCCTGTAACTCGACTGCATACATGTTAAAACATCCTAAGTTTTCATTTGCATTAGTTCTATATCAATTTTTTTGCAGGTACATTACTATTTTTCAATCGGAGCAAGCTTACATCGTCGTCGATGAACCTGTTCAGGTTGGAGGTGAACCTGTCAAATCAGAGAAGATTTCATACCAATGCGAGATGATTTTGACTACAGTCAACATTGAGGCAATTAGTGCCTGAAGTTTGCATTTCTCTACCCTTTTTTTGTTGTTTTATTCTGCAATTAGCTTATTTTATTCATTTTTTTATATTATTTTGCATTTTGGAGTTCACCCATCTAGATCAAATGCATAATTAAGCCATAATTGTGATTAAATTAGCATAATTCATTCCTATTTCTATGTTTGAATTTTAGTTTGATAGTGCTACTGTCATTTTATACTATTTCCCTATGATATCATTGTTGTATTCTTTGTATTTTGCACCTATTTCTCTGTTTGCAGGTCTCTGAAAAATTCATCTGATGAATTCGTTAGATCTCAGACGATCTTGTCTGATCTCAGATGATCTTGTCAAATCAGAGGTGATCCAGACTGCTTCAACATAAGAATCATCATCAGACATCCAGATCAGGTATTCTTCGTTTATATTCTATAATTTCTCTGTTTTATGTCTTTAAATCTATTTTTTGTACTCATTGAATTTGCATCTTCATATAGAATAACTTAGATGCATTTTGGCCAAACCTAGGATATGAATGCTTAAGGTTAAAAAACGAACACATAAAACACATTCCCAACCTAGGCATGGAAACTGCCATTGAATGTTTCCTGGTGAACCCACCATCCATCAAAAAATCACCAATAAGACACCTCCTTTGAGAGGTGGGACCTTCACAAGTCCTCTCAGTCCGAGGTACCACGACATCCTTTTCACATCCCCCTTCCGGGCACGGATCCTATAGCCTGAAGGTAAGGGTGTGAAAAATTTGGAGCAGTACATTTTGGTGAACCTGACGTGAATGCATTATAAACCTTTTGAAAACAAAAACAAAAAAAATAAAACAACTAAAACATAGATGCATTTCAAATCCTTTCAAACTAATAAAGTTGCATATTAGATGGTAGCTCCTAAGAAAATATTAGTAGTTACTATAAATGTAGAAAACCAATTGGCAGCCATAGAAGTCAATTATGTACTTAGTGTGCCTAAAATAGATAGAAATCAACTCTTGTGGGATGAACTTGATAGAAGACTTAGTGTCATCTCATCTAGGTCAACATAACTTAAGCAAATCAAGAGGCTAGTCCTATATAGAATCCTGGATCCTCATCAACTAGTCTTTTATCAGGAACTTTAGAGAGCCTACCATAGATAGTTAGCTTATAGGAGAGCTCTTGTATCTTCAAAATTATTCACCTTTGAGGAATACCTTGGGAACACAACCATTGTACACCAGTTCCTAGGTCTTGTAGAAGACCAAGAGGTTGTTCTTACAGATAGGGAAAGATGGAATAGAGTTCCTTGAGCTATGTTATATTGAGAGTATTTCCACGAGCTTTACTTCTATCAACCAACATCTAAGACAGATAATATCACTATAGCTCTTTTCATTAAATTTTTAAAAGAAAACTTTCAATTTGAAGAAGAACACTTCATGACTCCTGAAGAACTAGAGCCCATTAATGATATTTATAAATTGTTTATAGAAAACTAGATTGTTACTTTCAGTCCTATTTCTTGCATTGTTTGTCATCTTCATAATATTATTTCAAAAACAAAGAAAAACAAACAAAAATTAAAAAAAAACTAAAAAACATAGCAAAAACTTAAACATTTCATTTTAAATATTGTAGTAGGTATATAATTAATATATACCTCTTAAAATTGTTGCATATATATATATATATATATATATATATATATATTTGTTGAAGTCAAAATTAAAGCACCATGCCTAAACTTAGGAATGGTAAAGAAACTTTAGGAGAAGAAGAAGATTGGTTACAAGATACAACTAGAGACCCAAATGTCCTTCCTGAAGATCCAATTCTGGAAGGAAAAACTCTAGATCAACCAGTAACATGACCTAGGTGAAGACAATGAACAAGAAGGAAGTGTTAAAGAGGATGGACCCTCATCCCCTAGAGTAGCTCCAGATGGAACTATTGCCTTTGACAACGTAGATCATTTCAAGAAATTTCTTAATGATAACATTGACACCCTTAATGTGGCAGTTCGTATTGATAAAGGGCAAATTAGTAACACTCAAGCAGCCATGGAATATATGTATGATGTGCGCACTAATCCCTTGTCTTTCATTGATCAAGAAAGTGATAATCTTGGGCCATCCAATACAGACATGGTCACTATGATGCAAAACATGTCAAAGCAACAGGTTACCCAACCTCCTAAGGAACCTGTTATTCAACCTAAAATCATTCCCACACAAAAGAAACCTTCCTTCACTGCTTTATTTTTCCAAACTATTGAGCAATATGCTTCAAGTAAACAAAAACCTAAAACGAAGCCAAACACCAATTTTCAACAATCTGGAATACAACATAATACCACTTCAAAATTCCTTCATAACACCTTTCCTACCAATAATTTACACAATAGCAACATGACATCTAATCTTCATGTACCTCCATCATATACTCACAAAACTCCTATCAATGCCCTACCGAACCAATATGGGGGGCAAACTAGTAATCTAGAAGCCATGGTGAAACAGTTATCTTCGCGTATGGACCAGATAGATCCCTACCGTCCCTCGTACAATTATCGAGAGATCTGTAGTCAACATTTGGATCCCATAGTTGTAGCTCAACCATACCCTAAGCATTTTCCCATGCCCATCTTGCCTATATATAAAGGAACCGAAGATCCCATAGAGCATCTTTGCATGTTTAGGATAGCGTGTCATGATATATCACATGATGACTTGCTATTACTAAAAATGTTCTCGAAAAGTTTAGGTGGAATGGCATTAGAGTGGTACTATCAATTGCCTACTCATTCTTTGAGAAAATTTGAAGAAACAGCTGAATCATTTGTCCATCAATTTAGTGCCTACATCGAGAGGCATGTAACCATTAAAGATTTATACAACTTAAAACAAGACAAAGATGAATGCTTTGCCGATTTCTTAGCTAGATGGAGGCAATTGACAGGAAAGTTGCACTTTGTGCTACCTTATAGGGAAATGTTGGATATTTTTATCAATAATTTACAAGAACAAATATCTTATGAGCTATCAACTGCTACTTTAACTACCTTTGACCAAGCTATAGATTTAGCTCGAAGAGTAGAAGATTCCCTCATTAGGAGAGGCCAACTTAGGAAGAAGGATGATGAGAAAACATCCAAAAATCAATATAAAAACAAACAAGTTGTCGATGATGGAGTCACTGATGGCAGAAATGTTGCTAATGTCAATGCAACGAAGACAATAGAAAATTTTATATTGAAACCTCCTGACAAACCTCCTTGAGAATTTACTAGATTAAATCAATCATTATCGTCTATTTTACCTCAATTACTCGAAAGAGGTTTGATCCAATTACCAGCTATCCGGGAACCTGATCCAACTATACCCGGATACAGAGCTGACTTACACTATGATTTCCATAGAGGACCTGGACACTCTACCAACGCTTGTAAAAGGTTGAAACATAAAATACAAGATTTGATTGATAATAATGAAATGGAGGTGCAAGCCTTCCAACCTAAAAAAAATGCTCCTAATAATACTCAAAAGACCATTCCCCAAAATCAAAATCAAAATGCTAATCAAACATTAGACATATTTCAACACCCTTTACCTAGACATGGTAAAGAAGTGGCCAATCAAATCGAACATCATAATGTCCCTCCTCCTACCCGATATGTAGGAACCATTAGCAGACAATTACCTGTTCAAGATCCTCAAATATTTGATACAACCTTATCCCTGGTTACGACCAGGACCTTACATAATTTTCAAACTTCTGATTCTAGTGATATAGAATTAGATAGTGAAAGTGAACTAGACATCACTTCAAACCAATCGAATAGTTCTGAAAATGAATAAGATCCTATTCAACTCGTCACAGATACCATGGTTCCAGAAGAACCATTTCCTAGAAGAGTTACTACTCGACCCTCTTCTACTCAATTCCTTCCTAATGAACAAGCCATAAATGCTAGACCAAGGCCATTTCAATGTCCTCAATATAACATTGTAGGTACCATTGGAGTCGTTACCCGACAACAGGCTCAAAAGTCTCAACAAGAATCAAATTAGAACGATGGATCGGTTCCATTCATTTTGAAAAATCCCAATAAAGGGAATCATGCTCCTAATGTTCAACCTAAACCCCCTTACAATATCAATGAGCAATTATCCAATACTATAGCCAAAATTTCCCTTTTGGATTTGTTAAGATCTTCTCCCACCCATAGGGATGAGTTGATGCTTACATTAAGCCAAATGATGGTACCTCAAAACATCCAACCTGAAGCTATGGCCAATACTATCATCACTCGAGAGGTTGATTGTATTGACTTTCGGGATAAATATATCCCACAACACAGTTTACATAAGGACAATCCCTTATATATTATTGCTCTAATTGGAGATGTAGCTATCAAACGAGTCCTGATTGATAATGGCTCATCTCTAAACATTTGCACTTTTGACTTCTACCAACGATTTGGCTTTAGAAGTGATGAAATGAAGAAAACTGATATGATTATCAAAGATTTCAATGACAAAACACAAGAAACGTGTGGAGTTATTACCATCCCCTTGTAAGTTGGTCCTAGAACCCTAGAAACAACCGTGTTTATTGTACATTGCTCAGCATCGTACAATAAAATTTTGGGTCACCCTTGGATCAATGCGATGCGAGCGGTCCCATCGACTTTACACCAATGTGTTAAGTTTGAATTTAAAAATCAGTTGGTCACTATCCATGGTGACCCTAGACCCTTTGATATGTGTGCTTTGGCAGAACTTGTTGGAGTGCAATTTTTCCCCGCTCTGTCATCCACACATCCTAGTTCTTATTTTTCATCTAAAACTATGAAACACACACCCATAACTTCACCTATTTCCCCTCCATTAATTTCATCCTCCTGTATAGGTCAACAATCTTCTAAAAAAATCACTCTAGAACCTCAAAAAGATCTTAAATCTACAACCAATCCTTCATGTTCAATCCCTATAAATTCAAAACCTACAGACACAACTATCATACCTTCCACATCTCAAGATATAGGGAATAATCCTTCTACATCTTATGCCCTTTTTGATGAACTTTTACCAGATTTATCCACAACCTTAATATAAAAAAAAACAAATGCTTTCATATGAGATTCAATTATTTTAAATAACTTACCACCATATCCTCATACTTTGGGCCTCCCACAACCTATGGGAAGTACTTACCAATTCGGGAGTTGTGCCTTCATTTATAAAGGATATGACTAGGGAAGAATCCCTCGAAATATTAAAACTCATCATGAGGGATATGCTCGGTGTTATTTTACCAATGAATATATTAAAGCTAAACCCATGATGCTTAAAATGGGATATAAAGGGAAAGGTTTGGGACATTTCCAAAATGGCATGAAAGAACCTTTTGAGGTAGAACCGTGGCCTGCCTGCTGTGGTGTGGGCCTATTTCCTAGTAAGGGTCAACCATTTCCTTTTGAAGATGATGATCATCTCATATGTTATCAAGATTATTTGGATAGGTGTGATGATTTACCTCTTAAAAATTAGTCATTTTCATGTAACATGCTATCCATAGCTTACCCTAAAATGATTGCTGACCCCGATGAAGAGTTGGAAGGAGATATCTTCCATGATGTCTCTGTTGAAGAGATGTTACACAATGGATTTTATTTTGATGGTTCTATACCAACTATAGCCCAACTTGAGGCCACTAATCCTCAAGATGAATTATCCAAATTAACCTTACAAGAATTACAAGAATTGGGCGTTTCACCCGCCCCACCTAATTTTGAAAGAGATCTACACATGGAGGTAGAAAACATCATTAAAATTAACATTGGAACTGAGGATAATCCTCACATAATCAATATTGGATCAAAATTAAGTCAAGAAAAACAAGAACAATACATTGCATTCCTTAAAGAGTATGAAGATGTCTTCGCTTGGGCATACGAAGATATGCCAGGTCTAGACCCTTCAGTAGTCATGCATCATCTAGTGGTCCATCTGGATGCTAAACCTGTTAAACAAAAACTTAGAAAAATGCATCACAAAGTGGCTCTTCTAGTCAAAGGGGAGTTAGAAAAACTCCTGAATGTTGTCTTTATACAAGCTATTGATTATGCTGAATGGATCTCAAACGTAGTTCCAGTCACCAAGAAAGAAGCTACCAAAGTTAGGGTTTGCACAGATTTTAGAGATATTAATGCCGCATGCCCTAAAGATGACTTTCCTCTTCCAAACATGGATCAAATCATTGAATTCACTGTCGGGAGTGGGATGATGTCCTTAATGGATGGATTCTCCAGTTATAATCAGATCAGGATAGCTCCTAAAGATCAAGCTAAAACAGCCTTTATTACCCCCTGGGGTACTTTTTGTTGGAAAGTGATGCCATTTGGGTTAAAGAACGCAGGTGCAACCTACCAACGAGCTATGACCTATATTTTTCATGATATGATGCATGATATCCTACACAATTATGTAGATGATATTATAGCTCGCTCTATTATTGAAGATAATCATTTAGATGATTTGAGAAAAGTTTTTAATTGATTACGAGAATATCTCATTTGATTAAATCCAGCAAAATGCATATTCAGAGTCAAGTCTGGCAAACTATTAGGGGTTTTAGTTTCTTTTTGTGGTATTGAAATTGACCCTCTCAAAATTGCGGCCATCATTGATATGCCCGCACCTACTAATATATTTCAGTTACAAATTTTACAAGGTAAACTTCAAGATATCCATCGCTTCATTGATAAGCTGGTAGACAAAACCGGTCCCTTTCTTAAACTCCTTAAGAAGGATGTCCCTTTTAATTAGGATGCCGAATGTAGAGAAGCTTTTGAACTTCTCAAACAATACCTCCTTAATCCACCTGTGCTTTCATCGCCTAAACCTGATCGCCCATTTCTCCTATATATTTTAGCTTTAGATTCTGCCTTAGGAGCTATGTTAGCTCAGCTTGATGATGAAAAGAGAGAACGTGCTAATTATTACATTAGCCGAACCTTCATCAGTTATGAAACCCACTACACAGCATTAGAAAAACTATGTCTAGCAGTCGTGTTTGCTACGCAAAAATTATGAAATTATATGCTTAGTCAAAAAACTTATTTCATTGCCAAATACGATCCCTTAAGGTATCTCATGAGTCGACCTTATTTATCGGGTCGCACAACCAAGTGGGTTCTTGCTCTAAGTGAGTTTGATCTCACATTCATAGCACAAAAGTCTGTTAAGGGTCAAATCATAGCAGATCAATTAGTTGTTGCACCCTTAGAGTCTACCCATCCCCTCATCATCAAGTTTTTGGATGAAGGCCTTCAATTAGAGGCAGACCATATTGAACAATGGTCCTTATACTTTGATGGAGGCCGATGCATGAGTGGGGCTAGTGCGGGTATTATTTTAATATCCTCGCAAAAACATCTTATTCCTCTGTCCTTCAAATTGAAATTTGCTTGCACCAACAATACTGCTGAGTATGAAGCTCTAATCCTTGGATTACAAGCTCCTTTAGCGCTCAAAATTAAACATCTGTTAGTTTTTGGTAATTCTCAACTGCTTATAAACCAAATTAATGAAGTTTATCAGACCATAGATGATAAACTGTGCCCATATAAGGCCTATGTTTTACAACTAATGTCCCTATTTGATCAATTTACCTTGGAAGCTATTCCTAGAACTTGCAACCGTGCTGCTGATGCTATGGCCATAGCTACATCTCTCCTGCCCTTGGAGTTAGATGATGAATATGCCACTATCATTATTCATCGGCTCTAGGAACCCACTTCAAATAAGTCATGCTTAGAGCCTTTGGATGTTTTTCTAATCAATGAAACTACTCCTGAACCTTGGTATACAGACATATTTGATTTTCTTCAACATAGGACTTTCCTTGCCAATTCTAATAGAAACCAACATTGGTTATTACGTAGACGAGCAAGCCGATTTGTAATAATTGGCAATACTTTATATAGGAGATCTTTTGAAGGTATCCTATTAATATGTTTAAACTTAGAAGAGTCTAAATTAGCCTTGAGTGAATCCCACGATGGATCTTGTGGAGGACACTTTAGTGGTAGCATCATTGCTAAAAAGCTCCTTCGGATAGGATACTTTTGGCCTACCATGGAAACGAATGCACATGAGTATGTGTGCCATTGCAACAAGTGTCAAAAACATGTTGACCTTGTCCATGTGCCTGCACAAGAGCTACAGGCTATTTCCTCTCCTTGGCCCTTTTCAAAATGGGGCTTAGATATTATTGGCAAAATCAATCCTGTGTCATCTGATGGACACAAATTCATCATAACTGCCACTGATTATTTCATGAAGTGGGTTGAAGCTATGCCTTTAGCTTCCTGCACTAGCACACAAATCTCTAAATTCATTTTTAATCAAATCATTTGTAGGTTCAAAATTCCTGCAAATATCATCTTTGACAATGGAACTTGTTTCAAAAATAAAGATGTTAAAAAATTATGCCAAAAATACAAGATTCAACATCACTGGTCCACTCCCTATTATCTTCAGGGTAATGGTCAAGCAGAAGCATCTAACAAAACCTTAATCAAAATTCTCAAAATATTGGTCAATAAAACTGGCCGTGACTGGCACATTCAATTATATCCAGCCTTGTGGGCCTATTGAACTAGTGTTCGAACCCCACGGGAACTTCACCATTTTTTTTGGTTTATGGTGCTGAAGCAATTTTTCCCTTTGAATTAGAAGTTCCTTCTTTGGCTCTGTTACTTCAAGATACCAAAGTAGGAGATGAATATCGAGCTGGTAGACTCAGTCAGTTGGAACTCCTATATGAAAAATGCATCAATGCTTTGGAACATCTCCGTGCCTACCAAAACAAGCTTAAAAGATCATATGCTAAAAAATTTCGTCATCGATCCTTTGAGATCGGCGACCTTGTTTTAAAAGAAAATCAAAAAAATATTAATGCAACTAAGGACCTTAAAGGCAAATTTGAGCCCAACTGGCTTGGACCATACATTATTACTGCTAAATTCGAATCAGGAGCATACAAATTGTCTACCTTAGATGGTAAAGAACTTAAAGAACCCATGAATATTTTGCATCTTAAACGTTACTATGTATAAATTTGGTCACTTCATCCATGTATATATTTGTTCAAAATCACTATTTTGTATTTCTTTCAATTTATAAATTCAAAAACACCAAAAACATTCATAATCATCAAAATCTTCAAAACTATTTGTTGTATTTATTTATGGCACTTGTTAAATTTTTTGTTCAAAAAAAAAAAATAAAACCAAAAAAACAAAATAATGATAAAAATATAAAAACAGAAATATGCTTGACTCTTTCGAAACCAAAACAATATAAAGAAGAAAGAGAGAGTTAATATTCTCAAAACTTCTCAAAAAGTATTTATATATTTTCTTACAATTATTGTAGTTATATGTTTCAAATTATTTTTGATAAATTAGCATTTATTTGGAATCCCTCACTTGCACAAACACAAAATAAATATCTTGATTTTATCTGGCATGATTACTAATCTCTCTTATATCAAATTCCACAAAATTCAATTAAATAAAGTTTATGCATAGAGAATTGATCTTGTTATTTACTTAAACCAAGCACATCTTTTCACAATAAAATGACTATATTTGTAATTTCCATGTTTTGCTACATAGTAGAAGTGATTTCTTGAGCGAAAAGTTTCCCCTGCTATCCTATCATGCACATGGTCTAGAATCTTTGAGAATTGGCAAAAGGACAAGCTCACCCCTACTCAGAATAAAAATCCCTTGCTCTACAGCTAATCCGAGCAAGTACACCTAGCAAAGAAAAAGAAAAGAAAAGTTCATGAAAAAAGAGAAAAGAAAAATGTTATTTTATATCATTACAACAATATTTCAAGCACTATCTCAAAAATCAAGTAAAAAAAATACAAAAAAGAAAAAGAAGCAAAGTTCAAAAGAAAAGCAAAAGAAAGCAGAAAGCAAGAAAGCAATAAAATCCCTCTCCCTACCCTTTGAAAAGAAAAGAAGGGTTGATGAGCTTGAATCCCTGGAATTCTCAATTATTCGAAAACTATGAGGTAAGCCCCATAACAGGTGGTTTGTGCCCAACCCGCTTGGCCTTGGGTAACTCCTAGCGTGGTGATATGTCTGTCACATTAGCGACCTTCTTTTGTACAGACCTATGTCTTCTTATGGATTAGCTAGCTCTTGATAATCTGATCTACATAGTAGTCTGGTATGGTTATATGCATCTACATCATGGTTAATGAACACTTATTTGGTTTCTTCAAATCACTTGTATCATATTATCTTGCTCAAAACTGGTAAATGCACAAACCAATTGCACACACATTTGTATTTGAGAGATTTTGTGTATCATTATGATAAATCAAGATCAGAAATGAATTCACATATACACATGGGATTCATTATAAATCTAACTTTTGTCTTCAAAATACTTTGAAATATTATTTTTGCAACTTGTTTGGAATAATTCAAGTACAGTTGTTTAGCATAAAGACAACTATATAATAGAAAAATCAAAATTTCTTTCAAAAATATACAATCAAAACATATATATCTGGTTGACTTTCGTGATGATGGTATAGTTCCAAAACCAAAAGTGGAATTTTATGCCTAGCGCAAGTCCTCATCTTCATATTTTCTGTTTATTAAAAGTCAATCATGCAATAAAACTATCTCTTTTTGATTTTCGCGATGATGGTATAAGTCTATACCTACATATTCTATGCCTAGCACAAATCATTTTTTATTCCCCATTTATTTAAAAATCATGAAAAACATATGACTTAAATCATTTTATTACACAAATTTTGCTTTTAAAAAAGAATGCACATTTTCATTATTTCATGTCATTATGTCAACTTCAAATTTTGCAAATATGGTATAATTCCTAAGGAATTATCCAAAAATTATCACACTTAGGAATTTATGTCTAGCAAAAAAACATTATTTCATGCATACTATTTTTTATGAAAATCTGAAAAACAAACCATCATCATCATCATTTGCACCATTGCACCAAAGTCTTAAGACAGTCTCTTAAGCATTCTTTTACTTTTAACAATATTTCTATACTGGGATTAGCTTGACGACCGAGTGAGCAGCGACTCCATGAAATGGTCTATAATAGTGACAATGTCCTTTGAAATTATTGTTAGAAGTCTCTTTTTATTTTTTTATTACATTACATCACAAACAACCAATTTGTTACATCAGATTATTTCATTTAAAATATTACAGCATGACATCAAAATTATAAATTTTCAACACGACATAATTTCATGAATCCTCAATCCAATCATCAAATTAATCAATCAAACATAAAAGAATCATAAACATACACATAAAACAAGTCATATGATCAAAAACATATCATATATATATCAATAGTATATATACATCATCAAAACTGGATTGGTATGCCACAATCTGTACCTCGGCATACTCAATCCTCTATCAACAAAAAAAATAATAACACCATGCTCTATGTCTCAATCTATACAAAGTTGTGCAATGCTCTAGCCTCGAGAACCCCTTAAGCTCTTAGCATCATCTCCTCCCCTACCCTGAGGTGGATGAGGTGGCCCCATCACAGTATGTGTAGTACTGCAAGTCCTAGTCGTTGATCGGGACGAGGTCCTCGATGACCCGATCCTGATCGGATCTATGATGTTGGCTGGTAGGGGTAGTTTATCCTCCTCTGGCACTAGCTAATAGTACAAAGTCTGGTAGAAAGTAATTTGGGAAATATCCCGTGTTAGCTCCCCAGTGCTCGCCCCTCCTCTCCATGCCCTGAGGTGTGCAATCTCATCTCGGAGTTGTGTAAACTTAGCTCGGTGTCGTGCAGCCTCCTCCTGTAGGGTCTGCACCTGTGCCTGGAGATGGATCATCTCCGCTCGGAGAGTATCTATCTCACTACTCTCCCTTGTGTTGACACCCTTGCACTTATTGAGCGATGGTGGCCTCTCTCTCTGTGGAGAAGGGGGTCTCGCCTCCCTCCTCTCCCTCTACCGCAGCATCTCCTGTGCATGCGGCCTCCTCAGCTCTCTCCTGTCATGACCCTGGGTCACCTCCATAGTCGCTTGGCATCGCATCCCTAGCCAATGCACAACTGCATGTATCGAACCTTGAGCCCTCATCATTTGAGGAGGGTGGATGCCTACATACTAGGCATCGTAGCCATCGGCTACCCCTACGTCATCCCCATCCACTAGCTGAATGGGGGCATCGTCTGAGTCCTGACTCTAGAAACGCTGTATGTCTGGAGCCCCGCTCACTATAGTGTTATCCCGAATAGTCCAAGAAAACTCATAATCCCTTAGAGATGGGATACCCTACTACAGAATGAACTGATAAAAAACTCGGTCATAGCGATGGAGCTCCACCTCTCCCCTCTCCATTCATAGCCAGCACACTCGCCTAACATGAGCTAGCTCCTATCCATCCTCGGCCCACCCTGGGTGCTCGCGCCATGGCCTCTAAGTAATCTGGTCCGAGACTAGGTCATCTAGCAGTATTCAAGACATCGAAAGGTCGATCCGCCACTGTGACCCTCTTCGGAGCCACCAGTAGAAAACTCGAGGCCTCTCCCCATCAATCCCTATCAAAGGAAGCCCTATCGGCCTCCGCACTGCAATATGCTCCTAGCACCAAACCTATAGGAGAAATGTCATCACTAGACATCGACTGTCCTTGTACACAACCCCATGCAGGATCCTATACAACTGGCATAGCACAAAGCTGCCCCAAGCAAATATGTACCCATGGTCTTGCATGTCGCAGATCACATCTGCTAGCATCCACCCTGCACCCGCTCTGGTGGCACAACAGAAGTCCACCAACTACTCCAGCTAGAACCTGTGTGAGTCTAGATGCCCCAGGCATCTGATGCAGTGCCTCGATGTTAACTTTGCCCTTCTCCAGGGTGAAGCTCGGGTCACCACACAATCATCCCATAGCATGGCCCTAATTGGTTGCAGGAGTGATCAACCGTCCTTGTATGGGGATTCTCAGAATCCTCCATACATCCTCTAGAGTGGGAGTCATCTCCCCTGTCGATAGCCAAAAATATGAAGAACCCTGATACCATCTCTCTGCTAGGGCTGTCAGTAGCCCCATATCTATAGACACTTGTGGCATCTCTGCCACATGCTGTAAGCCGGCCTGTGCCAGCTGATCTCGCTCTGCTTGTGTAATAGCGGCCAAGTCATCTCTCAAACCTCCATACTTCCATTCCCTACTTTTTAGCAAACCTCTCTACAACATAAACAACAAAAAAACAAACAACCATTAATAACAACTCAAGTGATTAAAAATGCAAGTTAAAATAATTTCAATTTTATGCAATTGATGATATCAACCACTATTGGACGATATCATCCCAAATTTGAGCATAATTGTTTTCGATTTCGTAAGTCGAAATCGTCCCTAATTTGACGAAATTGTCCCCCTTTCGTCGATTTCACCCTTGGACGAAATTGGCGAAATTGAGATGATTTCATCGAAATCGAGACGATTTCGTCCCGATGACGTTGATGGCCCAAAAACGGCTGCGATGCTCAAAAATTGATTAAAATTTACCTAAAAAGCATGTAAAATCAAATTAAAGCATTCTAAACTAAGTTTAGACTCTTACCCATAGCCCGCGTCGGACCTCTGTTGATCTGTGCGTCATCTCCACCATTTTTGCTTCCAGAGCTCTAAAACCAGTAAAAATGAACAATAAAAATGAATTTGGGTTTTACCCTATTTTTCTTAATTTTATTCAAAAATAATTCAAAATTAATTTTTCTTTTCCGCATTTTTACCTCAAACGTTTGATTTGGGTAAAAACACGAAGGGGGCATCATAGTAAGTTGTTGTACGATTCGACCAAGAATCGTCACCTAAAAATGGGAATAATTTTTGCTTTCTCGTAGATCAATAAGAACTCATCTTTAACGCATTTTCTTTAGAAAATTCTCTAAAGAGGGGGCAAAATGTAGCACCTTAAAATTGGCACAGTGAAATTGTAATAATTACATTCACTCTAGTAAATAATTTAAATTCAAATTTTAACCTCCCAAACCACCCGTTAACCGTCGGGTAATCCGTTTCCCCCTTTTCCGTGCCTTTTTTAGAGGTTGTTTTGACCGTTTGGCGATATCCTCGCCGATCAGACGATATCACCCTAGATCTGACGATTTCGTCTGGGCTAGGACGTCCAGATGATCTTGTCGCAAAACTGATTTTGCACAATTAGCTTTTGTTCCAACGGGCCTCTAATCCAGGCAGAAGCGTGTCTACGTCGTTAGAGACCCTTCCCCGTTGGAGATCTCCCAAATAGGGATGATCTCCAACCTCCTAACCTCCCTCCTAAGCCTATTTAATCCTAATCCCTCCCCTTAGCACCCCCCTAGCTGAAATTCCCTGTAACCTAACTGCATACATGTTAAAACATCCTAAGTTTTCATTTGCATTAGTTCTATATCAATTTTGTTGCAGGTACATTACTGTTTTTTAGTCGGAGCAAGCTTACATCGTCGCCAATGAACCTGTTCAGGTCGGAGGTGAACCTATCGAATCAAAGACGATTTCATACCAATGCGAGATGATTTCAACTGCAGTCAACATTGAGGCAATCAATGCCTAAATTTTGCATTTCTCTACCCTTTTTTTGTTGTTTTATTCTATAATTAGCTTATTTTATTCAGTATTTTATACTATTTTGCATTTTGGATTTCACCCATCTAGATCAAATGCATAATTAAGCCATAATTATGATTAAATTAACATAATTCATTCCTATTTTTGTGTTTAAGTTTTAGTTTGATAGTGCTACTATCATTTTATACTATTTCCCTCTACTATCATTGTTGTATTCTCTGTATTTTGCACCTATTTCTCTGTTTGCAGGTCTCTGACGAATTCTTCTGACAAATTTGTTAGATCTCAGACGATCTTGTCTTATCTCAGATGATCCTATCAAATCAAAGGCGATCCGGACTGCTTCAACAGTAGAATCATCATCAGACATCCAAATAAGGTATTCTTCGTTTATATTCTGTAATTTCTCTGTTTTCTGTCTTTAAATCTATTTTTTGTACTCATTGAATTTGCATCTTCATATAGAATAGCTTAGACGCATTTTGGCCAAACCTAGGATATGAATGCTTAAGGTTAAAAAAATGAACACATAAAACACATTCCCAACCTAGGCGTGGAAACTGCCATTGAATGTTTCCTGGTGAACCCACCATCCGTCAAAAAATCACCAATAAGACACCTCCCTTGAGAGGCGGGACCTTCACAAGTCCTCTCAGTACGAGGTACCACGACATCCTTTTCACATCCCCCTTCCGGGCACGGATCCTATAGCCTGAAGGTAAGGGTGTGAAAAATTTGGAGCGATATAGTTACTCTACCTATTTAAAAAATAAATTGTAGATTTAATAAAAGAATTTTATGATGGATTCTATTGAGGTCACTTTGCATCAAAATATACTTCTAATAAAATAATGAGAGAACTTCCTTATTAAAATATGTTCACCACTATGGAAGAGACTATCATAACTACCAAGTTTTTATAGGAAAGAAACATTTAGTAGCAATACCCCTTAAGCTAGTAATCATAGAAGCACCTTTCACACAATGGGGAATTGAACTCATTGGTGAAATAAACCCTAATTACTCAGGTAGACATAAATGGATCATCACAATAATTGACTATTTTACAAAGTGGATGGTAGTGACCCCTCTTAGAAATTCAACAATTGAAGCAGTCATAAATGTTTTAGAGAAAAACATTCTAAAAAGATTTGGATCCCTAAAGAAATTAGTAACTGGTGATGGAAAGTACTTCATATTATTCAAAATGATAGAATTTTATTCCAAGTATGGTATAGAGCTATCTTATTTTCCAAATTATTACCCTTAAGAAAATGGTCTAGCTGAATCATCAAACAAAAATTTGATCATGAGGATCAAAAGGTCATTGGGTAAAAATAAAAAGGGGTGGGATAGTGAGTTGAAATTTTATCTATGGGTAGATAGGTTGTCTATCAAGAGAAACACAGGAAAAAATCTGTATGAGATGATATTTGGAGAAAAAACACTACACTTTTACCCCCTAAAAAGAAATAATAGCCTTATCCCTATTACTGCAAGATCATGAAAATCCTAATGCCTTATAAAGGATATTAGATCAAATTGTATTTTTGCAGGAAGAGAGCAAAGATGTACTGAACAAAATGATAGAACAAACTCAAAAGATAGTAAAATTTTTCAACAAGAAAGCTAAACACACACTATTTTTTGAAGGGGACATAGTCATATATTAGGATCCCAAAAATTAAAGACATGGAGAAAATGACAAGCTCAAACCTAAGGCGTTAGGCCTCTATTAGATAGTTTAGATTTTTGGTCAAAACACTTGCAAGTTGCAAACTCTAGAAGGTGAACAAATGAAAAATCCAATAAATGGCCAACACCTAAAACTATACTACCCCTGATATGGGGTCAGTAGAGAATTATATATATATATATAGAATAATAATAATAATAATAAATTTTAAACCACCATTTGGAATTGATTGAACAAGCCAAAACCCTTGCTATTTTTCCAGTTAGATTTTTTTGTTGTCATTTCCGCATTGTATTTTCAATTATTATAGAATTTTAAGGTGTTGTGAGTTTTCTTACCAATGTTTGCTTCATATTTCCTATTGTGATTTATTGTTAATCATTTGAGAAAGGAATATTTGGGTTAAAGGTAGATATTGCTAACAAATTTATAGATCAGCAGGTTTAGCAATTGTCTCATAGTGTTGGAACCAACATAGATGAAGTTAGAAATTCTACCACATAATGTCAAAGCTTCACATTTATCACAATATTAAAAGTTATTTTAGGGTCAGAAGAATGGAGTCATATTTGGTAGAATAGTTAGGATAAAGAAGAAAAATATAAATAATGGAATTTAAGCAAATTATTGGTCTATCTGGATAACCTCTATCGAAGCTATATATACTTGAATGGAATTAGAGCAATTCTAAAGCGATCAATATCATCTCCACTATAGCTATAAACACTTTAATGGTAGTGGAGCAATGTAAAGGTGAATATATTTAAGAGTAAAATATTTAATAGGCCTAAACCCTACCAAAATGATAAAATTTTGATTGATTAGGAAATAAAAATGAATACACAAACACACACTTCAAGCCAAGATATGGTGTAATAGTAACCTCTGATTGATCCTATCTAACTCCACCTTAAGATATTGCTAGACAATATGTGCTCCATAAGCAAAATTTCATCTTATTTTAAGTTAGATCCTTCGATTTTATTGATTAAAAGTAATGTCAACCTTTGTTTTTAATTTTTATATAGTCTTTTGCAAAATTGTTTTATGTTGTGTTTTCCTTCTAATATTCATCTGGAAACTAATTCTCAAGTCGAATCCTTGAAGTCATGTTCTAATAACCAGAGAATCTGGAGTTCTCAAGTGCCTCAATTTTTTACCACTTATCCTAGTCAGAGACTATTTTAGATCCCAAAATGATCCAACATGAAAGTACCCTATTTTTAAAATTTTGTAAGGCTATGATCCATCCTAGGGTTAGTTGTTTTTGTCAAATCAAAAGGGCTTCCAATTTTACTTCTAAAATATTAAATCAAAGGGTGTACAAAATTTTTCACTAATCTTACATGTCACTCAAAATTTAACCCAAAGGCCCTGGTCAAAGCTATTCAACCTTAAAGAGTAGGTATTTTCTATCAAAAAAATCAAAAGGTTATGTTCTTTGAATAACGAGTCACCTTTTAAAAGTTGTTGAAATTTTCAAGGGATAAATGGTTTCTTAATAAAGCCTAAATCTATTTCCTAAAGCCATTCACCATGCATAAATAAGTTTATCCTCTAACCTGTTAGTCTCACAATGACACTGAGAGGGGGGGTGAATCAGTGTAGCTCTTTATAACTTAAATCTTCAACTCTTACAGCCAAAACAATGAAAAATTAAAACCAAATAAAGCAAGTATAACAAGAGAGCATCACACAACACAAGATGTACCGAGGTTCACTAATTTGGCTACTCCTCAAAAATGACTGTTTGGACTACCATCCAAATCTAGCCTTTGCAAAGCACAACTTTACAATGAATTTACCAACACCCACTAGAAGGAGCACCAACCCCTGATTTATCTGCACCAACATAAATGAGCACCAAACCCTGATTTATCTGCACCAACAGAAAGGAGCACCAACCCCTGATTTAGCAGCACAAACTGGAAGGAGCACCAACCCCTGATGCCAAGCACCAACTTGGACTTCAATTTTGAAACTAGAAGATTGACATAAAAATGCCTTTACTTTTACAAGACCCTGACTGGTCTATTATTTATCCAACATCACCCACAATTCACAAAACACGCACCATTCTCACTCGCCTCTCTCTCACCTCTCGCTCTCCTATCACTCACATCTCACTCTCTTCGCAAGATAGAATTCCATTCTTAAATTCTCCAAGAAACACTCCTTTTATAACCATCCTTTCTCTTTGTAACTCTAGTTGTAACTCCTTCTTTCATATTCTCATACACCACTTGTCAATTGTAACTACTTATTTATGTAACTCCTATTTTTATATTGAGAAGGCATTTCGTCAAACATGTCACATGCAAATAGTTGACACCATATTCTCCTACCATGACTGTTCATTTTCTCGATCATGACTATTCATTTTCTCCTTCGATGACTGTTAGTTTTCTCCTTCATGACTGTTCATTTTCTCCTTCGATGACTGTTTGTTTTCTCCTTCATGACTATTCATTTTCTCTTTGCATGTCTATTTATTTTCTCTTTGCATGACTGTTCGTTTTATTTTCCCTTGTGCATGCATTTGTTTTCTTCTTCGATGACTGTTCATTTTCTCCTTCATGACTATTCATTTTATCGGTCATGACTGTTCATTTTCAAGTCACAAAAATGCGACATGTCATGATATCACGACACTTTTGTTTCTCTGCCTACCTACCCTTTTTGAGTCACGAAAATGCGACATGTTGTGATATCGTGACACTTTTTCTTTCTCTACCTTCTTGCCCTTTTTGAGTCACGAAAATGCAACATGTCGCGATATCGTGACACTTTTTCTTTATCTGCTTGCATACCCTTTTTTATTCATGAAAATGCGACATGTGATATCGTGACACTTTTTCTTTCTCTGCCTTCTTGCCCTTTTTGAGTCACAAAAATGCAACATGTCGCGATATCGCGACACTTTTTCTTTCTCTGCCTGTATACCCTTTTTGAGTCACAAAAATGTGACATGTCGCGATATCACGACACTTTTGTTTCTCTGCCTGCCTACCCTTTTTGAGTCATGAAAATGCGACATGTGATATCACGACACTTTTTCTTTCTCTACCTTCTTGCCCTTTTTGAGTCACAAAAATGCAACATGTCGCGATATCGCGACACTTTTTCTTTCTCTGCCTGCATACCATTTTTGAGTCGCGATAATGCGACATGTCGTGATATCGTGACACTTTTTCTTTCTTGCTTTTTCTCCTTGCTTTGGCCCATGAAAATACAACATGTTGCGATATCACGAAATTTTTCTCCTTGCTCTTTCTCTTTGCTTTGGCCCATGAAAATACATGTCGTGATATCGTGAAACTTTTTCTCCTTGCTCTTTCTCTTTGCTTTGGCCCACAAAAATACTACATGTCATGATATCACAACACTTTTTCTCCTTGCTCTTTCTCTTTGCTTTGGCCCGCAAAAATACTACATGTCGTGATATCGCGACACTTTTTCTCCTTGCTATTTCTCTTTCCTTTGGCCTACAAAAATACATGTCGCGATATCGCAACATTTTTTCTCCTTGTTCTTTCTCTTTCCTTTGACCCATGAAAATACACGTCGTGATATCGCAACACTTTTTCTCCTTGCTCTTTCGCTTCTCTTTTGGTCGTGAAAATGCAACATGTCGCGATATCATGAAACTTTTTCCTCTTTGCTCTTTCGCTTCTCTTTTGGCCATGAAAATGCAACATGTCGTGATATCGTGACACTTTTTTCCATTTGATTTTTCACTTCTCTTTTGGTCGCAAAAATGCAACATGTCGCGATATCGCGACACTTTTTTCTCGATGCGGTGTTTTGCTTTTTCTTTGATATTTAGCATATGGGCCACTTCGGTCTTCTTGGACAACCTGTAACAACTTCACCCAAACATCAAAAACATCCTCATAAGCATTTAACATCACTATACATACTCTAAGTAACCTCTGAACTCCTATCCACTGCATCAACCGATCTATCTGACTGTGTTGACAACAATGACAATACTGTCACTGCACCTTGCTCAACAATCTCCCCCTTTGGAATTGTTGGCAACACACGTGCAATTTCCTATAACTCTTCTCCCCCTTTGACAACAATACCGAAAGGACTGTTGTAAACTCCCCTTGAGTCCATGCACAACATTCTCAGGCAAAAATTATTACACCTAGCAAAAATCACAAACATGAGCAAAAAGATAAAAAAATACACAAATGCTCCCCCTAAGAATGTGGTCTCGATATCTAGTCAATTCTTGGTAAGCGTTACCACTCCCAATTTATTGCGAAGGTACTCAAAGACTTCCTTGGGCAACGATTTTGTGAAGATATCCGCTACTTGCTTTATTTTTGGCACAAAATCCAACTTAACCTCACCTTCTACAACTTTCTCCTTCAAAAAGTGATATACCAAATAGCAATATGTTTTGTGCGAGAATGCATAACTGGATTCTTTGAGATATTAATGGCACTAGTGTTATCATACTTAACAAAAATTGGCTCACTAAAGTTAATACCAAGATCTTTCAGGGTTTGTTTCATCCATAATACCTGTGTACAACACACTGTTGTTACAATATATTCTGCCTCTGTTATGGATAAGGAGACTGACTCTTGTTTCTTACTGTGCCATGCGACCAACCTATCTCCAAGATATAATGCCCCTCCACTGGTACTCTTTCTGTCATCTACACATCCTACCCAATCTGCATAGAAATACATAATAAGGGTGAAGTCCTTACCTTTAGAATACCATAACCCATACTCCATAGTACCCTTGAGGTACCGAAGAATCCTCTTCACTGCTGTCACATGAGTCTCCTTGGGACTAGCCTAAAATTGTGCTACCATGCATACTACCTGTAAAATGTCTGGTCTGATAGCTGTCAAGTACAGTAAGCTCCCAATCATAGATATGTACATGGTTTGATCAACATGTGGAGATTTTTCATCCTTGCTCAACTTGCAACCTTCAACTTGTGCATAGCCTTTACATACCAATCTTGTTTTATTCCTAACTACCTGTCCATCTTCATTCAATTTGTTTTGAAAGACCCATTTAGTACCGATTATATTTTTATTTTCAGGTCTTGGTACTAGCTCCCAAGTTTTGTTTTTCTTGATCTGACTAATTCTTCATTTATTGCCTTCATCCAACTTTCATCTTTTCTTGCATCAGCAACATTTTTGGGTTCAATGTTGGATAATAGAAAGTAGTTGCTTACTACTCTTCTTCTTTTCTGAACACCAACTGTGGGATCTCTCTAAATATTTGTACTCAATTTGTATTGATGTAACTTCCTACTCATGTAGCCACTTTGAATGCAATAATAAAATGTGATCTTTCTGATTTTGCATGCGAATTAAATGTTTTCACCAAAGCGTCATAATAGATCTAGCAATCTTCACATCAATGTGTAGTACAAATACACACTACTTTTATCGAAACACTTATATGTAGCTAGGGCAACATTATTTCACTAAACCATATTATCAGAACTATTATAATCCATACCTTTGAACAATGGTAGTAAGAACCATCAAAAGTACAACACTGAAATATAGCAATACTACAAATGGTGACAACTCTCAATTTAATCACCACCCTTCACGGTACCTCCACAAATAACTACATGAACTGAAACACACTTTGACAACTATACGACAACTCCTCCTGACTACTTTCCTTTCATCCTCAGATAACCAAACAAATACATAGGAGCATTAAAATAAAACTTTAATATTGCTCCCCCTGAGGATGTGCTACCTGGAGTTTCTTAGTGCAATAGAGGAGTAGTCTCCTTCAGTCCAAGGAGACACGATTTCATTTCTTCTTTCTTTCTCCACTCTGGTTTGATTATAGTTTTGGGCTCTTGTTTTGACTTTTCTTTTTCAGTAGCTTGTGCATGTTTTTCGAGAAATTTTCTATTTTGTCTCATTCCATTTGGTTGAAATTTTCTTCCCTAAAATTTATTTGATGCAAATGTACTTCGACAATTTCTTGCAATGTGCCCAAAATTATGATAGTTATAACATTCTACTGCATAATCCATCAAAGGTGAAAAAACATTTCTACTGGGTGGTTGTCTCTTGTGCATCCTTGATGGATGATTATTTTCCTTTCTTTGATGCACATGATTTCTTCCCTGTCTATGTTGCATTCTTTGTGTTTGATGAAATCTACTGTCTTACCTTAGATTAGATACAAAAGTTCTTGGACAAAACCTTGCTATGTGCCCATGACCATTACATTTAAAACATTGCACATGGTGTTCAACTGGAAAAACATATGTATTTCTACCAACATAACTCTTTGATATATTATTCAATCCACAATAAATTGCCTTGTGACCATAATGGTTGCATCTAAAACAATAGCCATTAAAAGCATTATTATGAATAAAGTGACAGTGATAGAACCTCTTTTTTTGTGGTTGCTTTGCTTTAGATCTCCTTTGAGATTTTCTTCCTTTTGAAGATTCAGCTTCAAGATTTTCTTGCTTTGATCCTTCAGTAGTGGACTTCTTCTTCTCTACAAATTTAGAAGATGAAGGTTGTTCAGCTTCACATCCAAGACCAAGCTTACCCACGAAGCTTCTTTGTTGCCTTATCATTTTATCTAGCAACTCTGTGCTCTTCTCAAATTTGAGATTTGTATTGGCCTCTTCTAGTTGTTTCCTTAATAAAATAATCTCCTCTTCTTGTTTGCAGCAAAAAATCTCTTTCTCATTGATCTATGACCTGAGAGTTTCTTCAATCCTTTTGGACTCTTCTACTTGTAGCTTTAGATCACTAATAACTTTGTTATATTCCTCTTCACGTTTGCTACATACATCGACTTTATCATCTAGGTGTGACTTCAAGGCTTCTTCTATTTTCTTGGATTTATGAATTTGTAAGAAGAGATCTTCAATATTATCCCCATATTCTTCCAACTTCTTGGACATTATTTTGTTCTTTTTCCTTTCTATATTCAACTCTTCAAGTGCAATGATCAACTCACCTTCTAGATCTACTTCAACCTCAAGTTTTTCATCACATACTTCAGAATTCACTCCTATATTTTCTAGTTCAATTTTCTCTTCCATAGGAACTGAAACTTACTGAGATGCCTTATTGGACAAGGATCTATTATTCTTACCCATTGCATACTAATCCAAGATCCTAGCTGATTTAGCCTGACAAGGGAAACTGGCTCTGATATCAATTGTTAGTATCAAAATGACACTAAGAGGGGGGGTGAATCAGTGTATCTCTTTATAACTTAAATATTCAACTCTTAAAGCCAAAACAATGAAAACTTAAAACCAAATAAAGCAAGTATAATAAGAGAGCATCACACAACACAAGATGTATTGAGGTTCACCGATTTGGATACTCCTCAAAAATAATTTTTTAGACTACCATCCAAATCCAGCCTTTGCAAAGCACAAATTTACAATCAATTTACCAGAACCCACTAGAAGGAGCACCAACCCATGATTTATTTGCACCAACAAAAAGGAGCACCAACCCCTAATTTATCTGCACCAACAGAAAGGAGCACCAACCCCTGATTTACCAGCACAAACTAGAAGGAGCACCAACCCCTGATGCCAAACACCAACTTGGACTTCAATTTTGAAATTAGAAGATTGACATAAAAATGCCTTCACTTTGACAAGACCTTGACTAGTCTATTGTTTACCCAACATCACCCAAAATTCATAAAACACACACCCTTCTTGCTCACCTCTCGCTCACCTCTCACTCTCTTCACAAGATAGAATCCCATTCTTAAATTCTCCAAGAAACACTCCTTTTATAACCATATTTTCTCTTTGTAACTCCAGTTGTAACTCCTTTCATATTCTCATATGCCACTTGTCAATTGTAACTACTTCTTTATGTAACTCCTATTTTTATATTGAGAAGGCATTTCATCAAAAACGTCACATGCAAATAATTGACACCATATTCTCCTACCATGACTGTTCATTTTCTCGGTCATGATTGTTTGTTTTCTCCTTCGATGACTATTAGTTTTCTCCTTCATGACTATTCATTTTCTCCTTCGATGACTGTTCATTTTCTCCTTCATGACTGTTCATTTTCTCTTTGCATGTCTGTTCATTTTCTCTTTGCATGACTGTTCATTTTCTTTTCCCTTGTGCATGCATTTGTTTTTTTCTTCGATGACTGTTCATTTTCTCGGTCATGAATGTTTGTTTTTGAGTCGCAAAAATGCGACATGTCTTGATATTGCGACACTTTTGTTTCTCTACCTGCCTGCCATTTTTGAGTCACAAAAATGTGACATGTCGCGATATCGTGACACTTTTTCTTTCTCTACCTGCCTGCCCTTTTTTAGTCACAAAAATGCAACATGTCGCGATATCGCGACACTTTTTATTTCTTTGCCTGCCTGCCCTTTTTGAGTCATGAAAATGTGACATGTCGCGATATCGCGACACTTTTTCTTTCTCTGTCTGCCTGCCCTTTTTGAGTCACAAAAATGCAACATGTCACGATATCATGACACTTTTTCTTTCTCTGCCTGCCTGCCCTTTTTGAGTCATGAAAATGTGACATGTCGTGATATCGCGACACTTTTTCTTTCTCTACCTGCCTATCCTTTTTGAGTCACGAAAATGCAACATGTCGCGATATCACGACACTTTTTCTTTCTCTGCCTGCCTGCCCTTTTTGAGTCACGAAAATGTGACATGTCACGATATCACGACACTTTTTCCTTCTTGCTCTTTCTCCTTGCTTTGGCCTGTAAAAATACAACATGTCACAATATCGTGACACTTTTTCTCCTTGCTATTTCTCTTTTCTTTGGCCTACGAAAATACAACATGTCGCGATATCGTGACACTTTTTCTCCTTGCTCTTTCTCTTTGCTTTGGCCCACAAAAATACCACAAAAATACTACATGTCGCGATATCGCAACACTTTTTCTCCTTGCTATTTCTCTTTGCTTTGGCCTGCAAAAATACTACATGTCGCGATATCGCGACACTTTTTCTCCTTGCTCTTTCTCTTTCGTTTGGCCCACAAAAATACAACATGTCACAATATCACGACACTTTTTCTCCTTGCTCTTTCTCTTTCCTTTGGCCCATGAAAATACAACATGTCATGATATCACGACACTTTTTCTCCTTGCTCTTTCACTTCTCTTTTGACCGTGAAAATGCAACATGTCACGATATCGTGACACTTTTTCCTCTTTGCTTTTTCGCTTCTCTTTTTGCCACAAAAATGCAACATGTCATGATATCGCGACACTTTTTTCCCTTTGCTTTTTCGCTTCTCTTTTGGTCACAAAAATGCAACATGTCGTAATATCGTGACACTTTTTTCTCGATGCGGTGTTTTGCTTTTTCTTTGATCTTTAGCATATGGGCCACTTCGGTCTTCTTGGAAAACTTGTAACAACTTCACCCAAACATCATAAACATCCTCATAAGCATTTAACATCAATGTACATACTCTGAGTAACCTCTGAACTCCTATCCACTGTATCAAATGATCTATCTGACTGTGTTGACAACAATGACAATACTTTCGCTACACCTTGCTCAATTCAAGGGATAAATGGTTTCTTAATAAAGCCTAAATCTATTTCCTAAAGCCATTCACCATGCATAAATAATATTATCCTCTAACCATGGTCCTCGTAAATTAAAATTTGAATAAAATCATTTCCTAAGGTATTTCCCAAAGCTACAAAGGCTTCTCATGTCAACGTGCCCCATTTTAAGGCTAAAATCCATGCATCTCGTAGCGCGTGCATACCATGATAATAATCCGAAGGAGTACATCATGTAGTGAAGTGGGTAACTTGTTCAAATTTTAATCCTTGATCATTTCACTCTAAGCCTAAGTCCCTCAGCAAAATTTGAAAGATTAAAATTCCCTTTGGCTAAATCCCCTATAGGCTAAATCCCATGCATATATTTTAAGGAAGACAAAGTGTGATTACCTTCCACCTGATCCAAGGGTGCACACAAGATAAGTTACCCAAAATTTAGCAAAAAAGTCAAAGTCATATGATCAGGTCCTTAATTAGAATTCTTTCCTAAATATTAATTCCTAAAGATCAAACAACTTTGGCTAAAATTAATGGCATGCATGAATTAAATATTAAATCTAATGGTGCACATGTATCAACCTGAGCGGTGTTTAATTCGAAAATTTAATTTTCACCATAAGCCTAAAGTCTTCCTAAAATTATAAAGTTTAAAAATGGCTAAACATTACCTAAAGAATTCCAAGAATCCCATTCATGTTAAAAACCCTCACATATTCCCAACATCCAATGATGCACACGCTCCCAATTGAGATCCAAGGGTGCACGTTCATCAAACCCAGTAATACTTTAATGTCAATGTTTTAGTTCTAAAGGGACATGGTCTAAGCTTATTATTATGTTCCTTTCCAAAAAAATCCCTAAATGTTCCATGACCTATGTCAATGTGCCCTCTTTGTTATAAATTGAGCATCTTCTCCAAAGCTAACGAAGCATGCACATATTTAATATAATCTAGTAGAGCGCATTATCCAAGTGAAGGTCAACTTGCCCAACTTTAAAAAAGGGTCTTTCGCATTTCATAAATAATTTAACTGTAAGTCAAATAAGAGAAATAATCATCAAAATCTATAAAATCCTAAGTCCAAGTCAATTTATATCTAATGTGCCCCTCTTCTTTAAACATTGAACACTTTAACAAAGATAAGGAACACACATGCATCCATAACTCTATCCTAAGGTGTGCATGTGTATATGTTGTCCAAAAGATAATGGAATGAAAAAATTAAAAAGCTCATGAAGTGTTCACCTAAGTATATTTCACCCGCTCTTTATATATAAATATCATGCATCTTTGCAAAAATTTACTATGCTTATGCATTTTTGTATTAATCTAAGGGCACGCACGTATGAAGAGAGAGTTGAATTGAATGGATTTTAAGAGCTATAGGCTCCCAAGTTTAAACTTAAATATGAAATAGGGCTAATAATAATAAGATTCCTAAAGGTTTTAAATTCTAAATTATTTCATGTATCAACGTGCTCCCTTTGACATAAATATCATATGCCTTTATTAATATGGATGGTGATCATGTAGCATCAGTACAATCCGAAGGCGCATGCATAATAGAACTGTACATCCTTTAGACAAAGTCACCCCATGGAGTCTTAATTAAACTCTTCCATAAAATTCAGGTTTAAACATCAAAATATCTCACTAGATGAATGGCACACGTGAATTTAAAGTAGATTCGATGGCGTGCATGACTTAACTTGCCTGAGCTTTAAACAAAGGTCCCCAAAATAATTAAAATATTATGAAAATTAAAGTTGCTCACCCATCCTATTGTGTTTAAAACTCTTGCACTTTGGCTGAATCTAATGTTGAGCATCAATCTACGAGAGATCCTATGATGCACATGTCTCCTCCAAAAGAGTTGTTTACTTACCATTAACAAAAGAAATATGTTCCAAAGTCTAAAGTTAGGGCCTTTGGGGTACACTTAATAAAATCAAGTTTAAATTTTCTAAAAAATTCTAAGCTTTAGGTGTTCGTCTTCTCCTTCACACATCTTTACAAATATGAGTGGTGTGCATGCTTTCCCAATCTCCATCCAAGAGGGCACACTCATAAAGTTGCACGAAGAATAATGGTTTGAGATAAATGAAGAATTATAAAACCATTTTTTCTAAGTATAAATATCAAACTTGATTAAATGTTCCTAAAGGTTTAATTTCCTCCTTTCATTTTATGTGCTATGTATCCCCTTCTCTTAAATCTTGAGCATAATTTGAAAAGTGGAGGGTGTGTGTATACCCTTGAGTTACTCCGATGATGCATGCATGGTCAGAAGAAGCTAAATTTGCTCAAGCTTTAAAGGGAAAAGTAAGCAGCATATTATTATTCTTGCAACTTTAGAGGAAAGGTTTAAATCATGATATTTTTGTAGGTCTATTACATGATTTTCCCCCTTCCTTCCACTTAAATAATGAATAGTTTTGGTCCTAAAGAGTGGTGTGTACAGATGAAACATTAATATAATAATGTGCATGAATTAAAATGTGTTGAAGTTTAAGGTAATGGTGGAAATTAATTTAACCTTTGTGTGCCACATATTTTAATTATTGTACTTAAAGATTAGAAATTGACTTTGGTACTAAGGTTTTATTAAGTTCATATTGCCTCCATAAAATTCCCACTTCTTTCTTCCCCCTTTCTAGCTAGCATGCATGCAACTAGCAAAGATTTTACGATGCTCATACGATCTAGTCATATCTAACGGTGTGCATAAATTCAAGCTAGAAGTACCTTATCCAAATTTTCATAGTACCTAAAGAAGAAGAATTTGTATTATTATAAGAAATATCTGATGACACGCCTGAACCTTGACTAGATCTAACAGTGCACACTTAATGTTGAATAAAGATAGAGGAAATTTAAGAAGTAAAATCTTATAAAGACAAATACCATTAGTGGAATATATAGTAAGTGTTGGGCACATAATTTCATCAAGTTTTACTCAATACTATGACTATCTATCTTCCTACTTTCTGTCCAAGCTTGCACCTAATATCTACAACTCAAAACTCAACATTGGATGGACCAAAATAGAGTTTTCGATCTAGCCTCCAAAGTAGGTTGGTTCCTTGTCAACTTAAATAGGATTTTGACACAATTATGCTCACTTAGGGTTTGGATATTAGGGTAAGAAAGGGTTAGGGTTAGAGAGACATGAATAATAGTGGACGGATAGACTAACATCATTGCACTACAACAAAAATCTCAAAAAACCGACTTAAAGACACATTACTCAGATCAACATTATCTCAAATTAAATGTATCTCCATTCATTAACGAATAGTAGAGAAATATTGTAGACAATATAGATTTTACAAAAATTCACCACTATCTAGATTTTACAGAAATGCACTCTCTATCAATAAAGATCAAATTCAAAAGTAGATTTCAAATACACTAACAACTAGTAATCCATTAATTGGGCATAAACTAACTATTTAATTATTCATATAAATACAACTAAAGAATTAAAACCTTTGATATCAAATATGAAGACACAAGCTTTGATGCAAAGATCAATGTAATGCTCCTTTCATTATCCCTTGGGAATATTTGTAGTAGCATAGGCAAACACACTAGAGTTGATCCTTTAAAAATGAGGGTTAGACCTCTACTTATAGTTTTGCAAGATCAAAAATAACAAGGAACATTACAAAGATTAATATTTAACAACACAATAGAGAGTTCTTGCTGGTATTCTCTTACTACTACATCCTCCAGGAAACCCGCTGCAAGTGGACCTCCATGGCAGCTCAAAGCCTCTGCAACTTGCTGATTGTTTCACACTAACTGGAGTTCTGGACATTGGATATTGTGTATACATCATAGATCCTTCTTGGAATCCTTCTACCATCATCAATCTGTAACCATATTTGGTTCTATCTTCTTGAAACCCTCGATGTTTTAGCTTCCTCCTCCAACTTACTGTTACAACTCTGGTAAAGAAATGTTTTTATATACTTCAGATTCTTGAGCACAATATCCACCATCGATTTCCCTCATCATATGGCTACGATCTATTCTGATATAATCTTGGTCTAATGGCAGGGATAACTCAACACCATTCCACTCTTAAAAACTAATGAAATCATCTTTCCTACCTTAGAAACTACAAAACGCCACTCCGAATTCAAGTGTTTTGGAAGTTAAGAAATATTGAATTTTCTACTTGTTCTTTTTTCCTCTTCGTTGGCCATGAAATATTCATCAATCTACATGAAAATTTGATGATGTCATCTTTCCTTCAAAACTTTTATAGATTCTATTCCCAATCGAAGCAAGTGATTTGGGCTATGAACATCATTTCGGACCTATTGCAATGCAAAGTGGCTCTTCCTCCAATCTGCACTAACTTTAAAGTGCATCATTTCTTTTCTGTCATTCCAAAAGAGAGTTAGTCAAAATTTCCTTTGTCATGGATCCACATATACTATGTTCATAGCATCAACCTTGTCACCATTTTGGGAAAACAAATTCTATGCATTCCCTAGAATCAGAACTTCCAACACTAAGCCGCTTGTAAGGTATTCAAAATATCAAGCGGTCTCTAATCCGCACTTATTTTCTGTTGATGTCATCCTTCTCCAAAAAGTTTTGTGGATTCAGGATGTATCGCTAGTCTAGAGCCAAGAATGTGGGAAATCTTGTGGAATAACTCCAAGTACGAAAATATACCAAGTGTTAAGTGGACTCGTGCCTTTTGTTGTGGATCTGCTCCAAAATACACTGCAAAGTGTGCAGAATGAGAACTTCATGACTTAGACAAAATTTTTCATAATTTTCTCAAGTATGTGGCCATTTTGGGCATACATTTTGGTGTCTATCAGGTGGATTTGCTTGCAAAACCATCGAAATCAGAGTCTTATCCATTGGGCCTTGGGAGTCAAAAAATACTCATCTTCAAAAATGTACTTTAAAGAATAACTTCCATATAAACACTACCCTCTCTTTGAAAATCTAAAAATTTGCTTAGAGGGTAAAGGTTCATATAGAAATAATGCCAAAAAACATCATGGCTCATCCACTTATAATGTGACTATACCAAAAATACAATCCTGTTGCAATTATCTTCAAAAATCAAGAATAAATCTACTCCTATTATAAGGCTTTATTGCAAAATGTCTTCACACAAAATATGCTGCTCTCTATACCTCTACAAGATTTATGCCTTGATTGTTTATTTCTAACAATTGTCAGAGGAAAAAACAAAAATGCAAAACTCATGCATATGTACAAAAACAAAAATAAACTAAGTGTGGACCTCTTCCGGGCCTATAACTACTCCATCCTACTCTTCTTCTTTATGGGCCTCTTTCTCGGCCTCTTCTTCATCTTCTTCTTCTTCTAGAGAAGGTGGTTTCTGATTCCTTCCTCCAGAAGAAGCACCAAAAAGCTGAATCATCAATTTTAAGGATTATAAAACCTATTTCCAGGCTGCTTCAGAGGTGTTTGATGTCTCTTTGAGTTGCTTATAAACATATTGTAATTCTTCAATGTCTTCATAATTAGCAGCATTCCCTTTGTTCACTAGATATTACATGAGATCTCTTAATTTGGTAAAATTAACAATTAATTATACAACTTGCTCTTAGGATAGTGGCTCTTCAAGAGAATCAATTCTAGATTCATTCTTCAAATCTTCATCAATGATTTTCTATATCTCTTCCATGGATATCAAGCTATGATCCTCCATCCATAGGCCTTTGAAGCCAACTTGAATCATTTATTTATTTACATCAACAATATCCCTAATCACACCTTCAATTTTTTCAAACAATAGCTAGGCTCTTTGAAGTGCCCTATGTTTATTAACCACGATTCTGGTAGCAACACTAGTGAGATTCCATTTTTTATTAGGAATTGATTTAGCATAATTACTGAGTCTGCTATCAACCAGCCTGTACATTTATTTTTATGGAATCACCATAGGTTGCAACTCTCCAGTGATCTAATCTAGGTCTCTCTGAACATTGGGAAGTAGGCCTCATCATGATAATCGATCATGAATTGAATCCCTAAATATTTCTCTTGGACTTTAGAGAGCGTATCTTTTCTAATCCTTTTCAGTTCAGTTTTAGAAAAACCAGAGGCCTTAGCCTTCTCTATTTGAAGTTGTTTCTTTAAACTCTGGATTTCTTTCACTTTTTCTTCATTCAGCTTCTTTTTCTCTCCTAGTTGATCCTTGAGTTTATTGGCCTCTTGAAATTTTTCTTGCCAACTCTTGACCTCCTTTTTTAGAGCCTTTTCAACTTCCTTCTGATTTCTCAGAGTCTTTTTAAGATTTTCAATCCATTTCTCAAGTTTGCTCACCTTCTCTCTGAATATATCATTTTTAACATAGAAGATATCTAAATGGGCTCAGGCCATAATTAGCTCATCCTCTTCAGTAAGCTTATAAATGTCTTTTGTGACCTCCTCCACTCGATAATATTGGATAGTCATTTCATTTTTGGGCTTATTTACAAGTGGAGTCATAGATCTAGATACTCTTTACCTAGCCACTGGATCAACATACATACTTTTTATTGTGACAACCATCCTACTGGAAGTCTTAGAAAGCTTCTCTACCCAGAAATCATTTGCTCTCTGTGAGGTTGCTTGCTCTTTTGGCAAAGTGACAAGACTTGAAAAACTAGCAGCCAGGGGAGATTACGAAACCAAAAATTATAGGGCGAACTAAAATGCTGACAATGGGCGTGTGGGAGTACTCATAGTAGTCTCTATAATGATAGTGGACTTTGTGACTACTGTTGTTGTTGCTATTGGTAAACTCATAGAATCCAACACATGACTAACAATTGGATGAATGGTGGTACTTGGAATGTTGTGTCCCATTGATGGTGGTGGTGGTAATGATGAAGATGAAATTATGGTAGATAATGAAGTGGTAACCTCAAATTCTAGAAGTGGTATTTGGGGTGACTATGGGGAAAAAAAAGTGATTTGTTCTTCAGTGACAACCAATGAAACATGGGGTGGAAAATGAGAAGGAGAAGGTACCTTTGTCACATTTTCTTGACCAAAAAGGAAGAGAGAATTGTTTGGGGATTCAGAACGATGTAGAGGATAAGATATATTAGAAATTATACCTTCAAATATAGATGTAAGGTGCTCTTGCTCTACTTCTATTTCTTGTTGCTTCTCCTGGTGAGTCAATTTTTCTGTAGTAGAAATAGCTACCTCTTTTGCAATCTCCTCCATATCCAATCTCTACTTCTTTGAAACTTAATTTTCCATTATATTCAATGCTATTTTGAGTCTTCTATGGATTAATTGAAAGGAATCCATCTCGCTCTCAGAGTCTTCTTCTGATATATATCCTTGTATAGCTCCATAAAGCAAGACTTTCTCAGAAATAGGATGTAATTCTACTGATGTTGCAGGGGTAAAAGGAAGAGGGGTGAACCTGAAACTCTCATCCTTCTTCCAATCAATTTCTATGTCTAGAGGTTGACCCCCTAGAGATAAGTATTTAGGCCTAGATATTGCTTCAATAATTGGAGTACTGACAACTTTTTCACTAGAATATTGCATTTTTCTCAAAAGCTAAGCTCTCTTAGGAAACTTCTCCACTTTTTCAGTGGTAGGATGAAAAGTTTTTGAAACTTCAACTTCTGTCAAAGGAGTTTCTTGCTCTTTTGATAGAGCTCCTTGATATTTGGGTGGAGAGAGAGATTCAGAACTAGTCTAGGACTTTTGAACTATCAATACTATGTCTTTGATGTCCTTTTACCTCCAGGTTTTGATATTTTCATTATATCTCTTTGAAAATTCCTTATCAATATTAATTCCAAACCTGGACTTAGTTTTTTCAATCTCAATCCTCATCCTCCACAAATATGATATTTTTGATACATTCCATTGTTCTTCTTCCTCAGCTTCTTCAACATCATCCTCCTCAGGTTGAGGGTCCTTTCTCTTTGAGGTTTTTCCTTCAATGTCACTAATGGTGGCTTATGTAATCCAATGAATCTTCTTATTATTAGGGTTATAATCAAGAATATACTCATAGAAATACAACCATGGAGGTACTTGACCCATATTTGACACATTCCACTCCAAAAGAGCAGTCTCATCATTATTTATTCCTTGTTCGAAATGAGCCCTAGGCATTTTTTCAAACTTAACCATTTTCTCCATTGAGTGCTATATTTCTTGTAGTGAAGATACCATCAGAATCATAACTCCATATTTGGGGGATATAAAATAGACCTAACCTATCAAGGTATTGGTCAATTTGCTGACTCTACCCCTTATTAGTTATGGTAATGTCCTCCACATTGCAGTGTGTAAACAAATATTTTTGCTTTCTCCTAGAACCATAATTCAAATCAATATATTCTGCCTGCCTCATATATTATAAGGCAAAAAGCCTTTTTGTCATAAAATGGGGTAGGAGAAAAGGTTTTCCTTATGAAACCATACAATATAATAACTGTGCCCTTGATAAAAAAATACCAATCTCCTTACTTATAACCCTCTACTCTCAAAATTTGTTTAGCCAGGGGTGGAAATTTAGGGCACTCTCCATACAATATTTTCAAGGTAGGTCCAAGAAATTCCAAGTTGAATCTATAATAAGAATCACTGCTTCTTAAGTGACTTGTCTAGTAATAAACCGATAAGGGTTCCCCATCATTGGTTTTGTCATTGATCAAAATCCAAGGCATTCTATCTTTAATGGAAGCATAAAACATCCACACCAGACTTGAGCAATGCCTAAAACTAGGAGCATCAGAGCCCATTTTCATACTTACCAATTATTCATGTATCCTCTGTCCAATAAAAGTTGGCCAGTCAAAATAAATCACCCTAGTTCCTCTCTCCTCTATGCCTTTCTCATACATTATTTCATTAGAAATACAATAGGCCATGACAATTTGCCAGTTGTATACCATTCTATTAGAGTCTAAACCCTCCATACAGGTCAACAAAGAAAAAAGTATAGGGTTTACAAATTCATCAATAGATATTGAGATCTCAAGTAATTTCTTCGTAGGATTTGTATAAATTTGTTTATAAACCCATCTCGTAAATGACTCTCCATCATTGACCCACTTCTCCAAGGAGTAAAACCCAGCCTGGTCAGTCACCTTAAATGTTTTTGGCCTTACTGATGGTTCGAAATCTAGGGCAAAAATATTATGACAAAAAGAGATAGTGATACTGAAAAGGGTTTTACCCTCAAAGGTTTTTACTTTTTTAGCCAATGGGTCATAAAATTTAACTATTGCAGCTATGAAACATAGACAGGGATGAATAAAATCATAGATGTAAAAAGAGAGATAAGAAAGGACAACACATCTACCTTCCACAGACAGAGTAGCTTTCTTCTTGTATCTATCGTTAACATTCCTTTTGAGCCTTGTTCTCTCAGTGAGGACCATTCCAGTATCTTTAGCTAGAAAATGAACTTTGTGTGTGCCTTTTTGGTTCTTTTATTTCTTGGAGTATGCATATCTTCTACCATTAATGCGGGTGCTACGCGATCTACCCACTGGCACACTTTCCAACTTCCACTCATTTCTCTTGGTAGCTCAATGCTTGCATTCTAAATTTTTATTCACCAAAAATTCAAACTATGCTGCCACCTCATTGCACCTCTTCGAATACTCTTTGGTTTGAGTGCAAGTTCATTAGCATTGATTGAGGGATCTTTCTTGTATCTCCACATGGCACGATCATGAAATCCCTGCTCAGATTTCCCTTAGTTTTTTGAAACCTAGCAGGTTGATGGTATTTTCCGTTGACACTTAGAAAATTTCATGCGTGAATTATCACCTTGGTTTCACTTCGTCATTATTTAGCTTTTAAAGATCCCCGGATTGGATATGCCTTTGCTTCTTTTTATATTTTTATTTCTTCCTCATGAGGGATAAGAACATTTACACCAATCCACAGGGATCTTAGTGTATATTGATGCAGATTAAAAAATGCTCATCGTTCTGAAAGAATTTACATACATTCGAGTGTAGAATGGAGCATTGCTAGATATTGTGTCAACTCTTAGTCATTTTTGTAAATTTTTTCTTTGTCCAAGATTTTTCAAATAAGATTGATTACAAAGTGTAGAAATAAGCTAAAATACAAAGTGCAGAAAGAAGGGGAAATAATAATACAATGTATATACATAAGTTACAGTAGGCTCATATTTTACACATAGTAGAGCTTGAGATGAAAATCATTTACTAGAATTAGTTGTATGTTCCCCTCTAGATATTCCAGCTAAAACACATTGGATTCCTTAGCTTATACTATTTTTAAAGGACCATCCTAAAAGGAATCGAACTTTTCATGCTTGCTTGGATTTTCTCTATCAACATTCCATTTGAGGACTGAGTCTCCAACTTGAAATTTTTTGAATCTGGATTTCTTATAAAACCATATCTTGATGCCTGAGGAATGCTTTTGAAAATTTTCATATGCTTGAGCTCTATTCTCCTCTAATTGTAGTAAGTGAGTCAGCCTGGTTTTTACTAGATCTTCTTATGATTCGTCCTCTATATTGACAAGCTTAAGTGTTGGAATATCCAAATGGATGGGTAACACTACCTCTTTCCCATGTACTAGTGCATAAGGGGAAGTATTAATGGAATTATTTATAGTAATATTGTTTTCCCACAGAACTTTGTCCAACAAAAGATGCCAACTTCTTTTATTTTCTTTAAGTGATATCCTCAAAACCGTTAACAGGTTTTTATTGGTAGATTATGCAATTCCATTACCCTATGGATAATAATTTAAAGTATTCTTAAGAGTTATGCCATACTTGCTAGCAAAATCAATATACTTGGCTCCTATGAAGGTTGAGCCATTGTCACTTAGCAAGGCTTCTGGAACCCCAAACCTTGAAATAAAAATTTCCATAAAATTGATCACAACCTCTTGATCTGATTTCTTAGTAGGAATAGCCTCTACCCATTTGGTAAGACAATATATGGTAGTTAGGATAAACTTATGTTATATTAAGTAATTGGGGTTGATGAATCCTATGAAGTCTAGCCCCCACTGTTGAAAAGGTTCTTCAACTTGTATGGGCTTGAGGAGGAATGAAGCATTCCTTGTCCTTCCAACATATCTCTGACATTTGTCACAGGCCCTGGTGACCTTGAAATCATCAATAAACATAGTAGGCCAATAATAGCCTGCTATTATGATTTTTAAAGTTGTAACTCTGCCTGAGCTATGCCCATCAACTGGTCCTCCGTGGAAGTCTTCAATGGCATTCTTTTGTTGATCATCTTTTAAGCACTTTAGAATAACTCCATCCAAATTTCTTTTGTACAAGCCTTCTGGTAGTAATAGATATTTTAAATCATGAAGCCTATATATCCTCCTTTGGGATGCATTTAGATTGAGGGGGCATACTCCAGTTTTGAAATACCTTATCATCTGGTCAATCCAATCAGAGTCTATTGTTTGTGCTCCTTCCACCTACTCTTCATCTGCTATTTGAAAAGTTGTCATTTCTGCTAATGGTGTAGCCTCTGTTAGACCTTGACATAGGGATATGACCCTTACCAACTTGGTGGGATGTATCTCTATATCATAATATTGGATTTTAGTAATACAACTAGCTCTTTTATCTCCTAGTTCACCCTGAAGGATAAAACTTCTCACATCTGGATGAACCACATATACCAAGATCTTAATTTGTACTAAGTACTGCCTGAACTTCTTAATTGATTTTATCACAACAAACACTTGTATTTCAATAAAGTTATATTTGACCTGGTAATCATGGAGTGTCTGGCTCCAAAATAATACATGATGCTCTTCACCTTGATTATCTTTTTTAGTAAGCATTGAAGCATAACTTTCTTCAGCTCCATATGCATAAAGGATAAAATATTTATTGAAATATGGATTTACCAGTACTAGGGTAGTTGCAATGGACTTCTTGATAATATCAAAAGCTTATTTCCTAAATTCAGTCCACTTGAACTCAACATTCTTCTTGAGTAGCTCAGATATAGGCCTTACTTTTTGTGCAAAATAAGAATTGAATTTCCTGACAAAATTGACTTGGACCAAAAAATACTGTAAGGTATTCTTGTTTGTAGGTAGAGGGAGAGTAAGAAGGGATATAATTATATCTGTATCTATGGCCATACCTTCTTTTGAGACCACATGACCTAGCAACTTTCCTTCATGAACTGTAAAGAATGACTTCTTAGGATTGAGTGAAATTCCAAATTCTCTACATTTTTGAAAAACTTGCTCTAGGTGTGATAGGTGGTCTTCCTTATCATAGGAAAACATAATAATATTGTCCAAATAAATAAAAATGATTTTTTTTATTAGTGTACCAAAGTCATAATCCATGGCTCTCTAAAATGTGGCCCCTGCATTGGACAACCCAAAAGACATTCTCTGGTAGGCAAATGTGCCCCATTTTGTGGTGAATGCTATTTTATACTAATCTTCATCTTTCATAAAAATTTTATTGTATCCAGAGTAACCATTTAGTAATGAGAACCTCTCTTCCCCTACAACTATCTGTAATATCTGATCAATTTATGGAAGGGGATAGTGATCTTTGAGGGATGCTTGGTTAAGATTTTTGAAATCTACACACAAGCATATATCACCATTTTTTTTTCTTACAGGTACCAAGTTATTTATCCAGGTAGAATGTTTTATTGGTTATATGATATTAGCCTTTCATAACTTTAAGAGTTCCTCTCTCATGATGGCCTCGATCCTTGGATTCACGGGCCTTTATTTCCACCTAAAAGGCTTTGCATCGGGTTCTAGCTCAATAGTATGTTGGATAACCTTCTTGTCATATACCTTGAGGTCTTCATATGACCAAGTCATAGTATCTTGGTATTTTAAGCATAAGGCTTTGATATCTTTAGCTTCCTCTGGTGAACATTTAATCCCAACATTGAGCTTCTTTTCAATACCAAATTCAACTTCTTTATAATTTTTTGACTAACTTTCATGGTTTTGGTATTTTTTCCATCCTCATTGTCAAATAAGCTTTCTAGGGTGACCAATCCTCTAGGGATGTGGTTTTTTCTTAGTTGAGTAACATATTTTTGATTAATTTCTTCCATATTTTCTTCTTGAACAATAGAGAGACATGCTTCTCTTACCAGAAAGTCAATTATTTGTTCATCACTTTCAAAAACCTATCATAAAATATGCTTGTATGGTACTATAGATATGAAAATCATTTTTATTCCCTTGGACTTCTTGATCCTATAGTCTACAGAAGGGATGAAGTTAGCTCCCTTTGTTTCTAAGGAATTGGCCAGAGTGTTATTTTCTCTAGGAACAAAATTTAAATTCAAGGCATCAAAGGATTCCATCAGATCTCATACCCTATTTTTGTAATATTTTAGGTAATGGTGCTTACTGTTGCACCTATTTCTTACCTAATGGACTATTAACTTAGAATCGCCATATATATTCAAAATATTAATGCCCATGATTTTTTCTTGAATCAATCTGAGACATAGGGTCTCATATTCTGTAGCATTATTAGTACATGACCATGTCAGTATGTAGGTAAAATTCTTTGTCCCTTTTATTTGGGACTGCAAAAATACACCAACTCCTACACCATTTCTACATTTAACACCATCAAAGTGCATGATCCATGTTTCATTTTCTCTCAGGGACATTGGATATAGTAGGGATTTTCTTCTCTAATTAGTTGAGATACTATATGTTCCCATACTAGTTCCAAACTGACTGTAATATTCTCTGAAAGGTAACTCATCCTCAATATCCAATTCCTCAATGTTTTCCACCAACTCAAATATTGCACATGTCTTACTCAATATTTTTAATGTGATAAGCTACTAGTTTTTTAGGTGTTATCCTTACTCTTTCCTTTGAAAGGAATTGCCATACTAGAATAATCCATGTACATACATCCACCTAGTTTTGCAGTAAACTCCCTTGAAAGGCATAATCAAAGTAGGGTTCTAGATCAACCACAACTATTTCTTGTACTATTGTCACCTCAGGGGCTCTATGCAGTATCATCAATATGTCTTTTATGACTCCAAATATCTTAACAGGTGTCCCATCTAATTGTAATACTCCAGGATAAGATCGAGTATACTCCATACCCATTTCTTCACAAAAGGCTTTAGGAATGACTGTAGTTGATGCTCCTGAATCAATCATTCAATTTCAAACTACCCAACCTTCCATCCTCAGAGATATATAGAAAGAAGGGGGCTTATTATTTAAAACAGTAGGTGACATTTATTTATTTTTTGATAGCATACTAAGGATTAAAGTTGCCTATCTATTTTGTGGATACTTGTTGAGGGAAGCCTTAAGCAGATCGATCTATCCAAGAATAAATAGTGTCATACAGGTTGGATTTTGATGGAATCCTTTCATCTCTTCAACAATATTATACTCAGATTTAGTCAGGGGAGGTATTTCAGGCCTTACTTTTGGCTCACCATATTTCCTTTTATACTATTGAGTGTCTTTTACTCTCTACCTTTTGGTAATAGAGGGGAATCCAAGCCTTTCTTGAGCCTCATATTTAGATTTTATTTGGTCTCTTTCAGTTTCCTTATCCTGCCTTCTCGAAAGACTATTTGTCCTCTCATTACTTTTAGCTTGAGGGATGGGGAAGGTATCACTATTCTGAGGAAGGAAATCAATTCTTTTTTGATAAGGGACTTGGAATTGGCCCTTTTTTTTGGGATCCACTTGTAAGGGTTTCTTTCCAGACCTTGTCATAACAATAATTGGGCTTTCTTCATCCAGATATTTGTTGGATATTTTGAGTCCCTAAGTCAAAGTTGTCATTGATGTCACCAGATAAAGTCATCATTAATATCAAGGAATTCAGAAGGAAACAAAGGGGTCAAAAATAGTTATTTGATATCCAGGAAGCAGGCCAAAAGATCAAGAGAATCAATGTAGAAAATATAAGTTAAAAAGGAGATATAATATTTATTTCAGTGTAGAAAATATAAGTTAAAAAGGAGATATAATATTTATTTTATAAATAAATATTATTTACGACATGGAATGTAGTGAGAAGGAAGTAATTTATCAAAGGCATAATATTATAATAATGGTTATTATAATATTAAAGTGATATGGTGAAAACCCAAATAAAATATTTATAATTCTCATTATAATATTTTATAATGCAAAGTGGGTTTTATAAAGTTTAAATATATTTTATAAACCCAAAGGTTGGGTTTAAGACAAAAGGTATTCTAAGCCTTTATAATCTCCTTCGACGTCATGGAAGATAACTTGGAGAGCGTTGACGTCTTCAAAGTAATGTAGGAAGCATATAAATACAATGCCCAAAGTCCAAATTAATCATCCTTGCTCAAAATTAAAAATAGTGGCATGAAAATATAAGCGATCGTTAGTGGCAGTGAAGCGTTTAAAGGAGGAAGCTTTAATCCTTGAATTTTCATAGGACAGCATGGCCTAGTGGTTTTTTGGGAAGTGTGAAAGCATTGGCTTTCGAGAGGGTTTGCGTTTGAATCTTGACGGGTGCATCATGAGTTGTGTTGGTTAAGGCATCCATGATGCATCTTCTTTTTCCCAAGGCGGAAGGTGTTAGGAGATTAAGAAGCACATGGTGCTTCGTTAATAACAAACAATCGTGTACCTTGTGCGGTGAATTTGACCGCGACTAAGGTGCACATTGTGGGCAAGGTTAAGGGTTCAATTCCCTTCGAAATCAAGATAAATATTTTTGCATTAAAGTTTGTTTTTTGCTCAATTTGGGAGGTATAAGGTTTGATTAATGGAATTGTTTGGTAAGGTTGCTTTATAGAAAATGGGTGGTTGTTGAGAATTATCATTTGGAGCTATAAGAGGATTTTTGGTTTTAATTTTTAATAAAGTCTTAAATTGCTATATTTATTTTTGGAGGATTAAGACTTTGTGGGTATTGTGTTAATTTGAATTAAGGGTTTTTATGATTATTGTGAGGGTGTTGATTATTAATTAATTTGGAGTGATAAGGTGTAATTTTGGTATTATTTTTGTGTTATGTTGTGTTGAGAAAATTATCTTCTAACCCTTATTGAGATTGGCAAAGAAGTAATTGTGAGTGTGGCATATTTGTGAGATCAACTCCTTGTCAAGCAAAAAGGTATGGGAAAATTATTCTTTGGTTGAGTTGGTTGTTTGAAAATAAAGTTTGGAGTGAAAAGGATTTTATTAGGGTTTCCTTTTTGAAAGTGTTTGAGTTATTGCTTCAAGGTTTTTCTAAAATTGAGAGTTGTGGTTAAAACCTTGTTTGATAAGCATTGTTGTTGAGATCATTGGTTGAGTGAAGTGTTTGAGTTATTGCTTCAAGGTTTTTTGAAATTAAGAGTTGTGGTTAAAACCTTGTTTGATAAGCATTGTTGTTGAAGCCATTGGGTGTGTGAAGAACTTGAGTTAGAAAATAACATGAGTATCATTGTTATGTGAAGATTGTTTTATGAGCATTGTTGTTGAAGTGAGTTGTTGTGCAAAGAAATTTAACTAGGGTTTGAAAATAACATGAGTATAATTGTTATGTGAGATTTTTTGTTGAGCATTGTTGAAAACATTTTGAGTTGGTGATTACATGCTTGGACTAGGGTTTGTGAGAAAGGGTTGTTTCTTTGAGTGATTGGTTGAGTAGAGTTGATTGAAGCCTAGTCAAGTGGATGTATGAAGTGATTGTTCAAGTTCCATAAAACAAACTATCCTATATTTTGATTTGAGTTAAGAAAGTGATTGAGCTTTGAGTATAGAATATATTGAGTCTCTAAAAATTCTCTTTATGATTCTATGAGATTGATTTGAGTTGAGAAAGTGATTGAGATTTGAGTATAGAACATATTGAGTCTCTAACAATTATCTTTATTATTCTATGAGATTTATTTGAGTTGAGAGAGTGATTGATTATAGAACATATTGAGTCTCTAACAATTATCTTTATGTTTCTATGATATTGGACAAGTTCTATGTGGACTTGTTAAGCAAATTTGAGGCAAGTCTTTGAGAAGAATTATGGACTTATTTTGTGTGAGCTTTTGTGGAAGCTTACAATACAAATTTGGCTAAGTCATAAAGAGGACTTATTGAGCAGATTTGGATAGGTTCTGAGTGGACCTATAGAGCATATTTGAGAAAGTTCGAGAGATTAATTGTAGCGCAGAGTTGAGCAAGTTCTAGAGAGGACTTGTGGACAAATTAGTGTGAGATTTTATGGAATATTACAAGGCAGAGTTGAGATAAGTCTTTGAGAAGACTTGAGAGTAGATTTTATTGATTTTTTCAAACCTTTAGTTAATATTCGAGGTAGATCCAGTAGAGTTGACTCAAGTCTTGAGTTAAGGCTTGAGGACAGAGATCGAGGACATATTTGTGCTAGATCAACTGGAATGTGTTTAGTATAGATTTGAGAGCAGATTTCGATGCAAATTTTAGGATAAGTTTATGCCAAACCAGAGATAGATATTGAGAAGATTTGTGCTAGACCAAATGGACTATGTTTAGTACAAATTTGAGTGGACTTGTTGAGCAGACTTGTGCTAGACCTACTGGACTATGTTTAGTGCAAGAGTTGAGAAGAACTATGCTAGACCGACTGGACTATGTTTAGTACAAAATTGAGATAGAGCTTTGGAGGTGATAGAGTAGAGAGGATAGTAGTCTCTAGTGGATAGATATCCATTAGCCAGGGCAGTGAGGATAGGTCTTTTGAGTGGGTACAAGAGTATTTAGTGGAGAGATATCCACAAGCCAGTGTAGTAGAGGCAAAAGTCTTCAAGAGGATCACCAGCTAGAGTAGAGGAGGAGTTCTCCTATGGATAGATATCCATAAACTATATTTAGGGGTTCAACATCTCATTTGGACAAAGTTCCATAAACATTGTAATTGGGAAGGATTCCCAAGATATTGATTGAGAAAATTTTAGTGAAATATTTTCTCCGTGGAAGTAGCCATCTTTGGGTGAACCATGTTAAATTGGTGTCTCTATTGTGTATGGTATTTTGTGCATTGATTTGATTACTTCTATTGATAATGCTATCTATACATTGCATAATATTGATTTGGAAAGAAAAATTAAAAAGTGCTCTTATATTGTTCACCCCCCCCTCTCAGTATAATCTTGTGTTCTTCACTATTTTCCAACCATGATTTGATCAAACTTCCATAACATGTTTACTCTTCCATTTTGATTTCTTTCAGATTGATCCATAGCTTTTTGTACATGGTGTTGGTACATAACACAAGACTAAGAGTCATGGAGATCATTCCATACTAAACACCAAAAATTAGCAAGAGTAGTATTTGAAGAACATTATGGCTCTTCATATGCTGCATTCACTCTGACCCTAGTACTATTAACAGGACTAGGTCTCTGATCTTTATTCACATATGGAAACCTCCTCTGTTATATCCTTTCTTGGTCTGTATTTTCCATTGAATTAATTCTATTACTTAGATTTTTTAGGGTATTTTGTATATCAAGAATAACAGAAAACTCCTGAGATGGTTGAGAAGGAAGGGGAGGAAAAGGAATTGCAGAGGATGTTGGATTTGGCTAAGGAATTGCATTCATTTTCCATAGATGGAGATGATAAAGAAATGGGATCCATGTAAGAAGGGTTTGCAATTTGACTTTGGCTACTAGTGGTTTCTATGTTATAAGGTAGCATAGTTTTTGGGGGGAGTCTTCCCACATTAATGATGCACCTTGTCAGAGCCATAACTTGTGAACCGTACGCCTGTTTGCCTTGAAATTTAATAGGTGGTTCCACATGTGTGTTTTGCATGAGGCTAATCTTGGATTCATCTCACCCTCCAAAAATCATGTTTTCAGGACCTAACTCCGACATCTAGTGTCCCAAAATTAGCTTTTAGAATAGGTTCTCGAGTTTTTTGGGTTTTTTTGCATGTTAGAGTTTTATTATCTTTTGTTATACCATAATTTGAGGCCTAATATTTTTAATTAAGGTTAATTATTGTAAGAGGGATGTGTGCACAAAATTTGGGCGCAATCCGACTAATTTCTAGTTTTAGCACTTTTTAGAAAAAAGATCTATTTTTAGCAGTTTTTAGAAAAAATATCTATTTTTAGCAGTTTTTAAAAAAATATGTTTTAGGGTTTATTTGGTTTTCGGTTGCTATATGATGGATTGTAATATTTTGGATAAGGGGGTGAATTCAAGAATGAGAAGAATATCGATTTGCAAGTTTCTTCCATTATATTGCATTTGTGTTATGTGATTGGAGTCCATTTTGTTGGTCTCTTGTAGCTGAGTTCACACCAATTAATTAGGATATTCTCAGCATGAACTGCTGCATTATAAACTTGGGGGAAGGTTTCTACTCCATATTTTTGTGTTTGTAATCCTAGCTCTGATCCAAGAGCTTGGATATAATACATGTATGCTAAACATGTAGTTGGTATAGCTGTGGGAGGTATCCTCTTCCATGTTCTACTAAACCTCAAATTAAAATCTGAGACCATTTCTTACCAAGTTTTCTACATGGATTTAAACTGGTTAAGCAAGGAGAAAGGATCAATAGATTCATTAAATTTTTCTATATATTGCTCATCTAATGCTTACCATGAAGTGATAGTGTTATCTTCTAGGGTTCTAAAACAATGTAATATCTTTTCTCTTAAGGATAGGGCTAGAATTCTTACAATAATATCCTCCTCTTTTATATTGTGGATTGTTGCGAGATTCAAAATATCTTGAAAATTCTCATAAGATGTCTTCCCCAATCCATCATAGGTGGGGATATCTTTAGATACAACCTAGGGGATGACATTCATTTAGGCTAATCTTAAGGGACCAAATGTATTCCATCTAGGATATTTTTGTAATGGCTAATTAGGGGTCATATTTTGTGCCATATTTCTAGGTGCAGATCCTATCGAAGGGACTAATGGTTAACTGCAAGGTTTTCTTCAGAAATATCCTCTTCTAAGAGGAAGTCTTGATTCAAACTTTTGATAACTGTAGACCCTCTATAAGGTAATTTGCAATAAAAATAGGAGTTAGGGTTATTCCTTTTGAAGGACCTGGTATACATGAAAGGACACTAGTCTACATGTGTAATTCATTTTCTGGTTTTAAGGACTAGGGAGTCGCCAGGTGAACTTGCTCTTCTCCACTTATAACGTCAATATAATTCACCAAATATTGATTCCTCTGGGTTGAGATAAACAATAACTCATATTATGGGTTTTCATGTTCCTTGTGAATTTGTCCCACCAAGCATGCCAAAAATTGTTAGACACTAAATTGCATAAAGTTTTACTCAATACTATGATTGTCTATCTTCCTACTTTTTGTCCAGGATTACACCCAATAGCTACAACTCAACACTCAACATTGGATGGACCAAAATAGAGTTTTCGATCTAACCTCCAGAGTAGGTTGGTTCCTTGTCAACTTAAACAAGATGTTGACACAATTATGCTTACTTAGGGTTTGGAGATTAGGGTAAGAAAAGGTTAGGGTTAGAGAGACATGAACAATAGTGGATGGATAGGCTAACAACATAGCACTACAACAAAAATCTCCAAAAAAACTAACTTAAAGACATATTACTCAGATCAACATTATCTCAAACTAAATGTATCTCCATTAATTAATGAACAATAGAGAAATATTGTAGACAACAATTTCAATATCCAAACAATGATAATCTAAATAATAGAATTCACCACTATCTAGATTTTACAGAAATGTACTCCCTATAAATAAAGATCAAATCTAGAAGTAGATTTCAATTACCCTAACAACTAGTAATCCATTAATTTGGCACAAACTAACCATTTAAGTATTCACAAAAATACAACTAAAGAATTCGAACCTCTAATATCAAATATGAAGACACAATATTTGAGGTGAAGATCAATGTAATGCTCCTTTCATTAACCCTTGGTAATATTTATAGTAGCATGAGAAAACACACTAGAGCCAACCCTTTAAAAATGAGGGTTCAACCTCTATTTATAGTTTTACAAAATTAAAAATAACAAGGAACATTACAAATATTAAAATTTAATAGCATAGTAGATATTTCTTGCTGGTATTCTCTTACTGGTACATCCTTTAGGAAACCCACTACAAGTGGACCACCATGGAAACTTGAAGCCTCTACAACTTTTTGATCATTTGACGCTAACTGGATTTCTAGTCGTTGGAGATTGCATATACATCATTGATTCTTCTTGGAAGCCTTCTGCCACCGTCGATATGTAACCATTTTTGGTTCTATCTTCTTGAAACCCTCGATGTTTCAACTTCCTCCTCCAACTAATTATTACAACTCTGGTGAAGAAATTTTTATATACTTTAGATTCTTGAGCACAATCTCCATCGTCGATCTCCCTCATCGTATGGCTATGATCTATTCTGATATAAGCTTGGTATAATGGCAAGGAGAACTCAACACCATTCCGCTCTTAAAAACTAATGATGTCATCTTTCCTACCTTAGAAACTATGGAATGCCACTCCAGCTTCAAGTGCTTTGGAAGTTAAGCAAGATCGAATCTTCTTCTTATTCTTTTTTCCTCTTCATTGACCGTGAAACATTCATCAATCCACATGAAAAGTTGATGACATCATCTTTACTTCGAAACTTTTATGAATTCCATTCCAGATCAAAGAAAGTGCCTTGGACTGTGAAAATAATTTTGGACCTATTGCAATGCGAAGTGACTCTTCCTCCAATTCGAACTGACTTTAAAGTACATCACTACTTTTCTATCATTTCGAAAGAGAGTTAGTCAAAACATCCTTCATCATGGATCCGCATCTACTATGTTCATAGCATTCTACCTTGTCACCATTCCAGGCAAAAATATTCTATGCATTCTCCAAAATCGGACCTTCCAACACTTAGCCACTTGTAAGGTATTCAAAATATCAAGTGGTTTCAAATCCGCACTTATATTCTACTGTCATCCTTCTCCAAAAAAATTTACGAATTCAGGATGTGTTGTCGGTTCGGAGCCAAGAATAAGGGAACTCTTACGAAATCACTCCAAGTGCAAAAATATACCAAGTTTTAAGTGGACTCATGGCTTTTGTTGTGGATCTGCTCCAAAATACATTGCAAAGTGTGCAGAATGAGAACTTCATGACTTAGAAAAAAATTTCAAAAATTTCTCAAGTATGTGGTCCTTTTGGGCATACAATAAACAATCTTGTAAGAGCCAAGTAAGATAAAATATATGAAGAGGAAGTAGTGTATAGTGCATATTATTAAAAATACATAAATATTAAAAATTTCTCAGTAATGAACATGCATGAAGCAAGTCATTTTCCAATGAAACACTATGGAAAAAAGTCAGCTAACATCAACTTTGTAAGCTAGGAAATTAGCTCAAAGAAATTGCAGTAAATGAATTATTGAGTACTTACAAATTTTTGGATAGGGAAAGTAAAAATTTCTTTAAAACACATGGGCAAGATTGGTGAATAATATAACAAATCATAATTTATATAGAGAAAAGACCAACTCATGAGTTGATTAACATGAGCAAAAGGACTAAGCTAACTTGCAAACACTAGTTCAAACAAGCCAAGTATATTTTAGATCAAAGAAACACAATTTTATATTCATCAATTGATGAAAGGATTTCCATCGATTTTGTCCTATATAAAAAATCCTCACCCAATATCATAGTAGATATTTTAGCATAAAGGATGGATCGAAGCATGCAAGCAAAAGTTTGTAGAAGAAGGTATGAATGACTCAAGAAGTCCCTACTTGTTAGTGCTAGAAAAAGTAGGAGACACAGATTAGATAAACGACCACCTAAGTTGGTAGTACAATTGCATTAGAAATACCCTCACACCCCAATGGAATATAGTTATGGAAATATCACACCGATGGAATATAGTTATGGAGGTATTCTATTATCAATGATTCACTTATTTTGTGTACCTCCAATCTCATTTTTATCTCCTTCTATTCCTCAACATAGTAGTGTTGCTTATTCTTGCCTACTTATAAGGATACTAGATATTCAATTTTTTTAATGATCCCTTGCTTCCTACTTGTCATGTTGATTAAGCCCTAATTTTAGTTAAAGAATACACTAGCACTTAGGCGGAGTCATTCGAAGTTCAAACAAACTTTTTAGGTAAAAGGTTAGAGGATTTAAAATGCAAGTCCAAGAGATAATATGACCAACCACCAAGCACAAAATCATGAAAATGTTCTTTTCATGGTTAAGTTTAGAGTTAGAACCATAAAACTATTTAGCAAGGGACCCATTGCAGGAATAGAAAAGGAAATAAAAAAAAGTAAATGATATAGGGACAAGACAATAGAATTTGAGAAATTTTAAGAAATTAGCAGTCTTTTTAAAAAGTTTTGAGATAACTAATATCGGACTATAATAGGGACTAGCCCATAATAAAGTGTTGTACAAATGTATATCACCTTTCGTTAGAAAATTTGAAAACTCAATAAAAGGCAATTTTGTAAACAAAAAAAAATCTAGGCAAGTTGCCACATATTCATTTGATCAGATATAGAGGATCATGATGGGTGGATGGATCATATTTAATCAGTTATAAAAAATTCAATAACTAGAGGCTATAAATAAAATAGTCATTGCCAGAATCTAGATCAAGATTTTGCATAACATATTTTTGCTAAGAGGTATACTTGAGTGCCTTGTTCTTTGTTGTTGTATTTTCTCTTGTGTCTTTCCTTATTTTCCATATCTTATTCTTCCCATTACTATGTAGGTTCTAAGAGAGAAGTGCTCAAGAAACTAAGATTATTTCCAAATATTGAGCCAGAGGTCTAGAGACTCAACTGGAGGATTTTTATTATATTAATATTTAAAGAGTTAAATGACAATTCCATACCAACTCTTCATGTAATAAATCTTGAAAATAATATAATTATGGTCTTCTTATCTATCATATATTCTATTCAGTCTTGTGTGTGTCTCCATTACAAGTTACATTATTTGAATGTATGGATGGATGCTTCTTTCATTGGTCAACAATTATGTTTATTATGATATTCGAATGAATTTAATTGAACCAATTATTTATTTCCTCTTTATTTCTATTACATTGAATTGTTCTAAAATCTTGCTACAATAGCCCAAAGGATTAAGGCACCGGTCATACACATAAGGCATAATTGAACTGTTATAAGCAAATATTGGTCAAATAAACATAATTTTTACAACTTTTTATTAAATATGGAAGAAAATGAGCATAAATTTATAAATCTTTAAGTTCACCTCAAGGGTTTCCTTACCATACCTGTTCTATCTAGAAATATATAAAACTCTATTCCTAGGTTAAAGAGGCACATATACCAAAGCCTGTAATTGTTGCTTGGAAATTATTTTTTTTGTAGTGTGACAAGCAAATTCCAAGTATGAAAAAACAAATCTCCAACATACCTTTTCCTTTTTAATATGGCACCATATTATTTTATATTGTATGAAAACTGATCGAGTTGAGACTGGCTAATTTAGAGTTGGTTGTTGTAACAGATTCTTTGCAAGGCTTCAATATTATAATGGTTTATTTTATTTCCTTATCTAACCTTTCTTTTTGAATTTATTTGAAAATTAAGTAGATTAGAATTAGTTTAATTTTTTCATATTCTAAAAATTTACTTTCATGAATGTGCATTTTATTGTTTGAAGTTTTAGAATATCCCTTTGAATGTATTTCGAGATCATAAGAAGAAGACAAAAAGCCTAGAATCTTGCTTTACACGTATTTTATAGTGAAATATGTCAAGAATAGGTTAATTGAATTGATAATTTATAGTGGATTATATTTGAATTTAGACCTTAAAACCAAAATTAGTTACTTATCCTTGTAATGGTTACATGTGGCCTTGAATATTCCAACATTATTCTTTGTATTTTCCTTTTTATAGTTTGAATTAAATCAACAAAGATAGACCAGCCTTACCTGAACCTTGGGGAAATTCATATTTCCTTTCAAGAGAGGACATCTTGTCCTAATTTTTGGTGTACATTTGCAACTGGGCAAACATATAACTCAACACCTAGGACATTTCCTTGCAAATGGTAATGATCAAAATATTGTAAGGCAAATTATGGGTTCAACACGTAATCAATGTTCACTTAAAATGGCTCATCCTCTTCCAGGAGGAGAGGTGTGTTTGTGGAAACATCGATTACCCCATAAATAAAATTTGTTTGGTTTGGAAAAATTCCAAGGGGAATGATACTGCTGATGGGTAATGGCATGTTGCAAGGCCAACCCAAGTATCTAACTGACTTTATAATAGGGTTAAATATGATATTTACACCAAATACTCACTGAATCCTAGGTTGGTCATGTGGACATTGACTTGTAGAGGGACAGATGATGATGATAATGATGTAGGTGGTGATGAAGGATTTTTGATGGATGGTGGTGCTTCTCCTATCATGGAGTCATTAAAAAATATGGTATAAATTATTGATATTGAAGGTGTAGGAAGAGTCATTTGTGATTGTGATGTGGATGGTGAGGTTGTGTTTTGAGGTGACATCATAGTTACCTTCAATGGGTTTCAATTTGGGATGTCTGCTTCAATGGATTGAGAAGAAATTTTCAAAGAAATTGATGATGATGGTTGAGATGAATTTGTTGATGATGAAATGATGGGTGATGGTGGTACATTTGGAGATTGAATGGGGTTGTTGGATTAAACATCTAGATGGGTGGAAGGTAATGTGTGGTCCTACGAATGTTGAACCAGATTGTAAAACTTAAAGGGTTCCAAGTATTTTGGGATGTAATGAACTTATCCTTCATGTACATACTTGAGGCATTGATGCAATATGGAAGGCACACATTTTATGTCCCAAATATAGGGTCGATCAAGTAATAAGTTATACTACATAACACCTTCCAAAATATGGCACAGTGTAGGTATAGTATTTAGTCCAACCTAAATAGGGAGGATGATTGTACCAATGGTGGGACACATTGTATCATTTAAGGCGTGAAAGATAAAAGTGGAAGCTATAATGTATGTTGGTGGTAGATTAATATGTTGAAGAACCATAGTGAATATGATATTAATTGAGGAAACCATATTTATCAAGATACATTTGTATGGGATCCTATCCACACTAATGATGATATGAAACAGTGGATCAACTATGTTTGCAAGTATCACCTTGATATTGTCATCATGAAATGTAATCATGATCTCTTTGCACATTTGAACATACCCCATAAATTTGGTAAAAGAATTAGGATCTTGGGATTGTAGTTCAATTGATTTCAATATCTCCATCAAATCTTCCCGATGTGGGGTTGATTGTTGTATAAGCTCATATATGGAGAGTTTCATTGATACCATTTTTAGACTTTGGGTAAGTCTACTTTGTAATGTAAGCACTGGGTGAGGTGGATGAGGTATGATTGGTGTTGGTTGTGGTGGTCTTTGTGATGTTAAAGGCACATTATAGGGGCACATAATATGTGCGGGTTGTGTGGGATACCTTCTATTTTTCATCACTATGCTAATCATCTCCACAAAGCCTTAGATAGATGGGGTAACATGAAATTGATTGATTATTTTTGGTTGCTCCATTGTAGCAGTCGATGCTATTTTTGTTCACGTTGAGGTAGGGGGTCTTGATATACCCCCATGTTTTGATTATTTGCAGTGAGAGGATTAGAGATTTGAATATCCTACCTATCAATCATGTCTTACATCAAGTTTTTTAAGTTGTAGCATGATTAAATGTCCTTCCTTTTTTTTCCTATGGTATATGTAGTACTGATACTCCTTATAATATTTAGATTTAGGATGATTAGGGTCCAATGGATGAATCTCAAGAAGGGTTATTGCTTGTGCCCTGCACAACCAATGAAATATTATTGCCAAAGGTTCTAGAAATGGTGTATACTAGCATGGGGGATGCCTTTGTTGAGTGGGTTATTGATTTTGTTAGGTATGATATTACACAGGTGATGGTTGAGCCTGATAGTTCGGTGGTTGAGGCACATTTTTATTTGAGGGTCTAGGGACACTCAAAATGATTTAGTTTACTAGAGATGATTATTATTGGGTTTGGTTTTGGCTCCCTTTATTATTTTTACTTGATAATTATTTATTTCAGAGCTTAATTTCTCCTTCTTGTATTTTAACATCCTCGATTACTTTGGATTGGGCTAGGGATTCCTCGAAATTCCTATATTGTTGGAGTTGCAATAGAAGTGATATCTATTTTGAACAACTCCTAGTGAACATCTTGGTAAGATCCATTATGCTTAAGGTAAAGGGTGATTTTAATATAATTGTTCTCCACCTATTATTGTATCCCATGACTAGCTCATAATCAAATTGACAAAAATTAGACAAGTTAGTCGAGTTTAACTTTTTCCTAACACTAAATGCAAAGCGCTCCAAAATTGCATCTACTAATTGTTCAAATATGTATATGCTATGGTGTGGTAGATGGTTATACCATTCCAAATCACCCCTAGAAAATGTCATAAGGAATGTCCTTAAATTTATAGAGTCATTTTCTTGAAGACAAAAGCACATATTGATAAAGCTTATCATGTGCTCTTGTGCATCTTCATCACCTTTAAAATTTTTGGGTTTAGGCATATCAAAATGTAGTGGGTACAATGGTGATGTCACTAATGGATGCAGAGGCTGATTGCTAAGCTACCTTAGAGTGGATTTTTGATAACCTAAGCCTTGATATTATTTCTATAATGAATTTATTAGGTCATTTAGCACTTTGTATGCCTCTAGAGAAATTATATGATGTGCTCGTCTCCACCCTTAATTAGATAGAGACAATGGATTGTGGTGTCAATATGGTGGGTGATAAGTATGATCATTAGGTACCTCACCATAAGCTGATTCAGGGTAGGTATCAACTTGTTGTTGATATTCTTGTTGAGGTTCTTCATATAATCCCTCCTCCTATTGGTATTGGTATTGTTGAGGAGTAGGAGGTTCTTGATGATAAAAAGGTAGTGGCATTTGATATTGAACATAATTTTGGTGTATATGAGGGGAAAGGTTTTGATTAGGATGTAGAGGGAGATGATGATATTGAGTTTGTCATTTTGGAATATGTTGAGTTTGTTTCCTTTGATGTGTAGGTGTTGGTAATATTTGTTGCATCACCCTCTAAAACCATTATTGGTACTCAATATTTGGCCTAGGTACCTGATAATATCTTTTCACCTATTCTACTATGTAAGCATGTGCATGTATAGTGTGGATAGGTGTGGCTTTCTCTTCAGCTTTGGAAAGGTTAATAACTTGCTTTCCATGATTCCAAGAAGTAGCATTAACTTGATACAAATATCTTAGGGTAGGATCTATGTAATCAGGGGATACCGAAGCACACCATCCTTGCCCATACTATCTATCATAATGTGTAATGGGAGAAATAAGTTAACCCTCCTTGGGCCCATGAGTTGTCATGACAAATGCATGAGTTGATGGAGTAGCTTTGTGATGATCCTCAATGGAGTACCTATCCATAAAATCATACATGGGCAATCATCTAGAGTGGATTGATCATCCATGTCCATTCAAAAATATAATCCTGGTCCTAATCTAGGGGAGTTTCAGGACTAGTCAGAATTCTAATACGTGGTAGGGACTTTCTAGAAGTTTCTACTTGGAAATTATTATCTCTATATATAGCACACAAGGTTTCTTGATTGGGATAATCCATATCCTGATCATTCTCAAGACTTATAAGTTCATCCTGAGCAACGACACCTAATATAATAGGATCGATAGGATGATTAGCATATTTGATCCTTGGGAGTCTTATTGCCATTCAAGTATTATGAGCTCTTACAAATTGACTCAAAAGTGATTCATATTTCTTGGTGTTGATTTAGCATTATTTTCTTGTGAGTAAGCTTGATGGCATGTATCTACCATTAGTTACACAAATATCGTGTTTGCTCTAAATTACACAAACAATGCAAACAAGTGATTTTGTTTTTTTATTTTTTGTTGTTTTTTTTTAATTTTATTATGTATTGATGAACCTAATCCTAGAACTATAGATGAGGTGCAAACTAATTGTGTGTGTTGATGTCCACCTCTATAATGAAAAGAAAAATAACAACAACCAGGAATAGATTCTTAAACCTATCCTACTTCGGGATGTACGTAAAAGTAGGGGATATGTTAGTGATGAAGTCTAAAAATCCACTCACAGGGCTACTAAGATGTATAAGGGACCAATTTTTTATGGGATATGAATGCCCACATTACAATATTACTATTGATCATTTGTGATGAAATCCAACTAGCCAATGTTATAGATACCTCGTGAATGTGTGTGTAGGTTCCTTTTAATTTTTGTAGAAATAAAATCAAACAACAATTGATGATCTTTCACTAATGCAAATTTTAAACCCTAGAATGCAGTATTTCCTAGATAATGATCAGCCTTTTAGTAGGAAACAACATAAGAAAAAAAAGTATTCAAATATTATCTCTCACTAAATGATCACAGACAAGGACCATCTTGATCTGAGATGATCACAGACAGAGACTATCTTGACTAGAGATGGTTGCTATCTGACTAACTTTAAATTGAAATATTTTCAAGTATGTTGTAAATGGATGTTTTTCTACCTTTCTTCATAAAAATAAAAAATAAAGTGATAGAGAGCTAACCTTGAAAGCCTAATTCTGATGAAATTATGCAGATCTACTACTGTTTAGCTTTTGACCAAAGACCATATTGACCTGATATGGATGCAAAATATGGACTATATTGCAACGAGACAGTTATGCCTATGTACCTAAAAATCATAAAAATATTAAATCAATCAGTTAGAAAACTTGCTTCAGAAATATGGGAACTAGGTCCCATCATGATCATCATCTATAAGCTAGAAATTTACACTAAATAAAGTAATACAAAGTAGTAATGAATGAACACATGATGATAAAATAACATAAAATAAGGTGGGTCCTCTTTTTATTTCTTTATATTGTCTTTCAATGGTGTTACAATCAAAATCCCCTCTTAGGGGATGCTACCAAATCAATACAATGATACATAATATCACGATTAAGGTATCTTAGTGTAGTAGAAGAATATTTGTGTCAACACCTAGTTTTGGATCACCACGTGATGGTTGTATGTGAAGTCTTTCACTGTATTTGTACCTATAACCTATACACAAATAAATAGCAACAAATCAGTAGCATGTGTAGGGCCCATTGAAGTTAGACCTATTTTTAATATGAAGATAAATGAAATGAATAAAAAAGCAGATGCATATATGCGATAACAAAAATGTAAACTGATGTTGAATAGTAAAATAAGTTGATCTAACCTAAGATGCAATAAAAATAGAAAATTTTGCCCAAGACCATCTCAGGTTGAGACAATTTCATTTGCGGACCATCTCGGGTCGAGACGATCACTATCCCGAACCTATTTTTACTTGTTTCCAAGCTCAAGCAATGTTGGGGGTGACCTAGGGAGTATTTTCAATGGATTTTAGTTGCAAGAATATGAGTTTAAGGAACTTGAACAATTATCGTAGTGAGGTTTAGATTATGTGGATAACAAAAGCAAGGCTTCAAATCCTTTGTGGTAGTCCAACAACATGGTATTAGCAGCAAGAAAGCCTAACAAATTTTTGGTAGCACTTTTTTGCTTGGGAATTGAGGATTGAATTTGGTAGCACTTCGTTGCATAAATTCAAAGTTCATGGATCTTGAAAACTGAGGGGTGAGTATCATATTATAAATCTCTTGATCAAAGTTAGGGCACTCTACATGAAAAAACAAAGGGGTAGTTAGCATTGGAAAAATAGATGCATACCTCATAATATTTGATTGCATAAAATTCACTCAAAATAATCTCATTCAAAGGCATTTAAAAAAGACACAATCTCATGCATGACACTAATAGTCAGTTTCAATTACCATTAGGTCGAGATGGTTAGGTAGCTTATGGAAAAAGTTACCCAAAGTTGGTAAAAACCATCAAGTTAGCCCTAGGGCTGCCCAAGGTGGACTGTGGGGGTAGTAAGGAGGCATTTTGGTGAGTCTCCTTAAAAGAACACATTTTAGGTGTCTACAACCTTCTTGCTTTCTAAGTGGTTAATTTGATGATGCAAATCTAGTGACATATTCCATGATTGAAATTTCATGATACATCATTCTTCTTGACATTTTATTGTAGTTGCATTCATAAAACTTCAATATTAGGTATTTGGTGAGTTGATATCATTGGTTTATACTCCTATATAGCTACACAAATCTTCATTTTACTACCTCTAAATTTTTCTCCTTTCCTTTAAATATTATTATATTCCTTTTTAGCCATATAATGCAAAGTATAATATCTTTTGATATATCCTAGATTGTTTGTATCATCTAAATTTTAAAAATGCTCTCCATATTATAATTTATTTATGAAACTCATGATATTAATAAAAATATTATACCTAAAACACTCAATTAACACAATTTATATGTATTCACTCCTTTGATTAAATAAATGCTTTATTTTTATTCTTTTTCTCAAGAAAAAGAGCTTGTACTCTACATCTATTTTATAAAAATTCCAAATTCTTAATATTCCAAAATTTAGCATCCTTCTTATTGATATTTTCTTGTTGTTGCCTTCACAATACGAAAACTCCACATCTACTATCTATGCATTGCATCTTTGTAGAGTAATATTTCCAAAACTTTGTGTTATCATAGTCCACTTTACAGATCTAGATTGTTAGTTTCCTTCTTGAAGCATAAGTACAATGACAATAATTGTAATAAATAGTTTTTATAAAAATACATTAATGTTATAAAATATAGCAAATATTACCAATAGAAAATAATTAATTAAATATTAATAATTATTTGATCTAGCCAGACAACATTTTCTTGTCAACTTCAATTAACCTTGCTACTTGCTCGAACCATGGAAAATAAAATTTTACTTCATGATCCTTTATTAAAACCCCTCTATTGGCTAGCCTATTCGTACATTTATTCCTTTCCCTTAAAGTATGAGTAAACTTGATTTCTTAAAAATCTATAGCAAGGTTGTTGGACATTTTGAGTCAAAGTTGTCATTGATGTCAAAGAATAAGCTGTCGTTGATGTAAAAAGGTCAAGAGGAACAATGCAAATGTTAAAGGCAAAAGAGCTTCATAATATTTTTAATATTATGTGGAAGCATAAGTTAGAAGGGTTTTTATTAAAACCATGGTTGAGCAAAAATAAAAGGCTTTTCATAAAAACCCAAGGAAATTTTTAATATTTATTTTATAAAATATTTAAATTCAAATTGAATTTAAATTTTATAAGTAAATATTATTTATACAAAGTGGTAAAATAAAAGAAGGCTTTAATAAATCCAAAGGGATTTAAAAGTTAATTTATAAAATTTAAATTCTAAAGAATTTAAATAATTTATAAATTAATTAGCTAAATATCGAAGCATCGAAGTTCAAGTTTGAAGGTGGAAATTGGTAATAAACTATATGCCTTAGTGGCATTTAGATATCCTTTTGCTCGAATAATAAAAATGTGCAATCGTGTGTTGTGAGAACTCGTGCAAAGAAGGAGACAATAATATTTTCTTAAGTGCCAACGAAAAGGGATAAAGTTGATGAGTGCCGAAATTCAAGAGCCATATAGGCAGTGTGGCCTAGTGGCAAGTGGTCAAAGGCTAAGGTGCTTAGGCACGGAGTGACCCACAATCAATTTGCAGCAACAACATTTTTTTGTTGGTTGTGTTTGAAGCATCGAAGGAAAGCAGCACATGATTTTTGCTGAGGTTCATTAGGGGAGCATTATAGAGCACATGGTGCTCTTTACTCCCTAAGCAAGCGCCTAGCCCACATAGCAGTTGGAGCCGTGGCTAGGGCACTGGTTGATACAACATCATGAGTTCGAGTCCCACCAAGGAAAAGGTAATAAATTTTTTATTATATTTTATGTTGCCTAAGGTTTTACATGAGATCCTAGGGAGTTAAAATGGTTAGTTAAAAATGTTTTTAATTAATCATTATTTTTGGTTTATTGGAGGAATAAGGAGTTAGCTTTATTTTTAAATAAAGTATTTGTGTCACATTGATTTATTGAAGATTTAAAGTGTTGAGAAGAATTCTTGCCATTGAGTTATTTTGAGAAGGAGATTGTATTAAAATTATTATTGGTATTGAATATTATTTTAATTGGGAGATTATAAGGTGTCTTTGGTCAATCATTTTTGTATATGTTGATGGATGCTTTCTTCAAGATGGAATGATAAGGTGTATGTGTGGTTTGATATTTGCATTGTATCTTTGAGAGAGTTTATCATCTTCTAACTTCTTTGAGCTTGGCAAAGAGGTATTTGTGGTTGTGGAATATTTTAGAGGTTCCTTCATCATCAAGAAAAAGGTATGAGAACATTCTTCCATAGTTGAGTGATTAGTTGATTTTTTGGAAAATAAGTTTGGAGTGAAAAGGACTTGATTAGGGTTTCCTTATTGAGTGTGTTGAGTTAATAATTAAAGGTTTTCTAGAATAAAAAGTTGTGGTTAAAACCTTGTTTGATAAGCATTGTTGTTAAATCCATTGGTTGTGTGAAGAACTTAAACTAGGGTTTGCAAAGAACATAGTATCATTGTTATGTGAATATGGTCTTATAAGAATTGTTGTTGAAGCTATTTATTGTGTGAAGAAAACTAGGGTTTGCAAAGAACATGAGTATCATTGTTATGTGAAGATTGCCTTATAAGCATTATTTTTGAAGTGAGTTATTGTGTGAAGAACTTGAACTAGGGTTTGAAAAGAACATGAGTATCATTGTTATGTGAGATTGGTTGATAAGCATTGTTGGAAACATTTTGAGTGAAGGATCATATGCTTGGACTAGGGTTTGTAAGCAATGAGTTTTTCATTGAGTGATTGGTTGATTAGAGTTGGTTTAGCCTAGTCAAGTGAATGTGAGAAGTGATTGTTCAAGTTCCATAAAACAAACTATTCTATATTCTAAATTGATTTGAGAAAGTTATTGAGTATTGAGTTGAATTTGAAGCATATTGAGTCTCTAATAATTTTTTGTATATTTTTGAAAGAGTGATTGGAAGTGATTGAGTATTGAGGTGAATGTGAAGCATATTGAGTCTCTAAAAATTCTCTATATGTTTCTAAAAGAGTGATTGAGCATTATGATGAGTATAGAGCATATTGAGTCTCTAACAATTCTATTTATGTTTCTATGAGATTGGACAAGTTCTAGTGTGGACTTGTTGAGCAGATTTGAGGTAAGTCTTTGAGAAGACTTGTGGACATATTTGGGTAAGCTTTTGTGGAAGCTTACAATACATATTGAGAGCATATTTGGATAAGTTCTTGTGAGAAATTATTGAGCATATTGGACAAGTTCTAGAGAGGACTTGAGGATAAATTGGTGTGAGCTTTTGTGGAAGCTTACAAGGAAAATTTGAGATAAGACTTTGAGAAGACTTGAGAGCAGAGTTGATTGATTTATTTTCTCAAACCTTGAGTTAAGGTTTGGGGTAGATCCAGAAGAGTTGATTTGAGATTGAATCAAGCTTTGAGTTAAGGCTCGAGGAAAGATATTGAGCAGATTTATGCTAGACTAAAGGACTATATTTAGTATAGATTCAAGGACAAATTTTGGTACAAATTTGAGGATAGGTTTGTGCCAGACCAGAGATAGAGATTGAGCGGATTTGTGTTAGACCGAAGGACTAAGTTTAGTACAGATTTGAGACAGAGCTTTGGATGTGATAGAGTACAAAGTATGATAGTCTCTAGTGGATAGAGATCCATTAAGCTAGGGTAGTGAGGATAGGTGTATTTAGTGGATAGATATCCATTAGCTAGAGTAGTGGGGTAATAGTTCTTCTAGAAGATCACCAACCAGAGCAAGAGGAGAAAGGAGTTATCCTATGGATAGATATTCATGAACTTTATTAGGGGATTTGTGTCTCCTTTAGATAGAGATCCATAAAAACTGTAATAGGGAAAGGATTCCCAAGAGATTGATTGAGAAAATTTTAGTGAAATATTTTCTCCGTGGAGTAGCCCACATTGGGTGAACCACATAAATGTTTGTCTCTATTGTGTGTGGTGATTTGTGCATTGATTTGATTACTTTTATTGATATTTGTATCTTTACATTGCATAATATTGATTGGGAAAGAAAAGAAAAAAGTAGTCTTATACTTTCACCCCTCTCTCAATATAAGCTTGTGTTCTTCAATTGGTATCAGAGCGGGTTCCTTCGAAATATTTTAACAACTTTAAGGAAAACTTTACAAGAACACAATGGATTCTAAGAATGGATCATTAGATAATTCAGCACCAGTATTTGATGAAAGTTATTATATATATTAGAGCATGAGAATGAAGATTTACCTAATGGAACTTGGCAATGAGATTTGGGAAGCAGATGAAAATGGATACAATCCCTTAGTTGATCCACCTACATATAAGGAAGGTAAGCTTCTACAATATTATAACTCAAAAGTAATGAATGTAATTTTGAGAGGTTTGCATAGAACAGAGTCCATAAAAGTTACGCATTGTCAAGACACAAAAGGAATGTGGGATAAGTTGCAAAATATATATGAAGGAGATAAAGGTGTCAAGAAAGCAAAGATACAAAATCTCAAAGGACAATTTGAAGAATTAATAATGAAGAATGAGGAAGACATTAGTTCTTATCTACTTCGGGTAGATGAGGTTGTTAATGCTATGCAAGGACTTGGACTTAAGGTGGATGAATCAAATGTTTGTGATAAGATCTTAAGGTCTCTTCCAACAAGTTTTAGTGAAAATATTTTAGCTATAGAAGAATCAAAGGATGGTGATTGTTTGACAAGAGATATGTTGCTTGGTATTCTTACAAATTTTGAGTTGAGAATAAAATAACCTAATCCGCAGAAGGAATCAACCTGCAAATAAATCAAGAATACAAAGGGTAAGAAGTTAGATTCAATCAATGAGTCATCCAGTGATGAAGCTAATTATGGCAAAAGGAATAAGGATTCAAGAAGATCTAGAAATATAAAATCTGTTAAATGTTTCAATTGTGGAAAGTATGGTCACTATGCAAATGATTGTCAAGAAGCTAAAAATAACAATGATGAAGAAAAATAGGATTACAGAAATAGGGAATAAAAAAGATATAGGTACCAAAATAAAAATAAGGATGGACAAAGAAGACAAGAAAATAAGTTCTTTCAAAGGTAAAATATGAGCTACCATGCGGATAAAGCAAGTAAGTACTCAAGTGATAGTGATGCTAGTTTTTCAGATAATGATAGAGATGAAGTTCTATTCATGATTGAAGAAAAGGAAGTCAAGAAAAGGTCACCAATAATTCTCAAGTGTTTTAGATGTGGTAACTTTGGAAATCTTGAATATAGTTGTACAAGAAATGGTTTTAGTTTTAGTGATGATGAATATGAAGATACACTTGAAGGACCAGAAGAGAATATTCTAATGGCTTTAGAGAAATAAGAAAGTGATCCTATAGAAGATAAATCAAAATAAAATGAATATATGAACAAAGGTAAAAAAATAGAGGAAGAATCAGATAAAGAAGGATATGATATCAAGGGAGAACTTATTTATGCTCTTGAAATATTAAAGAAGGTAAGAAAGGAAAACTCTAAACTTGAGTTTTAGTTTCAAGAATGTGATGAAGAGAGAAGAATGATTAAAGAGGATCTATACAAATCAAAGGCTAAGACAAAGAATTTCAAGGATAAGCTAGAAGTAAAAGTCTTAGAATATGAAAAGCTAGAACAAGAGGTAGTTTCATTAAGAATGGAAGTTAAAAACTCCAAATTCAAGCTACAAGGGTTCAAAAATAGCTCAAATAACTTAGGTAAGTTCATAAAGATACAAAAGCCTACATAAAGTAAGATAGGTATTGGATTTGAACAAGAACAAAAGAAATGGGAAGGAAATTTAACCTCAATTTTGGAAGGAGAAGAAACTTTAGAAGAAAAAAATTTAGAAGAAGACAGTGTAAGAGAAAGTGAGACATCTGAGGATGAGTTGGACAACATAAAGTTAAAAAAAAACAAGAACAATGCACAAAGAAGATACATATGTAAAAATAATAAGAATAGGTTAAAATAGACTACGAGACTAATGAGGTCAAGACAAGGAAGCTTCAATGGAATATATTTTTCATGTCACAGTTTTGGACACATGGCTTCATAGTGCAGGACACATGAAATATAGGAATATGGGAACAAATAACTTTTCCATGGGTATTGCTACTCATGTAATCAGTTTTGTCACAAGGCAATGAATTGCAAGGTTCATGATAGAAAAGAATATGGCTTCACTAGGAGAAATCCTAACATATTTGCACCTCCAAGAAATAATAACATTAAGTGTTATAAGTGCAATAATGATGGACACACAAAAAGTGGTGTAGAGCAAACAATCCAGAATCAAGTATAAAAAGGAATAGGAACATGAACAGGAAAAGGGATATGGATATGAATAGGAACAAGAACATGAATATGGATATGGATATAAACAGGAACAAGAATGTGGACATGGATAGGAATAGGAATAGGAACAACCAAAGAAATCAGAAGGATCAAATGAGAAGAAAAGAGGATAAAGGTAAATATTAGTGCTTTATAGGAGTAGAGATACTCCCACTCCAGAATTAACCACCTCAAGAGGAGGTGGGGGAGGGGCTAAGATACGAGATTCATTCTTAGCCCTGAGCCCAAAAGGTGACCTTTTACCATTGATGTCAAAGGGGGATATATTTGAGTAATGGGGAGAGATTTGGTATTTGAGTAAAAAGAAGAGATTTGAAAAGAGAAATGAACCAGGGGGAGCAATGTCCCAGGGGGAGTAGAACAAGGAAAAGATTAAGTTTTTTGGTAAATAGAATATGGGTTGTCATCAATGACAGAGAGGGAGATTGTTGGACATTTTGAGTCAAATTTGTCATTGATGTCAAGAAATAAGCTATCGTTGATGTAAAAATATCAAGAGGAACAATGCAAAGGTTAAAGGCAAAAGAGCTTCATAATATTTTTAATATTATGTGGAAGCATAATTTAGAAGGGTTTTTATTAAAACCATGGTTGAGCAAAAATAAAAGGCTTTTCATAAAATCCCAAGGAAAGTTTTAATATTTATTTTATAAAATATTTAAATTCAAATTGAATTTAAATTTTATAAGTAAATATTATTTATACAAAGTGGTAAAATCAAATAAGGCTTTAATAAAGCCAAAGGGATTTAAAATTTAAATTCTAAAATTTAAATTCTAAAGAATTTAAATAATTTATAAATTAATTAGCTAAATATTGAAGAGCCGACGTTCAAGTTTGAAGGTGGAAATTGGTATATAAACTATATGCCTTAGTGGCATTTAGATATCCTTTTGCTCAAGTAAGAAAAAAGTGCAATCGTGTGTTGTGAGAACTCATATGAAGAAGACAATAATATTGTCTTAAGTTCCAACGAAAAAGGGATAAAGTCGATGAGTGCTGAAATTCAAGAGCCATCTAGGCAGTGTGGCCTAGTGGCAAGTTGTCAAAGGCTAAGGTGCTTAGGCATGGAATGATCCAAGATCGATTCACAACGACAACATTATTTTTTGGTTGTGTTTGAAGCGTCGAAGGAAAGCGATGCATGATTTTTGCTGAGGTGCATTAGGGGATCATTATAGAGCACGTGGTGCTCTTTACTCCCTAAGTGAGCACCTATCTTGCACGGTGGTTGGAGCCACGTCTAGGGCACTGGTTGAGGTGGCATCGTGAGTTCGAGTCCCACCAAGGCAAAGGTAATAAAATTTTGATTATATTTAATGTTGCCTAAGGTTTGACATGAGGTCCTAGGGAGTTAAAAGGGTTAGTTAATAAGATTTTTAATTAATAATTATTTTTGGTTAATTGGAGGAATAAGGAGTTAGTTTTATTTTTAAATAAAGTATTTGTGTCACATTGATTTATTGAAGATTTAAAGTGTTGAGAGGACTTATTGCCATTGAGTTATTTTAAGAAGGAGATTGTATTGACATTATTATTGGTATTGAATATTATTTTAATTGGGAGATTATAAGGTGTCTTTGATCAATCATTTTTGTATATGTTGATGGATGATTTCTTCAATATGGAGTGATAAGGTGTATGTGTGGTTTGATATTTGCATTGTATCTTTGAGAGAGTTTATCATCTTCTAACTTCTTTGAGCTTGGAAAAGAGGTATTTGTGGTTGTGGCATATTTTAGAGAATCCTTCATCATCAAGAAAAAGGTATGAGCACATTCTTTCATAGTTGAGTGATTGGTTGGTGTAGACACCTAAAACATGTCATGTTTAGGAAACCACTCATATGAGCACATCTGAAGACCATATGTCCAATTTTGGACCTTTACAAGAGCAATCAGTGGTCCTAACCACTCAAAATGGCAATTTTAACCCATCCAAGCTTATCCGCTGTAAAAAGAGTGGTTGTATCCTGGCCGCTCAAGCTGAGAGTGAAAAGACCTTAGCCACTACAGACGACAGTGGCAAAATCTTAGTCATTTTAGACGATAGCAGCTAAGTAATAAAAATATTTTGCCAATAAACAAGCCTAATAAGGTGCGGAAGTGGCAGTTTACATGCAATAAAGTGAGTGGGGATAACTTTGCATTCCCCCTTACAACAAGTTTACATGGGAGACTCAAGTCCAAAGTTAGACTTTAGTTAACTGGCCTTCAAACATAGACAAAGACAAAAATTCTCCCACTAACGACCAGTTTACATTGGAGACTCAAGTGGGTAGTTAGACTTCAGTTAACTGGCCTCCAAACATAGATAAAGGACAAAATCTTCTCATGCTAACAACCAGTTTGCATAGGAGACTCAAGTGGGCAGTTAGACTTCAGTTAACTAGCCTCCAAACATAGACAAAGGACAAAATATTCTCATGCTAACAACCAGTTTGCATAGGGGACTCAATTTGGTAGTTATATTTTAGTTAATTGGCCTCCAAAAATAGACAAAAGACAAAAAGCTTCTCATGCTAACTCTCACTACGCATGAGAAATTCATTCCTAGGGCTTGGACATAGACCTAGGGTTTCACACTATAAAAGGTGCAAGCCTGAGAGCACCAAGGGATCTAGAGACCTTTTATACTTTATCACAAGAGGACAAGAGATACAAGAGAGGATCATATATCAATTCTAATAACAAGGATGATCTTTTAGCAAACTTCTTTGAGAGAGATTTTCTTGGAGAAGATATGCAACGAAGCCCTATCAGATTGGAGAGCAGATCTTAGCACCCTTGAGGAGAGACGAAGTGCTAGCCAACTAAGAGGTAATTATCCGTGCACATACAATATTCATTTAACATTAATAGTAAGCTTAAGATCCATAGCCTTGGAGCAAGAGAACATGTTTCATTCTAGCGGCCGCTGTCTTGGATAGTGGCCCGTAGGCCTAGTCTAGGGTTTTGGTATTAGCTTCTTTCATTCTATTTTCTTTATGTTTTCATGTCATTAGCATAAGATCCATTTTAGCATTAGTTTCATTACATTGAGCATATTTCTTTTCATTATCAGATTTATTGCTAACAGCCTCATCTGGGGAGGCAATCTCGGACAACTAAACGTGTATTGTTGTTTGAATTACATATAGGGCCATAGGTTCATGAGACATAATCCATGACATATGAGAGCAAGAGGATCCATCAAAGAGACATACCTAGAGAAGGAGGCATTTTTAAGACCTCATACATTTTCGTGTGTGGAATCGGGAAGCATTTTAGAGCGCGCCACCCCTTTTGCAAAAGGGGACATCTCTTCATCCACTTGTAAATCATTGTATCAAGATGGGTATCCCTAAGAGGGACCGACATGTAACCGGGTTTCAATATTAATGAAAGATCCATTCTTTGTCATTTCCATGTTATATGCTTCTCATAATATTTTAGCTTTATTTTTGGTATAATAATAACATCTCAAGTAGAGTTAAGAGCAATGCGTGCTCCCCGAGGTCGCTACAGATGGCAATCACGATGGGACCTCAACTAATTTTTCATTTTTTTCTTGAATACTAACTTATTTTTGTGTGAAATTTTGGCCACTCTAAGCTACAACGGTCAAAAATCAGTCGCTCTGATCTACAATAGTCGACAACCTTAGCCGCTCCTGCTAACAATGACCATAAATCAGTTGATCTGGTCGACAACGGCCAACACTATAGTGCAGTAGAGGGCAGAATTTCTATCATCTGAGTGGGATTCAAGGTTGGTACCCCTTCTCTGTATTTCTTTGATTTTCTTTTTGCATTTGATTTCCAAAAATAGCAAGCATAAACATAGATTAATTAGGGAAAATGAAAGAAAAAAGAAATAAAAACTACATTTTGCATTTCCTAGGTTTCTTTTAGATTTCCTCTAGGCACTGCTAGGAACATCGGACCTTTGCCTGTAAGGTCTACCCTAGTCTCTAGCATGCTAGGCCATTGTATTTTGGTTTGCTTGCATGTGGCCCAATCAGTGGCTATTTTCATCACAAAATAGGAGAGTGCATTAAAATCATATAGACTAGTTATAGATGCATTTGTCTGAAAATGAAACGTTCTTTTTAGGAATTGTAGGAAAATAGTCATGAATGTTGGTTGATGCATCGCTTTCTATTTCAAAATATAAAAAGAATCACACACATTCACATGTATCATTATAAACATTGGGAGGTTGGATTTCATCACCGACCCCCAATTCAGTCTAGTGATGTTGGAATTCACCTCCTTCCACTGGATTGCCCCCTAGATTTTCCTAGAATGGAATAGGGAACTTCTTCAAGGTGGTGCTAGTCACTCGTGTTCAAATTATCTCCCACTATTGGAACAATTTATTTTGGTTTAGAGTGGAAGAGCTAGGCGAACCCCCCATTGGGACTTCAGCGGTGTACCCTAGCCTCTTTTGAGAAAATCATGTTTGGCATTGGTGTTCTTAGTCGCTACTTTTGATGAGTCTCATTCTAATTCTGAAACATGAACAAGAAAGCAAAAACAACAACACATCTGAAACACACTAAAACAAGTTCTTAGGATACACATTTAATCCTTAAAAAGAGATAATCATATTCTTTTCTTTGTGTGTTTCTTCATTACTGGGGTAATTATACTAACCCTAATTTTTAAAATAAATTTATAACACCCACAACCTTTTTTAGAATTAAAAAATTTTATAACAAAAATTATGGTTGGGAGACCTCCCATGGTGAGCAAGACCTTCGATCTAGAGAGGGAATCGGGTTCCATACCCACCAGATCTCATTACACTGAGAGTTAAAATCAGCCCAATGAGGGGTAAGATAGAGGGAAGAGAGTTGTCGACCTTGTTGTGCAATTAAAAGTAGACAAGAACCCCTACACAAAGTTGCAAAGTCATAGACCCAACACAACAAACCGATCAAATCAATCACATGGGTCACATGCAATTCAGAGAGAACAAAGGCTCCAAGATCAATTGGATGAGTGGGATCAAATTTATTCGAGATCAAATTCCAGAACCATAGCCACAGAATATTATGCATCTGGAAGCTCACAAATCATGACTACTAAATGCACCACTCAACCTGGAGATGCTTCAAAGTGACCCCATAAAGCTCATACAAAGTCTGACCATAGAGACCCTTATCACCATACAGAGCACACTGAACAAGTTACCTTAGCTAGTAAGAGCAAAGAGACAACGAAAACCTCTTCGAGGAATCTACGAATTAGAACCACAAGAATAGAGTCAAAAAAACATGAGTCTTCTATGAAAGCACAAGCTAACCGCATGTAGTGGTTGGAAAATGCATTACGTAAGGAGTGAGAGCTAGTAGAAGCTCTCAAACAAGATAAACAAAGAACGGTTGTTGCACCAACATGAGCAATGTTTAAGGGAGCAATCTGAGCATCTAGCTCATAGCAACCAACAAGCAAATAGAAATGATCATCAAAGAGATAATGCGCTGACTCACCAAGAGAGAAGCACATTAGACAAGAAGGAAACCCATAAAAGAATCACCCTCCAAATCATGAGTGAAATCCAACTGGTGGTGAAAGGGTAAAAATAACAAATCAGGATAAGACACATCTTGAATCCCCTCATAGGAGGGAGGAGAATAGAACAAGACAAATGGATAGAGATTTACCTCCATTACCAATTCGAGTAGGCCTACAAGAGGAGGAAATCCATGCATCAAATGTATTTCAAGAGCTTGCTGAAAATATGAAAGCCTTTGAGAAACAAGAGGCAGCTAGGAACCAACCAACATTAAGCAAAATACACAACCAACCATTATGTCCATCAGTTCCTAGCCCTGCATATCCTAAGCATTTTGAGATGCCTAGGTTGGATAGTTTTAAGGGTGAAGAGGATGCACAAGAACATGTCACCAACTTTATCAATGCATGCTTTCATCTAGAAGATAGCGATGCCCTTATACTGAGAACCTTCATTATGACATTTTCAATGGCTACCACCCAATGGTTCAACCAGCTTCCCAAGCATAGCATATCCACCTTTGAACAGCTAGTGAATGCATTCTTAAAACATTTCTCTTTTGGTGCTAAGAAGAAGGTGAACCTCTCAGACCTGGAAAACCTAAAGCAGTATGATGATGAGCCAGTCATGGATTATGGGGATAGATGGAGAAAAATCATGGCAAAGTTATCATTTTCCATCCCGATCAAAGAGCTAATCCGAATGTTCACAAAATGTTGCGCCAAGCATATCTCGTTACTATTGCAACTACAAAAGTATGATACATTCAAAGAAGCCTTGGCTCAAGCCAAGCTTATTGAAGATATAAATCTTGAAGAAGGAGACCTAAAGCTCTATAGCAAGAAAGAATGGAACGAGAGCACACAACATCAATCACAACAGACCGAACCTGAGCACATCAACCAGATTGTGTTAAGCATTCCAAAAGTAGCACAAAGCCAACAACAAGAAAACTATCAGGATCAACCTCCAACTATGCATTACAACCAGCACAACAAGAATCAAGGTAGGGGCAAACAGAAACAACCCCCTCACAATTATACACCATTGCCTAAATCCTTGGCATCAATTTTCAATCGCCTTTATGAGGCCAAGGTTTTAAACTTGCCTAAGGAGCACATCCTGGATCCTAATTGCCCCAAACCTAAGGGGTATAGGGAAGATATCTATTGTGTTTACCATCAGAAAAATGGCCATGATATCTAGGATTGTGTTGCATTCAAGAATATAGTGCAAGATATGTTGGATAAGAATGAATTGCAAGACATCAACATATTCAAAAATCTTCTCCCCAATCATGGGGCCAACAAAAACCAAGTTGAGCATGTCAATGAGGTGCACATAGCCCCACCTGAGGAGGGTTTTATAGGTATGATCAATACTACAATAAGAAGCAAAATATTCCTTTGATCAGCCCAACATACCGAAAAATTCAACTAAAGCTGATAATCTATCACAGTCCATACCAACAATAAGTTCAATGCACTTACAAAAATACCATGTGATTGCCTTTCATAGGTAGGAGATTAAGACAATCTCTCAGGATGAACCTAATCCTCCGCTCCACATCATAGTAAGAATAAATCAAATTATGTACAAGAGATTCTTGATTGACATTGGGTCATCCATCAACATCATCACAACTATAGCTTTGAAGTATTTAAATCTGCCACCTTCACGCATTAAGGACACAACATTTACATTAAGGGCCTTCAATGATGCTACTTCCCCAACAATTGGCACAATAATCCTACCTATACAAGTTGGGATAAATATGATACCTACATTGTGCCATATCTTGGAGGGTGAGAGACAGTACAACATATTGCTAGGCAAACCATGGATAAGGGATATGGAATGCATACCTTCCATAGTGCACCAAAAAAAAAAATTCATACATCAAGGACAAGTCTATGTGGTCCCCCATGATCTTGAGCCATTCAAGTATTACAAGAAAGTTGATGAGACACAAGAAAAAGTGCCTTCTCAAGAGTTTGTGGCAATGGTCAATAGTGAGATAGAGGACCAAGTGACTCTAAAGCAGATAAAACAAGATGTGGTGCAATCATATGTTGCTTCCCCATTGAAGGGATCAAAACCATTGGCATTAGTCACCCCTAACTCACTTCTCATGGTGCCTCCTCAAGAACAAGAACAATTGTTCCTCCCACATCAGATAGGAGGTATCAAAGCTAGTACAATGCAACACTACGAAGTGAAACAGAAACATGAACTAAGTCATAAACATGAGCATGTGGATACCACTAACAAAGTGGATCATCATGAAGCCTCCACATCAACTCAAAGGAAGGAAATGGGTGAGTTACAGTTACCTAGTGGATCTTTAGCATCTCCTTCAATAGATAGTGTTATTTCAAACCAATCACTAGAAATACACATAAAAGTCATATCAGTCTTGGAGCATATGCAAAATCACCTCTATAATATAGAGGCACAAATGGAGAAACAAAATGAGGCATTGCACTTTATCATGAACCAACTTGAGAGACAAAAGCAACCTTTATCTAAGGTCAAATTGTCTCCTAGGCAGCCACAAGAGAAGCCTCAACAAGAGCCCCCTAAGCTAGCAAGTGACATACCTAGGGCTCAACCTGATCCTCATACCAGGGCTAAGCATGCTAAACAATAAAAGCAACAACAACGCATTTGGAATCCTTTAAATTAGTCTATGCCAAATATTTTTCAAAAGCTACAAGAAGCTAAAGTCATCACCTTACCTGACATAAAGCCTCTATACCCAAATACAGCTAAACCCAAGGGTTATAGGGAGGTTATAGGGAGGACCATTACTGTATCTACCACCGAATAAAGGGCCATGACATTTGTGATTGTCATGGATTCAAGAATGTGGTCCAAGACCTATTAGAGCGAAATGAGCTCCGTCTAGATGGTTCACTCATTCCTCCCTACCCGGATAGGGGCACCTCACAAGGGTTTATGCCCCAATTGGGAGAGCTGATTTTTGTCACTCTTCCTAAGCAGGATGATTACATTATAGTAGGCAACATGCACATTGGTGGCACCTAAGGTATCATACCTTCCCCCGATAACACCAGAAAAATATCAAAAACATTAAGATAAATTTAAAATATTAAAAAACAATAGAAATCATAAAAGTCCAAACAAATCAAAAAGTAGTAAAATAAAAAAAAAAGGCTCCAAGGGTATCTTTATGTCGCTTGGTCAAATCTAATCAAAAAAATGCTCCAAGGGTATCTTTATGTCGCTTGGTCAAATTCAAATTAATAAAAAATGCTCCAAGGGTATCTTTATGCCGCTTGGTCAAATTAATAAAAATGCTCCAAGGGTATATTTATGCCGCTTGGTCAAATTCAAATTAATCAAAATGCTCCAAGGGTATCTTTATGCCGCTTGGTCAAATTCAAATTAATCAAAATGCTCCAAGGGTATCTTTATGCCGCTTGGTCAAATTAATCAAAATTCTCCAAGGACATCTTCATGCCGCTTGGTCAACCCACAAAAATCCCCAAAGGCACAATAAGCCCTTTGGTCAAGACATCAAAATAAGTTCAAAAAAATTCATTAAATTTCAAAATCGCAAAAACAATAGAAAACCGAAAAATCACAAAAGGCCCCAAAGGCATCTTAAAGCCCTTTGGTCAAATTAAATGATGAAATGCCCCAAAGGCATCTTAAAGCCCTTTGGTCAAATCAAATCACAAAAGGCTCCAAAGGCATCTTAAAGTCCTTTGGTCAAAAGCAAAACATAAAAGCATAAAAACAATTTAAAATCAAAAGTTCAAAACATTCAAAATAATCAAAAAATTGAAAGCATCCAAAAATACAAAAATATTTGCATCTCACATTTGCATCCACATAGTTGCATTGAATTAAACATTCATATCCATTACATTTGCATATGTTATGATCACAATCTAGCAAACGATGCCACAATTTGTATCACAAATACTCAAATCCATCTACATCCACTCATACATGTGTGTAATTGTGTTTTTCAACACAACCATTACTTGTTGCTATACATAATATACTATGGTTTTCCGGTTATTCAACCATACCTAGTGATCCTATCAACTTTTGTGGAAAGCCATATTGGTTAGTAGAGAGTAAGGTCTAGTGGTGACAAAGCTTAGCATATTTCAGGATCCCAACACTAATTACAAACACTAAATTCTAGTTGGTACAAGGAAAATATGAAAGTCTGTAAAAGTGGTTAGGTTACCTAAAGAGAAAAGGGTCTTCCTTGCTTATCCCCCTGTGCAACCGGTTCAAAAGTGCTGAGAATTGACAAAAGGACAAGCTCCACCCTACCCATAAATCCCTTGCTTTAATCAAAACAAGCAAAAATCCCAAAGTCAAAGCAAATTTCAAAATCTCAAAGTCATTGTTCAAAGTATCAAAAGCACAAAAACAAAGTGAATAGTGATTATCATCACTAAAAGAATCCCTTGCTCAAAAGAAAAAAAAATCAATCAAAAATAAATAGTGATTTTTATCACTAAACACGAGCAAGTATCCCAAGTCAAAAGGAAGAAAAGAAGGGAATGGAGCTTGAATCCTTGGAATTCTTAGCATTATACAAAACTAGAAGGTGATCTCCATTACAGGTTTGGTGCATAGCCATCCTAGAAATGGTGATATCCTTACGCATGATGATATGTCTAACACAATAGCTATGCATTTGTGTAGACCAATGTTTGAATGTGGATGAGCTAGTTTTAGGTAACCCAATACTGCCTAGTGGTATAGTCCAACTAAGTCCAACACAAGAATCAAATGAACACTTGAAGATCCCCGATCTTAGCAATGGGCTGAAAGAATCCCGCCTGACATCGAAGGAAATATTTGAGTTCTATCTAAATATATTCATTTGCACACATAGGGATAATGAGTATCTAGGTCCATGATGAAAACCTTACTGTTCAAAAGCCTTGATTGGTCAATACGTAGTTTTTGATAGGGTAACTAGAGTGTTTGAGTCTCAGGAAAAACCTCAAAAATTCCTACATAGCAACAAATCATATCATCAATCACATCATAATTTTATTTATAATATTCTATAAATTAGGGGTATCAACAAATTAGGATAGATACCAGATATATATTAGAAATTATATGTATACGACCACTGACTATTTTCTATCTTTTAATTTACAGAAACTTATCAAGAAAATACATACATTTCATGCTATTACATCTCACATATGAATACTTAATCAATTCTTATGATAAGAGTGATTATTTAAATTCATGATTATTTTTTTACTTTATGTGGTGTCACCCATTAGATTGTTAAACTCATATCATATGCATTTCTTATGTTTTAAGTGATTAAAGCATACAGGTCCATCTACATCATAAGATCACATCATTGCACCCACCTATGCATAGAATCATAAATAATCCATAATCAAATCAACTCATAACACATCTATCATCTAGCTAGCACATGTCATCAATACATTGCATACATATAGCATAATCAAATCATTATCTAGGCATAGCATCCATCATTGCATCCATAACATAAAATCAAAACAAAAACATTTCTAAGCATCGACTGGGGCAATATTGGTATCATACCTCCCCTAGTCAAAAAAATCAAATAGTTAAGCAATCAATTTGCAAATGCCCCAAAGGTATCACAAGCCCTTTGGTCAAAAACAAAAGGCCCCAAAGGGGATAAGCCCTTTGGTCAAACCAAAATGCCCCAAAGGGGATAAGCCCTTTGGTCAAATCAAAACGCCCCAAAGGACATAAGCCCTTTGGTCAAATTAACAAAAGGCCCCAAAGGGGATAAGCCCTTTGGTCAAACCTAACAAATGCCCCAAAGGGAATAAGCCCTTTGGTCAAACCAAAATGCCCCAAATGGGATAAGCCCTTTGGTCAAATCAAAATGCCCCAAATAACATAAGCCCTTTGGTCAACTTAACAAATGCCCCAAAGGACACAATCCCTTTGGTCAACTTAACAAATGCCCCAAAGGATGCAAGCCCTTTGGTCAACTTAACAAATGCCCCAGAGAGCATAAGCCCTTTGGTCAACTTAACAAATGCCCCAAAGGACACAAGCCCTTTGGTCAACTTAACAAATGCCCCAAAGGATGCAAGCCCTTTGGTCAACTTAAAAAATGCCCCAGAGAGCATAAGCCCTTTGGTCAACTTAACAAATGCCCCAAAGGATGCAAGCCCTTTGGTCAACTTAACAAATACCCCAGAAGGCATAAGTCCTTTGGTCAAAAATAAATACCCCAAAGGATGCAAGCCCTTTGGTCAACTTAACAAATGCCCCAAAGAACATAAGCCCTTTGGTCAACCTAACAAAATTCCCCAAAGGAATCACAAACCCTTTGGTCAAATCACCCCACAAACATAGCAGTCTACGTTTTTGCTCAGCATTGTGTTTTTCCACATAGTGCATCACAAAAAGGGGCATCTATAGACACCTAAAATGTGTCATGTTTAGGAAACCACTCATATGAGCACATCTGAAGACCATATGTCCAATTTTGGACCTTTACAAGAGCAATCAGTGGTCCTAACCACTCAAAATGGTAGTTTTAACCCATTCAAGATTAGTCGTTGTAAACCAGAGTGGCTGGATCCTGGCTGCTCAAGCTTAGAATGGCCAGAACTTTGGCAAAATATTAGTCATTGCAGATGACAACGGCTAAGTCATAAAAAATATTTTGTTGACAAACAAGCCTAATCAGGGGCGAAAGTGGCAGTTTACATGCAATAAAGTGAGTGGGGATAACTTTGCATTCCCCTTCACAACCAGTTTACATGGGAGACTCAAGTCCAAAGTTAGACTTCAATTAATTGGCCTTCAAACATAGACAAAGACAAAAAATTCTCATACTAACGACCAGTTTACATGGGAGACTCAAGTGGGCAGTTAGACTTTAGTTAACTGGCCTCCAAACATAGACAAAGGACAAAAGCTTCTCATGCTAACAACCAGTTTGCATAGGAGACTCAAGTGGGCAGTTAGACTTCAGTTAACTGGCCTCCAAACATAGACAAAGGACAAAAGCTTCTCATGCTAACAACCAGTTTGCATAGGGGACTCAAGTTGGTAGTTATATTTTAGTTAACTGGCCTCCAAACATAGACAAAAGACAAAAAGCTTCTCATGCTAACTCTCACTACGCATGAGAAATTCATTCCTAGGGCTTGGACATAGACCTAGGGTTTCACACTATAAAATGTGCAAGCCTGAGAGCACCAAGGGATCTAGAGACCTTTTATCATTTATCACAAGAGGACAAGAGATACAAGAGAGGATCATATATCAATTCTGAGACCAAGGATGATCTTTTAGCAGACTTCTTTGAGAGAGCTTTTCTTGGAGAAGATACGCAGCGAAGCCCTATCGTATTGGAGAGTAGATCTAAGCACCCTTGAGGAGCAACGAGGTGCTAGCCAACTGAGAGGTAATTATCCATGCACATACAGTATTCATTTAACATTAATAGCAAGCTTAATATCCATAGCCTTGGAGCAAGAGAACATGTTTCATTCTAGCGGCCACTGTCTTGGATAGTGGCCCACAGGCCTAGTCTAGGGTTTTGGTATTAGCTTCTTTCATTCTATTTTCTTTATGTTTTCATGTCATTAGCATAAGATCCATTTTAGCATTAGTTTCATTACATTGAGCATATTTCCTTTCATTATCAGATTTATTGCTAACAACCTCATCCGAGGAGGCAATCTCGGATAACTAAATGTGTATTGTTGTTTGAATTGCATACAGGGCCACAGGTTCATGAGACATAATCCATGACATACGAGAGCAAGAGGATCCGTCCGGGAGACATACCTAGAGAAGGAGGCATCTGTAAGCCCTCAAACATTTTCGTGTGTGGAATCGGAAAGCATTTTAGAGCACGCCACCCCTTTTGAAAAAGGGGACATCTCTTCATCCACTTGTAAATCATTGTATCAAGATGGGTATCCCTAAGAGGGACCGGCATGTAACCAGGTTTCAATATTAATGAAAGATCCATTCTTTGTCATTTTCGTGTTATATGCTTCTCAAAATATTTTAGCTTCATTTTTGGTATAATAATATCGCAAGTAGATTTAAGAGCAGTGCGTGCGCCCCGTGGTCGCTACAGTTGGTTTTCTAGAAAATAAGTTTGGAGTGAAAAGGACTTGATTAGGGTTTCCTTATTGAGTGTGTTGAGTTAATGCTTCAAGGTTTTCTAGAATAAAGAGTTGTGGTTAAAACCTTGTTTGATAAGCATTGTTGTTAAAGCCATTGGTTGTGTGAAGAACTTGAACTAGGGTTTGCAAAGAACATGAGTATCATTGTTATGTGAAGATTGTATTATAAGAATTGTTGTTGAAGCTATTTATTGTGTGAAGAACTTGAACTAGGGTTTGCAAAGAACATGAGTATCATTGTTATGTGAATATTTCCTTATAAGAATTGTTTTTGAAATGAGTTATTGTGTGAAGAAATTGAACTAGGGTTTGAAAATAACATGAGTATCATTGTTATGTGAGATTGGTTGATAAGCATTGTTGGAAACATTTTGAGTGAAGGATCATATACTTGGACTAGGGTTCATAAACAATGAGTGTTTAATTGAGTGATTGGTTGATTAGAGTTGGTTGAGCCTAGTCAAGTGAATGTAAGAAGTGATTGTTAAAGTTCCATAAAACAAACTATTCTATATTCTAAATTGATTTGAGAAAGTGATTGAGTATTGAGTTGAATTTGAAGCATATTGAGTCTCTAACAATTCTCTGTATGTTTCTGAAAGAGTGATTGGAAGTGATTAAGTATTGAGGTGAATGTGAAGCATATTGAGTTTCTAACAATTATCTATATGTTTCTAAAAGAGTGATTGAGCATTATGATGAGTATAGAGCATATTGAGTCTTTAAAAATTCTCTTTATGTTTCTATGAGATTGGACAATTTCTGGTGTGGAATTGTTGAGAATATTTGAGGTAAGTCTTTGAGAAGACTTGTGGATAGATTTGGGTAAGCTTTTTTGGAAGCTTACAATACATATTGAGAGCAGATTTGGATAAGTTCTTGTGAGAACTTATTGAGCAAATTGGACAAGTTATAGAGAGGACTTGAGGACAGATTGGTGTGAGATTTTGTGGAAGCTTACAAGGCAAATTTGAGATAAGTCTTTGAGAAGACTTGAGAGCAGAGTTGATTGATTGATTTGCTCAAACCTTGAGTTAAGGTTTGGGGTAGATCCAACAAAGTTGATTTGAGATTGAATCAATCTTTGAGTTAAGGCTTGAGGAAAGATATTGAGTAGATTTGTGCTATACCGAAGGACTATGTTTAGTAAAAATTTGAGGACAGAGTTTGGTGCATATTTGAGAACAGGTTTATGCCAGAACAAAGATAAATATTGAGTAGATTTGTGCTAGCTCGATGGACTAAGTTTAGTACAAATTTGAGACAGAGCTTTGGAGGTGGTAGAGTACAAAGGACAATAGTCTCTAGTGGATAGAGATCCATTAAGCCAGGGTCGTGAGGATAGGTATCTTCACTGGATAGAGATCCATTAGCTATAGCAGTGGGGGCAACAGTTCTTCTAGAAGATCACTAGCCAGAGCAAGAGGAGAAAGTTCTCCTGTGGATAGATATCCATGAACTTGATTAGGGGATTGGTGTGTCTTTCAGATAGAGGTCCATAAAAATTGTAATAAGGAAAGGATTCCCAAGATATTGATTGAGAAAAATTTAGTGAAATATTTTCTCCGTGGAGTAGCCCACATTGGGTGAACCACATAAATTTTGGTGTCTCTATTGTGTATGGTGATTTGTACATTGCTTTAATTACTGCTATTTATATTGCTATCTTTACATTGCATAATATTGATTGGGAAAGAAAAGGAAAAATTGATCTTATACTGTTCACCCCACTCTCAGTATAAGCTTGTGTTCTTGAAAGGTCTTGTATTTCCACAATGATATCTTGTATGTTCTATGGAACATTTTCTTTCCTTAAAATTGTATTTATTACTATTAATGAATTTTTCATCCATACTTTGTTCCAATTCATTTGTCTGCATATTTTTAACCCTTCCAAAGTCACCCAAGCTTTAGCTTAATTATTAATCTTAAATCCACTATTGAAAGTGTAATGCGACAAAATATCACCCTTGTTATTTCTAATTATTCCTTATCCTTATCTTGGATTTCCTTTAGATGCTCTATCAAAATTCAATTTAACCAACTTCACTTTGGGTGGTTTCAACTTTATATTCTTTGCCTTCCTTCTATTTCTCCTCTATCAAACATCATAATTCCATTTGATGACTTGAATTTATCTATCAATGCTCTCTACTTCAAGATTAGGTATTTGGCGAGTTGATATGGGTGGTTTAGACTCCTCTATGGCTAAAAAAATATTCCTTTTTACTACCTCTAAATTGTTCTCCTTTCCTTTAAATATTATTATATTATTTTTTATCCATATAATGCAAAGTATTGTATCTTTTGATATATCCTAGATTGTTTGTATCACCTCACATTAAAAATACTCTCCATATGATACTTTATTTATCAAACTCATGATATTAGTAAAAATATTATACCTAAAACACTCAATTAACACAATTTATATGTATTCACTCATTTGATTAAATAAATGTAAATCTATTTAAGTTTAAAAATGTATATTAAAGTTATAAAGTATGAGCCAATGAATTTTATTTTTGCTTGATTGGAAGGGGTTTTGAAAGGATCCATGAACCTTTTACAAGAGATTACAATAAAAGAGATAGTCTTCAGAAAATAATCTTCTGAAGAAAAACAAATATCATCAAACCCAAGGAAGAAAATCAAGATGTCCTCTAGAAAACCGTCTACAAAGAGGTCAAAAATTTGAAAATAAATTTCTTACTAGAACCAAAGAAAACTAGCACACAAAAAATGGATCTTGCACCTTGGAGCGAGAACAAGGGAACACTATGTTCCACCAAAACCAAAACATAAAGATCATATTTAAAACTTGAATCCTGCTCAAAATAGGGAAAACTCACAAAGAGGAACCTTTCGAAGACCTAGAAGATAGTTCAAAAGCATAAGGAGATCTCCGTAGGCCATAAGATCTCATTGTAATGGAGATGAAGATCACAACCAAAAGGTAGGAAATCTTAGAGAATAATCAATTCATTGTGGTACCTCATGGCTAGAAGGGAACATCTCACACAAAGACTGTCATCAGGAGACCATCTTTTGCAGTAGGCACACACGTACAAGGTCCCCCATTCTAGGACCAAAACAACTACAGAAGAAGAATTCCATCAGAGAGTCACCTGTGCTAGATCACCATTTAGCCCCACCAAATATCCATCCAATAATATATCCATAGACACCTTCACATGTAGCTGCGCGAGAACCACACGGCCCATCTTGAAGACCAAAATGAAGCAACAGATAAAGGTACCACAAAAAACCTTATATAGACAAATAACGAATCTTCTAAAAGCCCATCCCAAAAACATTCACAAGAGCCACTCAACTACGAACGATAAAAATATAGCCACCCTGAAGACCAAGAAAAACACAGTGAGCAAACCCCTAACTCGATTTTGAAGATTAGAAGATCCTGAACCCACTTTTGAAGGCCCATCCCATCAACAACCACAAGAGCCACTCAACTGCAGACAATAAAATTGTCGCCCTCCCAAAGACCAAGAAAAACATATAGAGCAAACCCCAGGCTGCAACATCAAGGGCAAACAAGAAAGTGAGAGCCCCCTTTCGAAAGTCAAGCTCGAGAGAGGAACATAGGAAACCCTTCTAGCGATAGTGATAACACATGGGGTCCTCCCGAAGATCAGAAAAGTTTGTTGGGATAGTTTTTGCAACTCCAACTCCTGAGCCTAGCCATCTGAAATCCAGCCACCACCGAAGACCGCAAAGGTAAGAAACTTCGGGTCGATTCAGCCAAGCAACTATAATCATGTCAAAAACGGGAAATCACATCTTGGAAGGCCCCAAGAGGATCCTGTAGAGGTCTTAAAAATGCAGCAAAGAGATCCCAAGAAAATCTACCCATTTGAAAATCCGCAAAACTAGAGGGGAAAACAAAGAATTTGTAATAGTATCTTCCCTCCACGAGAAACCTCATACTCCTTGTTAAACAATCAATAAAATATTAAAATTCAATGTGATAAAAGTTAAAAAAGATATTGTGGCTTACTTCACATTTATTTACATGCTCAACAAAAAAAAAAACAAACGATTAAAAAATTTCACAATTATTTCCAAATAAACGCACACAAACGATTAAACAATTTCACAATTATTTCCAAATAAATGCACGATGCCATGGCTTTCTTATTCAGTAACATTTTTCGGTCATACCATATTATAAATTCCAATCATATATTAATGAAAGTATTAATGCTATACAACCCTTACAAACTAAGTTTAACATAAGAAAGATATTTGTTTCACTCTATGGCACGTAAGAGTCGATGAAAATAAAACGATATCGTGTGAATCTAAATGGGAATTTGTTTTAGAATCTATTGGATTTACAAGTTCTTTATATGTCCGTTGAAAGACTTGTCAGCGTAAAAAACGTGTTATATGTGAGACAGGTTGGATTTACAAGTTCTTTATATGTCCGTTGAAAGACTTGTCAGCGTAAAAAACGTGTTATATGTGAGACAGGTTGCAGTAATCTTCTCTGTTCATGACTTTAGTAAGAGAACAACTTACGAACCAAAAAAATAAAATAAATAAGTGTGGTTGGACATTTTTAAGAAGAGATTTAGATTTAAAGTTTGGGGCTCAGAATTCTTTGAATCTCACTAAGTTAACAAGAACTAGACGGAAGAGTTAACAAGAACAAGAAAGATAAGTTTGTTTGTTGAGAGCAGTACCAATTACTGTAACTAACTCTCCTATATAATAAAAAAAATAACATAAAAAACTCTCTATATAATAAAAAAAATAACATAAAAAAACTCTCTATATAATAAAAAAAATAACATAAAAAAACTCTCTATATAATAAAAAAAAATAACATAAAAAAACAAAGTCTGTTGAAAGACTTGTCAGCGTAAGAAACGTGTTACATGTGAGACAAGTTGCAGTCTTCTCTGTTCATGACTTTCTTGAGAAGATCCAACTCACAAACAACAAAAAGAACAAGCTTTTATATTTTGTGTGTTCATATCCTTTCCCGTCCTACTTGTTTATTTCCAGCGAATCTGGTGCATGTGTTTTCCCCCCGACTTGCCTTTAATTTACAGGCGTGATAATCCTGTCCATGATCCTACGCAATAATAATAAAGAAGCAAAGGCCCCACGTTCAACAATATAAAGTCCCTTCTCAGTTTAATGGATTTTAAAAGCTTTAGATAACATTAGATTAGTGTTGTCCAGCATATTCATCAGACACAGGATAGACCAAAACTTAAAATAAAATTGGACAAGGAATATTGTTGTACAGCATATTCAGTAGACATACAAGATAGACCTTTATCACTGAGCTTGCCATTATTATTTTAGTAATAATATGATATTACTTAGAACATGTTTAGAGTAAAGATAATAGTTTGATTTGAGTTTCTTGAGTGCGTTCTAATTTGAGAAGGGTATCAACTCTGAGCCACTGGTGATCTCCTTCACTTCGGAATGTGTTTACTGAGGAAAGACAAGGGTTATAGAGGCAGTTTCAATGATTTGACCTGTGTTCTAAGACAAAAACCCAATGAAAAATGTCTGTCCTAATATCCAGTTGTTAAAGATGAAAGGATGTTACGAATAACTTGATAAAAATATAAATAAATAAATAAATAAATAAAATATGATATCTTATACAGAGCAGACCAGAAATGACAGCACCTTATGTCATTTTCGAAATAACAACTTTGTGCTATACACCGCATCTAGGAATGTTTTGGTGTTGTTTTGACGTGGATTTCACCTACCCAATTGGGTAGGGTCTTCTTGTGCGTCGCCTTTATAACGTGCATTTTACTATTCTGGCAGTCATGTGCAACGGATCTCATATTTTTTTTAATGTAAAATTCCTATTGTAACCCTGCCTGAACCAGATAAGTGGCCAATAAATAACGGATTCAGTACAATAATTGATTCGGTGAAGTGAAATAAAGAAATAGCAGAATCGTCAATGGCCGCAGAATAAAATTGAATAAGTGGTTTGGAAGCGGCGCCTACACCGACCATTTCTGTCCCATTCTTCTGCCTCGAGATAGTCCCGATCCTTTTCATCACGCTTGATAAACAATAGTATGACTTTGGCATTTTGCTTTGTCATGGTGTGGCCGAAGTCTTTTTTATTGAAGGTTTGTTGCAATCTCATTTATGCGCGTCTTTCACATGGATATCAAATTTGGATTCATATAAATTCTTTATGATCGATCAAGTCCAAGTGCATCACTCCGCTTCCAAAAAAAAAGCTGTCTCACAATTGTGAGCGAGCAGCTCAGTAGGTAGTAAACTTCGTGGATCCATCCGCTGCAGGCTTTTCCACTGATTTTAAAACCAAAATACTATAACATTACTTGAAATGGATATTGTTATACGGGGGTTATATATATTACAATGTACATGTAGAGAAGATTTTAAAAAGGGAGGGGTAATGCACGCACATGGCATTTTTGACCCTAAGTTTGTTTTAGGGTCAACATGGGGTTTATAGCTAGATTTGCTATATATAAATTATGAAAGGTGTCGTTTACCTATATATATATCTAATTATATAATGATATATGGTGTTCAACTCTCCTCCATAGGATTTAATCTTTGGATTTCTATTCAGTGTGTTCAAAGTCTTCATCCTTAAACCCACTCACACCATATATTAGTTATTAATATAAAAGTAGGATGTTGAAACTAGAATCTACTATTAATTTTCACATTAAGGCTTAATAGAAATTTAGTTTTTGTAAGAGTGAAGACCTAAAACTATGAAAATTATCTGCCATGTGGGGCAGTTGGAGAGGAGTGGATAGTTGAAACTCTTGTGTTGGAGAGGTCCCAGGTTCAAATCTCTCCATCTCACATGTTTGCGGATATGCTATGTAATAGTTTACTAGGGACCCTATTGGTGGTGTGTTTATCCACCCGCTTGATGTAATAATGAGCTTAATGAAAGATCAACCAACATTAAAAAAAAAAAAAAACTATGAAAATTTAGAGGTTTAATGCATATTCAAGATAATACTTTCGAACCATTTTGATTTTGATTTGACCCCATAAAAAATATTGTAGGCATGAAATTGTAACTTTATATGTATTATCCTTTAATTTAGACATACAAAAGGCAACTATTATGATTGGTGGTTTAAAACATTCATTTATCAATATCTAATATGTCTCTTGAAGTATTTTAAAATCTTTGGTAAGTTTATGACTTATTTTTAAATATTTTTCCTTGAAGTTGATGATTTTAGTAGTGTGTTTGCCTTCTAAAATAAAAAACCATTAAATTAATATCTCTATGGAGATAAGATTAAAATTTATATGACATATATTATTCTTTTATTAAGTTATATGTGGCCTCTATTAATACCACTCCCATAAAAATAGAATAGTATTACAATGCCTTTTTATTAAAGAGACTTTTCATCTTCCTTAAACTACTATTTTTCTCTAATACAATTTTACTTAAGAGATAAAATATATCTTGTCCAAACACTTTCTAAAATTTGTATTTATCCAAGACCAATATCAATGCTATAACAAGCTAAAGTATCTATTATATTGTTTATTTATCTATAAATACGATGACATTTATAAAATATTGTATCTACTAATAATTGTTATACATTAAAAATTAAGTTGTTGATCTAATCCCTATATCTAGTTTACTTGACAACAATATATGAACACCCCAAGGGCTAGGTGGATTGGTAAGTGCTTATTTGGCCAGGCACTTACCAAGAAGACACCCAGGTTCAAACCTTGCGGGCAACCTATTTGCAAAGGTTGTAGTCTGATCTGAATCTTAATCCTGAGTGACTTATTGATGGTTGGTGGTCCCCTTCACATTGGATCAATAATAATGAGGTAGAATAGGTTTGGTGAGAGTAGCCTATGTGGTTCCATGTGCTTGTCAGTTGTTAAAAATAGTGTGGTTAAAAATAGTGTGGTTGTGACCAACTCTCCTATCTAACCAAAAATAAATAAATATATCACCATCATTTTTCATGTTACCTAGTAAACTTGATCTTCGTAAATAAATAAATAAATATAAATAAATAGTAAACTTGATCCCCGTAAGAAGTTACCTAGCATCTAGATATTTGTTATTTCATGTTCTATATTTGAATATATAAGGAGAATTTTAATTTTATTATTTTCAAAAATATTTTTTTTTGGTAGGTAAAAATTATTAAGTGCGAGGTTTAAATGGGTCCCAAACCCAAGTACATAAACTGGTAGCTAAACCAATAGCATAAGATAACACATGCCTACATATTGGCCAACAAAAACCTAAACAAAAAGGTCCAAATAGTAGCAGAGAAGGTTGGATGGAACGCTGACATCAAATAAACAAAAATATAGTTCGAGAAATACCCACGTAGGGGTTGCTTAAGAGAAGTAACTACCTAAAAAACCTGTAAAGGAGCTATGACAAAAACCTACATAGGGGAAGATTGTAAAAGATCCATAAAAACTATAATAAACACTTGTACATAAATAAAAACAGTGCTCAAAAAGTCCCACGTAAGGACACTATAGACTATAATTAAAATACCATGCAGGGGATCAAAAGACCAAAAACAGAGAGATCCAGCATGAGAACAAACAAAGTACTCAATAGACCCAGACCTAGATCTCTATAACATCTTCATTTGTAGGAGCATCTCTAGGATGGTTTAGGAGTAGCACCTTAAGAGTCTCGTTGATCTTATCCATGGCATTGATAATGTTATTGACAATGGTAACATGGATTGTGTTGCGAGTAGTAATGCAAGGATCATCACTATCTTCATCCAAAATATGGTAAGGGGAGCTCTGACTGGTATCAACCCTTGATTTCTTAAGCCGATTTGACCTCCTAAATTGAGGTGGATGAAGGATTTAGTGATATCTTACTCAGCTCCTTTGAACTTGCTTAGAAATAGAATGAGACCATGAGCTTCTAGAAAGGTGTGAGATAGGGGATCAAGTTGAAGGGTAGATGGCTCAAGCAAGGCCATGTTGGCAAGACTGAACAGAAAGGAATATCACAGAAGCTTCATACCACCTAGGACACACAATGACTAACAAAACCAGACGATGATGGACTGACATAGACCAAGGATGTAAATATAGAAATTTGTGGTACCATAGATGCCCTTTTCGAAAGTTGAGTTGGTGTGATTGGTAGACCACATAATAATTCTCCTTAGGGAACCAACATAAAAAATAGACATGGCACAGGATAGACTTTGCACATGATAGGGCTGGGAAAGGATTGGGAGTGCCAAATGATTGAAAAAATGAATCTCAAAATTCACAAGACATAAAATTAAGCATCTCGAGACTTGACACATATTGATATTGTTAGATAACATCCAATTGCACAACCTATAACTACTCAAGGACTTGACATGCTTGGAAAATACAACCACGAGGTAAATCCACTGATAGGGCCTACATTGGGACATTGCATACATCATGGAAGGAAACCAAGAGAACCAAAATCCAACACTAATAGCAAGATAGAGAGTCACGCTAATAAAAAAAATTCTGCCATAAGAACTGGAACCAAAGAAACACATCATGTTGAAAAGGATAGAGTCAACATTGGAGAAGCTGACCCACCAAAATATGTGACCACATCTTTGAAACCAAATCATTATTAGTAGAAAATTCTTGGGGAAAGTTTTATTTCCAAATGGACAAAGATTTATGGATAACTTCCCGATTGGCAAGAATATTTGCAGGTCTGTTAGCTTGGTGGTACACATGGTTGATAGAGATATCATTGAAATTTTGGGACCGCCATGGATTTCACCTAGACTTTACTTGAAAGAACCATCAAAATTAATTTTGATGAACCCCAATTAAACATATATTTTTATTTTACCATAGATTAATATAGATCCTTTATGTTAACTCCATTGTCATAGATGACCCTCTATATATATTCAAAAAATATACTTCTTTTCACCCTTTAAAATTCCCATGATATATATATATATATATATATATATATATATATATATATATATATATATATATATATATATATATATTTTTTATGCAAGAGAAATTATATTATTCCTTTGAAGCCATAGATTCAAATATACATAATGCTTTAGAGTTGAAATAATTATTCCAATATTTCATTAATTCCTCTAATGTTGATGGATATACCCAATATATTATCATTTTTATAGAAAGTATCCCTAAATATTACAATGAAGAAGTAGACAATCTAATGTTACAATGAGGAATATCTACTATTTTTTAATAAATTTGAAAACAACTTTTCCTTTCATGTAAAATGCAAAAAACAAATACTTGAATCATATTTTGGAGATCATTCATTTTTTGTTTAAGGTCATATTATTAAACTAGATTGTTAATAAAATAAAAATCTAGAACTATTGCTCATACGAAACATATAGGAGTCACATGTGTTTTATTAAATGATTATCATTTTGAATAAAATTAAGAGAATAAGGATTTAAACTGGCACTAGATAATACAAATTTTCAATCACCCTCTTTAATTGACTACTTAATATATTTCTTGAGCAATTGTATTATATATTATATGAAGCTTCATGTTTTCAAACATCTAGGTAGGGTCAATTTCCTAGATAATTTTAAGACATGCCCAAAACTATATTTTTTAAAGTAAAATTTTTAACAAACTCTTTGCTTGATATTTTAATAATATCCAAACAAGGTTTGCATCCAAAATTAAAGTTCTAAGCTTATAATTTTACAAGTTTTCTCCACCATTATTATTTCTTTTAAAAAACCTATCCCATATGAATAGAGAAAACCTAATATTTGTCTCAAGTTTATTTTACAAAATGAATATTTAAAATTTATTAGATTTGGATGATATACCTATTGGGAATCTTGCAAATGACATAAAAAATAATAGATTGCAATATAGTATTTATGAATTGTAACAACCCATCCATAGTTAATAAATCACCTTTCCAACCTATCAAACAAGATTTTATTTTATCAAAAAATGACTTCCAAAGATCTTTGTTTTTTTCTTTATCATACAAAATGAATATATCGATGTTTTGATTTCATTTTTCTAACTTTAAATCCAAAAATATCCATAATAATCCTTTGTATATGTAGGGTAGTGATAATAAAATTATCTTAGATCTGATTATGTTCATTAGTGTCCAACAACCTTCTTATATCATGATAGTATTAATTTTAAAATGCATGGCCTTGCTAAGTGAGGGATGAACACAACAACTATCATAAATAAATTAAATATGAGATACAAAAGGATAATTTATTACAACCTACATACATTTTATTATTTTTCTTCCACTCTTTCCTTTGAAAGAGCTCTTCCTAATACCTAAGTAAGTATAATGAAGAGGTAAATATAGTGGATCACTATAGAAGAGTCCATGGTATGATTTAAAGTATCTAATAGGGAATCCATTTGTAAAAATAGAATATTATAAGATATTGTAGCAACATAAACCATTCAAACTAGTCATGGTCAAAACCAAAGTTTTTAAGAATGTCATATAGAAAAATCCAAGAAATCCTATCATATGCTTTATAAGATATAATTTTATAATCATACCTAGCTTTAAATGGAATGAAGAGAATGCATGCCATTTTAGATAATGAGAATACCAAAGGATTTTTTTATCATGAAGAAAACCATCATATTCCTTTGTGATAACCAAAAGTAGAATGATTTTTAGTCCATCTATCATAATTTTTGAAATTATATTATAAATCAGGTTACAAAGGATTATTCAACAAAAACTATCAAAAGTTTTTGTATTACCATTGTTTGGAGATAATGCAACAAAGATGGTATTGATGAAATATTATATCCTTAATTCTTCTAGCTCCTTTAATAACAATAAATATTTAACTCTTGAACAAATATCAAATTTTTTGAAATGAAATTATAGGAAATTTATCAAGATGGAGTTTCTTATAGGAGTGTTCTCTTGAACGAATCTCAAACATTTTGAAATAAAATTATAGGAAATCCATCAAGATGGATTTTCTTATAGGAGTGTAAATAAAAAACTACCTGGTATAATATCTCCATTGAAATATTCCTCATCAATATTTTATTCCATGTTTATGTAACAACTGATGGAATATTTCACAAAATTTCACCATGAGACTCCTTATATTGCACATTTTTTTATGGAATAGATTTACACTAGTTTATTAGTTCCTTTTTCCTATATTTTTATTCCTTACTACTTCTTCCATTCATATTTAATACTTCTTTAGTTTGATGAAAATAAAAAATATCTATGTAGTATCATGAAAAATGGTATTTCTATCCCCTTTCCTAATCAGTAATTTCTTGTATTTTTAGGCCCAATATGACTAGGAATCCTTTTTTAGTGCACCATGATAACAAAATGTAATTATATTTCTTACGCATACATATGTTCTATTAGTTTATTTATACTCTATATTGTAGATTTTTAATATTGGATTTGATTTTCTCTTTTATTTTAAAGATGCTACAAAAGGACTTATTATTCTAAATATTCACCTTGCCCTTTAGATATTTAATATATTGTTAAAACATATACACATATGACCCTTTAGATCTTGTTTTTTCTCACCATAACATAACCATTTAGAAAAAATTATAACCTTAGAGCCACATAGTATACAAATAAAATGGATTACCATTATTGAGTCATCACATCTCATGAAAATAGGCTTATGATTTGGACCTACTTGTGATTAAATATTTGAAGACATTATTACTTCATTTGTAAGCATATTTTAGTTGATATAAAGATAGCTGATCCTTTTGTTACATGAGTTTGTACAATACATATATTGTCCTAATTATATTTAAAACTTGAAGGAAAAACATCCTAAAACCTAATTAAATTATGAAAGGAATAAATATATTCTATTGATCCAGACCATCCAATAATAACACTCTTCATTTTTTGAGTAGGTAGAATTGCATTATAGTCTCCAAATAATCTAAATATTCTAGGTATGAATCATCACTCAACTTTCATATAGACATTAGCTGCAAAACTAGTTTAGATATTGATAAAAGAAGATAACAGCCTATGGACCAACATAATGTGGACCAAATATATCCAGGATAATGAGCCATGACAATACTTAGAAGCAACCAGATAATGAGAGGTTTAGCTACCTAGAACCATATTTATGAAGGAATAAGCATCATAGACAAAGGGTATTGATGGAATATTGGTAAAGGAATAAATATGGATTTCTAGGAAGATAAGTGGTGAGACTCAAGATATTTAGATTGAGATCCAAACCTAGTAGAGTTAAAAATACCCTCAAATAGGAATGGGGTACTTGTTTCAGATCTTACATAGTCAAATGGGGATATGACACAAACACTTGGAGGAACAAGGTTTTAAGGCAATATTTGGAGGTACTCCACATAGAAATGGGAGACTATGTTAACCCATATCTAGAGGAATATGACTAGTTAGAGTGGTCGATAACAAGAAACTATACAGTTAAAAGTGGATACAATGAAATCCTAGATCTACCTTAGCAAAAATCACCTTGGAGGAACTTATGGGGAAAAAATGTATTCAAAATATGAAAGTAATTATATGGTTGGTTCTCCAAAATAAAATACTAACTTGGGATAACCTGATCAAAATAGGTTTTCTAGGCCCCAATAGATGCCACCTCTGCAAAAGAAATGAAGAGACAAAAAATCACATGTTCATAAAATATCCATTTGCTCAAGTTGTGTGGAACCAATAGATGAAGACTATAGAGGTATCCTGGGTCATGCCCAAGGAAATCCTCAACTGGTGGAGTCAATGGATCCCTCCCTGCAAGGAGAAGAAACTAATATGGAGCCTAACAATCCTAGCCTTCCTTTGGTGTATATAGAAGGAGAGAAATAATAGGATATTCAAAGGAAAAATAAGGAGCTTTGAGGCTATTTTCAATAAACATCAAGTTAATATATCTAAACTAGTTATGCTTGAACAAACAAACACAAACCAATAGTGGAGACCAGTTTTGAGCCAAACCAACAATAGATTCTCTTTTTGCAACTAGGCTTCCAAATTAGTTTAGGATATCAAAGGAACGAAATTACCCCATATGAGTCCACAATATCAACCAATGAGTCCCAAAATCTAAGCTTCCATATCCAAGGACTTCCAATGGATTTTAGATTGGAAGGATCTTGATGATGTTTCACCAAACTATCTTAGTGATGTTTCACCAAAATATCTCCCAAAAGGTCTACTTGGATGTTTATTCATACCAATCCTAGCAATATGATAATCCAATCACCCTGGTAACAACATGTATATACTAGGGACACCCATTTGGAGCTCCTCAAGGCATCCTATTTGAGCTCCATGCACAAATATTAAAGCTTAACTATCAAGCATAGATGCATAGGCTAGGCATAAGCTCAATAGGGCTCTATTTTTTCTGGTCTTTAGTGGTTTTTACTACCTTGAGGTCCCTTTGGTTTCTAGCTAACTTTTTGTGTACAAGGTTGGGGTACCCTTTTAAAACTTCTTTTTAAAATTATATGTATGTGTGTGTGTGTGTAGAAAACTAGTTAATCATTTTATTATGAATTCCTAGTATGTATGTTGTCCTAATTTATTGAACACATAAGGAATAGCATTCTAAATCCTAATTAAATTATCCCTAGAAGAAAATATCCCATTGATCTAGACCATCCAAGAATACCACCCTTCATTTTTCAAGGAGATAGAACTATGTTGTAGTGTCTAAATAATATAGATGTTCTAATTGTGAATCATCATTCAACTTGACATAAATAAAATTAGATCCTTCCAATATCTATCACTAAGATAAATTATATTTGCAAGATATACATTTATAACAATAATTTTTATATTTCCCTCTCTCCTATAAAAAAATAGTAGTAAATCATTTACTTATTGCTTTTTAAAGTTATACATATCATTAATGATTATCACTTACAATAAAAATACCTCTTAAAGGCAATATTCCATGTTCCAAATCTTGTTAAATTCATCCTAATATTCTCTAACTCCTATTTTTATTTCTTGTGTTGAAATAAATTCAAGACTATAACAAGTATTTAATTCATTGATTTGTTTTTATTGGGGTTGAAGGGGACCCTAAATATTTTAAGGTACCATATTCATCATCACTTTTAGTCGTAACTATCAGTTTTTCTCACTTATTATTGATAATAGTAATATCTATTTTTGGCTTCCCAAATTAGTATTCCTTTATGTTTCCTTATTTATTTATTTTTTTGAATAAGTTTACACAGGATTTTATGAGGGGTCCCAATCCCCTCATACTAAGTGGGGTTTGAACCTTGGACCTCTCAAAGAGAGGCCAAATCCCTTAACACTATAGTAATATTGCAACTCATTTCCTTTTTTATTTGTTACTACCATGAGTTTATTCTTTTATTTTTTCATTCCCACAAATACTTTCATCCTCATCAATATATTCCATATTTATAGAATATTAACATCATCTATAGCTTTTGCTACCTTAGAAACTTGAATTCCAAGGGATAACCTTGAAAGCACGTGGTCTTTTATGATTCCATAGAAACCCTAATATATAAAGGTCATCCTATATAGAACTACTTATTATATTTCCATGAAAACTTAAATTACATAATGGATGTCCTAGAGTATACATACTCATTATGCTTCCATTGAAATCCTAAATTATAAATGATAAACTATATACTACTAGAATTGTTATTACAAGGAGATAGGTTTCTACTATTCAAACAAATGGAAATTGTGTATGATGCTAAAGCATCCAAATAGTTATAGGTAAGGTAGTTGTGACCCATTTGTAACTTCCACCATTGTGTATAATAGAACCTTTCATGCAGGGAAGAAGAAGAGGAATCAACAAGAGAAGAAGATGAAATGGCATGCATAGAGAGAAAATGGAAGAGAAAGAGAGACTAACAAGCACAAAAAATGTATAAAAGTAGAAGACAATAAAGGATATGGTATGAAAGGAGAGGTATACAGAAGACTTACATGGAGATATTCAAGTGCATAAAGGATTGTATGAGTCATAAATGAATGCATTACATTACAATATTTATCCAATAAATTATAAATGCAATACAAATTCATATACCACCTCTAGTCTCTCTTTTATTACATAAGTCAAATGTTGAATGCATTGTGTTATTGGACTTGCATGTTGTAGAATACTTCAATTGGTGTATGTAGGTATACATATTTGTAGGAGAATACAAAGTATAGTTGTAACCTGAGTAGGGGTATCATTATAGTGTGTAAAGTATCATTAAAACATAGTTGTTATTCTAGCTAAAACTACAGTGTTGTTCAAACAACATAATATAGTATTGCAACATTGTTCAAGTGAGGTGTCGTATGCATTCAAATAGGAGTGTCACTCAAATTAACCATGGCATCATTCAAGTAGGAAACAGTTTTTGTACAAGTAGGAATGCTGACCAACAAAGGTATGAACGTTGATGGGTAAGGAATCATACAAATAAAAAATATGTTATTACCATTATATGAAGTCAAGAGTCCCATTTGAGTGAAAAAATATCATAGTACCATAAAGTAAAGCCCTTTCACTATTTAAATATATATTTATGCTATAATTCAAGTCTAATATCAAAGACCATGAAGTGAAGCTAAACTATTATTCATGTGGTCAACCTTACTACTATTCAATCCTATTATCAAGTGTCATTCAAGTAAAAGCAAAAGAATCATTTCAATGGAAATTTATTTTTGTTCAAAAAAGAACAACTACCATTAAAGTGTAAATTGATATGTCATTCTAATTAAGAGAAAATTATCATATAAGTCAAGTGTAATATTTTTGTGTAAGGAGGCAATTTTTCATCGAATCCCCTCCTTATGATTACATTATTTGGCATCAAAGCTAGTTTTTAGAGGCCTATGATACATGTTGGAGAAGATATGGTACAATAATAAAGAGGAAGACCATATGGTCTTGTGACTTGACTAGCAGACATAGTTGAAATGCTTAGAGGAATCACCACTAGATTTGATACAATTGAAATTACCTAAAGAAGAGGTATTCATCTTAAGGAGATTAGTGATAGTGAAGAGGAGGAGACTGGTCACCTTGAATATCAATATGAATGGCATAAATAAGAATAATAGCAACAACTGATTTGGGAAATATCTCATATGGGAAATAACCCAAAGATGAATACTATCAATTTTAATGGAAGTTTAAACCTAGAAGAGTTTATAGAATTGATAATGGATATGGAGAGATTATTTGATTATGAATTTATGGAGGACCTTAAGTGGGTCAAATTTACATGCATATTATTTTATTTGGTGTGATAATGTCTAAATATAGAGACAATAAAAAGATCAGTTTATAATCTGAACATGGGACAAGTCTGTATCTAAATTGAAGTCTAAATTTTTTTACCTATTGATTGTAGGTTGGGTTGTTTATAATACTTCAAAACCTCAAGAAAAAGGATATGTGAGTGAAGAAGTATATATATGAATTCTATAAATTGACCATAAGAGCAAGTCATATTAAATATGATAAGGAGAAAGCATTTTGATGCATAAATGAGCTAAGGATATCCATACAAGATAGACGAAGAGATGATTATGGTAGACGATTCCCCAAAAAATTCTTTAGATATGGAGAAGTTGATCATCAATTATTTGAATGTCCAATAGTATAGTAGGACAATGATAAAGGAAAAAAATTAGGAACAACATTACATAGGCAGATGAATAAAGTATTGCCTCACCTAAACACATGGATGAACTAGAACAAATAGAATCCCTCATGATGAAGAAATTATTGTTAAAACTAGCCAAGGAGGTATTGAACCTATGAAAAGAAGAAGTCATATTCAAATCGGGAGACAAGTATTTTAAAGTAATTATGGACAATGGGAGTATAGATAATTTAGTGTCTACAAATATGGTAGAAAACCTTGGGTTAAACTAGATTGAACACCCAAATCTATACAAAGTATCATGGTTGCAAAAGTGACATCAAATTTTGGTAAGTGAACAATGCATGGTAAAAATTCAAATTAGTTCTTATAAAGATGATATACTATGTGATATTATATCTATGGGTTATTGTCATGTTTTGTTGAGAAGTCCATGGTAGTTTGATAGAAATATAATGCATGATGGAAGGGTATACACCTACACTATTGAGAAATATTGTAAGAGGTACACATTAAGTCCATTAATGGACAAAGGAAAAAAAATGGACAACAGTCCTATAGTGTGCTTGAGTACCAAAAAAAAATTCTTAAAGGGTTATGAGACAAAGTTGAAGGGAGAAATGGCAGTGTTGAGAGAAGTTGTAAAACAAGTAGAGGTAAATGTAGAAATAAGAATGGAGAAGAGGTAGTTGGTCCAAGTCACTAGTAGTAGTGATGATGAGTATGACCATGTAACAATTCTTACCTCTATATTAAAATCACCCCTGAGTGAGAAAGATAAAGAGGAAAGGAATGATAAAGAGATAATAGAGGAAGATGGACCTCATCATGCCATTTATGGCCATGAAAAAGGTCATATTATTGAAAGGTATAGTGGTGATGAAGAGATTGGGTGCTTTGAAAGGCACACCAAAGGTATTGTATCTAAGCTAATGAAAAATAGGATATAATGGTAAAGGTTTGGGAATCTATGGGAAAGATATGAAATTTTCCATAATGCTAGATATAAGGCCAAAGAATGAAGTCCTTAGATACATAGGTCAAACAAGTAGTAGTGAGACTAAATTTGTGATGAGAAATTAGTATAGAAAACAAAGGTCCTAGGATGGATTATTATAGTCACTATAGAATATCTAGATATGCGATAACTAGGTGTTAGAAACTTCATCCTTGTGATATTTATAGAGGACACAATCACTACAAAATAAAGTGTTGACACCAAGAGGAAGTAGCCAAAAAAATACATGTTAATTGTGGTTGGATGGATGTGATGGAGTGGGAGAAAGTAAAAATAAAATAAGTGAGTGGATTCTACAAGATAAGGTTTTGGTCTCAAAGGAAGACAATGATAAGACTAAAAATGTGGCATTATGAAGAAAGCCAAGCTCAAATTGTTGGAGAATATTACATTATTTGGTACATGTAAATGTATCCCTGTGGTATATTTATGGTACAATTGTAAATATGTAATAGATTAGGGTTTGCATCTATAGTTTAGGAGAGTGATTTATCTTTATGCCAATTTCTGTGTAGGATATGCATAAGTGTTATGCAGGTTAGTGAGCAAGTGTGTATGGAGAGAAAGTGCACAAGTGTCATGTATGTAAGTGTTCAAATATGTAATGTGAGGATGTGTACAAGTGTATTGTATTAGGAGTGTATGTAGAAGAGTAAGTGTCATGTAGAAGTGTGCAAGTGTCATAGAGTTAAGTGTGCATGTAAATAGAGAATGAAGAGTCCTGTATACAAGTGGTAAGATGTGTATACAAGTGGTAAGATGAGAAGCCAAAGGAAAAGAATAGGAAAGGTTGCAACTCTTGGATATGTGAGGAGTGAAATAGTCAAGTATTTAAGAGTCACCTTTCTATGTCTATATTATGGAGATAAAGCTCCATACAATGTAAGTGGGAAAATAGTTTGTAACAATCACCATAACAAGCATTCATAATAAAGCTTGTATACATATTTTGAGCAATATTATTGTAAGTATATTTCATGCTTGTACATGAATGATTTTGGTCATTTACATTCATATTTGATATTATAGTGAATGTTATTATATTTATATTGGCCTATATATATTTGATTGCTCATATATTTAATTCTACTCTTGATTATTGATATTAAGACCTAAGATATTGTGGCTTAATTATATTGGGACCTGAGATAGTTTGGCTTAAAATTCAATAGTGGTATTAGAGCTACTGCTTAACTCTATCCATTTTTTATAGAGTCATATTTCAGAGCCACCATCATATTTGGAGTCTATCCACTTTAAAAGCAGTGAAGACTTGGACTCTATTTTTTAAAGGTATGATTGAGTAGATATTGAGGGAAAAAATAAAAGTCACCATGATTTGGATGCTAGGGTCTATCCACTTGGTTCAAGGAAAACCAATGAAGACAAGGACTCAAATAGAATAGATTAAGGGCCAACTCAAAAGAAATTTGGACATAAGGGGACATTCAAAGTCACCCTAAAAACAATTGAAATATCTAAAAAAGAGGAGAATCATATTTTTCTTAGGTTTGACCTAAGACATCATAGATAGAATACAAATAATAGAGAAAGCATCAAATATTTTAGAGAATAGAGAAGCATCTAAGATTCTAGGGAATAGAGGAGAATCAAATATTCCAATAGAGAAGAGAAGCATCAAAGCTTCCAGATAATAGATAAGAGAAGAAATATAATCTTCCATAAATTAGAGAAGAAGAAGAAAAATAGAGAAGAAGGAAGAAACATAATATTATAGAGATAAGTAAATATTGAAGAAGTAGAAGTTCTAGTCAATCAAAAATACTGTTGAGCAAGGTGCAACGATAGTATTGTCATTGTTGTCAACACACTCGGATGGGCAGGTTGATGCAGTGGATAGTTGTTCGAAGGTTTTTCGGAGTATGTAAAGTGTTTTTCAATTCTTATGAGAATGTTTGTGATGTTTAGGTGAATTTGTTACAAGTTGTTCGTCCAAATTTGTAAAAGTTACAAAAATCGTCAAGAAGTTGTCAAAGTAGCAAAAAAAGTTGTCAAAGTGGCAAAACGTCAATGTAAAGTGTTGGACAAACCCAGATACTATTTGGAAGTTTTTTTATCATTATAAAGTGTGGTTGCAGTGTTGGAACATCCAGTTGCTTCACCGGTGCATTGTTGGTCATGAAACTATAGCGATAAAATCTGCATCAGAGGTTAATTTACGAGAGGAATATTAAGCAATCCATGAGGATCTGGACCTAAATTTTTTACTAGAGATATCTGGATATACAAAGATATTAAGTTTTAAATTTCATCCCAAAAGGAGTCCTAAGGAAGAAACGGTGAGCGCTGCAAAATGGCCATGGAGCACTTTTTGCTGTTTATGTGACAGGTGTAAAATCAACGTCAGAGGCTACTTTGTCGGAGGTATATTAAGAAATATGTGAGGAATAAAACTTTGAAATTTTTACTGGAGGTATTATGATATACAGAGAGATTATTTTTTAAATTTTAGCTCGAACGGAGACCCGAGGAAGAAATGGCAGCAATTGCAAAATGCCTCCGTAGCACTTTTTCCAGTTTTGGGCAGCCAAGTGCTTTTGTGCTCGAATACTCAAATTCATATTTTATTGTTTCCTAATGTGTCATTTAAGTGTTGTTTCATGTATAGCTCATCGAATTTAACATATTTGCTTTTTGGTTGGAGTAATTTTAAGGCCTCCAAGTGTGAGAACGAGTAATGTGCACAACACTTCGTCCGTGAACTATTTGACAAAATGCCTCTCCAAAATAAAAGTGAAATTTAAAAAGGTCGTAACTTTTGATCCATAACTCCTTTTGAGTCCTTTATTTTTCTAGTGCATGCAAAATTTTTAAATCTAGAAGAACCTTATGTCTCCCAAGGGAGCTGTTATTGAATGCTAAAACGGTTATCTTGCAGCTCAAAATTTTTTAGGAAGTTGAAGTGTTGGAAGTTAAAGGTATTGCTAAAAGGTTTTTAAAAGGTGTCAGTGTGAGTATAGAGAAGGGTGTGAGATAGAGATTCATATTAGATGAGATTAGTCAGAGTGGATGTGTAGATAGAAGCAATGAGCTAGACCACTCAGGGTCTTTTGGAATGGAGATCAGATTTTCTACTATAGTTTTTGTTTTTGTTGAGTGGGTGCTTGGCGATCGGGGTCGGTGCTCCTTGTATTTGGTGCTGCTAATTTCTGGGTTGGTTGGTGCCATTCCCTGTAGTTGGTGCTACAAAAATATTATAAATACCAAATATTTTTGAGGCTGGATTTGGATGAGAGTCCAAATTGTCCAGTGGCACAATGGTTTTCCCACATCGGGTTTCCATTATAAATCTGGTGTTATGTGATAATTTTTGTGTGATTGCTTGTTTTGATTTGATTTTGTAGTTGGATTAAATTTTTAATACACACTGATTCAAACCCCCTCTCAATGTCATGCTTAGTTCTACAATTGGTATTAGATCGAGGTTCCTGAACATGCCTAATCGACTAGGGTGATCTTGGAAGTGACACAATGGCAGGTGGTGAAGGGTTCTCATAAAAGAAAGCACCATTGTTTGATGGAAATAATGACGTATTTTGGAGACTCAAGATGCAGACATATATTTGTGCTTTGGGATATGAAATTTGGGATTTAATAGACAGTGGATACATAATACCCACCACTTCTCCAACTGATGCTACTGGTAAGAAACTATTTTAGAATGACTCAAAAGCAAATAATTTTATCATGTGTGGATTAGTGGATAGCGAACTAGTAAAGATTATGGGTTGTAAAATGGTAAAGAAAATATGGGACAAACTGAAGAGCATTCATGAAGGAGACGATAAGATCAAGGAGGCCAAGAAACACATCAATCTCAGTTCGAAGGATTGAAGATAAATGAGGATGAGAATATAGAGGCATATATGTTGAGAGTTAATGAAGTCATCAATGCTATCATAGGAGTTGGAGAGGAAATCAAAGACCTGGTAATCAACAAAAAGGTATTAATATCTCTTCCTCAAAGGTTTGATTCTAAAGTTTCAACTATAGAAGAAGCTAAAGATATGAATTCTTATAGTATGGATGAGATGCATGGCTATTTGACTGCATATGAGATAAGAATAGGAAAATATAAACCCACCGATAGAGAAGCTACTTTTAAAGCCCAGAAAAATATGAAAGCAAAACAAGAATCTGAGGAAGAAGAGACATTATATGAAATGGAAGCAAACTTTGTTCAAAAACTAAAAAGGGGAAAAGGAAAATACAGAGAAAAATTATCATTTAAATGTTTCAACTATGGAGACATTGGGCATTTCACAGCTAAATTTCTACTTAATGATAAGAACATAAGTGATGAAGGATTGCGCAGAGAAAGAAGTGACTGGAAGAAAAAATAAAATTTCAGAAAATATAAATTCAAGAAAAAAAATTTCATCTCCAAGAATGTTAGTTCATCAGAATACAACTCCAATAAGGATTTTGAAAAAGAAATAGGTGAAGCTCTTTTCATGGTATTTGAAGAATAAAAACTAGAAAAAGAACAGGAATGTGATAAAGAAGAAATTGACGCAGAAGTGAATTTGGAAGAGGAACTAATTATAGTTTTGGATGAATTGAAGACAGAAAGAAAAAAGCATAAGAAAATTTCAAGAAATATTGAGGATGCAAATGAAATAATAACAAGTTTGAAAGTGAATATAGAAGAATCCAAGAAGATCTCCGAAGATCTCGAAGTGCAAATAACCATGAAAATAGATTATTGCAGCAAGTTAGAAGAAGAGGTTGTTGGTTTAAGGATGCAACTAGAAGAGATGAATAAGAAAATTAGCTCTTATCACAAACATGAAGAGAGTTCTATGAAGTTGGATAATATTATAAAGAAACAGAAGACTACAGACATCAAATTTGGTTTAGATTTTGACGAAGAAGAATCATAAAATGGATCAAAGGCCACAAATGAAGAATCCACAAAGAATTAAGAAAAGAAACAGGTTAATCAAGCAAAAATGAATCATGCAAAGGAAAGCAATAATGCAAGTCAAGAAATGAGAATTGACAATGATGGTTTCACCAATGTCACACATCAAAGAAGAATATTTATGGCTCCTACAACAACATGGAAAAGACCACCACCCAGGTTCAATCATCCCTTTTCTAGTTATTGTTTTAAATGCAATGGTTATGGACATAAGATTTTAGATTGTAAGTATAATGTAGGACCAAGTAATTTTTCCAGTAGAAATACTTTTTCACCTTTGATGGATTATGCAGTAGAATGTTATAACTATCATAACTTTGGGCATATTGCAAGAAATTATAGAAGTATATATGCATCAAATCAATTTTAGGAAAGAAAATTTCAGCCAAATGGAATAAGACAAAATAGAAAATTTCCCAAAAAACATGCACAAGCTACTAAAAAATAAAAGTTAAAACAAGAGCCCAAAATTGTAATCAAACCAGAGTGGAAAGAAAAAGAAAAACCTAGGGAAGAAAATGAATCCTTAATTGTACAAATGACATTTAAAGCACAAAATAAATCTACACCATGGATACTTGATAGTGGATGCTCTAGTCATATGATAGGTGATAAACAAAAATTTGAGAAGTTGCAGCAATATGAAGGTGGTTCAATGAAATTTGGAAACAATGATGGAGCTAAGATATTTGGCAGAGGTTTAGTTAAGATCAGTGATGGAAAAATTAGATCAGAAGAAGTCTTGTTTGTGGTTGGTCTAAAGCATAATTTGTTGAGCGTAAGTAAAATTTGTGATAGAGGTCATGATGTAATATTTAAGAAGCGGGGTTGTGAAATCAGAAAGGCAAATAGTGGGAAGTTGATAGCAGCTGGATCAAGGACATATGGCAACCTTTAAAGTCTCTCAAAGACTTCAGAAGGAGCTTGATTGATTGGAGAGGAAGAAGAGAATTGGTTGTGGCACAAGAGGCTTGGTCATATCAATTTTGACAATCTAGTAAATGTTGGGACTGAACAAAAGCACTTATCTTATTTACAAGTTATCTTACAATATATAAGCATCAAGCTTAGGAGGGAGATATGAAAAGTGTCATAAGCTCCACTCCAAGTGTCTTTCAGAAGACACCACTCCAACTCAAACTGAAGACAGGGACAAGTGGCAGAAGACAAATGTCAACCTGTCAATTATAGGCATAGTGCACATTACAACAATAATAATATTCTAACATTCCCCCTTAATGTGCACTATCCTAAAAAATAATTCAACATTAGATAACATTCCCCCTTAATGTTGACTTCTTTTACATAGATATAGCAAATTGCTAAACTAAGAAAACTTGTCTTTCCCAAGTGACTTGGTGAAGATGTCTGCTACTTGATATTGAGTTGGTACATACTTCATGTGTATAATATCTTCTTGGACCATTTCTCTAATGAAGTGATGATGGATCTCAATGTGCTTTGTTCTAGCATGGAAAATTGGATTCTTGGTCATCTTGATGGTACTTTGATTGTCACAATATATATATGTTGGACCATGTATGAATAGCCCAATATCCTGAATTAATTGCCTCAACCATATTGCCTCCTTAGTTGCCTCAACTACTGCTCTATATTCTGCTTCTGCTAAATATAGTGAAATTGTGTGCTACTTCTTTGTGCTCCATGAAATAGAGCCTTGGCCTAATTGAAAGCAATAACTTCGATGTAGATCTTCTGGTTTCGGGACAACTGGCCCAATCTGAATCTTGTATCCAATCAAAGAAAAATTATCACTTGATTTATACATAAGGCCATGATGAGGTGTGGCCTTTAGGAATCTCACAATCCTCTTAGTTTCTATCCAATGGCTCTTCTTAGGATCCTGCATGAATCGGAAATAAGGCCAATCGAATAGCAAATATCTGGTCTAGTTGAAGTTAAGTAGATCAAACTTCCAACTAGTTGCCTGTAAAGTGTACCATCAACCCTTTCTTCTTCATCATTATTTAGAAATTTCAATCTAGTTTCCATGGGAGTTAGAGATGTCTTACACTCCTCCATGCAAAACCTCTCCAAAATAGACTGAATGTACTTATCCTGTGAGATAAAAATCTTACCAGGATGTTGCCATACCTCTATTCCTAAGCAATAGTGGAGGAGGCCTAAATCTGTCATCTCAAAGTTCTTGCATAAGTCCTCCTTGAGAAACCTTATTCCTTCTATATCATCACCTGTAATGAGAAGATCATCCACATACAATGTAACCAAAATGATGTGGTTCCTCCAATGTTTCACATAGAGAGTAGATTCTACTGCAGATCTAGTGAAACCAAGGTTGAGAAAATAGGAGTCAATCTTTGCATACCAAGCTCGGGGTGCTTGCTTCAACCCATATAGAGCTTTCTTTAATCTGAGGACTTTATTTTTTTGGCCTTCAACTATGTATCCTGGTGGTTGTTTCACATACACTTCCTCCTTCAAATGACCATTTAGAAATGCACTTTTAACATCCATTTGATATATTGGCCAATGTTTTTGAGCTGCCATAGCAATAACTGTCCTGATTGTAGTCATCTTAGCCACAAGAGCAAAGGTCTCCTCATAATAAATTTCCTCTTGTTTCTTATAGCCTTGAGCTACTAGGCAAGCCTTGTAGTGATCTAGTGAGCCATCTGCTTTATATTTTGCTTTGTATACCCATTTTGTGCCTATGGTATATTTTCCTTTGGGTAAATCAACTAACTCCCAAGTGTGATTCCTTTCAATGGAATCCAATTCTTGATCCATGGCATGAACCCATTTAGGATCACCAAGTGCTTCTTTGACATTAGAAGGTTCAGGTTGGCTAAGGACTTTGGCCATTAGGGCATAATTCACTTGGTGTCTTAGGGCGGAAGGCCTTTTACCTGTATAGGTGGGCAAATGATTTTGGGCTTCATCTATTGTGGCTTGAACCCACTTGGGTAAAGGATTGGATGATGTTACTTGATCATTAGGAGGAGGAGATGGAGGACATGGATCATTTGTAGGAAGTTCTTCTTGTGGATGAATTTCTTGATTTATGAGTGAAGGGGAAGAACTAGATGATATTGTATGCATGGATGGAGCAACTATTTCATTAGTTATTTCTAAGGTGGGGTTTTTAGGAGGATTAGATGGAGGATACTCATGAAAGGTAACATCCCTAGATAAAATGATTTTCTTGGAAATAGGCTCATATAATTTATATGCATTGGCACTATCACTATAGCCAACAAAGATGCATTTTTGGCTCTTATCATCAAACTTCTTCCTTTTCTTATGAGGAATATGAGCATAGGCATCACATCCAAATATTCTCAAATGGCCCACATAGGGTGTTCTTCCACTCCATGCTTCTTCAGGTGTTCTTTCATGCAAGGCCTTTGTGTATGACCTATTAGTCAAGTATGCAGCAGTAAGAAGAGCTTCTCCCCAAAATGAGTTAGGTAATATAGCAGCATGTAACATTGATTTTGCCCTATTTGTGATTGTTTGATTCATCCTCTCAGCAACTCCATTTTGTTGCGGGGTATAAGGGGTTGTGAATTGCCTCCTTATCCCATGATACTTACAAAAATTAAAGAATTCATTGGAGACATATTCTCCACCATTATCTAATCTTAAGGTGGAGATTTGATAGCCACTTTCTCTTTCAACAAGTGTGATGAATTCTTTGAACTTATCAAGGGCTTGCCACTTATATTGAATTAGGTAGATCCATACCTTTCTACTGTAATCATAAATGAAAGTGATGTAGTATTTTGCCCCAGTATAAGATTGAACAGAAATTGGCCCACAAATGTCTGAATGAATCAATTGCAAAGGTCTATTAGCTCTCCATGCCTTTCCTGTTTCAAATGGTTGCCTATGGTGTTTGGCTATTACACATGGCTCACAAAAACATTTTGACTCCTTAAGATGTGGGAGTCCTTTAACTAATCCTTTTGTAGCCATCATTTGAAAATTATTAAAATTTAAATGTCCCAATATTTCATGCCACATGTACTCCAAAGAGAAAGTAGTTGTTGTATGCAAAGATGTTTGTGTTACATATTTTGTAAGGAGGTAGTAAACACCATCCTTTTTCACTCCCATGGCCTTGACATTGCCATTGGGTTCCTTAATGTAGCATTTTTCTTTTTCAAAATAGACATTATAGCCCTTATCCGTAAGTTGTCCAATAGAAAGAAGACTCCTTTTAAGACCAGACACATACAAAACATCTGTTGTAGGAACATTATTACCATCATGCAAAGTAAGTGGTGCCTCCCAAACACCTTCAATGGGTAGAGCACTTTCATCACCAAAAGTAATGAATTGATTTGATGTGGTCTGAACCTTGGTCAACCAATCTTGCCTTCCTATCATGTGCTTTGCTGCTCCGAATCAATATACCAACATTCTTTATCTTCAACATTAACTTGGTTGGTTGCATACAATGTGTTCATATTATTATTTTGTGGTTCTCCCTGTTCTCTTTGCCTTTGATAGCAATTAGCAATATTATGATTCCATTTTCCACAATATTCACACCCTTTTTGATTATTGTTTTGACCCCCTTGAGGTCTTGTTGTCCATATTTGCTGCTGTGGGTAGGGCTATTGTTGTGGCTGTTGCTGGTACTGTTGTTGATGTGGTTGCTGATGGTACTGTTGATTTGGTCATTGCTATGTACTGTGTGTATCTCTCGGTGTTGTCTACCCCTTTGATTTTGATTATGCTGATTTTGACCCTTGTTTTGTTTAGGTCTGTAAAGTTGCCTTGGTGGCAAAAGTCGTCGATGTGGCTTCAATTTCTTCATCTTTGATTAGGGCTTGCTCATGCTTCTTAAGTAGGATCTCAATATCCTCAAGTGTTGAATTCATTGTTTTACCACTCAAGTCTAACATGGTAGCATAGGAGTGAAACTTTGAAGGAAGACCATGCAACATTATTGGAATTAATTCATTATCATCTAGGGTTTTACTAGCAGCTAAGAAATCATTTTTAATAGACTTCACTTCCATAAGATAATCGGTAAGTGAGCCTTTCATACATAGATTGTGCAATTTTTGTTTGAGATACAAAATATTATCTTGACTTGGCCTATCAAACAATCTATTGAGAGCATCCCATGCTTGTTTAGGTGTTTTTGTAGCCCTTACAGTTTCTCTGCATTGAATTCTTGTAGCTAGCTTGATTAAACTTAAAGCTATGTTGGAATTCTTCTCAAATTGTGCTTTTTCTTTAGGGTCTATAGGTGCAGTGAGTGGGTCTTCATTAGCCTGCCTATCTCTCACAAAGTCCCACATGTCATTCATCATTAATATTGACTCCATATCATACTTCCAATTTGCAAAATTCTATGCTCCTTCAAGTTTCTTTGTAAGTCCACTTAATAGATTTGTAGTAGCCATGATTTAGAAAAGGATCAAAAGAAAAGGGAGCTCAACAAAGGATGAAGTAATTACGACAAATGCCAAATTAGAGCCCTAAAAAAAATCTAGGGTACACCGTTGAAGATCCAGAGGAGGGTTCGCCTAGTTTTTCCACTCCGAATCTTCAAGAGATTCCAAAAGTGGGAGGGTTAAGTTGAACATAAGTGCCTTTTTCTATCCAAAGAGAGTAAGAATTAGAAATTTTCCAGACCTTTATACCAAACTTCTCAATATACCCACCCTTACGTGAGGGAGACTGTAAGTATTTGAGCAGTTGATACGTGGAACATAGGCGATTTTGAAAGGGAATAACCTGCTAGACCTTTATACCAAACTACTCAATATACCCGCCCTTACGTGAGGGAGACTATAAGTATTTTGAGAAGTTGATACGTGGAACATAGGCGGTTATAAAAGTGTGATGCTTGCTTTTTGTAGAATTATTACAATCAATGTGCCAATGTATTATTGCTGAAAATGCTCGTATGTGTTTTCTTGCTTGTATATGGCTTAGTGTCAAGTGTGTATGAATTGGAACTACACTTGATTACAATTATAAAACCCAAAGTCATCTAAGGGTGAAAGCAAGCATAAAATGTATACAAATCCCAAATAGAAGATGCAAGCAACAAACACCTAGTGGCCAAGAGAGTGCCACAAAATGAATCCACTGACAAGGGACAAGGGGTCCTAAATCACCCCTTAAGTTGATGGTTTGTATTGAAAAAATTGGCTAAGAACAAATTAGCCCCAAATGTGCCTGAAAATTGATACAAGTTCAATGCCTTCAAGGATAAAATTACCCCTAATCTTGCCAAAGTGAATGAATAACTTGGCCTAAAGTCCCCCTATAGACTTAAAATTTGAGCCCCTCACAAGTTTGCAATTTTTCACCCAAGAGTGTCGGATGCTACCGAAAATGCACTCTGTTTTACAATCTCAACTTCAAGTCAACATTCAACTGAATAAATGATCTCAAAACTGAAAACTAATTTCACCAATGGATTCCCCTCAAAATTCTCTTTCCAACGACTATATATAAGCCTATAGTCGAATACAAATTACTACTTAAAAATGATAAAAAAATGACCTTCTCAAGGTGTGCAGCTCCGTGACTTCCCAAATGGTCACCCCTCCGAGTTGTGCTCTGAAATTTGATGCTTAACTTGAGAGTTTTTATAAAAATTTCTGCTAAAATTCCAACTTCCTTATGAGGACTTGAATATCAAAGTAACACATATAAAATGTATTTTGCTGCAAGTACTTTGAATATTTTAATTCAACTTCAGGACATCATTTAAAAAAATTCTTGAGCTTTGAGATCCAAGTTGGAAGGTACGAGGCATGTCCTCCTATTGTTCTCTTCCTTAATTTTATATCTCTTATGATTCACTGCCACGATGACACTCCATGCAAGGGAGAATGTTGCCTCCGTGTAAATTGCCTTTTACAACTTACAAATTCAAAACAATGTCACAGCGGAAGATAATAGTCTCATCTCTTCACGCACTCAACAAAACAATACCCCAAACTGTAGGGATCGTTTACGTCCGCATCGGGCCTCAATCTCACATTGATCTCGGCAAAAAAATAGTGATAAAAAAAAATAGGAACAATATTTCAGTTTAAAAAAAAAATACTCCCGCACAGCATATATGACATGACTTTAACGAAAGTGGTGGCGGCAGTCCGAATTTTGCCAGTTGATATTAAACCAATCCGTGGAAACAAGTTTCCCCTTTACGCCTTCGGGGCCGTACTGGAATTTGTGTGCCTACAGAGATCTAATGGCAATACCTCCAACTCAAAAGGGTCTACAAATAGAAACTTGTCAAAGTAAAACAAAAAATTTCTTATTTTCCTCCGTCCGAGAGTATCGTCTTTCTGAAAAATGTTACAGAAGGGGATGCCGCCATGGAAAATTTTTGGCAAGCCTTAGACGAGGTCTACAGCATGTCGAACGGTGGAAACTCACTATTGGAGGTCGACATGAAAGCGAAGAGAAAAAAAAATTGCTCTCTATTATTTGAAGATGCAAATGATGCAACGACGAACATCGAGGGGGCCGGGTCTTTAATTGCAGACTTCATGAAGGATGTCGCCATGAATCTCTCCAAGGGGCCATGTCTGATGGTTGCGAGGTTCAAATATTTCCAAGGGGCCATGAATCTCTCCAAGGGGCCACGTTTGATGGTCTACGGGTCTTTAACCGTAGACTTCGTGAAGGATGCCGCCACGAATCTCTCCAAGGGGCCATTAATCTTTCCAAGGGGCCACGTATGATGGTTGCGAGGTTCAAATGCCTGTCGTCCAATGAATCGATCAGGACCAGGGTCAAGGGTCTCACAAAGCACAGATATCTCACAATAAGATCACAATACTACGCACAATTGAAACTCTTTCTTCCAAATATAAACTCTCAATCTCTAAAAAAAAATTCTCAATGGAGGAGCTTTTGGTTTTTGATCCACTCAATGAGTGGAGAGCATACTCCCTGACTCCATATTCTATAGGTGGATCTCACCGCTCTGATACCAGATGTTGGGACTGAACAAAAGCACTTATCTTATTTACAAGTTATCTTACAATATATAAGCATCAAGCTTAGGAGGGAGATATGACAAGTGTCATAAGCTCCACTCCAAGTGTCTTTCAGAAGACACCACTCCAACTCAAACTGAAGACAGGGACAAGTGGCAGAAGACAAATGTCAACCTGTCAATTATAGGCATAGTGCACATTACAACAATAATAATATTCTAACAATAAAAATCAGTTCAAGGAAAGTAGTGAGAGATATTCCCACCATTGGCAAACCATCAAATAGCATTTGTGCTTCATGTCAAAAAGGGAAGCAAACTAGAGTCTCATTTAAAACAAAAGAGTACTACACGAGAAAATATTTGGAACTAGTACATACTAATTTATGTGGACCCATGAGAATGCAAAGCATAAATGATAACAAATATTTCATGTTGTGTATAGATGACTATTCTAGGATGACATGGGTATTGTTTTTGAAGCATAAATTAGAAGCTTTTGAGATGTTCAAGGTTTTCAAAAATCAATTTGAGAATCAAATAAGAAAAAGGATTTAATATTTAAGGTTAAACAGAGGAGGAGAGTTCATTTCAAAGGATTTCACAGAGTATTGTGAAAAATATGGCATCAGGAGACAATTTTCAGTATCCAGGACACCTCAACAGAATGGTGTGGTAGAAAGAAAGAATAGGATAGTGCAGGAAATGGCACTGACAATGTTGACTGAGAGACAAAGTAGAAGATATATTTTGGAAAGAGGTAGTCCATACTACGATATACATCCAAATAGGTGCATGTTGAGGACACATGAAAGAAAAACTCCTTATGAGTTGTGGTTCGGTAAAAAGGCAACAACAATATATTTTAAAGTTTTTGGCAGCAAGTTTTACATCAAAATAACTGAAGAAAACCTTGGTAAGTTTGAAGATAGAGTGGATGAAGGCATTTTTATTGGCTATTCATAAAAAAACAAAGCTTATAAATGTAACAACAAGAAGCTAAGAAAAATTGTGGAAAGTGTCGATGTTAAAGTTGATGAAGGAAGGGAACGAGTAATTAGCTATGAAGAGAACTACCCAATTTATGAAGAGGTAATTGAAGGAGATGAGGAAGAGAAAATGGAAAAGAAATCAAGAATTAACTCAGAGGATTCGAAAAGTGATTCATAATTGGAAGAAAACAAGAAATACAAAATAGGTAGCTGGTAGAAATATCATCCTAGAGAGCAAATAATTGGAAACCCCACAGTTGGTGTTCAGAAAAGAAGAAGATTAGTAAGTAATTATTCTTTACTATCCAACATTGAGCCCAAAAAAGTTATCAAAGCAAGCAAAGATGAAAGTTGGGTAAAGGCAATAAATGAAGAATTAGATCAGATCGAGAAAAACAAGACTTGGGAGTTAGTACCAAGACCCACAAATAAAAATGTAATCGGTACTAAATGGGCATTTCGAAACAAATTGAATGAAGACAAACAGGTAGTCAATAACAAAGCATGATTGGTATGCAAATGGTATGTACAAGTTGAAGGTATTGACTTCGAGGAAACCTTTGCACATGTGGCCAGACTAGAGGTAATTAGAATGTTTCTTGCTTTAGCAGTTTACAAGAATTTCAAAGTTTATCAAATGGATGTGAAATCAACATTTTTGAATGGGAAACTTGAAGAAGAGGTTTATATTGAGCAGCCAAATGGTTTTCAGCTTGGTGATGATCCCAACTTGGTTTGCAAGTTGAAGAAAGTGTTATATGGCTTAAAACAGGCACCCCGGGCATGGTATGCAAGGCTAGACAGTTATCTTACTCAACAAGGGTTCAAGAAAGGTATGGTGGACAGTAATTTGTATGTCAAAACAAAAAATTGTCACCATATTGTTGTTGTTATATACGTAGATGATATCATATTTGGCAGCAACAAATATGAGTTGTGTAAATATTTTTCAAATAAGATGCAGAAAGTGTTTGAAATGTCAATGATTGGTGAAATTTCCTATTTTCTTGGATTTCAAGTTAATCAAAAGGAGAAGGGCATATTTATTTCTCAAATCAAACATGTGAAAGAGATGCTGAAAATTTTCACAATGGAGGATTGCAATCTAGTTAGCACTCCCATGACGACAGGTTGCAAGTTGAGCAAGGATGACAAATCTCCACCTGTTGATCAAACTATGTACATATCCATGATTGGGAGCTTACTATACTTGACAACTACTAGATCGAATATTTTATAGGAAGTATGCATGGTAGCATGATTTTAGGCTAGTCCCAAGGAGACTCATGTGACAGCAGTAAAGAGGATTTTTCGGTATCTCAAGGGTATTATGGAGTATGGGTTATGGTATCCAAAAGGTAAGGACTTCACCCTTATTGCGTATTCAGATGCATATTGGGCAGGATGTGTAGATGATAGGAAGAGTACCAGTGGAGGTGCATTCTATCTTGGTGATAATCTTGTTGCATGGCATAGCAAAAAGTAGGAGTTAGTCTCATTATCCACAACAAAGGTAGAGTATATTGCAACGACATCATGTTGTACACAGGTACTTTGGATGAAATAAACTTTGAAGGATATTGGAATAAATTTTAGTGAGTCCATATTGATCATGTGTGACAATACAAGTGCAATCAATATCTCAAAGAATCCGGTTATGCATTCTCGCACAAAACATATTGCTATCCGGTACCATTTTTTGAAGGAGAAAGTTGCGAAAGGTGAGGTTAAGTTGGATTTTGTTCCGACAACAAAGCAAGTAACAGAAATATTAACCAAACCATTGTCCAAAGAAGTATTTGAGTACCTTCACAAGAAATTGGGAGTGGTCACACTTCCAAAGCATTGACTAGCTATCGAGGCCACATTCTCAGGGGGAGCATTTGTGTCTTTGTTTATCTTTTTTCTCATGTTTGTGATTTTTGCTAAGTGTAGTAATTTTTGCCTGAGAATGTTGTGCATGGACTCAGGGGAGTTTGCAGTAGCCCTTTGGTATTGTTGTCAAATGGGGAGAAGAGTTACAAGAAACTGTGCGTGTGTTGCAAACAATTCCAAAGGGGGAGATTGTTGAGCAAGGTGTAGTGACAATATTGTCATTGTTGTCAACACACTCATATGGGCAGTTTGATGTAGTGGATAGTTGTTCGGAGCTTTTGTGGAGTATTTAAAGTGGTTTTTAATGCTTATGAGAATGTTTGTTATGTTCAGGTGAAGTTGTTACAGGTTATTCATGCAAATTTGCAAAAATTGCAAAAATCATCAAGAAGTTGTCAAAGTGGCAAAATGTCAATGGAATGTGTTGGATAGCCCTAGCTACTATTTGGAGGTTTTTTTTTCATTATAAAGTGTGGCTACAGTTTGGAACGACCGGTTGCTTCATCGGTGCATTGTTGGTCATGAAACCGCAGCTGTAAAATTTGTGTCGGAGGTCACTTTATGGGAGGAATATTAAGCAATCCATGAGGAATTGGACCTCAAAATTTTTATTGGAGGTATCTGGATATACTGAGAGCTTAAGATTTAAATTTCAGCCCAAATAGAGTCCGAAGGAAGAAATTATGAGCGTTGCAAAATGGCTCTGGAGCACTTTTTGTAGTTTATGTGATAGGTGTAAAATCAGCGTTAGAGGCCACTTTGTCGGAGGTATATTAAGCCATTTGTGAGGAATAAAACTTTAAAATTTTTATTGGAGGTAGTATGATATACAGAGAGCTTATGTTTTAAATTTCAGCCTGAACGAAGACCCAAGGAAGAAATAACAGCAGTTTCAAAATGCCTCCGTAGCACTTTTTCCAGTTTTGGGCAGCCAAGTGCTTTTGCGCTCGAATACTCAAATTCATATTTTCTTGTTGTCGAATGTGTTTTTTAAGTGTTTTTTCATGTATAGATCATTGAATTGAACATATTTTATTTTTTGTCGGAGTAATTTCGAGGCCTCCAAGTGTGAGAATGAGTAATATGCACCACACAGTCCATGAATTGTTTGACAAAATGCCTCTCCAAAATAAAAGCAAAATTTAAAAAGGTCATAAATTTTGATCCGTAACTCCTTTTGAGTCCGTTATTTTTCCAGCGCATGCAAAATTTTAAAATCTAGAAGAATGTTATGTCTCCCAAGGAAGTTGTTATTGAATGCTGAAACGATCATCTTGCAGCTCGAAATTTTTTAGGAAGTTGAAGTGTTGGAAGTTAAAGGTATTGTAAAAAGATTTTTAAAAGGTGTCAGTGTGAGTACAGATAAGGGTGTGAGATAGAGATTCATATTATATGAGATTAGTCAGAGTGGACGTGTAGAGAGAAGTAATGAGCTAGACCACTCAGGGTATTTTGGAATGGAGATCATATTTTCTACTACAATTTTTGTTTTTGTCGAGTGGGTGCTTGGCGATCAGGGTCGATGCTCCTTGCATTTGGTCCTGCTAAAGTCTGGATTGGATGGTGCCATTCCCTGCAGTTGGTTCTGCAAAAATATTGTAAATACTAAACATTTTCGAGGCTGGATTTGGATGGGAGTCCAAATAGTCCATTGGCACATTGGTTTTCCCACATCGGGTTTCCACTATAAATCTGGTGTTATGTGATGCATGCTTGTGTGATTGCTTGTTTTGATTTGATTTCATAGTTGGATTAAATTTTTAATACACAATGATTCATCCCCCCTCCCAGTGTCATGCTTAGTTCTACAAATACAAACCAAAAGGATCAGGCTAATTGGAAAATCTTCATAGCATTTTAATCTTGGTTGTGGGATTAGTTTTTGAAGCAGTATTCTTCAAGTTTTTGAAGAACACTTAATTATAGCTAATAGAGAGCCATTTCAACATAATAAGGTAGTGTCTATGATAACTATCAAGAGAGCTATCATATAGAGGCTACTTGAAAGTTGTAAGTGCTATCAAGAGTACTATCATCCAAAGGTAATTAGATAGGTATAAGCGCTATCAAAGAGTCATTTCTAGAAAGCTATACAAGCACTAAAAAAGTGCTAACTAAAGAGTTATAATACCTATCAAAGAACATTGTCTATAAATATATATGAGTGCTAATAGAGCACTATCATCTAGAGGAAGTCAAAAAACTATCAGAGCACCATCTTCAAGATAGTTTGAGAACTATCGATATGTTATCATCTAGCGAATGAGAGTGGCTTTAACCAGGGAATCTAAGTCATATAGAATATATTTAACCAAGGCACCTGAGTACTATTCATCAAAAGAAACTTGAGTGCTATCCATTCAAAGAAACTTGAGTGTTATCCATCAAAAGAAAACTGAGTGCTATCCATCAAAATAAACCTAAGGACTATCCATAAAAAGGAATCTAAGTATGCTATCCATCAGAAGAAGCTTGAGGAGAAGGAACCTAAGAGTCACAGTACATTAGAAGATACATAGAGCACCATTCTCCAAAAGAAATCCAAGTTCCATATTATGGATGGAAAGTTAAGTTTTGGAGTATGTGGAATAAAGTGTCAATCAAGCAAAGTAAAGCATTGTATGTGATATAGTAGGTGGAATAACAAAAATAGTATAGAGCATTGTAGGAGGATATAAATTAGTTGGCAATATTAGAGGTAAAATTTAAACATTACATTTGAAAAGCACTAATTAAGGATTAGTGCATTATGAGGAGGAAAGGTAAGATAAATTACCTTTCATATTATTATTATTGGAAGGAAGTTAAGTTAAATTTGATTTTTTAAGAAATTTTAGGTGGGAGTTAAAAATTTTTCTACATTATTAATTTTTGCAAATTTATTTTTGCATTATATTTATTTTCAAAATTCAATTTAAAAAATAAAATCAAATCTATTAAGTTTTGGAGTGATAAATTTTTCTACTTCAAATGAGGATTTAGAAAATTTGAAAGTTAAAGTTCTTTAGAAAATTGAAGAGTTAGAAGATTTGAATTTGGTTTTTAGAAAGTTTGAAGATATTTAAGATTTGCATTTTTTTAATTAATTGGAGGAAGGGGTTTTGAAAGGGTCCTTGAATATTTTTACAAAGAGAAACCCATGAAGCAAAATACTGAGTTTCCTAACATAGGGAGAAACTCACCTACACGACACAAGAAACTCAAAATAGGAGGATATCCAAAAAGAGATAGGGCACACAGAATCAAGGCCAAAATATAAAGAAAACCAAAAAAGGAATAATGGAAGAAAGACCCAAGAGACAAATATTTTAATCAGCAACATCCATGGTAGGAGAAGATAGACCACCATTATGAGGATTCATGAAAGAGACTTTCAATTCATTAAGTATGGCCTCAACCTATTGAAGAAGGAATGAGGTCATCTTGACCACCTTAGATAGGGCCTTGAGAACATCACTAAGGTCCTAGAGGTGGTTGATATTGGTGATGAAAGAGATGCCCAACTTATTTTTGGTATTGAATTTCCTACCCTGATGAGTGGCTTTCAACATTTACTATCTTGTAGAGGGTTCTTCCCTCCTACTAAATTTATGAGGGGTTGAGTTTTAAAATATTTCTCCATCATTATCAATAATTATGGGGGATTTACCTATCCTCATTTGAGTCATGGCTCTAGATGAATGGCGGTGTTGCTCAAACTTGCTCGCAACTAGATCATCATTGCTAGGATATTTGTACTTGAGAATTTGGTTGGTGGCTTGAGAAGGGTCACATAGGGTATTCTATTTAGGGTTTCCACTTTTATAAAAAATAAATGAACACCAAACGTACAAAACAAAAAGAAGAGATTGCAATATAATGAATGATTTTTCTTTGTATTGATACATGGGATCTTGAATCTCCTAAATTTATAATGCTTTATCCCAATGTTTTGGGGGAGATATTACAATGCTTTCTTCTTAAACTACAATGCTCTAAATGGTGGTCTTCCAACTCTCTAGAAAATGACTGGGTGTTCTTCACTCCTCTGCTACAACTCCAAAGGTGAGTGGGCTTTTGTATCCTGGAAGTAGGGCCACTCTTAGCTCCAATAGCTCTTCAGATACCTATCTCCTACACACATGAAATGCAAACAAGGGTTTAGTAGCACCTGTATATATGATTGAAAACCAATGCAATAAAATCCTTAAATGAATGCTTGCAAAAACAAAAAGTGCAGTGTATAAAATATAGAAATTAATTCTAAATATCTTACCAAAATTTTACTTATCAATCTTTGTTGTTAACGATGTTTGATGCATTTTGGGTAACCTTGGGTGTGCGGGTGCGGCTAGGCAACTACGAGAGGGTGGTTAGGCAACCACAAGAGTCCAGTTGAGGCTAGAATAAATAAATATTTAAAAAGGGCACTCAAGGGCTTCAAGTCTTTGATATCCTCATGATGTGTGCAAGCTCATGGCATGATTTTGATAGACTATGTGTGACCCCGGGAAGTGTGCACATCTACACTACTTGCAATATTATATCAAAATAAAGGACCATAAAGTAATAGATAACATAGAAATAAAAAATGAAAGAAGTATCTTTTATTAATTCTTGTGAATCCTGATTAAATATCGGTCCCTCTGAGGCATACCTAGTTCGATACAATTAAATACGAGTAGAATATTGATGAATATGTCCTCTCACAAGGGGGTGGTATGCTCTGCAAGCTTCCCGATCTCGCACATGAAATTGTATGAGGGCTTATAGACGCCTCCTTCTTTTTCCTGGAGGGATCTTATGTTTTGAATGCCTTGAATTGATCCTGTAAACCTGTAACCTGCATGCATAGAAACAATAGAAGACTATTAGTAGCATGGGCAACCTCTCATGATAAGGATTTATTAGTAGATTCAATAAACATGATATATGAGCATAATAATATTAAAATATAGGTAAAGACTAAGTGAGAAATGCATGAAAATCTTAGAAATAATGATGTAAATGCATTATAGGAACTAGATCTATGCTAAAACTAAGAATTAAAGTAAAATGTAGTAATAGATCTAAGCTAGAACTTGGATAATAATTCCTAAAACCTTAGGCTATGCTTGCGGGCCACTATCAAAGACAACGACCACAAAGTGAAACCTTTCTCCTCGTGAGCCAGGGGTTGTAGCACTATATTCCTCGTTTGAATTAATGTCCAAGTGTCACCTTTTGTGTTTGTGCACTGATTGGCGATGAGTTCGATCTGAATGGTTGTATGGATGGAAACCATAGCTAAATTGGGCAGATATCCACTACTCCAAGGGATATTTAATCTCTCTCCAATCTACTATAGCTTCACTACACAAAATTCTGATATTTGTAAAAATTTTCTTTGCTTGGAAAATTCCATATGTAGACCTCCCAGATTGAGATCTAGATCTACATGTAACTGACCATCCTAGAGAGAAGGATCAGTCACAAATTTGCATTTAAGGGGCAATTAGGAGGAGCTCTAGGAGTTCCACACCAAAAACCACCCGTAAGCAATGCAAGTGCAGTCAGACTATATGATCTGGACCCGTATTCATGGCTAGAATGTGTTTTGGTGCTAGTCGTTGTCCAGAGTAGCAGCTAGGTGTGGCCACTCTCATATTCAGTGACCAGTGTTGGTGGTCGCTTTGATTGATAATGGCTAATCTTGGATGGGCTAGAACTACCCTTTTTGAGTGGTTAGGACCATTTTTGGATCTTGGAAAGGTCCAAGATGATTCATATGGTCTTTGGATATGTCCATATGAGTAGTCTCCTAAACATGATATATTTTAGGTGTCTACATATACCCATTTTTGGGATGCATTGTGGGAAAATATAGCGCAGAGAAAAAATAGACCACCTAGGGCCACATTGTAGGGTGTATGATGATCATTGATCTAATCAGCATTGGATGCCCTAGTCATGAGAAATGGCGTGCATCCTAGAATAATTGCTTCCAAAAAGATGGAAGGCTTAAATTGCATAATACTTTGAAGTCCACCAGAGTCTCGGGCCGCATTGCTTAGTATTTGCAAAGGACCAAAAGTTGGATCATCAAAGGCTTAAACTTTGAAGTCCACCAAAGTCTCGAGTCGTATTGCTTAGCATTCACAAAGGACTAAAATTCGGATCGTCAAAGGCTTAACTATCATGTTTGATTTTTGTCCCAAAAAAGGGTAGACTTATGATAGTTTTTGGCAATGATTTGTAAGATGAACGCAATTTGACATGGTCAAGTGACCTTTTTTTTATTATGATTACGATTGTTGATATTATGATGACCCACTCAAACGACGAGTCGATGAGGGAAGTACAATGAACAAAGCAATGAGTTGCTTGACCATGATGAATTATTTGGACCCTTTTAGAGGTTTGCTTTATTGTTATAGGGCAAGTCCAATTGTAGGTGTGATTTCAACCATTAATAGTAATTGTATATCCTTATCCCAAGGTGTTTCGACCGCAATGGCCTTATTAGAGAATCAATATGATAGCAATTCTATTCAAGCCTATGTTGAATCACTATATTTGATGATGTGCTAAAAAATGTCATAAAAGAATTGAGATAAATCCTCATTCCTGTAGGGCAGTCCAGTTGACATGGCCTTCTTTAGGATTTAAGTGAAGAATCTCAATTCAACAATGACTAATTTACCCCAAATTGCCTTATGGTGATTTACTCATATTTCTAGATTACATGGAGTGCAAGTCGCTGCAACCACAAAGTGTATAGAGTAAATAATTAAATATGAGGCTCAATTGAGATTTTGTTGTTATTTGATTTTTTTGTTAATTTGAATTTTATATTGTTTTTGGATTTTTATTTATGTGATTTTTTTGGTATTTATGCACTTTTTGATTGTTTTGGACCGATAGGTGTGTTTAATGGCCCATTTTGAGATGCCTCATGGTGATATTTTGAGTAAATTTATCTTTGTTTCCTAGCCGTTGTCAGGAGCAGTGGCTCCCAATTACCATTCCATGGCCACTATCAGTTTCAATGGCCAAAAAATGTATGCCATTGATACCAACAGTGGTCGAGGCATAAATTGAAAATATAAAAGCAATTTTTAGGGTTTGATTTTTATTATTTCCAGTTGTCAATTTGCACTTTTGAGCTCTGAGGTGAGAGTGATTGATTGTGATCTGGGATGCTATCAAATTCAAACACCATGGCGGAGCAGGGTGAGGCATCAAAAAGTGGAGGAGCTGACAACTCATGGGTATTTCACAAACCCTATCTTGTTATTTGTTTTATTGGGTAAAATGAACCTCACTAAGTAATTGGTAAATGAACCAAATTAAATTCATTGGCAACAAAATGGAATTGTAGATAGGCTTAGTTTAGGTTTAGTTCCAGTGGGTTCTACTTAGTTTTACATTTTTCAATTTTTTTTGTTGTTTTTGGATGAGGGCAAACACCATCGGTGTGTCACCTCGTGGCCGCTAACACTTAGGGTAGCCCCTACATGGTAAAATAGGATCCACTGATGTTGTTAGTAGCTACCTCAAATTACAATGACCAAATTTTTAACTGTTGGCAGTTGGACACTATTGGCTCTAGCAGGAACTATGTGGCCACTCCTGACATGAGAGACCGAGCAACCTTAGGTTTATTTTTTATTTTTATTTTTTTTAAGGAATTTAATTGATTTTTTTTTTATTTTATAAGTGCAAATTTTGATTTTTTTGGATGTTTAGGTGCATTTAGCCATTATGTTTGTAGCCTTAGGCTATCTTAGTTTTATTTTGCACCATTTTGTTTTATTGGTCATTTTAGCTGTTAAGTGCATTTAATTTAGGTATTTTAACTTTGCACTCTTAGCTTTTGTTTGCATGGGCTTGGGACCCTACTTTGCTTATGTGAATATTGCCCCATATGGATGACGTAGATTAGGCATGGCTTTATGCTCGTAAACTTTAGTATGTTACGAGGCTACCGATGATCATGTCATACCAGGCCTACCTCACTACCTTGGCACATAGGTGGGATTCCTAGAATAACACTTTCCATCTCCTTATGGGTGAGATAACCATCACATCGTAGGATGTATACAGGATCTTCCATATTCCTTTTTATGGAGTCCTTATTGTGTCCCCTCCTACTGACGCTAGAGATGCTATCTTCGTGAGAGTCTTTGGAGGTCATACAACTACAGAATTTTATGACTATCATCATGGTGGGATCTTTGTGGATCAATGGTATCGGGAGGATTTTTTCCCATGATGGCAAGCCATTTTTAGGTTGGTTATATGTAACATGCTTTTACCTGATTGCTCCAAAGCGAGGTTTCCATGGAACCTCCTAGTTATGGCCTAGGACTTGATGGATAGCGAGGATCCCATCATCATGGCTTGGGGGAGTGCACTACTAGCACAGTGTTATGATGAGCTCTAAAGGATTCAACGATGTGGATAAGCCAGTGTCACTTGTATCCTACTCCTCCATATCTAGGGATGGGAGTACATTAGGGTGGACCACCAAGGAGGATTACCTATCAAGATTATGAAAATTGCATATGTGGCTCAATGTTATGGAGGTAGGTGGCCACGAGAGCATGAGGAGCACAAGATTCAATACCACACAGGGGATATGTATCATTATATAGTGACTTTGACTAGCTTGTAGGCCAAGGATATTATCTAGAGGCCCTATTGAAGAAGCAAATTTCATGACATCGCCTTAAGGGCACTCTATTGCAATGAAAAAGCAGTGTAAATGCATTCAAAGGAAAACAACATAAAGTTGTAATCTAGATAGAATGAAGCAAATATATAAAAAAAATGATGGATTTATTATTTTATTAATTCATCTATTGCTCCAAAATGATATTACAATGTTCCCCTCGAGGGCATTCACACATTTGATACATTCAACATTACAATATTCAAGGGATCTAGTCCCTTGGAAAGAGGCCTTTAAGGTGAAAATCAATGGTGTGAAACTCCGCTTCCCACACTCGAGAGCTAGTATTGGGCTGACAAGATTATGCCTCTTTAGCTCCTCCTCCTATCTAGCATTCATGTTCCTGAAGACAAGGGATTGAAAGGGGGTTAATAGCACTTGTGTTATAGAAGAAAACAATAAAACCATGAAAAGGAGCTTCATATACAACATTAAAAATTGATCTACATGCATGGAAACTGATATAAATAGAGCATAAACATATTATAAACTAATATAAATGCAAATGAGAATATTTGGAAGCAATATTAAAGGTAAAACTATGCAGAAATAGTGACCATCCCTGACAGGGACAACTAAACCTACAACATTGGGGACCTCAAATCTGACATCAAAACTGCTCCAAATTGCACCAAATTTGGACCAGAGGTTCATCTAGGCATCCCTAAGGGGTCTGTGGAGGAATTTATCTCAAATTCCAACCTATTTGGTGACCATCCCTAGGTGTGACACCTATAGACTGCTAACCATCCCCAGGTGGGGCAGTCACAAATCTAGCTTAGTTTTGTCACCTATGCCAATGGGATTTGGTCCAAAACTTGGGTAGGGGTGTTGTCGATAGATGGGGCCAAATATTCCTTCAATTTTTTTGGTTTGGAATTGGTGGATCAAGTCCTATTTCCCCTAAAATTGCCTTCAAATGAAGAGGGTTTCAAGGATAGGGTAGGGCGAGTTTTTGGTTTGCAAAAGGTGAGGGTTGATTTGTGCAACACTTCGTTGCATAAATTATTCAAATCCTCATCCTTGAAATTGGGTTTTTGCACCTCCTTTTATAGCCCAAAATGGCATCTAGGGCAAAGGGGCAAGTCCTACCATGTGAGGCAAGTGCTACCATTTGTCACATTCCTTGACATGCATTGGGGAGGGAAGGTTGCCCATTTGGGGCTTCCAATCTACTATCCTTGAGTCCATTTGTAGGTCCCCAATAAATTTGGGGTGATTGGATGTGTTAATGGTAGTATTTGATTGCCATTTAGTGCATCCTTTGACTTTTTGAAGGGTCTAGTTAGGGGCCATCCCACCCAGGGATGGTTATGGATGGCCGTCCCTGGGTGGGACGGTCACCAACTGTGACTGTCCCTTGGTGGGATGGTCACCAGTAGGAGCCCCAAAACTGCCCTAAACTACTAGGAACCCTCCAAAATAAGTTTTGGAGCCTTATGCAAGCCTTTTTCTAGCCTAGAGGGGTGCCCAATAGGGCCATATGTTATCGATAAGAGGGCATATGTGATGCACTGATAGTCTTATCTGATTTACGTGATTTAGGTGTCTACAGATGCCCCTTTTTGGGATGTGCTATGTGCAACAAAGCGTTGAGAAAAAAATAGATCACTAAATCATCGAATGATTAAGGTTGTTCATTAACCTAATCAACTTTGGATGCCTCCATTGTGGAAAGAGCATACATTCTTAGAATCCTTTCTATTGACATAGTCGAAGGATCGATTGTAGGTATACCTTTCAGTCGTGCTGTAATGACAGTCTTATGGGGCTTAGGGCATACTAGGTCTTGGTGCCTTGTATTCTTGTAAACCTTTACATGGGTCAATTCCCGAGGTTTCAAGGAGGTCAAGCCTATTGATTTGCTTCTTATGCTGATTCTTTGCCCCAACATGGGCTTGAAAATTTATCTTTAGCCAAGATTCTTTTGAATGCATGGAATTTACACTTTTGAGTGTTTTAATGTTGATTCGATTTTTGAATTCATTATTATGACTACCCCCTCAAGTGACGAGTCGATGAGGGCATGAAAAATTCTAAAGCGATGAGTCGCTTGACACATATGACTTAATTGGGGTAACTCTCTGTTTTGCCCATGGTACTATATACCTGTTTGGAGGTGATTTTTGACTGTTTTGATGAATAGTTTTGGAGGCAAAAGGCTAAATATTTCATTCCCGTGGAGTGGTCCAGCCATGGAGGCCTTCTTGGGGACTAAAATAGAGACTTTTAATGCATCCAAAAATACTATGGGTTCAGTCTTGATCCCTCCTATTTTATTGACCATTCTGCCTTGTTTTTGGTGGGTTTTTGGCCCATTTTTTAATATTTTTAAGGTTTTTTTTTGAATTTTTGATTTTTGGAGTGTGAGGTCTGAGGACCCACTTGATTGTAGCCCATAGGTAGTTTTTGGATTATGATGTATCTTTTGGTCTCATATATATACACACATATATATATACATATATATATATATATATATATATATGAGTTTCTATTATCATCATGTGTTTCCTTATTGCTTTATGATATGTATGCTATGCTTATATTTGCTATATGATGTTATGATGGATGTCTAACATGGATGCATGTATTTATCCTATGATGTGATTTGATGATATGTAGATGTGTAATGCAATGTGAATGCATAATGAAATGGATGATTTGATTTAATTTTGTATGATGGATTTATGATGACTATTTGACGCATACTATGCTAGCACCATAGACTATACAAAATGTATCTTTATTATTTTCATGTTATTATAACACTTTATGTAATGGATTTTGTAATTTTGACAAACATGTGACAACATGATGTAAAATGAAATGGATAATGTAATGTGATATGATATTATTTGATAGTTTTGAAGAGACTCAAACACTCTAGTTACCTAATCAAAAGTCATATAATAACTATACAAGAATTTTTTGACAAAGTATGCACCTATTAAGATAACCAAGATAATCAATATCCCTATGTGTGCACGTGAGTTCATTACCATGATAACACATAAGATTACCCTAGTGCAAATGGGATTCACTCAGCCCATCGACACTAGAGATCATTCTACGAGTCTCATTATCCTGAGTTTTGTACTTAGTTGGATTAAACTACTAGGTAATCTAGGTTACAACAAGCTAGCTCATCCACATTCAAACATTGGTCTATACCTAAGCAAGTTGCTTAAGTGATAGACATATCGTCATGCGGGAGGCTACCACCATTGACAAGTAGGCTATCCACCAAACCTGTAATGAGGATCACCTTATGGTTCTCTAATGCTAAGAATTCTAGGGATTCAAGTTCAAGACTCCCTTATTTTCTTTTAACTTTGAATTTCTCAAGGGAGTTGCTCATTTTTATTTGGTGAGCAAGGGATTTTTGTAGTGGTGAGAACCACTATTTCTTTTTGCTTTTTCTAGTGATAATAATCACTATTTCTTTTTGCATATTTTGAAGTGATAATAATCACTATTTCTTGTTGGAGTACTTTGAAGGGATGATAATCACTATTGATTTTTCTCTTTGGGATACTTGCCCTAGTGTAGGGCAAGGGATTTTTGGTAAGGAGGAACTTGTCCTTTTGTCAATTCTCAGCATCTTTGAACCATTCGCATAGGGGGATGAGCAAGATAACCTTTTCACTTGAAAGTAACCTAGACCACTTTATAGTTTTCATCTTTCCTTGTGCTAGACTTGGATTTATTAATGTGAAAATGTGTTGGGATTTTTATGTATATCAAGCATTATCTAAGAAGGATTCTACCTTCTAAATATCATGATAGCTTTCTACAAAATCTGAGAAGACAACTAGATATGGCTGAGTGACCGAAAACTTTAACTATGTTTTACTAACAATGGCTAAGTGATGGGAAACATACATATAATGTGGAATGTAAATGTAAATGGTATATGTAATGTAAATATGTGGTAATATTGACTCATAATAACAATGATTTTAATAGATGCCTAGTGTACAGACCTAGTGCTAGACATGTATGATCAATTTGGAATGATGCATAATGCAATGGTGAGTATGCCTAATGCAATGATGAGTATGCCTAATGCAATTTAGATGAAGTGCAATGAAGCAATATTTTTGTATTTTGATGATTTTAATGATTTTTTTGAAATTTTTGATATATATGTATATACATGTTGACCAATGGGCTTAATGAATGCCATTGGGGCTTTTGGGATGACCAAAGGGCTTATAGACACCTTTGGGGCATTTAGGGTTGACCTAGACAATCGTAGACTACCTAGGAACATTTTAGTTTGACCTAGATGGTCATAGACCACCTAGGGGAATTTTATGGTGACCAAAGGGCTTATAGATGCCTTTGGGATTTTTGGATTGACCTAGATGATCGTAGATAGTCTAGGAACATTTTATTTTGACCTAGATGGTCATTGACTAGGAGCATTTTAGGGTGACCTAGATAGTGATTTGGTTGTGACCAAAGGGCTTATAGGTATGCCTTTGGAGAATTTTAAGGTTGACCTAGATTAGATATAGTCTAGGGGTATTTTTATTTGACCTAGATGGTCATTGACTGCTAGGAGCATTTTGGGTGACCTAGACGGTCATTGACACTTAGGAAGTATCATAGACTACCTAGGGGTATTTGGTTGTGACCAAAGGGCTTATAGATGCCTTTGGAGATTTTAAGGTTGACCTAGATGATCGTAGATAGTCTAGGAGTTTTTATTTGACCTAGATGGTCATTGACCGCTAGGAGCATTTTGGGTGACCTAGACGGTCATTGACACTAAGGAAGTGTCATAGACTACCTAGGGGTATTTGGTTGTGACCAAAGGGCTTATAGATGCCTTTGGAGATTTTAAGGTTGACCTAGATGATCGTAGATAGTCTAGGAGATTTTTTATTTGACCTAGATGGTCATTGACCGCTAGGAGAATTTTGGGTGACCTAGATGGTCATCGACACTAAGGAAGTGCCATAGACTACCTAGGGGTATTTGGTTGTGACCAAAGGGCTTATAGATACCTTTGGAGCTTTTAAGGTTGACCTAGATGATCGTAGATAGTCTAGGAGATTTTATTTTGACCTAGATGGTCATAGTGTAGAGATTTTGGGTGACCTAGATGGTCAATCGACACTTAGAAAGTGTCTACGACTACCTAGGGGTATTTGGTTGTGACCAAAGGGCTTATATATGCCTTTGGAGATTTTAAGGTTGACCTAGATGATCGTAGATAGTCTAGGAGATTTTTATTTGACCTAGATGGTCATTGACCGCTAGGAGCATTTTGGGTGACCTAGATGGTCATTGACACTTAGAAAGTGTCATAGACTACCTAGGGGTATTTTGATGGTGCTCTAAGCATGAAATGGTCACAAATGACTTATATTCATGGGTTCAGGCTCTTCACTTCCTTCGATGGATGCTAAGTGATAAGTTCTAGGTCCAATCTGGCTTGTAATGATGAATGGACCTAACTAGTTGGCTATAAATTTGTCTCGCAAATTGGAGGGAAAATTTGAGTTTTGTTGGTTCTCTTTTAGAACTAAATCACCTACTTGAAAGTATCTTTGATGTACTTTCAAGTTGTAAGCTCTCTTAAGTCATTCTTGATAAACACGTAGATGCTCGAGGGCATTTATACATCATTCATCAAGTAATGTTAATTGATCTAAATGAGCTTGCCTAGTTGTATCATCGTCGATGAATTCCTGCATGGAAATGCGTAGCGATAGAATCTCTAACTCCAGAGGCATGATGGCTTCAGCACCATACACTAGTGAAAATGGAGTTGCCCTAGTGGGCATCCGAATGCTAGTGCGATAAGCCCAAAGGGCAAGAGGTAATTGATTATGCCAATCTTTATGATTTTCCTTGATGATTTTCTTCAAGATGGCTACTACTATTTTATTTGATGCCTCTACTTGCCCATTGGCTTATGGATAATAGGGCATGGAAAAGCTATGCTTTATGTTATACTTTGTTGTTAATGCACACACATCCTTATTTTTAAAGGGTGTTCCATTATCCGATATTATTTTGGATGGAATACCAAAATGACATATGATATTATGTAGCATGAACTCCACAATGCGAGGTCCAATCATTGTGGTAAGGGGAATTGCTTCCACCCATTTTGTGAAGTACTCGGTTGCCGTTATGATAAACGTGTGATAGCCTGATGAGGTAGGTGAGATTTTCCCAATTAAATCAAACCCCCATTGTGCAAATGGCCAGACCGATTGAATCGATTGTAAGGCTTGTGAAGGTACATGTGTCAAATTTGCATGATGTTGACACTTCACGCACTTCTTAACATAAGTACAACAATATTGCTCTAAATTTGGCCAATAATAGCCCATGCAAAGAATGCACTTAGCGATGGCCATGCCACTAAAGTGGCCACCACATGTACCATCATGTGCTTGGGTGATGGCCCAAGATGACTCTTGTGAGTCTAAGCAATGAAGGAGGATACCTTCATAACTTCGATGATACATTATGTCTCCTAATAAGACATATTTTTCTACCTTTTGTTTGAATGCTCGCTTTGTGGCATGTGATAATCTAGGTGGAATATTACCTAACTTAAGATAATATTTAATCTGGATGGCCCAATATTGCTTTGAAGAAGCCTCAATATTATGAATCATGCTATCCTTTTGATGTTTATCTCGTGTGAATGTTGATTGAGAGTGAACTTGGAGATATAGCATTGTGCTAGTATCAAAAGGATTATGAGGGAACAAAGCCCCCCAGTTAGTGTTATCCAAATATTGGTGTAGTTGAGAGAACCTTTCATGGGAAGGCTCAATCTGAATCATGTGAACAACTGGTATAGCATTATGCTCATCACGCTCAGTCATAGATTGCACTAGCATTTTTACTTGGATAGTTGTGATATCATCTGAAGGGTCATGCGGGATTAGCGACCCTAAGGAAGCCATTGTGTCTACAAAATGATTAGATGAATGAGGGAGTGCCTCTATATCATACCATTCAAATTTGACCAAGAGTTTGTCCACTAGGGCTTTGTAGGCTTGCAATATGGGACATCGACACTAGAAAATCCCTTTAACCTGATTAACTATGAGCAAGGAATCACCAAAAATGTTTAACTTTGTTATTTTCATGGTGATCATCATTTGAAGGCCTATGATGAGGGCTTCATACTCGGCATTGTTGTTGGTGCATGAGAAATCGAGTTTAAATAAAAGAGGTATGGGAGCCCCTTGCGGTGTGAAAAACATGATACCTACACCACCACCTTGCTCGCATTTAGAACCATCAAAGAATAGAGTTATGTCCACCTATGACTCAGGCTTGGCAGAATCAGGTGATTCTGAGATATGAAATACTCCATCATCGGGAAGTTCTACATTTAGAGGTTGATCATCCTATAGAGGAGCCTCTGCTAGTTGATCGACTATGACCTATCCTTTGATAGATTTTTTTCCAATGAACTCTAGGTCAAATTCCATCAACAACATTATCCATTTTATCGTGCGACTATTATGATATGTTCTACTCATCATGTAGCACAATGGATTTTCTTTAGATACGACATACATGGTATGATTGAGCATATAATGGCATAGATTTTTGGTGGTAAAGACCACTGCTAAGCATAGCTTCTCAATGTATGCATATCTAATTTCATAGCTGACCAGTGTGTGGCTAATGTAATAGGTAGCCTGTTCTTTGTGGAATTCATTCTTTTGGGACAACATGGTGCCCAAAGCCAACTCAGTAGCTGAGATGTATAAATAGAATGACACTCCTGGTCATGGTGGAGCCAATACAGGTGGTGAAGCTAGGTATTGTTTAATTTTATCAAAGGTATTTTGACATTCTTCATCCCAATGAAATGAGACCCCCTTGTGTAGCAACCTATTCATGGGTCGACACTTATCCGATAATTGCGCTATAAAGCATTTTATGGATGCGACCTTTCCTTGCAAACTACGTAGTTGCTTAATGGTTGTGGGGGGAGGCATTTCTAATATTACCTTGACCTTGTTTGGATCTACCTCTATGCCTCATTTGGAGACTATGAATCCCAAAATTTTACCAGATGTGACACCAAAGACACACTTTTTGGGATTAAGCCTAACATTGTGCTCAATGAGGTGATCTAGGACCTTACATAGTACACTGATATGCTCATGATGTTCTAAATATTTCACCAATAAATCATCCATGTAATCTTCCAAAATCTTATGCATATAGTCATGGAAGATGTACATCATGGCTCGTTGATAGGTGGCACCAATGTTCTTAAGGCCAAAAGGCATGACCTTATAATAGAATGTCCCCCAAGGCATTGTAAATGCCATTTTGATTTGATCTTCTAGATTAATATGAATCTGATTATATCCAGAGAAACCATCCATAAGGGAAAGCATTTCATGTCCTACTATAGCATCTACCAATGCATCAATGCTAGGTAAGGGAAATTCATCCTTAGGACTCACTTTGTTAAGATCTCTAAAGTTAGTGCAAATGTGAATCCTCCCATCAGGCTTCTTGATGGGAACCATGTTTGAAACCCATGGTGGATAATCTATTGAGATGATGAATTCAGCATCCAACAACTTTTGTAATTCATATTTCACCATTAAGGCTACTTTTGGGTGCATTTTATATAACTTTTGCTTGACTGGCTTGATCTTTGGGTCTAGTGTAAGATTATGCGTGACTAGATTTGGGTCTAGTCCTAGCATATCTTTATATGACCAAGCAAAATCTTTCATCCTTTCTTTTAGCACTCTTGTGAAATCATCTCTTTCAACTAGGGATAGACCTTCCCCTAGTTTGATAATGCAAGGATTATCAGGATCTGTATCAATATCCTTGTCAATTGTTGGCTCAATTGACATATGAGACCCATATTCCAACTGATGTGGAGTGGGAATCAAATGAATGTCATCAGTGAGGTTTGCTTCATCCATAGGAAATTTAGGATCAACCTCGGCTTGATAAACATCTTGAGTAGTGCTTGGAGAAAATTGAAATGACTGTAACATTTCCTCGTAAGGCCAGTACTCTGAGGGTGATAGGGGTGAATCTCCTTGATCAAATTCAATTGCCTCAATGTCGAGATGCAAAGACTTTAATGGGTTATTCGGATCTATCAGTGGTGTATTTAGATCTATGGAAATCATGTTGATGGATACATGATCTCCTGCTCTAGGGTGAGTGGGTCTAGAGACTTGATGTTGTCTCATGACTCGTGGGTGTGGCTCTGGTGGAAGTGGAATGAATGGTGGTGGCCTATGCGGAAGAGGGTGAGCCTGCTCTTCATGCGGCAATAGCTAGCATCAGATGGGTCCTTGGATGGGGAATAACATATGAAGATAATATTCATCCTCATCATCCAAAGGGAACACATGCTTGTATTCATCATCTGAGCTAGGGTAGTTAATTGGTGCGATGCCATAGTCATCATCATCATCACTCATCCATTCGTGAGGAGGACCTTGGTCTTGTTCCTCACTGTCATATTGCAAGGTGTGTGAGCTCTCCCCCACTTCATGGGGTTGGGTGACATCACTGGATAGACCTTGATCTATCATTTCTATGGGGAAATAATCTCCCAAGGAATGAACATGATTTAGATTAGCATATGGGTCATGGGTGAGCTTATCCTGATAACCTAGACATAGGTGTTCGAGACTCTCAATGAGGACATCCAATGGTACCAGTTTATTGTGTCCCAACCTAGATTTATCATATGAAAGTTGATATTGGGGCTGACATGGAACATGAGTACCCTACTCATATAGGCCAAGACCAAACCCATGCCAATTACAGTGATCTAAGTACCGCAATGCATAGTCTGGATTTGACAAATAGTTTACATTCTCAGAAAAGGGTTCATCATCATCTTCCTTCTGAGGAATGGGTAGAGCTCCATACTCTAAACCTCCATATATGAAATTCGTTTGATTAGGAGGTAGACCAAGAGGTACAATGCTACCTATGGGAAGATGAGGTCTCCCCATATCTTGCACTATCTCCAATGATGGAACTATCATGACATTTCTCACCAGATATTCCCCTATCCCTGTACTAGACATCTGGACTGTGACCTAGGATGGCAAAGATGGATGAGATGGAATGGAGGTTTGAGGTGATTCAGTGTTCACCTCTGGAGGTAATTCCTCATTAATGACACAAGGAACCTCCTCCATGGATATGGTGGAAACTAATGGTGGGCTCTCATCAATAGGCCTCTTCGACATGTTCCTCGATGGAGGGTTTGATGATGTCGAAGCCTTCTCTGAAGGTGTCGATGATGAGGATGGAGTGGATGATGATGAAGGTGGTGGAATAGAAGGTGATGGTGGAATGGGTAGACTCTGAATAGGTGTATTCAGTCGGAAGTCTATGTGAGTCGAAGGTAATGTCGACTCTGGCATCTGCTGCAACATGTTGCAGTATTTGAAGGGCTCTAGATCGGCAGAAACTATGTGCACTTGCCCTTCATGAGTGTATTTAAGACATTGATGCGCAATGGAGGGGACACACTTCATATCCCGTATCCAAGGTCTACCTAGAAAAATTTTATAGGCCATCTCACCTTCTAGCACATGGCACAACGTCGATATAGTCTTTTGCCCCACCTGAATGGGTAAAACTATGGTACCGATAGTAGAGCATATTGTGTCATTGAAAGCATGAAGAGTGTAAGTTGATGCCACAACATGAGATGCTGGAAATTTAAGGTGCTTTAGTGCTTTAGTTGTTATGATATTACTCGAGGAACCAGTGTCTATGAGCACTCTCTTGTATGGTATCTCATTTATACATGCAATGATGTGTAAAGGAGGATCTACCATGTCGCTAGCTATTTCCTTAAGCTCATGCTCATGAAATTGTATGACTGGTTCCTTGCACTGTTGCACATGACCCACAAAATCTATGAAGGAGTTGGACTCCTGTGGTTGCAACTCTATTGACTTTAGAATGTCCATCAAGGCATCCCGATGTGGAGGTGATTGTTGGATCAACTCATAGATGGACAATCATGTTGATGTGGTCCTCAAGCTTTGTGCAAGCTTGCTCTTAATTGTCACTATTGGCCTAGAAGGAAGGCCCTGTACTATAGGTGGTGTAGTTTGTGATGTAGTTGGAACATCATTCAAAGCTGCAGGCTATGCAACTTGACTTGGATATCTTTTGTTCCTGGTCACAATACTCACCATCCCAACATACCCTTGAATAGGGTGTTTTTGCTTCACCTCATTCATCGGTTTAGCAGGCACTGCCTGTACCTCATGAGTTGGTAAAGGGTCTTTGTATATACCCATATTCTTGATTGGTAGGAGCTAATGGAGCATCCACTTGAAGCTCATTCCTCTCAATCATGTCTTGTACTATGTGTTTAAAACCATAGCATGATTGTAAATCATGGCCACCTTGATGAAATTATAATATTGATCCTCTCGACATCCCATAGGCTTGGGTTTACCTATTTTCAGATCATTGGGTTTAATATCTGGTAAATTAACCATCTTTGTAGCCCATAATCGATCAAAAAGAGAATCCATGGATTCAACGATGGGAGTAAATTTTCGTTGAGGGTGACGTTGTTGTTTTTGTCCCTAATTCATTGTACCATTATTGTTATAACTCGTAGGAGGAGGTTGGGCCTGATAGTTCACCTTTTGGGGAGGCGTAACTTGAGGAGGTATAGGGACATTTATGGCCACTTGATTGACCATAGCTGGCTTTGCAGGTGCTAAGCTATTCTTAGGATTCTTTGTCCACTCCTTACGAGGTTTTGTTATTTCTCCCTCTTGGATTTTTATTTCCTCTATGTTTCTAGCCTATGCTAGAGCTTCTTCCAAGGTAGGGTATTGTTGTAATTGCAATGTCAAAGAGATGGGTTTCAAGAAACTCTTTGAAAACAAATGAGTTAATTTAGTCACTGGAAATAGATAGGGTAGCTTAGCCAAAAGTGTTCACCACCTATTTCCATAGTCAGTAATCGACTCATCCTCAGTTTGTTTCATCCCCGTGAGGTCGGTTAATGTCACCTTCCTTTTGGTGTTAAAGGTGAAACGTTCCAAAAATGCATCAGCGAATTGTTCAAATGTGTAGATGCTATGTTTTGGAAGTTGGTTGAACCACTCAATGGTAGGACCAGAGAGGGTACTCAAGAAATTTCTTAGGAGCAATGCGTCATTGTCCTGTATGTTGAAGCACAGATTTAGAAATCTAGTGACGTGCTCTTGAGCATCTTCTTCACCCTTGAATCTATCAAATTTGGGCATTTTGAAATGCTCAGGATAGACCGGGGAAGGAATGGATGGATGTAACGGTTGGTTCTTTAGCTGATGCAAGGTAGGCTTTTGAAGCCCATTGCCAGCTGTCTTACCTTCTACAGTTTCTAAGCATGCAAGCAAAGCTTGATACGCATCTGAGGATTTGATCTCCTCTTCCTTATTTTGAACTCGTAGAGGTGGACGAGGAATATTAAGCCTAGGTTGGGGTGGTTGATTGACATCAGCCATGCCTCCATAAGGTGCTTCTACATAATCCTCATTCTATTCCAAATCATCGTAAGCCCCATAAGGTGTTTCAGGTATGGGCCTACAAGGAGGAACAAATACCTGTTGAAGGTGATCTATGTTTGGCCTATCATATGCATTTTGTTCAGGCCTACGAGGTCTAGGAGGCAACACAGGATTAGGTCTAGGAGACCTATCTTGTTGGAAATTTGGTTGCCTCGGGTGAGCCTCTTGTCTACGCGTGCTTGGAGTTACAACTCCATGATGCAAAGTTTCTTGAATTTGTCATTCAAGATTTTCTTTCTCTACTTGTTGTCACTGCTCTAAGAGATCTAGGCGATGTTTATCCGACCTAAGTTGATTAAACTCGGCCTGGCGGTCAGCATATCTCTGGACCAAATTATTAATTTGATCAGTTGTATTAGGTCTAAGTGCCTTAGCACTATTGCCTTGTTGTCTATCATGTTCAGGAGGATCTATGAGATCAATTACGTGCTTCCCTCGATCGAGGGCAGTCGCATTGACTTGAGGTTCTCTCCTAAACAAGTCTTTCTAAGAGACTACTGGCACAGAGGCACAACGTGCTTGCGTTGACACATTTTCATGAGGATAATTTGGATGTTCCTTAGGTCTTCCCTCATAAAAAAGGAAAGGTAAGGTAGAATAAGGTCACCTAAGTTGATGAGTATCATACTCATCATGATTTTGATACCTTGGAGTAGGGTGACTTGAAATCTTGAGATGATCATTCAACCCTACTCGAGGTGTGAGCTCTTGCTCCTATGTATGAATAGGAGTAGAGGATCGATTAGGCACATGAACGCATGGTATTGCTCTATGTGGAGGCGCCTCATTGCATGGTGACTCTTCTCGAAAGAAGGTATTTGTAGCATGTGAATTAGGGAGATATTTTCCCAAACTAGGACTATGACCTCTAGGGGTACCCCGCGAAGGAGTCCCTTGTAAGCTAAGCCTTCTAGTTGACACTCTAGGACTAACCATCCACTCATCTATCGGTCTACGACTAGGGAGAGCAGCTGATTTCCAGGGAGGAATGATCATATCCCTAGGCTCAACATGAGGATGTTCTATATCCTCTTCTCTATTACCCATAGCTTCTGCCCCTGAATGGGCTTGGCTATGGGTACGTACCATAGCTATGTACTCTAACTACTATGTGTTTATCTTCTTTACAATTTCTATGAATTTGAAACAAACAAACAATAGAGACACGCAAGCATAGAAGTGATTATCTCATTTTAAATATTTTAAATGTGAATCCCTAAATTGTTTGTTGTGTTTCAATGATGTGTTGCTTTGTAAAGAAAATCCTTTTCTCGTGTTTGATATTTCATTGGATGATATTCTCAAATTTTAAAGGATTTCACCTATATACTCGTAGCTCGACAATCGGTATGGTGATAAATTCCATATTATTTCGGTCACGTAAACCAATCTAAGATACAGTGATTAATTCCATATCCCGATCAAGGAGCATAGGTCCTGCCGATCCTCACCCAACACCCCATGTGCAATGATACACCCCTCCGAAGAGGAATGCATGCTATTTTGCATGGTTAGGATAGATCTTGGAGTCGGTATTGGCCAGTAAGTCGGGTCTCGATGATACTCTTTCAAGCTAGCCAGTCAAGTGGTAATTACATCCACTGCTACCGTTGATGTTAAAATACCTCATGGTGTGTGTGGTTCCTTTTAAATATTGAAAGAAAACAAGAGAGCACTCAATGATGATTCACTAAATGCATGAAGGTGACGTTTTTCTTTCAGAAGCATTAGTAGCATAAAAGGAAATCACAGAAATTGCAAAGCCTATATGACCTTAACCTTCTTGGGTAAGGTTCAATCAAGCAAACCAGACAAAAAGTAGCAACTTCTACTATGATTTTCCTCTATTTTTTCTGAGCTAATTAATGCATGATTTTAGAGAGATAGAATCTAACCTTTCTATGCATAGAATAAGCAAGAAAAACATGAAATTTGGTCATTTTTAACAGTAAAAATGCAAATTGAAAGTGCAGAAGGGTGTAAAATTGAACCTTAAAGTTGTTGTTTCTGCAAATTTTTGTAGAAACCCTCTGGTTTTGTGGCCATCCCTATCAGGGATGGTGGCATATTGGGGGCCGTCCCACCCAGTGCCACCTAGCTGGTCATCTCACCCAGTGCCACCTAGCAGCAAAGGGGTCGTTTCTGATCAGAACGGTCAGTACCTGCAACCTGCAAAACCAAAAATGGAGGTCCAAATTAGCACAATCCAAGGGGAGATTGAAATAAACTTAGATACCATGATCACCACTGAAGAAGTGAAATTTCACGACATCACCTTAAGGGCACTCTATTGCAATGTAAAAGCAGTGTAAATGCATTCAAAGGGAAACAACATAAACTTGTAATCTAAATGGAATGAAGCAAATATATAACAAAATGATGGATTTATCCTTATATTAATTCTTATATTGCTCCAAAATGAGATTACAATGTTCCCCTCGAGGGCATTTACAAACTTGATACATTCAACATTACAATCTTCAAGGGATCTAGTCCCTTGGAAAGAGGCCTTTAAGGCGAAAATCAATGGTGTGAAACTCCACTTCCCACACTCGAGAGCTAGTATTGGGCTGACAAGCTTATGCCTCTTTAGCTCCTCCTCCTGTCTAGAATTCCTATTCCTGAAGACAAGGGATTGAAATGGGGTTAATAGCACCTGTGTTATAGAAGAAAACCATAAAACCATGGAAAGGGAGCTTCATCTACAACATTAAAAAGTGATCTACATGCATGGAAACTGATCTAAATAGAGCATAAACATATTATAAACTAATATAAATGCAAATAAGAAGATTTGGAAGCAATATTAAAGGTGAAACAATGCAAAAATAGTGACCATCCCTAACAGGGACAACTAAACCTGCAACATTGGGGACCTCAAATCCAACATCAAAACTGCTCCAAATTACACCAAATTTGGACCAGAGGTTCATCTAGGCATCCCTAAGGGGTCTATGGAGGAATTTATCTCAAATTACAACCTATTTGGTGATCATCCCTAGGTGTGACACCTACAGACTGCTAACCATCCCCAGGTGGGACGGTCACAAAACTGGCTTAGTTTTGTCACCTATGCCAATGGGATTTGGTCCAAAACTTGGGTAGGGGTGTTGTCGACAGATGGGGCCAAATAATACTTCAATTTGGCTAGTTTGGAATTGGTGGATCAAGCCTATTGCCCCTAAAATCGCCTTCGAATGAAGAGGGTTTCAAGGCTAGGGTAGGGCAAGTTTTGGGTTTGCAAAAGGTGAGGGTTGATTTGTGCAGCACTTCATTGCATAAATATTTCAATCCTCCTCTTTGAAATTGGGTGTTTGCACCTCCTTTTATAGCCCAAAAGGGCATCTAGGGCAAAAGGGCATGTTTGGCCATGCGAGGTAGGTGCCGCCATGTGTCGCCTTGCTTGACATGCATTGGGGAGGGAAGGTTACCCATTTGGGGCTCCCAATCTACTGCTCCTGAGTCCATTTGTAGGTCCCCAATCAATTTGGGGTGATTGGACGCATTAATGGCAGTCTTTGATTGCCATTTAGCATGTCCTTTGACTTTTTAAGGGTCCTGTTAGGGGTCGTCCCACCCAGGGATGGTTATGGATGGTCGTCCCTGGGTGGGACGGTCACCAACTGTGACCATCCCTTGGTGGGACGGTCACCAGTAGGAGCCCCAAAACTACCCTAAACTGCTAGGAACCCTCCAAACTAAGTTTTGGAGCCTTATGCAAGCCTTTTTCCAGCCTAGAGGGGTGCCCAATAGGGCCATATGTTGTCGATAAGAGGGCATATGTGATGCACTGATAGTCTTATCCGATTTACATGATTTAGGTGTCTAAACCTATCATGAGTGCCCCACTTGGGCAGAGGTGGGCATATTCACAACTCAAACTAGGAAAAATTGATGTTTTATCGATCACAAGGGCAGCATCAGGGAGTTCTTCCATTATTCCTTGGTACTGTGAAAGTATGGCCTACAACAGGATGTGTCTCTAGAGCCTATTTTGTATAGGTGGGTCATGACAGAGAGGGATATTCCACAACCCTAAGTTAAAAGAGTTATAGAGGATGATGATCCTCTAGCAATGGACGTTGATATAGTAGATGCTAGGGTGACTGAGGCATATACCCAGTGGTGGGTTACACAACTATGGCAGGGTGGTGGTAACTTAGGTCAAGATCAAGATTAGGTAGCTGCAGAGGAGGATCCTTATGGGCACTAAGTGCAGGCCCAAATAGAGGACTGGATATAGGCTACAGAGCAGAATGTGGTAGAGGAGTAGGTTGCTCCTGAAGAGGAGGAGGATTTAACCCTAGATTAGTAGGAGTCTCCTCTTCAGGTTTAGTTGCACCATGTAGAGGATAATCTTCATGCAGCTTAGATTCAGGTTTTATAGTGTGACTCTACTATCACTATGCTTTAGACATAGATCAATAGTTTTTAGGAGAGGACCATCCTATAGACATAGATTGACTCGATACATATCAAGATAGATCAGCTTACTACCAAGAGGGATGCTACCTAGGGATAGGTTGCATCAGTTACTCCCATTGTATAGGGATTTATAGTTTTGGATCTAGGTGCAGAGGTTAGGCACCTATGGGGTCTCTTAGAATACTGTGATGTACATATTACAAGAGATGTTGCATACATTGCATCTCTATAGATGCAGATTTAGATTCTAGGTGCCACTCCTTGAGAGAGACCTATGATAGGAGGGTCACAAAAAAACATGCATAGCACCTCAGGGTAGTCATAGTTTTGACCTAGCTAGAGGTCCAGGACCCGTACCAAGAGGACTACATGGACTAGCTCCCACCATACTCGTAGAGACAGAGCCAAGGATGGAGGCGAGTCTAGGGGTACAAGCGCAACCTAATGAATTTGATGGTCTTAGCTTTATTTTTGAGTGTAAGGTTAGATGACCTACATAGTTGTAGCCTACGGATAATTTTGTACCCTCATGTACTTATTTTATACATAAATATATGATATCAATTTTTTGAGACTCATTATGTGTATGTAAATTTTTTTGTTTTTATGTTTGATGCAGTATTATGATCTTATGCTATATGATATTAAGTATTGATTTACATGCTCTAGCTATGTGATGGATGTATGATTTATATGGTGTGATCTATATGTGTAGATGGACTACTTGTGATGTATGAATATATGGATGCAGTGTTATTTTTAAATGCATGCTTAATTTTTGATTTATTTGTATGCATCTAACTTATGTTGTTATGATATGGTAAATGAAATATTTTTACATGCATTAGTTATATGATGATGATCTAATGTAAATGAATATGTATGTTTTAATCACTTAAAACATATTTAATGCATGTGAGATGAGTTCAACAATCTAATGGGTGACACCACAGAATGTTTAACCATGATGAATGTAAATAATAAATCTTAGTATAATAATTAATCAATTAAGCATTCAAATGTGAGATGCGATGATGTGATATGTATGTGTTTTCTTCATAAGCTTATGTAAATTAAAATAACTATACAAAATAGTTAGTGGCCATCTAAATACATTACTAATATTTGTCCAGTATCTATCCTATTCATGCACACTGTTTAATGCATAAAATATTATAAAGAAATTTGATGATTTGATTCATGACATGATTTGTTGCTATTAGGGGATTTTTAAGGTTTTCCATGAGACTCAAACACTCTAGTTACTCCATCAAAAGCTATATATTGACCATACAGGACTCCTAAAAGATAAATTTCTTGTTATGAATAACTAGATACTCACTATCCCTGTGCGTGCAAATAAATATATTAGATAAAACATAAGCCTACCCCAGTGCTATATGGTATTAATTCAGCCCATTTTTGTATTGGGGATCCTCAAATGTTCATCCTGATCCTAAGTTGAACTTAGTTGGAATAGACCACTAGGCGATATAGGACACCTAAATATAGCCCTTTTTTCAAATTGTTTAGAGCTTACACTAATGCCAAGCAGGATTTATGCAGCCCATTGTTGTATTAGGTATCACTCAACGGCTTGTGGAGATCAACCATTCCAAGGATTCAAGCTCTTCACCCCCTTATTTTCTTCACATTTATTTGGGATACTTTCTCATGCTTTAGTGATGAGAATATATTTTTATTTTGGATTTTTTTTTCTTTTGAGCAAGGGATTTATGTAGTGATGATAATCACTATTTATTTTTCTTTGTTTCAGGATTTTTGCTTGTTTTGATGAAAGCAAGGGATTTCTTTGGGTAGGGGGGAGCTTGTCCTTTTTCCAATGATAAAAATCCTAGACCATGTGCATCACAAGATGAGAAAGTAAAAACCTTTATCTTAGGATACCTAGTACCACTTAGTAGCATTCATGTTTCCTTTTTTTCAACTAGGATTTTAGTGTTTTAATTAGTGATGGAATTCCGAAATATACCAGGTGCTATCAAAACTAAATCTCATATATTAAAATTAAATATAGATTTCTACAAAGTTTGATAAAATCACTAGGTATGGCTGAGTGATTGGAAACCCTTAGTATATTCCTTATAGCAACAAGATGGGTTATGTTGAAAAATATAGTTACACACATGGGTTATGGATGATGATGGATTTTTAAGATGCATGATTGAGGTACAAATGTGGTGTTGATTGTAAGATTGTGAACACAACCTACATAATGCAACTATAATGGATGCAATGTGCCTAATGAAATGCAACGAATGGATGCAAATGCAAAATGTTTTTGTATTTTTGATGCTTTTAATTCTTTTTGAGTTTTTATTATTCTGAATATTTTTGGTATTTTTGATTTTAAACTATTTTTGTGCTTTTGATTTTTGTTTTTGACCAAAGGGCTTTAAGATGTCTTTGGGGCTTTTTGTGAGTTGACCAAAGGGCTTTAAGATGCCTTTTGAGCCTTTTGTGATTTTACCAAAGGGCTTATGATGCCTTTGGATCCTTTTGTGATTTGACCAAAGGGTTTATGATGCCTTTGGAGCCTTTTGTGATTTGACCAAAGGGCTTTAAGATGCCTTTGGAGCCTTTTGTGATTTGACCAAAGGGCTTATGATGCCTTTGGAGCATTTTTTAAGTTGACCAAAGGTGTAATGCTGCCTTTGGGGACATTGTTTTTTACCAAATATATTATGATGCCTTTGGAGCCTTTTAATTTTTTGAAGTTTTCTATTGTTTTTGTGATTTTAAATTTTTTTAACTATTTTTGATATTTTTGATATTTATTTTAATGTTTTTGTATTTTGTTGTGTTTATGTGTAAAATTCCCTTAGATAAATAATTTTGAGAGTTTTTGGCTCCTCAACACCTTCTAGTGATGTTAAGCAATATGCTTCAGGTCCAATCTTCTCAGAGATGATATAAGGATCTATCCAGTTGGCCATAAATTTGTCTTGCAAATGCAGTGGCAGATTTGAGTTATGTTGGTTCTATTTAAGCACAAGATCCCTAACCTTAAATTATCTTAGGTGTACTTTATTGTTATAAGCTTGTGTTATATGATCTTGGTAAACACAAATATTCTAAAGAGCATTGATGCGATGTTCATCCATAAGGGTCAACTGATCTAGGCGAGCTTGCCATGCAGTGTTGTCATTGATGAACTCTTTCAATGTGATGTGCAATGTTGGAATTTCTAACTCTAAGGGCATAATGTCCTCAGTGCCATATACAAGTGAGAATAGGATTTCCCTAGTGGGTATCCACATGCTAGTCTTGTAAGCCCATAATGCAAGGGGTAATTGCAGATGCCAATCCTTATGATTTTCTTTCACTATCTTCTTTAATATGGCTACTATTATCTTGTTTGAGGCCTCTAATTTCCCATTTGCCTACAGATAATATGGTGTCGCAAAACTATACTGAATGGTGTATTTGGATGTTAAATCCTGCATATTTTTATTTTTAAATGACGAACCATTATATGAGATTATTTTTTATGGTACCCCAAAGCAACAGATGGTATTGTGAAGTATGAAATCTGCAATTCATGGTCCAATTGTTGATTTTAGGGGAACTTATTCCACCCATTTTGTGAAGTACACAGTGGTCGTTAATATAAAAACGTGGTAGCCCGATGATGGGGGAGAAATATTTTTGATTAAATCAAAACCCCACTAAGAAAATGGCCAAGCCACCTGAATGGGTTGTAAGGCCTGAGATGGTAGGTGCATTAGATTTTCATGATCTTTATATTTAACATATTTCTTGACATACTCGCAACAATCCTTCTCCATTATGGGTCAGTAATAGCCCATTCAAAGGATGCACTTAACAATGGCCATGTCGTTAAAGTGGCCACCGCATGTACCGTTATGAGCTTGTGAAATCACCCAAGCTAATTCTTGGAGCTCTAGGCAATGAAGGATGACTCCATCGTAGCTTTGATGATACAATATGCCTCCCAACAAGACATATATTGTCTCTTTCTATTTGAATGCTTGTCTTTCAGCATGTGACAGTCCCTATGGGATGACTCTAAGTTTTAGGAAATCTTGTAATTGGGATAGCCAATCCTAAAAAGCTACAACATTAACATATAAGATGACTTATTCCTATTTTGATTCGATTTGCACAAATGTATATTGAGAAACAACCTTATGGTGAATGATGGTACCATCATCCATAGGACCCTACGAGATCAAGGTCCCCCAAGGCACCTTCATTAAAAATTCTTTGGCTTTACAAAACTAGTCATGGTCTGGTTCTATATTAATCATGTTGATTGATTCTTTGTTATCAAAGGCCTCATGCTACATCACTAAATGTGAGAGCATTTTCACATGAATGGTAGTGAAATCCACAAACAAATTCTAATGGATCAAGGATACCAAAGATGAAATAGTGTCTACGAATCTATTTTATGTGCGAGGGATTGCCTCAATGTCGTACCATTCTAGTTGGGCTAGATAGGTGTCAAAAAGTTCCTTATAAGCTTTCAAGATTGGATCCCTGCATTGTAATAATCCCTTGAATTGGTTGAATATGATGAGGGAATCATCAAATATATTTATCCTTTTGATCTTCATAGTGATGGCTATTTGGAGACCCAATATTAGGGCTTCATATTCGATGTTGTTATTCATGCAAGGGAAGTCTAGCTTAAATGACAAGGGCATTAGAGCTTCTTATGGTGTGAATAACACAATCCCTACACCACCTCCTTGCTCACACTTTGAACCATCGAAGAACAAAATTATGTTATCTTTACTCTCAAGTTCTTCGGTCTTGGGTGCTTTTGATAATGTGAAGACTACATCATCAGGAAGTTCTATGGTGAGGGGCCTACTATTATGAAGAGGTGCCTCAACCAATTGATCAGCTATGACTTATCTCTTGATGAAATTTTAGCTTATGAATTCCAAGTTGAATTTTGTCAATAGCATGATCCACTTTGCAATACGTGTATTATGATATGTCTTTATTATCATATACTATGAAGGATTTTGCTTGGATATTACATACATTGTATGGCTCAACACGTAGTGGCACAATTTCATGGTTGCAAATACCATTACTAAGCACAACTTTTCTACGTATGTGTATCCTATCTCGTAGCTCACCAAGGTGTGGTTGATGTAATATATCACTTGTTCTTTATCTTGCATGTTATTTTGACCCAACATGGTGCCCAAAGAAAATTTTATAGCAAATATGTATAGTAGGAATGACATGTTTGGCCTTGGTGGAGCTAGGACTGGCAAAATTTCCAAGTACTTCTTGATTTTAGCAAAGGCTTGCTGATATTCTTCATACCACTAGAATGGGACCCCCTTATGTAGCAACCAATTCATGGATCGATATTTGTCTGATAGTTGTATGATGAATCATTTTATGGGTTCTACTTTGCCCTGCAAGCTTCTTAGCTCTTTTATGTTAGTAGGTGGGACCATTTATAGGATAGCTTGTACCTTTGATGGGTCTACTTTGATGCCTTGTTTAGAAATAATGAATCCCAAGAGTTTTCTAAAAGTTACACCAAATATGCATTTCTTGGGATTCACCCTAGCATTGTGCTCAATCAGGTGATCGAAGACCTTCTTGAGGATATCAGCATTCTCTTCACACAATAATGACTTGGCCAGTAAGTCATCGATATAGTATTCTAAGATCTTGTGCATGTAGTCATTGAAAATGTAAGTCATAGCCAACATATATGTGGCACCAGCATTTTTAAGACCAAATGGCATTACTTTGTAGCAAAATGTCCCCCATGGAGTTGTGAATGTGGTTTTATGCTGGTCTTCAATTTTAAACCAAATCTAACTGTAACCAGAAAAATCATCCATTAGGGAGAGCATATCATGACCTTTAGTTGCATCTACAAGAGAATCTATATTGGGCAACACGAATGAATCCTTTGGTGTTGCCTTATTGAGATCCCTAAAATCCATGTAAATGCAGATTCTTCCATCAGGTTTTCTTATGAGCACCATGTTTGATACCCATTATGGATAGTAGGTACAATGAAGACTACATCCAATAGTTTCTACAACTCATTATTTACCATAAAAGTGACGATTGGATGCATCTTTATGAGATTTTTCTTGATAGGTTTCTTTGTGGGTTCTAGCGAAAGGTTGTGGACAACCAATTTTGGTTCTATTCCTGGTATATCTTTTTAGGTCCAAGAAAAGAGACTTGGTCTCTCTTTCAATAAAAGAATAATGATGGCCTATTCTTCTAGATATAATATTTCTTTGAACTTGAATTTATTTGGATTATATGGATCATGACTGATGTCCACTTTGAAAGTATCCTCTATTGTCATATGTGACCCCTCCTAAATTTGGTGAGGAGTGGGGATTAAATGGATGTCATATACTGTGTTCAAAGGTTCCACTGAATCATGGTTAAAACCATCATGATAGACATCATGTGTGCAACTTGGTGCAAAAATGGAATGGTTGTAGCATCTCTTCATTAGGTAATAAATCTCCACGCTCTAGGGGTGAGTCCACATGATCCTAATCAATAGCATCTAAGTTAAGACACAATGGTTTTGTAGGATCTATTGGGTTATGGAGTGAAGTGGTCAAATTAATGGAGATCATGTTGATGGATGGGATGAAATCTCCAAGACCACATGGGTGAAATTCTGCATTAATGTTTTTCCTTCCATACTCAATATGTGGCTCTAGGGATATGGGGATCTCAGGATCCAAACTATGGATAGACAAGATGATGGGATTTTTAGGCTACAACAACTCTATAAATGTAGGTGGATCGAGGAAAACCATGTGATAGATGATGTCTAGATTTACTAGTCTTCCTAGGAAGAGAATGTGAGGATCTATAGTGTAGAGTATCGCCTCTCTTTCAATAAGTGTATTGACTTGACATAAGTGACGAGGCCCAAGATAAGTCATCTCGGTCTCATCCTCATAGTCGTTATCATATATGAAGAAACCCTCATTCCTACCCATTGGAATTGGGTGGTGACTTGCCTATTGATACCTAAGATAGACCATTTTAATCTCATCTTCATAATCATCGTCACTTATGAATAATCCATTGGTATTTACAGTTAGGCCTACGATGTGGCATGCACTTCTTGGACTGAGGTAGGCCATCTCAATTGAGTTTTCTAAATCATAGACACTCACATTCGAGATGTATCAACTCTCTGTGTTACTTGCCCAAGCAAGGTGTTGAATATATTGAGGCCCATGGTAGGCCAATATGGTTTCATCTTTAGATTCACTAGTGACATACTAATTTTCCTCTCGCTCATAACCATATATTGGCTCATCCTCTCATAGGATGATTCCTAATGGGTATTTTTTGAGAGAATAATTTGGATGATACTCATCGGGGTCCTATATTAACCATGGCCACCCTTTTGTCACTAAAGTAGCCTCTGCTTGGGGGTTGATAGGTATTCTAGTCAATATTTTCCTTGAACCCCAAGCTTAGCCTATCTAGAGCTATTGCCAATGAATCATCATGGATTTGTATTTGATACCCTAGACCAAACCTATCAATAGGCATATGGTATTACAATAATAATTAAAGCCAACACCCTTGCTTATACATACCTAAGCCATAACTATGCCAATGGCACCACTTAAAGTACCTTAAAACAAACTCAAGATTTAACAAGTAATGAAAATTCATGGTGAATGGTTCATCCTCATCCTCTTCAATATCAGAAGCATTATGGGCACAATCCAAACCAACATAGATGAATTTGGTTTGGTTAGGGGGAATTCCTAATGGAACCACTATCCCTATTGGCAAGTTTGGGACTCTTGGCCATCCCATGTCTTGTGTAGACTCGATAATAGGCATGAAAGTCACATTATTCACAAGATATTTACCTAACCCTATTTTGTCTAAGTGAAATATCACCTGCAGTGTAGATGACACCATTGATGAAGCAAACAAGGTAGGTTGAGGTACCTCCTCAACTTTGTCCTGGAAATCTTCCTCTTCCATAGGATTTGGAATTTCTATAGCTGCTATAGTTGGAAGTTCTTTAGGTCCTTCCTCCACTAGGGGTGCTTTTAGCTTCTGATATTCTCTTTCTTTGAACATTATGGATTTCTCATAAGTACCAGTAGCTTTAGATGTAGGAGGTGGTGCTAATATGTATGGGTCACCTTGTAGCACCCTAAAATTGGTGTAGTAAAACCTTAATAATTACAATTACTCTAAGTAAATATTCAAATTCAAATTTCAACCCCCAAAACCGCTCCCAAACCATCGTGCAACCCGTTTCCTCCTTTCCCGCGCCATTTTTAGAGTTTGTTTTGACCGTTTGACGATATCGTCGTCGATCAGACGATATCGCCTTAGATCGGACGATTTCGTCTGGACTAGGACGTCCAGACGATCTTGTCCCAAAACTAATTTTTCTCAATTAGCCTCTGTTCCAACGGCATCTCTAATCCGGGCAGAAGCGTGTCTGCGCCGTTAGAGACCCTCCCCGTTGGAGATCTCCCAAATTGGGATGATCTCCAACCTCCTAACCTCCCTCCTAAGCCTATTTAAACTTAGGCCCTCCCCTTAACCTTCCCCTGGCTGAATTTTCTTGTAAATCGACCTTCACACGCATTAGAATAATCTGTATTACCATCTACATTTGTTGCATCCAATTTTCTTGCAGGAACCTTGTCATTTTTCAGTCGGAGCAAGCTTACATCGTCGCAGACGATCCTATTCAGATCGGAGATGATCCTGTCAAATCAGAGACGATTTCGACTGCAATCATCATTGGGGGCAATCAGTGCCCAGAGTTTGCATTTTCCTCTTTTCATCTGCTATTTTATTCTGCAATTAGCTAGTTTATTTATTATTTTTTGCTATTCTGCATTTTGGAGTTCACCCATGTAGCTTTAAATGCATAATTAAGTCACCAATTGTCATCAAATCATTGTAGTGCACTCGTATTTTGCTTATTATCATCATTTTAATGTTATTGTTGTTATTCTACATCATTGCCCTCTATTAGAATAGTTGCATTTTTTGCATTTTGTGTCTACTTCTCTGATTGCAGGTCTCTAATGAATTCGTCGAGAATTCATCAGATCTCAGACGATCTTGTACGATAGCGAGACGATCCTGTCAAATCAGAGGCGATCCTGACTGCTTCAAGAATCGAGAATCTCCATCAGACATCCGGATCAGGTATGGTTCTGTAATTTAGCTCTTTCTCTTTGTTTTTGTTCATATTTGTCTATTGTATTTCATCTAGTCTGCATTTTCATAATAGTATAACTTAGATTCATTTGGCCAAACCTAGGACTCGAATGTTTAAAGATAAAATTGAACACATAAAACACATTCCCAACCTAGGCATGGAAACTGCCATTCAAACGTTTCCTGGTGAACCCACCATCCGTCGAAAAATCACCATAATACACCTCCCCGAGAGGCGGGACCTTCGCAAGGCCTCTCAGTCCGAGGTACCGCGCCATCCTTTTCCCATCCTCCTTCCGGGCACGGATCCTATAGCCTGAAGGTAAGGATGCGAAAAATTTGGAGCGATACATTTTGGTGAACCCGACGTGAAACTAAAACCTTTTGAAAACAATAAAAACAACAAAAACATAGATGCATTTAAAATCATTAGAAAACTAATAAGTTGCATATCATGTTTAGATGGTAGCTCCTAGGAAAATATTAGCAGTTATTATAAATGTTGAAAACCAATTGGCTGCCATAGAAGTTAATTTTGTGCTTAGTGTGCCTGAAATAGATAGAAATCAACTTTTGTGGGACGAACTTGATAGAAGACTAGGTGTCATTTCATCTAGGTCAACCGAACTTAGACAAATCAAAAGGCTTGTCCTAGATAGAATCCTGGATCCTCATCAACTTGTCTTTTATCATGAACTTTAGAGAGCCTGCCATAGATGGTTAGCTTATAGGAGAGCTCTTGTGTCTTCAGAATTGTTCACCTTCGAGGAATACCTCGAGAACGCAGCCACTATACACCAGTTCCTAGGTCGTATAGAAGACCAAGAGGTCGTTCTTACGGATAGAGAAATATGGAATAGAGTTCCTCGAGATGTGTTATATCGAGAGTATTGCCACGAGCTTTACTTCTATCAACCAGAATCTGAGACAGATAATATCACTATAGCCCTTTTCATTAAATTCTTGAAAGAAAATTTTCAATTTGAAGAAGAACACTTCATGACTCCTGAAGAACTTGAGCCCATTAATGACATTTATAAATTATTTATAGAAAACTAGATCATTGCTTTCATTATTTCTTGCATTTATTGTGTTGTTTCTTATCTTTACAATATTATTACAAAAACAAGAAAAACTAAAAAAAAAAATAAAAACCAAAACATTTCATTTTAAATATTGTAGTAGGTATATAATTAATATATACCTCTTAAGCTTGTTGCATATATATATATATATATATATATATATATATATATATATATATATATTTTTCTGAAATCTAAGTTTAAGCACAATGCCTAAACTTAGGAATGGTAAACAAAGTGAAGGAGAAGAAGAAGATTGGTTAGAAGATAAAACTAGAAACCCAAATGTCCTTCTCGAGGATCCAATTCCGGAAGGAGAAACTCTAGATCAACGAGAAGATGACCTAGGTGAAGACAATGAACAAGAAGAAAATGTTAAAGAGGATGGATCCTCATCCCCTAGAGTAGCTCTAGATGGAACTATTGCTTTTGATAACTTAGATCATTTCTGGAAATTTTTCAATAATAACATTGGCGCTCTTAATATGGCGGTTCGTATTGATAAAGGGCAAATTAGTGACACTCAAGCAGCCATGGAACATATGTTTGATGTGCACACTAATCCCTTGTCTTTCATTGATCAAGAAAGTGATAAGGCTGGACCATCCAATAGAGATATGGTCACTATGATTCAAAACATGCCAAAACAACAGGTTACCCAACCTCCTAAGGAACTTGTTATTGAGCCTAAAATCATTCCCACACAAAAGAAAACTTCCTTCTCTGCTTTACTTCGCCAAACTATTGATCAATATGCTTCAAGTAAACAAAAATCTAAAATGAAGCCAAACACCAATTTTCAACAATCTGGAATACGACATAATACAACTTCAAAATTCCTTCATAACACCTTTCCTACCAACAATTTACACAATAGCAATATAGCATCTAATATGCATGTCCCTCCATCATATGCTCACAAATCCCATATCAATGCCCTACCGAACCAATATGGTGGGCAAACTAGTAATCTGGAAGCCATGGTGAAACAGTTAGCTTCGCGTATGGACGAGATAGATCCCTACCGTCCCTCGTACAATTATCGAGAGATATGTAGTCAACCTTTGGATCCCATAGTTGTAGCACAACCGTACCCTAAGCATTTTCCCATGCCCATCCTGCCTATATATAAAGGAACTGAAGATCCCATAGAGCATCTTCGCATGTTTAGGATAGCATGTCATGATATATCACATGATGACTTGCTATTACTAAAAATGTTCCCAAAAAGTTTAGGTGGAATGGCATTAGAGTGGTACTATCAATTGCCCACTCATTCTTTGAGAAATTTTGAAGAAACAGTTGAATCTTTTGTCCATCAATTTAGTGCCTACATCGAGAGGCATGTCACCATTAAAGATTTATACAACTTAAAACAAGACAAGGATGAATGTTTTGCTGATTTCTTAGCTAGATGGAGGCAGGTTGATAGGAAAACTGCACTTTGTGCTACCTTATAGAGAAATGTTGGACATTTTTATCAATAATTTGCAAGAACAAATATCTTATGAGTTATCAACTGCTACTTTAACTACCTTCGATCAAGCTATAGATTTAGCTCGAAGAGTAGAAGATGCCCTCATTAGGAGAGGCCAACTTAGGAAGAAGGATGATGAGAAAACATCCAGAAATCAATATAAAAACAAACAAGTCGTAGGTGACGGAGTCACTGACAGTAGAAATGTTGCTAATATCAATGCAACGAAGACAACAAAAAAATTTATATTGAAACCTCTTGATAAACCTCCTCGAGAGTTTACTAGATTGAATCAACCATTATCAACTATTTTACCTCAATTACTCGAAAGAGGTTTGATTCAATTACCAGCTATCCAGGAACCTGATCCAACCATACCCGGATACAGAGCTGACTTACACTGTGATTTTCATAGAGGACCTGGACACTCTACCAACGCTTGTAAAAGGTTGAAACATAAAATACAAGATTTGATTGATAATAATGAAATGGAAGTGCAAGCTTTCCAACCTAAACAAAATACTCCTAATAATCCTCAAAAGACCATTCCCCAAAATCAAAATCAAAATGCTAATCAATCATTAGACATATTTCAACATCCTTTACCAAGACATGGTAAAGAGGTGGCCAATCAAATCGAACATCATAATGTTCCCCCTCCTACCCGATATGTAGGGACTATTAGCGGACAATTACCTATTCAGGATCCTCAAATATTTGACACAACCTTATCCCTGGTCACAACCAGGCCCCTACATAATTTTCAAACTCCCGATCCTAGTGATGTAGAATCAGATACTGAAAGTGAAATAGACATCACTTCAAACCAATCGAATAGTTCTAAAAATGAATCAGATCCTATTCAACCTATCACAGATGCTATGGTTCAGGAAGAACCATTTCCTAGAAGAGTTACTACTCGACCCTCTTCTAATCAATTCCTCTCTAATGAACAAGCCATAAACGCTCAACCGAGACCGGTTCAGCGTCCTCAATATAACATTGTAGGTACCATCGTAGTCGTCACACAACAACAGGCTCAAAATTCTCAACAAGAACCAAACCGGAATGATGGATCAGCTCCATTTGTTTTGAAAAATCCCAATAAAGGGAATCATGCTCCTAATGTTCAACCTAAACCCCCTTACAATATTAATGAGCAATTATCTAATACTACGGCCAGAATTTCCCTTTTGGATTTATTAAGATCTTCTCCTACCCATAGGGATGAGTTGATGCTTACATTAAGCCAAATGATGGTACCTCAAAACATTCAACTTGAAGCCATGGCCAATACTATCATCACTAGAGAAGTCGATTGTATTGACTTTCGGGATAAAGATATCCCACAACACGGTTTACATAAGGATAATCCCTTATATATTACTGCTCTAATTGGAGATGTAGCTGTTAAAAGAGTCCTGATTGATAATGGTTCATCTCTAAACATTTGCACTTTTGACTTCTACCAACGATTTGGCTTTAGAAGTGATGAAATGAAGAAAACTGACATGATCATAAAAGCTTTCAATGACGAAACACAAGAAACGTGTGGAGTTATTACCATCCCATTGCAAGTTGGTCCTAGAACCCTAGATACAACCGTGTTTATTGTACATTGCCCAACATCGTACAATATACTTTTGGGTCGTCCTTGGATCAATGCAATGCGGGCTGTCCCATCAACTTTACACCAATGTGTTAAATTCGAATTTAAAAACCAGTTGGTCACTATCCATGGTGACCCTAGACCCTTTGATATGTGTGCTTTGGCAGAACCTGTTGGAGTGCAATTTTGCCCCGCTCTGTCATCCACACATCCTAGTTCTTATTTTTCATCTAAACGTGTGAAACACACACACATAACATCATCTACCCCATCAACTACACCTATACATTTAACTCAACCATCTTCTGAACAAATCACACTAGAACCTCAAAAAGATCTTAAATCTACAACCAATTCTTCATGTTCCATCCCTATAATCTCAAAACCTATAGACCCATTCATTAACACTTCCACATTATCAACATCTATCATACCTTCCACATCTAAAGATATAGGGAATGATCCTTCTACATCTTACGCTCTTTTTGATGAACTTTTACCAGATTTATCCACAATCTTAATATCAGAAAAAACAAATGCTTTCATGCAAGATTCAATTATTTTCAATAACTTGCCGCCATCTCCTCGTACCTTGGGCCTCCCACAACCTATGGGAAGTACTTACCAAGTCGGGAGTTGTGCTTTTATTTATAAAGGATATGACTAGGGAAGAATACCTCGGAATATCAAAACTCATCATGATGGATATGCTCGGTGTTATTTTACTAATGAGTATATTAAAGCTAAACCCATAATGCTTAAAATGGGATATAAAGGGAAAGGCTTGGGACCTTTCCAAAATGGCATGAAAGAACCTTTCGAGGTAGAACCGTGGCCTACCCGATGTGGTGTGGGCCTATTTCCTAGTAAGGGTCAACCCTTTCCTTTTGAAGATGATGATCAACTCATATGTTATCAAGATTATTTAGATAGGCGTGATGATTTGCCTCTAAAAAATCAGCCATTTACATGTAACATGCTATCCATAGCTTACCATGAATTGATTGCTGACTCCGATGAGGAGTTGGAAGGAGATATCTTCCACGATGTCTCCGTTGAAGAGATGTTACACAATGGATTTTATTTTGATGGTTCTATACCAACTATAGCCCAGCTTGAGGCCACTAATCCTCAAGATGAATTATCCAACTTAACCTTAAAATAATTACAAGAATTGGGCGTCTCACCCGCCCCACCTAATTTTGAAAGAGATCTACACATGGAAGTCGAAAACGTCATTAAAGTTAACATTGGAGCTGAGGATAATCCTCACATAATCAATATTGGGTCAGAATTAAGTCAAGAAAAACAAGAGCAATACATTGCATTCCTTAAAGAATATGAAGATGTCTTCGCTTGGACATACGAAGATATGCCGGTCTGGACCCTTCCGTAGTCATGCATCATCTAGTAGTCCATCCGGATGCTAAACCTGTTAAACAAAAACTTAGAAAAATGCATCCCAAAGTGGCCCTGCTAGTCAAAGGGGAGTTAGAAAAACTCCTAAATGTTGTTTTTATACAAGCTATTGATTATGTTGAATGGATCTCAAATGTAGTTCCAGTCACCAAGAAAGAAGCTACCAAAGTTAGGGTTTGCACGAGACTTTAGAGATATTAACGTTGCATGCCCTAAGGATGATTTTCCTCTTCCAAACATGGATCAAATCATTGACTTTACTGTCGAAAGTGGAATGATGTCCCTAATGGATGGATTTTTTGGCTATAATCAGATCAGGATAGCTCCTGAAGATCAGGCTAAAACAACCTTTATTACCCCTTGGGGTACCTTTTGTTGGAAAGTGATGCCATTTGGCTTAAAGAATGCAGGTGCAACATATCAACGAGCTATGACTTATATTTTTCATGATATGATGCATGATATCCTACATGATTATGTAGACGATATTATAGCTCACTCTATTAATGAAGATAATCATTTAGATGATTTGAGAAAAGTTTTTAATCGCTTAAGAGAATATCTTATTCGATTAAATCCAGCCAAATGCATATTCGGAGTTAAGTCCGGTAAACTATTAGGGGTTATAGTTTCTTTACGTGGTATCAAAATTGACCCTCTCAAGATTGCGGCTATCATTGATATGCCCGCACCTACCAATATATCTGAATTACGAAGTTTACAAGGTAAACTTCAAGCTATCCATCGCTTCATCGATAAGTTGGCGGACAAAACCGGTCCCTTTCTTAAGCTCCTTAAGAAGGATGTCCCTTTTAATTGGGACGACGAATGTAAAGAAGCTTTTGAACTTCTCAAACAATACCTCCTTACCCCACCTGTGCTTTCACCACCTAAACCTGATCGCCCATTTCTCCTGTATATTTCAGCTTCAGATTCTGCCTTAGGAGCTATGTTAGCTCAGCTTGATGATGCGAAGAGAGAACGTGCTAATTATTATATTAGCCGAACCTTCATCAGTTATGAAACCCGCTACACAGCGTTAGAAAAACTATGTCTAGCAGTTGTTTTTGCTACGCAAAAATTATGCCATTATATGCTTAGTCAAAAAACTTATGTCATTGCTAAATATGATCCCTTGAGGTATCTCATGAGTCGACCTTATTTATCGGGTCGTACCACCAAGTGGGTTCTTGCTCTAAGCGAGTTTGACCTCACGTTCATAGGACAGAAGTCTGTTAAGGGTCAAATCATAGCAGATCAATTAGCTGCTGCACCCTTAGAGTCTACCCATCCCCTCATCATTGAGTTTCCTGATGAATGCCTTCAATTAGAGGCAGACCATATTGAGCAATGGTCCTTATACTTTGATGGAGCCCGATGCATGAGTGGGGCTGGTGCGGGTATTATTTTAATATCCCCACAAAAACATCTTATTCCTCTGTCCTTCAAATTAACATTTGCTTGCACCAATAACACTGCTGAATATGAAGCTCTCATCCTCGGATTACGAGCTGCCTTGGCGCTAAAAATTAAACATCTGTTAGTTTTTGGTGATTCTCAACTTGTCATAAACCAAATTAATGAAGTTTATCAGACCAGAGATGATAAACTGTGCCCATATAAAGCCTATGTTTTACAATTAATGTCTCTATTTGATCAAGTTACCTTGGAAGCTATTCCTCGAACTTGCAACCGTGCGGCTGACGCTATGGCCGCAGTTGCATCTCTTCTGCCCTTGGAGTTAGATGACGAATATGCCACTATCATTATTCATCGACTCTAGGAACCGACTTCAAATAAGTCATGCTTAGAACCTTTGGATGTGTTTCTAATCAATGAAACTACTCCTGAACCTTGGTATATGAGATATATTTGATTTTCTTCAAAATGGGACTTTCCCTGCCAATTCTAATAGAAACCAGCGTCGGTTATTACGTCGACGCGCAAGTCGATTTGTAATCATTGGCAATACTTTATATAGGAGATCTTTTGAAGGTATCCTATTAAGATGTTTGAATCTAGAAGAATCCAAATCAGCCTTGAGTGAAGCCCACGATGGATCTTGTGGAGGACACTTCAGTGGTAGTGTCATTGCTAAAAAGCTCCTTAGGATAGGATATTTTTGGCCTACCATGGAGAATGATGCACATGAGTATGTGCGCCATTGCGACAAGTGCCAGAAACATGCTGACCTTGTCCATGCCCCTGCACAAGAGCTGCAGGCTATTTCATCTCCTTGGCCCTTTTCAAAATGGGGCTTAGACATTATTGGCAAAATCAATCCTGTGTCATCTGATGGACACAAATTCATCATAACCGCCACTGAGTATTTCACGAAGTGGGTTGAAGCTATGCCTTTAGCTTCCTGCACTGGCACACAAGTTTCTAAATTTATTTTTAATCAAATCATTTGTAGGTTTGGAATTCTTGCAAATCTCATCTCTGATAATGGAACTTGTTTCAAAAATAAAGATGTCAAGAAATTATGCCAAAAATATAAGATTCAACATCGCTGGTCCACTCCCTATTATCCTCAGGGTAATGGTCAAGGAGAAGCATCTAACAAAACCTTAATCAAAATTCTCAAAATATTGGTCAATAAAGCTGGCCGTGGCTGGCACATTCAATTATATCCGACCTTGTGGGCCTATCGAACTAGTGTTCGAACTCCCACTTGGAACTTCACCTTTTGTTTTGGTCTATGGTGCTAAAGCCATTTTCCCTTTGAATTAGAAGTTCCTTCTTTGGCTCTACTACTTCAAGATACCGAAGTAGGAGATGAATATCGAGCTGGCAGACTCAGTCAGTTGGAACTCCTAGATGAAAAATGCATCAATGCTTTGGAGCATCTCCGTGCCTACCAAAACAAGCTTAAAAGATCATATGCTAAAAAAGTTCGTCCTCGATCCTTTGAGATCGGTGACCTTGTTTTAAAAGAAAATCAAAAAAATACTAATGCAACTAAAGACCTTAAAGGTAAATTTGAGCCCAACTGGCTTGGACCATACATTATCACTGCTAAATTTGAATCGGGAGCATATAAATTATCTACCTTAGATGGTAAAGAACTTAAAGAACCCATGAACATTTTGCATCTTAAACGTTACTATGCGTAACAAAAATTAATCATTTCATCATTTGTACATATTTTGCATGTTGTTTTATTTTAAAAAATATATCAAATTGTTTACACAAAAACAAAAACAAATAAAAATAATAAAAATAAAAACAGCAATACTCTTGACTCTTTCGAAACCAAAACCAAATAAAGAAGAAAGAGAGAGTCAACATTCTCAAACTTCTCAAAAAAGTATTTGTATATATTTCTTCTTACAAATGTTGCAGTTATATATTTCAAATTATTTTGGATAAATTAGCATTTATTTGGAATCTCTCACTTTTGCAAACACAAAAATAAGTATCTTGATTTTATCTGGCATGATTACTAATCTCTCTTATATCAAAGTCCACAAAATTCAATTAAATAAAGTTTGAGCAGAGAGAATTGATCTTGTTATTTACTTAAACCAAGCACATCCTTTCACAATAAAATGATTATATTTGTAATGTCCTTGCTATGCTACATAGTAGAAGTGGTTTCTTGAGCGAAAAGTTTCCCTTGCTATCCTATCATGCACATGGTCTAGAATCTTTGAGAATTGGCAAAAGGACAAGCTCACCCCTACCCAGAATAAAAATCCCTTGCTCTACAGCTAATCCGAGCAAGTATCCCTAGCATAGAAAAAAAAAAAGCAAAGTTCAAGAAAAAAAAAAAATGTTATTTTATATCATTACAGCAATGTTCCAAGCATTATCAAGCAAAAATACAAAAGAAAAGCAAAATAAATACAAAAGAAAAGCAAAAGACAACAAAAGCAAAAGCAATAAAATCCCTCTCCCTACCCTTTGAAAAGAAAAGAAGGGTTGATGAGCTTGAATCCCTGGAATTCTCAATTATTCGAAAACTGTGAGGTAAGCCCCATAACAGGTGGTTTGTGCCCAACCTGCTTGGCCTTGGGTAACTCCTAGCGTGGCGATATGTCTGTCACATTAGCGACCTTCTTTTGTACAGACCTATGTCTGCTTATGGATTAGCTAGCTCTTGATAATCCGACTTACATAGTAGTCTGGTATGGTTATATGCATCTCAATCATGGTTAATGAACATTTATTTGGTTCATTCAAATCACTTGTATCATGGTATCTTGCTCAAACTGGTAAATGAACAATGCAATTGCACACACATTTTGTATTTGAGAGATTTTGTGTATCATCATGATAAATCAAGATTGGAAATGAACTCACATATGCACATGGGATTCCTTATAAATCTAACCTTTGTCTTTAAGATACTTTGAAATATTTCTGCAAAATGTTTGGAATAAATTCATTTTCTTCTTTAAAGTACAGTTGTTTAGTATAAAGACAACTACATGCATAATCAAAAAAATCAAAATTTCTTTCAAACCATACAATAAAAATATACATATATATATTGTCGACTTTCGCGACGATGGTATAGTTCCAAAACCAAAATTGGAATTTTATGCCTAGCGCAAGTCCTCATCTTCATATTTTCTGTTTATTAAAAATCAACCATGCAATAAAACTATCTCTTTTTGGATTTCGCGATGATGGTATAAGTCTATACCTAAATATTCTATGCCTAGCGCAAACCATTATACCAATTTTATTCTCCATTTATTTAAAAATCATAAAAAAACCATATGACTTAAATCATTACATTACACAATTATGCTTTAAAAACAAACAAACACCTATTCTATTTCATGTCATCATGTCAAATTGCAAATTTGCAACCATGGTATAATTTCTAAGGAATTATTCAACATTTTATCACACTTAGGAATTTATGCCTAGCAAAAGCCATTTTAAAATATTTCATGCATAATATTTTCATGAAAAGTCTGAAGACAAAATCATCATCATCATCATTTGCATCCTCACAACCAAAGTCTTAAGGCAGTATCTTAAGCACCCTTGTACTTTTAACAATATTTCTATCCTTGGGATTAGCTTGACGACCGAGTGAGCGGCGACTCCATGAAATGGTCTATAATAGCGACAATGTCCTTTGAAATTATTGTTAAAAGTCTTTTTATTTTTATCAAATCACCTCATCACAAACAACCAATTTGTTCTATCAGATTATTTCATTTAAATTTTAAAGCATTTATTAAAAACCATACATATTTCCAATGACATAATTACATGAATCATTAAATCAATCACACCAAAACATTAAAAGCATCATACAAACGCATAAGACAAGTCATATGATCAAAAAAATATCTCATCTATATATATATCAAATATATGTACATCATCTCAAAAATAGATTGGTATGCCACAATCTACATCTTGGCATACTCAATCCTCTCAAATCATATAATCAATCTATAGTGCAGTAGCCTAGCCTCGAGAACCCCTCGAGCTCTCAGCCTCATCTCCTCCCCCACCCTGAGGTGGACGAGGTGGCCCCATCGCAGTATGTGTGGTACTACGAGTCCTAGTTGTCGATCGAGAGGAAGTCCTCGATGACCCAATCCTTGATCGGGTCGGCAATGTCGGTGGCAGCTGTACCCTCTGACCCTCTGGCACCATCTGGAAGTAGATGCCCTGGTAGAACGTGGTCTGAGCAATCGACCATGCCAGCTCCTGCGTGCTCGCTCCTCCGCCCCATGCTCTGAGGCATGCAATCTCATCTCTGAGCTGTGTAACCTCAGCTCGGTGGCGTGTAGCCTCATCCTGCAATGTCTGCACCTATGCCTGGAGATGGACTGTCTCCGCTCGGAGAGTCACTGTCTCGCTGCTCTCCCCAGTGTCAACACCCTTGCCCTTATCGGGCGATGGTGGCCTCTCTCTCTATGGAGAAGGGGGTCTCTCCTCCCTCCTCTCCCGCTGCCGTGGCCTCTGCTGTGCCTGTGGTCTCCTCTGCTCTCTCCCATCGTGACCCTGTGCCGCCTCAATGGCCACCTGGCATCGCCTCCCCATCCGATGCACAACTACATGGATTGGGCCCTGAGCCCTCGTCATCCGAGGAGGGCGGATGCCTATGTACCAGGCATCGTAGCCGTCGGCTACCCCAGCGTCGTCCCCATCCATTGGCTGAATGGGGGCATCATCTACGTCCTGACTCCAGAATCGTTGCATATCTGGAGCCCCACTAACTGTAGTGTTATCTCAGACAGTCCAAGAAAACTCGTAGTCTCTCAGAGATGGAATCCCCTGCTATAGACCGAACTACCTCAAAACTCGGTCGTACCGGTGGAGCTCCACCTCTCCCCTCTCCATCCTTAGCCAGTAGACTCACTTTGATGCGAGCCAGCTCCTGTCCATCCTCGGCCCACCTTGGATGATCTCTCCAAGGCCTCCGGGTGATGCAGAGTCGGAGACGAGGTCATCTAGTAGTCTCCGGGACATTGGTAGATCTATCCGCCATTGTGCCCCTCTCCGGAGCCACCAATAGAAAACTCGGGGCCTCTCCCCATCAATCCCTATCAGTGGAAGCCCTATCGGCCTCTGCACCATGATGTGCTCCCAGCACCAAACCTGTAGTAGCGATGTCATAACCAGACATCGGCCGCCCTTGTACACGACCCCATGCAGGATCCTGTACAATCGGTAGAGCATGAAGCTCCCCCAAGCAAACCTGTATCCGTGGTCTCTCATGTCATAGACCACATCTGCCAGTACCCATGGTACCCTGCACCCACTCTGGTGGCACAGCAGAAGTCCACCTACCACTCTGGCCAAAACTCGTGTGAGGCTAGATGCCCCAGGCATCTGGCGCAGCGACTCGATGTTCACTCCGCCCTTCTCCAGGGTGAAGCTCGGATCGCCACACAACCGCATCATAGCATGACCCTGGTTGGCCGTAGGAGTGATCAACCATCCTTGTATGGGGATCCTCAATATCCTCCATACATCCTCCAGTGTGGGAGTCATCTCCCCTATCGGTAACCGAAAATAGGAAGAACCTGGATACCACCTCTCTGCTAGGGCTATCAATAGCCCCATATCTGTAGATACCTGTGGCATCTCTGCCACATGCTGCAAGCCGACCTGTGCCAGCTGATCTCGCTCTGCCTGAGACAGGGCGGCCAAGTCATCCCTCAACCCGCCATATTTCCATTCTCTGCTCTTTAGTAATCCCCTCTGCAACATAAACAAAATCAACAATAAAAATCATTACTAAATCATTAATTAAAAATGCAAGTTAAAATAAGTTCAATTTCATAAATGATGATATCGTCCACAATTGGACGATATCGTCCTCAATTTGAGCAAATTCGTCTCCGATTTTTCCAGCCGAAATCGTCCCCTTTTTGATGAAATCGTCCCCCTATCGCTGATTTCGCCCTCAGACGAAATCGGCAATATCGAGACGATTTCGTCTCGACGACGTCGATGGCCCAAAAATGGCCGCGATGCTCAAAAATCAAGCAAATCTAGTCTAAAAAGCATTAAATTCTAAAGTAAAGCATTCTAAACTAAGTTTAGACCCTTACCTGTAGCCCGCACCGGACCTCTGTCGATCTGTGCGCTGTCTCGACCATTTTGTCTGTAGAGCTCCAGAAACCAGAAAACTAAAAAATGAACAGTAACAATGAATTAGGGTTTTACCCTATTTTTCTTAATTTTATTCAAAAACAACTAAAAAAATTTAAAAATTTTGCTTTTCCACGTTTTTACCTCAAACGTTCGATTTGGGTAAAAACACGGAGGGGGCACCATAGTAAGTTGTCGTACGATTCGACCTAGAATCGTCGCCTAAAAATGGGAATAATTTTTGCTTTCTCGTAGATCGAGAAGAACTCATCTTTAACGCATTTTCTTCAGAAAATTCGCTAAAGAGGGGGCAAAATGTAGCACCCTAAAATTGGTGCAGTAAAACCTTAATAATTACAATTACTCTAAGTAAATATTCAAATTCAAATTTCAACCCCCAAAACCGCTCCCAAACCATTGTGTAACCCGTTTCCTCCTTTCCCGTGCCATTTTTAGAGTTTGTTTTGACCGTTTGACGATATCGTCGTCGATCAGACGATATCGCCTCGGATCGGACGATTTCATCTGGACTAGGACGTCCAGACGATCTTGTCCCAAAACTGATTTTTCTCAATTAGCCTCTGTTCCAACGGCGTCTCTAATCCGGGCAGAAGCGTGTCTGCATCGTTAGAGACCCTCCCCATTGGAGATCTCCCAAATTGGGATGATCTCCAACCTCCTAACCTCCCTCCTAAGCCTATTTAAACTTAGGCCCTCCCCTTAACCTTCCCCTGGCTGAATTTTCCTGTAAATCGACCTTCACACGCATTAGAATAATCTGTATTACCATCTACATTTGTTGCATCCAATTTTCTTGCAGGAACCTTGTCATTTTTTAGCCGGAGCAAGCTTACATCGTCGCAGACGATCCTGTTCAGATCGGAGACGATCTTATCAAATCAGAGACGATTTCGACTGCAATCATCATTGGGGGCAATCAGTGCCCAGAGTTTGCATTTTCCTCTTTTCATCTACTGTTTTATTCTGCAATTAGCTAGTTTATTTATTATTTTCTGCTATTCTGCATTTTGGAGTTCACCCATGTAGCTTTAAATGCATAATTAAGTCACCAATTGTCATCAAATCATTGTAGTGCACTCGTATTTTGCTTATTATCATCATTTTAATGTTATTGTTGTTATTCTACATCATTGCCCTCTGTTAGAATAGTTGCATTTTCTGCATTTTGTGTCTACTTCTCTGATTGCAAGTCTCTAATGAATTCGTCAAATCTCAGACGATCTTGTCTGATAGCAGACGATCCTGTCAAATCAGAGGCGATCTTGACTGCTTCAAGAATCAGAATCTCCATCAGACATCCGGATCAGGTATGGTTCTGTAATTTAGCTCTTTCTCTCTGTTTCTGTTCATATTTGTCTGTTGTATTTCATCTAGTCTGCATTTTCATAATAGTATAACTTAGATTCATTTGGCCAAACCTAGGACTCGAATGTTTAAAGATAAAATTGAACACATAAAACACATTCCCAACCTAGGCGTGGAAACTGCCATTCAAACGTTTCCTGGTGAACCCACCATCCGTCGAAAAATCACCATAATACACCTCCCCAGAGAGGCGGGACCTTCGCAAGGCCTCTCAGTCCGAGGTACCGCGCCATCCTTTTCCCATCCTCCTTCCGGGCACGGATCCTATAGCCTGAAGGTAAGGATGCAAAAAATTTGGAGCGATACACACCTCACATAGATTTAGACTTACTTTATGGTTGTTCAAGAGGGATGAAGACCTTATGTACAAGTGTGTCGATGGAAGAACAAAGTCCCCCAAAAATTCAACCTAATGTATGCATTTAAATGGATATTCATCTTATGGAACCACATGCAATTATCCCTCATGCACATACTTGATGCATTGGTGCAATATTGAGGGGACATTGCATGTCCCTTATCTAGGGATGCCTTAGGAGGATGTTGTACTGAATTACCCATTCCAATACATGACACATCATAGGGATGGTCTTTTGCCCTACATGTATAGGTAGAACAATTGTACCAACTATGGAGCACAATTCATCATTGAAAGCTCTCAATGTATAGGAGGTTGGGACAATGTTGGACCTAGGGATTTTTAGGTGCCCTATAGCCTTCATTGTGATAATATTAATCGACAAGCCCATGTCAATTAGGACCCACTTGAATGGTATGTCATTGATTGATGCAATGATATGCAAAGGGGGTCTGCTATGGTAGTAGGCACTACCTTGATTTTTTCATCATAGAAATAGATCATAGGCTCTTGGCACTGCTACACTTGCCCCACAAAGTGTATGAATGCATCTGGGTTCTAGGGTTGGAGCTCGATCGATCTCAAGATCTCTATCAAAGTCTCCCCGTGCCTAGTATATTGTTGTATGAGCTCATAAATTGAAAAATATAGTAATCTAGGATGCATACACCTAAGCTAATAATAACTAAAAAATAACATAAAGCATAAAATAATGAACAAATTTACAAATAACCACAAATAAGGGCTTATTTTATTAAATTTCCATTAAAAATCAATTAGAAATACATCCCTCTTAGGGATTACCAATGTGATACAATTATTACAATCATAGAAAATACCCACACAAGGGTAGGTGTAATTCATAGGCTTCCTAGGTTGACACGAATTGATCCAAGGCAAATGTGGCCTTCTTCTCCATTATTAGAGGCATTTGCTTATTTGAATGACAAGACCCTATTAACCTTGCATCCAAGAAACAATAAGAAACATATTAAAAGCAAAGGTAGCCTCTCTTAATGAGATCTTTAATCCAAATATTACATAAAATATGCTATAAGAAACATGAAATCAAGAAAGCATGTAAAGATATAAATCTATGCTAAAACATGGTAAATTTACCATAAATAATGTAAAGGATACATAGATTTAGTCATCTAACATCCTAATTAAACATTGATAGCATACATACATGAAAATAATAACACTTAGTATAGAATTGACTAATACTTGGAAATGACAGGAATATACCCTAGATCAATGATTCTAATAGCCTAATGAGAAGATAGAAAATTAATCTATAGTAAATTTACCTAAATGAAAAAATAGAAATGTAAACCTACTGCTATAACTAGCTAAAAATAGGATTAAACCTAGACCGTGGGTCTGTGAAGCAGTTGGCACTATTAGCCATGGATGACAGCCATGGTTGAGCTGTGAATATCCTTGTTCTTCAAATCAGGTCTTGATTCCTAAATTCACTTCGTGGAATTGATGCTTAAAGGTCACCTTGATGTCCTCTAACAAATTTGGCAATTGAATTGCTCAGATTGGTGATGGATTGGGCTCAATTAATTTTCTTGATTTCTCCTAGCCCTGCATAGCCTTCTTGATTCCAAATGCCATGTTATCTCCAAATAGGCAACAAAATTATTCCTCTTAATGGATGCAAGTGAGTATGTAATTTTCCAGGGATTCGTTGCACTTTAACTTGATATTATTCTAGACTTATCTCCAATTTTGAGGGGGGTTTTATAGCACTTGAGAAGGCCTTATCTTAGCTTCATGAAGAATCCAAGATCAAGAAAGGATAGCCGAGGTAGTTGGATGGATGTTTCTGGAAATTTCTACCCTCTAGCTGCTTGGATCTTCAACTAATTGGTTGTTGTAACCGAATTTGGATCAGTTGAGGTCCAACTAATTTTGAAGGCTAGTCACGGATCTAAAGCATGACCATCTCTATTAACCATGGGTGTCAGCTGTGGCCAATATTGATTAGGCCAAAATACCTATATTGAGTGGTTAGAACCACTGCTTCACCTTGGAATCTGTCCAAGATCTTTCATATGGTCTTCTAGCATATCCTATATGAGTAGTCACCTTGACATGATGTGTTTTAGATGTCTACAGATGCCCCTTTTGAGATTCATTGTGATATTGAAAAACACTAAGAAAAAATAGACCTCCTAAAATGATGTCGTAGGTTGGATGATGATCATTAGTTTGATCAACATTGGATGTCCAAGTCCTACAAAATAATGTGTATCCTAGAATCATTGCTTCCAACTGGATGGAAGGCTTAAATTTGCAAATATTTGGTAAGATCCAATGATGATCGGATAGCTTCAGTGCTACTATAGGCTTTTGCACCATATAGATCTGAAATGAGGAGAGCTACTAGCTTAACAGTCAGTTTTTTTTTTCCCCAGCAAAGGGTAAGCTTATGATAGTCATTGGCAATGTTTCGTAAGACGAACGCAATTTTGACAAGCTATTGACTTTGATTATGATTATGATATTATGAATACCCCTTCAAGAAATGTATCGATAAGGGTAATGACAATTAAATAAAGTGACGAGTCATGAATGACTTGAATAATTTAAGGTTTAGCACTTGATACTTGGCTAGGCTAATCAACTATGATTACAACTGTAAATATTAAGTATATTTCTATCCTATGGAGCGGTCCAACCATGAAGGCTTTCTTAGGGAATCAAAATGATAATAATTCCAATTAGGTATTTTTTGAATCATATTTTTTGATGATGTGCTAAAAATATCATAGAAGAATTGACATGATTGCTTCATTCCCATGGAGCAATCCAACCTCCAAGGCCTTCTTCAGTATTTAAATGAAGCATATCAATTCTACGATGATGAATTTATCCCAAATGTCCTTATGGTAATTTACTCATCTTGTCAAATTTCATGGAGTTCCAGTTGTTGCAACTGTCACATGTATAGGGTAAATAATTGGATACAAGGCACATTTGACTTTTGAATATATCTATTTTTTTTGTTTTTTTTAATATTTTTGAAAATTTTGGTGAGGTGGATATTTTTAATTTGATATTTTGAAACTCCTCATGGTGGGATTTTGGAGCATTTATTGTATTTTTCTAGCCATGCTTGTCATACGCAACTGAATTTTCAAATTTTCCTAGTTGTGGCTCCGAACCGTAGTCGAAAAACCCTATCCTGCACCCATGGGTGTCAGCCACGATCAAGGGTAAAATGGAAAATATTTCAGAAAAATTTATCATTTTCAATGTCATTATTTCCAATTGTTAGCTTTGCAAACTTGAGTTCTCTAAGAGGTGAGTTATCAGATTTGACACAGAATGTTGTTGCAAACTCGACCTCACTACCACCCGCACTAATGGTAGACCAACTTGGAGGTGCCAGTGCTACTAAGGTAGAAGCACACAAACCCTCATTTTTGCAATTACCAGATAAAATTGAACCTCATTAAGTAATGAGTTAAATGAATAAACTAAACTATCAAAAATGAACCACACCCTAGCTTAGGATTAGTCTAGGTTAGATTAGAAGGGGTGGGTTTAATTTTTGGGGTGCCTCGAGATGGGAAATGACCCCAAAAAGGGTTTTTCCCTTAGCCATAGGTGGCAGATGTGGTGCCCAATTGGTAAATTAGGGACCACAGTTGTCAGCCATGGTGATATTCGAATCTCAATGGTTAAAAATCTGACCACTTTTCTGACTATAGATCTCAAGTGCGGTCACCTGACTTCAGGGAAAAATAATAATTTTTCAATTTTTTTTATTTTTTTAGATTTTTAACTGATTTAATTGAAATTTTGAATTGCAACTCTGATTTTATTTGAATGTGTTGCATGTATTCATGTATGTTTTTATCTTTTTAAATATTTTTTGACTTTGTTTGACTTTTTAGGGTTGTTTTTTATGATTTTTTTGTTTATTTTTAATTATTTATTATGTTGTCGATCAGACTTTGACCGTGAGGGTGAGGGAATCAGAGATCCTTTGCAACCTATGTGGTAACCCTAATGACATTTAGTGGGAGTGGTTTACAGCTATAGGCTTTGGTTATGTACTATGCTTTCCTACCATCCAGGTCGACCTAGTATACATGATTGCATTGGCCTGATGCTAGGACATGCGAACCAATACCTTTCACCTTCCGATAGGTAAGATTACCATGACCCTCAAGGATGTGTACTACATATTTAAACTTCCTCTGGATGGTGAGGCCATCACATATTCACCGATGGAGGTGAAGGATGTAGTATTCACCATGATATCTGGTGACTGTAGTGATGAGGCGTAGCGGCACTCGAACCACAGAGGGGTACACATTGAGCATTGGTATACTGAGTGGGTCTTCTTTTGTACCTTATCATCTAGATAATTCTCCCTGATACTTCAATAGTAAGGCTCCCTTGGAACCTCTTATCTAGGATGTTTGATGTCCTTGCCAGTACTACTTATCGACCATTGATCTTGTCCTGGGGGAGTGCCCTACTTGCATAGCTCTATAATGAATTATATTAGATTACACAATGGATAAAATTTGGCATTAGTTGTAGCCTTCTACTATAGATCTAGGGTTGGTAGCACATCATCATAGAGCACCCCGTAGGACTACCTCTGGAGATTTCAAATATTGTAGTAGAGCGATAGTACTATGCAACATACTAGCCTTGATAGCATGAGGGCTTTAGGAGTAGGTCTCACGTAAGGGACCTGAGCAACTACATTGAGCAATTTGCATAATTGTAGCTAGACCAAGTTGAGTGGTGGCCATACCTAGACTAACCTACATGGCCAGAGGCTGATGACTACCTATGATGGGCATGTAGAGATAGATGGCTCCTCAGACATAAGTCTGAGGTAAAAGAGTTCTACTTCTCATGTGTCATCAGGCAGATCAGGATTTGATAGGATACCCTTGAGTTGTCCACCATATCACTCTAGAGAGGGATGTGGCATGGCCACAAGTGACTCTTTCGGGTGATGAGGATGATGACTTCTAGGATTCAAGCCTAAAAAACATAGGGATGATAGCTAACTATGACATTTGGTGTATGACCATGCTATGGTGGGGCTTGGATGGTCCACTAGGTAGACCAGTAGAGGGCATAGTAGCAGAGGGTGCAGAGGGATTTGAGGTTGATACTCATGGGCACTGAGTTTATCAAAGGACTAAGGATGGATGGGGTGAGGGATGAGATATAAAGGAGGTCCCCCATGCTGAGGAGGAGGGTGAGGCACTAGCTGAGGATGAGGGAGTGCCAAACAAAAATATTGGATAGCTCAGGGCTCAATTTGCTAGCCTATAAACTTAGGTAGGCACACTACAGATGCAAATGCTAGGGAGAGACACCTCCATAGCTACTTTAAAGGCTTGGGTTAGTGACCTACAATCATAGCTCATAGTAGTGTAGTCTTAGTGGCATGACTATGAGGAGGAGAAGATAGCTCTCCAGGAACAACTTACCATGATAGAGATAGAGATCCAAAGGGTTACAAGGTAGCGTATCCTCCTACAATCCCAACTGGATACTATGACCATAGAGTGTGACTCACATAGATCTATGAGGGGAGATCCCTCAACTTCATAGGTTGTTCTAATAGCTCCATCTACTCTAGTAGTTCTAGTAGTATAGGGATTAGCAGTGATGGACCCGATGGTAGAGATCAGGAGACTATGGGCTCTGGTGTAGCAACACATAAAAAATCAATCATCAGATGTTGCTTACATATCTTCCTTGGTGGGAGAGATTGAGCTACTCAGGTATGAGGTTCTTGAGAGGACCATATATCCAGGGTATTAAATGACTCACAATCAAGAGACAGGGTAGTCTTTAGCTATACCTAGCCACAGGTTGCACAGATCAGAGAGGTCGACTAGGACCAGCTCTAGATGGACCCATAGGGAGGATGGAGGCAATGGTAGAGCATCATAGACTAGGGGTGTAGGTGCTGCTTAGTACGAATATGTGCCAAATTCTATACCATTTTTGAGTGTAAGGTTGAGGACCTACACAATTGCTTTATGTTTATGACATGCACATGGATGCAATACTTGTGTTATGTTTATTTTATGCTATATGATGTGATGTATATATGACATGCACTAGATAGCTATGTGATGTATGATTATATGTAGTGATATATGTGTATATGGACTACTGATGATGAATTTATATGGATGCGCTATTTGATGTTAAATGCATGTCTAATTTGCTATACTTGTATGCATTTAATTTATGATGTTATGATATGGTAAATGTAATGTATATACTACATAATATTCATGATGATTTTTTGTAAATGGACATGTATGCTTTAATCACTTAAAACACAATGTATGAATGCAATATGAGTTTAAAAATCTATTGGATGACACCACAGAATGTATAAAAATCATGAACTATAATTGATATATCTTATCATAAGAATTAATCAATTAATCACCCATGTGCACTATGTCATGATATATTGTTTCTATTCATAATCTCTTGCAAGTTAAAATAATATGTGTAACATAGTCAGTGGTCGTTTAAATATCATTCCTGGCATCCATCCGATATCTAACCTATATTATGAACAATCTTTAATAAATAAAATCTTATAAAGAGAAATTTTATCCTTGATTATTGCGATTTTGATTGATGCTATTGGGGAATTTTTGAGGTTTTCCATGAAACTCAAGCAACCCAGTTGACTTATCAAAAGTTGTATAATGACTATACCAGACTTCTAGAAAATAATTTTTTTTCTCTAAAAGAACAAGCTATTCATTACCCTTGTGTGTTCAAATGAATGTATTAGATAAGGCATAAGTATACACTAGTTCCAGAAAGAATTTATTCAACCATTGATGTATTGGGGATCCTCAAATGTCTATACAATCCTAGGTTTGGATTTAGTTAGACTATACCACTAGGCAATCCATGCCACCTAAAGGTAGCTCACTTGTGACTTGCTAGACCTACACCAATGTCAGGCGGGATTCATTTAGCTCATTTTTGTATTGGTATCACTCCATGGCTTTGATTATTGACCATTCTAGGGATTCAATCTCACCCCCTTTTTTTCTTCAATTTATTGGGATACTTGCTCATATATAGTGACAAAAATCACTGTTTATTTTGTATATACTCTCTCTTTTTTTTTTTGCAAGGGATAGGATTTGACTCTAGGATTTTTCTCATTTTTATTTAAGCAAGGGATCTCTTTGGGTAGGGGGTGATCTTGTCCTTTTTCCAATGACCTCTACTCTAGACCACTGCTCCTCACAAAATAAGCAAGTAACAAAACCTTTTGCCTAAGGTGACCCGGACCACTTTTGTAGTTTCCATCCTTCCTTAATCTAAGTAGGATTGTTTAAATGTGTTTGATTAGTGATAGGATTTTGATATGCTAAGTGCTATTAAAACTAAACCTCATCTATAAAAGCAAAGCAATATTTCTACCAAACTCTTGAGAAGACCACTAGGTATGGTTGAATGACCAGAAAACCCTAGTATATTCTTCATCGCAACAAGAAGGGTTGTGTTTAAAAATACAATTACTCACAAGGGTGATGCGTGATGATGATAATGCATAGATTCATAATTGAAACACAAACATGGTTTCATTTGTAAGATTGCAAACACAACTTATCCTAATGCAAGTGTGATGGATGGACATGCCTAATGCAATGCAATTAAATGAATGTATAAGCAAAACAAGAATGTAAAAAGTAAATGAGATGCAAAAATGTGAAGTAGGTAAAAATTGTGCACCAATTGAAGATAAACAATGTATGTATCTATGCCCTATCATTAATGAGCACCAAACAGAAGCTTGCAAGCAAATGGAAAGATAACAACCAACAAGAAGTAAAGCAAAGAACGTATATCTCATATTAATTGAAATGATCCAAAGTTATCAGTTACAATGTTTCCCCTTTGAGGGATCCAAATGGGTGATACAATTGTTTACAAATTGGGTTCCCAAGGATCAAGATCCTTCAAGGAATTTGGGTGCACATCCACTGTCTTTCCTCATACCCACAATCAAAGTGGGTAAGCCAAAGTTGCTTAAAATTGTGTATTTTATCTCTGATGTCTTAGTCTTCCTCCCAATGCACTATAATTACCTACACCTACACACAAGGAAACCAGAATCATCAAATAGCGAGTGCATATGATAAAATGCATGCAATCCCCAGAGGGGCAAAATAGCTAATAGTGAGAATAAGCATAAAATAAACTGCAAATGTTGTGAAATTATAGAGGGATGTAAAATATAAGGTTTTGGGAAGATATCACCATAAATTGCACCAAAATTTCATCCTATGGGGCATCAAAACCCAAATGATCGTGCACAACCTACAAAACCCAAAGCAAGTAATTTTTGACCCTATGCATATAAAAAATGCATAAAAATTGGACAGAATGCATAATATGATATTATAAGAAAACCCATTTGATAATATTTCCAATATCAGTCACATTTTGGGTGTTATATCAAATGATCGCTGGATACCTGCAAGAGACCCTACAAAATACTACAAATACAATATCTTGGTCAATATAGCTCAAAACGACATGAAATTTGAACTGTAGAATAATAAAAGAATAAATAAAATTTCTAAATAAATATAGTCAAAAAATTGTGCATATATGTCTATTTATTTTGGGGTGGAGCAAATAGCAAACCTACAGATTGGGGTGCGCCCCAGGTGCGGTGCCCACAGAATCCCCCTAAATTTTGTCACCAACTCCCCTTGGTAATGATGCAATAATAAGTAGGATGTGTTTTTGTAAAATTTTTTATGGAAATAACTCATGTGGGTCAGTTTTTGTAACATATTGGGCCTCCTAATTCACTCGTAAACCTCCTTCGCTAGGTAGAGATTTCAAGGGAAAAATGGGCACAAATGGGTGGAAGGAAATATTAGTAGCACTCCATTTATTTTTTCTCTCAAAATATCCTCTTTTTTTTATGTGGAAAATGTCTCCACTTTATAGCATAAAGAGTCTTCAATGGTCAAAAGGCATGCAAGGGCATGCAACGCATGAGGTGCCACTTGGCCACTAGGGTGGCATGCATTGGAGGGAGAAGATAATCTCCCAATTTGGCCTCCATCATAGGCTAGAGCATTAATATGTTGCATTCCCTACCCTCCTAGCCATTATGGACCAAAAATATAACCATTGGTAGGAACCATTTGTCCAGGTTTTGAATTTTTACCAGTCAAACCTTCTATTCGCTTCACCCCAGAGCGAATGCTACTATTCTCTCCGGGGTGCGACGAATAGGTTTTGTATTTTTCTTGGGGTGGAAAAAATAGTAGTAGGGTGTCCAAAAGGTGCGAAAATTGGCATAGAATATTTAAAACCCTAGAATTAAGTGGTTAGAACCATTGTATACCTCCTGAGGGCTGCCCTAGGGGCCTTGGTGTGTCACGAAGTCACTACTTATGGTAGCACAATCGGATTGAACAGTTTTTAGTGTCTACAGATGCCCCTTTTTAGGATGCATTGTGTGCAACATAGCACTGAGAAAAAATAGATGATTAAAAATTTTCAATGACTAGGGTTACTCAATAACCTAATCAACTTTAGATGCCCCAATCCTAGAAATAGCATGCATCCTTGAATACTTTATTTTGACAAGCTAAGGACATTGCTTTAGCTTAGACATTGTCTATCATGAAAAGGTGAGGCCTGTGTTTCCATGATTCCATTAATTTTGAGAATTTTAATTTGATACTTTGTGTTTGTTTACTACCCCAAGAAGGAGCATGATTGTCTTTGTCAAAGATTCGTTGGACGACCACAATTTGCATGATTGAATGTGTGCTTGTTGATTTGATTTAATTATGACTACCCCCTCAAGATATGAGTTGATGAGGGAATGAATCGTGAGAAAATAGATGAGTTGCTTGACCAAGATAACTGTTGTTAAGGTTACCTTCAATTGTACTCATTGAAAATTAGAGTAATTTTGAAAGGATTTTGATGATGTTATGGGGATTTTGTGGAAGCAAGAAGTTGAAAACTTCATTCCCATGGGGCGGTCTAGAAAAAATGGCCTTCTTGGGGAGTGAATTAATAGCTTATCCCTACATCCATGAAAAATTTGTATTCCATATTGATCCTGAATGAATTCCATCATATTTAACTTGTTTTTGGTGGGTTTTGAACCCTTTTCTTTATTACTATCTGGAGGAAGGAATGAAAAACCTCATTCCCGTGGGGCGGTCCAGCTATGGTGGCCTCCTTAGGGATTGAAGTTAATTTATTTCCATGCACTTAGGAGTGTTATTGGTTACCTCTTGATTACTACAAAATTTTGGCCAACATAGAGCTATTTTTATGGGTTTTTTGACCATTTTGGTGCCTTTTGAAGTTGTTTTGCTCTATGAACCTTGTATTCACTCTGGTGTGGAGTGAATACACATTTTGTATTTTTCACAGGGTGGAATGAATGGGAAAAAGTCTATTTTTCCCATCCTAGGATGAATAGGACTATTATAGGCCTATATAAACTTCAAAAACTAGTTTTGGGCTCATTATTGCATGTTTGCTTTTGTAGTTTGAGAGGTGAGGAGGAGGAGAGTGATTTTGTGTAGCGAAGTGCTGTCAAAATCATCCCACATCATCATGAGTTAGCAAGTGAAGGCATCCAGCAAAGGGGATAGGCTGAAGAAGGTAAATGCTAACTCATGTGACCTCACTTATTACAAGTGTAATACTTATTATTATTATTTTTGTTCATTTTGTTTTCATGTGTCTGATGTTTTTAATTTTTTTATTATTGTTTTGTTAGGTGATGAGCCAGTATCATACATTGAAGCTCTTTGGTACCACTTGGGATGCCTTGAATTAGGCTTACTGGGAGTGGCTTGATGCCCTGGGGCTCAAGCATGTTACTCGATTGGAGTCCATGATAGGTAACCGAGCTTACTTTGTCTTTGATTAGCCTATGGGAACCATGCACCAATACCTTCCATCTATAGATGGGAGATATGAAGGTGATGTTGGAGTACATTTACCATATTTTGAGGATTTTGATAGAGGGGCAACCCATCCGATCATCACATCATGACTTGAGGGATGAGGTGCTGAGGAGGTACTTCGAAGAGGATGCGGATGCGGCAAAGTTAGACTAACATACTGGAGGTATACTAGTAGGGTACTAGTATGAGGAGGTGTTGGGGGTGAGGCATACACTACTAATGACCCTCATATCCAATATGCTCCTCCTAGAATCATCAAGAACTAGGTTCCCATGGAACCTACTAGAGTTGGTGTTTGCCCTAGTGGGGTGCACTAGAGAGGATCCATTGGTGATGGCATGGGGGATGACCATTCTGGCAAAGCTCTATGATGAGATGTACGAGATATTCTACTAGAAGTGGAAGGGATTAGGGTGTATTTTCCTATTGTAGTACTAGGGGTGGCAATATATAGCTATGGGATGATCTTAGGGCTTACCTTGGTAAACTCAGATGCAGTTGCTGGACTGGGATATAGGATATGGCATCCTATTGTAGACAGTAGAAGAGAGAGGATAGAGTCAATGGTTCATAGGTGATGTAGATAACTATGTTGATATCTTCTCTTACCTTGTACTAGGGCAAGTGTACTGGTGATCGTACAAGGATTATTAAATCTGGGCAGATGTTGGAGAGCAGTTTCGATGGGTGAGGGGCAGATGGGTTATTGCCTGATATGGGACCAATCGAGATTACTTCCCATTTTCTCAGGTCATGTGGTAGTTTGGGCTATGACAGGGGTTTCCCAAGGAGTTGATGGTGTACCGACACTATGGGGATGAGAGGACTCTAGCATGGCCGATTATGGAGGAGGTGAGTGAGGGGTCAGATATTGTGGTTGACATTCTGAACATAATGATGCTAGGATGATAAGGGAGTATGAATCATAGTGGGTGATGTGCCAGTGGTGAGGGATAGGGACCCTGGGAGGTGAAGCATATGGGGTGGTGTATGAGGTGATGTTGGATGCTCTAGGAGAGAACTATGTGGAGGGTGATGAGTAGGGAGATCTCTTGGACTTGGGAGATCAAGGTGATGATATGGATGTGGAGGATAATATGGCAAAGGTACCATAGGATACCCAAGGTGACCGATATGTAGAGCTAGAGGCTAAGTTAGCTAGGGTTACATAGGAGAGGGATATCCTATGGGACCAGTTAGCTTAGGGTTTAAGGTAGGAGGGATCCAACACTAAGGAGGTAGAGAATTTGTGGGTGGAGGTGTCGTGACTACAATATGTAGTGGATACCTATTAGGCACAGGGGAAGTAGAGGCAAACATATGTGGATAGGCTAGAGATGGAGGTGGTGTACCTTGGGGGGCAGCTACCATATGATGAGGATAGTAGCAAGTCACAGTTATATTGAAAGAGCAAGATGATATCATTTTCTACTTGGCATAGGGAGGATATGGCTGGTGGCAATAGGCATGGGGGGTCTCAGCGAACCTGTACCACTGGGGGTAGTGTGAGTCATAGCATCGATCCTACGTGATCATGGTGGCATAGACTCGTGGGACTATTTTTTGGGTTTTGTTTTTGTTTTGCCATGTGAGGTCTGAGGACCCACTTTATTGTAGCCTACGGGAATTTTTGGAAACTATGATGTATATCTTTTTTTACCCCATATATATATGAGATTTTATTATGATCATCATGTGTTTCATTTATTGTTTTATTGTATGGATGCAATGTGTGTATTAAGTTATACCTATAGGTTAGATGCTTAGTATGTATGCAGATGGATGCAATGATATGGTGATAGATAGATATCATGTATGTATATGTAATGTGGTTTAATTGGAATTGCAACTATCTATATGCATGGATGCACAGTGAGATGAAATATTTGAATGATTGATAAACATGGATTGTGGCTAATGATTTGACATACTATGTGAACACTATATACTGTACAAACACATTAATGCTCTTTGTTTGTTTCATGTGAGACCATTATTGCGATGTGGTGAAATGGAGTAAATGAAATGAGATGTTAAAATAATGTAGGTGAGGTTTTTATGAGACTCAAACACTCTAGATGATGTGATCAAAGGTTGTATACTAACTATGCAAGAATTTTTGACAAGCTATGAATCTTCTAGGACAACCAAGGTACTTCATATCTCTATGTGTGCAAGTGATTTCATTCCTGTGAAACACATAAAGATACCACCATTGCCAGATAGTCTATCCACCAAACCTGAAATGAGGATCACCTTATTAATGTCATGATCCTCGATTCTATACTTAGTAGGAATAGACCACTAGGATATCTAGGTTATAAAAGCTAGATCATCCACATGCAAATATTGCTCTACACACACATAAAAAATAATGTGATAGACATATCGTCATGTAGGATGCTATCGCCATTGACAAGTAGGATATCCACAAAACCTGTAATGAAGATCACCTGATGGTTTTTCCAAATGCTGAGAGTTCTAGGGATTTAATTTTGACTCCCTTATTTTCTATAATTTTATTGGGATACTTGCTCATGGGTAGTGATGATAATCACTATTTATTTTGAATATTTTGTTTTCTTTGATCATGGGATTTGGGATTTGGGTTTTGGGATTAGTGGTAAAAACCATTGTTTATGTTGATTTTGCTTTTTGCTTTTTTTGAACTTTTGCTTTCTTTGATTTTTTACTTTTTTTTTTTATTTTTGATATTTTTGGGATGGGGATTTATGGGAATTGGGATTTTTGATAGTGGTGAAAACCACTGTTTATTTTAGGGAATTGGGTAGGGAAGATGCTTGTCCTTTTGGCAAATCTTAGTATTCTTGAATCATTCGCATAGGGGGATGAGAAAGATGACCTTTTTTCTTAAAGTAACCTAGACCACTTCACAGATTTAATATTTCTTTATGCAAAACTTGGATTTATTAATGTTTAACTGTGTTTGGGATTTGATGTACACAAGGCATAATCAATGCAAGACTCTACCTCCTAAAAATCAAGATAGCTTTCTACCAAACCTGAAGAGAAGCTAGAAATGGTTGAGTGACCAAAAACCCTAATGACATTCTAAAACAAATGACTAGCTGGAGTGGTGGACATAAAGATGGAATATGGAAAATGTGGGTGAAAACTGATAAGTGCAACATTGAACAATGCTTATTTTCATAATCTTGATTTTGGGCGATAAGTATTGTACCATCATGATGCTAGACATGCATGAGCAAATCTAAAATTTAAAGTGCAGATGATGAGTATGCCTAAATGCAAGCGGTGATAGAATGCAATGGGATGCAATGTGATGCGATGCTTTATTTTTGTATTTTTGATATTTTAATGATTTTTTTGAAATGCAATGCGATGCAATGTTTTTTAATTTTAGATTGATATATATATGTATGTACATGTGACAAATGAGATTATTGGGGGTCATTGGGGAATTTTGGGGGACCAAAGGGGTTATGGATGCCTTTGGGGCTTTTTGTATTGACCTAGATGGTTCTAGACCACCTATGAGAATTTAGGTTGATCAAATGGGATATAGGCACCCTTGGAGCATTTTAGGATGACATAGATGGTTCTAGACTGCCTAGGAGCATTTTGGGTTGACCAAGCAGGATATAGGCACCCTTGGAGTATTTTGGGGGTGACCTAAATGGTTCTAAACTGCCTAGGAGCATTTTGAGATGACCAAGCAGGATATAGGCACCCTTGGAATATTTTTGGGTGACCTAGACTGTTCTAGACCACCTAGGAGCATTTTAGGTTGACCAAGTGGGATATAGGCACCCTTGGAGCATTTTGGGATGACCTAGATGGTTCTATGAAGAACACAAGCTTATACTGAGAGGGGGGTGAACAGTATAAGACCTCTTTTTACTTTTTCCTTTATATTACAAAATAGTAAAGCAATATACCCACAGCAATATCAAAACAATGCACAATATCATCCACAAAGTGACACCAATTTTTACGTGGTTCACCCAGAATGGTTGGGCTACGTCCACAAAAATTTTCTCTAAAAGTTATCTCAAAGTTCTTTGGGAATCCTTCCCAATTACAATGTTTATGAGCCTCGGCCCAAAGGAGATACCTTCCCCCAAACAGAATTTATGAGCCTCTGCTCAAAGGAGATACCTTCCCCCAATCTGAATTTATGAGCCTCTGCTCAAAGGAGATACCTTCCCCTCTGCTCTGGAAATGATCCCTCAGAAGATCAACTGTCTCTACCTCTTGCCAGCACGTGGAACTCCTTTCCACCGAAGACCTCCTATCCTCAATGCTTAGCCTAAGAGACCTCTGCCTTCTATGATCACGTCCACAGCAGCTCAACAACCTATACCAAACACAGTCAATCGGTCTAGCACAAGTCTTCCTCTGTCTGTCAGATCTATCCAACACTTGAACAGATCAATCCTCTGCACACAAGCCTTCTCAAAGACTTGCCAAATCTGTCCTCAGGTTCTTCTCAAAGAACCAATGCACCTCTATCCTTAAGCAGTAGCACTCCGCATTCATCTTTGCCCTTTGTGCTCTCTACGCCCTCTGCTCTCTTTGCGCAATCACAGCCGCACTTGATCGAACTTCAACCTTTGCACCTCTGCGCAATCACAGCAGCACCGTCTTCGCACACTCTGCTTCCTTTGCGATCTTTCACACTTAGAATGATTCGACGAAATGCACTCTGCACACTACGATCGAATTTTGCACTCTGCTCTCGACGATCGAACTTCTTGCTCTGCGCACTATCTACGAACGTCGCACTTCAACAACACATTCAATCACTCCTCAACTCTCCAAACAACCCTCCTTTTATAACAGAATTTTCATGATGAAAACTTTAATCTTAGTCGATTGTTATAACAAAAACAAACCCTAATCTTCGTCGACTACAAGCCCTAATCTTCGTCGGCTAAAATTTGACTTTGTCGACTTCATTGCCTCTATAACTCTTTTGTAGCTTCTACCATGAAACTACAACATGTCACGATATCGTGACACCTTTGCAACCGTACACTTTCTTTTGGCTTTTGTCACGATATCGCGACACTTCAGCCTTTGACGACTTCAACTAAGCTCTTGTCGCGATATCGCGACACTTTTGTCTTTGTCAGCATCAACTTTGCTTTTGTCGTGATATCGCGACACTTCTCCCTTCGTCGACCTCCTTTCTACTTTTGTCACGAAATCGCGACACTTCTACCTCTGTAGACTTCGTCTTCACTTCTGTCATGATATCGTGACACTTCTATCTTCATAGACTTCCTTTTTGTTTTTGTCATGAAATCATGACACTTTCTCCAACCGAACGCTGCCATCTCGATCTGTCATGAAATCGTGACACTTTCTGCATCTGTTTGCTTTCTCTTCAACCTATCGTGAAATCATGACGCTATCAACTTTTCATACGCTTTCTTTGCAACCTGTCATGAAATCGTGACGCTTTCAGCTTTCGTACGTCTTCTTTGCAACCTGTCATGAAATCACGACGCTTCTCATTTCAGACTCTTCCCTTTGCTGCATGTCACGAAATCGTGACAGTTCTCACTTCGAGTTTTGTAGCATGTCACGAAATCGTGACACTTTATCTTGCTTCCACTTTGATCTCGACTTGTCGCGAAATCGTGACACTTTTCGTGTTACTTTCTCTCTCTTTGAACTTGTCATGAAATCATGACAATTCACACTACGGACTCTCTCTTCTACATTATGTCATGAAATCGTGACACTTTTTCTTTCGGACTCTCTCTCCTGCAACATGTCACGAAATCGTGACACTTTTTCGTCCGTACAACCTTCCTTGCAATATGTCGTGAAATCGTGACATTTTTGACTCCATACATTCTCTCTCCTCTTTGAGTCACAAAACTGCGACATGTCACGATATCGCGACACTTTTCTAACTTGCTTTCTCTCTCCTGATTCTCTCCTGCTTAAGTCACGAAAATGCGACATGTCGCGATATCGCGACACTTTTCCAACTTACTTTCTTTCGAACCTGTCAGCTTGGGGTTTGCAAAAGACCTTTGAAACTGTCATGTCGTAACCTTCATCAAAACAAATTATTTGACATCAAATCAAATTCCTTCAAAAGCTTCTTGACATCAATGACAACTTATACACTTGAGCAAAGGCAATGTACCCAAAGTACCCAAAATTGCCAACAATCTCCCCCTTTGTCATTGATGGCAAACCTTTATTGAAAACACGTCTCAAGAGCCAAAACTGAAACCAACTATGCTAACAACTGAGAAACTATGCCCACAACTCGAGAATCTTCCTTTGAAGTTTTGCTCCCCCTGACTTGAAGCTTTCCTCTTCACTTGAAGCTCTCCCCCTTACTCATATCTCTCCCCCTTTGTCATCAATGGCAAAGGGTCACCTTTGGGGCTCGGGACTAAGAATGAGCCTCTTAGCTTAGTCCCTCCCCCACCTCCTGATGAGGTGATTAATTTTGGGGTGGGAGTAAAACTCCCATTAGGCACTGATCATCATCAGCGTCTATAATTTCCTTGTCGGGCCTTCTCTTGAACTCTTTGCCCGTATTCTTGTTCTTGTCACTATTCTTGTTCTTGTTCTCATCCCTATTCTTGTTCATGCCTTGATCCTTGGACCTGATCATGCCACTGTTCCTGTTCCTGTATTCTGGAATTTCAGCTCTACACTGTCTGATTGTGTGACCTTCATTGTTGCACTTGAAACACTTGATGATGTTGTTTCTCTGAGGTAAACCTGATCTTTGAATCCACCAGTTCTAAAAAACCTGTTCTGGCAAAACCTGTTCTGACCAAACCTATTCTTGTTATTTACCTTGCAATAAACTGCCTTATGCCCAAACTATTGACAAGAGTAGCAATACCCTTGAAAGAAACTAGCACTTCTGAAACTGTCATTTACCTTCTTCACTTGAGCCATGCAATGTGAAGCCATGTGACCAAACCTGTGACACGCAAAACATCTATCGTGAAATTTTCCTTTATTCGACCTCTTGGGTCCTGAAAACTTCTTCTCATTCTGAATTCTGTTTTCTATTTTTGCGCATCTATCATTCAAGGACTCATGATCTGAAATACTTTCCTCATCAGAACTCTCTTCCTTTTGGAATCTCTTACTAGATTCCCCAACCTGTTCCTTGCGTTTCTTACCAAAACCAAGACCTGTTTTATCTGTTGTCTTTCTTTGACCTTTGATGAGAGATTTAACCCTTTTGGAGCTATCTTGAAACCTGTAAAGCTTATCCTTGTACTCTTTAGTTTCTTCTTTCAAAGAAGCCATTTTCTGTTCTAACTCACTATACTCAAGAACCTTAGACTCTAACTCATCCTTGAGTTCTTGCGTCTTAGCTATAGAGAAATCAAGATTTTCTATAAGATCATCTCTCTCCATACAACATTCATCTAACTTATCCTTGAGTCTAGCATTCTTCTTTCTTTCCTTTTTCAAAGCACTAAGAGCACTACTAAGTTCACTTTCATGATCCTTTATTTGTTTGCTTTCTGAATCATCAAAGCCTTTTTCAGATTTCTTATCACTAGAGGTGCTACCTTTTTCAAAAACCATACACGCATCTTCCTTATAGTTTTTTGAAGCATCCTCATACATACTAGAAACCAAATCATTATTTGTACAATCATCCTCAAGGTGACCAAAATTTCCACATCTAAGACATTTCATGATAATGAATCTATGTTTCGGTTCTTCCTCTTTTTTTGATATGAACAACATCTCATTTTCATTATCACTTGAAGAACTTTCACTATCACTACTAGAACACTTACTTGCTTTGTCTAGGTAGAAACTCTTCTTGTGCTTGTGAGAATACCTCTTTCCTTGATTGTTGTGCTCATCTTTGTTCTTCCTGTGATGCTTGTGCTTTTCAGAATCCTTGCTCTTAGAATCCTGTTTATCTTCATCACTTTCATTCTTGGGAACAGTACAGATCGGTAGCATAATGACCAAACTTTCCACAATTGAAACATCTTATATTTTTCATGCTTTTGTGCTTTCTAGAGAACTTGCCTTTCTTGTTGTAATATGCCTCTTCATCACTAGAAGACTCATCACTCTCTTGAAGTTGTTTACCCTTGGATTTCTTGGTAGCCTTGAAAGCTGCCTCTTTCTTGACGTCAACCTTCACTTGAGTTCTCAACTCAAATGCTGCAAGTATACTATGGAGCTCATCCTTTTTCAACTTATCCAAATCTTTAGCTTCCTCAATAGCAGAAATATTTTCACTAAATCTATTAGGAAGAGATCTTAAAATCTTATCACAAACATCATTTTCAGCAAGCTCAAGACCTAAGTCTTTCATGGAGTTAACAACCTCATCCATACGAAGCATGTAGTCACTAATATTTTCATCATCATTCATCTTGAGTTGTTCAAACATACCTTTGAAGTGTCTCAACTTGGCCTTTCCGACATTTGTATCACCTGTATGAACCACCTGCAATTGTTTCCACATTTCACTAGTTGTCTTGCAGTGAATCACTTTGGTGAGATCTGCTTTCCGTAAGCCTTTCAGGATTGCATTCATTGCTTTTGAATTGTTGTGATGTAGGAGCCTTTCTTCTTTAGTATTTGGACCATGTACAGGAATAGTGTACTCATCTTCAATTACTTCCCATACCTCATTACCAAGTGCCATTAGATGAACCTTCATCCTTGCACTCCAAAGACCAAAATCTGACCCATCAAGAATAGGTGTTGCATTGCCACTTGAATAATCCATTGTGTTCTTTACTAGCTTTTCCTTCAAGCTATTAAACTTTTCGAAGGCACCCGCTCTGATACCAATTGAAGAACACAAGCTTATACTGAGAGGGGGGTGAACAGTATAAGACCTCTTTTTACTTTTTCCTTTATATTACAAAATAGTAAAGCAATATACCCACAACAATATCAAAACAATGCACAATATCATCCACAAAGTGACACCAATTTTTACGTGGTTCACCCAGAATGGCTGGGCTACGTCCACAAAACTTTTCTCTAAAAGTTATCTCAAAGTTCTTTGGGAATCCTTCCCAATTACAATGTTTATGAGCCTCGGCCCAAAGGAGATACCTTCCCCCAAATAGAATTTATGAGCCTCTGCTCAAAGGAGATACCTTCCCCCAATCTGAATTTATGAGCCTCTGCTCAAAGGAGATACCTTCCCCTCTGCTCTGGAAATGATCCCTCAGAAGATCAACTGTCTCTACCTCTTGCCAGCACGTGGAACTCCTTTCCACCGAAGACCTCCTGTCCTCAATGCTTAGCCTAAGAGACCTCTGCCTTCTATGATCATGTCCATAGCAGCTCAACAACCTGTACCAAACATAGTCAGTCGGTCTAGCACAAGTCTTCCTCTGTCTGTCAGATCTGTCCAACACTTGAACAAATCAATCCTCTGCACACAAGCCTTCTCAAAGACTTGCCAAATCTGTCCTCAGGTTCTTCTCAAAGAACCAATGCACCTCTGTCCTTAAGCAGTAGCACTCCGCATTCATCTTTGCCCTTTGTGCTCTCTATGCCCTCTGCTCTCTTTGCGCAATCACAGCCACACTTGATCGAACTTCAACCTTTGCACCTCTGTGCAATCATAGCGGCACCATCTTCGCACACTCTGCTTCCTTTGCGATCTTTCACACTTAGAATGATTCGACGAAATGCACTCTACACACTATGATCAAATTTTGCACTCTGCTCTCGATGATCGAACTTCTTGCTCTGCGCACTATCTACGAATGTCGCACTTCAACAACACATTCAATCACTCCTCAACTCTCCAAACAACCCTCCTTTTATAACAAAATTTTCATGATGAAAACTTTAATCTTAGTCAACTGTTATAACAAAAACAAACCCTAATCTTCGTCGATTGCAAGCCCTAATCTTCGTCGACTAAAATTTGACTTTGTCAGCTTCACTACCTCTGTAACTCTTCTGTAGCTTCTGTCGTGAAACTACAACATGTCACGATATCGCGACACCTTTGCAACCATACACTTTCTTTTGGCTTTTGTCATGATATCACGACACTTCAGCCTTTGACGACTTCAACTAAGCTCTTGTCGCGATATCGTGACACTTTTGTCTTTGTCAGCATCAACTTTGCTTTTGTCATGATATCGTGACACTTCTCCCTTCGTCGACCTCCTTTCTACTTTTGTCATGAAATCATGACACTTCTGCCTCTACAGACTTCATCTTCACTTTTGTCATGATATCACGACACTTCTGTCTTCATAGACTTCCTTTTTGTTTTTGTCACAAAATCGTGACACTTTCTCCAACCGAACGCTGCCATCTCGATCTATCACGAAATCGTGACACTTTCTGCATCTGTTTGCTTTCTCTTCAACCTATCACAAAATCATGACGCTATCAACTTTTCGTATGCTTTCTTTGCAACCTGTCATGAAATCATGACGCTTTCAGCTTCCGTACGTCTTCTTTGCAACCTGTCACAAAATCGTGACGCTTCTCATTTCAGACTCTTCCCTTTGCTGCATGTCACGAAATCGTGACAGTTCTCACTTTGAGTTCTATAGCATGTCACAAAATCATGACACTTCTCACTTCAAACTCTGTAGCATGTCACGAAATCGTGACACTTTTTCTCTCTCTTCAAACTTGTCACGAAATCGTGACAATTCACACTATGGACTCTCTCTCCTACATTATGTCACGAAATCGTGACACTTTTTCTTTCGGACTCTCTCTCCTGCAACATGTCATGAAATCGTGACACTTTTTCGTCCGTACAACCTTCCTTGCAATATGTCATGAAATCATGACATTTCTGACTCCGAACATTCTCTCTCCTCTTTGAGTCGCGAAACTACGACATGTCGCGATATCGCGACACTTTTCTAACTTGCTTTCTCTCTCCTGCTTAAGTCATGAAAATGCACATTCACATATCTACCTTCCTTATCACAAATGCGACATGTCGCGATATCGCGACACTTTTCCAACTTACTTTCTTTCGAACCTGTCACTTGGGGTTTGCAAAAGACCTTTGAAACTGTCATGTCGTAACCTTCATCAAAACAAATTATTTGACATCAAATCAAATTCCTTCAAAAGCTTCTTGACATCAATGACAACTTATACACTTGAGCAAAGGCAATGTACCCAAAGTACCCAAAATTGCCAACATTCTAGACCATATAGGAGCATTTTGAGTTGACCATGCAGGATATAGGTACCCTTGGAGTATTTTGGGGGTGGCCTAGATGGTTCTAGACTATCTAGGAGAATTTTGAGTTGACCAAGCGAGATATAGACACCCTTGGAGCATTTTGGGGTGACCTAGACAATTCTATACCACCTAGGAGAATTTTAGGTTGACCAAGCGAGATATAGGCACCCTTGGAGCATTTTGGGGGAGACCTAGACAGTTCTAGACTGTCTAGGAGAATTTTGAGTTGGGCCATCATGCGCTAGGCATGGAATGGCTGCAAATGAAGGATGTTCAAGGTTTCAAGATCCTTGAAACCTTAAAGGGAGGCTAGGTGATACATTTTGGGTCCTATATGATTGGTAATGACATAGGCACCCAAGCATTTTACCATGAACTTGTCCCTCATATGGGGTGATAAATTAGAATTTTGTTGGTTCTCTTTCAGAATGAGGTTACCAACTTGAAAGTCTCTTGGGTGGACTTTCATATTATAAGTTCTCTTAAGTCACTCTTGATAAACACATAGGTGCTCGAGGGTATTAATGCGATGTTCATCAAGTAGCATAAGCTAATCTAGGTGAGCCTGTCGTGTAGTGTCATCATCGATGAACTCTTGCTTGGATATGCACAACGATGGTATTTCGAGCTCTAAAGGCATGATCACCTCGGTGCCATACACTATAAAAAATGGAGTAGCCCCAATGGGTGTCTGAATACTAGTGTAATAGACCCATAAAGCAAGAGGTATTTACGTATGCCAATCTGTGTGATTCTCTCTAATAGTTTTCTTGAGAATAACGATCAATATTTTGTTAGAGGCCTTTGCTTGCCCATTTGCTTATGGATAGTAGGGTGTCAAAAATTTTTGTTGGATATTATACTTTGCTATCAAAGCATGCACATATTTGTTTTTAAATGATGTCCCATTATCCAAAATGATCTTGGATGGAATACCAAAATGATAAATTATGTTATGCACTAGGAACTCTGCTATGCGAGGTCTCGTCGTAGTGGTAAGAGGAATTGCTTCCACCTATTTAGTGAAATACTCAATAGTCATTATGATAAACATGTGATGGCTTGAGGATGCAAGGGAGATTTTCCTAATTAAATCTAACCCCCATTGTGAAAATGGCCATACTGATTGAATCGGTTGCAAGGCTTTAGAAGGTACATGTGTCAAATTAGTATGATGTTGACACTTCATGCACTTCCTCACATATGTGCATCAATATTGCTCTAAGGCTATCTAATAATAACCCATACAAAGAATGCGCTTAGCAATGACCATACCACTAAAATAGCCACCACATGTACCGTCGTGCACTTGGGTGATTGCCCAAGTCGATTATTGATACTCTAAGCAGCAAAGGAGGATCCCTTCATAGCTCTAATGATACATAATATCTCCTAGCAAGACATATTTTGTTGCCTTCCATCGAAATGTTCTTTTAGTGGCGTGTGATAGTCTAGGAGGGAGGTTACCAAGCTTTAGGTATTCCTTAATTTGTGTTGACCAGTCCTGTTGCAAAGAAGCCTTAATCACATGAATGACCTGTCCTCTTGAAGTTCATCCGTAGCAAAAGCTGACTAGAAAAGAACTTGTAAGAATAGATTTGTGTTGCTATCGAAAGGGTCTTGAGGGAACAAAGTTCCCCAATCGGCATGGTTCAAGAATTTGTGAATGTGCAAGAATCTCTCCTAATGAGGTTCAATTTGAATCGAGTGGACTTTTGACATGACTTGATTGTTCTCACGCTCAATCGCATATTGTGAGAGCATTTTGACCTATATGGTAGTCATCTGATCCATAAGGTCTTGTAGGATCAAGAACCCCAGAGAGGCCATTGTATCCACAAAATTATTAGATGATCGAGGGAGTGCCTTGATATTATACCATTCAAATTTGTCCATGAATTTATCCACAAGGGCTTTGTAGGCTTACAGAACTAGGCATTTGTACTGGTTGATCCCTTTGACTTAGTTAAAAATGAGCATGGAGTCACCTAAGATGTTGAGCTTTATTATTTTCATGCTGACAACCGTCTAAAGGCCTATGAGCAAGGCTTCATACTCAACATTGTTTTTAGTACACGAGAAATTGAGTTTAAATGATAGGGGTATGGGAGCCCCATGCAGTGTGAAAACATGATTCTTGTGCCACCCCCTTGCTCGCATTTGGAGCCATCAAAAAATAGGGTCATGTCTTCCTGCATCTCAGGCTCATCAAGTCTAGCAATTATGATATCTAGAAGACCCCATCATCGGGAAGGTCCATGCTAAGAGGCTGATCATCCTATAGAGGAGCCTTTGCAAGTTGATCGATGATGACCTAACCCTTAATTGATTTTTGTCCAACAAACTCAAGGTTGAAATCCATCAACAACATGATCCATTTCATCGTGTGACTACTATAATAAGTGTGACTCATCATATAGTGCAATGGATTCTCTTTAGATACAATGTATGTGGTATGGCTAAGCATGTAATGTCATAGCTTCTTGGTGGCAAAAAACACCACTAGGCATAATTTCTCAACGTATGCATACTTGATCTCATAACTAACCAGGGTGCAACTAAGATAGTAAGTAGCATGTTCCTTATGAAATTCATTATTCTGGGTTAACATGGTACCCAATGCCATCTCAATGGCTGAGATGTATAAGCAGAATGACACTCCTAGCCTAGGTGGTGCCAAAATTGGTGATGAAGCTAGGTACCATTTTATTGCATCGAAGGCCTCCTGACACTCATCATCCCACTGGAACATGACCCCCTTGTGCAACAACTTGTTCATGGGGTGACACTTGTCCAAAAATTGTGCTATGAAGCGCTTGATGGACGTGATTTTGCCCTATAGATTTCAGAGCTACTTGATCGTGGTTGGAGGAGGCATATTGAGGATGGCCTTGAACTTGTTAGGGTCCACTTCAATGCCTTGCTTAGATATTATAAATCCCAAGAGATTTCCAAATGTGATGTCGAAGATGCACTTCTTGGAATTTAGTCTCATGTTATGTTCAATGAGGCGGTCTAATACTTTGCTCAAGACCTCAAGATGCTCATGGTGTAACAACGATTTAGCCAATAAGTCATCCATGTAATATTCCATAGCATTTTTATGATCCAACCATTAATTGAAGCAACTGATCCACATTTAGAAGTAGATAGTTGTCTTTTAGAAGGCTTTTATTCAGATTTTTGAAATCTATGCAAAGCCTAATATTTTAGAATTTGTTTATCGGGGTATTATTTGTCTTCATTTGATATCAAAGCTAGGTTTTAGATTTGTTTGAGTAATAAGGGTTTCAAACCTAGGATAAATTTATTCTTAAGTGGGAGCAGTGTGCAAAAGAATCTAGGCAAAGAAAAATGATAGGAAGCACATGGGTAGAGATCAAAAAAATCAATGGATAAAATTTTGAGTTATGGAAAATTGATATGGAGGATCTGTTGATGGATACATATCAGTGGGTAATAGTATTGAGAGTAAAACCAATAGGAATAATAGATGAGGAATGGATAAATATTTATAGGAAGGTAATGATCTCTATTAGATCGTGTTTATCTAATTCAGTATTGTTGAATGAATCAATAGAGGCCATAAAAAAGTTGTTATGGGAAAATCTAGGAGCATTATATAATACAAAGTCACTGGTAAATAAAATCTTTCTTTGAAATAAGTTGTATTCTCTTTGGATGAATGATGGTGGATATTGTAATAGGTTTTGGGTTAACCTGCAAAACCCGGTAATTAATGAATACTTTTATTTACCAAAAAAAAAATGATGGTGACTCTGTGACTGAACATCTGAATACTTTTAACACCATGGTAAGTCAATTAAACTCTATAGATATAAAAATGGATGAAGATAAAAAGTGTATTACTTTACTTTTTTCATTATCTGACTCTTGGGATAACCTAGTTATGGCTATCTCCAATACTACTTCTACATTGAAAGTAGAGAATATAGTAGGAACATTGCTATCTAAGGAAATGATATGAAAATATTCTAAGTATTATCATTAGAAATATGCCTTGGTTGTGAGAGGTCATTCTCAAGAAAGAAGCAAAAAGAAACCAGGAGAAAGGAGATCAAAATCTAGGGGAAAATTTGTTGTTCCTGACAAAAGGAAATTTTGGAAGTGTGGTAAAATAAGGCATTATAAAAGAGATTGTAGATCTAAAAAGGTTTATGAAGGAACATCTATAGAAATGAAGACCACAAATGAAGATTCAAGGGACCTATTCATAGCTGCAACATGCTCAAGTGAACACCATGACTCATGGTTGATTGACTTAGGCACTTCTTTTCATATGACTCCTCATAGGGAGGGGTTCTATGAATATGAAAATATAAATGGAGGTGAAGTCTTATTGGGAGATAATTCGACACAGAAAATAATAGGTTGAGGAAAATTCAAAATGAGGTTAAAATATGGAAGAGTTAAAACCCTTCCTATTGTGCTGCATATTCCATATTTGTTAAGAAATATTATATCCATTAGTAATATGAATGATGCAGGTGTGACTGTGGAATTCAATAAGGATAGTTGTAATATGGTTTGTGGATGCTTAGTGTTGGCAAGGGGAGTTTGTACAAGAACTTTGTTCAAACTTAAGGCTAGTACTGTAAGTATTGATTGCAATAACTCTTCAGTTGTAGAGGAAATTAATACGGTAGAAGAAGCTCCAAGTATTCCTATAGAAAATACAATGTTGTGGCATCAACACATGGGGCACATTGGTGAGAAAGGCCTTAAAACATTGAAAATGAAAGGTATGGTTGAAGAAATTTTTTATTGTCCTTTAAATTTTAATTTTTGTGAGCACTATGTTTTTGGAAAGTAAACCAGAGTTAAGTTCCCAAGTAGTGCTACAAGATCTGAAGGAATTTTACATCTAGTTCATAGTGATGTTTTTAAACCTGCAAAAGTACCATCATTAGGTAAATCCATCTATTTTTTTATATTAATAGATGACTTCTCAAGAAAGACCTAGGTATATGTTTTATGGTACAAATCTTATGTTTCAATAAATTTAAAGAGTTCAAGGATCTTGTAGAAAATTAGACAGGGAAAAGATAAAGATTTTGAGAAGTAATAATGGTGGTGAATATTGCTCCAATGAATTTGAACAATTTTGCAAAGACTGTGGAATAGAAAGGCATAGAACAACTCCATATACTCCATAATAGAATGGAGTTACAAAATGGATGAATAGAACATTGATGGATAAGGCTAGAAGCATTCTAAGAGATGCAGGGTTAGAAAAGAAATTATGGGTAGAATCCATGTTAACTACTTGCTACCTCATAAATAGATCTCCTACCTCATATTTTGTGGAAAAGACTCCACAGGAAGTGTGGATTAGCAATAAACCCTCTCAATAATATAAGGATTTTTGGTTGTGAAGCTTATATGTATGTCCCAAAAGAGAAAGGACTAAGCTAGACTATAAATATGAGAAATATATATTTCTAGGTTATATAACTAGTGTGAAAGGATATAAGTTTTGGAATCTAGAAATATTAAATATTACTTGCAATTGTAATGTGATATTTAAAGAAACAAAAGGGGTTCCAAAATAGAAAATGCAACCAAACAAAGAACCATAAATAGTTCAGGTAAAACTGGAATAGGAGAAAGAACCTATGGTAGAACCTAAATTATGGAGTCTGAAGAGGAATATTAAAAGGAAGAAGGTGAGGAGGAATATAAATATGTAGAACCTGGAACTCCAATTTTGAGGAGATCATATCAGGTGAGAAGACTCCTAGAAATGTATAGCCCTTCAAATTTTTGTTCTAAATTTAGTTTATTAGTTACTAATGAAGAACCCAAGACTTTAAATGAGACACTTCAGTCAATTGAGAATAAGTCTTGAAAAAGGGCTATGGAAGAATAAATTTAATCCCTAGATAAAAATAAGATATGGGACTTGGTGAAATTACCCCTTGGTAGAAAATTTGTTGGTTGTAAGTGGTTGTTGGTCATCAATCTAGCACCATGTGGAGGGTGGGGTGGACCAGCGCTAACATAAAATTGCCACTGGGTCAGGATGGGGTGATCAATATTTGAAGGAGGTTGGTTCCTCAAGGGTGGTTCCAGCTATCTATGTCATGGAGTGGAAAAATGGAAAATGGAGGAAAGAGACAAGAAAATGGCCATAGCTAAAACTCACAAGGATGGGTATAGTTGCATCAAGACACATGCACGTACAACATCATAGGTGGTTACACAGAGACAACACCTAACATATCAGCCTATGATACCTCCATCAAACTCTCTAAAGTGGTGGGTAGAGAGTGAATTCCAAAACTAGTGAATAGGTGCATGAAATACAAGATGCAAAATTAGAGTGCTCCTATCCAACTAGCTTTAGAAAAAATAAACCCCCAACCCATATTTATAAATACACACTCCCGAGTCACTAAGCAAATCCTATAAAATCCAAACTACAGAATAATATGAGACCACTGACTAAAACAAAAATAAGCATTCATACATTTAATAAAAATATGAAGGCAAAATCGGAGACCAAATAGTGATGAATCTATATTTACATAGTGGTGAAAAAACCTTACATATGAATTGTAATGGCTAAATATCCACCCTTAGGAATGACCAACATTCCACTATTTATAGGTAATTTTACATTAAATTCAAAATTTGAACATTAATGGTGGTAGGCAAGATGACAACCCTTGAAGCTAAAAGGCACTCAACTGGTACGTTGTTCCTCGATATGGTGTTGATATTCTAGAAGGAGGTAGATATGTTTGGCTTGATCTGGGTCCTTGGAACCCTCTGACATTTTTTTTTAATTAATTAATCCCTACCTACTTCATCCTTTTACTTGACTGGAAATTCCTTGGTTAGGTGGTGTATGACTGGCATTAATCACCTTAAGAGCAATGCACCTCAAATTTATCACTTTTGCATATAATAACTAGGTACTGGAGAGCTACAAAGGTGATTACATGTTTGAATTGAATTTTGGGTGATGGTGGGAGCTTTGCACACTGGATGGGTGGTTTTTTTTCCCTTCTTTCCACCCACTAAGGCATCAGGGAAGAGGGTAGGTATTTATCCAAACTTTCATCCCATTTGTGCTTGCATATTCCACTCGATATGGGTAGGATTTTGTGTCTTCCCTAAGGGTGAGGTTATATGATTTTTCTTCCCTTAATGGTAACTTGAAAGGTCCACCAAATGAGTGGGTGGGACTTTTAGATAATTATGCCCAAGGCAAAGGGCAGATCATCCACCCAATATATCATTTTTCTTTCTTCAATCTATCATTCTCCAATCCATCATTTACCCATTAATTTAGGCTTCCCATCACTACGTTAGCCATTATTTGATATCTTCCACCTGTACATAAATATTATCAAAATTTTGGTAGCCAATATTTATAGGCATCATCCTACAAAAAGCATGTGGTTGCAACAATGCAAAATTGCACCCACACTCTTGGAAACTCACAGGGACTTTTCTCTTGCAGGAAAGGAGGACCAAGAAGGCTGCATATTGAAACACATAAAATAAAAGGAGGAGAGGGGTTATAGATGACATAAACAAAAGTAACTAAGGAGGGATACAGAATAATGGAGAACAAAATCCAAAGGTGAATGGAAAATGAGAGGGAGGAAGGAAAAAGAGAAGAAAATAAGGGAGACGACAAGAAAAAAAAATAAGAAAAACCAAGAAAGGAGAACGAGAGAGGAAGATGGGAGGGAGGGGACCACAAGAAGTAATAAAAGCATGAAAACCACTGGTACTAACCTTGTCAGCTAGCAGAATAAAAGAACTGGAGAAAGAGAAGGAAGTAAAGGATGCATATAAAAAAGAGAAACAAAAGGGAATATGATCCATGGGACACCCCTATATACTGCATTCCTATTAACATACGCCATCAAGGATCATGGCAGATTCAAGAATAGATAAAATGCCAAGGGTATTTTCCAATTTTGATGAAGCATCTATTTTTTATGCAATCACGTAAAAAGCTTGTTTCCTCATCTCCGCTCCTCTAGGGAATCTTTAGTCATAGTGCCATTCTCAGATTCATGTTCTTTAACTCACGTTGCTTCTACCTTTCAAGATACCTTTTATAAGACAAATTTCTCGATATTTGAAGAGTGGGAACTACTTCCAAAAAAGTAGTGGATATATTTTACAATATTACACATAGAAATGCCTGAATCATGATCCTTAGGTTCATTGGGCATGGGGTCACAACAAAAAATAAGAAAAACACAAGGAACACAAATGTGTTTCAACAACGAAGCAATTTGATAGTTCTCTCTAAGTCACAAAGAACTAGATGATACCACTTTGACACATACCTTAAGCACATTTATTTACCAGTAAAATTATATACACAAAATTGTGGTGTGAGTGGTATACATTGTGGTGTGAGTTGCTAGTTATTTTTTCAAGTTGCGAGGTACTTGCAACATGATTGACCATGATGCATACCACTACATATGCAATCAATGATCAATGTGGTAGTGAATTTTACCACATGAGAGTATTATTTTGGTACTAGTTTATCTAGAAATAGGCTCCGATGTTGCCAGTCCTTGGGATCCACCTACTATAAAATCCCAGCTTAATACGCCCCCGTCATCCTCCCGCATTTGTTCCTGCAAGCCTCATTAATTGAGCCTGTTGCTAATGAGACCTCCTTGGGAACCATATGTTTATTTACTAGGCCATTATTAATATGACCTGGCCCCTGCTCGTTGTGTCTTTGGAGACAAAAATGGTGTAAAAATACTCCTCTTTTATGGGTGAAATCCCTGCTTTGGTATAGGCCATCCATTTTTTGAGAGAGGGTCCAAGAAATCTGGTTGTCATTTTTAGGGCCAGTTTTTGCACTTCTTCCACATGGGCTCGAGAAGAAATCTGCCCCTTGTGTTCCATCGGAGTGTAGGCTTAGATCCTTCATAGCTTGAGATGGCATCCTTCTAAGATATTGTACAGTAGGAAAGGGTAAAACAATAGTTGGAAAAGGGGATGGGAGGACAAAGTCATATGAAGATGTATTTTTTTCTTGAATTAGGAGTTTCTCTACTTGTATGGCCTCCTAAAATATTTGAGAGAACCTCCTTTCTCTAGATTGTAGCAGTAGAAGGCTTACATTCAAGCTAAGATATTGAATATAGTACAGGTGAGGTTGGGTAGGTGATGACTAGTACTCATGTGGGATCCTTTTCCAGCTTCTCTCAAATAGTATGTTGAAATATATTATGGATTTGAAAGATGCCCTCTCGATGAATAAAAGGAGCATCAAGAGTTGGAAGAGATACAAAGAGCCATCAACTGTGTTAATGATATCTCCTACAAAATTAGAGACCAAACAATGATTAATCTATGTTTACATAGTGGTGAAAAACCTTACATATGAATTGTAATGGCTAAAGAGCCACACTTAGGAATTACCAACATTCCACTATTTATAGGTAATTTTACATAAAATTCAAAATTTGAACATTAATTGTGGTAGGTGAGAAGACAACCCTTGAAGCTGACAAGCACTCAACTGGTATGCTATTCCTCAGGATGGTGTTGGTCTTCTAGAAGGAGGTAGGTACATCTGACTTAATCTAGGCCCTTGGAACCCTCTGAAATTTTGTCTCAATTCATTAATCCCTAGCTACCTCATTATTTTAATCGGATGGCAATCCCCTGGTTAGGTGGCGTATGATTGGTATTAATCACCTTGGGAGCAACGCACCTCAAATCTATCACTTTTTTGTATGATCACCAGGTACTAAAGAGTTGTGGTAGTAAGTACATCTTTAGCTTGAATTTCAGGTGATGGCAGGAGCTTTGTGTGTTGGGTGGGTGCTTTTTTTATCCTTATTTCTTCCTGTGGAGGCATCAGGGAAGAGGGCAAGAATTTATCCAAAATTCTACCCCATTTGTGTTTGCACATTCTACCCGATATGGGTGAGAGTTTTTTTCTTCCCCAATGGTGGGGTTATATGATTTTTCAACCCTTACTGGTCGCTTGAAAGGTTTTCCCAATGAGTGGGTGGGACTTTTGGATAATTTCATCCAAGATAAAGGGTGGATCATCCACACAATCTATCATTCACCCTACTTCAATTTTTCATACTTCAATCCACCATTCACCTACTACTTTAGGTCACCCATCACTACATAAACCAACATTTGATATCTTCCACCTGTCCATCAATATTCTCTAAATTTTGGTGGCCACTCTTTATAGGTATTATCTTGCAAAAAGCACGTGGGTGCAACAATGAAAAATTGCACCCACAATGGTTATTCAAGAATAAGTACAATGTATAAGGAAATTTGGAGAAGTATAAATCTCACATGGTAGCAAAAGGATTTTCTCAAAGTTGAGGGAATTGACTTTGGTGAGATTTTTTCTCGTATGGCTAAACTAACATCAATTAGAGTTATGTTGGCTATTTTTGTTGCTTTTGATTTTGAAATATAACATATGGATTGCTAAGATATTGAGGCTACTCAAAATGAAGTACAACTAAAATTACCAAAAAAAAAAGGATATACAAATTTTTTGAAGTGAGATTTAAAAGTGATGCACATGCCATTCCTAGTAAAGAATTGTGTTCTTCAAGAATGTTTGCTAATAATATTTTAAGAAAGAATAAGCTAATATCAAAAGGATGGCAACTAGTTGATAAGTTAGAGGCTAAGGTTAATAGGATTGTGCTCTCTGTAAATGATATTGTACAATGTGGTTTCCCAGGTTTTTGGAATGATAAGTATCAATTCCTAGGAGCAAAAAAGCTTCAAGCTAGATTGCCCTCAAATCATGGAAGATGAGTATGAGGCTAATGGTTGGCCAAAACCTATTCAACAAGACTAGGTGATCCAACTAGTGAAAGAATTGACTAGACTTAAGAATGTTGTAGGGGAAATAGATGATAGTGGTCTACATCTATCTTATGAGAAACTGGTCAAGATGTAGTATACCCACCAATATATAATGGAGATATCTAATCCCACTCAAGAATCGTGGGATGAGGCATGTAAAGCTTTGGATGAAATGATTCAACTTTTGGGTGAAGAAGAGGGTAGTGATGAGGAGGGATAAAATTGATATGTTGCCAAGGGATCCACCTACTATAAAATACCAGCTTAATACGCCCTCGTCGTCGTCCCGCATTTGTTCCTGCAAGCCTCATTAATTGACCCTGTTGCTAATGAGACCTCCTTGGGAACCATATGTTGATTGACTAGGCCATTATCAAGATGACCTGGCCCCTACTCGTTGTGTCTTTGGAGACAAAAATGGTGTAAAAATACTCCACTTTTATGGGTGAAATCCCCGCTTTGGTCTAGGCCATCCATTTTTTGAGAGAGGGTCCAAGCAATATGGTTGTCATTTTTAGGGTCAATTTTTGCACTTCTCCCACATGGGCTCGAGAAGAAATCTGCCCCTTGTGCTCCACCAGAGTGTAACCTTAGATCCTGCACAGCTTGAGATGGCATCCTTGGAAGATATTGTACAGTAGGGAAGGGTACAAAAATAGTTGGAAAATGGGATGGGAGGGGAAATTCATCTGAAGATGTATTTTCTGCTTGAAGTATGAGTTTCTCTACTTTTATGGCCTCCTAAAATATTTGAGGGAATCTCCTTTCTCTAGATTGTAGCAGTAGGAGGCTTACATTCAAGCTAAGAGATTGAATATAGTATAGGTGAGGTTGGGTAGGTGATGACTAGTACTCATGGGGGATCCTTTTCCAGCTTCTCTCAAATAGTATGTTGAAATCTATGATGGATTTGAAATAGGCCCTCTCAATGAATAAAAGGAGCATCAAGAGTTGGAAGGGATCCAAAGAGCCATCAAATGTGTTAATGATATCTCCCACAAAATTAGAGACCAAACAATGATTAATCTATGTTTACACAGTGGTGAAAAACCTTACATATGAATTGTAATGGCTAAAGAGCCACACTTAGGAATTACCAACATTCCACTATTTATAGGTAATTTTACATAAAATTCAAAATTTGAACATTAATGGCGGTAGGTGAGAAGACAACCCATGAAGCTGACAAGCACTCAACTGGTATGCTATTCCTCAGGATGGTGTTGGTATTCTAGGAGGTAGATACATCTGACTTGATCTATGCCCTTGGAACCCTTTGACATTTTGATTCAATTCATTAATCCCTACCTACCTCAATATTTTAATCGGATGGCAATCCCCTGGTTAGGTGGCATATGATTGGTATTAATCACCTTGGGAGAAACGCACCTCAAATCTATCACTTTTTTGTATGAGCACCAGGTACTAAAGAGTTGTGGTAGTAAGTACATCTTCAGCTTGAATTTCGGGTGATGGCAGGAGCTTTGTGTGTTGGGTGGATGCTTTTTTTATCCTTATTTCTTCATGTGGAAGCATTAGGGAAGAGGACAGGAATTTATCCAAAATTCTACCCCATTTGTGTTTGCACATTCTACCCGATATGGATGAGAGTTTTTTTCTTCCCCAATGGTGGGGTTATATGATTTTTCCACCCTTACTAGTCGCTTGAAAGGTCTGCCCAATGAGTGGGTGGGCCTTTTGGATAATTTCATCCAAGGTAAAGGGTGGATCATACACACAATCTATCATTCACCCTACTTCAATCTATCATGCTTCAATCCACCATTCGCCCACTACTTTAGGTCGTCCATCACTACATCAACCAACATTTGATATCTTCCACCTGTCCATCAATATTCTCAAACTTTTGGTGGCCACTCTTTATAGGCATTATCTTGCAAAAAGCACGTGGGTGCAGCAATGCAAAATTGCACCCATAGTGGTTATTCAAGAAGAAGTACAATGTAGAAGGAAATTTGGAGAAGTACAAAGCTCACATGGTAGCAAAAGGATTTTCTCAGGTTGATGGAATTGACTTTGGTGAGATTTTTTCTTCTATGGCTAAACTAACATCAATTAGAGTTATGTTGGCTATTTCTATTGCTTTTGATTTTGAAATAGAACATATGGATTGCTAAGATATTGAGGCTACTAAAAATGAAGTACAACTAAAATTACCAACAACAAAAAGGATATAAAAATTTATTGAAGTGAGATTTAAAAGTGATGCACAAGCCATTCCTAGTAAATAATTATGTTCTTCAAGGATGATTGCTAATAATATTTTAAGAAAGAATAAGCTAATATCAAAAGGATGGCAACTAGTTGATAAGTTAGAGGCTAAGGTTAATAGGATTGTGCTCTTTGTAAATGATATTGTACAATGTGGTTTCCTAGGTTTTTGGAATGATAAGTATCAATTCCTAGGATCAAAAAAGCTTCAAGCTAGCTTGCCCTCAATCATGGAAGATGAGTCTGAGGCTGATGTTTGGCCAAAGCCTATTCAACAAGACTAGGTGATCCAAATAGTGAAAGACTTGACTAGACTTAAGGATGTTGTAGGGGAAATAGATGATAGTGGTCTGCATCTATCTTATGAGAAACTGGTCAAGATGTAGTATACCCACCAATATATAATGGAGATATCTAATCCCACTCAGGAATCTTGGGATGAGGCATGTAAAGATTTGGATGACATGATTCAATTTTTGAGTGAAGAAGAGGGTAGTGATGAGGAGGGATAAAATTGATATGAAGACAATAATGAAGAAGATAAAGAAGAGGATGAGGAAGATGTTGGTGATGAATAGCAAGAATAGGAAGAGTAGGAAGTAGAAGGTGAGGTTCAACCCGAAGAAGAATAAGAAGAGCAAAAGGAAGAAGAGTCATCGAAATAGAAGTAGGTTGATGAGACAAGATCATAATAAAAAAGGTGAGACTAAACACTGCTCTTTAGCATGATTCTAATTCTAACATTTATCTAGTACATCAAAAAAGACATGAATTATCAAAACATGAGGAAAGCATGGATGTAACGACCCAAAAATCAAGAAACAAAACACACACAAAAAATAGATTATTTTTGAATAAGGAGAGGTATTCATAAATTTCTAACCAACCTTAGATTGACTTAATGTTTAACAACCCCTAAGTTTCTTAAGAACTATACCACACAATATTCTCTTCATGTAAGTCCCTTTTGTGTAGGCATATCTAATTTCATGCATATAAGTCCATCCATATCATCATTCTTGATGAGCCAGACTTACCACCCCCAATCATTCAAAGGTGTACACACATCTCTATATTCCACATAAACCATTATGTGTGGGTATGCTATGTGCACTACGAGTTAAGCTATCAATATTTTTCTCTGACAAGATATCTTAACTCTGGTATGATCTTCTAAACCTAGTTATCAATCTCCCTAAGGGGGTCTCAAGACCTTCGGTTAACCTCTAAGTTTACCCTAGAACTTACTATTGAATTATATGAAAGTTAATCAAACATGAATATTTATAATGAATCTAGATACTAAATATAAAAAAACATGAATCATTAAACAAGCAAAAGATAACTGAATCAATAAGCAATGATTAAAGGATAACATGTGATAGAAAAGATATAATACAATCACATTCAATAATGAAATACAAGGTGCATCAGTTACATTGTTCATTTATTACATAAGTATGTATGGTAAACCCCATACCTTCAAATAATGCTTTACATCAATTCCATTGGGGAAATATCCCCACAAATCTAATCTATTGCATAACTAAGCAAGATGTAAGGTAGAGAGCAAACTTGTACATTGGTCCATCTTATGACTTTGGTCCTCCCACTCTTTCTTCAATCAAGTGAGGATAGTAGGGGATCAGGACACTCATGGATTAGGATAGACATGCTTCTAAATGCATTTTTTTATTTTATTTCCAAATTGTAACTATACAAATAACCCAAGAAATTCAACTTCCCAATGCATAGTTGATATCATAGAAACTACTCTTTCTATTTCCCCTCTCATCCACTCATGAGAGTTATTCAACCATGAATCAAGCCATATGCTCTACTTGCAATAAATGGTATAATATTTACTTAAAAATTAAAGTCCCATACCATTAATTTCTAAATAATCTAGGTTCTCACATATTATTCAATTAAATCCAACTACTTTAACCTTCAAATAAACCTTTTTCTTCATTTCATAAATTAAATTCCCATACCCTTAATTTACAAAATAAACCACATTTAAAAACCCATTCTTTCATTACCCTAAAATACACTATTTTAGATAATGAAATACATTTAAAAATCCATTCTTTCATTACCCTAAAATACACTATTTTAGATAATGAAACATATTTAAAATCCATTCTTTCATTACCCTAAAATACACTATTTTAGATAATGAAACATATTTAAAATCCATTCTTTCATTACCCTAAAATACACTATTTTAGATAATGAAACATATTTAAAATCCATTCTTTCATTACCCTAAAATACACTATTTTAGATAATGAAACATATTTAAAATCCATTCTTTTACTACCCTAAAATCCACTATTCTAGATAATGAATCATATTTAAAATCCATTCTTTGATTACCCTAATATCCACTATTTTAGATAATAAAACATATTTAAAATCCATTCTTTCATTACCCTAAAATCCACTATTTTATATAATGAAATCACATAATATAAGTTCGATTAAACCAACACAACCTACACTCAATCATAATAAAAGCCTACGACTGACTCAAGTGAAAGAGAGTATATCATCATGGAGTGGTTTATGATAGAGTATGGTGAGGGTGCAATGTGAAATGATTTGGTTCTATTGTGCCACTCTACAAGGGTGGTATTTAGGAGTCTCCACGGTGCTAACTACAGTTGTCATGGAGTCTAACTTCATAACACTGACGTAACCCAATGGTGCCACACTAGCTATGTCAAGGGTGACTTTTGAGTGTGGTTTTTGATCTACTGTGCAACCCATGCACTACTATGAACATCAAAAATGGAATCCCAACTAACAGTAGACAACTTGCCTTAAGGTACTCCCACTCCATGATGTCTACACTTACCCGCCTTAGATACCACCCACAAAATGGACACAATGGTGAATACGGTGTTGCACAAATAGCAAACCAGACAATATTTACTATGGGTTGGTCAACCATGCAATACCTAGTTTATAGATATTGATGCAGGAGCATCCGACGTCAGCAGAATTATTGGGCATCAACCGAAGTTTTTAAGCAATTTGTTTTGTTCGACAAAGCAAAGTGGCAAAGTTGGGAAGGGGGGTCGTGAAATCGTGACCCCAAAGGCTCAGCTGGGCACAGGGTGGTTTCCATCACGATATCGCGACGTCGCGATATCGTGAAGTTTTAGAAGGCAGAAGGCAGAAGAGGCGGGGAGCCGCAAAATTGCGACATGTCACGATTTTGTGACATGTCACGAAACCATGGCTCCCAACGGAGAGGCAAGTCGAAAGGCGAGGGGGAGTCACAAAATTGTGACATGTCGCAATTTCACGACATGTCACAAAATCACGGCTCCCAAGGGCAAGAGGAAGGCGCGGAGGTGGCTGGGTCGCGATATCGTGATGTCATGATATCGCGATGTCGTGATATCACGATAGTGTATGTGGGCAGAGGCAAGACAGTAGTTGGGTCGCAATATCGCGACGTCGCGATATCGCGACAGTGTATGTGGGCAGAGGCAAGACAGTAGTTGGGTCGCGATATCGCGACATGTCGTGATATCGCGGCCAAGAAGAAGACGGGCAAGGGAAGAGAAAGCGGACGGCCGGGCAAGGCCATTTTTGACACGTGGACTGCCACGTGTATCATGGCAGTTGAGGAGGACACGTGTGCCGTATATATATTGCGACATGGAGAAGTCATGGAAGATTTACGCACGATTGGCTGTGTAAGAAATTAAAGATGAAGGCCACATATCGGGAGTTAAATTTGATAGCCGCGTGCATTAAAGGGGGAGAACCACCTTTTTGAAGGATTTTTTGACAAAACAGCATGGAGGAGACAGCAGTGCAGAGTACGGTCTGAGCAAAGCGGGCGGTGCAGGTTAAGGGAGGCCATCAATGCAAGCGTTTTGGTGGATCGGGCAGTGGCCCATTAATGCCGAAGAATTTGAATTCTTGGGGGGGAAAGGAAAATTTGAATTTTGTTTTAGGTGGGAGGCATTAATTGCCTAGAGGATCGAGGCCTCGATAAAAACTCGGATTTTTGTATTAGACGGGAGGATGGTGGATCAGAGAATAGGGGGAAGCCGTGACAGTGGAAGAACCGAGCCGAGCATCGGTTAATGTATGCCTGTGGGCTGTTTTATTTTGAATGCATGTAAATATTTTCCGAGGATTTTAATGAAAAAGTGGAATTTGTAAGGTGTTGAATTTCCCGGTCCCCGTCAGATATTGAGCACCTAGACTTGGTCAAGAACGTCAATAGGGTTGTGAACTCACAATGGTTTCGAGAAAGACAGGTGAATGATGACCAAAGGCCACCTTCTAATATTAACATTACACTCGCATGGAAGCAAGGTTTACCCTAGATTTAAGGGAGATTTCATAGAGAAACTAGAGCCCACCACCCAAAAAAAACATAACTAGTGAATGGAAAATATAACAAAACATAATTTATTTAGTGTTATATGAGTCCAACCTAGTTTGCTTCATGCTGACAAGTTGTCTGAGTCACGCTCGAGTGCCTATCGTCTACTTTCTTCTCCCACTAGTCTTCTCCCTTGGATTTTTTGTACTCCCCCCTCCTTCGTGTCTTTTCCTCCACTACCTTGTCCTAGCCTTCCCTTCTTCCCTTCTCCCATAAACGCCCTCCTCAGATTTTACCCACCAGCTACTTGCCATAATTTTCCATCTGCATTCATCTGACGGTATGGGGAAAATGTTCCTTCCTTTGCCTTCCCAATATGTTTGTCATTAAGAGGCCATCCCTTTGAGTCAGAGGGAGCCTCACATAGTTGGTCCAATCCCATCATCTGAAGGTGGTATTTTTGTAATGAATACCAACTTTAGTTGGTCATTTATATTAGGTGAATTCTCCATCAAGTTGACAACCAAATTCTAATCTCCATAAGTCCAATGGAATGCGCTTTTCAAAGCAATTAGAGTGGTCATATGCTTATGATGGGGTTCTTTTATTTTTTAGTTTTTAAACAACTAAAGTTTTCTTTATTAATCTGGAATAAATCATATTTTATTCAAGATGAAAACTTTTATAACCATAATATAAATTACTCATTTATTTAAAATGAGTTCTTTTTATTACTTTAAATAAATTAACTATTTATTTTAGAATAATAATCCTTTACCATTCTATTTAAATTGACTATTTATTTAAGAATGATATTTCTTTATTATTTCAATAAATCAATCATTTATTTAAAATTATATCTTTTACTATTTAAATAAATCAACTATTTATTTAAAAATGATATCTTTTATTGTTTAAATAAATCATCTATTTAAAAATGATATCTTTTACTATTTAAATAAATCAACTATCTATTTAAAAATGATATCTTTTACTATTTAAATAAATCAACTATCTATTTAAAAATGATATCTTTTACTATTTAAATAAATCAACTATCTATTTAAAAATGATATCTTTTACTATTTAAATAAATCAACTATTTATTTAAAATGATATCTTTTACTATTTAAATAAATCAACTATTTATTTAAAATGATATCCTTTTTTTTTTATATACTATTTACCAAAGCATACAAGGAGTTATGAAGACAACCTATTCATTCATAGCTCACAGATTATTAAGGCAAATAGTTTTGAAGTAAAAGAAAATCATGCATGTGCAATAAACAATGAGGGAGTCTTTCCATAAATCTAGTCACCTGTCTCAGCCTCTAGAACTTATGATAGCTACCAGGCCATGAGTCTGGGGCTCAAGGTGGCTATCTATTGATGGTTATCCCTATCGAATGCATGCCTATATGAAGGTATCTATCCATGTTACCTTCGAGTTGCCTTGTCATCACTTCCCCAACCTCAAGTACCCTTGTCTTCGATGGATGATTCAAATTCTTCCACTTACAAGTGTACCTGATCCTACACATTGCAATTTGTTAGAAGTATCATACTCTTCAATATCTAATAATATTGCATAGCTTCTTAATTGCACAAAATCGAGTATTAAAGCATCATCAATTAATAAATTGTTTTTCCATATTTAAAGGTCCATCTGGGAGGGTCATGACATCCTCCCCCACTAGGACTAAACATCGTCCCAGGTTTTTCTCAGTTTTACATAGGTATACACAATAAAAAACAAATTATTACAATTTTTAGAGATCATCAAACAAAAAAGGAAAATGTTTTTGCATATCCACCACTTTCTTCCAAGTGGTATTCCTTTCGAAGAAACGGTTCCACTAGACCTTACATTGCTGAAGGGTACAATTCTGCATAGCCTTAGAGTGGAATTCAAGAATATTTACTGGAATTACTTTAATTGCCTCTGGGTTTGCCATCTGCAAATTAGAAACATCCTGCACATGTTCGATATCAACAACATATTTTCTAAGCAAATATATGTGGAAAGTGTCATGGATTTGTGATAGATTAGGAGGTAAGGCAAGTTGGTATGTAATTGGATTAATCTTTTTAGTGATCTCAAAGGGTCCTACAAACCATGGATCTAGTTTTGTGGACTTGATCGCACTTTTCATTGGTTTGACCTTAGGAATACTTTATCTCCCAACGAGTACTCTCTTGGAGTCCTCTTTAAATCAACACAATTATTTTACCTATTAGTAGCTTCCTTGAGTCTTTACCTTATTACCTTTATTTGCTCTTCCATTTCTCAAACAATTTTTGGTCCAATTACAATTCTATCCTCTAGGTTGCCCATGATAGTGGTGTTCTACACTTTCACCCATACAAAGCATCAAAATATGCCATTCCCAAATATGAGTGATACCCATTATTGTAGGAAAACTCTACCAAATGTAGGTAGTCTTCCCAATGAGACTTGTGATCCATATAATACATGTGAAGCATGTATTCTAGTACTTGGTTTACCCACTCCATTTGGTCATCTATTTTACGGTGGTATCCTGAGATCATGTTAAACTTTGTGCCTATTTCCTGGTGAAGGGATTTCCAAAACTCGAAAGTAAACTTGGAATCTCTATCTAATATAACTACCTCTGGAAACTCATAAAATTGAAACACTTCCTTAAAAAATCTATTAGCCACCACTTGAGCGTCGTCCTTAGTGCTCCCAAATATAAAATGTGTAACCTTGGTCAACTTATCGACTACCACTAGAATTGCATCGTGTTAGTACCTAGTCTTAGGTAAACCTATTATAAAATCCATTGATATGACCTACCATTTCTGTATAGGTATGCTATGTGAAGTAGCGAGAACAATGGCTACGCCTAACAGATTGAATTGAAATGCATCTAATGTAATTATTGAATTAAAGCATGCAAAAGAAAGACGATAAAGTAAGCGACTAAAATGACAAATATGTTAAGTAAAAAGGGGGGTTCTCCTTGTATTTATTAATTCATCAATTCAATGGTTACAATACATCCCCTTGAGGGCTTTTCAATTTGATACATTTCAATTTACAAAACTTGAGGGATCAAATCCCTCCATGAGCTTAATGGCGTGCTTCCAGTGTTCTTCTCACAACCCACAATATAGAGCTATCTTTGGGCTATATTTATTCAGCTCCTTAGCTCCTCCCTCATGCATGGAATACCTGTACCTACACACAAGAGATTGAAATATGTTAATAGCATATGCGTTTTATGATGAAAACCATGAAAAGTATGCAATAATGAATATAAAAATTATTTGCGACTAATCTAAACTACTCCAAATGACTTGAAAATTTAGTATGATGTTTATTATGTGATTTTGTAAATATCTGAGCAGAAATCAAAGTGAAATTATGAGCAGAACCTGTGGTCATTCCTGGGAGGAACAACTAGGACTGTAATCACAAAAACATTAATTGACCTATCAAATCTACTCAAAACTTCACCAAATTTGAATATGATGCTAATATAATGCTATAGAATTGATCTACATAGAAATTAGATCAAAATTGTGGGCCAATTCATGGCCATCCCTAGGAGTTCCAACAAGACCTTCTAACCATCCCAAGGGGGACGACCACAAAATAGGGTGGTTTTTGCCACCAATTCCACTTGGATCTGGTCAATAATCCTCCTAGGGGTGTTGTCATCGAATTTGGTAAATTAACTCTCAGAATTGATGGGTTTTGGAACAAATGAACGTATCCTAGAATACCCTGAAAATGCCTTCGATTGAAGAGGTTTCCAAGGCAAATAGGTGGGCAAAGGTTGAGGGCAAATATTGGCAGCACTTCATGGTCAATAATTGCAAAGTCCTCTCTTTTGAATTGGGTGAAAACACCTCAATTTATAGCCCAAGAGGGCAAAGGGGGAAAAGGGGCAAGTTTTGGCATGCAAGGCAAGTGCCGCCACTTGGCAATGCCTTTGCCATGCATAGGGTGGAAGAGGCTTCCCATTTGGGGCCTCCAATTTGTAGGTCCTAATGGCCATGACAACCTCCCAATCTATCATGATTGATTGGGTGGGATAAATGGTAGAAATTGATTACCATTTGTCCCACCCTTTGAATTTTGAGGGGTCTAGTTCATGGCCATCCCACCCAGGGATGGTTGCTTGTGGCCATCCCTGGGTGGGACGACCATGAACTGTGACCATCCTGGGGTGGGATGATCATGGCTACATGCCCCAAAACCTCCCAAAAGTGGGGTAAACCTTCCCAAAAGTGGTTGGGAGCCCTAATTAACCCTTGAGGGTTTCCCAATGGGGCCATATGATGTTGATAAGAGTGGCACATTAGCAGTCTTATCTGATTTACATGATTTTAGTGTCTACAGATGCCCCTTTTTGAGATGCATTGTGTGCAACAGAGCACTGAGCAAAAATAGATGACTAAATCATTAAATTATTGAGGTTATTCAGTAACCTAACCAAATTTAGATGCCTCCATTGTGGAAAGAGCATACATTCTTGGAATCCTTGCTTTTGACATAGTTGAAGGATTGATTTTGGTATACCTTTCAGCCACACTATAGTGACAGTTGTATGGGCTTAGGGTATACTTGGTCTTGGTTCCTTGTTTCCTTGTAAGCCTTTTCTTGGGTAAATTCCTGAGGCTTCAAGGAGGCCAAGACTTTTCTTTGTTGCATTTGCTGATTGTTTGCCCCAACATGGGCTTGAAAATTTATCTTTGGCAATGATTCTTTTGAATGTATGAAAATTGCACTTTTGAGTGTTTAAGTGTTGATTTTGATTATGAATTCATTATTATGACTACCCCCTCAAGTGATGAGTCAATGAGGGCATGAACAATGATGAAAGCGATGAGTCACTTGACCCATATGACTTAATTGGGATAACCATCAGTTTTACCCATTATAAGATTTATCAATTTTATGAAGATTTTGATCATTTTAATGATATTTCATGGAAGCAAAAGACTAAATACCTCATTCTCGTGGAGTGGTCCAGCCATAATGGCCTTCTTGGGGAGTGAAGTAGAGACTTTTTAGATCATCCATGAATACTTTGAATTCAATCTTGATCCTTTGTTAATTTTGTCAAATTTGACTTATTTTTGGTGGGTTTTGGGCCCTTTTTGTGAACTTTTTAGCTATTTTTGTAAGATTTTTGGTGGCCATCCCTGGGTGGGATGGCTGCATATTTTATGGCCATCCTAGGGTGGGACGGTCAGCCAATTGGCTGACCATCCCACCTAGGGATGACCATGCTTATTGTAGTGCTATATAAGCCCAAAATTGGGCAAATGAGCTCATTTTTGCATTTCTAACTTGGAAAATTGAGAGGTGAAGAGTAGGAGGTTGATTTTATGAAGTGGAGTGCTTCTAAGAACATCCCAAAATCACTATGAGCCAGCCATAGGACTCAACAAGTGATGGAGCCGGTGCGAGATGGGTAAGGGCTGCATTTTCTCTTATTCTTTATTAAATTTGAAATTGTAATTAATTGTACATTTTCCCATAAAATACACTAAATATTGGTTAAAGAACCTTAGTAGTGGTTAAATGTAGGAATGTTAGCTTTATTTGTGTTTTAGATGCATTATTTTTCCATTTTTTGTTATTTTCTTGCTTTTTTAGAGTTATTTTAGGGGTCAAAATGACCCATTTTTAAGCAATTTTGGGGGTTGTCCCTTGGTGGGATGGCTGCCAAATTGGGGGCCATCCCTGGGTGGGATGGTCACAAAACTAGGGAAAAAGGGTCCATTTTTTAGTCATTTTTTGGTATTTTTGGATGTTTTTGATGCATTTTTAGTGTATTTTTGTTAACTTGCTTAACTTTGTTAGGTGGTTAAGAGTCGATATCAATTTTTGAATCTCTTTCAGACCACTAGGGATCTTTTGATAGAGGAGGACTAGAAATGGCTTGATGCCATCGGTCTTAAGCATGTGACAAGTTAGAGCCCATGGTGGGTGATCGAGCTTATTTGACCACCTTGATAGACTTATGGGATCCTCGCACCAACACCTTCCACCTACCTATAGAGAGATGATGGTGACTCTAGAGGATATCTATCAGATATTATACATTTTGATAGAGGGGTGACCTATTGTATCCACTCATCGAGATCGAAGAGATATGGTTATGTAGAGATACTTTGAGGGGGACTGGGAGGAGGTAGTACGTGACCTACTTAGTGGAGGTATATTAGTGGAGTTATGGTATGAGGTTGATGTATTGACCACTAGATATGCTTTATTGATGACTTTGATCTCCAAAATGTTCTACTAGACTCATCAGGTGCCAGGTTCCCCTGGAACCTTTTGGAGTTGGTGTTTACACTTGTGGAGTGCATTGTAGAGTAGTCACTAGTGATGGCTTGGGGTCCTACATTATTAGCATAGTTATATGATGAGTTATATGAGATCCGCTCCCATGGGTGGAAGGGCTTAGGGTGTAGTTTTCTACTATAGGTTTGGGGATGGTAGCATATTGTTATGGATCGACCATGGGGACTACCTTGGATGACATGAGCATAGCTTGTAGATAGGGAGATAGGCTATGGGATTCTATGGTAGTGAGCCCAAGAGGTAGGTCAGAGTTATCACTTTGTAGGTGAGGTTGAGCACTATATAGAGTCTTTTGCATGACTTAGGGTAGAGGATGTGACTTGGAGATCTTATAGGGATTGTCTAGTGTGGCTTGATGTTGAGGCATAACTTCATCGGGTGAGGTGAGGGAGATGGTTAGTTGGGTGACATGGGATTGAGTGGGAGTACTTTCCTTATGCTCGAGTCTTATGGTAGTTTGGGCTATGCTAGGGGTTGCCTAGTGAGCTAATGATCTATCGATATTATGGGGATGAGAGGACACTTGGTTGGCCTATAATTGAGGTATTGGGAGAGGAGTCAGATCCTATAGTGGATATTTCTGATCTAGATGATGTTGGGACTACAACAGAGTATGAATCTTGGTGGGTGACATACTAGTGGTGAGGAGAGGGGCCACTAGGGGGTGATGCAGCTATGGTGGTAGGGGAGGCTAATAGGGATGCTGTAGATGAGGAGGTTCATGATAAGGCTCTAGATGATGAGGAGCTAGATGTAGGTGAGTGACATGTGCATCATCGAGTAGTAGATGAGTGGATAGACCTCCTTGATTTAGGGGATCTATAGGATGACTTTGGTGAGGATGACTTTGATGATCAGGGAGTGTAGGTATAGCTAGTAGCATGAGATGCTACTATTACTAAGCTATAGGGTGATCTTATCAGAGGTAGATGGGAGCACATAGAGGAGATAGCTCTCCTATAGGCACAGGTGTAGAGTGCATAGAGATAGCTACTCTTCAAGCATAGGTTGGAGTATGGAGCCCTAGCCATGGGGGATCTAGTAGTGGTGAGATAGCTAGGCTATGAGAGGAGGTGACACAGCTCCAGGCCTTAGTGGGGGACCTCTAGGCTCATTTTCATGAGGAGTGAGCATTCACCTAGGTTTTGGAGGATGAGATAGTGCACCTTAGGGGGTGCTTACCAGCATATCCTTCTACTAGTGGGTCACACTAGAGTTGGAGGAGTGGTACATGATAGTATTCTATGAGGATGGGGGCTCCTAGCACTACATAGAGGGTAGATAGGTTAGGGAGTAGTAGATCTAGGAGTTCTCATCGGACACCGATTGAGGGTGGTGGATGTGGGCTGCATGACCATGGCTTTTGAGACTCTATGGCTCTTTTTGATATTTTGGGATTATGAGGTCTGAGGACCCACTTTATTGTAGCCTATGGGTAGTTTATGGATGATGATGTAGCTTTGGATTTCATACATATATATATGAGTTTTCTGTTATCATCATGTGTTTCCTTACTACTTTATGAGATGTATGCAATGCTTATATTTGCTTTATGATGTTGTGATGGATGTCTATCATGTATGCATGTATTTTAATATGATGTGATTTGATGATATGTATATGTGTATATGCATAATGAAATGGATGATTTATTAATTTGTATGATGGATTATGAATACTAGTTGACACATTAGATGCTAGCACCATAGATTGTACAAAATTTATCTCATCATTTTAATGTTATCATGACACTATGTAATGGCTTGTGTAATGTAATGTAACAAACATGTGATAGCATGATATGAAATGAAATGAATAATATAATGTTATATGATGTGTTTGGGATTTTTAGGAGACTCAAACACTCTAGTTACCTAATCAAAAGTTGTATAGTAACCATGCAAGACTTTTTGGCAAAGTATAAATCTGCTAAGATGACCAAGATATTCAATATCCCTGTGTGTGCATGTGAGTTCATTACTATGATAATGCATAAAGTTACCCTAGTGCCAAACATGATTGATGCAGCCCATCTGTACTAGAGATCACCCTATGAGTATCATTATCCTGAGTTTTGTACGTAGTTGGATTAGACCACTAGGCAATACAGGCTACCAAAAGCTAGCTCATCCACATGCAAACATTGGTCTGTACAAAAGCAAGTTGCTTATGTGATAGACATATCATCATGCGTAAGGATACCACCATTGCCAGTGAGATTTATGCCACCCAACCTATAATGAGGATCACCTTATGGTTCTCTAATGCTGAGAATTCTAGGGATTCAAGTTCAATACTCCCTTCTTTTCTTTTATCTTTGAATTGTTCTAGGGAGTTGCTCATTTTTGTTATGGTGAGCAATGGATTTTGGTAGTGGTGAGAACCACTATTTATTTTACTTTTGCTAATGGTGAAAACCACTATTTCTTTTGAATATTGTTAAGTGGTAATAACCACTATTTATTTTTCTCTTTTGGATACTTGCCCCAATTTGGTGTGAAGCAAGGGATTTTGATTATTTTGGGTAAGGAGGAACTTGTCCTTTTGTCAATTCTCAACATCTTTGAACCATTCACATAGGGGGATGAGTGAGATAAACTTTTTACTTAGGGTAACCTAGACCACTTTGTAGGTTTCATATTTCCTTGTGCTAAAATTGGATTTATTAATGTGAAAATGTGTTGGGATTTTGATGTATACAAGGTATAATCTAAGCAGGATTCTACCTTCTAAAAATCATGATAGCTTTCTACAAAATCTGAAAAGAAAACTAGAGATGGTTGAGTGATCGAAAACCCTAAATATACCTTTATGAACAATGGCTAAGTGAAGGGAAATAGACACATAATATGGAATGTAGATGTAAATGATAAATATAATGTAAATAGGTGGTAAATTGACTTTTGACAACATTGATTTTGATAGATGCCTAGTGTACATACTTGGTGCTAGACATGTATGATCAACTTCTAACAATGCAAAATGCAATGATGAGTATGCCTAATGCAAGTGATGTTATAATGCAATGATATGAAATGTAATGCAATGCAATATTTTTGTGTTTTTGATGTTTTAATGATGTTTTTGTATTTTTGATATATATATGTATATATAGTTTGACCAATGGGCTTAGTGAATGCCATTGGGGCTTTTGGGTGACCAAAGGGTTTATAGATACCTTTGGGGATTTTTGGGGTGACCAAAGGGCTTATAGATGCCTTTGGGGTTTTTGGGGTGACCAAAGTTAGGGGTTTAGGTGACCTAAGGGTTGTAGACCTTTGGAGTATTTTAGGGTGACCTAGGATGTAGACACCTTTGGGATTTAGGTGTGACCTAGAGGTTGTAGATACCTTGGGATATTTTAGGGTGACCTAGATGGTTGTAGATCACTTGGGAGTATTTTAGGGTGACCTAGATGGTGTAGATACCTAGGAGATTTTAGGGTGACCTAGACGGTTGTAGACCATCTAGGGATGATTTAGGGTGACCTAGATGGTCGTAGACTACCTAGGAGGTGACCTAAGGTAGACTAGTATTTTAGGGTGACCTAGATGGTTGTAGACCACCTAGGAGTATTTTAGGGTGACCTAGATGGTCGTAGACTACCTAGGAGTATTTTAGGGTGACCTAGATGGTCGTAGACCACCTAGGAGTATTTTAGGGTGACCTAGATGGTCGTAGACCACCTAGGAGTATTTTAGGGTGACCTAGATGGATTGTAGACCACCTAGGAGCATTTTAGGGTGACCTAGATGGTCGTAGACCACCTAGGAGTATTTTAGGTAGGGCATGGTGCTCTAAGCATGGAAAGGTCATAGGTGACTGATATTCAAGGGTTCAAGCTCTTCACTTCCTTCGATGGATGCTAAGTGATAAGTTCTAGGTCCAATATGACTAGTAATGATATATGGACCTAACTAGTTTACTATAAATTTATCTCATAGATGGGGTGGAAAATTTGAGTTTTGTTGGTTCTCTTTTAGAACTAAATCACCAACCTAAAAGTCTCTAGGGTGGAATTTCATGTTGTAAGCTCTCTTAAGGTACTCTTGATAAACATGTAGATGCTCAAGAGCATTCATGTATCATTCATCAAGCAAAGTTAGTTGGTCTAGATGAGCTTGTCGCATTGTATCATCATCGATGAATTCCTGCATAGATATGCATAGTGATGGGATTTCTAACTCTAAAGGTATGATAGCCTCAACACCATACACTAGTGAAAATGGAGTTGCCCTAGTGGGAGTCTGAATACTAGTGTGATAGGCCCAAAGGGCAAGAGGTAATTGATTATGCCAATCTTTATGATTTTCCTTAATGATTTTCTTTAAGATTGCAATTATTATTTTATTAGATGCCTCTGCTTGCCCATTAGCTTGTGGATAATAGGGCATAGAAAAGTTGTGTTGTATATTATATTTTGTTGTTAGAGCATGCACATATTTATTCTTAAAGGGTGTCCCATTATCTAAAATTATCTTGGATGGAATACCAAAATGACAAATGATATTATGTAATATGAACTCCATGATGCGAGGTCCAGTCATAGTGGTAAGGGGAATTGCTTCCACCCATTTTGTAAAGTACTCAGTAGCTATAATGATAAATGTGTGATGACCTGAGGAGGTAGGTGAGATTTTCCCAATTAAATCAAACCCCCATTGTGAAAATGGCCAAACCGATTGAATCGGTTGTAAGGCCTATGAAGGTACATGTGTCAAATTTGCATGGTGTTGACACTTTATGCACTTCTTGACATAAGTACAACAATATTGCTCTAAAGTTGGCCAATAATAGCCCATGCAAAGAATGCACTTTGTGATGGCCATGCCACTGAAATGGCCACCACATGTACCATCATGTGCTTGGGCAATGGCCCAAGCTGACTCTTGAGAGTCTAAGCAATGAAGGAGGATACCCTCATAGCTTCGATGATACATTATGTCTCCAAGTAAGACATACTTTGCCACATTTTTCTTAAATGCTCATTTTATGGCATGCGACAATCTAGAAGGAATACTTCCAAGTTTTAAATAATATTTTATTTGGGTGGCCCAATCTTGTTTTAAAGAAGCCTCAATTGTATGAATTGTGTGATCCTTTTGATGTTCATCTCTCACAAATGTTGATTGAGAGAGAACTTGTAGATATAGCATTGTGCTAGTATCAAAATGATTTTGAGGGAACAAAGTCCCCCAAGTGGCATTATTCAAATAATTGTGAATTTGAGAGAACCGTTCATGTGAAGGCTCAATCTGAATCATGTGGACTTCTGGTATGGAGTTAAGCTCATCACGCTTAGTCATGGATTGTGATAGCATTTTGACTTGAATAGTTGTGATATCATCAGATGGGTTCTACGGGATTAAAGACCCTAAGGAGGCCATTGTATCCACAAAATGGTTATATGAATGAGGGAGTGCCTCAATATCATACCATTCAAACTTTTCTAGAATTTTATCCACTAGGGCTTTGTAGGCTTGCAATATTGGGCACCTACACTAGAATATTCCTTTGACCTGATTAACTATGAGCAAGGAATCACCAAAAATGTTGAGCTTTGTTATTTTCATGGTGATTGTCATTTGAAGGCCTATGAGAAGGGCTTCATACTCAACATTATTATTGGTGCATGGGAAATCAAGTTTAAATGAAAGGGGTATTGGAGCCCCTTGCAGTGTGAAAAATATGATTCCCATGCCACCCCCTTGCTCACACTTAGAACCATCAAAAAATAGAGTTATGTCAGCCTGTGACTCAGGCTCTTCAGGATCTGGTGATTCTGAGACGTGAAAAACTCCATCATCGGGAAGCTCTATAGTGAGAGGTTGGTCATCCTAGAGAGGAGCCTCTGCTAGTTGATCGGCTATGACCTGACCCTTAATTGATTTCTTTCCAATGAACTCTAGGTCAAATTCCATCAACAACATGATCCATTTCATCATGCGACTACTATGGTAAGTTCGACTCATCATGTATTACAATGGATTCTCTTTTGATACTACATACGTGGTATGATTGAGCATGTAATGGTATAGCTTTTTAGTGGTGAAGACCACTTCTAAGCATAGCTTCTCAATGTATGCATATTTTATTTCATAGCTGACCAGGGTGTGGCTAATATAATATGTAGCCTGTTCTTTATGCAATTCATTCTTTTGGGCCAACATGGTGCCCAATGCAAGCTCAGTAGCTGAGATGTAAATATAGAATGACACTCCTGGTCATGGAGGAGCCAATACTAGTGGTGAAGCTAGATATTGTTTGATCTCATCAAAGGCATCTTGACATTCCTCATCCCAATGAAATGCGACCCCCTTGTGTAGTAACTTGTTCATAGGTCGACACTTATCCGATAATTGCACTATGAAGCACTTTATGGATGCGACCTTTCCTTGCAAGCTACGTAGCTGCTTGATAGTTGTGGGGGGAGGCATTTCTAGGATTACCTTGACTTTATTTGGGTCTACTTCTATGCCTCACTTAGAGACTATGAATCCCAAGAGTTTACCAGATGTGACACCAAATACACACTTCTTGGGATTTAGCCTAACATTATGCTCAATGAGGTGATCTAAAACCTTGCGCAATACATCGATATGCTCATGGCATAATAGATATTTGGCCAATAAGTCATCTATGTAATATTCCAAAATTTTATGCATGTAGTCATGGAAGATATATGTCATGGCTCGTTGGTAGGTGGCACTAATATTTTTGAGGCCAAAAGGCATGACCTTGTAACAAAATGTCCCCCAAGGCATTGTGAATATCATTTTGATTTGGTCTTCTAGATTAATATGAATTTGATTGTATCCAGAGAAACCATCCATAAGGGATAACATTTCGTGTCCTATTATGGCATCTACCAATGCATCAATGTTTGGTAAAGGAAACTCATCCTTAGGACTCACTTTATTGAGATCTCTAAAATTAGTGCAAATGTGAATCCTCCCATCGGGTTTCTTGATAGGTACCATGTTGGAAACCCATGGTGGATAATCAACTGATATAATAAAGTTGACATCCAATAGTTTTTGCAATTCATATTTTACCATTAAGGTGATTGTTGGATGCATCTTATGTAACTTTTGCTTAACTGGTTTGACACTTGGGTCCAGTGTAATATTATGCATGACTAAATTAGGATCTAGTCCTAGCATATCTTTATAAGACCAAGAAAAAGCTTCTATCTTCTCTGTTAACAACTTTGTATAATCAGCTTGTTCATTAGGGGATAGACCTTCCCCTAATTTGATGTTATGGGGATTATCAGGATCTGTACTGATATCCCTATCAATTGTTGGCTCAATTGACATATGTGATCCATCTTCCAACTGATGTGGAATAGGGATCAAGTGAATGTCATCAGCTAGGTTTACACCATCAATTGGAAACTCATGCTCAACCTCAATTTGAAAGACATTTTGAGTAGTCCTTGGAGAAAAATGAAATGGTTGTAACATTTCCTCGCAAGGCCAATACTCTGATGGAGATGGGGGAGAATCTCCCTGATCAAATTCAATTACCTCAAGGTCGAGGTGCAATGGCTTTGATGGGTTATTCAGATCTCTCAATGGTGCATTAAGATCTATGGAAATCATGTTGATGGATACATGATCTCCCTTGGATGGGTGAGTGAGTCTAGAGATCTGAGGTTGTCTCTTAACTCATGGGGGTGGTTGTGGTGGAGGTGGAATGATCGATGGTGGTCGATGTGGAAGGTGATGATCTTGCTCTTCAAGTGGTAAAATCTATCACCAAATAGGATGTTGTACTAGGAACATGCAAATATAGAACTCTTCTTCATCATCCAAAGGGATGACTTGATCATGTTCCTCATCTAAACTTGGATAATTTATGGGAGCTATGCCATAGTCTGATTCATCATCTATTGTCCATTCATGAGGAGGACCTTGATCCTCTTCCTCACTATCATATTGAAGGGTGTGTGAACTCTCTCCCACTTCATGAGATTGAGTGACATCACTGGATAACCCTTGATCTATCATGTTTATGGGAAAGTAATCTCCCAATGAGTGGATATGATTTGGATTGGCATAGGGATCACGTGCAAGCTCATCCCTATAATTCAGACCTAGGCATTCTAGACTCTCTATGAGGACATCTAAAGGTACTGGCTTGTTGTGTCCCAACCCAGATTTATCATATGGTAATTGATATTGTGGTTGGAAAGGAACATGAGTACCTTGTTCATATAACCCTAGACCATAACCATGCCAATTGTAGTGATGTAGATATCACATGGCATAGTCAGGATTTGACATGTAATTTATATCCTTAGAGAAAGGTTCATCATCTTCTTCTTGCTGAGGAATTGGAATGTTCCATACTCGATACCCCCATATATAAAATTTGTTTGATTGGGTGGTATACCTAGAGGTACAATGCTACCTATGGGGAGATGAGGTCATCCCATATCTTGCACTATCTCTATGGATGGAACTATTGTGATGTTCCTCACTAAGTACTCTCCTAACCCTGTACTAGCCATATGGATTGTAACCTAGGATGATGAAGGTGGAGGAGATGGAAGTGAGGCTTGAGATGACTCAATGTGTACCTCCTGAGATGGTTCCTCATCTACTAGACTAGGAATATCTTTCGTAGATATGGTGGAAATGATGGGAGGGATCTCATCGATTGGCCTCTTCGACATGTTCCTCTATGGAGGATCTGATGATGATGAAGGTTTTTCTGAAGTTGCCAATGATGATGATGGTATGGATGAATATGGTAATGGTGTAATGGAAGGTAATGGAGATGGAAGTGGACTCTGAATGGATGTGTTCAGTTGGAATTCCACATGAGTCGATGGTAATGTCGACTCAAGGATTTGCTGCACCATGTTGCAGTACTTAAAGGGCTCAAGGTCTATAGAGACTACGTGTACCTACCCTTCATAAGTATACTTTAGACATTGGTGAGCGATGGAAGGGACACACTTCATATCTCAGATCCAAGGTCTACCTAGCAATATGTTGTAGGCCATTGCACCCTCTAAAATATGACACAATGTTGGTATAGTTTTGCATCCCACCTGAATGGGTAGGACTATAGTACCGACTATGGAGCATATCGTATCATTGAATGCTCGGAGGGTGTAGGTGGATGCAACAACATGAGATGCTAGAAGTCCTAGGTGTTTAAGAGCACTAGTGGTTATTATGTTGCTTGATGAACTAGTGTCTATTAGAACTCTCTTATATGGTATTTCATTCACACATGCAATGATGTGTAAAGGAGGGTCAACCGCATCACTTGCTATGGGTTTGAGTTCATGCTCATGGAACGTGATCACTGGTTCCTTACATTGTTGCACATGCCCCACAAAATTGATAAAGGAGTTAGACTCCTGGGGCTGCAACTCTATCGACTTAAGAATATCCATTAGAGCTTCTCTATGAGGTGGAGATTGTTGAATGAGCTCGTATATGGACAATCTAGCTGATGTTGTTCTTAAGATTTGTGCAAGCTTACTTTTTATTGTCACTACTGGCCTAGGTGGAAGGCTTTGTACTAGAGGTGGTGGAGGCTATGACATTGATGGAACATCGCTTGAAGCTGCAGGTGGTGCAACTTGACTTGGGTAGCATCTATTCCTAGTCACAATACTAACCATCCCGATGTACCCTTGTAGAGGGGGTGCCATCTTGACCTCATTCATTTGTTTGGTAGGAGCTACCTGTACCTCATGAGTAGGTAATGGGTCTTTGAAAACACCCATCTATTGATTACTTGGGGTGAGAGGATTATCCACTTGGAGTTCATTCCTCTCTATCATATCTTGCACTAGGTTTTTGAAACCATAGCATGTAGGCAAGTCATGGCCATTCTACCTATGATATCTACAAAATAGCTCTTCTCGATATCCCATAGGCTTTTGTTTCCTGTATTCGGGTCTATAGGCTTGATTTTTAGTAAATTAATCATTTTGGTAGCCCATATATGATCGAATAGGGAGTCCATTGACTCAACAAAGGGTGTATACTATCGCCTAGGGTGATGCGTTGATTTTGGCCCTGATTCACTTGAGTATTATTATTATAACTCGTAGGAGGAGGTTGGGCCTGATAATTTACCTTTTGAGGAGGCATCATTTGTGCAGGCCCTAGGACATTAATGGCCACTTGATTGACCACTATCAACTTTGATGGCATCAGATTGCTCTTTGGATTTTTAGTCCACTCCTTGTGAGGTTTTGATATCTCCCCCTCTTGGATTTTGATCTCTTCTATGGTTCTAGCCTATGCTAGAGCATCTTCAAGAGTGGGATATTTCTAGAGTTGCAACAATAAAGATATTGGTTTTAGACAACTCTTTGAAAACATCTGAGTCAACTTGGACACTGGCAATAGGTAGGGTAGCTTAGCTAGAAGCATTCACCACCTATTTCCATAGTCAGTGATAGACTCATCATCATATTGTTTTAACCTCGTAAGGTCGGTTAAGGTCACCTTTCTCTTGGTATTGAAGGTGAAACATTCCAAGAATGCATCTACAAATTGTTCAAAGGTATAGATGCTATGCCTTGGAAGTTGATTAAACCACTCAATGGCTAGGCTAGAGAGGGTAATTAGAAATATTCTCAGGAGTAATGCATCATTCTCCTGTATGTTAAAGCACTGGTTCATGAACCTGGTGACGTGCTCTTGAGCATCTTCTTCCCCTTTAAATTTTTCCAATTTGGGCATTTTAAAATGCTTAGGGTATGTAGGGGAAGGTATATATGGATGTAGTGGTTGATTGCGCAACTGGTGCAAGGTGGGATTTTGAAGCCTAGTCCTAGTTATCTTACTCTCTATAGTTTCCATGCATTCAAGCAATGCTTGATATACATCAGAGGATTTAATCTCCTCTTCTTTATTTTGGACCCATGGAGGGGGATGAGGAATGTTAAGCATATGTTGAGGTGGTTGATTTTCATCACCCATACCTCCAAATGGTGCTTCTAGGTATTCCTCATTTTGTTCCAAATCATCATAAGCCCCATAAGGTGTTTCTAGAATGGGCCTACAAGGAGGAACTAATGCCTATTGAAGGTGATCTATATTAGGCCTAGTAGGTAAGTTCTGATCAGGCCTAGGAGGTCTAGGTGGTAACATTTGATTAGGCCTAGGAGACCTATTTTGATGGAAAGTGGGTTACCTCTATTGAGCCTCCTATCTATGTGTGCTTGGAGTAGGAACTCCATTATGCAATGTTTCTTGAATCTATTATTCAAGTATTTGTATTTCTAATTGCTATCGCTGCTCTAGGAGATCCAAGCATTGTTTATCTAATCAAAGTTGATTAAACTTAGCTTGATGATCAACATACCTTTTGACTAGTTGATTAATTTGATCAGCTATGTTAGGCCTATGTGCCTTAGCATTATTGCCTTGATACCTATCCTATTCAGGAGGATTTGTGAGGTCTATTACGACTTTCCCTCGATTGAGAGAAGTCACATTTACTTGAGGCTCACTCCTAAACATATGTTCTTGGTATTCTGTTAGTGTAGAGGCACATCGTGCTTGCATGGAATGATGTGATCGAGGATAATCAAGATTTTCCTTAGGTCTTCCTTCATAAATGAGGAAGGGTAGGGTAGAATTGGCTCACCCAATGTGATGAGTATCATACTCATCTTGATATTTGTATTTTGGAGAAGGGTGATTTGAGAGCATAATATGATCATTTAACCCTACCCTTGGTGTATAGTCTTGATCCTGCACACAAGTGTGTGGAGTAGACCAAGTAGGCATGTGAATGCATGGTATTGCTCTATGTGTAGGTGCCTCATTGCATGGTTGCCTTTCTTGAAAGAAGGTATTTGAAGTATCCATACTTGGGAAGTAATTTCCTAGATTGGGACTATGACCTATAGGGGTACCCCGTGTAGGAGTCCCTTGTAGGCTAGGTCCCTTCTCTGACACTCTAGGACTTGGGAGAGTAGGTGGCTACCAAGGAGGTATAACCATGTCCTTGGGGTCAAATTGGAGATGATCTATGTCTCCTTGCCTACTCCCCATAGCGTCCACCCTTAAGTGGGCTTGGCTATGGGTATATACCATAACTACTTTTTATGAACCTCTATGTGATTATCTCCTTTACAAGTTTTATGGATTTAAACACATAAAAATAGAAACACACAAGAATACAAATGATTATCTCTTTTAAATATTATGTGTTCCTAAATTGTTTGATGTGTTTTTGATTTGTTGCTTTTGTAAAGAATCTCTTTCATATGTTTTGAATGTTTGTTGATGTAATTCTCAATTGTTAAAGGGATTTCACCTATACACTCATATCTCGACAATCGACAATGAAATTCCGGTCATGTGAACCAACCAAAGTATGGAGATGAAGCCCATACCCGATCAGGGAGCATAGGTCCTACCAGTCCTCACCCATATTGACTATGGTTAGTGATATACCTCTTTGAAGAGGAATACATGCAATTTTCCATGACTAAGATGGTTCTTGGAGCTGGCTTTGGCCAAAAATAGGGTATGTAGGATTTGAGCCAATGGATGGAGATGAAACCCACCATCATTGAACTCTATTAGTGGTTGGGGATGAATTCCAACTCACTAACGTTTAAAAGAGATGTGGTGTGTGTGGTTCCTTTTATGATTAAATGAAAGTAAACAAGATAGCATTCAATGAATTTTCACTAAATGCATAAAAAGTATTTTACTTTCAGAATTATATGCATATATAAGTAAGGAACCTACAAAATTTTAACCTATATGAAAACCTAACCCTTAGGTAGGTCACATGCAAGAAAACCACTCAAATGCATGTCTAAAGTTGTTCTTTTTCCTATTTTTCTTTAGTTTGTTATTTAGGAATTTAGGAAATGGAAATATAACTTTCAATCACCTAATAAAAGACATGAAAAACATAAATTTATCCTTTTCTGAACAACCTAATTGCAAATTGATTGTTTAGGAACTTACCTTGCATGTTCTGAAGTTGTTGTTTCTAGAAATTTTTGTAGAAAACCCCTAGTTTTGTGGCCATCCCTGGGTGGGATGACTACAAATTTGGGGTCATCCCTAGGTGGGATGGTTGTTGTGGCCATCCCTAGTAGTTCCAATTAGGAATTCAGGGGTTGTTTCAGCTCAAAATGACTAGAACCTACAACATCCAAAACACAAAAACAAGGTCAAAAATGGTAAAAATAAAAAAGACAAGGGACAAGGGTCCCACCATGATCACCACTAAAGTAGTGAGAAAAATGGCTATGCCTAATAGATTGAATTGAAATGCAATCTAATGTACTTATTGAATTAAAGCATGCATAAGAAATATGATAAAGTAAGCTATTAAATTGACAAATATGTTAAGTAAAAGGGGGTTCTCCTTGTATTTATTAATTCATCAATTCAATGGTTACAATACATCCCCTTGAGGGCTTTTCAATTTGATACATTTCAATTTACAAATCTTGAGGGATCAAATCCCTCCATGAGCTTAATGGCATGCTTCCAATGTTCTTCTCAACCCACAATATAGAGCTATCTTTGGGCTATATTTATTCAGCTCCTTAGCTCCTCCCTCATGCATGGAATACCTGTACCTACACACAAGAGATTGAAATATGTTAATAGCATATGCATTTGATGATAAAAACTATGAAAAGTATGCAATATGAATATAAAAATTATTTGTGACTAATCTAAACTACTCCAAATGACTTGAAAATTTAGTATGATGTTTATTATATGATTTTGTAAAGATCTGAGTAGAAATCAAAGTGAAATTATGAGCATAACCTATGGCCATTCCTAGGAGGGACAACTAGGATTGTAATCACAAAAACATTAATTGACCTATCAAATCTACTCAAAACTTCACCAAATTTGAATATGATGTTAATATAATGCTATAGAATTGATCTATATAGAAATTAGATCAAAATTGTGGGCCAATTCATGGCCATCCCTAGGAGTTCCAACTAGACCTGCTAACCATCCCAAGGGGGATGACCACAAAATAGGGTGGTTTTTACCACCAATTCCACTTGGATCTGGTCAATAATCCTCCTAGGGGTATTGTCATCAAATTTGGTAAATTAACTCTCAGAATTGATGGGTTTTGGAACAAATGAACGTATCCTAGAATACCCTAAAAATACCTTCGATTAAAGAGGTTTCCAAGGTAAATAGGTGGGCAAAGGTTGAGGGAAAATATTGGTAGCACTTCATGGTCAATAATTGCAAAGTCCTCTCTTTTGAATTGGGTGAAAACACCTCAATTTATAGCCCAAGAGGGCATAGGGGGCAAAGGGGCAAGTTTGGGCATGCAAGGCAAGTGCCACCACTTGGCAATGCCTTTGCCATGCATAGGGTGGAAGAGGCTTCCCATTTGGACCTCCAATTTGTAGGCCCTAATGGCCATGATAGCCTCCCAATATATCATGATTGATTGGGTGGGATAAATGGTAGAAATTGATTGCCATTTGTCCCACCCTTTGACTTTTGAGGGGTCTGGGTCATGGTCATCCCACCCAGGGATGGTTGCATGTGGCCATCCCTGGGTGGGACGGTCATGAACTATGGCCATCCTGGGGTGGGACGATCATGGCTACATGCCCCAAAACCTCCCAAAAGTGGGGTAAACCTTCCCAAAAGTGGTTGGGAGCCCTAATTAACCCCTGAGGGTTGCCCAATGGGGCCATATGATGTCGATAAGAGTGGTGCATTAGTAGTCTTATCCGATTTACATGATTTTAGTGTCTACACTATGTGGATACAATTGTCCTATGGTATGCTTGTGTTTTACCTTAACATTTTGACATTCAAGGCATCGAGTGACAAAATCAGTAATGTCCTTTTCAATTCCTACCTAGAAGAAGGTCCTATTCAAATTTTCCCTCATATTTACCTCTCCAGGATGAGCTATATAAGAATATCTATGGGCTTCCTACATTATTAGCTTCCTTGAATCCCCTAATTTTGATATGATAATTCTTCCTTTGTAACACAAAAGGTTATATATCACCCAAAAATCCTTATTATTCTTAGGATCTTTGTCTATTATGGATCAAAATTTATGGCAATATTCATCCAAATTTTGCTCTTGCCTTACTTTATCCATGAGCTTTACGTGACTCTTGGTTATGGTTTCTATGTGTCTCCTTCCACTCAAGGCATCCAAAACCTTATTCTCTTTTCCTTGTATGTACTCAATTTCAAAGTTATACTCAGCAAGTAACTCGATCCACCTTCTCTATCTCACATTGAGTATTGGTTTATTAAATATATACCTTAGACTTTGATGGTATGATTTTAACTCTAAAGGTATTCCTACCAGATAATGGTTCCAGACCTTGAGAGCATGCACTACAATGGCTAGCTCTAAATCATAAGTAGCATAGTTGAATTCATAATTTTTAAATTTTCTTGAAGTATAAGCTACTTCTGACTCTTCTTGCATGAGTAATCCCCCTAATCCTTCTAAAAATGTGTCAATGCAAACTACAAAATCTTCTTGAGGATCTAGAATCTTCAATATTAGTGCAGTAGTAAGTTTTTGTTTCAATAAAGCAAAAGCAGTTTCACACTTTTACATCCATTTGAATTCCTTCCCTTTCTTCTGGAGGTTAATTATTATTGAGGTAACCTTTGAGAAATCCTTTATATAATGTATGTAATAGACCGTTAACCCCATGAATTTCCTTACTTCAATAACATTGGTAGGGGTGGCCAATTTAATATGGCTTTGATTTTCTCAGGATCCATAGTAATTCCTTCTACTGATATGATATGCCCTAAGTAGTGCACATTTGAAACATAGAAATCACTCTTGGCTAGACTTTCGTAGATTTGATTTTCCCTTAACAACTCTAAAACGACCTTGAGATGCTTATCGTGCTCTTCCTTGTTCTGAGACTATATTAGGATGTCATGTAGAAATACAAGGATAAACAGGTCTAGGTGTCTTTTGAGCACACTATTCATTAAATTCATGAAGGCAGATGGGACATTAGTTAGTCCAAAAGGTAGGATGGTGAACTCATAATGCCCATACCTTGTATTAATTGTCATATTGTGAGTATCCTCATGTATTCTTAACTGGTGATACCCTGATCTTAAATCTATCTTGGTAAACACCATGGCATATCTCAATTGGTCAAATAAATATTTTATCCTAGGTAGGAATATCAATTATTTATTGTAGCTATATTAAACATCCTGTAGTCAATGCACAATATTAAAGAACTATCATTTTTTACAAATAAAACAAGTGCATCCCAAGATGACACACTTGGTTTTATCAACCCTTTCTTTAACAACCCTTGCAATTTTACCTTTAATTCCTGCATCTCTATGGGTGATATCCTATATGGGGATCTATGAATGGGTTTTTCTCCTAGTATAAGATCAATAGTGAAATCAAATTCTTTCACAAGAGAGAGCCTAGGTAAATCCTTGAGGAATACATCCTTGAAATCTTGCAAAATTGGATGTGTTTCCAATACTTCCTTCTTTCAGACTTCTTCGACCTCATTTATCTTTATCACATAAAATATCCCTCTTTTTCTAAGGGATTTCTTCAACTGCATATATGACAACATATGGGGTTTGGATACCCCTTGTTTTCTATGGATTCATAGCCTTCCCTTGCCTTCTTCTGAATATTTGATCCATCTATATTGGAAATTAATTACAACTTTATGGGCTTGTATCCAATCGATTCCTAGGATCACATTGAATGCATGAAGTGGGGCTACGTATAAGAAACCTTCCATGGTTCCACTGGTTAGAATAATTTCCATCATTGTGAAATATTGATTTACATAGGAGGTCTATCCAGAACCATATCCAATCTTCCATCCATGAGCCAAATACCCTGGTCTTTCTAGCATATCTTTTGCTAACTTACAAGAAATAAAGCTATCAGTGGCTCCACTATCTATTAATATATTTACTTGCTTATAAAAAATCTTACCTTTTATGATCAATGGGGTGGTTTTCCCCTCAAGCTTCTAACTCCCAGTTGTAGTGTAGATCTTGTGCATAGGTTCCTTTCCCTTAATGTTGGATGTACTTGGCCCTAGTCGGTATGATCACTAGTTAGAAAAATGCGACCCTCTACAATAGTAACACCCATACTTGGATCCTTGTCACTTTTTTGGTTTTTGCTTCTCACCCTTAATCACTGGAACTAAAACTTATGGTTTTTATGATTGAGATTTAGCGTTATTGGGTTTGTTACCCTTCTTATAAAAGTTCTTATTGAACTTCTTTTGGCTTCCATTGAATTTCTTCTTCAGATTCTAGGGGTTCTTAGCCTTTCGTTCTTGTTCAACCTCCCATTTCACAACCCCATTTCTATTCCTCTTCTTCATTTCCTAACATTATTGTTTAGACAAGGTTTCATATTTATAATGAAAGTGCAACTCTACTTTCTTTGCTAGGTCATATACCTTTTGTAATGATTTAGGCTCTTGCATCTCTACATCATGCTTTATCCTAGATTGCAACCCATGAGTAAACTTATGAATCCACATTTTCTCATTATAGGTGGGTACATACTTCAACAAATTTACCTGCTTCCTATAGTATATATCAACTAAGTTGATTCCTTGCCTTAGATTGGCAAACTCCTTAAATTTTAGAGCATAGAAATATTCTATGAGGAACCTCTTCTTAAATATGACTATAAATTCCTTCCATGGAATATCTACTGGTTCAATTTTGGTTTCCTCATAATAATTTTCCCACTAATCTAAGGTATCTTCTTCAAGGTAAATAGTAGCCCAAAACATCTGGGTTCCTGAAGAATATCCCTTTACTATAAAGAAAACTTCAAGTTCCATTAACCAATATTCAACTACATCTCCTCTCCTTCTCCATCAAACTTGCAGATACAAATATTATTTAGATCTCTTACCATATCCTTTTCCAAGAGGGTTATAGCTTGTATATGTTTCAAAATTAGCTCCTTATCTTGGTTAACTTATGAACCTCTAGCTTGTGAATTTTGGTTCACAATAGTTTCTAACACTTGCCTTAACTAATCTTGTAATGCGGTAACTATGGTAGTGAGATCTTCCATTCCCATATTGGGAGTTTTTGGACCCTCATTCTGGATCCCTTCTTCAAAATTACTTTGTTGAGTCTGTCTAGGTGGAGGCCTTTCTATCCAAGCCTTAGGTGGCATTTTGATCTGATTCTAACCAAGAAAAGAATTAGATCATAGCTTCATATTAAACTGAATCACTAACTCAAACCACATTACAAAGTTCTTCTTGCTAGTCATTATAAATCTAATTAGGATAATATTCCAAGGTTATGATGTATCATTGACACCAAAGCCCATACTAAGGTATCATAACATTCATCTTCCCTTGGGATCGATTCCATTAGATTTTAAATAAGTAGAGACTCTAGGTTATCCTAGCTTTTAGCTTAAACCTTGATGAGCACCAGAAATGCTCATATTTTGTACATATTTCTTTGATCAATATGCGGCTATATAATAAGGATTGCGTACTTTTATGAATGATTATATAGATATTTGATATAATTATGTGTGTTATCTAATTTGTGTGTTTTTAGTATGTTTTGTGGAATTGCAGTTGATTTAGTTAGATTTGGAATGGTCGAGGTCCTTTTGATGGACCTGGCACTTTATTTCATCGAGGGTTAATGAAGAGAATACGAGTGCCTCCCTGTAGTCGAAAGGCGCCAACTGAATACCAGTGCCTCCTTGTAGTTGGAAGGTGCCAACTGAATACGAGCGCCTCCCTGCAGTCGAAAGGCGCCAACTAAATACGAGCGCCTCCCTGTAGTCGGAAGGCACCAACTGAATATGAGTGCCTCCCTGTAGTCGAAAGGCGCCAACCAAATATGAGCACCTCCCTACAATTGGAAGGCACCAACCAAAGACAAGCACCTCCCCACAGTCGGAAGGTGCTAGCAAAATGCAAGTGCCTCCCCACAACCAGAAGGCGCCACTGATTCTTTGCCCGTTGACCAGATTTGAATGACGTGGATGGCAGTGGCTGGTGCAGTTCCAGCTCTGCATCATGCAAAGCTAAATTGGAGATTGCACCAATGTATCAAAATGTCTTACTAATGCCAGGAAAAGCATGAACCGAACAACGAACATGCCACCATTAGAACAGAACGCCAGATGTCGATTGCATTTACCAGACTGTCTTGATTTAGTCTGGGACAGATCGACTGTTGTAACTACTTCTATAACAGAAGTTCTGTGGGTGTGTTATATAAACACACGCAGATCGTTCTAAGAAATATATAGAAATAAAATAAAGATCCATTTAGACGTACAAAGATAAATTGTAGTGTGTTGATGAATATATTAAAGTTCTAGAAGTTCTAAGCGCGTGTTCGATCGGGAAGAAGCTGCTGGAGCCTGGGCCCACTCCAAGCCAGTATTTCTTCCCCATTTCCTTTTCATTTATTGATTTTAATTAGTTTATTGCTTTCATAAGAATGTTTGTTAGTTTATTAGTTCCAGCATTTGCAGTAGATTTATTTTTAGGAACGCGTACATGATTTATTTTCTATAGGTTTAATTTTGTTCTTCTTACGTAAATCATTGAGGAGTGCGGGAATGATTGAAAAACCATTTCAAGAACACCCCCCAAAATGTAGGATTAGCAGATTCACCTCTAGTGGTATTGTAGTAACCTAATTCTGACTCTTCGCAAGTTTACGAAGCTCCCTGGGTTGATAATTAAATGCACGGGCATGTGACAAAAATAGGAAACCATTCACCTTGTTTGGCCCACAACATTTTGGCACCGTTGTCGGGGAAGCGTCTTAATTAGATTACTTACAATACCCTAAAACCTTCCATCTGACCTTGTATGAGTTCTTTGAGAAGAAGAGGACCTGACGGTCGCTTTATAAGAACTAATCCATCAGGACTGAGTCAGTCGAGCATTTTGGATTTGAGTTAGACTCGCTCGACCTACCAGCAGTCCATTGGAGTGAGGAACCGCACTTTGTGCAAAGTGCCGCCTCATCCCATCAACAAGGGGATGAATGAATCATCATAAATCCCCTGTTTAATAGGACTCCTCTAGAGGAAGCCCTATTGTGGAAGGCTATGGAGGATCAGACGATCTCGCCAGACAACCTTAGAGCATTGACTCAAAAAGTTTTAAATGACTAGAAGGCCATAAACGCTGCATTAGAAACCACATTTCCCAAAAAAATGGTAGATAATGATGAAGTCTCATCTGGATTTAGTTTCCCAATAGAGGAGGGAGTAGGAGATACCAAAATGAAAAACATATCCCTTGCTCACCTTTCATCCTTCAGAGGACACCCAACTGAGGACCCTGACCTATTTTTATTCAAGTTTGATGTTTTGTGCAGGTCTGTGGATTACAAATCAAACATGCAGAAGTTGAAATTATTTCCTTCTACATTAGATGATGCAGCTCTACGATGGTTCATCGGTCTGGGAGACAAACACATCACCACATAGGACCAGATGAAGAAGCTCTTTCTAGAGCAATATCAAGATTTTGGGAGAGCAAGAGACTCCAGGGAGGAGGTCATGAGCATGACACAAAGAGAAGATGAGTCTCTCGAGGAGTATTGGGAGAGATTCAACTTTAATCTTCAATGGTCCCCTCACTCGAAGCTATCTGATAAGTCCCTCAAAAGCATCTTCTTGAGGGGACTTACCAATGAGTCACTGGAGGCTCTCAACATGATCTATGGAGGTGATGTCTATCAACATGCTATGGAAGACATCCAAAAATTATGTCGAAACTAATCGAGAAGGCGAGGCAAAATCATCGCTAGGACCATGAAGGCGACTGCTTCAGTCACCAAAATAGAAATAGGCAACATGCTGGAGGATTTGAAGAGTGAAATGCTCTCATCTCTAGCACTGCAGATGGATACGCTGCTGTTAGAAAAGAAGAAACAAGAAAATGACGCAACATTAGCCTATTTTTGCCCAAAATGTAGAGGAAGGCATGCAAAGAATGCATGTCCAAAAAATAAGGTCAGAGTATGCACAGTTTGTAGGCTGAATCATAAAACTCGATTGTGCCCACAACTGCCCGGTAACCAAGAAGCGGCTGAGAGCACGGAGGCCTACTTCATAGGCAATAGGAAGAGTTGGCCACAGCCCCCCATGGGGAATATACCAACCGAAATGCCATCATATGGGGGAGGGCCATACATGCACCAAGGACCCCCTCAACCACCTAATATGGGGTGGTGGGGACCATCACCCTAGACTAACGCACCCCCAATAGCATTTTTGAATCAGCAGCCATGGATGCCATATCCATATCCTGGGCAGTAGTGGAGAGGCCACAATGCATGGAATCAGACTCCATAGAGTGCAGCGCCTGCTCACATCCAAAAGAACTTACCAGCATTGCCAGCAGTGAGACCTGTGTAGCTACCAGCACAACCGACAGCAAACCCGAACAACAGAGTAAATCAGTCGGCATACAACATAGAAGGTGAGATGTATCATATGTACAATATTCAGCTTAGATCAGGTAGGCAACTAGGAGTAGAGACACCGCCTCTGGTAGAAGAGGAGGAAGAAATAGTAGAGACACCTCCACTGGTAGAAGAGGAGGAAGAAATAGAGGAGACACCTTTGGTAGAAGAGGGAAAAGCACTTGAGAGAGTGGAGGCTCCATTTCCTAGCCGGCTATAGGAACAAAGAAAAACAACATAGCCAGAATTTGACATCTTGTCGAGCTTGAAGAATCTCACGGTGACAATCCCATTATTTCAAGCAATTCGAGATGTCCCCATTTACACCAAGGCAATTAGAGAAATGTGTCTAAGGAGACCGGGATGAAAAGCTACCCAGACTATCAACGTCATGGGTAAACTGGCAGGATCTAATGATGGGTGGAACACGTCATCCAAAGTATGCAGATCTAGGCAGCCCAGTGTTGACCATAAAAATTGGAGGACATTCCCTGTCCAACACATTGGTTGACCTCGGGGCAGCCATCAACGTGATGCCTCAAGAGACCATGCAGAGGCTACAGCTCACGAACTTGAAGCCAACCATGACAGTGCTGCAGTTAGCCGATCGATCAACCGTGTCGTCGAAAGGGATGCTTTGGAAGATGTGATCATAATAGTCAGTGCATGGGAATATCTAGCCAATTTTTTAGTTTTGCAAACCAAGACCAGGCTAGGCGGTTACCCGCTCATTTTGGGGAGGCCATGGCTGGCAATAGCTGATGCTTACATCAGCTATCGGGATGGGCTAATGACCATCTCCAATGGGAAAAATGTCAAAAGGCTGACCATTTCACCGCCAGCTCAGTCTATGGACTCGGTAGAAGAACCCGGGATCACCGAGCATGGAACTACGGAGTTGTCCATAATCCAGTCGGTGATGACCTTGGAGGAGGTGGCAGAAGAGGACGAGGATGGTGCTATCATGGAGTTTCTCCATGGAGAATCGTCCAACCCCACACCTAGATCATCGTTGAATGGCACCCAAGATCAGCACATCCGACAAATACATGTTGGGCCAGGGAGGATATTAAACATCAACAACAGGTTGATGCCCACATAGCTAGAAAAATTGGAAGAGCTTCTGGTAAAACACCAGCAAGCATTTGCATGGGACTACGCAGATATGCATGGCATCAGCCCGGAAATATGTACCCATCAGATTTATTTAGATGACCAGGCAACTCCTAGTCGGTAGCCACAGAGAAGGATGAACCCAGCAATGAAAGACATTGTCAGAGAAGAACTGCACAAACTTTTGGCTTTCGAATTCATATATCCAATTTTTGACAGTGAATGGGTATCACCATTAGTGGTGGTCCCCAAAAAGAATAGGAAATGGCGGATCTACATGGACTACCGGGCGTTGAACAAGGTGACTAAGAAAGACCACTTCCCACTCCCATTCATCGATCAGGTCTTGGACACACTCTCGGGAAGAAAATACTTCTCCTTTCTGGACGGTTTCAGTGGTTACAACCAGATCCAGATAGGGGAAGAAGATCAAGATAAAACAATGTTCACCTGTCCATGGGGAACATTTGCCTATAAGGTATTGCCTTTTGGACTGTGCAATGCACCGACCACCTTTCAAAGGGTGGTGCTTAGCATATTCTCTGATATGATAGGAGATGGGGTGGAAGTATACATGGACGACTTCACCGCCTATGGAGAAACCTTCAAGGAGGCAATGACAAATCTAGAAAGAGTGCTCGACAGGAGCAAGGAAAATCATTTGTCCCTAAGTAATGAAAAATGTTTTATGATGATGCAGGAAGGCATCATGTTGGGACACCACCTCTCTGCGGAAGGAATAAAAGTAGACAAGAGGAAGATCGAGGTCATCAGAGACCTACCTAGCCCCAGAACGTAGAAGGAGGTAAGAAGTTTCCTTGGATCAACCGGGTACTACCGATGATTTATCACCGAATTTAGTAAGATTGCCAAACCACTGCACACCCTACTTTCTAAGGACGTAGAGTTCAATTGGATGGGAGATTGCGAAGAAGCGTTCCAATTGCTAAAAGAAAAATTGATATCTGCATCGGTCTTGAGAGGACCGAATTGGGCCATACCGTTCCATATTTACTGCGATGCATCTAACGGTGCGATCGGAGCAGTCCTCGGGAAGAAAGACGACGAAGAATTTTATGCCATCTATTATGTCAGTAAAAAATTGGTGGGAGCAGAGCTCAACTATACAGTGACAAAAAAATAATTCCTCATAGTTTTCCATGCAATAAACAAATTCTGCCACTATATAACGGGATACAAGGTCTTCATCCATATGGACCATGTGGCTATCAGGTATCTGATGAGCAAGCCAGCCATTGGTGGTAGAATTATCAGATGGTTGTTGCTATTGCAGGAATTCGACATCACTATAGTCGATAAACCGGGCAAGGACAATGTCGTGGTAGATTTTCTATCCAGATTGATACCAGCAGATCATCAAGCAGTGGAAGATCAGTTTTTGGATGAACATCTGTTCGCTATTAGTGAACAAACTCTATGGTATGCAGACATAGCCAATTACTTGGCCATCGAAAGGACCTCACCTGCTCTCTCCTACCGAGAAAAGTAGGCGGTCATAGAGAAGAGCGCATCATTCCTTTGGATGGATGGTCTCCTATTTAAAATAGGATGGGACCAAATTATAAGAAGATGCATAGCAGAACAGGAGTTTTTAGAAGTGCTCAAGGCATGTCACGATGAGCCATGCGGAGGACACTTTGCAAGGAAATGAACTGCCTACAAAATCCTACAGGCTGGGTATTTTTGGCCCACTCTATTCAAGGATGTGGTAGCGTATACCAGCAAGTGTGACGAGTTCCAGAGGATGGGTAGACCAACCCATCGAGATGAAATGCCCTTGTAACCCCAGGTACACCTGGAAACTTTCAATAAATGGGGCATGGACTTCGTGGGACCATTTAATCCACCTTCGATGGGAAGGAGTTTTATTCTGGTCTGCACGGATTACGTCACCAAATGGGTGGAAGTGCGAGCATTAAGGGACTCAAAGGAAAGAACGGTCACCGATTTCTTATTTGCCCATATTTTCACATGATTTGGGGTTCCTCGGGAGATAACAACAGACCAAGGGCCCCAATTCACCTCCAAATTGATTGAGGAGCTGATGGAGCAGTATAGAGTTTGGCACAATAAAACCATGCCCTACCATCCGCAGGTGAACGGGCAAGTAGAAGTGACAAACAAGGAGATAGAAAACATCCTGACCAAAATCGTGCAGCAACACAAGAAATATTGGGCCACATGGTTGCTGGAGGCAGTTTGGGCATACAACACCATGTGGAAATCCACCACAGGATGCACACCTTTCCAACTGGTCTATGGAAAAAATCCGATGATGCCCATCGAGTTCAAAATCAAAACTCTGAGGATGGCTTCAGAATTAAATTTGAGCTTGGACAAAGCTCAAAAATAGAGGATTCACCAGCTAGATCAGCAGGACGAAATCTGTCTGGATGTTTTGTAGAGAACAGATATTATACAGAAGCAGAGAAAGAAGTGGCATGATAACCACATCAAGCTGAAGAAGTTCCAGGTAGGGGAATGGGTACTATTGTACGATTCTCAATTCCAAGAAAGGAAGGGCAAACTTATGCAGAGGTGGATGGGGCCGTATGAGGTGGCAGAGCTCATTAGGAATGGGGCGGTGCGCATTAAGACAATTGATGGCAGCAACACCATGTTCACAGTCAATGGCCACCGACTACGCCCCTATAATACGTCCAAAACATTACAGGTGGAATCCAGAGTAGGCATGGGGGAGACCCCATCTTGCTAGATCTGGACCGAACTCTCACAGGTGAAATGGTGGGCACGAAAGTGCTCACCCAAAATTTTTTAGTTAATATAGTTTTTTTTGTAATGTGTGTTTTTGTAGGGACGACGCCCGCATGCAAGCTATAGGCATCCTAATCCAGGGCCTAACAGGCACGGAACGCATCTAACTGCCTTTATTTTCCTTTATTTTTTGGTTGCTTTTTGTAGGTGGAGGACTTAACATCACAAGGGATAGGTATCTGGGAAACCAGACCTGATTCGGCTCAGCATTTCGACATCGGCTCGTAGGTAGAATCTAGGCAACATGAAAAACTGGGAAGGCTTGATCACCCTTTTTCCAGTCAAATCGCCAAGTCCAGAAGAAGGTGCCTTACTGCATCTAGAAGAAGGCACCAAGTCTAGAAGAAGGTGCCTTACTACATCCAGAAGAAGGCGCCAAGTCCACAAGAAGGTGCCTTACTACACTTGAAAGGTGCCCATCTAGAAGAAGGCACCTTACTGCATCTAGAAGAAGGCGCCAAGTCCACAAGAAGGTGCCTTACTGCACCCGAAAGGTGCCCACCCAGAAGAAGGCACCTTACTACATCCGAAAGGTGCCAAATCGGAAGACAATGCCTTCCATCCATTCAGAAGTTCTAAAAAAAAAATCCAACCGAATACGCCTTCCAACATCAAGAAGGTGCATTCATCCAGCCGAGACGCCTTCCAACATCAGGAAGGCGCATTCATCCAGCCGAATATGCCTTCCAACATCAGGAAGGCACATTCATCAAGACGAACACCTTCCAACATCGGGAAGGCACGAACCAGAAGGAGGCGCCTCCCACATTGGGAAGATGCATGCAGGAAAAAGCACCTCCCACCAATCAAAGGCACCTCGTAGCATCGAAAGGTGCATTCGTTCAAAGAAGAGCATCGACAACATCGAAAAGGTGCTACAAGGACACCATCCACATGGGAAAGGTACCAAAGAATACCTCCCATGTGCAACATTTACATCTATCGGATGCCTCGAGCGAAACAAAGCATCGCACGAATGAGCGGCATCAAAGGACCATACCCCTCCCTCATGTCACAAGTCAACAAATCAGTGGCTACCATGATGACTGGAATGACGAATCAGGTACGTGCATACTAAATCAAATCGTTTATATAATTATTTATAAATACGTAGTACCAAAAAATATACCGCTATCATAGAGATCGTATCCCCCCATAGCCAGAATCGCGTGCCAATGATAGGGCATCTTCCATAACTGCTAGGGTTAGGCGTCTTTTCTATAAGAAGGCACCTTCCTGAAGAAGGAAGGACAGAAAAAATATACAACAGCAGAAGGCGCCATGGGAGGAAGGTCCAAGAACCACACGATCAAGAAGAATGAACCCAGTGATACTGATGGGATCAGAGGGGCAGTGAAGACCCAATTCGAAGCCGAGGGGTGGCTCGAATACTACACCCTAGTCAGTCAGGGCTAGGACGTGGAGGTAGCTAGAGAATTCACTGCCTCTTTGAGGGGCGATGTGGCCCAAGTACGAGGGGTGGAAATTCCAGTCACCCTTGAGTTCATCTCATAGGCGACTGGATTGCCTCTCACGGGGGAATGTACATACAAGGGCGGAGTGTTAAAACTATACGCCGAAATACTGCTGCTAGGAGGAAATGTGCAGATAGACAGGGAGGGGTTACTCAAAAATAGTCTCCCCATGAATATGTGGAAGATGTTCGAGCAGATTGCTCAATTTTTCACATGCACAAGAAAGTATACCCATCTGCACATTAATCATGTGCACTTCATCAATCACCTAGTGCATGGGAGGAAATTAAACATACCTTTCTACCTGGTGAATGCTCTGAAAGATGAAGCGTATCGGTACCAGAAGAGGGCACCGTCCGCCTTAGCCCACCATGGGCTGATATCGGCATTAGTCCGCCATGCAGAAGCACAAGGACAAAACCATGACACAGAGGGAGATGGCGGCCAAATAGAGCAACACAATGCGATTGCCAAATTAGGGCAAGACGAAGCATCCCCTGTAGAGGAGATAACAAACATCGGGCAATTGGCGTTGCCCTATTTTCTAGGAGGAGCAGAGCAGTCATCGATGCCCAAAGACATAGAGGACAGAGGGCATTCCCCAGTGCCCGAGTATGAGGAGGAAGGAGCGCCACTCGTTGGTGGTGAGGATGAACCAATCCCCAAGAGGAAACATCTACGGTGATTCCTCTCGATAGAGGAAGGACAGAGTGACCCAGAGATAGACGTTGCCACCCAAACCCTCTAAGAATTAATGAACCGGAGCCCATAGAATGAAGGAACTTTTGGGAGTAATGACCAGATCGATGCGGCCTTGGAGGAGGCGCTCGAATGGCAAACCGATTGCTATATGGCATAGAAAATTCTGGAAGATTGCGAGAACCAGCATAAAAGGGAATTGGAGGAAAGAGATAGGTGAATTTCTCAGCTCGAGTAGCTGGTCTGGCAGTTGCAGGAGGAAAATCAAATGCTCCAAGATAGAGGAACAACAAGATAGGAGGCATCCACTCAAACTGATTGGGTAGAAGAAGTGTCGATGAACTCTCCCACATCCATCGAACAAGTATTCTCTTTGGGGGAGATTCGATCGGATGCCCGACAGAGCAGCCCGAAGGCGGGGGAGGATTCCTCTATTTTTAGGGGTGAAAAGAAAAGAAGTCCTACCATGCCCCCTGTCATTGTCCTAAGTGACACAGAGTAGGACGAAGGTCTCCGACAACGAGATAAGACCAAAGGATAAGGAGGACCTTCCCAGGCCTGAAGAAGGAGAAGAGCCTGAAGGGTCGACACCAGGTAGACAGGCGAACGAAGGATCACCCCCAAAGATAGCAGCATAGACGATCCTTCAGAGCAAGGAGAAGTCCCCAAAGGAGAAAGGAGAGACCCCTATCCAAGCCACCACATTTTTTGTAGAAGCCAAGGCAAAGAGGCCCAGGATGGCTCGACAGAAGGCAAAAGTGACCTTCGTCGACTCTGAAGAGGATGAATGGGACATGCAACCATTCGTCGAAAGGCAAAAATATTTCGAGCAGCGGTGCAACGAAATGAAAGTAGCCAAGGAGGCCAGGAAGGCATCCTCGAGGGTAAAAGGAGATTCTGGCATCTGCGTCAATCCGATAGAAGACAACTAGTTTTGGGACATCTATGGTTCATCTCGAGGGTGGCCTTCCATGATGAGGAAGTACTTGGAACGGTGGGGAGTATATGGCCCACAATTGGAGGCCACTATGATTACAAAGGAGAATGCAGGGCTTACCCCTAAAGTGGTCGGATTATACAAGGCCCAAGTAGTGCCTTCCAGAGGGGATAACTCGGATATCCCTCTGGCAGTGGTCAGACCTCCAGACGTCGACCTATGGCAAGCTGTCGAAGCTGCATTTCAATCGACAGGAACAACGCTAGCTAGACCACCACCAGTAGCGGCCAGAACAAGAAGAGGACAATTGACAGTCATAGTTTCCCATAGGCAAAGGCGAACCACACCTTCAAATGCCAACACGAAAAGACAGACTCGGGCCATAGGGGCAGCAGAATCCTCCAAGAGATGGCGACGATGAAAAGTCAGAGGGCTACTCGTAGCTTGGATGCCACGAGGGCGTGGCATATGTTAGGCATGGGGGGATGATGAGCACCAAAAATGCTCATATTTTGTACATATTTCTTTGATCAATATGTGGTTGTATAATAAGGATTACGTACTTTTATGAATGATTATATAGATATTTGATATAATTATGCGTGTTATCTAATTTGTGTGTTTTTAGTATGTTTTGTGGAATTGTAGTTGATTTAGTTAGATTTGGAATGGTCAAGGTCCTTTTGATGGGCCTGACACTTTATTTCATCAGGGGCTAATGAAGAGAATACGAGTGCCTCCCTACAGTAAGAAGGTGCCAACTGAATACCAGCGCCTCCCTGCAGTCAGAAGGTGCCAACTAAATATGAGCGCCTCCCTACAGTCGAAAGGCACCAACTGAATACGAGCGCCTCCCTGCAGTCGAAAGGTGCCAACTGAATACGAGTGCCTCCCTACAGTCGGAAGGTGCCAACCGAAGATGAGCGCCTCCCTACAACCGAAAGGTGCCAACCAAAGACGAGCGCCTCCCCACAACCAGAAGGTGCTAGCAAAAGGCAAGCGCCTCCCCACAACCAGAAGGCGCCACTAATTCTTTGCCCGTTGACCAGATTTGAATGACGTGGGTGGCAGTGGCTGGTGCAATTCCAGCTCTGTGTCATGCAGAGCTAAATTGGAGATTGCACCAACGTATCGAAACATCTTACTGATGCCAGGCAAAGCACGAACTAAACAACGAACACGCCACCATTAGAACAGAATGATAGATGTCGATTGCATTTACCAGACTGTCTTGATTTAGTCTAGGATAGATCGACTGTTGTAACTACTTCTGTAATAGAATTTTTACGGGTGTGTTATATAAACACACGCAAATCGTTCTGAGAAACATATAGAAATAAAATAAAGATCCATTTAGACATACTGAGATAAATTGTAGTATGTTGATGAATATATTAAAGTTCCAAAAGTTCTAAGCACGTGTTCGATCAGGAAGAAGATACTGGAGCACTGGGCCCACTCCAAGCAGGTATTTCTTCCCCATTTCCTTTTTGTTTATTGATTTTAATTAGTTTATTGCTTTCATAAGAATGTTTGTTAGTTTATTAGTTCTAGCATTTGCAGTAGATTTATTTTTAGGAACGCGTACATGATTTATTTTTTGTAGGTTTAATTATGTTCTTCTTACGTAAATCATTGAGGAGTGTGGGAATGATTGACAAACCATTTCAAGAACACCCCCAAAAATGTAGGATTAGCAGATTCACCTCTAGTGGTATTGTAGTAACCTAATTCTAACTCTTCGCAAGTTTACGAAGCTCCTTGGGTTGATAATTAAATGCACGGGCATGTGAAAAAAATAGGAAACCATTCACATTTTTTGGCCCACAACAAACCTAAGCAAGCCTTCATTGGAGATACCCGAATCTATTTCAACACATAAGAAGCTCTATACCCTTGAACCTAGATCTCTGATACCAAATGTAACGATCCAAAAATAAAGAAACAAAACACACAAAAAAATAAAGATTTTTTTTTTTACTAAGGAGAGGGATTCATAAACCCCTAACCAACCTTAGATTGACTTAATGTTTAACAACCCCTAAGTTTCTTAATAACTATACCACACAATATTCCCCTCACGCAAGTCCCTTCTACATAGGAATATCTAATATCATGCACATAAGTCCATCCATATCATCATTCTTGATGAGCTAGACTTACCACCCTCAATAATTAGAAGGTGTACACACATATCCATATTCCACACAAACCATTATGTATGGGTATGCTACATGCACTACGAGTTAAGCTATCAATCTTGTCCTTTGAAAAGATATCTTAACTCTGGTATGATCTTCTAAACCTAGTTACCAATCTCCCTAAGGGGGTCTCAAGCCCTTAGGTTAACCTCTAAGTTCACCCTAGAACTTACTACTGAATTATATGAAAGTTAATCAAACAAGAATATAAAGAATGGGTCTAGATACTAAATCTAACAAAACATGAATCATTAAATAAGCAAAAGATAACTGAATCAATAAGCAATGATTAAAGGATAACATGCGATAGAAAATATATAAATACAATCACATTTAATAATTAAATACAAGGTGCATCAGTCACATTGTTCATTTATTACATAAGTATGTATGGTAAACCACATACCTTCAAATAATACTTTACGTCAATTCCATTGGGAAAATATCCCACAAATCTAATCTATTGCATGATTAAACAAGATGTAAGGTAGAGAGCAAACTTGTGCATTGGTACATCTTATGACTTTGGTCCTACCTCTCTTTATTTGATCAAGTGAGGATAGTAGGGGATCATGACACTCATGGATCAGGATAGACATGCTTCTAAATGCATTTGTTTATTTTATTGCCAAATTATAACTATACAAATAACCCAAGCAATTCAACTTCCCAATGCATAGTTGATATCATAGAAACTACTCTTTCTATTTCCCCTCTCATCTACTCATGATAGTTATTCAACCATGCATCAAGCCATATGCTCTCCTTGCAATAAATGGTCTAACTCTTACTTAACAATTAAAGTCACATACCCTTAATTGCTAAATAATCTATATTCTCACATATTATTCAATTTAATCCAACTAATTTAATCTTAAAATAAACCTTTTTCTTCATTTCATAAATTAAAGTCCCATACCCTTAATTTACAAAAAAACCACATTCATATTCATTATCCAATTAAATCCAACTACTTTAATCTTCAAATAAACCTTTTTCTTAATTTCATAAATTAAAGTCCCATACCCTTAATTTACAAAATAAACCACATTCATATTCATTATCCAATTAAAGCCAACTACTTTAATCTTCAAATAAACCTTTTTCTTCATTTCATAAATTAAAGTCCCATACCCTTAATTTACAAAATAAACCACATTCATATTCATTATCCAATTAAAGCCAACTACTTTAATCTTCAAATAAACCTTTTTCTTCATTTCATAAATTAAAGTCCCATACCCTTAATTTACAAAATAAACCACATTCATATTCATTATCCAATTAAAGCCAACTACTTTAATCTTAAAATAAACCTTTTCCTTCATTTCATAAATTAAAATCCCATACCCTTAATTTACAAAATAAACCACATTCATATTCATTATCCAATTAAATCCAACTACTTTAATCTTCAAATAAACCCTTTCTTCATTTCATAAATTAAAGTCCCATACCCTTAATTTACAAAATAAACCACATTCATATGTTGGCAATTTTGGGTACATTGCCTTTGCTCAAGTGTTGATGTTGTCATTGATGTCAAGAAGCGAAAGGGTTTTTGTGAAAACCAAGGCAGATAAAATAAAAGGTTTTATTTAAAACCATGGACAACAGATTTGAAATGGGTTTTTCTTAAAACCCAAGTTGGCTCTTCGTTTCATTGAAAAAGGTGCCCCGGTGATGAAGATATTTAATTTTAAATATTTAGTTTAAATTTTATTTATTTAAAATTAAAATTAAAATTTTAAATTAAATTAAAAGGGCCGACATGTTTGGTAATGCATCATAGTGCATATAAAATGAGGCAAATAATTTCATTAATGTTGAGAAAAGAATTTGATATTATCCTCGTGCATTTTTGATTTCGTCGAAACCCCTATGCCAGCGAAGGAGGAAGTCAAGTGATTATGTGGTCAAAGGTGTTCATGATTTAAAAAGGGGGTTGCGATGTTTTAAGAAGAGCTCAAAGAAATTGCGTTCAAAGAAAAGGACAAATCATCCTTTGCATTAGAGTGTGCTCGAACATAATACACCTTGGTCGAATTTAGACAGCGCTGTGCGTGAATTGTTCAGTAACAAAGAAAAACGAAGGAGAGCAAGTTTTGATGAGGGTGCACACAATTCAAAAACCAAGAAGGGGAGTGCAGTAATTATCGAGGTTACACAAAATTCAAAATGACCGTAGTAAAAGGAAGGGCTCGATTTTCGTGCCAAGGAAGATTCTGTTTCGAAGATTAGAGGGAGGCCCCTCTCCTTTCCTCACGTGGGCGTGGATAGCCCACGCGGTTTAGCCAAGCACCTTGGCTAGAGGAGACGGTGGGTCAAATCATGCTGAATCCCCTTTTTGTGGGATGTAAGAGGTTGGTCGGAGGGGTGTTAGAGTCTTTTGCAAGGTTGAGAACCTTAAGGTCTAAAGCTCGAATCCCTTGGAGATTCATGGGGTGTCGTGGGCGCCAAAGTTTTTTGCTGCACAAGGTAAGTTAAAAATTATCATTTTACCTTGGGTATATTCAAGGGAGTTATAAGGTGTGAGGGTTGTTTTGATTATTAATATTTTGAATATCTTTTGAAAGGATATATGTATAAGGGTAGTTTTTGTTTTGAAAATTATTGGGAGTTATAAGGTAAAGGGAAATTAAAATAACTTTGTTTAAATCTTTTGAGGAATGGAGTAGATAAGGTGAATATAAGAAATATGTTATATTTGTTGAATGAGGTTGAAAGAAGAAGACATAGAACCTTGATTATATTTGGACCAAGGAATATTCTTGAGGAAATGTTAAAGAAATATGTTGTCTACTAACCTTCTTGAGTTTGGCAAAAAGGTGGTTATGGTTATGACAAATTTGTGAGATCTTCTTCATATTCAATAAGGTATGGGCACTTTCTTCTTATGAGTATGATTGGTGTATGTTATTCCTAAAATAATATTGGAGTGAAAAGGTATACAACAAGGTTTCCTTTGGTTGGGTGTAAATCCTATTTTCTGGTTTGTTGAAGACTACTTATGCATTGTTATCATTGATGAGAGTTTTGGTGAATGCATAATTCCGGTTTGAGGTAGTGGAAGCATTGTGCACTAGGGTTTATGTTTGTGAGTCTTGCTACTTGCTTTGAGTTGGTGAAAACCTTGGTTGGTTGTTTTGAGGTTGATGGTTGAGTTGCTTCCATAGAGGTTGTTTGATCAAGTTATTGCTTTTACTTGATTCATGATATTGGGCTTACTCCATTGAGTTGTTTTGAGCAAGTTTTCTTTGCATTTGGTGATATTGTGTTGGTGGCTGTTTTGTTCAAATATCTTTGGAGGGAAAAGGATTTCTACTTGTTTCATTTTCTTGTGATGATTGGTTGAATGCTTCAAGGTTAATTTTGAGTTGAATGATGTTGGTTAAACCTTGTCTTTGAGCATTGTTGTTGAAGCCCTAATTGGTTGAGAAAAGATATTGGTTGTTGGAAAGAACATGAGTATCATTGTTATATGAGATATTGCATGGTTGGCAATTTTTGGGTTGTGTTTCATGTTCTTTAGAAAAGCATACTACATCTATCTTATTCTTATGAGATTTGAGATTGAGTTGAGATTGATATTGAGAGTTAAGTATAGAACATATTGAGTCTCTAACATTCTCTTTATGTTTCTATGAGATTTGAGATTGAGATTGGGAGTTAAGTATAGAACATATTGAGTCTCTAACAATTCTCTTTATGCTTCTATGAGGTTGATGAATCACATTGGGTCTCTAAAAATTCTCTTTGTGGGTTCATGCCAAGCAAGTTTTCTTGATGAACTTGTGAGCAGGTTTTGGACAGGTTCCGTTGGGGACTTATGAGCAGGTTTTGGACAGGTTCCATTGAGGACTTGTGAGCAGATTTGGACAGGTCCTAGCAGAGGACTTGTGAAGCTGATTTTGATAGTTCTATCAGAGAACTTGAGGACAGAGGTGCATTGGTTCTATTAGAGAACTTGAGGACAGAGGTGCATTGGTTCTATGAGAAGAACCCGAGGACATTTGTGCTAGATCGAAGGACTGTGTTTGGTGCAAATTTGAGGACCAGCTTTGAGGTGATAGAGTTGAGGACAGAGGTCTCCAGCCAGAGCAGGGAAGATAGGTGTCTTCTGTGGATAGAGTTCCATTTGCTAATGGTAGTGGAGGCAGAGGTCTTCTAGAGGATCACCAGCCAGAGCAAAGGTAGGGGAAGGTATCTCCTTTGAGCAGAGGCTCATAAATTCAGATTGGGGGAAGGTATCTCCTTTGAGCCGAGGCTCATAAAAATTGTAATTGGGAAGGTTTCCCAAAGAACTTTGAGATAACTTTTAGAGAAAAGTTTTGTGGTTGAACCACGTTAAAATTGGTGTCACTTTGTGGATGATCTTGTGCATTGTTTTGATATTGCTTTGGATATATTGCTTTACTGTTTTGAAGTATAAAGGAAAAGTAAAAAGAGGTCTTATATTGTTCACCCCCCCCTCTCAGTATAAGCTTGTGTTCTTGATCATATTCATTATCCAATTAAAGCCAACTACTTTAATCTTCAAATAAACCTTTTTCTCCATTTCATAAATTAAAGTCCCATACCCTTAATTTACAAAATAAACCACATTTAAAAACCCATTCTTTCATTACCCTAAAATCCACTATTTTAGATAATGAAATACATTTTAAAATCTATTCTTTCATTACCCTAAAATCCACTATTTTAGATTAAAATCAATTCTTTCATTACCCTAAAATACACTATTTTAGATAATGAAACATATTTAAAATCCATTCTTTCATTACCCTAAAATCCACTATTTTAGATAATGAAACATATTTAAAATCCATTCTTTCATTACCCTAAAATCCACTATTTTAGATAATGAAATCACATAATATAAGTTCGGTTAAACCAACACAACCTACTCTCAATCATAAGAAAAGCCTACAACCGACTCAAGTGAAAGAGAACATATCACCATGGAGTGGTTTATGACAAAGGACGACAAGGATGCAACATAAAACGATTCGGTTCCACTATGCCACTCTAAAAGGATGGTATTTGGGAGTCTCCATGATGCTAACTATGACCACAGTGGAGTCTAAATTCACAATGTCAATGTAGCCCAATGGTGCTACACTAGCTATGCTAAGGGTGACTACCGAGTGTGGTTGCTGACCTACTGTGCAACCCATGTACTATTGCAAACATAAAAAAAAAATCCTAGCTAACGACAGATGACTTACCTTAAGGAACTCCCACTCCACGATGTCTACACTTACCTACCTTATATACCACCCGAACAATGGATACAATGGTGAATAGGGTGTTGCACAACCAATAGACCAGATAAGGTTTACTATGGGTTGGTCGACCATGCAATACCTAGTTCACAAATATTGAGCACCTAGACTTGGTCAAGAAGGTCAACAAGGTTGTGAACTCACAATGGTTTCAATACAAACAGTCAAATGAAGACCAAAGAACACCTTCTAATATTAATATTGCACTTGCATGGAGACAGGGTTTACCCTAGCTTTAAGGAAGATTTCATAGATAAAAAAGAGCCCACCACCTGGCAACAACATAACCAGTGAATGGAAAACATAAAAAAACATACTTTATTTAGTGTTACATGAGTCCAACTTGGTTTGCTTCATGCTGGCTGGTTGTCTGAGTCGCGCTTGGAAACTTGTCATCTACTTCCTTCTTCCATTGGTCCTCTTCCTTGGCTTTATCATGATCCCCTCTCCTTCGCATCTCTTACTACACTGCCTTGTCCTAGCCTTCCCTTCTTTCCTTCTCCTATATGTTCCATCCTCAACTTTTACCCACCACCTACTTGCCATAATTTTCCATCTGCATCCATTAGACAGTATGGGGAAAATATTCCTTCCTTCACCTTCCCAAGATATTTTCCATGAAGAGGCCATCCCTTCGACTCAAAGGGAGCCTCGCACAGTTGGTCCAATCCCATCATCTGAAGGCGATCTTTTCACAATGAATACCAACTTTAGTTGGTCATTTATATTAGAAAAATTTCCATCAAGTTGACAACCAATTCTAATATCCGTAAGTCCAATGGAATGCACTTTTGAAAGCAAATAGAGTGGTCATATGCTTATGATGGGGTTCTTTTATTTCTTAGTTTTTAAACAATAGAAGTTTTATTTATTAATCTAGAATAAACCTTATTTTATTCAAGATGAAAACTTTTATAACCATAATAGAAATCACTCAATTATTTAAAATGATATCTCTTTATTACTTTAAATAAATTAACTATTAATTTTAAAAATAATAATCCTTTGCCATTCTATTTAAATTGACTATTTATTTGAGAATAATATTCATTTATTATTCCAATAAATCAGACATTTATTTAAAATGATGTCTTTACTATTTAAATAAACCAACTATTTATTTAAAAATGATATCTTTTACTATTTAAATAAATCAACTATCTATTTAAAAATGATATCTTTTACTATTTAAATAAATCAACTATTTATTTAAAATGATATCTTTTACTATTTAAATAAATCAACTATTTATTTAAAATGATATCTTTTATTATTTAAATAAATCAACTATTTATTTAAAATGATATCCCTCTTTTTTTATATACTATTTACCAAAGCATACAAGGAGTTATGAAGATAACCTATTCATTCATAGCTCACAAATTATTAAGGCAATTAGTGTTGAAGTAAAATACAATCATGCATGTGCAATAAACAATGAGGGAGTCTTTCCATCAATCTAGTCACATGTCTCAGCCTCTAGAACTTACAATAGTTACTAGGCCATCCGTCTGGGGCTCAAGGTGGCTAGCTATTGACAATTATCCCTAATTGAATGCATGCCTATATGAAGGTATCTATCAATGTTACCTTCGAGTTGCCTTGTCATCACTTCCCCAACCTCAAGTACCCTCATATTCGATGGATGACTCAACTTCTTCCACTTACGAGTGTACTTGATCCTACACATTGGAAATTTGTTAGCAGTATCATACTCTTCAATATCTAATAATATTGCATAGCTTCTTAATTGCACAAAATCTAGTATTAAAACATCATCAGTTAATACAATGTTTTTCCATATTCAAAGATCCATCTAGGAGGGTCATGAAAATGGAGTAATCTCCTATAAGAACTAGAGACTGAGTGCATTTCTGGAGTAAGGAGACCTTGAATCTTGTTTTTCTTTTGTATGAACTATTACCCTCTAGAAAATGTGTAAAATTCAAGAGGATGATAGTCATAGGGAAGTAATATCAGAGATCAATTTTGAAGTTTTCCTTTGCTATTTTGATGCTTTACCTCTCACACCATCCATTTCATTCATTCTCATCTCATTCATCCATTCCATTCTTTCATTTTTTGTTCATTTCCATTTTATTCATTCATTCATCCCATCTACATTCATTTTTATCTCATATCATTTCCACATTTTCATTCAATTATTTTTTGACTCCATCTACCCAATGAATAAGGCTCTAAGTTTTATAAATTTATGAGCAAATTCCCCCAAGAGGTGCTAATAATGTAGGTCAAAATGGCTACATCAGTAAGAAACCAACAAATATTTTCAAAAATTTGGCCAAGTATGGAGAGAGGTCCCAAAACAAAGATCGACATAATTGAATGAAGAGTTTTCTTTCTAGGGAGTCATTATATCAAGCCAGCTCTGAGCTCAAGTTAAAATAGTCAACATAGGACTTTCACAAGAATTAGTCATGGCGAGGAGCCTTCTCAGAGTCGTAGTAAATATGGTAAACATAAAAAAATACCAAAAATGCATCGCATCCATAAGCCAAGTCTACCCAAGTGAGAGATTGAAGACCAATGCTCAAAATCATGGTCAGATTGGTCAAAGGGGCCCAAACTTAAAAATCAAGCATAGTTTAGAGACAACAAGAGCTTAAAATGTGAAGTCTCATGGCCATCATCAAAAATGTTGGAAGTGATGAAATAAAAAGTGTGGGCATGGTTTTGAGAAGGTTAGTGGAATTTGACCAAGGGACACACCATATTTCATTTTTAAAAGCAAGAATGAAATTTGATTGTGTCCGTTCAAGCTTAGATCAATGAACATGATTGAATCTTTTCAAGAATTCAAAAATATTAGATTTTTCACCACAATATTATGATAAAAAAAATAAATATGATAAATTTGAACCTATTGATTCAGATCATCTGGTGGAAGATGAAATTCCAAACTAGAAAAAGTAAAATGCCTTTATCTAAAGGCTTCTAGAATGATCTAAGTAATAAATTTCTATTGAAATATCTTCGATGATGAGTGGTTGAAATAAAAAGGGATGGTTCAGATTGAATCTTTGCCAACTGACCTCAATTGTTCAATAATTCATACAATTGGAAGCCATGAAGGCCAAGGAAGTTGCAATAACTAGTTGCAACCAAAATCCAAGCACATCCTTGTAATGCTCATTTTTAAATATTTATTGTAAAAACATATAAATAGAGTTTGTACCCTCATTTTAAAGGGTCAGCTCTAAAGTGTTTTCTTGCACTACTATGTAATCTCTTTTGCAAATCAATAAAGGAGCATTACTTGGAATGTTTTCATCATACTTACAAATCTCTATTTTTTGGTAACAAATATACGAAGTCATTTATGTTAATGTTGCTAGGTTAGTCTATTCTAATGATATCGAATTTCTAAGTTAGGGTAGTTGGAATGATTCATATATAATGTATGTTTTGAGAATTTATTTTTGTTAATAAGAGTATTGGTCTATTCTACTGCTATTGGATTGCTAATACCTTAGATGTTTGGAATGATTCTTAAGCATGCAACTGCTCTTAACTTTAAGGATGAAAAATTGTGAATGTTGTTAGTTTTATTTGATGTCTCTATACTTAGCCTTTAAGAGGTTATTATTATAAGCTTATGCTATTAGCTGTATCCATCCACTTATCATTTGTTTTTCTATGAATCCCTCTAATTTCTATCCCTATCCTTTTACCTTTTAAATTGAGCTTTAAGAGAGTCAAAATTCAGTAAGTTGACAAGGAACCAACCTACTCTGGAGGTTGGGTTGAAATAATATTGACTCATCCAATGTTGGTCTTGGGCTGTAACTAGCAGGTGATCACCTTCAAAATATTAACAAATAATAATTATAGTGCATTTTCATCTTGATGTCAATCCGAGACACAACTATGGGAAGAGGGATGATAGGGATTCATATGCATAATTTATATTTGTTTCTATATTTATATTTATCAATAAGATAATATGCATATGTAGTTTATTTACAAATTCATATGTTGGATAAAATTTGACAACTGTTGATCTTTAGCAAAAAGATATATTGTAATCGTCTATTAATAGCCCCATTGTGCAATGCATTCGATAGATTAGTGTCAAAAGCAAATGCAAGGATGCATGTGTGTATAATATGTGAAGTGGTATCACTATCCTTCTATCCAAGAGAGTAAGGATGAGGATGTGGTACAGTAAGGATCTCGATCCTATCGATAATGGACTGCACGATCAAGTTCTTTTGCGAGTCATTATCGATGATACAATCAACTCCAAAATCATGGTGCAAGTGAGAATGTGTGATGAATAAATTGTCATAGTCTCTAATGGTTAAATTATGATTCATCAAAGTGATAAGATTGAGTTTCCCCTTTAATTCCTCATATACCTTCTCCTCTCCAGTAGTCTGTATGGGGTTATTATTTTTGCCCTCATCAGACTGTACAAGTAAGGTCTTCTTATTTTGTAATTGTATACATTCAAATTTAAGATGCCCTTTCCTTTTACAATAATTACAAAATTTTTGAGACTTAGCATTAGAAGAAGAAGAAGCATGAAATATATGCTTAGAAGCAGAGGATTGAGTAGAAGCAGGATTCAGAGAAGAGTGAGAAGGGGAAAATATAGAAGATTTCATTGGTGGTTGTTGTTGAGGATAGGACGATGGCTTGGAACCTCTTGAATAGTATCGAGTCCCCTTGTTCTATGCTACAAACTTATCCTCTGCTAGTTGTTCTTTATTAAAAAAATCATCAAGAATAGTGCAATAAGTATATTTGATCTCTCTATAGAAGTGTGCTACCAGTAAACTTTTGAACTTAGCAATAAGAGAAGCAACATGATCTTATATGGAAGCAAGACATGTAATCGATTGAAATAATAGACAAAATATTGAATGGATTGGTGTTTTCCCTATCTAAGGAAAATCCACTAGTTGAGTAAATCTTCATCATAATTGTACAGGTAGAAGGTGGATTTCAATACCATGACCAAAGCATCCCAAGTGGTGATAGGGTTTTGAGTTCCTTGGTGTTCGATAATGAGAACCTTAGCCATGCCAGAAACCTTAAGTTTAGTGAAAGGAACTTTGTCATCATCCGATGTTTGGCTAAATTCAAATCAGATATCCATATCTAGGATTCATCTATTGAGGGCATCTGAATCCCTAGAGCCTTCATAAATTTTGACTTCACACTTTGCATAGGGGTTACTGGAGGAGGAGGAAGATTGTAGTTTGAGATCTTTAATGGTGTCAGCCAAAGAAGTGACTAAAGAGGTTATCTCGACTAATTTATCTACTAAAACCATATTGGTTGCCATATTTCCATTAGGTTGAGCCAAGGATAAATGTACTAAATTTAACTAAAGGGCTCTAAAAAAAGAGCTTTATGTGGAACTAAGGCAATTTATTTTTAATCTACAAGAAAATAAGCCCCTTATTTTTTTTTAAATATGAAAAAAGGGCATTCTAATACCCCTTTATTTTTTCTTTTTCTTTTTGCACAATGAGGCTTATAATAGCCAATTACAATATATCTTTTCAGATAATATCAATAGCTATCAAATATTATCCAACATATTAATTTGGAAATAAGCTATGTGTGCATATTATTCGATTGATAAATAAAAATATAGAAACAAATCTAAATTATGCATATGAATACCTATCAAGGGATGTTTGACATACGAGACAACAATGTTTAGATTCCACAAGCAACTTCATTATGTCAAGGATCATCTAAGGCAATGGACGTGATCTAACAATACAAACTTCTAGGTCTAGAGAGCTCCATTGGTGGCCATATAGCATGAGATGAAAAAACACTTCAAGGAAGGAATAATTATAGAGCAGCTCAAAGAAGAGGATGGTGCATTGTGTAAAGGGATTGAGGATATTGACAACCAAGAGGAGATCTACTAGAAATAGAGAGCAAGAACCACTTGGTTATTGGAAGGTGACAAAAGCACTAATTTTTTTCATCGAGCTACTTGTGCTAGGAGATAGACTAACAAAATGGAAGCTTTTCAAGATGATAAGGGGCACTCCTTTGATACAATCTCAAGTATGCATTTTTATTCAATGGATTATTTTTCTAAATTGTTTAAGGAAAGTATGGTGCAAGAAAAAGAGGCTCAAAAAAAGTTCTTGTTGTCATACCCTCTATTGTCTTTGAAGAATAAAATCAGGCCCTACTTAAACCCACTGATAGAGAGGAATTGATGAAAGTATTCTTTGGAAAGAGTACGAGAAAAACACTAGGTCTAGATGGGTTTCCAATTGAGTTTTTTAGACCTTCTAGAAAAACTTGGAGGAGGATGTAATGGTTGTTATAGAGAAGTCCAAAGGTAGTAAAAGAATTCTTAAAGCATTAAATAATACATTCATTGCCTTAATTCTGAAATGGGAGGAGGGGGTGCATATTTCAGATTATAGGATTATTACCTTATGCAATGTCATATATAAAATAATCACAAAGGTAATGGTTGAGTGGATAAAATCTCTCCTACATAGCATTATCTCCTCGAAGCAAGGGGGTTTTGTATAGGACGGATAAATTTTGGATGGTGTGGTTTTAGCTCAGGAGGTAATCCATTCAATGTAAAAATCTGGCAATAAAGAAATGTTCATAAAATTGGATATGTCAAAGGCTTATGATAGGGTGGAGTGGAGCTTCTTGTCAAGGATGATGGCAACCTTTAGTTTCTCTTAGGATTGGATAAAATGGGTCATGAGTTGTGTTTCTACTTTGACATACTCAATGTTAATCAAAGGCCTTCCCTCACAACCATTTGGAGCCACTCGAGGCCTTTGTTAGGGAGATCATTATTTCCCTTATCTTTTTCTCATATTGGATGAAGGCTTGGGTAGACTCATCTTGAGGAGAAGATAGCATGGTTTTCTAACAAGTATCAAGGTGTATGAGGAGGTTGTAATTCACCTACAATTTATGGATGACACAGATTGGTGGGAGTGGCCAACCTTAGAGAAGCAATAATGATTAGAGATACTTTTAATGTTTATCGTAGGGCCACAAACCAAGTTATCAATCATAAAAATCCAAAGTGGTCTTCTTCAATATTAATCAAAGGCTTCAAGATAGAATTTTAGAGATCTTGGGATTCACAAGGACTTCTCTCCCAGTGGTATATTTTGGGATCCCTTTGCATTAAAAAAATTGAAGATAGATATCTAGAGGAATATTTTGAATCGTATAAAAGAAAGAATTAATAATTGGTCTCACAAATGGTTAAGCTTTAGGAGTAGATTAACTTTTTTGTAGTTGATCATTCAGGCCATGTCAATTTATAAATTTTCTATCCTTGCTGACCCACATACCATATGGAAAGAGTTGGATAATATGGTTAGAAATTATTTATGAGGATTAATACGAGAGAGGAAATGGGCCTTAGTAGGTTGGGAGAAAGTAAGCCAACCCAAGGTAAATAGAGGTTTGGGACTAAGGAGGTTAGAGTTAAATAATAAAGCTTTGGTTGGAAAGCTTTACTAGAGGTGAGTCATTTCCCTTTGGATGGTAATGGGTCCTTAGTGTGGCAAGCTCTAAAGTTAGGATCTTAGGTAGTGAAAGATGCATTATTTTAGAAAGTGAGAGGGGAGAACACATGATTTGGGAAATATTCATGAGATCAATACCCACCTATCATTGTTGAATTTCCAAAACTGCAACTACTAAAAATAGCCATGGAAAGCAAGGATTGGATCTAGATTGAAAGTTATTTCAAAACTAGTAAGCTAGGGGATTATAGGTTAAGCAGTTTAAGAAGTTGGATGAGTGGCCAATTGCAATACCTCCAAAATTAACACCCATCATGACTAAAATATTGAAAGAAATATTTCTCATAGGTAGAGATGAGGAGGATGAATTAGCTTAGGGCTATGGGAGCCTTGGAGTCTACATAGTGAAGGATGGATATGATAAGATCCTTTCAAAACCTCCTCCTCATGTATATCAGGTTGAGGATTGAAGAAAGATTTGGTAGTCCAAGGGTTGACCAAAATTAAACTTCTTTTCCTAACAGGTTCATGCATAATGGAATTCTTACTTTTAATAATATGAGACATAGGGGAATCATTGGTCCATCTCAATGTGTTTTATGCTACAAGAGTGAGGAAACATATGACCACTTGATGTTTGAGTGCCCGTTCATATGCCATATCTAGAAATAATGGTTTTTAGCTTATAAAATCTAAGGTAATGGTGATTTGACTTGGATTAATATTTGAAAAATATGGAAGAGGGGTAGATTTAAATCTAAAGCTATTCATATTGGGTGTCAGCTTGGATTAAACTTCATTTGGTGGTAAGTGTGGTTAGAGAAAAATGATAAAATTTTTCATATTTGGATGGTGTTTGGCAGGTCATTTGGAGTAAAGTTACAAAATTTGTGGCTGTGTATGTAATGAACCGTTACACCAAAACCTTGAGGTGAAAATGAAATTAGAATACACGAGGATCATAACATTCCCACCCACTTCGAGATCGAACTCTGGACGACAGGCTTGACTCTCTGTATGCTCCCACATAGGGACTCTAGCATGAAAAACAAATTTCCTATCTACTCCGTGACTCAAACTTGGATGGTTGCTCTGATACCAAATGTAACAAACTGTTACACCAAAACCTCGAGGTGAAAGTGAAATTCGAATACACCAGGATCATAACAGTGTATGCTAAAGAGGAAACTCAAGTCTTAAGCTAATATAGGGATGATGGAGAAGGAATCCGGAGTGTAGAAGGGGTATGACAGAGCTAGTTGGAAACCACCCCCAAAATATTGGATTAAGATTAATATAGATAGAGTTGTAAAATGCAATCTGGGTAGAGCTAGAATTTGAGTGGTTTGTAGGAATCATGTTGGTAAAATGCTCTATTGGAAACTGCAAGGCCTAGGTAGGGCCAAAAAAAATGAAGCAGAAGCCTTGGTTATCAAATATGCTTCTATCTAGGTAGTAAGCAAGGTTATAGGAGGATAATCATGTAATCAAATTCTCAAATCTTGGTAGGAGCTCTAGATTTCATGAGGAACTTTGCTTTGGAGACATGGGGGTTGAGGATTCTTGTGACCCAAATTAAGGAATTGTGAAGAGAATTAGATGATGTAATTTCACTTTATGTGGGTAGAGCTATGAAAAAGTGGAGACTTCTTGGCTAAGATTGACAAGGAACAACCCTAAAATTAAAAAAAAATAGTAAAAAAATAATTATTATAAGTGATAAATTTATTAGATTAACAACAAAGTGATTTTGACGACCCCCTCTTAATTTTGTGACGTCCTCTTTGGTTTGTAAGAACAATATTCCTTCTATATTTTAGAAAATATGAACTAACAATATCTATAAACAAAGATGTTTATAATTAAAAAAATACAAAAATCACATTGAAAAACTAAAGCATATAAATAATATGCAACTCAGGTTTTATAAGTAAGAGTGGAGGAAGGACTTGCATTGGACTATTGATACAAAGAATTATTTTTCTTAATAAGGTAGTAGGAATATCAATGCATTGCTTTCCTTTCCTTTAGTAAGATCTCGCATCCTTTGTAAAGGTATTGCAACTACTAGATGCATGAGACTTTTTCACATTTTCACTTCAATCCAAAAAAAAATTATCATGATAAATATATATATATTTTATTTCAAACACATTACACTCCAAGCTCACACAATCATTTCCGATATGACACATCATAGACTTATATAAGATCAAACTTTTGGTTCCAACTTAACATAATAAAAAATCAGATTGAATTGTGTAGGATTTCTAAAATGTAAAAAGCAATAATGCAGGTCTAAGCAAATACTCATTTAAAATTCAAAGACATGTACACTACAAATTCATGGTTTAACATTAAATTATGCCAATAAAATATCATTGGGAAATTGTGAAATTTGCATGAAAATTGATTAAAATAAATAAGACCATTGAAAATTGCTAATAAGAATCCATTCTAGGTAGTTTGACATGTGACATGTTTTTGTTTATTCAAATGTTGGGGATATTTTCATCAATAGCTTCTTTGGAAGTTTTTTTTGGTTAAAAATTATACAACTATATATATTTTTTTGAAAGGGTGGAACTATGGTATCCATACAATATTAAGATCACATTTAAATAATAAAAGATATTAATTATTATACTATGTTGATTCCTTGTATATCATAAGGAAAAATAATTATTTTTTAATATTAAAGAATTTTGTTCATTATAATAAAAAAATACTAATTATTAGTTTTCATTTTTACTATCAAATTTCTAACTATTATAAGGGTTTGAAAATATAATTTTATTATAGAAATTTTTGTAGTAATATTATTTTATTCATTGCAATTAGTCATTAGATTGTACAAACTCATTTTTTTTTAAATTGGTTTTATACATTTTGAATATATTTTATAATTATAAAGTTTACATGTTCGATAAGGAAAACTAAAAAATGATTTTCATTATTTCTTATTTTAGCTTTTCTCTAGGAGTTTTTCTCCCTAAGGATATTTTTTCCTTTGTGATAGATAGATACCACATGTCAAAGAATATTTAACTTACCCTTAACTTTCTCTAATTTTTACCTTATTGGTGTTTGAAATGGGTCATGATTTTACCCTATTGTTGTCTAAAATGGTCACGTGTGACATAATAACAATAATAAAGATAAAGAAATTATTTGTTTATACAACAAATTATTATAAAAGAAGCCCACATATAAGAAGATGGAGAGATAAGGTTATAAGAAAAGTGTTATATCCCCACTCCTACGAAAAGATATATAGTTTTCCAATTGTGCCTATCCCTCCTTGTCATATGCCAACTATAAATGATGGCATATGGACTAGCATGTATCCCAACCATGCCACCTCCCTTTCCAAATGAAGTCCATCTTCGATATCATGGGAAATGCTCCATCCAACGTGTAACCAACTAGGTTTCCACTACAAGGAAACATGTTTATTGTTTATTTGTAGGGGTTAACACCTTTCACCTCAACTTCACATGGGTATAGGCATGGTATAGACAATAATTTACCTCTCAATTAATGATGGTTAATAATTTTAAGACTAAAAATACTATAATTTACCCACTCATACAAACTTATCATTCCATTAATTTATATGGATAGCATCATAGGGCACACAAATATATTAAAATTTTCTAAGTATAGACAAGGGACAATAATATAATAGATAATATAGTTCATGAGTTATGGGTTTAGGAGAAATGATGGTGATAAATAAATAATTTCATATCTAAATAAGGTATAAAGTTCATAATCCATAATATTTGGATTCAAATGATAGGGAACAATGAATTTTGCACTATAAACTAAGGTTCCAATTTCAATAGATGAACCTTAATATTTATCAAATGACATGACCCCAAGTGAGTAAAAAGTACAGTTTAAAAGACAAATACTTGGATTCAAGTCTTATCGACCTATAAGTATACAAGTGTTATTACATAGGCATGATAATGAAGGCTTAGGCACTCTATTTAAAAGGTTTAAGGTTCAAATCCAAAGAAGGTAGGATATATACACACTATAGGTAGATAGCACAACATGAGTGCCTTTCCCACACATAGTGGATAAGGAAGTATAGGTGGTCTAATATGACCAATGCTCATAGACCTTAAAAGGATGTTTTAAATTACTTTAGAATACTATTAAATGGTTTTTTTAATACCATAATAACATATTCATAATGAAATATGAAGTTGACAATCATTTTAATCCATTGATGAGGGAAAATAGTTTTTTTTTTTAAATATTAAAAAGTTCAAAACATTAAAATTATATTAATGCTATATCTCATAAACTATTTAAAAGGGATTTACTATACTAAAACCTATTAACTTTTCATGCTTTAAATTTTAAAATAAAGGTAGAGTTTTAAAAGGGTTGTTCTTTCCCTTAGAACAATAGGTCATATTGACTAGTCACATCAAGCTATATAGCCTTTTTGGTGTCGTCGGGATTTTAACCTTGGTGTGGACTACATCACCCATATGTCTCAACCATTAAAAAAAGGCCTAATTGGATTTTATACTTGAATTATAATATATTTAGTCTAATGAAATATGATATAGAGGCAAAAATTGAAACTTTAAGTTAATTTAATGATGATGATGATGATTTGTAAAGCTCTTTAGGATACATAAGTTTGCAATATGTGTTTCATTTGGTTAGGAAGCAATTTATATAAATGATGCATTCAATAAAAACAAAATGTTTCATGGCCCACTTTGGTTGGTTCAACATAACATTTCATGTATAAAATTATACTTGAAAATATCAATGTAGTTATGTACGTATATCAATTTGATGAGACTAAGTATTATATTCTATATATTTTACATTTCCAAGGAGTATTAGGCTATGTCCATCTACTATCACTTTGTAGATAATGAAAATAGGTTATTACTTTAATAATCATAATATTCTTAAAAAATATTTGAATCATTGGGTAGGTAGATGGTTTAATTAAGAGTTAATGATATTCTTATAAAAGTAAACAATTTTCCCTTTACTTTGACATAAAATTTTAAGTAATGTTTATATTATTTTTCATCTATTAATTTTTATTGATGTTTTAATAACATAAACAATCATTGAATATTGTTTAGCCTTATTTAAATTGCAAGTGACATGCACATGTTTTTTTGGTTAGGCCAAGTTACATTGTGTAGATATTATTTCATAGTCTGTAGCAATTTAAGGTATAATTCTAAATGGAAATTAGTCTTGATTTCATAAGTAAAGAGGATAAAATATTTGGTTCTTAACCTTAAAGTAACTAGTATTAATCTTTTTATTTGCTTATTTTTGTTCCAATACCACTTCATATTTTCACATAAAGGATGATTGTTGTTGGAAACATATTTAAGGGTCTTTTTCTTTTTCCTATTCCAAAATTTTGTATTTTGATTTTTATTTTCTAAGGCATACAATATATTCTAACTTGTATATATTTTTCCTCAATGTTGGTGTTGTACTTTACTTTTTTTAATCAAATTCAACACTTAGATAATTATATAATATAAATTTATTAAGAAATTCATAATAAAAATTGTAGGATAAGTAGTTTTTCCATGATTTCATAGTAATACTTTTAATTATAACAATATTTATCAATAAGTCAAAATTAATAGAAAATGATTTAAATAAATATAGTTTCTAAAATCTAAATCAATTTTAATTCTATAGAGTAAAATAATATTTTTAGCATGTGGATGTGTTATGATATTCTAAGTACATATATAGTTATGTTGAGACATACTTACTATTCAAGTAGTTTTCAAGTCTATCTATGTAGATTTCAATAAGGGTGAATTACAAAAACATTCATATTAGACTCCTATATTAATATATATTCAATTTACCCATTCATAATCAATTTAAAATTTGATAGTGATTCTTTAATATGTAATATATCCATTGCTAAACTAAGTTCATGGGTTTACAAGTATCTTCCATCACTTTCCAATTTTTTGTTCTAAGAACACTGTTGGAGGCCACCTTAATATTAGCTAAAATATGAAAGTAGATATTCCTTTTATCATGGTATTATTTTAAGATAATATTATGTGTAATCAAGATACGTTTAGTGTTGAACACAAGCTTATACTGAGAGGGGGGGGTGAACAATATAAGACCTCTTTTTACTTTTCCTTTATACTTCAAAACAGTAAAGCAATATATCCAAAGCAATATCAAAACAAAGCACAAGATCATCCACAAAGTGACACCAATTTTAACGTGGTTCACCCAAAAATCCTGGGCTACGTCCACAAAACTTTTCTCTAAAAGTTATCTCAAAGTTATTTGGGAAACCTTCCCAATTACAATGTTTATGGGCACCAACCCAAAGGAGACACCAATCCCCTAATCTCAAATTCATGGGCACCGACCCACAGGAGACACCAATCCCCTAATATGAAGTTTGTGGGCACCGACCCACAGGAGACACCAATCCCCTAGCTCAAGTTCGTGGGCACCGACCCACAGGAGACACCAATCCCCTAGCTCTGCTCTGGCTGGTGATCCTCTAGAACACCTCTGCTCTTCAGGTTCTCTGATAGAACTATCAAACTTAGCTTCACAAGTCCTCTGCTAGGACTCGTCCAAATCTACTCACAAGTCCTCAACAGAACCTATCCAAAACTTGCTCACAAGTCCCCAATGGAACTCGTCCAATACCTGCTCACAAGTTTATCAAGAACACTTGCTTGGCATGAACTCACAAAGAGAATGGTTAGAGACCCAATGTGATTCATCCACCTCATAGAAGCATAAAGAGAATTTGTTAGAGACTCAATATGATTCATCAACCTCATATAAGCATAAAGAGAATTGTTAGAGACTCAATATGTTCTATACTTAACTCCCAATCTCAATCTCAAATATCAAAAGAATAAGATAGATGTAGTATGCTTTTCTCAAGAACATGAAACACAACCCAAAAATTGCCAACCATGCAATATCTCATATAACAATGATACTCATGTTCTTTCCAAAACCAATATCTTTTCTCAACCAATTGGGCTTCAACAACAATGCTCATAGACAAGGTTTAACCAACAACATTCAACTCAACATTAACCTTGAATCATTCAACCAATCATCACAAGAAAAGGAAACAAGTAGAAATCCTTTTCCCTCCAAAGATATTTGAACAAAACAGCCACCAACACAATATCACCAAAAGCATAGAATAACTTGTTCAAATCAACTTAATGGAGTAAGCCCAATATCATGTATCAAGTAAAGCATTAACTTGATCAACACAACCACTATGGAAGCAACTCATCCAACAATATCAAAATAGCCAACTAAGGGTTTCACCAACTCATAGCAAGTAGCAAGACTCACAACCATAAACCCTAGTGCACAATGCTTCCACTACCTCAAATCAGAATTATGTATTTCACCAAAACTCTCATCAATGATAACAATGCATAAGTAGTCTTCAACAAACCAGAAACTAGGAATTACACCCAACCAAAGGAAACCTTGTTGAATACCTTTTCACTCCAATATTATTTTAGGAAAACATACACCAATCATACTCATAAGAAGAATGTGCCCATACCTTATTGAAGTGAAGGAACCCCTTTGGAAATCTGCCACAATCACAAATTTCTTTTGCCAATATTCACAAAGGTTAGTAGATTACAACATTACTCCATTTTTCAATAATCATCACCAAGGTCTCTAATTGCACAACTTCCTTATCTCTCCTAAAACCACTTGTACCATAAACTAAATCACAATAATTATTTCAACAACTTATTACACCTCTCTAATTATTTTTTACATTATAATACCTTTTAATCTCACAAATATCTAAACCCTTATAACTCCCAATAATTAAATCACTTCAATATCAATGTCATATGCTAGTCTTGTTAAACATAAAATAATTTATGACCCCTTTAATTTCTCTAAGGCCTGACACACCCCTTAACCATCTTATAACTCCACGTGAGCAAATTTAAAACATTAAATACAAAATAAACTTTGTCTTGAAGGGTTTTGACCCCTCGTTCTCCACCTTCCCAAAGCGCCTTAACCGTGACGGAGCTATCGTCGAGCTACGCGCTCGCACGAGTCCTAACAAGTACATCATGCTTGTTGTCTTCTACACAAAATATGCATCTTAAAACCGCGTGCGCCTCGAGTGTTGCACCAAAGTATAACCTCCTGATATTTAACCTACAATAGCGAATGAAAAACTTTTGCCACAAGCTCTTTTTTTCTCCATTCGTATGCACTATGAAAATCGAGATTTATCTACAATGTCATCGATTCGAACTTGCGTCCTTAGTTTACCTAGTACTCTTGGTCATGCCTAGGTAACCACACGGGCTACATGCCCACTTGAGTCCAAGGGAGCACGAGCTACCACTTGTTTCTAACACTGCCACCGAGACCTTTGAAACTCGTGTGTCGCACGAAGCACAGTCTTATATCCTTCTTCGATTATTTTATCGAACGAGCGCCTTTCGAATATCACACACAATTAAATGAATTTAATAGCCTTATTATATATGCACTTTCATTTCGCCCTTTATTTCCAAATACGTCGGCATTTTCAACCACGACGGAAAATACATTAATTTAATTTTAAAATATTAATTTAAATTTTAAATAAATAAAATTTAAACTAAATATTTAAAATTAAATATCTTCATCACCGGGGCACCTTTTTCAACGAAACGAAGAGCCAACTTGGGTTTTAAGAAAGTCCATGGTTTTAAATAAAACCTTTTATTTTGACTGCCTTGGTTTTCACAAAAACCCTTCCGCTTCTTGACATCAATGACAACATCAACACTTGAGCAAAGGCAATGTACCCAATGTACCCAAAATTGCCAACAATCTCCCCCTTTGTCATTGATGGCAAAACTTTACTAAAAACACATCTTCAAGAGCCAAAACTGAAACCCACAACTGAGAATCTACCTTTGAAGTTTTGCTCCCCCTGACTTGAAGCTTTCCTCTTCACTTGAAGCTCTCCCCCTTACTCATATCTCTCCCCCTTTGTCATCAATGGCAAAGGGCCATATTTGGGGCTCAAAACTAAGAATGAGCCTCTTAGCTTAGTCCCTCCCCCACCTCCTATTGAGGTGATTAATTCTGGGGTGGGAGTAAAACTCCCATTAGGCACTGATCATCATCAGCGTCTATAACTTCCTTGTCGGGCCTTATCTTGAACTCTTTGTCCATATTCCTATTCTTGTCATTGTTTTGATCCTTGGACCTGATCATGCCACTGTTCCTATTCCTGTATTCTGAAATTTCAGCTCTACACTGTCTAGCTATGTGACCTTCATTGTTGCACTTGTAACAAGTAACAATGTTATTTCTTTCAGGCATACCTGTTCTTTGAATCCACTTGTTCTGACTAAACTTGTTCCTATTGTTTGCCTTGCAATGAACTGCCTTGTGCCAAAACTGATTGCAAGAGTAGCAATACCCATAAAAGAAATCACCACTTCTAAAACTGTTATTTACCTTCTTCACTTGAGCCATGCAATGTACAGCCATGTGACCAAACCTGTGACAAGCAAAACATTTGCCTTGAAACTTTCCTTTATTTGACTTCTCAGGTCCTGAAAACTTCTCCTTCTTCTCATTCTGAAATCTGTTTTCTATTTCTATGCATCTATCATTCAAGGACTCATGATCTGAAATACTTTCCTCATCATAACTCTCTTCCTTTTGGAGTCTCTTACTAGACTCTCCAATTTGATCCTTGTGAGGCTTAACAAAACCAAGACCTATTTTATCTGTTGGATTTCTTTGACTTTGGATGAGAGACTTAACCCTTTTGGAGCTATCCTAAAATCTGTAGAGCTTATCCTTGTACTCTTTATTTTCTTCTTTCAAAGAAGCCATTTTCTGCTCTAACTCACTATACTCAAGAACCTTAGACTTCAACTCATCCTTGAGTCTAGCATTCTTCTTCCTTTCCTTTTTCAAAATACTAAGAGCATTAGCAAGTTCACATTCAAGATCCTCTATTTGATTACATTTTGAAATATCAAGGCCTTTTTCAGATTTCTTATCACTAGAGGTGCTACCCTTTTCAAAGACCATACATGCATCTTCCTTATCATTTTCTGAAGTATCCTCATACATACTAGCAACCAAAACATTATTTTTGCAACTATCCTCAAGGTGCCCACACTTTCCATATCTAAGACATTTCGGTTCTTCCTCCTTTTTTGATATGAACAAAATCTCATTTTTATAATCACCTGAAGAACTTTCACTATCACTACTAGAACACTTACTTGCTTTGTCAAGGTAGACGTTCTTCTTTTCTTGATTGCTATGCTCATATTTGATTATAAGAGTTGTATTGGCCTCTTCTAGTTGTTTCTTCAATGAAACAATATCTTCTTTTTGTTTGCAGCAAATAGTCTCTTTCTCATTGATTTGATACCTGAGAGTTTCTTCACTCTTTTTGAATTCTTCTAATTTCAGCTTCAGATTGCTAACAACTTTGTTAGATTCTTCTTCATGTTTGTTGTATATACCAAATTTATTACTCATTTCTTCTATCTGCATTCTTAAACCATCAATTTCTTTTTCTAGCTTGCTGCAATACTCTATTTTCCTGGATGATTGAATTTCGAGATCTTCAAAAAATTTCTTGTAATATTTTGCTTGAACTTTCAAGCTGGTGATTATATCTTCTGCATCCTCAACCTTTTTAACCAAGTCTGAAATCAATTTTTGTTCCCAATTTGCTTCTGCATCACTTCCTTCTTCATCACACTCTTGTTCTGAATCTGTTTCTTTACCAATTTTGAATGGATCATCTTCATCTTCATTGCTACTAAACCCATGGCACTGATGTTCATTATGACCGAGTTGACCACAAACAAAACATTCTCTACCTTGTGAGCAATCAGCTGCAAAGTGACCGGTCTTCCCACATCTAGTGCAAAACTTTATTAATCTGGCTTGTTCTCCACTGTTTGATTCATCTCTTGAATCTATTTTCATTCCCAAAGCAGCAATATTGAGATCATATTCATTTTCTTTCATGACCCTGTGAGATTTCTTCTTCTTGTGTCTTATGGTTTTGCTTTTGCCTTTCCTTGCCATTTGTGTTCTTGTAAGATCTTCCTTCAAGCTGTCAAACTTTTTGAAGGAACCTTGCTCTGATACCAATTGTTGAACACAAGCTTATACTGAGAGGGGGGGTGAACAGTATAAGACCTCTTTTTACTTTTCCTTTATACTTCAAAATAGTAAAGTAATATATCCAAAGCAATATCAAAACAAAGCACAAGATCATCCACAAAGTGACACCAATTTTAACGTGGTTCACCCAAAAAGCCTGGGCTACATCCACAAAAATTTTCTCTAAAATTTATCTCAAAGTTCTTTGGGAAACCTTCCCAATTACAATGTTTATGGGCACCAACCCAAAGGAGACACCAATCCCCTAATCTCAAATTCATGGGCACCGACCCACAGGAGACACCAATCCCCTAAGATGAAGTTTGTGGGCATTGACCCACAGGAGACACCAATCCCCTAGCTCAATTTTGTGGGAACCGACCCACAGGAGACACCAATCCCCTAGCTCTGCTCTGGCTGGTGATCCTCTAGAATACCTCTGCTCTTCAGGTTCTCTGATAGAACTATCAAACTCAGCTTCACAAGTCCTCTACTAGGACCTGTTCAAATCTGCTCACAAGTCCTCAACAGAACCTATCCAAAACCTGCTCACAAGTCCCCAATGGAACCTGTCCAATACCTGCTCACAAGTTTATCAAGAACACTTGCTTGGCATGAACTCACAAAGAGAATGGTTAGAGACCCAATGTGATTCATCCACCTCATAGAAGCATAAAGAGAATTTGTTAGAGACTCAATATGATTCATCAACCTCATATAAGCATAAAGAGAATTGTTAGAGACTCAATATGTTCTATACTTAACTCCCAATCTCAATCTCAACTCAATCTCAAGTCTCAAAAGAATAAGATAGATGTAGTATGCTTTTCTCAAGAACATGAAACACAACCCAACAATTGCCAACCATGCAATATCTCATATAACAATGATACTCATGTTCTTTCCAAAACCAATATCTTTTCTCAACCAATTGGGCTTCAACAACAATGCTCATAGACAAGGTTTAACCAACAACATTCAACTCAACATTAACCTTGAATCATTCAACCAATCATCACAAGAAAAGGAAACAAGTAGAAATCCTTTTCCCTCCAAAGATATTTGAACAAAACAACCACCAACACAATATCACCAAAAGCATAGAATAACTTGTTCAAATCAACTTAATGGAGTAAGCCCAATATCATGTATCAAGTAAAGCATTAACTTGATCAACACAGCCACTATGGAAGCAACTCATCCAACAATATCAAAACAGCCAACTAAGGGTTTCACCAACTCATAGCAAGTAGCAAGACTCACAACCATAAACCCTAGTGCACAATGCTTCCACTACCTCAAATCAGAATTATGTATTTCACCAAAACTCTCATCAATGATAACAATGCATAAGTAGTCTTCAACAAACCAGAAACTAGGAATTACACCCAACCAAAGGAAACCTTGTTGAATACCTTTTCACTCCAATATTATTTTAGGAAAACATACACCAATCATACTCATAAGAAGAATGTGCCCATACCTTATTGAAGTGAAGGAACCCCTTTGGAAATCTGCCACAATCACAAAGTTCTTTTGCCAATCTTCACAAAGGTTAGTAGATTACAACATTACTCCATTTTTCAATAATCATCACCAAGGTCTCTAATTGCACAACTTCCTTATCTCTCCTAAAACCACTTGTACCATAAACTAAATCACAATAATTATTTCAACAACTTATTACACCTCTCTAATTATTTTTTACATTATAATACCTTTTAATCTCACAAATATCTAAACCCTTATAACTCCCAATAATTAAATCACTTCAATATCAATGTCATATGCTAGTCTTGTTAAACATAAAATAATTTATGACCCCTTTAATTTCTCTAAGGCCTGACACACCCCTTAACCATCTTATAACTCCACGTGAGCAAATTTAAAACATTAAATACAAAATAAACTTGTCTTGAAGGGTTTCGACCCCTCGTTCTCCACCTTCCCAAAGCGCCTTAACCGTGACGGAGCTGTCGTCGAGCTGCGCGCTCGCACGAGTCCTAACAAGTACATCGTGCTTGTTGTCTTCTACACAAAATATGCATCTTAAAACCGCGTGCGCCTCGAGTGTTGCACCAAAGTATAACCTCCTGATATTTAACCTGCAATAGCGAATGAAAAACTTTTGCCACAAGCTCTTTTTTTCACCATTCGTATGCACTACGAAAATCGAGCTTTATCTACAACGTCATCGATTCGAATTTGCGTCCTTAGTTTACCTAGTGCTCTTGGTCATGCCTAGGTAACCACACAGGCTACACGCCCACTTGAGTCCAAGGGAGCACGAGCTACCACTTGTTTCTAACACTGCCACTGAAACCTTTGAAACTCGTGTGTCGCACGAAGCACAGTCTTATATCCTTCTTCGATTATTTTATCGAACGAGCGCCTTTCGAATATCACACACAATTAAATGAATTTAATAGCCTTATTATATATGCACTTTCATTTCGCCCTTTATTTCCAAATACGTCGGCATTTTCAACCACGACAAAAAATACATTAATTTAATTTTAAAATATTAATTTAAATTTTAAATAAATAAAATTTAAACTAAATATTTAAAATTAAATATCTTCATCATCGGGGAACCTTTTTCAACGAAACGAAGAGCCAACTTGGGTTTTAATAAAAACCCATTTCAAATCTGTTGTCCATGGTTTTAAATAAAACCTTTTATTTTGATTGCCTTGGTTTTCACAAAAACCCTTCCGCTTCTTGACATCAATGACAACATCAACACTTGAGCAAAGGCAATGTACCCAATGTACCCAAAATTGCCAACATTTAGTTATGGAGTATTGGATTTTACAACTAGCTTCTTCTTTAGCTCTTAACTATTGTCATCAATCCATCAACTATATTTTTTCTATTATGGTTTTTTAAAAATGACTAATAACAAGTATATCATAAGCATTCTCAAATTGGATGATTTTTATTATCTCCATAATTATAGATGAGTATGATGGAATATTTCATCCATTGTTTATAGAAGCCTTATTTAAGTACAATATTTTAATAATTGTTGAATATGAAGCAAGAACTAGAGATCTACACTTAGGGAGTCTTGTTTTATATTGCTATATTTAGATATGTAGCATTTTTTTTTACATCATCCTATTGTCACTATCTTGATTCCTTTATATATTTATAGCTCTAAAACATAGTTATATTGTAGCATCATTTCTCACCACCATGTGAACATTTTTTTATGACACAAGAGTGATGGTATAGTTCCATTGTATATAATGATACAAATACAATTTTTTAAAAATCTAGTAGTACTATTTATATTTTTTTGTAAAATTTTATATTGATGATGCATTTTTTTCTTCATCAATTGCCTTAAAATAATCAAAATTGATATTTTATAATTCAAATAATACATATAATACTTTTGATTCTTCTTAATTTTCACAAGTGCTATGCAAAAACCTTATCCAATTCCAACCATAGATGTTAGAAAAGAATTTATACATATTTGTATTATTCACCTATTTATAAAATAAATACTTTTATACCTATTGGAAGTGATTATTTAGAATCTAAAAAATATTACCCATAATTTGATGATAGTAATTTTATATCACCTTTAGAGGATATTTCATATATTATATCCATCATATCATGGATCAAGAACTATTATTATCCTTAAAAAACTTTACTTTTGTCAAATAATTAAGATTTATTAATTTTTAAAATCCATAATGACTTGCAATAACTTGGCTACTACTTTTTAATTTCTAAGGAATTATCCATGAAATACAATGAAAACTGAATTTTTCAAGTTGAAAAACAACCTCATAAAACAATAAAATTTGTAAAATTGGTAAAGCATTGGATAAGTATTTAAACATGAGTGGTTCACTCCAAAGAGGAGTGATTTGTTCAAATAGGAGAATTTTTTCTAAAAGGATCAGTTCATTTCAAGAGGGTTGATTATTCCAAGAAGAGTGATTTGCTCCAAAGATGAAGCAATTCACTCCATAAGTGGAGTGATTTTCTCATTGACAAACCAAGAAAAACAAGTGTGAATGTGTTGGAATATATTGTATTATTTGGTACATGCTAGTGTACCACCTTGGGTACATAACTAGAGTAGGAGTTTACCTTAGAGTAAGGGTTGAGTAATTAATCCATTCAATGTAATAAATGCACAAGTGTTAGAATGTGCAATGATGTAAATGTGCATGTAGTCCACATGTACATGAGTCATAGGATAGGTAGTTGAAGAGTCATGGGCCAAGGGACATATCTACCTATATATATTCCTTTGAGTGAGTGATAGAAAATATAGAGTGAGAGAGAGGAAGTATGGTAAGTTTAGTAGGTACAATGTAGCTCCTTCATGTTTTTATGAAGTGTTCAAGTCCATTATATTACATTGTACTATTTTTGTAAGCTTTCGTTAATGGCTATTTTTTGATTTATTGTAGAAGTATATTATATAATTTTCTTGCATATTATATTACCATTAATATATAGTTAACATTGCTTACTCATTTTAGATCTTGCGGTTGCATTTCCTTTAAAATATATCATCAAAAGCTAACAATGGTATCAAAGCATAAGGTATATTGATAGGAAATAGATATAACTACAAGAGAGATTGATATGAAATAGGAAATATCATTTTTAGAATTTTTGAAATTATATTTGGCTAGAGTCTTTCTACAGAGTTGCAGAAAAACTTGTGAAGACTAGGACTCAACATTGATTCCACTAGATTGACAAATCAACTAGTGAAGATTCATTATCTCAAGATTTAAAATTTCTTCCATTATAGTTTCTAATATCTTATTGTAAAAAAGTGAGGTTCAAATAAAGTTGAGAATATTCCTACAAGTATCTAGGAAGAATATCTTCTTTGGAATAAATCCAACACCTAAAGCAATAAATTGAAGACTAAAGATTAGGAGGCCTTAAAGAAAATGTCCCATGGCAAGAGTTGCAAACTTATATATTGTAGAAGAGAGAAAAAGGATAGAGAAGCTTTACTACAGATTGAAAAAAGTAGATACTTCAAAAAATATTCCTAGAGAATATTGGAGATTGGATATCCCTATTGAATATTGAGGAGGCCCAAGGAGAAATCCATAGAGATTGAAGATTGCATATTACATATTGAAGAAGGAAAAAATAGCTCAAGAAACTGAAGAGATCCACAAAATGTCCCATTGAAGAACTTCTACATTTGTAAGATAGATAAGGAATAACAAAGGTCCTATTCTAGAAGCAATAAATTTTAGATATCAAGGAAGATCTCATTAAAGTCTTATTAAGAAGACTAGAGAAGCTATAGAATTTAGAGGCTCAATAAGAAAACCTCAATCTAACTTGGAAGGAGAAAGAAGAAGAAGTATCAGAAAACCTAATTCAATAAGAATTGAGAACTCTAGGGAGAAGAGTGCTAGTAAAGAGAAGCACTTAAGAAATAAGGATTTGGGACAATTATCGTCATATAACAACAAGCCCAAGGGAGAAGGATTTGGTAAGGAATTTGCCAAATTTTGGAGGAGAATAGTGAAGACATCAATATATTCATATTCTTGAGAAGAAGGCCAAAATATAGGCCAATATTGAAGCCAAAATTTAACAAGGAATTTGAAGGATAAAGGAGTTAGAAGAAGCCACAAAATCTAAGAGATTTGAAGATTACCATTGAAAGCATGAAGGTTATTTCAGAGAAAGGAGATTGTTGATTTTACAATAGAAATATGAAGGTTTTTTGAAGGAAAATATCAGCTACGATTTGGAGGATTTTTCTACCAAATTTATGAGATTCAAGGACAAAATTTTAGAGGAGAAATTAACTACTTTAAAATATGAAAAGTTCAAATTTTAGGATAGTAAGAAAGCAACAATTTAGGAAGCATTAATAGCTTCTAAGTTTCAAATTTTTAGGGTGCATCCTGAAGGAGAGTTAAATCCACCAAACTACATATTCAGGTAGCAAGTTAGAAGAGTTTCAAAGTTGCAAATTGGTGAGTTAAAACTCTGTTTTGGATAGCAAAGAAAGAGCTTAAATTTTATCTAATATAGAGCAGCAATTAGGTGATCCAAATCACCAATAAATATATCATCTATGAAGGTTAGAAAGGTATGCAACTTAGGTGCAAAAGGTTCATTATATGGATACTTATACTAAGTTCATTATTAAGTTTCATTAAGCACCAAATAGATTTTAAATTTGCAAAGGATAAGGTTTCATATTTATGTATTCAAGGAAGTCCAGAAGATAGTTATTACAAGGTTAAAACCTACCCATAAGAGAGAGAAGTTAGATATATTTTTAAATAAAGGAAAATATCAACATCCTACTATCTATTGAAAGTAAATAAGACACTATTCTAAAGCATAGACTTTAGTGTATGATACAAGTTACTTTTAAGATTTATTAAAGTGCATTAAATATTTAGCAACGAAAGTAATATTAAGTGCACAAAACAAGGTAGAAGTGAAGTTTCAAAAGACACCATTAAGCATAGTAAAACTATAGCATATCTTGGTGAAGAGAAGCCACCAAAAGGATAATTATAACTGCCAAAGAATAGAGAAGGAACCCTTGTCTCCTTGAAACCAAAGGAAATAAAATGAAGAAAATTTGATCCACTTATGACTTGTAAGATTATAATATCCTTAGTTCATCAAGGTTACCTAGAAGACTTCAATGTAAATGATTCTACCAAACAATTTGAAATACTAAAGAACAATGAAATGAAGAAGACATGTAAATACAACATAAATATTGTAGAAGAAGAAGGACCAGTTCAAACTAAAGAGTACTTGAAATATGAAGACCCATATTTAAGACTAAAGTATTCAATACCCAAATAATGTAATACAAGAGGGGTGTTGAAATATATTACATTATTTGGTACATGCTAATGTACCACCTTGGGCACATAACTAGAGTAGGAGTTTGCCTTAGAGTAAGGGTTAAGTAGTTACTCCATGCAATGTAATAAATGCACAAGTGTTAGAATATGGAATAATGTAAATGTGCATGTATTCCATATGTACATGAGTCATAGGATAGGTAGTTGCAGATTCATGGGCTAAGGAACATAGCTACCTATATATGTCTTTGAGTGAGTGATAGAAAACATAGAGTGAGAGAGAGGAAGTATAGTCTGTAGACACCTAAAATACGTCATATTTAGGAGACTACCCATATGGGCACATCCTTAGATCATATGAACCCTCTTGGACCTCTCCAAGAGCAAATAGTGGTCCTAACCACTCAGTAAGGGTAGTTATGGCCCCTCTAGGCCTGGCTGCTCTCAAGCAGAGCAACCACAAATCCTGGCCACTGAAGACTACAACAGCTAGACTCGACCACTAGATTTGAGAGTGACCAAGATAAAAAATAGTCTTACCATGAATACGGGCTCAGATCACGTAGTATGACTACACCTATGCATGGATTTTAGGTGGATTTTAGTGAGGAACTCCCGGAGTTCCTCCTAACTACCACTTCAAAGCATAATTGTGACTAATGCATTCCCCTTAAGATAGTTAGTCACAAGTAGATTTAGAGTAAAGATTTTTTTAGGAAGCCAAGGTCCAAACCCTAAGAGGAAATTCTACATATAGACTCTCCCATAATAAGCAAAGGATCCCAAGAAGTTTGAGATTTGAGTAGCGGAGCCCCATCGAGATGAAAAGCCAAAATACACCCATAGAGAGAGCATCAGAGTGTTTTTCGGCTGAGCTGCATTCACATAATATGAGTCAGATTCATCGTACCCAATTGCCATTCAGTGTATGAGACACATATAATGACCCTTGAACATCAATTCGATCAAGTATTGACTACCATAGCCCATTAGACCTGAGGTAATCATTAATTCAAAGGTCATTCTATCTGACAGTAGCCCGTAGTCATAGTCAGGTTCAGACTGGTTTATTCCTTGGTTCTTAGTAATAGATCTGCACTTGTTATTATTTCATGTATATATATTTAGCATAGATCTGAATATTTTAGCATAATTATATTAATATTTTTGGTTTCCATATGCACATCACTTATATTAGCTTTGCTTTAATGTATTTCATGCTTAGCTATCTAGATTATCACATGTTCTAACAAAAGGCATCATCTGGGGAGGCTACCAGTTCTACGTATCATGCTTTGTTATTTCCATGAACGCAGGTATAGGTCTACAGGATTAGTTCAAAGTATCAGGAGCATGAATATCCCTCTAGGAGCATATATAGAGAAAGAGGAATATGTAAGCCCTAGTACAGTTTTGTGTGCGATATCAAGAAGCCTATGAAAGTGCACCACCCCTTTGCGATGGGGAAATTTTATTTATCTGTAATTCATTGTATCAAAATGGGTATCCCTTAGAGAGACCGACATGTAACTGGGTTTCAATATAAATAAAAGGATATTTCTTTGTTATTTTTGTGTGATATACATTTCATGATCTTTCATTTCATTTTAGTATAATATTGCAAGTAGAATAAGGGTGCACGCTTCACGGGGTCGCATAGATGGTGATCACAATGGGATGCCCACTAAGTTTTTGTTTTTTGACCAATTTTCTAATGTTTCAAGAATTTTTATCTATGCATATCTAGCCACTTTGGTCAACAACGACCAGAAGACCTTAGCCGCTATAGCTATCAACGGCCAAAATAAGCCACTCTGGTCAATAGCGACTATCAGGAAAATAAAGACAAAGGTCAACCTAGTCATCATCAGATGAGTAATTGAGGTTGGTACACATTTCTTATTCTCTATTACTTTCTGTCTACATTAATTTTCTATAAACAACAAGCAAGAACATAGCTAAGTAGGGAAAGCTGAAGAAAATGAAATGAAAACTACATTACAAGCTTCTTAGATTTCCTCAGTTTCCTCTAGGTGCTGCTAGGAATAGCGAACTTTTGCTTCTAAGGTCTTCCATAGCATCCAGTGTGTTGGACCATTGTATGTTGGTTTGCTTGCATGTGGCCCAATCAGTGGCTGCCCATTCACAAAGTAGGAAGTGCATTACACAAAGATCATCTAGATTAAATTAAACATGCATCCTTCTGAAGACTAAATGTTATTTTTAGGTATGTAGTAGATTAAAGCATGTATGTTGTTTGATGCATCATTTTTATGTTTTAAAAGCTAAAAAGAACACCACACAATTGCACATTCTATCATAATATTGGTAAGGTTGGATTTCATCACTGAACCCCAATTCATACCAGTGATGTTGGAATTCATCTCCTTCCATCAAATTGCCCCCTAGAGGTCCTTAGATGGGATAGAGAGCTCCTTTTAAGTTGGTACAAGATATTTGTATTCAAACTATGTCCTACTACCTCGTAGTGGAAGAGCTAGGTGAACCCCCCACTGGGATTTAAATGGTGTACCCTAGACTCTTTTGAGAAATCATGTTCAACACTATTGTTCTTAGTCTCCACTTTGATCGAGTTCCCTCATTCCAATTCCAAAGCATAGACAAGAATACAAGATCATAGACACATCCAAACACAGCAGATAGTTTGGGGAACACATTAAAAATCCTTAAACAAGATAAACATATGCTTACTTTATTTGTGTAAGTTGGAAACCAATTAACAAGATAACATACAACTCAAGATGGTGAACACATAGATCAACCACCCTCGATCCATGATCAAGGGGGAAATTAGTGCTCCTAATTCTCACAGACACACTACCATTGAGCTACTCACCCATAATATCGTCGGATAAAGTTTGGCAAGTCTTAGGGGTGATAACTCAACTATTGGGGGGACTTCATGAGGAACCCTAGTGAGAGATCCCATTCTTGGTGCTCCAACACATAGACATGAGGAGGCCTTAAGGCACCCTTCATCACATGGTAATGAGGAGTCATCATGGCATCGCTCATTACACAGGCACACAAAGGCATCACGACCTCCTTCTTCTCATAGACACACTGAGGTATCACGACCTCCTTCTTCACATCGATGTGTAGAAACATCACAACCTATCGTATCGCACAAACATGTGGAGGCTTCAATGCCTCCATCATCGCACCCGCATGAAGAGGCAACAAGGCCTCCATAATCCAATAGACAAAAAAGAGAAGTAAGATCTCAAACATCACATGATACCCATATGACAAATCAGCCTATTGAGGGGCAAGATGACAGGCCTACACCAACTCACAGACCTAGGACATCCTATAGCCTCCCAGAAGATGAGAGAATACCTCTATATCATAACCTCATTGGTTCCAATGGCACTCCATGGGATAGGCCATGGAGAACCAGATAATTGAATGAGCTGGATGGTTTCACCTAAGGCCGGCTTCGAGAAGTATTGCTACTGAAAATTCTGCTCCAGGAAGTTCATGTAGTATAGCCACTAGATGCACCAATGAACCTCAAGAGGCTAAAAAGCAACCCCGTAGTGCATATGTTGCTTCATATCATGAGTGTACTCAAACCTTAATGCAATACACAGAGCATGTCACCCTAGAAAACCAAGGAAAACACACAACAAAAACCTCCTCGAGGGTCCTCCATATCATAATTCCTCACATAGAGGTAGAAATACATGAAACCTCAATATTAGGTCATTTAGACCACCTACGTAGGCTGGAAGAAGAGCTATGCATTGAGTGAGAATGCATAGAAAATATCAAACAAGAAGAACATAAGAAAATATGCCTATGCTTACAAGAGCAACTCTTAAAAGAGGAAAGAGTAGAGCATGAGGATCTAGCAGAAAGGCTAGCTCAAATGGATACACACATAGCTAGTGAAAGGTGTCAACATGAGAGACACACTGATTCTTCCCACAAGAGAGGTGTCAAATACGAGCATATTCATCATGCTCCACAACATCAACATCACTTGGACCTCAAGCAAATGCAACTCAGCAAGGGCCAGACAAGGGTAGAAGATCAGGAACCACCCCTACCTGCACCTTCAAGTGTGGTCATGGGAGGAGAGTATAGATGCCCGATTGAGGCAAATAATGAAACACCTCCCTTACCACCATGAGTAGACCTTCAACAACATGATATTATCACCTCGAATGTATACCAAATGCTCATTGAGAGAGTCAAGTCTCTCAAGAAAGACACAAGTGGACAAAATCCAACATTAGAAAAGATACATAACTACCCTTTGTTCCCGTTAATCCTGAGTCTTGCATATCCTAAGCACTTTGAGATTCCTAGGTTGGATAAGTTCAAGGGAGAAGGAGATGCACAAGAGCACGTGACCAACTTCATAAATGCATTCTTCCATCTACACAAAGATGATGCTTTGATGTTGAGAACATTCATCATGACATTATCAGGGGCCACAACCCAATGGTTTAACCAGCTACCAAAGCATAGCATAACTAGCTTCGAACAACTGGTAAATGCATTCCTAGAATGTTTTTTATTCAGTTCTAAGAAGAAGGTGAACTTGTTTGACCTAGCTAATCTTAAGAAATACAATGATGAGCCAGTAATGGACTATGGAGACATATGGAGAAAATTCATGGTGAAGCTATCATTCCCCATCCCCACAGAAGAGCTCATCTAAATATTCATAAAGAGTTGTGCAAAGCATATTCTATACTGCTATAGCTACAATAGTATGCAACATTCAAAGACACCTTGGCTCAAGCCAAGATCATCAAAGATATCAAGGTTGATGAGGGATACCTTAAGCTCTGCAACAAGAAAGAGTGGAGTAAGAACAATTAGAACAACAAGAACAAGTAGCATTAGGCCAAGCCTACTTAGTTAAATCAATTTATATTGGCTGCACCATAGGGGAGAATGGATAGTGGCCCTAAAATTATCAACCACAACCCCACCAGCTAACTATGATCCCAAGAAAAACCAAGGCCAAAATAGGGAACATCGATCACCTCATTATTTAACACCTCTGAATGAATTGATGCAGTCGATATTCAACCAATTGAACGAGATGCAAAGGATAATATTCCCTAAAATACAACTACTAGAACCTAACCGAACCAAGCCAAAGGGATATAGGGAAGACCACCATTACCCATACCATCAGATACCAGGGCATAACATCGAGAGATGCATTGGATTTAAGAACATAGTACAAAACATGATTGAGAAATGAGATCTCAAAGTTGATAACCCACTGGCTCTTGACAATAGGGATATGGGTATATTTGGGAATCCATTACCCAATCATGAAGTCCCAAGGGATCAAGTTGCATAAGTCAACTAGATCCGAGTTGAGCCACCTATTCAAGGATGCATGGGAATGGTTGATTTGGTCAATGTAACAACTAGGAGTCAAATATATGGGCAACCATAGTCATTAGTGGCTCCCATAAACATACCAGCTGCACCCCAATAGAGACAGGTGCAAAAAAATCCTTTAGGTCCCCCAGTGAGACCTATAGTAACAATTCAGAGTATACTGGAGAAAAATTAACAAATGACTCCAGCCAAGTTATCCATATATGAGCTTATACAATAGTACCCTAGGCATAAGGAAACTTTAATGGAGATTTTGAGATCAATCGAGCTCTAGACCTAGAATCCATATGCATTCACACATTTTGTGGGGTAAGTGCAACAATACCAAGAGCCTGCGATTCATTTTTATGACTACAAAATCAAAAAAGTGTCAACTACTACAGTAGATCTGAATCTACACATCATCACATTTATCAATTACATACCATTCAAGCGAGTTTTGATTGATACAGGCTTATCAATCAACATCATTACCTCCAAAACTATAGGGTACTTGAATATACCCAAGTCCAAAATCATCCTGACTTCATACACCCTTAGGGCTTTTAATGATGCACTATGCACCATAGTAGGCATGATCATTTTGCCTATAAAATTAGGACATAAGACCATTCCTATGATGTGTCATGTGTTGGAAGGGGCAATGCAATATAACGTCCTTCTAGGGCACCCCTGTATCAGGGACATGCAGTGCGTACCCTATATCCTACACCAATGTGTCAAGTATGTGCATGAGGGATAGGTGCATGTAGTCCCATATGATGAAGATCCATTTAAGTATGTGCACAAATTTGACTTACCCAAAGGTTTTGACCTCCCATCAATGCACTTATACATCAGACCATCATCACCAACCATGCAATGCAGAAGCTAGAGTAGATTAGTGTGAGGTGACCTATCCACATCAGTACCACCTCCTACAACTAAAGCGACGAGCACTTCTAAAAGGCTTATGACTGACAAGGCCAAGGATAAATAGAATTTGAAGGCAATTTTAGTTTAGGAAGGACCCCAAGAGCATCTGACCAAAGTAGTAGAAGAAATCCATGTTCCCATGGAGGAGGAACACTCCCAAGAGATATTTGAGGAGGTACTGCAACCTGCCTCACTTGCATCATCAAAAATATCATCAACCCCCCAAGTGATAGTACATCTAGCCAACACAGTTCTATGAGAGTATCTTGTGCAAAATGTGACCTTCATGCCAATCATTGAGTCTACACAAGGTATAATATGACCAAGAGTCCCAAAATTGCCAATACAGATGGTGGTACCCTTAGGGATTCTACCCAACCAGACCAACTTCATATACGTAGGGTTGGACTATGCCCACACTGCTCTTGAATTGGAGAATGATGAGGGTGAGCCATTCACCATGAGTTTCCATTACTTGTCAAAACTTGAGTTTGCGCTGAGATACTTTGAACAGTGTCACTGGCACAACTATGGCCTAGGCCTATATGAGTAGGGATGCATACAATCATTTCGATCATAGTATAAACTACCTACTAATAGGTGGGGCCTAGGATATCTCAAAAAGAGCTGTGATGACTCTTTATAGGTATCCTTAGATAGGCTAAATATTGGGTTCGAATAAAACATTGATTGGAACCCACTTAGATCCCTACCAAAAACTTGTGGGGTGACGAATGGGTGTCAACAGTCAATATCGCACCCTCAAAGACATATCACCTTAAGTATTCCCTTAAAGAAAACCCCTTAGGAGCCATCTTGTGGGAGGAAGAGTTATTGCATAGCTATGAGCAAGAGGATTACAACTATGTCTTAAGCGTAGATGAAAATGAAATTGGGCTGGCCTACCATGGGCCTCGATATGTGCAAAACATTACCTGTATGGGCCACACAAAGAGTGGCTACATCTCAGATAAGGAAGGACACACATCATATGAAAGTTACCATGAGTAAGAGGACTCAACATAGAGAGCCTACTTGTGACCAAGAAATGCAGGCCATGTCATTGGGCCAGAGACAAACATTAATGGTTTATTCATAAGTGACGATGACTATGAATATGAGACCGAGCTAGCCTATCTAGAGAATTCAAAAGAAAGACATCACCCCATCCTGGGGGTAGAAAAAAATGCAAACATTTTATGGATAAGCGATGATGACTTTGAAGATGAAACAAATATGGCTTATGTAGGGCCTTGCCACTTGCACAAAATCAACTTGCTTATTGAGATAGTAGTAGCACTCTGTGTCATAGATCCTGGCCTTTGCTTCTAGGGAAGGCCTCTAAACCTGGATGTAATTTATCATATTTTAAATATGGATCCACCAATATTTATAGAACATATATTACCTAATGATCACATCATTTCATCTATCCATAACCCAAATCTTGATATCTCGATGCCCCTTGAGTCTCATCGCAAGCATAGACAACCCCTCCTTGAGGTAGAGTTGCACCCATGTGGTCCTAGAGATTTCATCCCGTCCATCAATATGATCTCCATTTATTTGACCACTCCACTCCATAACCTAACAGATCCTTCAAAACCACTATGTATTGACATAGATGCTATCGATTGGGATTGTGCCGACTCACCCCTAGAGCTTTAGGATTTCTTTCCTAGCGAAGAAATGCTACAACCATTCCATTATACATCAGTCTATGTACACGATGTCTATCACACTAGTTTGGAACCTAAGTTAGTAGGGACTATAAATCCAGTAGATGACATTCATCTGATCCCCACTCCTCATTAGCTAGAGAAGGAATCACATATGGCTATAGAGGAGACTTTTTAGATAGACATAAGTGATGATCCATATCAACCAAATAAATTCAAGTTCAGAGAAATCTTGTCTCTAAAAAATAGGCCATCATAATTCCTCTATTAAGAGAAAGACCAAATATCTTTTCTTGGACCTACAAAGATATGTCGGGGTTAGATCCTAAGTTGGTTTTTCACAACCTATCGCTAGACCCCATAGAGAAGCTAGTAAAAAAAAAGCTAAGAAATATGCATCCAATCATTACTTTGATGGTTAAGAATGAATTAAAAAAACTATTGGATGTGGTATTTATTGTCCCCATCGACTATCTAGAGTGGGTATCAAACATGATGCCCATCGAAAAACCTAATGTAAGAGTCTATATTTACATGAATTTTAGGGATATCAACAAGGAAATACCAAAGGATTCATTCTCGTTGCCCAACATAGGTGCTCTTGTAGATGCAATAATAGGTCATGAGATGCTCTCCTTAATGGATGGATTTTTTGGTTAAAATCAAATTTAGATGAAAGTCGAAGACAAACATAAAACCACATTCACCACTCTGTGGAGGACATTCTATTACAAAGTAATGCCATTCGGCCTTAAAAAGTTTGGAGCCACTTATTAGCGAGTGATGACATGCATTTTCCATGACTACATGCATCATATCCCAGAAGATTACATCGATGACTTACTGGACAAGTCATTACTACGTGAAGAGCATGTTGAGATCCTCATAAAGGTCTTCAATCTCTTGATTGAGCATATTTTCATGATGAACCCCAAGAAATGCATCATTGCTATGACTTCTGGAAAACTCTTGGGATTCATCATTTCTAAACAAGGCATCGAGGTGGACCCAACAAAGGTAAAGGCTATCCTGGAAATAGCCCTGCATATAAACATCAAGGAACTAAGAAGCCTACAGGGCAAGGTAGCATCCATAAAATGGTTCATCGTACAACTATCGAACAAATATCGACCCATGAATTGATTGTTGCATAAGGGAGTCCCTTTTTAGTGGGACAAATAATATCAGCAAGCCTTTATTGATATCAAGTAATACCTGGCAATGCCATTGGTTTTAGCTCTACCAAGGCTAGACGTATCTTTCCTATTGTATATATATACTACAAATTTTGCTTTGGGCACCATGCTGGCTCAAAAGAACACGCAAGAAAAAGAGCAAGCAATATATTAAATCAGTCGCAAATTGGTGAGCTACGAATTTGGATATGCATATGTATAGAAACTATGTTTAGCAGTGAGTGGTCTTCATAACCAAGAAATTGTGCCACTACATATTGAGTCATACAACATATGTAATATCCAAACAAAATCCTTTGTAGTATATGATAAGCAATACATATTATAACACACGTAATGCAAAGTGTATCATTATATTGATAGAGTTTGATCTAGGGTTCATAAGCCAAAAGTACATCAAGGGACAAGTCATAGATGATCAACTAGCTAAGGCACCTCTCTAGAATTGTAGGCCCCTCACCATAGAGCTTCTTGATGATGTAGTATCTACACTATCAAAGGCACCCAAGCCTGAAGAGCCAGGAAATAAAGTTTACATGACTTTGTTCTTTGACGGTTTGAAGTGTGAGTAAGGAGGTGGCACAAGGATCATATTTTTCATGCCACAAGGCGCTCCAATGCCCTTGTCATTCAAGTTAGACTTTCCTTGCACTAACAACAAAATTGAATACAAGGCCCTCATCTTGGGTCTCTAAACAACCATCTCCATGAAAATAAAAAGGTTAAATATCTTGGATGACTCCTTAATCATAGTCAACCAAGTCAAAGGATTATTTCAATGTCGGGATCCGATCCTGAAAGCTTACAAAGAGCTTGTTGAAACTTACCTAGCTAGACTTGAGTGGTATGACATCAAGGCTATCCCTCATTTTTCAAACAAGTTTACAAACACCATGGCATCTTTAGGTTCCTTGATCCCTCAAAATCCATTTTTTGATTTTACTACCATTCATATAAAAACACTTTTGCATTCAGCGATCCAACACGAGGCTTTGGATAATAAGGAATTTGGTAACATGATTCATATAGAGCCAGATCAAGATTGGTTATGTAAATCCAGAGACTTCTTAAAGAAGGCACCTTGGGGAGCCTTGATCTCCCAAAGTCCTATGGGGAATGGTACCACTATTCACCACAATATTATCTCTCAATTTATGTTTATGCAAATCGAATCACAATAGACACAAGTCATCTTATCAGTCGAGGCGGTAGCATACAAGGACTGGCTCTCCCAGTTGCAAGATTTCCTATGACTTGGAAGTGTCCCACAGGGACTATCACATATCGATAAGTGAACATTCAAGCGGAAAGTGACAAGATATGTCTTGCTAAGAGGTATATTGGATCATCAAATTTACGATGGAGTCCTTCTTCGCTGCTTGGAGCCCCAAGAATTAGCTTGGGCTATTTCTCAAGCTCATGACGGTACGTGTAGTGGCCACTTCAGCAGCATGGCCATTGTTAAGCGCATCCTTAGGATGGGTTATTACTGGCCCACCATGGAAAAGGATTGTTGCAAATATATAAAGAAATGTGTTAAATATCAACATCATGTGAACTTGATAAACTTGTCATCTCAGGCCTTACATCCCATCTAGGTGGCTTGGCCCTTTTCATAGTGGGGTTTTGATCTAATAAAAAATATTTCTCCTCCATCATCAGGCCGACACATGTTTATCTTAATGACTATAGAATACTTCACCAAGTGGGTGGAAGCGATCCCCCTAACATCGATAATTGGTCCTCGGATTGCGGAGTTCATGCTCCATAATATCATTTACCATTTTGGGGTACCTTTCAAAATAATATCGGATAATGGACCATAGTTCAAAAATAAAAATGTGTGATCATTAACAACCAAGTACAACATTCAATATATTTTTGTAACACCATACTACCCATAGGCAAATGGGCAAGCAGAAGCCTCAACCAAGACAATAGGAGCCATTCTAAAGAAGACGATGAAAGAGAATCACAAGGATTGGCATCTATAGCTGCCTCTAGAATTATGGGCTTATAGGACTAGCATATGAACACCCACGAGGGCAACATATTTTTCACTTGTATATGGTGTTGAGGCCATCATACCCTTAGATTTATAACTTCCAATAGTATGTGTTGCATTGAAAGAGTTCATCGATGATGACACTACACGACAAGCTCGCCTGGATCAATTGACCCTACTGGATGAGCGATGCATCAATTCTATTGAGAATCTTCACATTTACTAGGATTGTAAAACATGAGTGTATAATACTAGGGTCTACCTAAGAGACTTTAAGGTTGGGGATCATGTGCTTAAATAGAACCAACATAACTCAAACCTATTGTCGCATCTATGAGACAAATTTACGGCTAATTGGATAGGGCCCTACATCATATCTAAGAAGATTAGGCCTAGGTAATATCACCTAACAACACTGGAAGGTTCTAAGGAGCCAGAACCTCTCAACATAATTCACTTAAAAGCATTCCACACATAAAACAACAAATTATCAAAAATATTTGAATAGCTTTTAAAGGTTCAAAAACAATAGAAACCATCAAAATCCCAACAAATCAAAAAACATCAAAATAAAAAATAAGCACAAAAGGATCCAAAGGCATCTTAAAGCCCTTTGGTCAAGTCATCATAAAATGCTCCAAAGTCATATTAAAGTCCTTTGGTCAACTCATCACAAAATGCTCCAAAGGCATATTAAAGCCCTTTGGTCAACTCATCACAAAAAGCTCCAAATGCATATTAAAGCCCTTTGGTCAAATCATCACAAAAATCTCTAAAGGAATCTTAAAGCCCTTTGGTCAACTCATCATAAAAATCCCCAAAGGTATATTAAAGACCTTTGGTCAAAATGAAATCATAAAAACACAAAAACAACTTAAAAATAAGAAAAGTAAAAAACAATCAGAATTATCAAAATGCCAAAAAAAAACCAAAAGCATCAAAAATACAAAAACATTTCATTTACATTTGCATTCACATAGTTGCATTAAATATAGGCATTTGCATCCATTACATTCCCATACACAATGCATTCACAATCTCACAAATGATACCACATTTGTACATCAACCCTGCATATCCAAAGATCATCATCATCCATTACCCATGTGTGAAATTGTATTTTTCAACACAACCCTATCCTGTTGCTATAAGGAATATACTAAGGTTTTCTGGTCACTCAACCATACCTAGTGGTTTTATCAAACTTAGTAGAAGGTTGTCTTTGCTTTTGATAGGTGGATTTTAGCTCGATAGCACCTATAGCACAAAATCCTATCACTAATCAAAACACTAAAATCCTAGTTGGAACAAGGGAAAAATAAAGTGGTACTAAGTATCCTAAGGTGAAGAGTTTATCTTGCTCATCCCCCTATACAACCAATTCAAAAATGTTGAGAATTGACAAAAGGACAAATTCATCCCTACCTAAAATCCCTCACTTTAATCAAAATGAGCAAAAATCCTGAACAAAGCAAAATTCAAGATTCCAAAGTCATAGTTCAAAGTACAAAATGCGTAAAAACAAAGTGAATAGTGATTATCATCACTACATAAATCCCTTGCTCAAAACAAAGGAAATAAAAAATCAAAATAAACAGTTATTTTCATCACTATATCATGAGTAAGTATCCCAATGAATATGAAGAAAATAAGTGAGTTTAGAATTTGAATCCCTAGAATTCTTAGCATGGTCGAACCTTCCATACAATGATGTCTATCACAAGCATCTCGCTTGTGTGTAGACCAATGTTTGCATGTAGAAGAGCTAGCTTTAGGTGTCCTATATCACCTAGTAGTTTAATCCGACTAAGCCCAGCTTAGGATCAGGATTAATATTTGAGGATCCCCAATACAACAATGGGCTGAATGAATCTCGCCTGGCACTGGGGTATGCTTATATTTTATCTTAATATATTCACTCGCACACATAGGGATAATGATTACATGGGTCTTCATGAAAGAACTTTATATTTCAAGAGCTCTGTGTGGTCGGTATACAACTTTTGATAAATTAACTAGAGTGTTTGAGTCTCATGGAAAGCCTCAAAAAACATACATAGCAATAAATCACCTTATTCCATAATCATACATAGTAATGAGTCATTTCATAATCACACATACTACATCATCTCATCACGCATTTGAATGTTTAAATAATCAAATCTTATGTTAAGAATCATTATTTACATTCATAACTACTTGTACATTCTGTGGTGTTATTCGTATAGATTGTTACAACTCATGATTAATCATCAATATGTTTTAAGTGATTAAAATATACAAGTTCATATGCACTAGACTATCATCACATGAATAGTGCATCACCAACATTGCATTCATCATATCAAGACATAAAAATTAAACATGCATAAAACAAATAGGCATTAACATCATCCATAACACCATCTGCATCATATCATCTAAATCATTCACATCATGGAACATAAATCATATAAACTAAACCATTTGCATACATCATAAATAATACGCCTACACATATAGGTAAAAGCATCTAAGCATATATCTATCATGTTGCATCACATCACAAAGCACTAAATTACATCACATCATAAACCATGAAAGCATCTAACATGAAAGCATAATATTGCATCACATAAACATAAAAACATAAATCATAAGGAAATACACATAATGAGTCTCAAAGTCTAGATATCATATGATCATGTGTCAAATAAGTACATGTAACTAAAAAAATCACCAATAAGGCTAAATGTGTAGTTCAGATGACCTTAAACCCAAAAATAAGTACATAGTATCAAGTGAGCCATAACATGTTGGGAGTGGCCTATACCACTAGCCTCATCACCACCCTCAACACCCCCTATTGGAGGTAGCGTGGAGATGATACCTCTAGTATGATCTATTCAAGACCTAGTCCTATGACTCGATCTAACTGAGGACTGCCTAAAAGTGATTTGTGCACTACGCTCTAAACGTCCTACTGTGGGCCTCTCTCGAGGAATAGAACCTAGCCATCATACCTATGATCTAAGGGTAGAAATGTAGGCAGCATCTGAGGCCATCTGAATGTAATCTTCCTCTATGATCCTCTATAGTCATTGCACCTTAGTCTCAATATCTAGACCTGTAGCTGGGGTAGCCTAACTCTCAGTAGCGTCTCACTCGATAGTAACCTGAGAAAGTTATCTTTGAAGATTTACTATGGTAGCATCCCACTACTGAACCTGCATCACAAAAATGTGTAGCTCAGCCTTAACATAGTGCAACTGAGCCTGGAGAGGAGACTCATACTCCTTGGGATCTACATCATCATCCCCTATGGGATCAACTTGCTCCTTGATAGCCTACTCCTACTACCTTGACTGCCCCCAGTCATTTATCCAAGCCTACACTCGATGACCATCAATATCCTTCGCCTCAGCTGCATACAAATACCATACCAAATGGCCACCACCCTACCATAACCGTGTACCCCACCAAAGGGTGTACGCCTCTATCACCCCAATATTGGCTACTATAAGATCAACTACAGGAGGATCATCCTCCTCAAGAACTACTATAACACGTGGCGGTAGAAGGTTATTCTCAAGGGTAATCTGATGATAGACAACCTAATTGAGAAGAACATACTATTCGATCCCAAATTTTTGTAGCACCCCATAATAATAGAAGAACTCCTGGCTATCAGCCTTGTGACCAATCAACCATTGATCATGGTGGGTCCTCACTGTAAAGCTAGAAGAATCATCCCAAGAAAAACATGCATGATAGGGCCTCCATATGATATCATCAGCCTATAAACCTATAAAGGATACCTTGTAGTGAGAAATATCTCCTACATAAGGCCAGCTCTTGCGCTCCTCAAGCGCCCTGGACAACCTGGATCCATAGCACTATACATATCTATCCAGATCGGTGATCTCCACTGGAAGTTCACTAGGGCAGTCGATATTGATGTGCTCCCAGACCCAGACCTGAAGAAGCAAACTATAGGTAATGTTGGCTTGTCCATGATGTTGGATGCGATATAACTCATCATAGCATTCTGCCAATAGTGCACTCCCCCAGGTGTATATGATAGGATTCTCACTATCCAATAGGTCATTTACCATCGATAAGAGGTTCCATAGGAACCTCAGGCTAGAGCATCAAGAACAAGAGTGTTGCAGATGACCATCAGCAACATGACATACAATTGGGTGAAAACCTCCTCATTGTACTAGTGGGAAATAGAGATTCCCCCTAAGCGATTATCCCTAGAAGTAGTGTCAGCATGCTCATTAAATATCCTCACAAATATTGCACATTGCACAGTAGTGGGGGAGGAGACAAGGGAAACTCCATCAAAAGGCAACTAAAGAATCCTATACACATCCTTCGATGTGATTGTCATCTTACCAGTGGGAAAATAGAAGGTTTTGGTCCTAGGATCCCACTAATGTGCCAAGGCTGTCAGATATGCCTAATATGATATTATCATGAATATACTATTAGTAAACTACAACCCGTAGGCCTTGAGCTAAGCCCACTCTATATCAGGCATATCCTTGAGAAGGTCACAGAGTAGCTTTGGGTCCTAGGACCGAGTAGATAAGATCTAGAAAGTGTGAAATAAAGATTAAATCAACACACTACAGCTAAATAATTACAATAAACATGCTAAAATGGTGCAAAGAAAATCAAACTGCTCTAAGGCCACGTGAGAAACACATAAATGCATCCTATCATACAAAAATTTCCATAAAAGCCATTCAAAACCTCAAAAAAATCAATCAATTAGCTTAAACATCATAAAAACCAAAACTAAAACCCAAACAAGCCTCATACCTAGTCATTTGCTCTACACACTTGGCGATTGCAGTGATAAGCAATCCATGCAATATGACAAGATGAACAAATAACCATAGGGTCACTTGGGGAAAAACAATTGTAGTGGAATTGAGACCTTTCTGTTCAAACCCAAAGAAGGTTGTAATAGCAAAACCACCCCATGGGAGCAAGGATACATCTCATTTTATCCTATACGAAAAAAGCGATTCAACACAAGTAACAATAAAATTGCTAAAATATTGATTCCCTAAAAATACCATTACGGTCGAACTGCCCCATGGGATAAAGGTGTGCAATAACCAAACAATGTTCAAATCACACCTAGATGGAACTTCTCTATAGCAACATATGCAAAACCTCCTAAGAGATCCAAATCATTAATTTTGGTCAAAGTAACTCATCACTTTAAATTGATGGTCCTTTCCTCATCGATTCGTCGCTTGAGGGAGTGGTCAAAAATTTGTAACAATCATAATCATAGTCAGTAAAAGATCATCTTGATCATGTTAGAGTTGTGTTCATATTACGAATCATTACCAACACCTATCATAATCTTACCCTTTGTTGGGACAAAAAGCAAATATGATAGTTTAGTTTGTAGCTCCCCTCCCTTTAGATCTATAGTAGTACTAAAGCTACCTTATTGCTTGATGAGCGGGTACAAAATACCATACATTTAAGCCTTCCATTAGGTTAGAAGCAATGATTCTAGGATTCCCGCCGTCCCGCATGACTGGGGTATCCTATGTTGATCATATCAATGATCATCATCCAACCTAAAATATGGCCCTAGGTGGTCTACTTTTTTTGCTCCATGTTGTGTTTCGTTCATAATGCATCCCAAAAAGGGGCATCTATAGATACCTAAAACATGCCATATTTAGGAGACTACCCATATGGGTACATCCTTAGACCATATGAACCCTCTTGGACCTATCCAAGAGAAAACATTGGTCCTAACCATTCAGGTAGGGCATTTTTGGCCACTTTAGGCCTGTCCGCTCTCAAGCACAGCGACCACAAACCCTGGTCGCTGAAGACTACAATGGCTAGAACCAACCACAAGATATGATAGTGGCCAAGATCACAAATAGTATGGCCATGAATACGGGCCCATATCACATAGTATGACTACACCTATGCATGGATTTTGGGTGGATTTTGGCAAGGAACTCCCTGAGTCCCTCCTAACTACCCCTTCAATGCAGAATTATGATTAATGCATTCCCCATTTTTTAGGAAGCCAAGGTCCAAATCCTAAGAGGGAAGTCTACATATAGACTCTCCCACAAGAAGCAAAGGATCCTAAGAAGTTTGAGAGTTGAGTAGTAGAGCCCTGTCGAGACGAAAAGCAAAAATATGCCCATAGAGAGAGCATCGAAGCATTGTATGGCTGAGCCACATTCACATATGTGAGCCATATCCATCATACCCTGTCACAATTTAGTGTATGAGACACATCATGTGACCCTTGAACATTAATTCAAGAAAGGATTGACTGCCATAGCCCATTAGACCTGAGGTAACCGTTAATTCAAAGTTTGTTGTCTTTGACAGCAGCCCGTAGTCATAGTCAGGTTCAGACTAGTTGATTCCTTGGTTCTTAGTAATAGATCTACAATTGTTATTATTTCATGTATATATCCTTAGAATATATCTGAATATTTTAGCATATTTAGATTATTTTATTTGGTTTCCATATGCATATCACTTATATTAGCTTTGCTTTAATGCATTTCATGCTTAGTTATCTATATTATCACATGTGCTAATAAAAGGCCTCATCTGGGGAGGCTTCCCATTCTACATATCGTAATTTTTTATTTCCATGAACGTAGGTATAGGTCTACAAGATCGGGTCAAAGCATTAGGAGTAAGAATATCCCTTTAGGAGCAAATCTGGAGGAGGCATCTATAAGCCCTTGTACAGTTTCATGTGTGGTATCAAGAAGCCTATGAAATCACACCATCCCTTTGTGAGGGGGACATTTTATTTGCCTATAATTCATTTTTTTGAAATGGGTATCCCTTAGAAGGAGCGACATGTAACCGAGTTTCAATATAAATAAAAGGATATTTCTTTGTTATTTTTGTGTTATATACATTTCATGGTCTTTCATTTCATTTCGGTATAATATTGCAAGTAGAATAAGGGTGCACACTTCCCAGGGTCACACACAGTGAGTTTAGTAGGTACAATGTATCTCATGCATTTTTTATGGAGTTTTCAAGTCCTCCATTATATTGCATTGTACTATTCTTGTGAGCTTTCATTAATGGCTATTTTTTGAGTTATTGCAAAAGTCTTTCATATAATTTTTCTGCATATTATATGTCATTATCGTATACTTAAAGTTGCTTTCTCCTTTTAGATCTTTTGGTTGCATTTCCTTTAATATAGATCATCAAAAACTAACAAAATGGATATCAAGAAGGATCTCCCAAAAAGTGTTTTTTTGTATTTTTTTGTTCTATAAGCTATTTAGATGCATAATTATAGGTATGTAATATTTGGTCCTATTTAATTATGGATTATTGGATTCTAAAACTAACTTATTCTTTAGCTCTTAAATATCATCATCGATCCATCAACTATATTTTTTTATATTATTGTTTAAAAAATTGACTAATAACAAGTAGATCATAAGTATCCCAAAATTAAAATATTTTTCTTATCTCCATCTTTATAGATAAGTATGATGGAGCAATTCATGCATTGCTTATAGAAGCCTTATTTGAGTGTAACATTAAATAATTTTTGAATATTAAGCAAGAACTAGGGATCTACACTTAGGTTATTTTTTTTTATAGTGCTACATGTAGATGTGTAACATTTTTTTTTGCCTTGCTCTATTCTCACTATCTTGATTCATTTATTTTTTTATGGATCCAAAACATAGTGATATTCTAGCACCATTTTAGCACCATCATGTGAACACTTTTTAATGACACAAGAGTTACGGTATAGTTTCATTGTAAATAATGATATAAATATAATTTTCCAATAATAAAGTAATACTATTTATATTATTTTTAGCAATTTTATATCCTTGATTTATTTTGTTCTTCTTCAATCGCCTTGATAAACTCAAAAGTGATATTTGCTAAATATATAAATTTTAAAGTATTCATAAAATGGTTTTAATTCATCTTGGTTTTTAGAAGTTCTACATAAACCCCTTATAAAACTCCAACCCTACATCCTATAAATCATATATATATATATATATATATATATATATATATATATATAAACTTATCATAATCACCTATTTGTAAAATATATATTTATACTTTTTGGAAGTGATTATTTAACTCCTAGGAAATATTACCCATAATTTGATGATAATAATTTTATATCACCTCTAGAGAGTATTTTGTACATTATATCCATCACAATTTCATTGATCAATAGCTATTATTATCCTTGAAAATACTTTATTTTTGTCGAATAATTAAAATTTATTAACTTGTTTAATCCATAGTGACTTATAATAACTTGACTTCTACCTTCTAATTCCTCTAAGTAATTATCCATGAAATACAATGAAAAATAATTTTTGAAAGTCATGGAACAACCTTATAAAACAATAAAGTTTTCAAAAATGGGATTTTTTTGGCTAAGTATCCAAAGGGGATCAATTTGTTCCAACAAAGAGGATAAATTTGTTATAAAAGGTATGATTTATTCCAAGAGGAGTGATTCCTTACAATAATATGTATTCACTCCATAGGGGTATCAATTCACTCTAGAAGGAGAGTGATTCACTCATTAGCAAGACAAAGAGAACATGTATGCATCAATATTGAGGAGTATCTTTTGGAAAGTGATTATTTGTATTTTTGTATTACCATAATTTATCTTAGAAATATTATAATCCATTTAGAGGTATAATTGGTGTCTTTTATATTTTATGGTGTATCATTATGCTAAATATACCCCCAAATCATTAGTCTTACTAGAAGTGATAATTCCTCATCCAATTAACTCGGGGATGAATTATTACTATAATTAACAGTCATATAATCCATTGTAAATATATTTTATCCTTGGTTAATTTAGATATGCAATCTATAAAACCAATAGTATACTATTTTTTCTTAAGCTTAATGAAATTTTGATAAGCCTTTTGTTTCCAATAGTGGCATTGCCCTCCTAGATTATGGATTGTGCAATGATTATGGAACTACTCTTTTGCCCATATAATAAATTCTCTATTAATTCTACTTTATGTGAATGGGAATAAATTGTTATTATTCAATTTTACATCTATTTATTGATCACACACTCTCCTCGTTGAGGTTATGACTATTTTTATTTTCAAATTTTCATACAAAAAACCTTGCAATTTACTTTTTATGCATTTTACTTTTTGCATTTACTTTTTATTATTTAATTTATTATATTTTATACGATTATATTAGAATAGTTAACTTTTATCAATAATAGTAGGGAGTTAGCCTAAATCTAGGGATTGGAAGAGGTATTGTCCCTTCCTTCCAATTTGTTGAAACAAAATTACAAGTGCATAAGATGTTGCTCATTTCCACAATTCAACATTGCTTTTGGTACATCTAGTAGGACCAATAAATTTATCTATCAAGCATAGTCCCAAATTAAACTTTAATATCACATATTTTTCATTATTTACATTTTATTTTGTAGGTTTTTTGCAAATGGTAACTCCATTGTGAACTTCAAAATTCTAAAATTTTGATAAAGCAAGCAAGCAAGGAGCCCCTAATTCATAGAATTTATCATTTTTGGATTCTAATTTATATTTTCCATAAGTTAAAAGTAGTTACACTCAATTTTGGAATACTTTTTTGACTCCTCACTCAAGAAGCAATTTTTAGAACTCAACTAGTGAGTCACTCTACTTAGATAGTGATTTGTTCTAATAGAGTAATATTTTCTCACATTGAATCTAAAGAGTTATTTACTTAAAGTATAAGGAATCATTTGCTCAAGAAGATCAAATATTTTGTTAACAACCCTCAAGGGAGAAATTAACCTCAAAATTGAAGGAATTCACTTTGAATAATTTGCTTGGTTTTTATTTTTGTTTGTTTTTCGTAAGACACATCCCTTGGAATGATTCACTCCAACTTGGGAGTCATTTGATTCACTATTCAAAATTTTACTAGGTAATATTTTTGGTGCATTGTGCTCTAACTAGAGAGTGATTTGCTCCACCTAGGAAATAATTAATTCTTCTGGTTGAATTTTTACAATCTTCAAGTTTTGATCCCAAAAAATAATTTGTGCAAGTATTTACATAGGAGGATTTAGGCTTATGCTTTATAGGTTGGCAACATTGTTATGAGCTTTAGAAAAATCATGAATCAAGTTTCTTACAAATAAAAAATCTAAGGTCAACAAAAATTAGTGAATTGCCTCATATTTGGCATACAATTTTGATAAGCTACTCATAAAGAGTGATTTTTCAAATATGAAGAATATTTGCTAAATAAATGATTTGATTCATCTACCAGGTGATTCATTGTTTGTTTAGAAAAAGTGAAAATATTAATAAGTTTCAAGGTAGTAAATCACCTAATTTCAAGAAGCAAATTGTTCAATCCTTAAAAAATAGTAGTTTACCAAATTTGGAGAAAATTTTGCTAATTGTTATCAAATGAGAGATTCATTTCCCTAATAAAGTGATTAATTAGCCAATATATGGATTGCTCTGTCTTAATAAAGTGAGTGATTCACTCCCCTAATATAGTGATTTGGTAGCTAATGGATAAATCACTCATCAATAAAATTAGGTGCATCCAATGATGGTGCAAAATGTCATGGACATAAAATCTTCAACTATCCCAATACATGCAAATTTATCAAGGTTAAAAATAGTTTTTAAAAAACCTACATACAAATATGTAATATCATTGGAAAACATATAATTATAGTTGTTAGTAGGTGCATAAAATCCAAAAACCAATGGAATAATTCATGCAACAATAGATTGTTACATAAAATTAACAAGTTGCACAAAATCAATAATTGCTTCAATATACCTAGGAAAAATGAACATATGGTCTAGTAGGACAATATATATACTAAATATTATGTGGATAGATGTAGTATGGAAAAGTTCCTCAATAACTTCAATTGAATCAATAACAAAATTCAATTATTTTTATGCAAAATACTATTTGGATTATTTGGTCCAAACCCATAAATAATTGGTGGTCCCATATGACAAATAAGTTTTAGAGGTTCATTGATGCATGCAAAAGTTTAAAATAAAACTAGAATAGGTGAAGGGCATGCTTACAATCCTTAAATAATTAAATGAAAAATATTACGAGTTTGAGGAGAAAAAATAGAAAATCCATCAACAAGGAAACATATGGGAGCCTTAACAGTCAACGACTCAATAACAAGATCTACAAAGCACTACTCCCAAGGAATGTTTGACCTATAACAAGTTATTTTAGGCTAGAGTATTTCAATAGGGAAATATGGTGATGTTTAATTAGGTTCACAATGATATGAGTACTATGAATTTAATATTCTAATGATTTACCTATAAAGTGGGTCATGATCTAACTAATTATGCTATAGAAATCAACCATACCCATGCAATGAATAAACAAGTTAGAAGTTAACCTATAATAGCAGATTAACTAATTTACATCAATTTGATAATGGTTAGTCAACCTATGAGAAGCCAAAAAATGGTAGATTAGATGACTACATCCTGAGTTAATGTGGCAAAAGCCTATGCAATGAGCACCTAAAATGAGTGGTTATTTCCTCCCTACCCAAAGCATAATAGTGAAAAATCCTCTAGATATCTGCCAACCTACTCTCTAAGAATAATACTTCCTTTAGATAGAAACAGAACCTAAAATGATAAAATAATATTTAAATAACAATTTATTAATGATTCTTATTGAGGAACTGCTATCCTTCCATCAAGGGGAATGTCTCCTATGGTTTGAGGGAAGCCTCAATATTGAAAATATGCATCCTAAAGGTAAATAATCAATGGTTGTAAGAAATTATAAATTATCTAGACCTTTTTATATGAGAAATTAGAGACCATAAAATAATCTCGAGTGTTAAGTTTTCCCCTAGAAGGAAAAGAGTCTATGATGGGAGCAAAATTTGAGTCAAAATACAAGGGATTTGGACTCCCCTTTGAGTGTATCTTACTTTTGGAAATATCATAGATAAATATAGAATTAGATAAGTAAATAGTGGTGGTTCCCTCATATAATAAATTATGCCATAATGTGAATGAGAAATAAATACTTCAAGGTCTAAATAATTGACCTATTAATTCTCTTTCATGTAGATATTTTACTTATTTAAAGAATAAATTTTACAATAAAATTATAAAAAATATAGGATTCGATATGAGAATCAAATAAATGTGACACCTAGAGCACCTAAGGATCACAAACATTATCTTAATATCCAAGATATTTTCAGATTCAATCCTTATAAATCATTGAAGGATGGTGAAATATTTTTTCTCGTAAAATATGAGGTATTTGATTTCTCTTTATAAGAAGATCCTATAAAAGTAGAGGTGATTTTGCAACCAAAAGATAAGGTATTTATAGTGAATTATCACAACACTTTGGAGGAGTAATTCCTTGGCCATATTCGTAAAAGGTTTTCCTAGTAAGATACAAGCTAACCATACCTATAGGATATTTTAGATAAAAATGACCCCAAGATTCTGGTGAATGGGCCCCAAAGTCAAAGTTGAAAGCAAAGTGATAAATGAGATTTTCAATAAGATCAGAGGCAACATTATGCATAAATTATTAGAATAAGAAGAATAATGACTTGTGCACACCCACCCAAATAAAATGTCCCATGGCCATAGGATTAGAATTTATAACCATAACATAAAATAAAGCAAAGGTAAATTTAGCTACAAGGGATGCTAGCTAGATTGTAAAACATGCAAAAGGTAGAAACTAAAATGGAAAATAAAGCTCGAGGAAATACCCCTCACAAAAGGGTGATCACTAGGTTCTAGATAAGCTATCAGCATCGCCTAATATTTGATATTTTAGGAGGTTTAATTTTCTCTAGGGGCTCCTACCCCTAAACCCTCACATGGAGGACTGTTGGCCCCCACACCCCCTAATTGGGCTCATAACCACTAGAGCCATATATTATGTTGAGGTGTTTAACCTTTTTGAGTGTAAAGTTATCCTATAAATAAGTACAACATTGAAGGCATTGCCCTAGGTATTGTTGAAGGATAGCCACATACCTAGCAAAAATAATGGAAATAGATCTCTATGTATAATCACTATATATTTCTAGCATGGAAAGCAATATATCACCTACAATGGCTAGAGATATCAATATTGTGCACCATAAATGTAGAGGAACTCAAGTGGGATTTTTGAAAGAGGTATTTTTGGATCTTGAGAGGGAATTTATAATTTTGTTTGTAAATATTAAAATCTTCTTCATTGTAAAGGAGGGAAAAATAAAGTATTTCATCATGCCTGGTATCGAGCCCAAGAGATTTTTTTCTCTCATCCTCTCTTGTGTAGTGATCTAGACTTGAACCTTGAGTCATTATGTACAAGCCTCTTCAATCTCTTTTGTTGTATCACATGAAATTCAATGAGTTTTTAAAATACATAAGAGCTATGGATATTTTCTTTCTACCTCATTCTGTGTGTGTATACAAGTTCGTGTGGGAACCTCATGACTAGTATTTATCTCTTTTTCATGTAGGCTTCACAAGATAGAGTTTCATATTGTAGAAAGAAGTGAATAATGTGTTCACTAATCCCATTTATGCATGGAGGACCTTATCCTTAACACATAACCAACCTTAGTATAGGTTATATAGGTTTTTACATGCTTTCTTTACTACTTTTCTTCTAACTCTTTCCCTCCATAGAGTCCAGCAGTCTAGGCTAGAGTAGGAGAGAAGTGCACCAAGAGGACATCCATATAAGGGGTTTTCCTTGGTAAAAAATCCTAGAGGTAATCCCTAGAGCTACGTCCCATGCTCCTTGGAATTTTTAGACTATATGCTCCATGTGAGGTGTAGGCATTAGACATACTCAACAACCGTAGTGGGTGGTCACCATGTCAGGGCATGGCCTAGAGTTATATCTGGTCCCCAACAATATTTATATCAAATTTAGAATTTATACTAGAGATCTAGATGAAATAGAGGAAGAAACTAAACTAGAATATGAAACATATAAATTCATTCTAAAGAAATCAAAGTTTATAGGGTTTGGCAAAATTTCATAGGAAAAATTTATTTAAGTGCTCCTCTTTAAATATGAAATATTATAAGAAGATACTACTTAATAGATAGAGAAGGATTTACCTATGATTCCAAATTATTCAAGTGATTCTAGATAAATGGGCTAACATGAGTAAGAGAGAGGCTATGAGTCTAGAAATAGAAAAATTCCCTACAATTATAGGGAGTTAAACTAGGGTATAATTTGTATCATAAAAGTTTGGTGCTTTGAAGTATAATATTAAGTTAGTCAAGGAACAATAGAAAAAGGAGCCATTATTTCTATAGACACCTAAAATGCATCATATTAAGGAGACTCCTATAAGACATCTTTTATACCCCCCCCATAGTCCACCTTGGGCAGACTTAGGACTAATTTTGTGGTTTTTACCAACGTTGGGCAACTTTTACTATTAGTTGCCTAACCATCTCAACCTGAGATGGTCACAAAAAATAAAAAATAAAAATAATAAAAATGATATCTAGTAGCTAAAATTGACGGTTAGTGTTGCGCATGATTTCGCACCGATATTGGATGTCTTGGATGAGATAATTTTAAATTAATTACATGCAATCAGTTATTTTTGGGTATGCATATGCTTTTTCAATGCAGACTACCCCTTTGCTTTTTCATGTAGGGTTTCTTAGCCATATTTAGCCTCTGGCCAAGGTCTATAAATAGCACTCACCCTTCAATTTTAAATATCCACAACCTTTGAATTTGTGCAATGAAGTGCTACCAAAATCAATCTACTAGGTTTTCCCATTGCCATAATGATGCTATTAGACTACCATATAGGATTGAATGATGTGATTCCCTAATTCACGTAATAAATACCCTCACTATGATGACCATTTGAGCCCATTAATTCACCTTCACATCATGAAAACCCATCAACAATACACCCTAGGTCATCCCAAACACCACTTGAACCTGGATATGTAGAAAAGTAGGCCCATGACAGTGATTGTCTCACCCTAAGATGGTCCATAGATGAAACCGTCTCAACCCAAGATGGTATTGATTAGACATACTATTTTTTAATTTTCTTTTTAGCTTGGCTTAGATTTAATATATTTTTTTATTTATGCACTAACTTAAATTTCAATTTTTACATGCACACAATTGTCTTTTCATTCATCTATCACTTTCACATTCCATGCGGGTCCAACCTAGGTGGGCCCCTCATATGCTATTAATATATTTTTTGTTTTCTTCATGTGTAGGCAATAGGGCTCAAGGATGGAAAAAGGCTTCAAACCCACATCAGATTCAACACAACGGTCCTAAAAATATTGCTTTCCTAAATCATTTTAGCAAGGATATTTTTGATATTGCACAATTTTGATATATATTGTAATCTTTGTATAATTCTTAAAGAGATCCCCATGAGGGATGCCATTATAACACTTTGAAAAATACAAGATCAATATAAGGAATTGATTTATTGTCCTTTTAGATACATCTATGTTTATTATTACTTTTTTTGGTATAAATTTCCTACTTTCAAATGGTGATTACGGTGGGACCAAGTCCCTATTTTTCTAATATAGGCCTTCTAACTGATCGATTAATTATTTCTATGATTTACAGGTACTCAGGAATAACCATAGCGAGTCAAGATGGTCCTTATTTTGCAACCATCTTAGGTTGAGATGATTCCTATTTTAAAACCATCTCAGGCCGAGACGGTCTCTGATCCAAGGCCAAACGGTAGCAGATCTACAAAAATCCATCAAACTTAGGCTTTCAAGGTTAGCTTTTTATCTTTTTATTTCCTATTCTTGAAAAGAAAGATAGAAAATATTCATTTGGAGCATACTTGTAGAAGCTTTTAGTTTTTAAGTCAGTCAAACTATGATCATCCTAGGTCAATATGATCTTTGTTTATGATCATATCTAGTCGATATGGTCTCTGTATAGGACCTTTTTAGAAAGAATTGGTCTTTGGGTTCTCTATGGTTTGCCTATATCTACTACATTTTCAAGCTAGATTGTCATCTAGGGAAAGAAAATTCATTTTTTTATTATATTTTGCATTAGTGAAAATCATTGATTGTTGTTTGATTTCATTTTTTTGCAAAAATAAAAATAATCACACACACTCACGAGGTATCTAGAACATCGGTTAGTTGCATTTCATCAACAATGACTGATAGCAATCACACGATGTGGGCATTCATCTTCCATCGCATATTGGCCCCTACACACCTTATTAGCCCTTGTGAGTGGATTTCTGAACTTCATCACCAAAAAGTCCCCTAATTTTGGGTGCATTCCAAAGTAGGTTAGGTTTATATACCCTTAATTCCCAAGGCTTAGTAATTTGTAAAATCATAGCTATCATTTATGCCCAAGCTCACACGAGGATGAAGGGAAAGCCCAAATGGACCGATAGCAAGGGACTAGATAGCAAGACCCCTTTTAGGGGTATCTTTCCCATAATGTTACCATAAGCCACATCCATTTGGGAATCTATTTTTAGTCATTATTGTATTGTTTTCATCAGAGAGGTGGACATAGACACACCCATTTAGTTTGCATTCCATCATACCATCTATAGTTCTAAGATTAGGTTCATCTGTATTCTGTTGGAAGAGTAGGTCTTGGCCCTTTTTGTTGTCAGTTTAAACTTTTAGGGCTTGGCCTTTGTCCAGTTGGTCAGTGGACCCTATTCTGTAAAATGGTTTTGGGTCAACCAGTTAAAACCCGGTGTTAATTATATTATTCTCTTACTTACCAAAAAAAAAAAAACACACAAAATAAATAAATAAACATATCAAAAATAAAATAAAAACCAAAAACATTAAAATCTAAATCTAAAAAATAAAAGAATACTGCACAAATGGATAATCACAATGATAAAAAAATTACTTGTTTGTTTTTTTAAATTTTTTGTGTAGTTTAGAATGTATACACCATTAGCTAAATGGTAGATATACGCAATCAAGATCAATCATGAGCGAACATTGCTAAATCAACACAAGGAAACATGGATTACTTTTGAGTTAATCTACAAGACCTTGGCATGCCTAAGTGGTAATTTGACCCTTAGTGTTAGGATTAAATAATAAAATGTGAGCAATAAATAAATGCATAAATAAAATTTAGAAGAATAAAGAAATACACAAGACACAGATTTAATGTGGTTCACTCAATATGGGCTACATCCACAGAGAAAGTAACCATGCCTTTTTTTATTTCATATAGAACATGGAGGGATACAACCTATAGTAGATCTATTGTACTTCCTCTTTGCTCTATCACTCTATTACAATACGCATACACATGCACTATAATACATATAACCGCCATACATCATCCTCTTATAAAAAATGTGTTACAATTTTAGGGTAAAAAAGCCCACCTAAAATCCATTGTTCAATCTATGACCTAATAATAAGTGGTCCATATTTACAAAGAGAAAAAAAATCTATATGAAAGACACAAGTAAGGAGGGCATTTACCCCTTCGTGAAGTGGGTCTAAATGTGACTAAAAACAAGGCCTTTGAATTAGAGAGTAAATCAAGCTCCACAACCAACAATCTCCCACTTGGAAACTGATCATAGTAACTCCACCACTACTACACCTACCTAGAAAATTTATCTCCTTTATTGTCATGCTTGAATACCAACTAAAACTTAGAAAGAGCTTAGTTTATCCTTGGTTATTGCCTTTGTTAACATGTTTGCAAGATTTTTGCTAGTGTGTATCTTTTCTAGCTTCAATTGTCCATCTTCTAAAACTGATCATATGAAATGGTACTTGGTATATATATGTTTAGTTCTAGAATGAAAGGCTAATTTCTTTGCAATATGAATGACACTTTAACTGTCACTATATAATATGCTATTCTCATGCTTCTTTCCCAATTCCTCCATAAAAATTTGTAACCAAATCATCTCTTTACTAGCCTCTGTAACAACAACATACTTTGCTTCCATTGTTGAAAGTGTAACAATATTTTGTAATTTTGAAATCCAACTTACTGCAATTCCACCTACAGTAAAGACATATCATATGGTACTCCTTCTGCTATCTATATCACCTGCCATATCTGCATCAACATATCCTTGTAAAATAGTGTTAGTACCTCCAAAATATAATACCTGAGTGACAATACCTCTTAAATACCTGAGAATCCACTTCACCGTATTCCAATGCTCTTTTCCTGGGTTGTTCATAAAACTACTCACAACTCCCACTATATGTGCTATATCTTACCTTGTGCACACCATCGTATACATAAAATTGTCATATGTCGATGAATAAGGAACCTTGGACATATATTCTATCTCCTCCTATATATTAGAATACATATCTTTGGTCAATTTGAAATGATTGGCCAAATATGTACTGACAATTTTTGCATCTTGCATATTAAATATTTCCAATACCTTCTCAATGTACTCACCCTGAGACAATGTTAATTTATGATTTTTCCTGTCTCTTGTTATTCTCATACCAAGGATTTGCTTTGCAACTACCCAAATCCTTCATTGCAAATGAATCTACTAATTTTATTTTGAGCACATTTATATCCTACATGTTAGACCCTACAATAATCATATCATCTACATACAATAACAAAATAATATATTTACCATTATTCAATCTCTTAAAATAAACACAATGATCAGAATATATTTTATAACCTTGTTATGATATAAACCTATAAAATTTCATATACCACTACCTTGGAGCTTGCTTCAGGCCATACCAGCTCTTTTTCAACCTGCATACTAATTCCTCCTTCCCTTTGACCTCATACCCATGTGGCTGCTGCATATAAGTCTCTTCCTCCAAATCCCCATGGAGAAAAGTTGTTTTTACATCTAACTATTCAAGATGAAAATCCTCTACAACCACTAGGCTTAAAAGAGTTCTAACTGAAGTCATTTTAACATCAGGATAAAAAATTTCATCATAATCAACACCTTTCTTCTGTACAAACCCCTTTACAACCAGTCTATTCTTATACCTCTTTTTACCTTTATCTTCTTCTTTCACCCTATAAACCCATTTATTCTGTAATGCTCTTTTTTCTGCAGGTAACTAAACCAGATCCAAATTCTAATTTTGTACCAAGGATTCCATCTCCTCTTTCATGCCTTGCTTTCACTTCTTCTTGGTTTCTACCTGCATTGCTTCTTCATATATTTTTGGTTCACCAAAGTCAAAAAATAATACATAAGATAATGAAGGAGAGAAATGATGAGTGTTTATTTGGCATGTATTATCTGTGATATACTATTCAATTTTTATATTTAAATCATGAATATAATGTATTTTAATGATTATTTCAGTTCATTTATACGATGGATATGGTTAATCTGACAAATGTATGTATTTCATGCAAAACACATGTAAGTTATGTATGATTATACAGGAAAGTGTTGAAGAACATTTCACAAGAGTATGATGCAGTAGCACGAGATTTAGATCAAACCTTGGACGTGAGAATATGGACATAAGGATGATGGATTAAGAAAGATCTAGACATGGTTACAGAATACAGTAGTTGATGACTATTGCGGAATACAATTTTTGAATATGGTTACAAAAGATAGTTTCTAAAGTATGTTATAGAAGGTAGCTACTAAAGACTATTATCGAAGAGATCTTTTACCTATAGTTACAGAAGAAATTTGATCAAGTTAATTTACCGATGTTGCATGCCACATCAGTGACAGCATGACACTCTGACATGGCAGCAGATATTATAAAGTATTTCTAGTCAGGATGATTAGTTGACTTGTCAAATATTATTCATGAGGATATTGTGATTAATTTAGTTGTTGAAAAGTATTTTATAAAGTTGTATAATTAGAATATTGTTAGGTTGTCTCGATTCTGATGCAAGATTGTTATGTCCTTCCCGAGAATAAAGGGGTATATAGTTACGTTGTATATCTTGCAAAATGTTCATATTAGTATTATTTTGTTATGTTCATTCATGTATTACCACTTGGACCACCTAGGCTATTTACTAAGTTCAAGGAGGATTATGAAATTGTGTCTGTTTAGAATAATTAGATTATTTTTTTTAAGTACATAGTTGTCACATTATCAAGTCCACAATGCCACATGGAAAAATATATGGAAGAATTATATTCAGAATTGTCCAAGTCATATTATATATTACATAGGAAGACCTTTGAAAAGATCTAATCGTCAATCACCTATCTAATATTCAAAGTCTAGCTAATATTTGTACAATTTATGAGGAAATGCGCCAACATGTACATTTGAATTTTTAGTAATAAAGCAACACTTTTTATGGTAAATATATCATTTGTGTTATTTACTGCTTGATTATTTATGTAGTTGTAATTATAATTTCCTTGCATCCATAGAATAGAATAATGTTAGTAGTAGTTATGCATTTTAGTTACTGATATAAAGTAATTTAGGGGAGAAAGACTTATACTATCCTCTAAGAGGTATGGCCCACTCCTACAGTCAGTCCCTAATATCTCATCCCTACAATAGATTAGAAATAGTTAGTACATAAAATTAACCTTAGGATATAAAATATATTAAATTGCATTATCATAGACCAGAAATTAAAAATAGATAATTAAAAATAACTACACGAGGACCCTCATCAATAGATAAAATCATCAATAGATAAAAAATCATATATACTACATAAATCATAAATTGCACTTTATTTTCATTCTTGCACGATTTAATTTATGTTTGCTATGATCATTACTTTTTTGCACAACCTAAAACTAAATGAGATCTGAATTAAGATTAGAATTGATCCCCATGGTACAATATATACTGGATTCCTACTCTTTAAATCTAACCTAGATTACCTCGGATTGATAAATATTAAATGTAAGCTATTACATATGATCATTTTGGCATTATTGTCGAGGACAGTAGCGTCGTGGTGGTTAATAAAAAAAGTTTTTGGCTGCACGAGAGGCTTACTTGTGTTTTCCGGTTCTTTTCTCTTGAGGAATATTTTTAATGCTTCCATAGTCAAAATTTTATTTCCTGCAAAATTTCATTTCCTGCAAAATTTCATTTTTTTGCAAAATTTTATTTCTTGCAAAATTTTTTAATCTTTGGGTGATTATTATTGCTTAATTTGGTTTAGGACCTGTAAGAAAACAAGAAAGTAGGTATGACTGAGTTGCACAATCATAGTGAAATACCCCTAAATACTTAAGTCCTATAGAAGTAGAAATTAAGTATGGTTGAGTGACACAACCATAGTGAAACCCTCTTAATTAATCAAAGTAGTAATAGTTTTACCTTTTATTTCAGTAATTTCATTTCTAGTAATTTCTAAGCTTTGGGTGATTACTATTCATTTATTTTGGTTTGGGTTATCCTATAAGAAAAATAGGAAGTATGACTAAGTGATACAGTCATAGTGAAATACTCCTAAATAATTAGGACCTGTAAGAAGCAGGAAGTAGGTATGGTTGAGTGGCACAATCATAGTGAAATAAGTTCCTATATAATCAAAGAAGTGATAGAAAAATAACATTTTAATTTCAGTCATTTTATTTCTAGCAAATTTTACTTTTCAAGAAATATTTCATTTTATTTCATGTTATACTAAAATTATCTATATGGATTCATAGACTGAGTCACACCTAGTTTTAGTTATAGCAGGATTTCTTAGAAAACAAAAAAAAATATTTTATTTTCCTACTATGTTAAGGATAGCTATAAATTCATTTACTGTGGCTTATATCTAAACTTGGTAATAATAGGATTAAAACAAAAAATTAAATTAAAACCCAAACAGAAAAAACAAAAAGAGAGAAAGAAGAATAAAATATATGTTTCTAGATGGTGGAAAACAGTCTAAATCAGTTTGCACTATAGACCTTAGAAAATTACTAATACAACAAGAAGTTAACCTTATTTTTTAGCAAGGCAATATAAAATCTATTAAGGAGTGGGAGTGTCTATGTGAACACATTTCCATTATCAAAGAGAAATCAAACAAGCTAAAGGAAATAAAAATGATTGACATAGCAAAAAATCTAGGTCCAAACTACCATTCATCTTATCTAGATCTTGGAAGGATTTATGAGCGTTGGCTTTGGGATAGAAGAGCAACAAATAATCTAACAATTTACCCTTGGAATCAATATTTTGAGGACTCCCTCATCATTCAAAAATTTCTTGCAGACATAGAAAAGAGAGAAGTAGCCCTAGAATATAGCAAGAAATATCACAAGATACCTAGAGTTGTGCACTTTAGAGAGTCATTTCAAGATTTATGTTGTGAGTTACAATTTGGAAATCATGATCCTATTCCAACACAAGCTTTTCTTGTTCAATTGATTCAATTAGTGACAAACCACTTTAATTTTGAAGAGGAACACTTCATGACACCCGAAAAACTTGATCCAATCAACGATATTCATAGACTATTCAAAGAAGATTAGACATTATTGCAAAAATAAGAGAACTTAGAAAATTCATGAGCAGACCTAGAGACTCTAAGGGAATATTTATAAAGATTAGCAAATCAGAAGGAAATTTCCAAAGAGACTTTAGCATGCAGCTTGGAATTTATAAGTTAAAATAAATTGAAACATCAACATCAACCAATCAAGCTAAAATCCTAGAACAAGATCCCAACTCATATTTATTACCTAAACCAAAATTTGATGATTACGTAGATCCTTCTTCTATTTTTACTAAACCTATACATGGTCCAATTCTTGAAATTTTACATTCAGTTATGGTTGAACAGCATAGTGGGCATGGAGAAGTAGAAGAAAATCAAAGGGAGGATAGACAAAGATAGGATAGATACCAAACAAGAAGAAATAGGTAAAGAAATACATTTGCCTTCCTAATCTTACATACATATGGGGCATCAAGATAACCTAAGTTAATATTTGTTTCTATATTGGCCACCTCCCATGGGAAACCACATGAAGATACAAATGCTTTTATTTTCAAATTTTAAGTGGTGTGCCAAGCCTATTTTTACACCACCAATGAAAAAAATCTAATATTGTTTCCCTCTACTCTTAAAGATGCATCTTTAATATGGTTCATGGGTCTAGAAAAAATATTTGTAATCGATGGGATAGAGAACATGGATTAAAAGAAGTATTCCTTGAACGATATCAGAATTACTATAGAGTTAGGGATAAGAAAGATGAGCTATTTTGCATGAATTAAAAAGAAGAATCTTTGGAGGATTACCTTGAGATATTTCTATTCATTGGGTTCAAATATAGACCTTGATGAAGAAATATTAAAATAAACTTTCTAAAAGGATTGAAAGAAGATGTCCTTGAGGTTTTAAACCTAATGGCAAAAGGAAATATCCATCTTATGACGTTTGAGGAGATTGTAAACCTTTGCAAAAACTATTAAAGAAAAAAATATTGGAAAATGATGCTAACATGTATGCATTTTTGGATTAGAAGGAACAAGAGAATATGTAACCACTTTGTAACAGTTTTGTACAAGTGTAGGTGTAGGAATATTGCAGTTGTAACAATATTGAATTGTTACCTTATTTTTAACTACCATAGGTTATTTACGTTTGAGTTCCAAGATATATTACGATGATTACTATTGCATTGTACAAATTGGATGTGAGAAAACATGAATTAAAAGGTGAAAAATCTATTTTTTTAGCTTGCTACATTTTCTTGTATGTTGTAGTCCAAATTTTATAGAAAATCTTGAACTACCTAATTTGGAGGTGTATAACTTCTAATGCATTTATCTATTTTCTACAAGTAATACACCGTTGGAAATCCCTTTCCAATATATTTCCAACCATATATCACACTCCATATTTCATTTAGTATTCATTCTTACTTTCACCTTTGAAAATCATGTTTTGTCCATTTTTCCAGGACCTGGGCAGACCCTGTACAACTACCTTGCAGAGCTCATAAATTTTGACTCACAACTATGTTTTACATATTCTTTACACCGTTGAAAATATATCAGAATAAAATTTCTATCCATATATCATTTGCCTCATTTTGATCTTATTTGAACCTTCATATTATGACTGTAGTGCTCTGTTATTAAACTTTGGTGCTCTGTTTCAACCTTCAAATCTTCATTTGGAGCCTTCAAAACTTCATTTGGTATCAAAGATTTTTTTGGTTGGAGGGAGAGAATTACTTGTGGTATTTCTAATAATTTTTTAAGTTTTTTTTTTAGGTTTATTAGAGGTTCATATTTGTGTGGGTGTAATGTCCAACAACACTAACTCATTGCTAATCCCTAAGTTTAATGCAGATTAATATGAATATTGGAGCATCAATATGAAGACCTTGATTATGGAAAAAGGTCTATGGGATATTGTAGAATATAAATACATAGAACCATAATATTGGACTTGTTGGAGAAATATCTACCTTTGGTTACATCTGTGCCCAAGACTTTGCCAACATTGAAAGACCATGTTAGAACAAAGTCTACTTGGTTCAATATCCAAAGGAGGTTGGTTCCCTGTTTATTTTAGGAAAAGGGGGAGAGAGAGAAATATAGCTATGGCTATAGGATTAAAATGGTACCGATTAAACAACAACAAAGTAACTATCATAGCATTTTACAGATAAGCATAACAGAGAACCAAAACATAACAACTAAAAATCCTGGTGAATGTCTTATTTAAAAGGAACTTATTCATGAAGTTAATTGCAAATCTAACTGAATGCTAATGTAGAAATTTAGAGTAAGAATTAATTTAGAAAACATTCAACCTTAGATTTATTTAGCAATAGATAACACATACATACTTTATTTGAAACACCAATGAGCCAAGAACTAGAATTGATGATATTTATTAAGCTTTCAGAAGTCTATATACATAGCCTTGTAAATGCCTAAGAGCTGACCATTTGTTTAGGTTTCTCAATCTATATATAATAGTTTTTCATAACAAAAAACTAAAATATGTTACAATAGTATCTAGTAAAAAAATGGTCAAGAAGTCATGGAGTTTCTAATTAGAAGTGGTTGGGATCTTCTTGTTGCAACGATCTTTCTCAATATCTTTTTGACATTGTTGTCCACTTGACCTTCAAAATGTCATGCTATCATGACTTTTCACCTCAGCTTGCTCCTTGGCCTTCTAAATGTCATGCTATCATGCCTTTTCACCTTAGCTTGATCCTTAGCCTTCAAAATGTCATGCTATCATGACTTTTTTACCTTAGCTCTACACTTGATCATCAAATTGTTGCACTATTGTGACTTTTGGCCTTAGCTCTACTCTCAACCTTTAAAAAATCATGTTGTCATGAATTTTGGCCTTAGCTCTACTCTTGGCCTTCAAAATATCATGCTATCATGACTTTTAGCCTTATCTTGCTCTCCAGCTCCCAAAATGTCATGCTATCATGACTTTTAGCCTTATCTTGCTCTCCAACTCCCAAAATGTCATGCTATCATGACTTTTCTCTATACTTAGAAATATATCTTTAAGAAATTCCATACCTTTGATAGGTAAATCGACAAACATTGTAGAAATCGACAAACATTGTAGAAATAATAGTGAAGATCAACCAATAGAGTGGCATGTCAAAAAAATGCAGCCACTACCTCCATGGCATGATTTTTATGAGCACTTGGCAGATTGGAGCCTAGATTCAAACTTGGCCCATAGGCTCGAGAATAAAATCATCAATAGAATGAAGAAAAAATGAGAATAATGGAATCACACTAAAATATTAGCGTGGTGGCAAATGAGGTGTCACATTCAAATATTCACCAGGAATGGACTGAAGATGAACACATAATTCTCTACAAGATATGATGCAAATCATGATAACTGATCTGAGACTCTAGCAGATAAAGTTTCCCTAGGAATCAATGACATTCCCATCAAATAAATTGAAGGTAGCACCAAAAAAGACAAGGGGAAAGAAATCACTTTTGAGCAAACAAAGGTCCTAAGAAGGAAACACCGAGATTTCATTCCTCCTTTTGGATCAAATACAAATTTTGATGATAGCACTCATCTTGAGCATAGAAGGAGGATAGCAGAATCAAGGAAAATAAAAGCAAAGTTGGATAAGTGAGAGGCCCAAAAGAAGAAAGGAAAAAAAACATCCTCTTAAGAATTAGAACATGAACCAACAGATGATGGAAAAAGGTTTATGGGATATTGTAGAAGATGGGTACATAGAACTAGCATATTGAACCACACTTACAACAACAAATAAAACAACAAAGAAGGATGCACAGATGAAAAACTCCTTAGCCCTTTACCACATACAATTAGCCTTGGATAAGAGTTTTTTTCCCAAGGATAGTTGACTGTAAGACAACTTAAGATGCATTGAAGTATTTAAAAGAAGGCTACCAAGGTAGTTAAAAGGTTAAAGAGGTCAAATTGCAAACTCTAAGGAGAGAGTTTGAGAATCTCAGAATGCAAAAAACTAATAATTTTGGTGATTGTTGTGTGAGGGTGAAGGCAATTGTCAATAAAATGACAACTCTTGGAGTTAAGACATAAAAAGAGGTCACTGTGAATAAGGTTTTGATGACTCTCACCCCAAAGTGGAATCATGTAGCCATTATTATTGAGGAGAGTAAATATTTGTCTACTCTTGAGTTTGATAATTTGATAGGATCTCTTATGTCTCATGAGGAGAGGCTAAGGGAAACTATTATTGCAGTTGATGACAAGGCATTTTCTTCTAAAGTGTATTGCAAATGTTTTAATTAAAATATTTAGAGAACATAATTTTAATATTTTAAATCATTCATTTTAAAGTTTAATTAAAATATTTAAAGTTCATTTTGAATGTTTTTATTTCAAAGTGTATTATAAATTTTTTAATTAAAATATTTAAAGTACATTATTGTAAAAAGTTTTTTGTTGGTTTTGCAGGTTTTCAATATGAATGAATGAACAAAGAAGTGGAAAATAAAGAGAATAATATGGTTATAAAATCCATTTTAAATTGTAGAACATAATGAATGAAAATAATGTTAAATTATAAATAGGTCATTGGAAACCAAGAAAAGAGGTCATACTGATTGGAGAAAAATGGCATATTAAAGGAAAGAGGAGAAATACAAGTTGTAGAGGGTTTTACATAGCATTGGACATGAGATTTTTGAAGAAGATTTATTTTGATATATATAAGTTTTATATCAAGTTATTTTTTTTAAAACCAACATGAATATAGTGTTTTAATTGGTTTAATAATTTGGTATATTTTCTTTTCTTTGAATTCCATAGAATATGGCATTCAATTTATATTTGATTGAGTCATTGATGATCAATATAATTTGAGGTTAAGATTCAAAAAGGTTATTTTAATTAATTTTGTAGTCTACAACATAAGTTTTATTATTTTATTTCATTACTCCAAACCCTATCTTTTACTTTTATTTTAAATTTCAAAGTTCAAAATCATAAACCCTAATCTATATTATAAAATTGTAAATTTTATAATTAGGGTATATATATTTATTTTCCATTAATATTTTTGCATAGATTTACATTTAGGAAAATAAATATTATTGTTTTAATAAGAGATTATAAAGCCCTAATTCATATTATAAATATTGAAACTTTATAATTAGGGTCTTATGATTATTCATTTTCCAAATATTTAATTTAATTGATATTTGGGATGAATAAGCATTATTTTTATGGAAAAATAATATAAATCTTAATTTTAATATTATAAAGTCACAAACTTTATAATTAAGATTTATATACATTGGTTAGTTAAAATAGTTTTGGTTTTGATTCGGAGAAAATTTAAAATTATAAAATTGTTCATAAAGTTCACATTTTTAATGAATTTTATAATTTTAAAATTTTTATATAGATGTTAATGAAAATTAATTTCATTAAAGGTAGTTATTTATATGGCAACCAAAAGGCCATTATTTTCAAAGCATATAGATTAATTTCCCTTAATGAAATATTAATTTCATCAAAGGAGGAAATTAATTTATAATTTATTTCAAAGGATATAAAATGTGAAGGTTTAATCATTTGGATTATTTTTTTTTATGTTTAAAGCAACCTAAAGATCAATTGATTCATCATTTCATTAAATTTCATGAACAATCATTTGCATGGCATCATAAAATATTACCAATACAGGCCCCTTGTTAACAATTATTTGCAAATCACTAAGGTATTCTAAGCACTTATTTTAATGCATTTTCATGACATATAAAGACATTAAGTGAAAGGATCCTTGGAGAAATTTATATTTCTTTGCAAAAGAGGGTTTTCTAACCAAAATCCTAACTGTGCGTGTGATTTCGCAACTGGGTGAAATTATACCTCAATAGAATTGGTGCTAGAAGGAGGGATTGAAAGGTAATATTTTAATTTTTAGCATTTGAAATTGTTTAAATTAGTTATTTAAAAAAAAATGAAATTTTTCGATTTATGTTGCATTAATGTTAATTTATCATAAATTCAAAAATTAGATTATGATTCAATTTTTGTGAATTGTTCATACATAGCCTTGCATATTAAAATTGGTTTAATGACAAAAAATAATTTACCCTATTATAAGTATGATGGAACGATTATGGTATAAGAACATATTTAGGCATATAAAAACATTATGTTTCACTTTCAAATTATGCATGAAGATGTTATCTGCAGAATGTTTCCATACACATTGGATGAATTTGCTCATAATTGGTTTATTAATTTACCTACAGATTCTACTACTTCTTGGGATCAATTAGAAGCAATGTTTCTTGAACATTTTAGAAAGTTGGTTGACACGGATATGTTATCAAATCAATTTGCATCTATTTATAAAGATCCTAATGAATTCATGAGTCAGTTTAATGATAGGTTTCATAAGTTGTATACTAAGACACATTTTATCATTTTAGAAGAAGAAGTTATTCAAATATACTTGGAAGCTTTAGATCCTTTTACTATTAAGTTTCTAAAAAAGCTTCTTAAATATTTATCCTTGTATAATGTCTATGGTGGGGCAATAGCTATAGAACAATAGTGAATTTTTAAAGGGGTTGATGTGGGTAAGTTATCATTACTTAATCCTAAGGTTTCAAGTAAGATACCACCTGTAAGTCATGATACACATTTTTATTTCATGTTAAATTGTTCTTCAGGAGTTATGGATTCCAACCAATGTCAGTCATCTAATTTGGCACCATTGAATGAAATTGAATGTCCTAGTTTTACAACCACTTTCGATATTATTCAAGAGGAAGTGTAAGTTTCAGAGTCAATATCCATCAATGAGGATTGTGGCAATCAACTCTATCAAAATGTAGAAATGCATAAGTATTCATATATTGGAGGATTTTTAGATCTAACTATCTTTGAAACATATGATAGAACATAACCTTCCATAGAGTTGAATAAAATAATTAAAACACCAGAATTGAAATATTCTAAAGAGTGTGAAGAAGTGGTTGGACATCACACCCTAATTTTAGAATATGATTATTGTTTATGGAATAAATGGGAAGACTTTGCCTCTCTTTCTAATGAATTACTTGCTTCACCTAAAATGCAGGGCAAGTTTCAAATATTAGTTCTCCAAATTAAAATAAATAGTGAGCAAGTACAGGGACAAATGCATCAAGATGTATATCTTGATAATTATATAAATCATCCTCATGAGATAAATATCAAAGATACTAAAAGTCATATTCTTTTAGACATTGGAAGGGTCCTAGAGTGGACTAGTTTTGAAACATATGATAAATCATGACCTTCCATAAATTTGGATGAGATCATTGAAAATGATGATCAAAATTTTTAGTATCCTCAAAATAATGATCAATAAGAAATAAAAGAAGGGATGCAATTTCATTAAATATTTCAGGAAGATGATTATTATAATTGTTAGGAAATATATGAGGAATGATTTGTTTCTAATTATCCTACTGATGAATTTTCCATTTCACTTGATATGCAAGATGTTGAAACCTCTATCTTGCGTGACGATATGGCAATTTCTATTCAATTGGAAAATGACATGTCAATTTCAAAAATAGAGAAGGTTCCAAGATTTGATCATTTTGAAAATGATTTTGTGGAACATCTTGTTGAAATAGAAAAAGAAGAAATGGTAAATGTTTCTTATGATTCATATATTTTATATGAAGAAGAGGTAAAATTTTTTCTTTCATTATCGAATACTGAAGATTTGAGTGAAATTTTTCATGATTGTATTGAATATTCAAATGAAGAAGCTTCATGTATGGTTAATAAAGAATTAGAATTTTTTATTCCTCCTAAAGAAAATATTGTTTTAGGGTTTGAAAAGGATAGACATATTCTTGATTGGATGCCTAATTTTGATGCTTTTGAAAACCAGGTCATTGATGAAATTAAAGAGATATGAAATGATGATGATGATGATGATGATGATGATAGAGACCATGAAGAGAAATAAAAGATTACAATGGCTCATCAAGTAGTGGTAAATGAAAGTGTACAAAAGGTAGAATCTTATCCATTATGTTTAAATATCCAAGAATCAGGTAAAATTTTGCATAATCATTTATTGGATTCTATTGTTATTTATGAGGAAATGCCATTGGAGGTTGATGAAGAACTAGAGTGGATTCATATTACCACCACAAATAAGATTGCTTTATTAAATGAAATAAAAATAGATATGCTTGAGTTTTTGAACCATGTTCATCAACAATAAACAAATCAATCTAGGTTACAAACTTATAGTGATTCTCATTTTGTAGATATCCTAGATTCTTGCAAATTGTTGCATAAGTATGATTGGCCTAAAAATATAGATGATAAATTTGCTTTAAAAATTTTAGAAATAACTTCCTATTTGAAGGAAAGCTTATATGCTCATGAAAATGAAAACTTAAGTCAAAGTAAAAAGTCATATTTTGAAAGTTACATTTTATTGAATAAATAAAAAATAGTCGAAAATCATGTATTCACTTGTAAGTTTAATGAATCAAATCCTAAACATGGAATTGCTTATAAGTTTGAATCAAACCGGTGGGATGAGAAATACAAAATGATATTTGTTATATTTTTTGGCCTAATTTTATTTTGGTTTGAGTTGTATAATATTTGGCATGCATATAACAATATATGTCTTTTACAGTGTGTCAATCGTGTGTGGGATCCGAGGAAGTGATAGCACAAATTTTGCATCATCTTGTACATAGTGTATATTTTTATAAATAGATTTTTGGGTTTTGTTTTATTTTGTACATAATGTGTTGTTTCCTGAAATTTTTTTATTTGCTTTTGTTCATGTTTATGGTTTTGGTAAAATTTTTACGTGTCTCCATATTTGGTTTACAATAAAATTGGCTTATGCCAAATTTTATATTTTAGTTCATGTTATCATTTTGTTGTTTAAATTTTTGTAGTTTTTGGTGTTGTTTCTTGATTGAGGTAGTTGTGGTAGTTACAATAAACATTTGATGATTTTTTTTGGTATTTGTTCCTGCCACTAAAAATAAATTACCTATTTTTTGAAAATATACAAAACTTGAATAAAAGTAAAGCAATATGAGTAGTATACATTCTTATGAATTTGGAACAAGATAGTTAAATTTGGAACCCTGAAATAATTTTTCAAAAGCTCCACCAATACTACAACACATTAAAATAATATTCCTTGAAGTCTTGAAAGATGACGTTATGCAGTTTTGTAGGTTTTAGATGAAAATATAATAAGCTCAATTTTTTTAACCTTACTTGATCTCTAACCCAGGTGGTGGGTGAATTTTACAAAGCAACATAAGTTTGATACAAAAAGCAAAGAAAATACAAAAGAAAATAAAGTCAAATCAGTCACCATAGTCTAGAATCTTCACCAGGGATATAGACGCCTGAATGGTAGTGGAGCCATGTCTAGACTAAAATAAGGAAAATATACAAAATGTAAAATTCACCTAATATTTGGGAGATTTAGATAATCTCTACCGAGGCTATAAATTCCTGACCAATAGTAGAGCAATGTATTGAAAAGAGAGCAATGCAGAGGTGCACTTTAAAGAGAAAATGTTTATAACCTAACTATAAAACTACTAATTGAAATCTGGATAGTATCAGGAAGACAAATTAATCACATAACACACATCGAGTAGATGCAAATGTTTCAACTATTTCAATTTGAACTTATCTATTCACATTCATTAGATATTATTGATGCTCATTTATCTGATGTTTGAATTTTATTATTTTCAAAACTGGGTTCTATTGGTCCGACTTTTATACACACCATGTGAAGAATGAGCATGAAACTCTGATAAAACTTATAAGGGATAAATCCCACTCACTTTAGGATCTTGCTAGTTATCCAAGGTGTGAGTTACAGAGTTGGGTCGAATGTCTATTCACTCTTTTTCGCTTCTGGAATAGTTTTCAAAATGGACTGTCTATTACCTTACAACGGGTTCTAGACTTATTCAGTAATGTTTTTGGAATTGTTCATTTTTGTAGATAATCAGATTTAAAATTAGTTCTTTGATCTATCTCTTTATGGGTCAGCAGATTTAAATAAAATACAAATTTAAAAGAAAATAAAAATGGATCATTTCATGGTAAAAATAGAGAGAGTAGGGTAAGGCAGAAAGAGAAGTCTATCAAACTTAGATGTAAAACCAAAACTACCAATTTTATTTATACTATCAGCTTCACAATAGAACAAATCAAAGAAGAAGGTGTCCAGCTTTCTAAGATCACCTTCTACTAAGAGCATAAGACAGAGATGGAATAGATCCGAAAGAAAATCATAAACAGAAGGGAAGTCGGTTAAAATTGGTATCTCTCACCAATAGCATAGCTCACACAGTGAGGACAGAGCAATTAGAACAGACCTGAACCTTAAATCTGTGGTTTTCCCTAGCATACAATAAAACAAATGAAGCCCAACAAAATATTTAATCTTGATAACATGGATTTACAACATATATTTAATAAGCTTTAACGAGATGAAAACAAAATAAAATGAACTTAGCACAATATAAAAGAGATTAGGCTCCTGGCCACACTATCACATAAAGTAAAAAGCACATCAACTCCAAGTCCAAAATAAAGAATTTAACAAGATTTGCAAGAAATTGCTTCAATCACCTTTTTTCTAAGTTTTTGCCTCCTACGATTACATTTAGAAGAAGTATTTATAGACTCAAGATAGACCCTGATATTTTCAGAAATATCTTCTTCTCAAAACCCTAAATCTGATCACCTTAAACTCTACCACCCGGGCCTTACAATATAAGGCCTTTTAAAATAGAGTTTCGATAAAACTTAACCATTCTGCAAATCAGTGCAGTTACTTGCAATAAATGGAGAAGGCAAAATTTTAATGCCACTTGCATCCACCCACAACTGTGTGTAAATGTCTTCATTAATTCCCCTATGGAATTTGGATGAGTCACCACTTCTCTAACATTTCATCTTCGTAGAGCCGTCTCTGAGTTGAAAATATTTGCACGCCATTGCTTTCACCATAAATTTTCATTAAATGTGTCCATCAGCAAATTATGGTAACCGTGTGTAGATATTTTCATTTCTCGGTCAATTGTCGGCATATTCTATTAAATGGGTAGCTGCTTAGTCACCGTTAAGCCTCTTTGCGACCAGATCTATAAAAATCTGGACAAACCAGCAATTCTTGACATCTCTCATTTCAATGTGACGGTCTTCGATTAAATTGTGCCTGACTTTGTCTTTCTCGCCATTACTCCCGCTATCATGCAAGTGCCAGCTTGCTTCCTGCAAAAGACAAACAAGGATTAGTATTTTAATTAAATCAGATTAAAACCCTAATGTTAAATTGAAACCCTAAAGTTCAATACGCATTGGCTTGCCCTGTGTTGACACGTGTCACAAAAAACGTGACATTCCCACACTTGCTTCCAGCTATTTTTCACTCCGTGCTGCTTTGTCTGTTCTGCCGCAAAAATGAGACATGTCACGATTTCGTGACATGTCATGAAATCGCGACCTATTTCTGCCTTGGGCACCCTTTGGCTGTCGCTACCACGAAAACGTGACATGTCACAAAATCGTGCCCCTTTTCTGCCCCTTGGCAACTTTCTGCTTTCATGTAGCGAAAACGCGACATGTCACGATTTCTCGACATGTCACAAAATCATGCCCTTTTCCTATGCCTTGCACCTTTATATTTTCATGCAGTGAAAACGTGACATGTCGCAATTTTGTGACATGTCACGAAATCATGCCCTTTTCCTACGGCTTGCACCTTTCTGTTTTCATGCAGCAAAAACATGACATGTCATGAAATCACGCCCTTTTCCTGTGCCTTACACCTTTTTGTCTCCATGGCCACAAAACCGCGACATGTCATGAAATTGTGACCTATTTCCATCCTCGGTGCTCTCTATGTTTCTTGTCATGATTTCGCGACACCCCTAAGGCGTCACGAAATCATGAAACTTTCGGGACCCTTGCTCTTTGTGCCAAACACGTCGTGATTTCGTGACGTCGCGATTTCGCGACATGTTCCTGCCTTAGCTTATTTTTGTTTTGGTTTCGACCTCCTATGCCTTCTCCTCATCATGCCGGGCCTTAGCCATTTCTTTCCCCCCCTTGTCGTGTCACAATTTCGCAATGTCATGAAATCGCGACGTCACGATTTCGTGACACAGCCGGGCCTTACCTTGCTTTGCCCCCACCATGTCGTGATTTCGCGACGTCGCGAAATCGAGACATCACGATTTTGCAACATGGTGGCGCCTTACCTGCCTTCTTCCTTTGCTTTCTGTTGGGACCATTGGCTTCCCTTATTTCATTTCTTGTCATGATTTCGTGACATCCCGAAGGCATTGTGAAATTGTGACACTTTCAGGACTTAAGGTCTCAGCGCCAAACGCGTTGCGATTTTGCGACATCACGAAATCACGACGTCGTAATTTCATGACGCAATCCTGCCTTGCTTATTTTTGACTCTAGTTCACTTCTTGCGGCTTTGGCTTCCCTTTGGTGGCTTTGGCGTGCTTCTTGTCATGATTTCACGACGTCCTGAAGGCATCACGAAATCGTGACACTTTCGGGACTTAAGGTCTCTCTACCAAATGCGTCACGATATTGCGATGTCACAAAATTGCGATGTCACGATTTCATGATGCACCCAGCCTTGCTTCCTTTTGACTCCATGGTGTCACAATTTCACGACGTCATGATTTCGCAACACTTTTATGCCTTGTCTTTTGGTGCAAAACTTAAAGTGGCCAGAATTTGATGAAACTTTGCAAGGATCTAAACAAAGCAAAAGGGTACCCGAATCTACAAACAAAACTTTAAAATTCATCAGGAACTAAGAGAAAAATGCATTAATATGAATTAATATTTTTAACATGCAAACTTTCAGAAGTTTTAAATTGAGATCAATGTTGTATGCAAGCCTACTTGGATGCTTTGATGAAGGTGAATTTTGACAAAGGATGCAAGCAAAATATGGAATGCAAAACCAGAAAGAAACTCAAGAGGGTCCCTGCTAAAAAAAATGCAAAGTAAAAACTTTCAAAGGATGGAACTTCATTTTTTAGTGGGGTGTGTTGCTTCTCAACAAATGGCGATATCTGCGGGTAAAATAGTAGCACTATTTTAGAATATAGGACTCTAGTTTCAAAACAACATAGACCATGCACCATGCTTTGCCACAGATATTCTTCATAACTACTAGCTGATAGTTGTCAAAATTTCCCAAGGACATACTAGGCTAAATCATTCAAGGAAGATTTATGATGTGCAATTACAAGCGTATAAAACTTTCTTCAAGAATGACTGGGCCTTCTAATGTTGTAATCTGGATTGATTAGCTTTTCTAGATTGTAAAATGGGAAACTGAGTAGAGCTCTGTTTGCTAGTTTAGACTTTTACAGCCTCGACAAAGTTACCCTTTAGATTTACACGACCCAGATTCACAACTGTAAGGTAGAATCTACAACTTGGTAAAAGAAAACATCTTTTGAAGTCTTGGCTATCTCTTTGATTACATAACTTTTTCTCTCTCTCTTTTTTTTTTTTTATATATAGGAAATAACAGAGTGCCAGTTTTATGTTGTCTTGCTCAACTTTCACCTTCTCTCTCTCTTTTGAAATATACCAACATCTGAAAAGCCTTAGAAAGAACAACAATTTTTCTTTTAATATTTCATCAACCTGGAACTGCTTCAGCCTGGGTACTGATAGACTCTTTGGATACTCAAATAATTTCATGAATCAGAGTCCCCTCTGATGACCAACTTTTCTTGGATTCCCTGGGAGTTTCTCCAGCCAAACAGCATAGCAGTTTCTTTATAATTAAAATAACTGTGGTAAGCAAGACACAAAGTCCAATCATCTTTCTACTATTGTTCCGACTAACAAAATAGTTCCACTATTCAGTTAAAGCAGACTATCTCTCAATTAGAATAATGAACACTGGACTCCGGACTCAGAATAAAACAATTTTTAGAAGGCTGACTTTTTCATTGATGCTCAGGCAAAACTTAAAAAACAAAATTTTAAAATAAAATAAACTGTACAGACCTCAAGGATAAACACAGACCTCAAAATAAAATAAAAAAATAAAACAAACTACTTAAAATAAAATAAAACTGTACAGACCTCAAAGGAAATAAAACACAAAAAAATAAAATAAAATAAAATAAAAACTGCACAGATCTTTAAAATAAAATAAAACACAGAAAAATAAAATAAAACTGAAAAACACTGTACAAACTGAAAAACACTGTATAGACTGAAAAATAAAACAAAATAAAATAAAATAAAACTTTAAAGCTCATTTATAGTGTATTCACATGTTACAACTTCTTTGCGACTCATTCAAATGATATATTGGATGGAACAGTTGAGAAATAATGCTTTAAGTATTGACCATTAACAGGGAGGTCCAAAAAATTACCATCAAGGTCCTGTAAGCGAAATGCATTATTACCCAGAATCTTAGCAATCTGGTATGGCCCTATCCATAGCGGCTGCAAATTTGTATGCTTACCCTTCTTTTCATGGGCCTTGTCCCAAAGAAGCACCAGGCCTGCAAGTTTGAAAGCTTTGACTCTGGCTCTTTTGTCAAACTAGCGCTTGACGGTTTCTTGGTGCCGGCTAAAATGTTCTAGGGCTTGGAGTCGTTCATCTTATAAATTAGTTAGATCCAAAACACGGGCTTCTGCATCTGCTTGATCCTCAAAATAGTCTAAGACAAATTGATAAGTAGGTAATTTCAGAGATATGGGAACAATGGGCTAAGTACCATACAACAAAGCAAATGGGGAAGTTTTAAGAGCCACTTTATATTTTATCCTATCAGCCCAAAGTGCATATTTCAATAATGTATGCCATTGTCTAGGTTTGTCCGTTGTAGATTTCTTAATGGCATTCATTAAATTCTTATTCGTGGACTTAGCTAGTCCATTACCCTGAGGATAATAGTTGGATGCAAATCTGATAACTATCCCCATCTGGTATGCCCATTCTGCAAACTCTAATGATTGGAAGGCTGGTCCATTATTGCACACCAAATTCAGAGGAACCCCAAACCTGGTTATGACATTTGACTCTATAAATTTGATCACTTCATGAGCTGTACTTCTTATGGTGGCTATTACTTCGACCCATTTTATGTAGTAATCAGTAGCTGTTAGAACATACTTATGCCCTGCTAAAGAATTTGGGTTTATCACTCCCACAAAATCAAGTCCCCATTGCATAAAAGGTTTATTTATTACAATAGGCTGCAATGGTAGAGCCTAATTGGCCTCTTTGGATGCAAAAGTTTGGCACTGATGGCAAGTTCTCACATGCTGATGGGCATCTTTAAATAACGTAGGCCAGTAATAGCCTGCTCTCAATATTTTATGCGTAGTAGCAGATCTTGAGGAATGTACTACCCCTAACTTTTTATGAAAACTGGACATCACCTCATTGACTTCACTCTGAGAAATGCATCTTAAGAAAATGCCAGCATAATTTTCTCTGTACAAATTACCTCCCTTGAGGAGATAATGAGCGGCTTTCAGTTTTAGTGCTCTCCTTTGGGTTTTGTTCAAGTGAGATGGGCAAATTCCAAATTGCAGCAGATGAATAATATCTCCATACCAGTCATCAGATTCAGAATTTAACTGATTAACTTCTTCTTGTACAGGTATTTCGGCAATGTATCGGGACAAACCAAGTCCTCTGATTAATTTTGCAGGCCAAATTTCTATGTCATATTCCTGTAGTATTGTAACCTAATTACCTCTTAGTTTACCCAATTTGTCCTGACTTAAAAGGTATTTAACAGCTGGGTCCAAAACTATAGCATGAACTCTGCTTCTTAGTATGTAGTGCCTGAACTGCTTAACTGCTCTCACCAAGGCATAGGCTTGTTTATCTAGGTGAGAATATTTTAGCTCAGCCCCCTTTAAATTAGTACTCTTGAAAGCAATTGGATGCTCCCCCGTTTCTCTTCATTGGGTCAGAACTGCAGTAAGTGTGTGTTCAGAAGAAAAGGTGTACAGATAAAAATCTGCACTGAAATCTGGGCTCACCAGAACTGGTGCTTGCTTAATGGCAGTCTTGATTTCTTGGAACACTATTTTAGCTTTTGTTGTCCAGACAATCTGTGTAGTTTCCTTTAGCATGTCATTCAGTGGCTTGACTATTTCTATGAAGCCGAAGATGAACTTTCTGAAAAAATTAATTTTTCCAAAGAAGGACCTCAACTCTTTCTTAGAGTTGGGAAAGGGTATGCCGGATATGGCTTCAACTCTGTCCGAATCCATGGAAATGCCATATTTTGTGATCAAGTGCCCAAGGAGCTTTCCTTTCGTTACACCAAAAATGCACTTCTTCGGATTCAAAGAAATGTCGAACTCCTTGCATTTGTTGAAAACATACTCCAAATGTTTTACATGGTCAAACCGAGATTTAGAGAAGACTGTTAAATCATCCATGTAAACAACAATGCATTTACCCATAAGGCCTTTGAAGGCATGATCCATTTCCCATTGAAACGTAGCTCTGAAATTTATTAATCCAAATGGCATCCTCTTGTAAGTAAAAGTTCCCCACTTAGTTATGAAAGCAGTTTTCATCCTGTCTTCCCTGTCAACCAATATCTAATTATACCCTGAGAAACCGTCCAGGAAAGACATCATTTCTGAACCATTGACAATCTGTAGAACCTCATCCATGGAAGGCAGAGGATAATTATCTTTCTCAGATGCCTTGTTTAAATTTCTAAAATCCACACACAAGCGGATCTCTCCATTTTTCTTTCTGACCGGCACCAAATTGGCCACCCAAGTAGAATGCCTAACGGGAAAAATAATGGCGGCACTCAATAATTTTTCTACCTCCTTCTGGATGAGGGGTTCTAGCAGAGCGTTGACATGCCTCTGTTTTTGCCAAAAAGGTTTGCAAAATTCTTTTAAAGGTATAACATGAGTGTAAACTTTCGGATCAAAAACTTTTAAGTCTTTGTAAGACCAGGCCATAACATCCTTGGACCTGTGAAGAAAATCAATCATATTTCTTTTTATTTCTGGATCACAAATTTTAGCCAACTTGATGTGCCTGGGATCTTCTTCAGTCCCCATGTTTAGGTTCTCGGTCTCACTGTCTGTTGCACCCATAGAATCCCTAGAACTCACCCTTGGCTTGATTTGGTCAACATCAAAGAGCCGCTCCAGTTCCACCATCCCCTTTGGAATTCTGTTATATTTCAACCTTATTATTCCCTTGTCATCGTCTAACTGCTCCAGCGAAGTATCCCTTTGGCCATCATCGATTATAGAATTTTCAAATGTGTTAGTACTCTGTAAAAAGTTTATAATCTGCTGATCATCAGAGAAAACCTAAAAATTATCTATATTATTTGGGACTGAAGGACAAGGGACTAACTCGATCGAAAACTTGTTCCATTTAAATTCTTCCAGTGGTTTCAAACTTGCGGCTGAAGAAGCCAAGACATCTACACATGAATTCTTCTCTCTAGGTATGTGTGTCAGATTAAAAGCATCAAAATCTTTTACAAGATCCCAAGCCCGATGTTTGTATCCTTTCAAATAAGATGCTTTACACTGGAATTTACCTTTAACTTGATTAGCCACCAACTCTGAATCTGTAAAAACTCAGATATTTCTTACACTTCTGTCCAAAGCAAATTTCAAACCTAATACCAGTGCTTCATATTCCGCTAAATTATTTGTAAAAGGGAATTACAGGCGATAAGACATAAAATATGTCTGATTCTCAGGCCCTTTAAGGACTGCCCCCGTACTAGAACCTTGTTTAGATTTAGCCCCATCCACATGAAGTGTCCATACTTCATTACTATGAACCGGATGAGCTTTACTAAAATTCTCATTTTGTCCCGTTGTTAAATTATAAACTCCAATATCTACCTAAGCAATATTTACAGTCTCATTTTTTGCATTATATTTAGTGATCGTATGTTTGTATCTAGGTTCTCTTTCAACCCTTAATTGGTTTGCCACTCCTTTCCATAGCAACCACATGTGTGAAAATTCAGTTGCCAAGTATCCATTCAAAGATCTCGACCAATCCCTACTCAGAAGCATCTCGTACCCCACAAGAATATCCACCACCTGAATTTCAATTCTGTGTTGTGCCCTGGGCTCAGATGCTAATTGGATATGAATATTTTGAAGTTCACCCACTAATTTAACCTCTGATTTGTCGAACTAGACAACTCTTCTTTCAGAATTCATTAGGGTCAAACCCAACTATTGACAAATGGCCAAAGGCATAACATTAGCTGAAGCACCTGAATCTACTAGACAATTGTGTAAGTTTTTCCCAAAAATACATACATTCAATAGAAAATGTGGAACCTCAATTTTCTCTTTATACATGGCTACATTTGCATTTGTCATCTTCTTTCCCTTGTCCAAATATTTGGTAGTAGGCCTAGAGTATGTTTTAATCAAGTTATCCCTTTGTTCTAAAATTTTGGCCAACTCATGAAGAGTGATGTTGGCTTTGATCTTTTTCATGTCCTCCACTATATTATATCTCTTATTGAGTGGAGGGACAAATGCATCTGGTCCTCTCGGATTTCCTCCCTTGGGTGGAGATGGGTTATTGCTTGAAGATGGATCTAGAGGAACATTGTGGGAATTTTTCGGAGGGGTAGATGTAGTGTTGGGCTTCGAATTTCTATTTTTGAGGTTGTAGTTGTCCCTCCTATATTGTTGAAAAGCCTGCACTTCATCCATAGGCATTTCAACTACATTCTCAGATTCACCCGAGAAAGTGAAAGAATCCAAGACCATAGCTGCACTATGGTTGGATGAACTTGGGCCATCCGCATTTATTTGATGTTTAAGAGAAATCAACTCCCTAGACAAAGCTTCAAAGGCGTTACAAAATTCCAAACAATCCAACTCCTCGTGCTGAGAAGTAGCATGTATTCTGCACCAGTTAGGTAAAGCCAAATCACAAATATTCACATCATGACCTTTACCTTTGTAATCTTTATTAGGTTCGTATGGGGGCCGATTGAATATGTTCTGTTGATATGAATACCTGTTTGAGTTCTCCCCAGTAGAAACCTGCCTTTTAAAACTCAAAAAATCATTGGCCAAATTTTGGAATATTTTTGAGACTTCTTCAACTCTCGCATTATCAGCTTCTTTACCTGGGTTCTGTACATTTTCAGCAGGTGTTACAGCCAATGGATTTCCTGATGGTAGAGCCTGACACACTGGCAACATCATCTGATGTGGTATGGGATTGAAAATAGGGGCAGCTTGTGTGACCAAAGGAATTTGATGAGCATTTAAAGGTTGGGGTCCCAATAGTATTTCCAGAATCAAAGCTTCTTTGTAAGCCTCTGTTAAATTGGTAATAGAGGGATCTCTTTTCAATAAAATCGAAGTCATTAGATTTAGAGAATTTCTAAAAATCTCTAATGCCACGTCTGCATTTGGCACATAATAACTAGTCAGTCTACCATAAGCCTTCTAAAATATGACATTGTAAGATTTGAAAGATTCATTTATTTCTCTTTTAATACCAGAAAACTGTTGATATAATATACTGAGATCTATTACCTCACCAAACTGTGACACAAAAACCTTTTCCAAGTCATTCCAACTGGTAATAGAATCGTTAGTGATATTTAGAAACCAGTCATAAGCTCCCTCCTAGAGAGTGAACGGGAACAATCTACAAGCAACATCTTTATGCTGTACATTTAACAATTTTAAAGCATTCTTGAATGCAACTAGATGTTCTTCTGCTGTCCTAGTCCCATCATGCTTGTATCTGGGAAGATATCTCTCAGGATTTCTGGGCAGGTCATGGGCTATACCCAGGATATTTAAGGCAGTGGAACCCAACCAATTTTCCATTACTACTTGATTGACGATGATATTCTGAGTTGTAGTTGGGATAACTACCAGTGGTGATAAAACTGTTTTAGACAGAGACTTGGCCCTTCTAAGGCTACTTCTTCTTGGAGTTTCTAATTTAGGCACAAGGAGATCTTCAGCTCTGGGGTGGGACCTTGTTACCCTGTATGTAGAATCCAGCTTTTCACAAGCAACTTATAATCTTATAATCCTTAATAGACTATTGAACTTGGCCCTCATTCTAGCACCTTTTTAAATGTTGGTCCGACTTTTATACACACCTTGTGAAGAATGAGCATGAAACTCTGATAACAATTATAAGGGATAAATCCCACTCACTTTAAGATCTTGCTGGTTAAACAAGGTGTGAGTTACAGAGTTGGGTCGAATGTCTATTCACTCTTTTCTGCTTCTGGAATAGTTTTCAAAATGGACTGTTTGTTACCTTACAACGGGTTCTGGAATTATTCAATAATGTTTTTTGAATTGTTCATTTTTGTGGATAATCAGATTTAAAATCAGTTCTTTGATCTAGCTCTTTATGGGTCAGCAGATTTAAATAAAAGACAAATTTAAAAGAAAATAAAAATGGATCATTTCACGATAAAAACAGAGAGAGTAGGGTAAGGCAGAAAGAGAAGTCTATCAAACTTAGCTATAAAACCAAAACTACCAATTTTATTTATACTATCAGCTTCACAATAGAACAAATCAAATAAGAAGGTGTCCAGATTTCTAAGATCACCTTCTACTAAGAGCATAAGACAGAGATGGAACAAATCTAAAAGAAAATCATAAACAGAAGGGAAGTCGGTTAAAATTGGTATCTCTCACCAGCAGCATAGCTCACACAGTGAGGATAGAGCAATTAGAACAGACCTGAACCTTAAATCTGTGGTTTTCCCTAGCATACAATAAAACAAATGAAGCCCAATAGCATATTTAATCTTGATAACACGAATTTACAACATATATTTAATAAACTTTAACGAGATGAAAACAAAAGAAAATGAACTTAGCACAATCTAAAAGAGATTAGGCTCCTGGCCACGCTATCACAAAAAGCAAAAAGCACATCAACTCCAAGTCCAGAATAAAACATTTAACAAGATTTGTAATAAATTGCTTCAATCACCTTTTTTCTAAGTTTTCGCCTCCTGTGATTACATTTAGAAGAAGTATTTATAGACTCAGGACAGACCCTGATATTTTTAGAAATATCTTCTTCTCAAAACCCTAAATATGATCACCTTAAACTCTACCACCCGGGCCTTACAATATAAGGCCTTTTAAAATAGAGTTTCGATAAAACTTAACCATTCTGCAAATCAGTGCAGTTACTTGCCATAAATGGAGAAGGCAGAATTTTAATGCCACTTGCATCCACCCGCAACTGTGTGTAAATGTCTTCATTAATTCCCCTGTGGAATTTGGATGAGTCACCACTTCTCTGACATTTCATCTTCGTAGAGCCATATCTGAGTTGAAAATATCTGCACGCCATTGCTTTCGCCATAAATTTTCATTAAATGTGTTCATCGGCAAATTTTGGTAACCGTGTGTAGATATTTTCATTTCTTGGTCAATTGTTGGCATATTCTGTTAAATGGGCAGCTGCTTAGTCATCGTAAAGTCTCTTTGCGGTTAGATCTATAAAAATCTGGACGAACCAGTAATTCCTGGCATCTCTCATTTCAATGTGATGATCTTTGATTAAATTGTGCCTGACTTTGTCTTTCTCGCCATTACTCCCACTATCATGCAAGTGCCAGCTTGCTTCCTGCAAAAGACAAACAAGGATTAGTATTTTAATTAAATCAGATTAAAACCCTAATGTTAAATTGAAACCCTAAAGTTCATTATGCATTGGCTTGCCCTGTGTTGACATGTGTCACAAAAAACATGACATTCCCGCACTTGCTTCCAGCTATTTTTCACTTTGTGCTGCTTTGTCTGTTCTGCCATGAAAACACGACATGTCACAATTTTGCAACATGTCACGATTGGGCGCCCTTTGGCTGTCGCTACCGTGAAAACACGACATGTTGCAATTTTGTGACACTTCTATGCCTTGTCTTTTGGTTCAAAACTTAAAGTGCTCAGAATTTGATAAAACTTTGCAAGGATGTAAAAAAGGCAAAAGGGTACCCGAATATGCAAACATAACTTTAAAATTCATCAAGAACTAAGAGAAAAATGCATTAATATGAATTAATCTTTTTAACATGCAAACTTTCAGAAGTTTTAAATTGAGATCAATGTCGTATGCAAGCCTACTTGGATGCTTTGATGAAGGCAAATTTTGACAAAGGATGCAAGCAAAATATGGAATGCAAAACCAGAAAAAAACTCAAGAGGGTCCCTGCTAAAAAAAATGCAAAGCAAAAACTTTCAAAGGATGGAACTTCATTTTTTAGTGGGGTGTGTTGCTTCTCAACAGGTTCTTAAGTCTAAAATGTTCAAGAACATTTCCCAACAAAGTCACCATTTATTGTGACCACTTCACAACGCCCCAAAATTGGGGACCCATTGAAAATTTTGAGATTTTGATATTTTGGTTTCCATGATCTTGATTGTTTGATTAAAAGTAAAACCTTTCTTTACTTTATTTCATATTTTTTTGGGCCTCTTTTGAAAATGTTAAGACTTGATAAGTGTGATTTTAAATGTTTTAATTTTAAAAAATTTTAATTTTAATGTTTAAAATAAATAATTTAAAATCATTAAATAAAATACTTTAGAGTATAATTTTAATGTTTTAAATCATTCATTTTAAATTTTAATTAAAATATTTAAAGTTCATTTTGAATGTTTTATTTCAAACTGTATTGCAAATGTTTTAATTAAAGTATTTAAAGTACATAATTTTAATGTTTTAAATCATTCATTTTAAAGTTTAATTAAAATATTTAAGATTCATTTTGAATGTTTTTATTTGAAAGTGTATTGCAAATGTTTTAAATAAAATATTTAAAGTACATAATTTTAAAGTTCAATTAAAATATTTAAAGTTCATTTTGAATGTTTTTTTTTTTTTGGATTTGGTTATTGTGAGAAACCCCCTATGACCGATGTATAGGGCTGAGCAGTCTCCTCCCAACCATAACCCCTCCTAAAGTTGAGAGCTATACTTATCAATATGGAATTTAACACAAAGTCATCACACACCCACCCCCTCACACACTCGCCCATGTTGTGGTTTGAACCTTGGACCTCCCGAAGAAGAGCCAAAGCCCGAACTGTTGCACTGCACCCTAGGTGCCATTTTGAATGTTTTATTTCAAAGTGTATTGTAAATATTTTAATTAAAATATTTAAAGTACATTATTATAAAAAAAATTGTGTTGGTTTTGCAATTTTTGAATATGAATGAATGAAAAAAGGAGCAAAAATCAAAGAACACAATGTTATATTATAAATAGGCCATTGGAAACCAAGAAAAGAGGTTATACTGATTGGAGAAAAATGACATATTAAAGGAAAGAGGAGAAATACAGGTTGTAGAGGGTTTTACACAACATTGGACAAGAGCTTTTTGAAGAAGATTTATTGTGAGATCTATAAGTTTTATATCAAGTTATTTTTGTTAAAACAAGCATGAATATGATGTTTTAATTGATTTAATAATTTGGTATATTTCCCTTTCTTTGAATTCCATAGAAGATAGCATTCAATTTATATTTGATTGAGTCATTTCTGATAGATATAAATTGAGTTTAAGATTTAGAAAGGTTCTTTTCATTAATTTTGTAGCCTACAACATAAGTTTTATTATTTTATTTCATTACTCCAAACCCTATATTTTACTTTTATTTTAATTTTCAAAGTTCAAAATCATAAAACCTAATCTATATTATAAAATTATAATTTTTATAATTAGCGTATATATTTATTTTTAAGAACGCAATATTATACTAAGAGGGGGGTGAACAGTATAAGATCACTTTTTACTTTTCTTTCCAATCAATATTATGAAATTTATAGATAGTAATATCAACAACAGTAATCAAAGCAATGCACAAATCACCACACACAATAGAGATACCAATTTAATGTGGTTCACACAATGTGGGCTACTCCACAGAGAAAATATTTCACTAAAATTTTATCAATCAATATGTGGGGAATCCTTTCCCTATTAAAATGTTTATGGACCTCTATCCAAAGGAAAAAATAATCCCATAATCAAGATCATGGATCTCTATTCATAGGATAATTTATTTCTCCTCTACTCTTGCTAGTGATCTTCTAGAAGAACTGCTACCTCCACTACACTGGCTAATGGATCTCTATACATTGAAGACTACTGCTCTCACTCAAAAGTCCTATCCTCATTACCCTGGATAATGGATATCTTTCCACTAGAGACTATCATCCTCTATAATCTATCACCTTGAAATCTTACTCTTTGCTCTGTTTCAAATCTGCACTAAATAAAGCACTTCGGTCTAGCACAAATCTACTCAATATTTGTCTCTGATCTGGCACAAATCTATCCTCAAATATGCACCAAAATCTATCCTCAAATCTACACTAAACATAGTCCTTCGATCTAGCACAAATCTATCCTAAATCTCTATCCTCAAGCTTTAACACAAAGCTTGACTCAATCACAAATCAACTTTGTTAGATCTGCCCCAAACATTAACTCAAGGTTTGAAAAAATAAATTAATAAAATCTTCTCACAAACCTTCTCAAAGACTTATCTCAAATCTACTTTGTAATCTTCCAAAAAAATGCACACTAATCTATCCACAAGTCCTCTCTAAAACTTGTCCAATATGCTCAATAATCTCTATCTTCAAATATGTATTGTAAGCTTCCATAAAATCTCACACTAATATGTCCACAAGTCCTCTCTAGAACTTATCCCATCTGCTCAAAAATATTTGTCTTTAAATTTGTATTGTAAGCTTCCACAAAAGCTCACACTAATATGTCCACAAGTCCTCTATAGAACTTTTCCAATCTGCTCAAAAATATCTATCATCAAGTCTATATTATAAGATTCCACAAAATCTCACACAAATTTGTCCAAAAGTTCTCTCTAGAACTTTCCTCAAATCTGCTCAACAAGTCCTCACTACAAATTTTCCAATCTCATAGAAACATATAGAGAATTGTTAGACTCAATATGCTTCATACTCATAAACATTCAACATTTTCCTTAAATCAGTTTAGGATATAGAACAATTTATTTCACAGAACTTGAACCAACACTTCAACACATCCACTTGACTAGACTCAACCAAGTCTACTCAACCACTCACTCAATGAATTTAATCCTTGCTCACAAACCCTAGTCCAAGCATATGAACACTCACTCACTTATTTACAACAATTCTTATCAAACAAACTCACATAATAATTATACTCATGATCTTTGCAAACCCTAGTTCAAGTTCTTCACTCAACCAATCACTTCAACAACAATGCTAAAAATAAGGTTACTCTCTTTAACCTCTATTCCAAAAAACCTTGAAGCATTAATTCAAAATACACTCAACAATGCTTACCAACCAATCCTTTTCACTCCAAATTAGCATTCATAACATTCAACAAACACTCACTAAAAAGATGTGCCCATACCTTTCTGATTTATGAAGAAGTGTCTTCAAAAACTATCTCAAAATAGCCAAACCTTCTTATGCCAATTTAAGTTTAGATAGCAACAGTTTTATCTCAAAAATATTCACAAGGATATTCTTCTTGATCAAAAGATACAATAAAATTTAATCCAAATTTTACACCTTATAACTCCCTCTAACTTTCTAACCACTCACAAATATCAAGGATATAACACTTTACCACTTAAATGCCCCTTACAAAAATTAAGCGCATAAAATAATTAGCAACACCTTATAACTCCCCTTAAAACCTTATAAAATAAAATTATTTTAAACTTTAGGGCATAACTTTATTTTTCTAAAAATTCTGGTGCTAACTCAAAAAGGGCATACCTTTTTCTTTTCCCCAAAATGGGGTTCAGTGGGTTTCAAACTATCGTCTCCCAACCACCAAGTACATTAGCACTTTGGTGCCCACCACGTGGGCTATAGGCACCCACGAGAAGGAAGGGAAGCTTACTTCCCCTTATCTCCTTCATTCGTTGTTGATGCTTCCAAAAATAAACTCGTGTAGATTTGAACCTCCGCCACTTGCTGCCCTTAGTACTTTATGTTCACCACGGTTTCCAACTGCACTACCCATTCTTGGTGACCAAGGCACCTTCCTCGGTGGGTGTTGTTATTTCACCTACCACTTGGAACTTTCAAAGCCAATGAAAACCCTCTTCCTTCCATAGATGATTTGCATATTTTTCCTTCGCATACCACACCATTAATTCAAAATGCATGTTAAACTTTAGGCTAAGGTGGAGGACTCCCTTTTATACATGCTTTTCCATATGACTCCCATGTCGGCGCTCGATGGTCAAATTAAAAAATTCAAATTTTGAATTTAATAACCCACCTTAGGGTTATTAAAATAACCATAAATTAATATATAATTAATATTAAAATTAATTAGTAATTAATTTAATCTGCCCATGTAGAGGAGTTGGAGAGCAAGTGGGTAGTTAAAACCTCTCTAGTTGCTGAGAGGCCCAGGTTCAAATCTCTCGCCTCACATGTTGCGGATATGTTATGTAATGGTTCCCTCGTGGTCACAGTCTTTTTACCCCTTGTGGCCACCACCAAAAAAAAAAAAATTAGTAATTAATTTAAATAACTTATAAGTTAAGTAAATTAATTAATTAATTAATTTATAATAAAATTATTTTAATTAATTTATAATTAATTTAAACTTCCCTATTTAATAATATAAAGAAAAATTATAATATTATTTTCTTGGGCTTCTTCTTTTCACCTTGGACCTCATCTTGACCTCTTGGATCCGGATTTGATCAACTAAAAATGGACTCTCCTTTTGCACTGACTGGAGGAACCTGAAACTGATGCTGCCCACTGAAATTGCCACTCACTAATGCTGAAAGCTTGACATAAATGACCACTTAATATTGACATCAATGAAAAATCATCTCCTCAAAATATCCAACAATCTCGCCCTTTGTCATTTATGGAAATCCAAATTCCTTTTACCAAAACTTGGCATTTTTCCTGTTCTACTCCCTTTTGGAAATTGCTCTCCTTGACTCAATGCTCTCTACTTAAACCAAATATCTCCCTATTACTCAAATATCTCCCCCTTTGACATCAATGGCAAAGGGTCACCTTTGGGGCTTAGGGCTAAGAATGAGTCTCTTAGATTAGCCCCTCCCCCACCTCCTCTTGAGGTGGTTAATTTCGGGGTGGGAGTATTTCTACTCCCAACATACACTGATATTTACCTTTTTCCTCTTTTATTTTCATCTGATCCTTCTGATTCTTTTGACTATTCTTGTTCATGTCCATGTTCTTGTTTGTGTTCATGTCCATATTCATGTTCTTGTTCTTGATCTTGTTCTTGTTCCTATTCATTCTTGGTTCTAGAATGTCCGCTTTACACCACTTTGTTGTATGTCCATCATTATTGCACTTATAAAACTTAAGGTTATTATTATTTTGAGGTGCAAATATCTTAGGATTTCTCCTGGTGAAGCCATATTCTATCCTATCATGAACCCTATAATTCAATGCCTTATGACCAAACTAATTATATGAGTAGCAATACCCATGAAATAACTGCTTATTCTTGAAGTTCCCATATTCCTGTCTTTCATGTGTCCTACACTGTGAAGCCTTGTGCCCAAATCTGTGACATGAGAAACATCGTCCATTGAAATTTCCTAGCCTTACCCTCATTGGTCTCTTAGTCTCCTTTAACTTGTGTTGGTTCCTATTCCATATGTTTCTTCTTTATGCATTTTTCCTTTCCTTGTTGAAATTTATGTTATCCAAATCATCCTCAAAAGTCTCACTTTCTCTCACACTATCTTCTTCTGAAGTTTCTTCTTCTTCAGAACTTGAGGTTGACTCCTCTTCTTGTTTTTTTTGTACCTATTCAAAGCCAAGACCTGTCTTGCTTGATGTAGGCTTTTGTGACTTGATAATCTTATCTAAATTATTTGAGCTCCTTTCAAACTTGTGTAGCTTATATTTAGACTTATCTACTTCTTCCCTTAGTAGAGCTACTTCTTGTTCTAATATTTCACATTCTAAGACCTTTGCTTCATTGAACTTATTTATCTTAGATATTGACTTATTTATACCATATATAAGTTTTTCTCTCTTCATCACATTCTTGAAACTAAAGCTCAAGTTGGGATTTTTGCTTTCTTACCTTCTTTAAAGTTTTAAGAGCATAAAAATGCTCTCCCTCAAGATCAACTTATCTTTTTTATTATTCTTCCTCTATTTGTTTGCCTTTGAAAATATATTCATTCTTTTTTTACTTGTCTTCTATAGGATTACCTCCTTCTTCTAGTGCCATTAGAATATTATCTTCTGGTTCTTCAAGTATATCCTCATATTCATCATCACTGAAACTAAAACCATTCTTTGTACAACTATCTTCAAGATGTCCAAAATTACCACATCTAAAATACTTGAGAATTATTGGTGACCTTTTCTTAACTTCTTTTTCTTCTATCAGAAATATAACTTCATATTTATCATTATCTAAGAAACTATTATCACTATCACTTGAGTACTTACTTGCCTTGTCTACATAGTAGCTCCTCTTTTGTCTTTGAAATAACTTATTTCCTTGTCTGCCTTGTTCATCCTTACCTTTCTTTTGGTACCTATATTTTTTTGATTCCCTATTCTTATGATCCTATTTTTCTTCATAATTGTTATTTATGGCTTCTTAAAAATCAGTTGCATAGTGACCATACTTTCCAAAATTGAAACATCTAATATATTTTGCATATTTAAATGTTCTTGAATCCTTATTATTTATACCATAATTTACTTCTTCATCACTGGATGACTTACTGACTTCTTTCTCTTTGTCTTTTTAGTAGCTTTGAAGGTTGCTTCCTTCTAGAGATTAGGTTCCTCTTTTTTTATTAACTCAAAATATATAATCATACCAAGAAACATATCTCTTGTAAAAGAATCACCATCTTTTGATTCCTCTATAGTAAAAATATTTTCACCTTTTTGGAAGAGATCTTAAGATCTTATTACAAACATTAGATTCTTCAATCTCAATTCCAAGTCCTTGCATGGCATTAACAACCTCATCTACACAAAGTAGATAAGTACTAATGTTTTCCTCATCCTTAATTTTAAATATTCAAATTGTCTTTTAAGATTTTGTATCTTTTTCTTTTTGACACTTTTATCTCCTTCATATATGCTTTGCAACTTATCCCAAATTACCTTTTTTGATTTGCAATGCATAACGTTTATGAATTTTATTCTATGAAAACCTATCAAAATTGTATTCATTGCTTTTGAATTGTAATGATGTAGAATCTTACCGTATTTATCTATAGGTGGAGTAGCTAGTGGTATGTATCCATTTTCAACTACTTCTCATATTTCATTATCAAGTGCCATCAGGTGAATCTTCATTCTCATACTCCAAAATGTATAATTACTTCCATCAAATATTGGTGTAGAATTATCTAAGGACCTATTCTTAGAATCCATTGTGTTCTTGTAAGATTTTACTTCAAGCTATTAAACTCTTTCGAAGGAACCCGCTCTGATACCAATTGAAGAACACAAGCTTATACTGAGAGGGGGTTGAACAATATAAGACCACTTTTACTTTTCTTTCCAATCAATATTATGCAATGTATAGATAGTAATATCAAAAACAATAATCAAAGCAATGCACAAATCACCACACACAATAGAGACACCAATTTAATGTGGTTCACCCAATGTGGGCTACTCCACGGAGAAAATATTTCACTAAAATTTTCTCAATAAATCTCTTGGGAATCCTTTCCCCAAGGTTATGCATAAGCACGAAATATCGTAAATTGGCTCTATTTAGGTTTTTTAAATTTTTGAAAAGGCTAATTTTGGATCCTTTCATTGGGGCCCATTCACCCAAAATTTACGAGGTGGAAGTTTTTTTGGGGTAAATTCGCCTGCTGTTGATAATCATGAACCTAACTTTATTTTAATTCGTCGACCTCAAATTACATATGATTTTGATTTTCCCACCCAATTCACCTTCAAATTATAAATGATTTTATATTTCCCACCCAAATCACCTTCAAATTATAAATGATTTTATTTTTCCCACCCAAATCACCTCATATACTACCCGTATATATACTATACTGGGTACCGATAAACATACATAAAAAATACTCTAACTCAAAAATAGCTCTGAAACAATGAAAAACTTGAGAAGGTTGCAGAGGAGTGACTATCAAAATAAATCGATCGATTGTAGAGGAGTGTCGATCGATGCAAGATGATCGGTTGTAGAGCCATGTCTATCGATATAAGTTGATCGATTGTAGAGCTATGTCTATCGGATAAGTCGATCGATTGTAGAGTGTGTCTCATAAGTTGATTAGGTGTAATATTGAGAGCATGTCTATGGATAAGTCGATCGGTTGTAGAGTTGTTATGATGAGGATCGGTTGTAGAGCCATGTCTATCGGATAAGTCGATCAGTTGTAGAGTCATGTCTATCGATAAGCCTATCGGTTGTAGGGATTGTCGATCGATATTTACCTATCAGTTGTAGAGGTATTGATCGGTATTAGTCAGTCGATTGTAGAACCGTGTCAATCGGTTGTAGAGGTGTCGATCGACATTCATCTATCGATTGTGGGGACTATCGATCGACGTTTACCTATCGATTGTAGGGATTGTCTATCAACATTTGTTAGTAGGTTGTAGATGTGTCGATTGACATTAGTCTATCGGTTGTAGGATCATGTCGATCGACATTAGTCGATCGGTTGTAGTGTTGTCGATCAATATTTATCGATCAGTTGTAGAGTTGTCTATCATTATAAGCCTATCGGTTGTAGGGATAGTCGATCGACATTTATCTATCAGTTGTAGAGGTATCAATCGACATCATTCTATCGGTTGTAGGGATGTGTGATCGACATTTGTCTATCGATTGTAGGGACTATCGATCGGTATAAGTCGATCGGTTGTAGGGAAGTGTCTATCGGTAAAAGCCTATCGGTTGTAGAGGATTCATGACTAAAAATTGGTAGAGTATTCTTCTTCCATTGTTCTTTTGTCCAAATATCTTTTTCTATAGTTTCATAGGCACTGTAGGTGAACTATACGCAACTATGGTAGACAACTATCAATGTCATCTGGTTGTGTGTCAGGAGCATTTCTCTTGTTAGAGACTACTTCTTGTCTCTTAGAGTATGTTTCATACGTAGTGTAGAAGCACTATCTGCAACTGTGGTCGATAAGTATTCCCTGTCATGTTGTGTGTTAGGATCATATGTTCGTCTTGAGGGATGTCTACTATTTTCCTTCAAATTCATATACATTTCCTAACATCTGAAGGTTTTTCTTTATAGATACAATGTCACCTACTGAAGATGGAAAGAAGGGAGGCCAATATTCTTGTAAAAAGATAATTCTAAAATATTTTACACAAATATCAAAATGCAATGAGGCATCAATCTCTACAGATTCTACACAACTTGTAGGTATAGACACCTTTTACCATCAATTTTTTAAAATTTTTGTTCTTCTTAAATGTAAAACCTTTCTCTATTAATAGATAAATGGTTTTCTGCTTATCTACCTCTTTTTAAATGCTTTGTAAAATTGTATTCTGTTAATTCTTTAAAATAGTGTCTTTTTTACAACAAAAAATGATAGAGAACACCAAACATTGAATGCAATAAACATTGTCGACCCTGATGTGCGTTCACTCAAAGATATTCTAGTAGATGAGATGGGACCACATGATAATTTTCCTAATAACGACATTCAACAACCACTTCAGGAGATTTTAAATTCAGACACATCAACCAAAAAAGAAAAAGATAGTACAATTAAAATTCAGACCTCTAGGGAATCTTGTAGTCAAAAATCTAAACATCAAAAGATAAGTGAATGGACTATTGGAAGGGATTTTAAAAATGAATGGGCATGATTATACCCCTTTATTGAGCGAGATGAGAAACTGAATGTGTGTAAATGCATTATTTGTACATGGAAGTTGGGAAAGGATCATTTATTGCAAAATAAGAAAGACACAATAGAAAAACACTATGGGAAAGTTTACATCAAAGAAATACGAAGTGATGGAACAATTAACAGATTTCATAGGTGGAAGGATGCAATAGAATGTGTGCATGTGAGATATGCACTTGAATATGAAAAAGCAATGAAACAAAAACAAACTCTCATTGAGAAGGGTGGAACAATCGAGGCACAATTTCAAAAAATTAATAAGATTGTATTAGCCTCAAAGAAATTGTAGTTTGCTATTGTATACAATATTCTAAAAAATGGTCGACCCATGTCTGATTTTTCTGATTTTAAGGAAATACTTCTACTAGCCAATGTACAAAACCTTACCAGTTCACATTGGTCAGATCAAAGTGGTTGGGAAATGGTAAAATGTCTATCACTGGTTGAGAAGGAAGACTTGAGAGAGAATGTGAAACAAGCCAAATTTATTTCACTTTCCATTGATGAGGTAACAACTGTTGACAACACATCTTGGATTTGCATACATGTTTACACATTCAAAAATCATTTGAGACAACCTCATTTACTAGCACTACATAAGATGATTGAAAATTGTAATGCGAAAAATATTTATAATGTTGTTGTAACCAGTTTAAAGGATATTTTTGGAATGGATGAAAAGGAAATTGCCACAAAGTTAATTTGTGTTGGAGCTGATGGTGCGGCTACAATGCAAGGACAAAGGAATGGTCTTTGTGTTAGGCTTCAGACTTCCATTGCCCCATATGTGATTCCTATTCATTGCATGGCTCATCGAATGAATCTTGCATACAAAATTATGAGCAATTTTGATAATGTAGCTAGAGTGGAAGAACTCATCCATGATATACACTCATACTTTTCATGCAGTCCAAAAAGGTTTGCAGAGTTTCAACAGTTTTCTCTAGGTGTAACGAAAGGCAAAAAAATGTTAAAAGATGTGGAAACCAGGTGGATTTCACTATTTCTTCCTGCAAAAAGGGTATTTTTAGAATATCAATCCTTGGTTGGGTTTATGTATGCACATCGTAGAGATGTTGACAAGGCAAAATATTTGCTTTTTCGTATGACTGACTTGGAAACTCTTCTCACATTATGTGGTATTCTACCAATGTTACAAGAAATGAATACTATGATTAAACTTGCACAGGAAAGGGCAATTTATATTGTCGATTTCATGAGGATGAGAAAACAAATATGTATGATTATTGACAGGATTTATTTATCTGATAAACATTTTGAGGATCCCAAGTTTGATAGTTGGAATACGTTAATTAATTTCAATGAACCGAACAACTTTTTAAAGTTCAACATCAACGATAATCTTTGTATTGCTATCCATGGAAAGTTGATTCCTGTATATCATTTTGAAAAGTGATTAAATACTCTAACAGATGATGTTGAACAAGTGCCCATTACACATTTCGGATTCGATGAGGTTTTGGATAGCACTAAGAA